>OX336390.1:33509575-34841746 GCA_946902985.2 Meconema thalassinum
ATCTCCCTCGTCATAGGCTACGTCAGCTTAGAATACGTTCTTGTCTACTCGCTGGTTTGTATATAGGCTGGCTCAGCTCTACTAACCGGGTGGGTGAAACTGTGTGGGGAGTTTTGAAGCCAACACTAGCTTGCCTTCTAGTAGTTCCGACAGACAGTGTTCAGGTACGCTAGCAGTCATTTCAGATCACAAATTAGTTCTGTTTGTAACCAATAGATAGCGGGATAATCTTCGAGTTTAATGAAACCTGCAGTTTTGCCATCTAATTCAACATGTATTCCTATTTTGTAAGTAATATGACCGTAACTAGGTCACATTCTGGCCAACCACGATTTCATTGTAATCACCCAATCACCCGAATGCATGGGTCAGGTCAGGTCGTGAATATGACCGTTTCTGATCATGCGAATGAAGGGAAAGCGTCTTATTTTCTTTCTATTACATGAAATATTGTTGTACCCCAAGGGTACGCTACCCCCATCCCCTATATAAAATTTCCAACAAATCAAAATTACAAACATTTAATTTAAAAACCTACAGATTACAACTACAAAATTACAAGACTAATAATTAGCACATACATGAGCCCAGGTAGCCTCGTAGCCCAGGCAACGACCCTAGAAAGGTTTACGACTCGGTAGGAATGCAAGGACTCCGCCGACCTAGCACAAGAAACCTATAAGAACCCCGGAGGACATTCACCCAGGATCACTCAGTCTGTCTTAGTGCTACCGACGTGACGAACCTCTGCTGTTGGCTGGAAGGGTAAGTGTCTCAAGCGATCCCTACACTCACCATCACACTATACTCACATCCCCCTGTGCTTGGACTGTAATTATTGTTTTTTGCTAGCTTTTGAACTGCTATTTGCCAGTGTACCTCTAAATCGAGGTACACATTAAATTTAAAAGTACTAGAAGCCACTGGTCTTATTCTTTTATTTATTTAGCTAATAAGATCCTACCCTAGTTGCTTCCCCTTTAGGTAGGACCTAGAATTAGCCTTACTGTTTATTGTTTAATTGTTTTCTTGTCGTCAGCCGAGCGATATTGCTCAACGCTGACACTAGCGGATTTCCCGTTAGCTCGCCTGCCCACGACTCGCAGTAGACCGCGTGACGCAGCTGTTGCGCATAGAGTAATAACTTAATTGCCCTTCCAAACACCCCCTCACTTAGAACTATCCCATCAAGCAGTATCATGGGGAAGTTCTCCTTGCGGATCGCACTATCGATCTCCATTCACTAAATACTCCCGGCCTCTTACAGCAATTGCCAAGCTCGCCCCCTATTTAGACTAATTTCATCCCTTAGGTTAATTATTTGTACAGGCCACCCTAACAGGAACCTTACAATTGGTAGAGGCGCTAGGTACCGCGACGTTGTATTAAAACAACGCCTAAGGGGGTGCAAACAACGCATCTCCGCGGAAAAGATCCCTAAAACCTCATACTAGCCAAGCAAACGCCACCCAAAATTGGGAAAAATTTTTGAAAGAAGGGTCCAGTAAGATTTGTGTACCCACCCAGACCTGCCCTAACAGAGATACGTTCATTGACGCCACCCTTAAAAAATAATCAGCCACTTGAAACCCCAAATTTGCTACGCCCACACTATATAGTTCATAAAGAGTCACATTAGTTAGTTGCCCACCAAGGTCGATCCCCAGTACCTTATATAGTAGTGTATTAATAATATTTCATTTACTACCCCCTTTTTACACCATGGCACCTCATGCCGAAACACCTACTGTACAAGGGAGTGTGTACCATAGTAATATAAATAGAAGTTCCGAGTTATTCTTTTTTCTTTTACAATGCCGGCAGAGCCGAATGCTAAAGGTGCAATTCCGCATCCAAGCAATGCAGGCAAGGGTAAGTGCGGCACAGATTAGGTACATCCGCACCCCCAACGATAGAAGTGAAACACTCCTCACCCGGGCACACCGGAATCTACACACGATCCACAGGGCACTACAGGAAAAACACACGAAAACACTGAGGATACATACCAAAATGGATAGGGTCTATGGTCACCTCAGTTATACAGCAAACATTCAACACATTAAGGCGCAATATGCGAGGCTGGACAACCATTTCGCACGGCTCATTGCCGAATATCGGCGGCTGAGCGCCCAGTTGCTACAGATATACCACATTACTTCCCAGTAGGAAATACAGCGGGCATAATTATTAAAATGTTTGCCACACACAATAACATGCTCAGTATAAACCAATAGCGGCATACATTTCCACCCCTGTGGACGAATAATTAAATTCACGCAGCTACACTGCCCCTTCTCACAACTCAAAGTGAATACTGCCACCATGACAGTAACGGAACAGGCCAGGGCATTCACCCGGCAATACGCCGAGATATGGAAACGTTACCGTCAACTCTAGGCATACTATATTACATTTGAGCTCTTAACCCACCCACCTACCCCAATGGAAGCGATCAATACAGACAATGCACCTAAAGTAGTTAATACATCCATTCCCCTAATGCCCACTCCTATTAGGAAGGAGACTGCCGTGGCCACGCCACATCCAAAGCTCGCTATGAGGAACGAGACACACGCAGACACAGTCCCTATGCCGCGTACTAACAGTTCCATCCCCACGCTTCCATTAGGCCCTAGGACCTTAACGTCTATTTCGGCTAGCAACAGTCCTAAGGTACGCCGAAAACCCATACTAATTCACCGCACCATTCCGATCACAATCCCCAAAATAGAAGATAGAATACACAAACCCAAGATCACCCTTCTCCAAACGCCTCGCACGGAGAATGCATCCCTTGCGTGGATACCAGGTGCGAAAGCCGCTTTGACAATCCGAGGGAGACGATGCCATTATTTGAGATAGATAAAAATCGAAAGTGCCAAATCAGAACACATTATTTCTACATAATTAAAGATACACTCAATTATAATACCAGTAAACCAGACCACGTAGTAACCTTATGCATAATGTAACTCGCTTTCATAGCCATTTTTTCTTTCACACACAATATTTAGGTGTAAGTAGAAGATAAGAAATGTCGAGGTACGATCCGCTCGCAGCAGTCCCACGTAGGCTATATCCACGTTTCCCCAGTCCCCAGAGCCATAGGAAACGAAAGCATTTAATCACCATTATTAGGGAGTAAAATGTATTTTTCCCACACGTAGTTCGAACTCAGGAACATATAAATTACAACCAGCGCCATACGCGCTATGGCATTTAGTAGCCATGCCCACAACTGGCAGTCACCGACAGTTCCCAACACTGCATGATACGAAGCTTAATTATAAGTTGCATGTTTAGTTATAAATGATATAATAATGTATACCAGGTTATATTTCTTGTGTACTATGTCTTTATAGAATAATGAATTTTGTTCACACAGACTAGCTTCAGATAGAACACGGCTAGATATATATTTAGTAGTACATATGACTCACATTTCCCGTAGGTCCCCATAGACAGGTTACGCCAAATAAACCTTGGCAATAGCGCCAAGTGCAATATGGCATCTAGTAACCACAGTCAGAAATAGTGGTCAACACCAATCCAGATTTGGCCCCACAACATAACTAGTCTTCAATTGTAAAATTCCACAAAGGAGATACCGACGTAATATTTTTAATAATAGTTCTATATTTATAATATGTAAAGTGCATAAATGTTTTTGCAGATAATATATTGAAGACAGGATCTTGCATATGTAATACACAGTGCACGGCAAACGAGGTCAATCCTCTGTCCTAACATAGGGAAGCAACGAGAGACGGAATGCTGAGTCAGCCATACACGATACCTCCCTAGCAACAGTCTTTTCCGCCCAGTCACGTAGACTACCACGCGCGTACATGGCCGTGCGATACAAAGGTCAATCACACACATGGAGGCCACATGGAAAACCACAGAAGGATTCCTTTACCATAGGAAGATATCTACACACTTCACATTAATACAAACTTATAAATAGCGCACATTTTTACCTACTTAATTGCATTTAGATTTCCACACACGGTCACGGGCATTAGGCGGCCGATTGAAGATCACCTCACCTGTCATAAGGGGCTATACAGTGACGTGCCCTTCCCACACTTATATAATCACAGTTGAGGTACACCATTATATAACTTAATTGTTTTTATATATAGATACCTCCGGCAGCGACCGATAACCAATTCCGGCAGATGTGATAAATGATAGGCGATTACATATTTCCCATAACACTAGAGGAACTAACACTCCCATGGATAATGACCACTTATAAGAGAGTAATACACAATATTTTTACTTGGACAACTTTAGAAAGTGCACGGATTCCAACAGTCACCCCATATTAAGGCGGGATGACAGGCCGATACACTACATTATCACAGAATAACTTCCACGGTGGGTGAGTGGATAGCGTGTCAGTCTACTAACCCCAAGATTGCAGGTTCACCCCTGACCGTGGTAAGTGATTTTCGAAAGGTGGAAAAAATACGATACGCATGTCATACGATGTTGGCATGTCAAAGAACCCATTTGAATTCAGTAGGCCGAGTTCATAATGGCAAAATTAATCTCGGGAGTTTCCGCCAGCACAAAGTTCCTCATTTCTCTACTAGAAAGCGCTATTGTGTTCAAGGAGATTAGATATCTAACATCTAACCTCATTGACATTCATTATTTATTATTTATTTATCACAGAATAGACCAATAAGTTGATACATAGGGCCAAATATAATACATTACGGAACATATAATACGATCTCTATAACGAACGCCATTATTCCCGTAATAGCGAAAGCACATACCGAGTTACAGACAACACAATAACACAGGTTAGCCGCAGTGCATACACACAATGGCATAACATATACAAGAGCACAGGTTAGCGGCATTTCTACAATGGAACGCAATACTTCTACACTGAAGCCTCCGTGGCTTAGGCGGCAGCACGCCAGCCTCTCACCGCTGGGTCCGTGGTTCAAATCCCGGTCACTCCATGTGAGATCTGTGCTGGACAAAACGGAGGCGGACAGGTTTTTCTCCCGGTACTCCGGTTTTCCCTGTCAAAAATGTCATTCCAGCAACACTCTCCACTATCATTTCATTTCATCTGTCATTCATTTAATCACTGCCCCAGAGGAGTGCGTCAGGCCTCGGCAGCCGGCACAGTCCATATCCTCGCCGCTAGATAGGGGCTTCATTCATTCCATTCCTGACCCGGTCGGAGACTGGAAGCAGGCTGTGGATTTTCATTTCATTCACTTCTACACTAATGCAAATTAACGACCTTTCGCAAAGGTATAGCAGTAGACACATAACAACATAGGTTAGCGAATTTTACTATAGGCCAATGTAGATTAATACTCATAACAGAATATAGCGACACTTAGTATCATTCCGCACACAATTGCGCTAGCACGCAGATGGATTATTACCACCACAGCCAATAGGAGGTGACACAATAACACAGGTTATCATACCGTCACAGCATCAGCATATATAGGTCAGCTGAACACACAGTCAGGTAACACTGGGAATAAGGTTGACGTATACTTACACATAATACAGATCCCATACACTGTAATCCATAAGATTTTTTTAAATCATACATATAAATTCACTTCACATAAGCTACTAAGTAAGGAAGACTCCACACAGACAATGAGTCGTGCGCTGCATGCAAGGCCGGATGCTTGCGTACACAGATTATCGACACCCGAGACGCCAGTACTCTACGACTCACATGTTATACACAGTGCTTATGACGATAACACATACTCCGTTCCACATCTTTTTATCCTCACAGGGGATCTTTTAAATATTTATTTTCTAGATCAAAGTGGAATTAACCACCAGGTACCGTCGTAAAGACAGACCAAATGAACAGTTTCCATATGAAGTGACTCTTCATCTCAGATAAAGATCTAGGGCCCTCATTTAAATTACAGTTATAATTATAATCATCCCATCCTAGCCGACGACCGATTGGACAGCTAGACAACTCTAGCTGATTGGGGTATCCCCCTAACAGTCGACCCAGGAACCCATTTATCATCATTACGCTAAGTACAAGCTGTTCATAATTGTCTACTATATGACGAAATGATATTCGTAATTTTATAAATACTTTCTTAATTTCATAAGTGCCACAAGGCTCCAACAGGACCACAAATCCTTGCATAGATCCCCTCTAATTTACATCTACACAGTAAATAAACAATTAGCATTACGATCATCAGTTGGCCACAGTAAATTTACATATTTTCGTTTTGAGGCAACGTGATACGACATGGCACATATATATATATATATATGTCCATAAGTAGCACAATAACGCCATGGCCCATAAATGTCCTACAGTAGACCTAAGGCGTCAGAAAGTCTAAGGCAGGTTAAGTCCTACTTTCCTGGGTCAAAACACTATAGGATAGATATCAGCCGTGAGCGTATAGATGTAAATATATTCGGCAATAAATACGTTAAATGGTCCATAGCTATTCCACGTTTTCCTAAGGCGTAAATCGAGTCAAGAGCAGGTGTTTGCCTACCCTCCTGGGATTCCGATAAGGAATGAGTATCGACCATAGACATAATCATGCCGAATTTTATAAATAATTATTAATAAAGGCCCGATGATTTTCTTTAATATATAACGACTAAATATCCACTTGATTTCACAAACAGCATATACGAAATAGGAATACATCATCTTCACAAGAACACATCCGGTTAGGAGAATACACTGTATAATTCTCACTGCCATACAGCAGAATGCCCGATAAAGGTAGCCCTTTATGCTACTCCACGGACAATCCAACATGCGGAATGCAATATTCACTGTGAATATACATATTACTACACCCCGCCTTATTTTTTCATTTTCCCGGAGTAGACAGGGGTAAACCACGGAAACACTTTTCCTACAGGGTGACACCCAATATTGCTACACTCACAGGGAATCGCTACACGCGTCCACACATTCCCAGTACAAGTTAATACAATTTGTGAATTAAATACAGGGTAAATAAATATATTTTATAGACGCCATTTTCCATTTTCCCGCAGGAAGGGGAAATAAAACACAGAATCATTTGTCTATAGATGGACACCCAGAATATTAATGCGCCCTGCATTATTTTTCATTTTCCCGGAGTAGACAAGTGCAAACCACTGAAACACTTTTCTACATAGTAGTACCCAGAATTTTTACAGCCACAGGGATTCGCCATATGCTTTCAAACATGTATAACACACTCCAGCATATTAGATAAACACTATACAAGAAACACAATAGTTATATACATATCAGTTGCCACATTTAGGTACGATATGATGACAGCGTAATCCCATTAGAATTCCCCAATAGAAGGACATGCGTAGCTTCCCAATATACGGACGGACAGTTAATGCCCTCCACCCAGATTACATAATACACCAGCTGTATAGCTTAAAACGATGATAAGCATTACATTAGACACATGCCACGTGCTTGTGACAGTTCATCTACGGAACAATAACAAGGCCTCGTGCTTGACACCCACTCTTAGAGCGCAGGTACAATCAGAGTGGCGCCGCGATAAACAGGAGCTACTACAGCCCGCCAGCCAATCAAGGCTACAGGTAACGCCTCACAGTAGCGATAACTGATAACTCCCCTTTACACATGTTATCACCAGCCACGCCTCCCACGTGACGGGTAACTAGCAAGCAGCCATAATGAATACAGGCCTAATCTCGCGCGCTAGATTCAAACGACACTAGGAGCGAGACATAATTATCGGAATACACTACACACAGCAGGGTAACCATAAATTTTTCTTTTAATTCACCCCCATCATCCCTCAATACTTAACACCGGGATAGCATATTTTACGGCCAAAAGCCAGTATTCTCGGTGATATTCACACAGCGCCGAGTCACACAAAGTACACCGTATTTAACTCTCAGCGGGCTTTAATACACTTTTGCCCTCGAATACACCCTTATATAGACACGCCATCCAACATAGGAAAACACGAGCATGTCTCCGTGACCCTATAAATATATAAATCCACTTCCCTATTAGGAGATTTTAATTTATTTTATTTGCGGTACAGCAATATTATACAAAATATTCTCTTCCAGATTTGGACGAGCAAACTTATTTTAAGCAATAGCACGTTAATATCCCCCCGTGCATATTACCCCTCTTGAAATCTATAATTAAAACGCCACATTTAGTGGAATTTATGCCCTTGTTTAACATATAGATGGCGTTCATACATACCATCCTCCCAACTAATAGAATGGCAATACACATTTATGAATCCCCCACATTTCCATAGGGTGGATAGAATATTTTTTTTTGCAGCCATAAGCCCCACATAGGAAGGAATTACGACACACATATAGTGCGCTGCAATATAACCTGGTTTAGAATATCTATACATAGTATCTCTAGACAGTATCTCTAGACAGTATCTCTAGTTAAGGGATTATATTACATAATAATCATAGATGACCAGTTTTTCAATCTAGACTTTATAGTATATAAGTCTAGAATATATTTTACGAGTATGGACAGCAGTCTCATATTATTATTATGGCTCCAGATGCCATATATTGCGACTAGTGTGTCCAAGCCTCAAAGCACATCCCCCTCCCAAGATACATATTAACACTCTACAGATAAACACTTGTACAATTCTCCCCTATTAATGCACGGCACTTGGTAATCATGCAATTACCAGGGTGTACACCATGCTTTATCGCTCGTGGCTATATGTTAATCAACATTCGGAACCTTAGAGCTAACAGCTTAGCGTTCCAGGCTTAACCCGCTAACACCAGTGCATGCAATGTTTGATTTTAATAACCAATATTTTCACCCTGCATGTCAATTCAGAGCATAAATGCTAACCTAAATCCTTCAGCACGGTACCTAACAACCACGCTGAACACCCAGAATTAAATCCTCACCCACACCGGTCGAGAATTCCTACCACTTAACGTTTCCATATATCCCCATAGGACCACGATTCCTTGGACCTGTCTTACCATCCCGTTACCGATACTTACAAATTTTAACATACCTACAACTGCCCATTAACACGGGAATACCATTCACATCCCTTCACTTACCTACTAACATGTGAGAAGGAATAATACGCAGCTGACATTAGCTGGATATCCGACGAGCCAGGCGCAACTAGAGTGCACTGTGCCACCACAGTTATCCCCCCCGTATAACTAGTACACCAAACACAACATAATACCGCTTGACACTTGCTTTTCATGGTTTGTGCACGGAGATGCACTTTAATAGCTGTGAACCTATTTTCCAAGGGAAAATAGATATTGCTAAGTTGGTAAATTGTACCCAGGACTGACGGCAAGGATAGCCCAGGACCTGACATAATAGGACTTCAACGTTGACGACCGACGAGAGGTCATAGTGGTGACGTGTTAGGGCGGGCAAGCGCCTGTGTTGGAGGAAGTACATTATCTGTCTCCCCCAGTTTAGGGTCCGTTATACCCATTTTTTATGCCCTAACGTCGTCTAAACTATACCTGCGGATGGAGGCTTGATGGTTCGATGAGGGAAGTAAATACCCCTACATCGGACAGGATACTTCCTCCTTCCCAAGACGACCCCTATGACTTGACGTTAGTTAGCATATAAGGCTAAGTAAATGCTCTACAGCGGGAGCAAAGTCCTGCAGCGGCAGGTGAAGATGAATAATATGAATAATGATGAAATGGAATAATGAATTAAGGGAATAAGGAAATAAGGAAATAAGGAAATAGTGACAGAATATAATAATGAAAGGCTACAATGAAATAAGGAAATAGTGACAGAATATAATAATGAAAGGCTACAATGAAATAAGGGAATAGTGACAGAATATAACAATGAAATTGATAGAATACTGACATGAAATAATGAAATAATGAATATATGATCCCCCGGGCCGAGGTATCTAACACCGATGATCTCTTTGTTGGTACCCCCGGAGGGTATCATCCATGGATTCTCTCCCTGGCCGAGGTTACAGATATTATTGTGCCCCAGGGAGAGGAATATATTGATATTGCATAAGTGGCAATATATGAGCGCCGAATGCGGTCTTACGAAAATGCGTAAGCCCGATAGGAACGGTCCATACCGTTCACGAGATTGTCCTTCAAGGAAGGGACGATGGTATATAGGAACGGTCCATACCACTCACGAGATTGTCCTTCAAGGAAGGGACGATAGGATATAGGAACGGTCCATACCGTTCACGAGATTGTCCTTCAAGGAAGGGACGATAGGATATAGGAACGGTCCATACCGTTCACGAGATTGTCCTTGAAGGAAGGGACGATAGGATATAGGAAAGGTCCATACCGTTCACGAGATTGTCCTTCAAGGAAGGGACGATAGGATATAGGAACGGTCCATACCGTTCACGAGATTTTCCTTCAAGGAAGGGACGATAGGATATAGGAACGGTCCATACCGTTCACGAGATTGTCCTTCAAGGAAGGGACGATGATATATTGGAAAGGTCCATACCGTTCATATGAGTGTCCTTCAATGGAAGGGCCAATAGCACAATGAATTACTAAGGCATAGACAATATTGGATAAAGGAAATGGTAGAACAATGATATAGGACAGAAATGAATAGGAATAAAGTAAAGTGAAGTTATAGGAAATGATGGGTAAGAAAGAACAAAGAAATACAAAGGTGAATACAATAATGAACGAAGAATAAAGTAGCACAATGATATAGGACAGAAATGAATAGGAATAAAGAACAGTGAAGTTATAGGAAATAATGAGTAAGAAAGAATAAAGAAATACAAAGGTGAATACAATAATGAACGAAGAATGAAGTAGCACAATGATATAGGACAGAAATGAATAGGAGTAAAGTAAAGTGAAGTTATAGGAAAAAGTGAGTAAGAAGGAATAATGAGATTCAAAGATACAGCCATAAAGAAATAAAAGAATGAAGTAGCACAATGATATAGGACAGAAATGAATAGGAGTAAAGTAAAGTGAAGTTATAGGAAAAAGTGAGTAAGAAGGAATAATGAGATTCAAAGATATAGCCATAAAGAAATAACGGATGAAGTAGCACAATGATATAGGACAGAAATGAATAGGAGTAAAGTAAAGTGAAGTTATTGGAAAAAGTGAGTAAGAAGGAATAATGGGATTCAAAGATATAGCCATAAAGAAATAAAGGATAAAGTGGCACAATGATATAGGAAAGAAAGAATCGGAATAAAGTAAGGTGAAGTTATAAGAAATAATGAGTAAGAAGGAATAAAGAAATACAAATATATAGCCGATAAGGAATAAAGTTTGAAGTAGTACAAGGATTTAGGAGAAAGATGAATAAGAATAAGGAAATGCGAAGGTATAGAAAATAAGGAATAAGGTATAAACCAAATAGAAAGGTACTTGAAAGTATAAAAACAGTAGATAACAAATGGCCAGTAATAATTATAAATCTCTGTTTTACGATTATATTGATGTATCTATTTTTCAGCGTAGGTTGAAAACCTGAGGCGCCGACACCGGACACAGCGCACATAGTAGTGCTTACTTTGCGCACATGCATCGGGAGTAGCTCCATTTTGGGCACTCGCCGAAATTAATAATGAACATGACAAAATGTGATATATTTGCCAAATGAAATGTTTCTCTATGTACCTCCACAGGTTCACCCCACAAATGCCGAGGGTAAACACCCTCTAATATGATGATTTTATATGTGTCTTATGGATCCCCACAGATGGCTACGAGTTATATGCATTAACAATATGTTTTTTTCTCTACTACACAAATTTCCCGCCCCCACATTTCACACTCACACGGCCAATACACAGTCCCCCCCACATAATACATATTTCCAGGCGCACATCCGCACCACAGTGGAGATATACCTGTGGGATATCCTCCACTGGAGGTCGGATCAACAAATAATTTGACACCTATAATGAGAGGTGCACTAAGGCCACACAACTCGCGCCTATTTCTGTAAAGGACGAGTAGTGCAGCCAAGATGACTTCGCTCGCCCACAGGGAGCGAGTCATACAATAGCAACGGGTAGTTTATGCTAGTATATGCTAATAGTTTGCGCATAGATATTAAGTTAGAGTGCACTCGCCGTAATGTTAACATGCATAGAATAAAATTGTGACAAATAAAAAGGGTTAACTGGGACATAGTTGCGCAACTGCAGTATTGATAGAATAATAATATAATTAATAGAATTTGGTTTTAACATATAGAATATTGGTATAATTAGTAGAGTTTTGTTTTTATAAAATATTGGTATAATTAATAGAGTTTTGGTTTGTTTTTTAATGATTACAAATGGTATGATTGCATGGAAATTTTTGTGAAAGGTATTTAAAATTGATGATATTATTTAGATAAACTTGCGAAGATATGAAGATATATGGATTATTTTACACATTGTTTTTTCCTTTCTATTCTTTTAAACTCCCCATTGTAAAAATGTCGTATTTCTTCCACACAATAAAAGACTTCTAAATTTAACCCTTAAATTACACCTTGCAACATTTATTTCATTCTTTCTCCTCACTCTATCCCTTTTACACACGTGCAGGGCACGCGAGGGCAGTTTTTCATCCACAACGGAGGTACGTTATTTATATATATATATATATATAGCCTCCCCCCCAACCCTCGGATGTCTTTTTCCTCTCGTTGTGTTCCTGCACCCCTTTAGTTAAATTGATAATATTGATATGTTTATGTTATATGTAATGATTGTTTAACAATTTATTTTGTCAGTTTGTTACAAATACCAATAGGGATAAATGTTATATCCCGCCAGGTAAATGATGTCATATGAAAACCAGTAAGCTTCACGAACCATTGTTGATTTTTTTAATATATGTAAAGAAATATTGTTCCCCTCACTATAAACACTTACATATGATCGCTGAGCACACCCGGACGCACAATCAATAGAAGGCACCTATATACAGCCTTCAACCTTCGACGATTAATAATATCTTACTAATTTCATAACTACCCCCTTACTCACCCCTATCTTCCACGAGGCTACCAACACACCCCCTACGACGCCACCTATACATTTACGAGCTAAATTAAAAGAAGAAAAGAAGAGAAGAACAGAAAATAGAAGAGTTACAAGAGAGAAGAAGATGCCCTATTTTGCGAAAACCACCCCCACGTCTTCGTCCAGTTATCGAGGACGATAACTAACCCTACAAAGGGGGTTGTTGTACCCCTAGGGTACGCTACCCCCATCCCCTATATAAAATTTCCTACAAATCAAAATTACAAACATTTAATTTAAAAACCTACAGATTACAACTACAAAGTTACAAGACTAATAATTAGCACATACATGAGCCCAGGTAGCCTCGTAGCCCAGGCAACGACCCTAGAAAGGTTTACGACTCGGTAGGAATGCAAGGATTCCGCCGACCTAGCACAAGAAACCTATAAGAACCCCGGAGGACATTCACCCAGGATCACTCAGTCTGTCTTAGTGCTACCGACGTGACGAACCTCTGCTGTTGGCTGGAAGGGTAAGTGTCTCAAGCGATCACTACACTCACCATCACACTACACTCACATCCCCCTGTGCTTGGACTGTAATTATTGTTATTTGCTAGCTTTTGAACTGCTATTTGCCAGTGTACCTCTAAATCGAGGTACACATTAAATTTAAAAGTACTAGAAGCCACTGGTCTTATTCTTTTATTTATTTAGCTAATAAGATCCTACCCTGATAGCTTCCCCTTTAGGTAGGACCTAGAATTAGCCTTACTGTTTATTGTTTAATTGTTTTCTTGTCATCAGCCGAGCGATATTGCTCAACGCTGACACTAGCGGATTTCCCGTTAGCTCGCCTGCCCACGACTCGCAGTAGACCGCGTGACGCAGCTGTTGCGCATAGAGTAATAACTTAATTGCCCTTCCAAACACCCCCTCACATAGAACTATCCTATCAAGCAGTATCTTGGGGGAGTTCTCCTTGCGGATCGCACTATCGATCTCCATTCACTAAATAATCACGACCTCTTACAGCAATTGCCAAGCTCGCCCCCTATTTAGACTAATTTCATCCCTTAGGTTAATTATTTGTACAGGCTACCCTAACAGGAACCTTACAATATGCTGGGTGTGTAAGGATCGACACTCGTTGATTCAGGTCTATCGATACGAGCGAATTCTATCGATTATATAGGTATTGTATAAAGGTACCCACACTCGTAGACCTGGCACAGGCCCACAGCGACAGACAACTGTGAGAGAGGATCGCCGCATCATTCGGATGGCCCGGATGGAACCCCATGCAACAACAGCGCAAATTCGAGCAGCTGTGGCACCCCACGTTACACAACTAACAGTTGGTAATCGCCTGCGTGCAGCTGGTTTACGATCCCGTGTCCCTGCAGAAGGTGTTCCTTTGACCCCACAACAGCGACGTGTAAGGCTGGCCTGGTGTCGAGAACGATCGACGTGGGTCGACGAATGGCATAGGGTCGTCTTTAGTGATGAATCGCGCTTCTGTCTTGCCCGCAGTGATCGCCAGAATCGTGTGCACCGACATACCGGGAAGAGGAGCCGCCCAGACCTTATTGTCGAGAGGCACACGGGGCCAACACCAAGCATTATGGTCTGGGGAGCTCTTGGCGTTAATGTGAAATCACAATTAGTGCCTGTTGAGGGCACTATGACTGCTCGACAGTATGTTGATAGGGTACTCAATCCAGTGGTTGTCCCTATGATGGCGAACATTGGTAATGGGATGTTTCAGCAGGACAATGCCCGGGTTCACACTGCACGCATCTCCAGACATCACAACCTTAGAATGGCCCTCCAGATCCCCGGACCTCAGCCCTATTGAGCATGTGTGGGACATGATGGGTCGACAACTGGCCAACCGTCCTCAGCCACCCATAACTCTGGAATAACTGACCCGTGCAGTGCAGCAAGCATGGGCCACAATTCCTCAGGAAGCGATCCAGGGCCTTATTGACTCCATGCCTCGCCGAATTCATCAATGTATTGCAGCTCGTGGTGGGCACATCCAGTATTGATTGTTGTCTAAACTTGCGGTCAGATTGCCCTGAAAGTGTAATCATGGAATCACAACCGAACACTCGTCCTGTATGTTCAATTGCAGCAATGTAGCACCACTCCTTCTGGATGTTGCAATTTCCATTTTCTTCATTGTACGTTCTTTGTACAATTATTTTTTGACGCTATTGATACTTTAAGAGCGTCAAAAGATTCCAGAGTTCCCCATTGAGCTTTATTGATTGTGATAAAGTATGCCAAGCGAATCGGAAAATGTTGCCTCTTAAAAGAAATTGATTGGTTTATCCTATGGTGTTTAATCAAGTCGAAGGATTAGACCTCTCTGCCTAATTTTAACTGCACTTATTTCCAAATCCAAGCATTTTCATGCATATTTCTTATAATTAATATGGAATCAAATCGAAGGGTTAGATCATCCGCCTGATTTTAACTGCACTTATTATTTCCAAATTCAAGCAATTTTCGTACACATTTCTTATAATTAATATGATAGTATTTATGAGCCCTTAGGAAACTTCAGTTTTCTAAGGAGCATAACTATGGGTCAATCGTTTGGAGTATGTGGAAGCAAATCACTTAATTCCAAGGAATTCAAGAATTCTGAGGAGTCTAATATATACAACTGGCCGCAAGAACCGTCGCTTATAATTTTGGAATATACATTAACGAAGAAATGCGATGATGTGCAATTCCATACATTTTAAAACAATATGGACCGTATGCATGTGGCACAGTGACATTGGCACCAAATGAAACCAAGGACATAGCATTTGTTGTACTGCCGATTATTCTCTCCTAAATTCCTTGAGGTATCATTTCCAGTGAAAAATTGTTGCAGTCTGTCAAATATTTTATATTTAGTAAGATCAATTTTGCCATTACAACACCAAAGGTCAAAGTAACCAAGCGTAGATTTCTCGCTACAGAAATACAGTGCAGAACAATGTTTACATTTGTTCGTCAAGGATCCTACACTGTACGGCATAATATCTGGAATTGTTTCTGAAATGGCATTTTTATATTAGATTTTAAAAGTGGCTTCGTATTTTTCTTCGATTTCCCACTTTTTTGTGGCTAATGTTCTTTTTCGTCAAATGGATATATTTATTGTAGCATTTTTCTCCAAATTAGCGTCATATTCAATAACACTATAGTGGCCTGCATCAACGCAGCCGCCAAATATTAAATGGCACATAATACTTCCATTGCCAAAATCAACAGCGTGGTTAGAGTCATTGTTATGTACTCTAAACAAATAATCATTAAACAATAATATTCATTTATACAGTGAAGTTCAGATACTTTCATTCTCAAGTTTGTTGCTGATGAGAATGCGATGATACTGATCGCCAATAATAAAATCCTTATAATTATTCATGCCAACACCAATTTTTGCAATTTGCTTGCAGACGCAGCTCAGGATGACGTTCTGCATTTTGGAATAAACAGTATGAAACTGCTTTAAATAAGCAATTTCCATCACCTGTTGTAGGTACAATCCTTTGCATTTCCATGACAGTAAATTAAGCAAGGGAGCATACTTCGCCAACTACTGGAATGAGCATAGACTCACTTCGACAGCCACCGTAATGGAGAGTTTAAGGGTTAGACTATATGTTCAGTGCTTGTCAAAAATCGTATAAACACAGGGAAGCCAAATCTTAAGGCTAAATTCTGAGCTATCGCCCCGGATTCCGGGTTCGAACCCTGGTTTGCCAAGAAATTTAATTCTGGTCTGAGGACTGGTACGGGGTGCACTCTTGAGGCAAAACTAAGGAGAGCAAGGTTAGATTCCTATTTCAACAATCTGGCATGTGGTTTTCCGTGGTTTGCCACGTCCACTGAAGGTAAATACCGGGATAGTTCCTAACTTAAAGCCTCGGTCGTCAATTCTCCATTCCCCACATGAATTACAAATGCACACATCAGTAAAGGCATCACAATAACACAGGTTATCATAGAAAAATTTACACACACACACCAAAGTAGACGGGCCTGAGTGACCACGATGTCTGAGTCCATCAAATGAATTATATTCGTCAATTGTGTCTCATGGCGAAAGCGATTGTGGCCATCTTTTATTTAATAATTTAAAAGTATATGGCAATGCAAATCGAGGATAATTCCTTACTGTACGGGAATAATAAAAGTAAAATATGTTAAGACAATGAATTACCAATAGCCAGAAAGAATAATTAGGAAATAGAAATACATGTCTGAGGTGAGATGTGAACTCCTTCGACTATGCTAAATTCATTCCTGGGTCCGCAATGTTACCCCTGAGCCACCCAGTCAACAGACTTCGAAAGCAATATTAAGTTACTTAAACAACAAACGAACTCAAACGCCTGTTGAAGTTCTTCAATCCCCTCTTTTTAATTCTAAAAAACAAAGATCACACTACGATACGGAGGATCCTTTATCCGCCATTTCTCTAGAAATGTAATTCTGGTCTGAGGGCTGGAACGGGGCGCACTCTTGAGGCAAAACTAAGAAGGGCAAGGTTCGATTCCCATCTCAACAATCTAGGATGTGCTTTTCCGTGGTTTGCCTCTTCCACTGCAGGTAAATACCGGGATAGTTCCTAACTTAAAGCCTGGGTCGTCAATTTCCCATTCCCCACTTTAATTACAAATGCACACATCAGTACAGCCATCACAATAACACAGGTTATCAGAGAAAATTTGACACACACACACACACACACACACACTAAAGTAGACGGGGATGAGTGACCACGATGTCTGAGTCCATCAAATGAATTATGTTCGTCAATTGTCTCTCATGGCGAAAGCGATTATGGCCATATTTTATTTAATCATTTAAAAGTGTATGGGAACGTAAATCGTGGAGAATTCCTTGCTTTACGGGAATAATAAAAGTAAAATATGTTAAGACAATGTATTACCAATAGCCAACCGACAGTAGTGGCTGCGTGGGCTAAAGCGCTGCGTTAGGTCAAGGGGCCAAGCTCTCTGCTGACTCGGTAGACGCGTGGGTTCGAGCCCCACCGTCGGCTGTCCTTGAAATGGTTTTCCGTGGTTTCCCATTTTCAACACCAGGCAAATGCTGGGACAGTACCTTCTGACAGGCCACGGCCGCTTCCTTCCACATCCTTGCCCAGTTTCATTCATCTTCATCAATTCCATCTCTCATCCCGACGCGCAGGTCGCCCACGGGCGTCGACTAGAAAGACCTGCACTCGGCCTCTGAGGAGGCTACACGACAAAAAAAAAAAAAAACCAATAGCCAGAAAGAATAATTGGGAAATAAAAATATGTGGCGGAGGTGGGATTCGAACTGCTCCCATTGGGCGATGCACAAACTAAGACTTCAGCGCTACCATCTGAGCTACCGAATCAATGGAGTTGTAGCGCAATATTAAGGTACTTAAGCAACATTCACACTCAACAGTCAGTATAAGTTCTTCTACATTTCCCGTTCTTTATAATATTCTATTCCTGTTTATATCGTGGAAACTTCATATTCGATATTCCCCTCCTTTATTATAATTCTTATAAATAACTATTACATTAAAACGCGGTGGACATCCGCCATGTCTGTCATTAACCATGGTGATTCTGCGCATGCGCTTGAGCCAATAATTTTGCAGTTTTGTTTATAAATTTAAAAATATATGATAACATATTTGTTTATTTGAAAGACACCCTGCAAATCTGCATGCCAAGAGCTTTCGTTAGAATGATTTACGAAGCCAATCGGTTAAGTCGTTTTCACAATCTCGTGTGTACAAAAAACAGCTTAGTGTTTTAAATATATAGATAGAGCGTGATGGGATGTGTTTATATATTACAAGCTGTATCCGGCATGCGTTGCATTGTCAATAAATAAAAGTGTTGGCATGGTAATTTTGTTTCTTGAAGTGCTTTTGGATACACAATATTTTCTTCAATTTCCGTTAACTGCCTCTAAGCTATCGTAAAATGAATTTACTAATTTATAAGAATTTATGGGAGCGTGCACAACAACTCACCAATGTTTCATCGCAATCGGATGAATGGTATATGAACGCAGATGGAACTTTGTTGAGACGATTCGCGCCCCGTCACACCTTTGTTGAAACTACTCGTGCGCTACCTATTATACAATGGAATTACTAAATTAGAAACGTTCCCTGCAGTGTACACAATTACTCACTCAAGTTTCATCGAAATCGGGTGAATAGCATATGAACGCATACGGGATTTTATATATACGATTCGAGCGCCATCATTCATTTGTTGAATCTACCCGGGCGCTACTTATTGTACAATGGATTTACTCAGTCAAAAACCTACCCTGCAGTGTGCACAAAAACTCACCCAAGTTTCATCGCTACCGGGAAAATGGTATATGAACGCGTACTTTGTTGAAACGATTCGCGTGATGTCGCTCACTTGTTGAATCTACTCGTGCGCTGCCTATTGTAAAATAGATTTACTAAGCCAGATACCTTCCTTGGAGTGTATTCAACATCTCACTCAATTTTCATCGCTATCGGACAAATGGTATATGAACGCATACCGGAATTTGTTGAAACGATTCGCGCGTCAACGTTCATTTATTGAATCTACTCGTGCGCTACCAATTGATAAGTGGATTTACTAAGCCAGAATCCTTCCTTAGAGTGTACTCAATATCTCATCCAAGTGTCGTCGCTATCGGACGAATGGTATATGAACGTATACGGGATTTTGTTGAAACGCTTCGCGCGTCGTCGCTCATTTGTTGAATCAACTCGTGCGCTATCTATTGTAAAGTGGATTTACTCAGCCTGAAACCTTCCTTAGAGTGTACTCAACATCTCACCCAAGTTTCATCGCTATCGGTCTAATGGTAACGTATGTGAACGCGTACGGGACTTTTTTGGAACGCTTTGCGCGTCGTCGCTCATTTGTTGAATCTACTCGTGTGCTGCCTATTGTAAAATGATTTACCAAGCCAGACACCTTCCCCAGAGTGTACACAACATCTCACCCAAGTTGCATTGCTATCGTACGAATGTTATATGAACGCATACGGGACTTTGTTGAAACGCTTCGCGCGTCGTTGCTCATTTGTTAATTCTACTCGTGTGCTACCTATTGTAAAATGGATTTACTAAGCCAGAAACCTTCAATGGAGCATACAAAACATCTCACCCAAGTTTCATCGCAATCGGATGAATGGTATATGAACGCATAACGGACTTTGTTTAAGCGATTCGCGCATCGTCGCTCATTTGTGAATCTACTCGTGCACCACCTAAGTAAAATTGATTTACTAAGCCAGAAAGCTTCCCTGGAGTGTACTCAACATCTCAACCAAGTTTCATCGCAATCGGATGAATGGTGTATGAATGCATACGGGACCATTTTGAAGCGATTCGCGCATCGTCGCTCATTTGTTGAATCTACTCGTGCGCTACCTATTGTAAAATGGATTTACTAAACCAGAAACCTTCCTTGAAGTGTACTGAACATCTCACCTAAGTTTCATCGCAATCGGATGAGTGGTATATGAATGCTTAGGAGTAGGAGACATACACACCTACACACCCACACACCCACATACTATCTCGTAATATTGATTGTTATATATATATAGATATTATTTTAAATAAACCTCATTATTGAGTGATAAACACAGTATCATCATAATTTGGAGGTAGGAGATTATTACCCCATTGCTCATTTAAGAAAAAAAGCTTGCCACGGTGGGTGAGTGGTTATAGTGTCGAACTACCAACCCCAAGATTGCAGGTTCGCCCCTGGCCATGGTAAGTGATTTTTGAAGGCGACAAAAATCACGATACTCATGTCATACGTTGATGGCATGCTAAAGAACCCATTTGAATTCAGTAGGCCGTGTTCAATGGCAAAATTAATCTCGGGATTTTCCGCCAACACAAAGTTCCTCCATTCTCTACTTGAAAGCGCTGTAGTGTCAAGGAGTTTAGATATCTAACCTCCTTGACGTTCAAAGAACGACGAAATTCGACATGCAAGCTACCCTCTGGGTGTCAATTAACAAAGCTTGCACCAGGCACCCGAGGCCATACGATATTATTATTATTATTATTATTATTTAAGAAAACATACTGTCGGGTGTGGGGAGTGGGATAATAATTTCCCACCCCATATTTCCTAAAATAGAATCCACACCCATAAAATTGTTGCATATTCCTACTCATCTATCACCCCCAAGTACAAATATGAAAAAAAATATATACCCCCTGTCTTTTGCCCTATAAAGGGTTAAATAAACCCTACTCAGCATGAAAATGACAACGTTGTATTAGAGGTGTGGCCATGGTAAATGATAAAATAATTGAAACTAGCAGAGCCCGCGTAGAGTATCTATGCAATAACAGTGCAATGTAAGGAACGGCCTGAGCTATTAGTAACATTACATTTATTTACGAAAAAAAAACTTCCAGTGCGGGAAGGAAATATCCAACTGGGCTGTGAAATGATAACTTCACAGAGGACATTTGGGATACAACCAGGACTTCTTTCACAGAGAGTAGTTCTCGAGTGAGGTGTACAGAGTTTTATCTAAAAAGCCAAATCACATTTCTTCCAAGATAATGAATTTTGTTAAAATACGTTTTGAATTTATCTATCAAGAATTTCTCTAAACACACAGTTGGTTATTTTGTTACTTGTTGGCACAACCGATAGCGAGCTAAACGATGTTATCCTTGAAAGGGCTACGTAAAGCTGTCCATGAGTAAAGACGGGTTTTGTCAAGTAAAGGCAGATTTTATCGAAGGTCTGACCCTGATATATTATTATTGTCTTTGAGAAAGCCTTGCATTAAATTTAAAAGGCTTGTTCGTATCAGAGGGGATAAGGGTTATCCTGGGTATAATAAGGATTCCTCTCTTATCAGAATATATAATAGTTGCCTCTATGATATTTCGTTGTAACCCGTTAACTATTATCCTTGTCCCATTGCAGACCCCTCATAAGGGTAGAATTTTTCTTAATGACATAATGATAGCACCTTTCTTAAGTCAAAGTTTGTGTGGAGGCATGCCAGTAGGTGTCAGACTGTACAAAAATTCTCCAGGGTAAGCCAAGTGATCTTGCGCATGCTCACTCACAATACAGTCTACACTCTCGTAGAATACCTCATCTCCAGGTAAACGCTGAAGTACTCGATTGTTCAGTTCAAGGATGATTCATTGACGACCTCAAGAATAGTTCTTCCTTTAAGCTCCTGTGGGGTGACAGAAGTAAAATCAAAATCACCGTATAGCTGTTCAACTGGATCTTGTATTTGTGGATAGCATGTAGATGGTACCGTAACTTCCGCCCCAGTCTTGCCTTCTCCTATTTCTAAAAGCCATGTTGAAAATTCTTTTTCAGAATTTAAAGCGCGCATGTTCTGGGTGAGTTTAAGTACATGAAATTGATTCCAGAGGCTATGCCGCTTCAAACAGCTAGCAACCGTCAATGAACGTGATCCTCCCATTATGACAGGAAGGACTTGGCGAAAAATCGCCACCCAGGAAGATGACTTTACCACCGAATGCTTCAGTACAGTTGGTCAGATATTTGAGAAATCTGTCCACAGCTAAAAATGCGTACACATGTGGCATTGGTGCTTCATCCCAAATAATTAATTTTGTATTCAACAGGGCTGTTGCTTCTGGTGTGTTTGGCGTAACGTTGCACATAGAATTAGAATTGAGAATCAGAGGGATTTTGAAGACAGAATGGGCAGTTCGTCCTCCTTGTAAAAGTATAGCTGCTATTCCTGTAGACGCTACTGGAGTAGCTTGATCTCCTTTTGCTCTGTTTATATGTAACAATGTAGAGTATAGTAAACAAATGTTTTACCAGTTCCTGCCGGTCCATCTAAAAAGAAACAGGTCTGTTTTAATGTTTCTTCAGGTTTTCCATATATAGCATTAAAGATCGAATATACAACCCTTAGTTGCGCCTCATTAAGCTTCTGTCTGTTGCTGATAGCCCTAGCTTGCTCTTCTAAAACATCAAACGAATGCATTCCTGGACTGTTAACGTGTGGTTTTATATCTGGCAAGTTAAGTTTCTTAAGATCTAAACCCTATGTGTGGAGAAGGCCACTGATTTCAATGAGTACATACTGTGGGCCACTTTCTTCGGAGTATCTGCGTACATCTTCAGACATTGCTTCCTTATGTTGGTTCCAAAGCTCGGGAACATTTTCTGGTTCTCCGAAAGCACAGATAATGACAAATAACATTCGTAAGCGACTTGGCATATGAGAGTGAGTTGCCTCAAGGATAGTACCATGCCACATTTTATCTCCTTCAAGAAGTCCAAGTTTTATACATGTTTCCTGGAAAGTCTTGCATAGAACTCCATTGACTGTCCTGACACTATCGAAACCTTTGGTACTCTTATTAGCAGCATTCGCAAGAAGTATCTTTCTCTATCGTGCATACTAACTACTGGCATTCTCCCAATTACACCTTGTCCACCAAGCTGATGCTTTTTCCATTTCGTTTTACATTTATCGTACACATAGTGATTTGGTATATCTGCGTACGTATGAATGCGTGCTTGATCATAATTTTGATTAAGTTCAAACCAAGCAGTTTGATCGTTTGTTTTGAAGAAGCCGTTGCTACCGCCTGGTCTTCCTGGCCTTCATGAAAAACTATCTGTTGCTGTTGAGGTAAATGCACTGGCAGTCTAATAACTGTATGGGATTTCTCTGACATGGTGAACTAACTGATTCTCCACATTGCTTGCGGAGGACTTACGTATCTGCCAGCGAGGAATGTCAAAATTTTATCATGATTGAGGTTCCCGCTACTGGTTTTTGTTTCCAGATTAAGGCAAGCGGCATCATTCCCCTTATATACATATTTGTATAGGTATTTCACACTTTCAACAGAGGCGCAAACTTCCACATTGATATGAGTTTTGAACTTCATTAATAACAACTACCCAGCGATTATCAATTTCAAACTTACCAAGTTTAAAAGATGTCGTGAATCTTCTTCTGTACAAAGGATATCTGTTTACATTCTCTCCAGTTATTTCTCTGCAAGTTGAATGTTTATTTATAACACCACAGGGGCCATGAATCATACATTTTGTTACTATTTGAAATAGTTTCGGATTGATGCCCGGATCAGGTATTTCGGCACTTACATAGGCTACTTGTCGATGTCATCTTTCATGTGAATGAATCGAGAGTAAGTAATGTATGAGCATGTGGTAGCCCTCGTTTCTGGAACTCGATAACGTAAATATAAGCCTGAACCTTTCCAAGAATGTTTCTTTTTAGAAAATCATCCAAAAGTTCCGTTAATTTCATTTGGAATACTCTCACCACGACTCAGCAAATGGGTTTATGCCCCTTATAAGGGAATCCAATTTCTCCTTTGCGGGTCGTAAACAACAATTGAATGGTTACCCCGAATAAGGATCTAGCCACAAATAGAAAATTATTGGGAAACGAAATAAAATGTTTATATTTATTTTGAGTTCAATCTTGTCAGTAAATCATTCATTTTTCAATTTCCTATTGAACCCTTTAGTATTGCAGTGTTTATAAGCAAGAATCTTGATCAAGGGGTCGCGCTCAGTTCATAGTGTGATGTTTACGTTCGCCAAACAACATGCTCTACTGAGGTAAGGGTCATTGGATTAAAACTATAATTAAGAAAGGAAGTGACAAGGCGTAAAATAATAACATAATTTAATGACTATTAGTGCAAATAAAATGAATATAGACAACAACAATAATAAAATTCCTCCCTGAATCTTCCCATGACAGAAATATCTATCAACGTTGAGGAGTCAGATGGATCTCCCCCTTATAAAAAAAATGTGGATCCAAGTTCCACTAACTTGCATAGGATTTTATATACGCGTAATCACTAACTATGAGGAATGAGTACTTGGATGACTGTTCGTTTACATCGGGTAACAGCCACGATGCTTACGAACAATCATCTCGTAAATCAACGTTTACGGATATAGGACACAACACTAAAATAAACTTAAAAAATTAATGCTGACACACAGTCTAAAATCTAATATTTACAGGAATCTCCCTCGAGACCCTCCTTCAATGCGATGACGCATCTGACAAATGAGCTGCCAACACGGCCAATTGCTCAATACACAAACAAGGAAAAGACAGCATCGCACGTGACTGCACGGGTCACTAATACGGAACATAAACATGGAATGGAACCAACAACAACAAAAGCCTCACCGGCTGAGATTACTTTATATGAAAAAAATTGCACGTTAAGCTAACGCTTCGGAGATTGTAGTGATTCGTAGGCAACTCCCATTTATTTAAACAATTTTTATCACTGATCAGTTCTTATTCTGTATTTCAAGTAATTTTACGGAGCCAACAAGCACTCCACTAATGACCTCGATGCAATCCTTTCAGCCCGCCTTGTGAAACAGCTTCCCCTTTCCTCAACTCTGTCATCGTCCAGCCCCAGTGTGTAAAAATAACTTGACCAACTGTGCCGTTATCTCGTAGAATCAACAGCAACAAATCTCAACCACATAAACATATGGTAAGACCTTAATCGATATAGCCACATATGTCCTCGCAAGGTAACGATATGGGCTTGGCACCAAGCTGACAGAAATCAGTCTACGCTGAAATTCCCGCTTGTAATGACCAATAAAATACACACACACACACACACACACACTGCTGGGAATGACAAAACACATTTCACACAGGTCGGTTGAATCAGATCCTCACAATCTATTTAAGAAAATTAAAACCTACGATAGAGCTGACTGCTCCTCGCCACAACTCACATTGCTCCAAAGGCAATAAACTAACTGAATCTGATCAATAATAAACATTACAAGATTAATTTACCCTCCAATCTACTGCATGATTATACTAATTCAGTCCTACTTCTGAAACACAATATATCTCCGAGAGACGCTTCTTAATCGCACTACGTAAATACACACATCAAAAAAAGTTTTGCATCACCTCGGTTCCAAGAGTTCCGGAACCGTTAAATACAAAGGGAATAGAGATCAACACAAACAACATTTCAGCTCGTTTTATTGCTCATGAGATCCACACATTGCATGTTGTACCATCATACAGCTAGACTTTCAGCATTTGTGGTCCAGATTGCAGTACACACCACTACCTCTAATACCCAGTAGCACGTCCTCTTGCATTGATGCATGCCTGTATTCGCCGTGGCATACTATCCACAAGTTCATCAAGACACTGTTGGTCCAAATTGTCCCACTCCTCAACGACAATTCGGCGTAAATCTCTCAGAGTGGTTGGTGGGTCAAGACGTCCATAAACAGCCCTTTTCAACATATCCCAGGCATGTTCGATAGGGTTCATGTCTGGCGAACATGCTGGCCACTGTAGTCGAGCGATGTCGTTATCTTGAAGGAACGCATTCACAAGATGTGCACGATGAGGTCGAGAATTGTCGTCCATGAAGACAAATGCCTCTCCAATATTCTGCCGATATGGTTGCACTATGGGTCGGAGGATGTCATTCAGGTATCGTAAAGCCGTTTCGGAGCCTTCCATGACCACCAGTGGCGTACGTCGGCCCCACATAATGCCACCCCAAAACATCAGGGAACCACCACCTTGCTGCACTCGCTGGACAGTGTGTCTAAGACGTTCAGCCTGACCAGGGTGCCTCCAAACACGTCTCCGACGATTGTCTGGTTGAAGGCATATGCGACACTCATCGGTGAAGAGAACGTGATGCCAATTCCGTGGGGTCCATTCAGCATGTTGTAGGGCCCATCTGTACCGCGCTGCATGGTGTCGGGGTTGCAAAGCTGGACCTCGCCATGGACGTCGGGAGTGAAGTTGCGCATCATGCAGCCTATTGCGCACAGTTTGAGTTGAAACACGACGTCCTGTGGCTGAACGAAACGCATTATTCAACATGGTGGCATTGCTGTCAGGGTTCCTCCGAGCGGCAATCCGTAAGTAGCGGTCATCCACTACAGTAGTAGCCCTTGGGCGGCCTGAGCGAGGTCTGTCATCGACAGTTCCTGTATCTCTGTACCTTCTCCATGTCCGAACAACATCGCTTTGGTTCACTCTGAGACGCCTGGAAACTTCCCTTGTTGAGAGCCCTTCTTGACACAAAGTAACAATGCGGACGCGATCGAACTGCGGTATTGACCTTCTAGGCATGGTAGAACTACAGACAACATGAGCAGCGTACCTTCGTCCTGGTGGAATGACTGGAACTGATCGGCTGTCGTACCCCCTCCGTCTAATAGGTCCTGCTCATGCATGGTTGTTTACATCTTTGAGCAGTTTTAGTGACATCTATGAACAGTCAAAGGGACTGTATCTTGGATACAATATACACAGTCAACGTCTATATGCCGGAGATCTGGGAACCGAGGTGATGCAAAACTTTTTTTGATGTGTGTATATGCGAACACGGTCGTCCACATAGCCACGTTAGTTAAAACAAACAAACAAGAACTTACGACTTATTAAAATTGTGCGAGCTGTTTCCATGCAAAAGGTGTGTCAGACCAAAACTAAATACACTACGTTAATCAACACAAGCAAAATATTTACAAACAAAATATGTCCCATATACCATAAGTTAATTTGTCAGATAATAAGAATATTATTCAGTACTCATCCTCTGCCAGTCACCGTCAACGAACATCTGCAGCCATTTCCCTACTTAATGCTGCTTAGCTCGTCTCAAACATCTCGATGGAGTGTTGACAGTTCCAACCTTCTTCCAGGATAAGCGATGTCATCTCTCGTGCTGATACAAAAAGTTATAGATTATTTCACACTCGATATCTGTTTATTAAATTCACCGTTTCAGGTACTTATTTCCCCAGAACAGTCTGTTGGCGAATTGTGGATGATACTGTCCCTACAAAATAGTACTGTGACTATCTAGCGCACTGAATTTACCACACATTAGTATTAATAAAAATCTGTGTCCTTATGACACGCAAAGTACAAGTGCCTACGTCCTCAGACGCACAAAATGTAATAATAACCTGTGTCTCCCGACACACACAATGTAATAGTAACCTACGTCCTCAGACGCACAAAAGTAATAGTCACCTACATCCTCAGACGCACAAAATATAATAATAATGTCTTGGCTCTTCACGCCACTTATAATGAACTGGCCCTAGGTATCGATAGAGGGGGAAATTATATAAAAATTTCTCAAAATAATAGAGGTACAGGAATGAAACAAATATCACTGAACTCGTAAAATTGCGCAGGTCAAGAATATGCCCATTAATCCTAGAATCGATCGTAGAGATGTTGTCTAGCCGATCTCCCGCGTTAATGCTAGCTATCGCGTGCCCAAGCTGGACTTGGCGCGTTCGTAAGCATTCATCTCTCATTGGCTCCACTTTTTCAATAAGTTCGCGGTTTTTATCAGACCTCGGCCTCGTAGGAGTGTCCAGTAGTATCATCAGCCACTCATGTTACTGCATTATATTTTTTCTAGGCGCGAATAGTTCAATGAACATACCATAAGCGTGTCTCACCACGCGTCCCTTCTATTTTGAGGTAGCCACCACCAGTCCTTCGAAACATTGCTAGGCTCTTTGTTTTCACAATGCTAAAAGTATTTAGCCTTTTGTCAAACTGCTGCAGGTATGTCCCCGCTGTCTCCAACAAATACTTTAAGTTTCCTCATCTTCGTCTGGCTATTTCATGACGCTGGTGGAAATATTAATTAATTGTAGAAATAAAACATCGAATCATTTATCCATCAGAGGATAAAGGGTTCACAACTCCTCCATCCACAAAATTTCGAACTTAGGATAAAGTCGATAATTTTTAAAAGACTTCCGTAGGCCAATTTGTTTTATTTCAGAATCACCCCTTTTCTATTACTTGGTCTAGCCGCTCCTGTCTTGAATGGCATTTACTCGTTTTATTTCCTGCTTGGACCTCACCCTTTCAACTGCTTGCGTGACGCGCTAATGCCTTAGGCAACACTCTGCCCGTCTCGTTAATGTTTGTCAACACCATCTCCACTTCTTCCTTCACGTGCCGTACTCAACTGCCCCCCGTCCACTTGGTTGTTATAGGACGTCCATATATTCAAACTGCATCATTATTTCGGCGCTCTCATGGCTCACTTCTTCGATACTTTTTTACATTGGCTGCATTGTAGACCGACATTGTTCCTGTGCTTAACTCTTTCACTCTGTATGCATTATTTCTTAGGTTTCTTACAATAGAATAGGGTCCTATGAACTTTTCACAGAATTTGCTGAAGATCTTCTTCTCTGGATCCGATGTAGCGGGTCGTTTCACCAAAACGAGCTGGTTGATTTCTAGATCACGGTGAAATCTCTTATTTCTCAATCGCCGTAATCTGCGATCTGCTTGTTTTCTCATGTAGGCTCTCGTTCTCTCTATTCGCAGGTCAGGTGCTATCATGGGATCTTGTGGGCAGTTAATGATGCTTTTCCACGTTCTCACTGGATACTCGTTTTTGTGTAAGACCATAGGGATCTGTCCAGTTGACTCGTGCCTGGTAGAATTCATACATGTCTCTACATCCTTAA
Organism: Meconema thalassinum; assembly: GCA_946902985.2. Lineage (NCBI taxonomy): Eukaryota > Metazoa > Arthropoda > Insecta > Orthoptera > Tettigoniidae > Meconema > Meconema thalassinum. The sequence goes on from OX336390.1 coordinate 33,539,180, forward strand.
TTTTATCCACCCACTTATGATGTTCTTTGGGAATGAAGATTCTCAAGTATGATGTTACACATTTTATTGCTCTCTCACTTGGATTAGCTTGGGCATGTCGGATACTGCTTAAAACGTGTTTTATACCCATGTCCTCCATACCTTTCTTGAATTCGGCGCTTGTAAAATAGCTGCCATGGTCTGACAATATAAATTCTGGTTTTCCAAGGATTGGAATAACTCTAATTTGAATACGACTGAGTACTTGTTTCGATGTAGTTTTATGAATGGGGCATAATACGACAAACTTAGAAAACACATCAATGCACACTAGCAAGTGACGGCAACCTCGTCTACCTTTCGGGATTGGACCGAAACAGTCCAGGGCCACTAGCTCGCAGGGTTTCTGAGGTAGCAATGGTCTAGGATATTGCCTCATTAAATAGTTATTGGGCTTTGTCCTCTGACAAGGATCACAAGTCGTAATGACGTCACATATAGTTGTTCTCATACGTGGCCATGTAAATGTCTCTCCTATTGTCGCTTCGCACTTGTCTACTCCGACGTGTCCGTAACTTTCGTGAGTATGCCATGTCAATCCTCGCAGTAAAGATGCAGGTACTAGTATGCGTAACTTGGTGTGGTCATTATCTACCCATTTGTGCAGCAAATTGTTGACATAAACATATCTTCCTTCTTTTGCTTTCGCTTCTCGAAATGCAGGTGTTCCTGTAGGTAGTTGCTTTCTGAAGTATTGAATTAATGGCATCCCCCATGGTTCCGCTTCCTGTTCTCGCTGTATCTCACGTAACTCCTCCAAGAATTCCCGGTCCTTCGGTGTTAACTCCAAGTGTTGTACCATCGCTGTTTCTTCATCATCAGGCTCTGGGTTCCTGCTGAGTGCATTCGGAATCACGTTCATCTTCCCTGGACAATGTTCAATCTCAATCCTAAACTGCTGAATATATATAGACCAACGTGTCACACGTTCGCTTGCCATCGACGTCTTAAACAAGAATGTTAGTGCCTTGTGATCAGTCCTGACAACAATGGGGTAGCCATAAATTATTCGTTTCCATTGTTGTAGCGCATGAAGGATGGCCAACAGCTCAAGTTCCGTTACAGTATAATTGCGCTCGTGCTTACGCAATTTTCGGCTGACAAATGCCAAATATGTTTTATGTTGCAGGTTAGCTGGATCTTCTTGGTAGAGCATGGCACCTATACCAATTAGTGAAGCATCCGCTTGGATTATAAATTTGTGCTTGAAATCTGGATATCCTAACTTAATGCAGTTTTCCAGTAGCTGTTTTGTTGCTTGGAACGCCTTCTCACATTCCGCATTCCATAACCATTTATTATTCTTTTTTAGCATTTCCTGCATTGGAGCTACAGTCTCCGTGTAACCTGGACAGTTTTCTTTAAAGAATCCCGTTACGCCTAAGAAAGCCCGAATGTGCTTGACTCTCGTTGGTGTAGGGAAATTCTTTATCGCTTCGATCTTAGCTGGGTTTGGCTTCACTCCCTCCTTGTCAATGATGTGACCCAAATATAAGATCTCGCTCTCTCGACTTGCATTGAATATTTGAAATTTAATATTTTCCCAGGTACAGTATCAAATACTGCTTTGTGCTTCCTTAAAATCTCTTCCAATTGTTTTCTATGTTCACCCCCAAGCTGAATGTCATTGAGCCGCTCCTGTAGTAACTCTTCAAATTGTGCAACACTGTCATCTCCTTCTGTTAATAAAGACCATATCTCCTGGGATTCACTCTCCTCATCTAGTTCCACAACAGCTCCTTCTATGATGTTATCTTCTGCCTTTCGTATCTCCTCTTCCGTCTCTTCCGATATTGCTTCCAATGCCCAAGAATTTACATCTCTTCCGGTAGTGATTTCATCCATATGCAATCCCACGTTCTTCAGTTGATCATACTCTCTAAAACTGACTGTATTCTTGTGCAAATCTATCAATGCTTGATAGTCACAAATGAAATTTGCACCAAGAATTATATTGAAATTCATCTTTGCCATGATAATGAATGTTTGCCCAAAGGTGTGTTCCAATATGTTCAGTTCTAAGTATGCCTGACGTTTACAAGTGACGGTGCGTTCAGGAATAACACCCCTCACTTTGAGTTGTGGTACGGGAATCACAGGAATATTCTGACTCCGTCCCAACTCTCGAACCAAGGCCTCCGATACCAGACTGATCTGCGACCCCGTATCCAATAAACATCTTATATTAATTCCACCAATCCTCGCGTAAATAATGGGTAACTGCCTAATTTCATCGTTCCGTGGTTTCACCGTCTCCTCCAGGCAATCTTCTGGCAAAGCAATCCATTCTTGTATGTTCGCTACTATCCATCCATCTTCAACTTCCGACTGTTGCGTTTGTAGACTGTCTCCTTTATCCAAATTTAGATATTTTTTTTTAGCTCCGCTGCGACTCCCGTCATCATTTTGTCGCCCACGCCCCTGACATTCCTCTTGTCTCAGTAGACTTCCAGCTTCCTCAGTATGTGTGTCTGGGTTCTTCATGTTCCCAATGGCTTTCTCCCATCGTCCTTGCTCTCCACCTTGACTAGCGTGTAATTCCTCTAGGTAATTTTGTGATTGAGCGTGCCTATCATCCCAGTCATTTCGATAATTACGTGCCTCTCCTTGATTTTGATCTCTCCTTCCTTTCCATCTTTGATTCCCATTGTAGTCACCGTATCTTCCATAAGGCCTCTCATTTCTTCGATTTTCACGCCATTGTTGATACCCTCTCTGTTGATATCTATTGTTGCCTTGATATGACCTATTGTTGTAATTATTCTCGTTACGCTGGTACGGTCTGTTTTCTACCTCTTCCTGGTTCCGCCTAATTGTGGATGTGCTTGTATTTGTACCCTGCGTTTTCGTGTTCGCCTGTTTTGGTTTTATGACCTCTGTCGTATTGACTAACTCCAGTTGTCTTCCTCCTCTATAATGATTATGAGATGTAGTCTCATCTAACTGGCATAATATCTGTTCTGCATGTAAGGCCGTACTAACGTTCGCTGCGACTAGTACTTGTTGCACGTTGACTGGTAATTGCCGCGCTATAGTCATCACCAGATCCGCTTCATTTAGAGGGTAATCAAGGTCGCGAAACTTTATCATTTGCATGTTAAAGAAATCTGAGTATTTCGTTTGCTGGGTAGTTTGGGATTTCCTAGAGTAAAGCTCCATTCTTAAACTCTGTAGTAATGCCGAAGACCAGTACTTGCGCAGAAACGCGATTTTGAAATCTGCCATAGTTCCAAATGTATATTTGAAGCTTAAAAACCATGTAAGGACATTTCCTGATAAAAAAAAATCTCTCCATCATCCTTAGCCTACGTGCTTCAGGTATCCCAGTGTCATTGTAATGATCTTCAATTTCTTTAATAAAAGCTTTAGGTGTCACCCCTGAATTCTCCGTGTACTTCTGCGGTTTATAATCGTTCGAGCGAATTACTTGGATAATTTGTGTGGGCTGATGACCGTCCTGTGGCGTGGAACTCCTTTCAATATTCTTGCGAAACCCCTCCGTGTTTGTCGTTAATGGGCTCTCTGTCTGAGTTTGACTACCTGCTGTGCTCGTCTCCTCCGGGCTATTTGAGTCGTCCTGCTTGTCTTTCATTGTTCCCGTTTTAAATATCGAGGATTGTTCTATCGACCACAGTTCAGCTTTAATGATCCTGTCTGTTCTTTAAGTTTACTCTTAATTTCTTGCTCTAATGCTTGAATACGAGTATGATTTTCGCCTACTGTCTTAAGGATGGTTGATCTTTCCTCTTTAGAATCGGTATTCATTTTTCGCCAATCTCTTCTTATTTGCTCCTTGATCGTGCTTACTTTCTCCTCAATCTGGCTTTTAGTGTCATCCTGATTGCTTTCTATCTGGCTCAGCCTATCTTCCAATCTCGCGCTATTTTCGTCGATGGTGCTCTTTAATTGATCCTGATCCGCTTCTAGGCTTTTCCATTACTCCGCTGATTTTATTTCGAGACGGTCCATATCTTTAATTATCCCGGATATATTTTCATCTACCGCTGATAATTGTTGTTGAATGACCTTGCCGCTTTTTTCCATTTCCTTAAATCGTCCTTCCAACTTATCCTGAGCTATCTTGACCTCGCTCGTACTCATAGTGCATGCTAGTTCAATTTGCTCTAATTTACCTAACACCGTTTCATCCAGAATGCTAAGTTTTTGATCAAATATAATTTCCATTTTCTTAATCTGATCTAATTGTTTTTCATTGTTTTTACTAACATCTTGGCCCAGCAATACCGTCTGTTGATTAGTGTGATCCTTCATCTCTGCGGTTAACGAAGCTAATTGGTTCGGGTTTTTAACATTCTGCGCCTCTAACTGCGAATTAATAGTGTCATTAATTTCACTTTTTAATAATCTAGCTTGTTCCGCCTGATATTCATTTTGTTCAATCCTACTGTTGTTTAATTGTGTCCGCAATGATTCACTTTGTTCAGATAGTTCTGTGTTTAGTGATTCTCTTTGTTCGGATAGTTTAATTTTTAGTGATTCACTCTGCTCAGACAATTTGTTTATATACTCACTTTGTTCTAACATACTATTGTATAATTGTTCAGATAATTTCGCTTTTAATGCTTCACTTTGTTCTAACATACTATTGTTTAATTGTTCACTCTGTTCAGATAATTTCGCGTTTAATGATTCACTCTGTTCTGATAGTTTAATGATTCACTCTGTTCAGCCAATTTGGTGTCCAACAATTTCTGTGTCCTCCTAGCAGCACTTTCAATGATTTCTTGAAACTGTTCTACTGTTGCCATGTTATACACTTTATATGAGACATTAGGGAAATGGCATAAAGCAATGTCCCCTGACACACACATACAATCCCAATGCGCATTAAATTTATTTACCCTACTCAGTTCATTTATATTTTACATTTAATCCTACTAGTCGATTGCATCTCTGAGTGGTTCTAATTTTACTCAATTTAATTTAAACCCAAACACATATTTAGTCATTAAATTGTTATCCTGATCTGATATTTAACACTGACTAATTAACAAAGTATTAATTGTCATTTAAGGCTACCAGCCTCCTAACATTTTCATGAGTTTGACTTTCTAAACAAATCTAGTTTTAACTTTAATCATTGGGCGCCCGATATCACGTATATTATTTTTACTTTAATTCAATAGACAACAACGTGAACCGTATTTTATATTGCAAACTCATGATTTTAATTTATATTTCACACAGTTGGCGGTATCCTCTTCGCCTCAATTACTTTTAATAAAATATCACTTTCCGGTGATTAAAATACTGTCATATCTGCCTCCACTTGTGGCCTGTCAGTTTTACTCAAATACGCCAACTAAATGTGTTCCAGCAGCGAACCAGCAACAAAAATACACCTTCATTGTTGCGTCAGTTTGTAAACCCAACTACGCTTACATTGACATGTGCAATTTCTTTGCCGTTACACCACAGTGAACAGCCCCACGCTTGGCCGCGCCAGTTTACCTCCTATGAACCCTTTAGTATTGCAGTGTTTATAAGCAAGAATCTTGATCAAGGGGTCGCGCTCAGTTCATAGTGTGATGTTTACGTTCGCCAAACAACATGCTCTACTGAGGTAAGGGTCATTGGATTAAAACTATAATTAAGAAAGGAAGTGACAAGGCGTAAAATAATAACATAATTTAATGACTATTAGTGCAAATAAAATGAATATAGACAACAACAATAATAAAATTCCTCCCTGAATCTTCCCATGACAGAAATATCTATCAACGTTGAGGAGTCAGATGGATCTCCCCCTTATAAAAAAATGTGGATCCAAGTTCCACTAACTTGCATAGGATTTTATATACGCGTAATCACTAACTATGAGGAATGAGTACTTGGATGACTGTTCGTTTACATCGGGTAACAGCCACGATGCTTACGAACAATCATCTCGTAAATCAACGTTTACGGATATAGGACACAACACTAAAAAAAAAACTTAAAAAATTAATTCTGACACACAGTCTAAAATCTAATATTTACAGGAATCTCCCTCGAGACCCTCCTTCAATGCGATGACGCATCTGACAAATGAGCTGCCAACACGGCATGGAATGGAACCAACAACAACAAAAGCCTCACCGGCTGAGATTACTTTATATGAACAAAATTGCACGTTAAGCTAAGGCTTCGGAGATTATAGTGATTCGTAGGCAACTCCCATTTATTTAAACAATTTTTATCACTGATCAGTTCTTATTCTGTATTTCAAATAATTTTACGGAGCCAACAAGCACTCCACTAATGACCTCGATGCAATCCTTTCAGCCCGCCTTGTGAAACAGCTTCCCCTTTCCTCAACTCTGTCATCGTCCAGCCCCAGTGTGTAAAAATAACTTGACCAACTGTGCCGTTATCTCGTAGAATCAACAGCAACAAATCTCAACCACATAAACATATGGTAAGACCTAAATCGATATAGCCACATATGTCCTCGCAAGGTAACGATATGGGCTTGGCACCAAGCTGACAGAAATCAGTCTACGCTGAAATTCCCGCTTGTAAAGACCAATAAAATACACACACACACACACACACACACTGCTGGGAATGACATAACACATTTCACACAGGTCGGTTGAATCAGATCCTCACAATCTATTTAAGAAAATTAAAACCTACGATAGAGCTGACTGCTCCTCGCCACAACTCACATTGCTCCAAAGGCAATAAACCCACTGAATCTGATCAATAATAAACATTACAAGATTAATTTACCCTCCAATCTACTGCATGATTATACTAATTCAGTCCTACTTCTGAAACACAATATATCTCCGAGAGACGCTTCTTAATCGCACTACGTAAACATATGCGAACACGGTCGTCCACATAGCCACGTTAGTTAAAACAAACAAACAAGAACTTACGACTTATTAAAATTGTGCGAGCTGTTTCCATGCAAAAGGTGTGTCAGACCAAAACTAAATACACTACGTTAATCAACACAAGCAAAATATTTACAAACAAAATATGTCCCATATACCATAAGTTAATTTGTCAGATAATAAGAATATTATTCAGTACTCATCCTCTGCCAGTCACCGTCAACGAACATCTGCAGCCATTTCCCTACTTAATGCTGCTTAGCTCGTCTCAAACATCTTGACGGAGTGTTGACAGTTCCAAACTTCTTCCAGGATAAGCGATGTCATCTCTCGTGCTGATGCAAAAAGTTATAGATTATTTCACACTCGATATCTGTTTACTAAATTCACCGTTTCAGGTACTTATTTCCCCCAGAACAGTCTGTTGGCGAATTGTCGATGATACTGTCCCTACAAAATAGTACTGTGACTATCTAGCACACTGAATTTACCACACATTAGTATTAATAAAAATCTGTGTCCTTATGACACGCAAAGTACAAGTGCCTACGTCCTTAGACGCACAAAATGTAATAATAACCTGTGTCTCCCGACACACACAATGTAATAGTAACCTACGTCCTCAGACGCACAAAAGTAATAGTCACCTACGTCCTCAGACGCACAAAATATAATAATAATGTCTTGGCTCTTCACGCCACTTATAATGAACTGGCCCTAGGTATCGATAGAGGGGGAAATTATATAAAAATTTCTCAAAATAATAGAGGTACAGGAATGAAACAAATATCACTGAACTCGTAAAATTGCGCAGGTCAAGAATATGCCCATTGATCCTAGAATCGATCGTAGGGATGTTGTCTAGCCGATCTCCCGCGTTAATGCTAGATATCGCGTGCCCAAGCTGGACTTGGTGCGTTCGTAAGCATTCATCTCTCATTGGCTCCACTTTTTCAATAAATTCGCGGTTTTTATCATACCTCGGCCTCGTAGGAGTGTCCAGTAGTATCATCAGCCACTCACGTTACTGCATTATATTTTTTCTAGGCGCGAATAGTACAATGAACATACCATAAGCGTGTCTCACCACGCGTCCCTTCTATTTTGAGGTAGCCACCACCTGTCCTTCGAATCATTGCTAGGCTCTTTCTTTTCACAATGCTAAAAGTATTTAGCCTTTTGTCAAACTGCTGCAGGTATGTTCCCGCTGTCTCCAACAAATACTTGAAGTTTCCTCATCTTCGTCTGGCTATTTCATGACGCTGGTGGAAATATTAATTAATTGTAGAAATAAAACATCGAATCATTTATCCATCAGAGGATAAAGGGTTCACTATGTAATATAAAAACATATGTATGTCACACGATAGGAAAAATAATACAGTTTTCATAGATACAAACATAAGAAAGCAAAATTTAGTGGAAAAGAGAAACAGTTGAAAAGTGATATAAGCTATAATTACAACAATGAAGTGAAAACTGCAATAAAAATGCAACAATGAATGAAAATTACATATTGGGCATTGCTTAAGATATAAACAAGTTTTTATGTCACTCTTACTCCGTTTCTTTCAGATTCTGATAGAACTCGCGGAGTGGGATGAACTTGCACATCAAATCCCTCTTCTTTGCTTTCTTTTTAGCAATACCTTCATTATACAGTTCACATACACCTGTGGGAAGTGGTTGTAGTTGGTAGCTTCTTTTGTACGTTCGAAATATCACTTGAGTGATCCTAAAAATAATATTTTTAAATTACTTTTGATATCTCAAATCATAATTCCTGTGTACTGAATACGACTTTAATTAAATACGCTTTACTGAAATACATCACTAATGGTTATGAACATAGATATATCTATGTAAACAACTTACAGTGCACTTGAAGGTTAGATCCCTGTTCCACTCACCTGTTGCGATAAGCATTTTCCTGGCACTAAAAGTCCTTTCCTGCTCTTGTAGGGCTCCCCAGCTTTCCTCAATGCTTTCCTTCTATTATCGTTCCATTCAGATATGTTAATTCTGCATTATCTACCCTTGTTTAATTGTTTTTCAGTACTGCTGCTAAGAACTTTCTTGTGTTCATCCGCCATTTTCTTACAGATAGATCAGTATTCGCCGGGGTACCAACATTGAAAAATAAATAACTTTGCTTTCAAGGACATTTATGTTGTTTTCCGTTCACGAAACCGTGAGTGCATTCTGATAGATCATGACTCCACTGAAAGCTCAACTTGTGATTTTTTGTGGGTTAGATCATTATTCGGGGGTAACCATTCAATTGTTATTAATCATACGCCTGTCTGTTGCTTCACTCGTATGAAATATGTACAGTTGCCTATACCCTGGTTTCTGATGTTCTTTTGTGTATAGAGGAAATATCAAATATGGTAAATTTGTACGTGGATACGAAAACAGTACGGTCCTACTCCAGGAGGTAACTTCGATTTCGGCTCCCATTGAAGTAAAACCTAAAGCACCGTTATATTCCCGAGCATGCATTCGATAATTCTTTACGTCAGGGGAGTTTGTTCTTAGTAACTGCTTTATTAAAATAGGGGCTTCGGGTGTGTCTGCAAGTGAAACTTTTCCATCATGACAACATTTGGTGTACTTGCAGGAAGAACTGAGCTCATTTGGCCAGTAAAACGCGCCACAGTAGTTACAAATAAAATATTTCCGTTGACTTTTCAAGAAATGCAAGATTTTTCCTGTACTAGTGAGACGATTTGGAAGATTTCGGCAGTTTCCAACAACGTACGTATTTAAGATGGATCAGAAGGGGTCGCTGAATCTACTTTCTACTCACGGCGTAGCCTAGGTCAACCATATTCTGTAAGGTGGGCAATGTCCTTTAGCAATTCTTACCGGACTATCATGATGCAGAGTAAGTCGTTGTCGCCTAACGACAATCATTAAGACGGTCAACCTGCCCATCAAGTCAGGTTCAGTATGGATGCAGCTTTGACTATCATGATACAGAGTTAGTCGTTGTCGCCTAGCGACAATCTGTCCGTGAAATTATTAGATTCAACTTTATTTGTTTAAACACACTTTTTAAACAAATAAATATATTTCCGTTGACTTTTCAATAAAAGCAAGTTTTTTTTCCTGTACTATTGAGTCCATTTGGAAGATTTTGGTACAAACCACAACTTCTAACTCCCTCTGGTTTAGGAGCTTGAGTTTTGTGATACATACACCTGAGCATATCTAATATATAAAAGTGAAAGTCTGTATGTATGTATGTATGTATATATGTATGTATGTATATATGTTGGTTCCGTATACAAATCTACACCGTTCCACCAATCTCAACCATATTTTGCATACACATAGTTTAGGACCCAGAAGGAACCGCTGGCTACATGAATTTTCGATAGTCTTTCTCATTCTTCTGATTTCGGCCCTTTTTCACTCAAAAACAGGCTAATCAAATCATAAAATATACTCATGAAGGAATGGCAAGGCAGATAGTTTCCATGGCAACATAGCTCAAGTCGAGACACGGCCGTCCGGATGCCAATTGCGCTCTGCACTACCGGTATAGAAAATGAGGATCTTTACTTGAAATCCCGTTAGTTACTCAACTGCTCACACAGCACTGTCAACCGAGTATAGCATAACAAAGACTTGACACTATCTACTAGATATTTGTCAAATACCACTTACTCACTCACTCACTCACTCACACATTCATCACGAAATCTCAGAACCCACCCAACGGATTGGAATGAAATTTGGTATGCAGCTTACTCAAGGGCCGCAAACGCCCCCTAAGAAAGGATTTTTGGATATTCAGGTTCTAAAGGGGTGTTAAGGGGGTAGACCTGCATTTCATCGAATAGCAATATCTCCCGATTGGTTTCACTGGGGGATGTGATACTCGGCATATAAACTCATCATTAAAAATAAGAAGACATGTGTCTGAGGGTTTTTCGATGTGGTGTATATTATGAGGTGAAAGGGGTGAAAAGTGGGGGTTGAAAGATTCCTAACGGAGCCTGCATCTCATAAACGACATAGGCGAGGAGTTTGAAACTCAGCGGGAAAAAATCAGCATAAAAAATAAGTAAATAGGTGTTTGACCGGTTTTATTTTCATAAATCCAATTTAAGGGGCCTATGGCGAGGGGTGAAATTCTGTGTAAAAAAAAAAACAGGAAAGAAAGTGTCCTAACCGATTGACTCACTTGCTCTTCAAACTCAGGGGGAAAAACTGCTTAAAAATAAGTATAACTTATATGAGTTCGACAGTTTTTTTGATAAACCAAATTAAGGGGTTCATCGGGAGGGGTGAAATTCTGAAGAAAAAAATTGAAAGAAAATGTTCTGACTCACTCACCCACTCATCATCGCCCAGCCAAAAATATTGAAGTTGGAAACATGTCATTTTCGGGATATGTTCGTTGTATGCCAAAACCATACACTAAGGGAGGATTTTTGAATATTCAGGCTCTAAAGGGGTCTTAAGGGGGTTAAACCTGCATTTTATTGAATAACAATATCTCACGAGTGGTTTCATTTGTGGAAGTGATACTCGGCATATAAACTAATCATTAAAAATAAGCAGACATGTGTCTAAGGGTTTTTCGATGTGGTGTATTATTATGAGGTGAAAGGGGTGAAAATTGGGGGTTGAAGGATTCTTAACGGAGCGTGTACTGTATCCTAACGAAGCGTGTAGGCCTATCTCCTAAACGACATAGGCGAGAAATTTGAAACTCGGCGAAAAGAAATCAGCTTAAAAAATAAGTAAGTCGGTGTTCCACCGTTTTTTCATAAATTAATTTAAGGGGCCAATGGGGTGGGGTGAAATTCTGGGGGGAAAAAGGAGAGAAAGTGTCCTAACTGACTAACTCACTCAGTCATCAAACTCAGGGGAAAAAGACAGCTTAAAAAATAAGTTAATAGGTGTTCAAGCTTTTTTTCATCAATCCAATTTAAGGGGCCCATGGGGAGGGGTGATATTCTGGTAAAAATAATTGAAAGAAAATGTCCTGTCTGACTCACTCACTCGTCACGCCCAGCCAAAACTATTAAAGTTAGAAACATGAAATTTTGGGAATATGTTCGCTGTATATCGAAAACGTCAACTAATGAATGATTTTTGTTATTCGGGTTTTAAAGAGGTGTTAAGGGGGTAAACGTGCATTTCATTGAATAACGATATCTCATGAGTTGTTTCTTTGGGGATGTGATATTCGGTATATAAGCTAATCATTAAAAGAATCAGACATATGTCTAAGGGTTTATCGATGAGGTGTATATTACGAGGTGAAAGGGGTGAAAATTGGGGGTTGAGGGATTCTTAACGGAGCGTGTATCTCTTAAACGACATAGGCGAGAAGTTTGAAATTCGGCGGGGAAAAAAAGCTTAAAATATAAGTAAATAGGTGTTCGACCGTTTTTTCATAAATCCAATTTAAGGGGCCCTTGGAGAGAGGTGAAATTCTGGGGGGAAAACAGGAAAGAAAGTGTCCTAACTCACTCACTCATCAAACTCAGGGGGGAAGAACAGCTCAAAAATAAGTAAATAGGTGTTCGACCGTTTTTTTTTTTCATAAATCCAATTTAAGGGGTTCATGAGAGGGGTGAAATTCTGAAAAATAATTGAAAGAAAATGTCCTGACTTACTCACTCATCATCCCCCAGCCAAAATTATTGAAGTTAGAAACATGACATTAAGGGGCTATGTTCGTTGTATGTTGAAAACGTCCACTAAGGAAGGAATTTTGGATATTCAGGTTCTAAAGGGGTGTTAAGGGGGTAGACTTGCATTTAATTGAATAACAATATCTCCCGAATGATTTCCTTTGGGATGGGATACTAGGCATATAAACTCATCATTAAGAATAAGAAGACACATGTCTGAGGGTTTTTCGATGTGGTGTATATTATGAGGTGTATGTGTGAAAAGTGAGTGTTGAAGGATTCTTAACGGAGCAAGTATCTCTTAAAAGACAGAGGCAAAAAGTAAGAATCTCAGGGAGAAAAATTAGATTGAAAAAGTAGTAGATAGGTGTTCGATCGTTTTTTCATAATCCAATTTTAGGGGCTCATGGAGAGGGATGAAATTCTGGGGAAAGAAGTCCACAAAGGAAGGATTTTTGGATATTCACTCATCATCCCCCAGCAAACCTATTGCAGTTAGAAACTTGAAATTTTGGGGATATGTTCGTTGTTTGTCAAAAAAGTCCACTAAGGATGGATTTTTGGATATTCATGTTCTGAAGGGGTGTTAAGGGGGTTAAACTTGCATTTCATTGAATAACAATATCTCACGAGTTGTTTCATTTGGGGATGTGATATTCGGCATACAAACTAATCATTTAAAATAAGCAGACATATGTCTAAGGGTTTATCGATATGGTGTATATTATGAGGTGAAAGGGGAGAAAATTGGGGGTTGAAGGATTCTTAACGGAGCGTGTACTGTATCTCTTATTCAACATAGGCGATAAGTTTGAAATTCAGCGGAAAAAGCAGCTTAAAAATAAGTAAATAGGTGTTCGACCATTTCTTCATAAATCCAATTTAAGGGGCCCATGAGGAGGAGTAAAATTCGGGGGGGGGGGAAACAGGAAAGAAGGTGTCCTAACTGATTGACTTACTTACTCACTTATCAAACTCAGGGAGAAAACAGCTTTAAATAAGTAAATAGGTGTTCGACCGTTTTTTTTTTCATAAATCCAATTTAAGGGGTTCTTGGGGAGGGGTGAAATTCTCAAATATTAATGAAAGAAAATGTCCTGACTGACTCACTCACTCATCATCGCCCAGCAGAAATTATTGAAGTTAGAAACATGAAATTTTGGGGATAAGTTCGTGGTATGTCGAAAACGTCCACTAAGGAAAGAGTTTTGGATATTCAGGTTCTAATGAGGTGTTAAGGGGGTAAACGTGCATTTCATTGAATAACAATATCTCATGAGTGGTTTCATTTGGGGATGTGATACTTGGCATATATACTAATCATTAAAAATAAGCTGACACATGTCTAATGGTTTTTCGATGTGGTGTATATTATGAGGTGAAAGGCATGAAAAGTGCGGGTTGAAAGATTCCGAACGGAGCGTGTATCTCTTAAACGACATAGACGAGGAGTTTGATTTTCTCCGAGTTCCAATCACCTTAAAAAATAATAAATGAATAAATAATTAAAATAAGTAGATGTTCGACCTTTTTTTTTCATAAATCCAATTTAAGGGGCATATGGGGAGGGGTGAAATTCTGGAATAAAAACGTCCACTAAGGAAGGATTTTTGGATGTTCACTCTCATCGACCAATCAAAACTATTGAAGTTAGAAGAAGGGGATATGTTTGTTGTGTGTCGAAAATGTCTACTAAGGAGGGATTTTTGGATATTCAGGTTCTAAAGGGGTGTTAACGGGGTTAAACCTGCATGTCATTGAATAACAATATGACACGACTATGACACGAGCGAAGCGAGGCTAAAAATGAGATGGTGTGTGTCTGTGTATTACTCAATCACGCAAGAACCACTGGTCCGACTTACATGAATTTTACATGAAAGTAGCTGATTTAACTGGTTAACATATAGGCTACTTTTGATTTCAATACTTTGCACTATGGCGACCATTTTAGTGACGTCACTACACCCTTTGGTTTCAAACTTTCATATTTCCATTTCAAATAAAAAGTGAAGCAAACTTTTGATGGCATATACGAGGTTTAAAATTACATTTTCTATCCGAAAGGTATCTCCAACGGTTAGCGAGTAAAACCTAAATTTGTGCTATAAAACACGGTCAACGCCGAACGGTGTAGTTGGACAAAATGTTCCATCCTTAATCTCCCTCTGCGCACCATCTCGCCTATCCCCTGTTTTAACTGTCACTTTCACATTTTAATTTATTTATGACGCGTAGCGAAGCACGGGTACTTCAGCTAGTTATATATATAGATAGATTAGGCAGAAGCGCGCAAATATTTTATGAAATCACACCGCCAATATTATTCATCTGGGAGAAGAGAATTTTGAGAGTAGAAAAAGCTCTTAATAAATGAGTATATTAGAAGTGCATTGTCATCATTACGTAGTCGGTGATTTCCCGAACCAGGAGCCTGGGGTAGGGGACAAAACGAAGGCGCTACCTACGCAATTGGGGAGCTCATTTTAATTAATATTAAAGATTTGTACGATCAATTTGATATATTTGAGAGACTTAATGTCTCAGCTCCAAGGAGGTATTTTGTATAGCCTCATACGACCATTATTTTGGAAGATAATTTTGGAGAAGAAGCAAAATCGATTTATTTTTACTAGAATCAAATATATAGGCCGTGAGCCCTAGGAAATTCATGCAGTTTACCAGAGACGCCAGAGAGCGTGATACTGCACCGCAGTCCATGCAGTTTACATCAGACCACGTACGGTCGCGTTGCTTCGCATCAGATACAGTTATAGTACTCCTGAGGGGAGGTACTGGTCAAATATTTATCGAGTGTTGCTGTGCAAAGAAGTATCGGAATCCCTGTTGGAGGAAAAGTACCGTCAAGCTTCGAACTTTATCAATCAGTCTACAGACTCAAACAAAGTATTATACTTTTGTTAAAATACGTTAGCCGTCGAGGGTAGTAAAGGCCCAAAAGACAATAGTAATTGAAGTTACATCGCATCAGCTCGAAGGTATACGAGACTTCGATAGAGTAGTAAAAACTCTATATTTCTATCCAAGTGCGTTAAATAACCTCGTTAGGGTTGCACGTAGGATATACGCCTAATTTTCCTAAACTGAGGAAATTAGAGCAGAAAGTGGCGATAGATTCGAGAAGTCTTTAATAGAGGCATCACTTGCCAGAGGAAATTGCAAATGAGGACTTGGGAATTTATTCCACAAATAAGAGACTAAGGTCGACAAAATAAAGTCCAAACGTGGACTAGAAAAGAAATTATAGAGCGCAGGAATCTTAGTACAGCGACACCAAAAGGTGGCAATGGCTGGCAACCTGAAAACTAAAATAATTACTACCAACAGAAACTAAACTCTGTAACCAAAATAAACTCGATTACAGCTTATAATCAAGCCATTCAACAGTACGCTTGTTACCTTCCTGATATTACCTACTCATCATTCACATACCTTCATCCAAAACCTAATTTCACTGTTTTGTTTGAAACCATGTTTTCTTGTCTGAGCCTTATATTCATAATCGTATTAGTGATAACGATGATTATACAAATTATTAAAATTATCATAATACGGTATTTCAATGATATTGAAGATTGCAGCATGAAGGGTAACCTATGTCAACCATGACGTGCTATTTTTTAACAAGCCATGTGATGTGTTTCAAAATTAGTATCAGTTTACTTAGTTGTTATTACATAGACGACTTAGAAACCATTTCTGCAGTACGAAGTAGGTAGAAAACACTACAAATTAAAAAGGTATCAAGTCTCTGCCCTTATTAAGTTCCTATGCATTATGAAGCTGACAAAATAACAGGGGCAGATGACCTAGCTGATACGCCCCTTAAGACTCCAATTACTAACATGCACAAGAACACTAGTAAATTTTTCCAATAGTAATTGGAGCTTGTTACACATCTTAATTCGTGTGATTTCAACTTAACATTTATCATTACAATAGCCTAATGAGCTATTGTGACTGCTTTGAATTAATAATGCCATAACAGCAAAAGATACCCCGCAAGCAGCAGATAGCCGATGGAATGTTGTGAGTGTAGGCTACTTTTCTCAACCTGTACGGTAAAGCATGGTGCAATATTGGTACTGGTACCTGATAGGAATTAATGGGTGCAATTTTGGAACTTTGAGAGAGCGTTCTGACGCAATCTAACCTAACAATTTAGCTGCACACAAGTCTAGTCTGTGGAAAGATCTTTTACATGCCATAAATCTATGACATGGGACCACCGGCTTTACTTCCCCTCCGAAGCCAACAGGAAGGAAGGCATACTGAAGGATTTTTAACGTTCTTAAAAAATCTGACGACTTCGGCCGGGTTTGAACCCGCTATCTTGGGCATAGAATCTCAGCATGCTACCAAATAAGCCACCGAAGTCGCACAATATATAAATAATTGTATTCCAACAATGCAATTGATTTCATTTGTCTAAATTTTTCACAAACATGGCCAACATGTTTATTGTTTTGTCAGAAGTAATTAATTTTGTTTGGTGTCAAGAGTAACATTTTCCAACTTGTTCAGACACAAAACTCACAGTCTCCAATGTTTGGATACAAAAGTCACATTCTCCAAAATTAAAACCTATTTTTCAGATAAATTAATATAAATAATGAAACGTAGTACATACAAGAAGGAATAATTAAATATATCCAGCAACAAAAGCAAAGTCTCTTAGAGATGCCATTAGGTACATACATTTAAGAAGTTTCTTTAGTTCCTGTAAAATTAGAAAAAGTGGAGAACGTGAGTTTTGCATCTGGACCCCTCATATCCTACTTATGTTAATTGCCATTATCAACATACAAAACATCAGTTGATTGCTGTAATAGACTTGTAGATATTGAGAACCGACTAAATATTGCGGACGGTCGCCTTGTTGGAATTTTGTATGTAGGTCTAAGAGTTATGTACTGTTACATGAAGATTATTGTGTACGTGTAGTATTCAAACTTCAATTTTAACATTTCGCACAGCTGCCATCCAGTGGTTATGAAAACAATTGAAATAAATTAGATGCCAGTGGATTAAAATTTGTATAAGCATTTACCGTACCAAGATTCACTGCACTGGGAAGATTTAATTGCGAGAAACGTCCATGTGAATATTTATAATTCGCGTCGCCGCCATGTTGGATTTGTGATCACCAGAATTTTGTAAGTCCAAAGAACATTTAAAAAAATCAGTTTGATTGCTGTAATAGATTCGTAGATATTGAGAACCGTCTAAATATTTCAGATGGTCGCCATGTTGGATTGTAATGTTTGGGCCATATGGTCATGTACCATTAAAGGAAAATTATTTCGCAGGTCCATTATTCACACTTTCACTCTGATCGAATGATTACTACACAAGAAATAAAAAGTTAATTTTAAAATTCGCACAGCCGCCATCTTGAGGTTATGTAAACAATTGAACTAAATTAGATACCAGTGCATTACAATATGTTTAAACATTTGCTGTAAAAAGTTTCATTGCGTTTTGATCATTATATCGCGAGAAAAGTCTCTTTAAAACTTTCAACTTAACTTGGCTGCCATGATCGTTTTGTAGTTAACCGGTTTTTGATAGTCTCATAGATGAACTTCCAGTAGTGCCTTTTATCTCCGCACAACATTTCAGGGTGATACCGAATAGTTTCAGAGATACAGATTGCCGGTGAAATATTTCGCACAGCCGCCATCTTGAGGTTATGTAAACAATTGAACGAAGTTAGATGTCGGTGCATTACAATGTGTATAAACATATACCAGGACGAATAGAATACATAGTGTTATCACTGACCGAGTTCATCCGTGCCCCGCTCTTGGCGAGCGCTAGCAGCGTAGACCACCAATGCTACATAGACAGCTGTTCAAAAATGGAATACGCCGCAACCTTCGTAAACATCTTTACGAAGGCTGTGGTTACGCTGATTACAACTAATTGTTTGTTTAGACTTATGAAAAATACTAAATTATCAAAAAGTTATTATTAATATTCTCAGTCTCTATGTAGAAATATCTTTTAAAACCCTCCGTTTTCGTGCATGGGTCCGACAGCTCCATGGTCGTTTAAGCTTTAATATCAAGCCCTCAGTTCAAGTTATGATGTTATAGTCTTGGGACATCTTACACCAAACCTTAGAAAGCATTTTCGTGGAGTTGTGAAATAACTAGCTTAAACAAAACTCCACACGTGTCAGCTGCTGTGTCATGTGCGCTTGATAGCTCAAGGACGCTCAATGATATAACATTCTGCCAGTGAGAAATAGCAGTACTAAGTCTCGGGCTGATTTTGGAAGGTAGAATAAGGAAAGGTAAGAGAACGTTCATGGCATTTGTAGACTTAGAAAAGGCTTTTGATAACGTTGATTGGTCTAATTTGTTTAGCATTTTGAAAACGATTGGAATAAAGTACAGGGATAAGAGGCTGATCTACAATCTATACAGAAGCCAGACAGCAGTCAATCGAGCTGAAGGACATGAGAGGAAAGCTAGTATTCAGAAAGGTGTAAGGCAAGGCAGCAATTTATCACCCATACTTTTCAATCTTTACATTGAGCAAGCAATGAAGGAAATTGGAGAAAAGTTTACAGTGGGAGTGAAGATTCAAGGAGAAATAATTTCAACTCTGAGATTTGCCGATGACATAGTCATCTTGGCCGACACGCTGAGGATTTGAATGAGTTTCTCAATGGTATGGACTCCGTCTTGAGGAAGGAATTCATGATGAAAATTAATAAATGTAAAACAAAAATACTGGAATGCAGTCGAAATAAATCAGAAACCTCTATGGAGATCAAATTGGCAGGTGGAGAACTAAAGGAAGTAGGAGACTTCTGTTACTTAGGAAGCAAAATAACCAGTGATGGACGATGCAAAGAGGATACAAAAAGTAGGTTAGCTCAGGAAAGGGAAGCATTTCTACAAAAAAAGGAATCTGTTGACAACGAATATAGATTTAGGAATTAGGATGTCAATTTTGAAGACCTTTGTCTGGAGCGTGGCACTCTATGGAAGTGAAACTTGGACTATTGGTGCAACATAAAAGAGGAGAATTGAAGCATTTGAAATGAGGTGTTACATGAGAAAGATGAAGATGAGATGGGTAGATAGGGTTACAAGCGAAGAGGTATTAAGACGAGTGGGAGAGGAGAGATGTTTATTGCGACTGCTAATGGAGAGAAGAGATAGGTTGGTAGGACACATACTAAGACACCCAGGAATAGCAAGCTTAGTTATGGAAGGAAGGGTCGAGGGCAAGAACTGTAGGGGTAGACCAAGGTTAGAATATGTTAAACAGATTGCCTCAGATGTAGGGTGTGATAGTTATGTAGAGATGAAACGATTAGCTCAGGACAGGGAGGCATAGAGTGCTGCATCAAACCAGTCAAAAGACTGAAGACTCAACCAACAACAGTAAGAAATATAAATATATAAATATAAAGGAATAATCATACAACATCAACGAAATGTCAATAACAAGGTAATTTGGTGCTCCCTCCCTCGACACTACACTGACGCCCGTACCAGCCCAGCTCCGCCTTATAGAGCCTGTACATGGGGAAGCACGGACGCAGCCGGCGTCGAGCGAAGGAGCTGGCCCAAAGCCGAAGCTTTATTACTCCAAATATATACAATTTATAATATGTATCCTTCACACAAAAACAAGAGAAACACTGAATACATACATACAATCATACATATCCCAAACAAAATTCCAAGTCCAAAGAGGTCCATCATCATAACACTAGTCAATCTGACTCACTGCTAGTCCCTTCCCATCTCACGGGAGGCTTTAGGAACTTCCACATTGGGCTTCCCTTGACCTTGCGACCTCGCCGAGAAGGCATCCTCTTCTTCTTCGTCGGGGTGCTGTCCTCGGGTGGTTTCGGAGGAACCACTTTCCTGGTGACTTTCAGGCGCCGCTTCTTCTTCTTAGTTGCAGTTGCCTCTTCGTCAGGAGATCGCTGCGGTTGTTGTGGTTGAGCAGGTTCCGGGCTAGGATGAGGAGGGGCCCGGTCCCTGCCCCGTTTGCTGATTACTGGACCGGTGCTGCTGCTGCTGCCGCAGTCCCCCGACCCCTCACCGCCCCGCGTGGTCCACATCCTCTTCCTCCTCTGCCGCGGGAGATCGCTGAGGTTGTTGTGGTTGAGCAGGTTCCGGGCTAGGAAGAGGAGGGGCACAATCCCTGCCCCGTTTGCTGATTACTGGACCGGTGCTGCTGCTGCCGCAGTCCCCGACCCCTCGCTGCCCCGCGTGGTCCACATCCTCTTCCTCCTCTGCCGCGGGAGACCGCTGCGGTTGTTGTGGTTGAGCAGGTTCCGGGCTAGGAAGAGGAGGGGCCCGGTCCCTGCCCCGTTTGCTGATTACTGGACCGGTGCTGCTGCTGCCGCAGTCCCCCGACCCCTCGCAACTCCGCGTGGTCCACGTCCTCTTCCTCCTCTGCCGCGGGAGACCACCGAGGTTGTTGTGGTTGAGCAGGTTCCGGGCTAGGAAGAGGAGGGGCCCGTTCCCTGCCCCGTTTGCTGATTACTGGGCCGGTGCTGCTGCTGCCGCAGTCCCCCGACCCCTCGCCGCCCCACGTGGTCCACATCCTCTTCCTCCTCTGCCGCGGGAGATCGCTGCGGTTGTTGTGGATGAGCAGGTTCCGGGCTAGGAAGAGGAGGGGCCCGGTCCCTGCCCCGTTTGCTGATTACTGGGCCGGTGCTGCTGCCGCAATCCCCCGACCCCTCGCCACCCCGCGTGGTCCGCGTCCTCTTCCTCCTCTGCCGCGGTCCCCCGACCCCTCGCCGCCCCGCGTGGTCCACGTCCTCTTCCTCCTCTGTCGCGGGAGATTGCTGAGGTTGTTGTGGTTGAGCAGGTTCCAGGCTAGGAAGAGGAGGGGCCCAATCCCTGCCCCGTTTGCTGATTACCGGACCGGTGCTGCTGCTGCCGCAGTCCCCCGACCCCTCGCTGCCCCGCGTGGTCCACGTCCTCTTCCTGCTCTGTCGCGGGAGATTGCTGAGGTTGTTGTGGTTGAGCAGGTTCCGGGCTAGGAAGAGGAGGGGCCCGGTCCCTGCCCCGTTTGCTGATTACTGGACCGGTGCTGCTGCTGCCGCAGTCCCCCGACCCCTCGCTGCCCCGCGTGGTCCGCGTCCTCTTCCTCCTCTGCCGCGGGAGACCGCTGAGGTTGTTGTGGTTGAGCAGGTTCCTGGCTAGGAAGAGGAGGGGCCCGGTCCCTGCCCCGTTTGCTGATTACTGGACCGGTGCTGCTGCTGCCGCAGTCCCCCGACCTCTCGCCCCCCACGTGGTCCACGTCCTCTTCCTCCTCTGCCGCGGGAGACCGCTGAGATTGTTGTGGTTGAGCAGGTTCCGGGCTAGGAAGAGGAGGGGCCCGGTCCCTGCCCCGTTTGCAGATTACTGGACCGGTGCTGCTGCTGCCGCAGTCCCCCGACCTCTCGCCCCCCACGTGGTCCGCGTCCTCTTCCTCCTCTGCCGCGGGAGACCACTGAGGTTGCTGTGGTTGAGCAGGTTCTGGGCTAGGAATAGGAGGGGCCAATCCCTGCCCCGTTTGCTGATTACTGGACCGGTGCTGCTGCTGCCGCAGTCCCCCGACCCCTCACCACCCCGCGTGGTCCGCGTCCTCTTCCTCCTCTGCCGCAGTCCCCCCGACCCCTCGCCACCCCGCGTGGTCCGCGTCCTCTTCCTCCTCTGCCACAGTCCCCCGACCCCTCACCTCCCCGCGTGGTCCACGTCCTCTTCCTCCTCTGCCGCGGGAGACCGCTGCGGTTGTTGTGGTTGAGCAGGTTCCGGGCTAGGAAGAGGAGGGGCCCAGTCCCTGCCCCGTTTGCTGATTACTGGACCGGTGCTGCTGCTGCCGCAGTCCCCGACCCCTCGCTGCCCCACGTGGTCCACGTCCTCTTCCTCCTCTGCCGCGGGAGACCGCTGCGGTTGTTGTGGTTGAGCAGGTTCCGGGCTAGGAAGAGGAGGGGCCCAGTCCCTGCCCCGTTTGCTGATTACTGGACCGGTGCTGCTGCTGCCGCAGTCCCCGACCCCTCACCACCCCGCGTGGTCCGCGTCCTCTTCCTCCTCTGCCGCAGTCCCCCGACCCCTCGCTGCCCCGCGTGGTCCGCGTCCTCTTCCTCCTCTGCCGCAGTCCCCGACCCCTCGCTGCCCCGCGTGGTCCACGTCCTCTTCCTCCTCTGCCGCGGGAGATCGCTGCGGTTGTTGTGGTTGAGCAGGTTCCAGGCTAGGAAGAGGAGGGTCCCGGTCCCTGCCCCGTTTGCTGATTACTGGGCCGGTGCTGCTGCTGCCGCAGTCCCCGACCCCACGCTGCCCCGCGTGGTCCACGTCCTCTTCCTCCTCTGCCGCAGTCCCCCCGACCCCTCGCTGCCCCGCGTGGTCCGCGTCCTCTTCCTCCTCTGCCGCGGGAGATCGCTGCGTTTGTTGTGGTTGAGCAGGTTCCGGGCTAGGAAGAGGAGGGGCCCGGTCCCTGCCCCGTTTGCTGATTACTGGGCCGGTGCTGCTGCTGCCGCAGTCCCCCGACCCCTCGCCGCCCCACGTGGTCCGCGTCCTCTTCCTCCTCTGCCGCGGGAGATCGCTGCGGTTGTTGTGGTTGAGCAGGTTCCAGGCTAGGAAGAGGAGGGTCCCGGTCCCTGCCCCGTTTGCTGATTACTGGGCCGGTGCTGCAGCTGCCGCAGTCCCCCGACCCCTCGCCGCCCCGCGTGGTCCACGTCCTCTTCCTCCTCTGCCGCAGTCCCCCGACCCCTCGCTGCCCCGCGTGGTCCGCGTCCTCTTCCTCCTCTGCCGCGGGAGACCGCTGAGGTTGTTGTGGTTGAGCAGGTTCCAGGCTAGGAAGAGGAGGGTCCCGGTCCCTGCCCCGTTTGCTGATTACTGGGCCGGTGCTGCTGCTGCCGCAGTCCCCCGACCCCTCGCTGCCCCGCGTGGTCCGCGTCCTCTTCCTCCTCTGCCGCGGGAGACCGCTGAGGTTGTTGTGATTGAGCAGGTTCCGGGCTAGGAAGAGGAGGGTCCCGGTCCCTGCCCCGTTTGCTGATTACTGGGCCGGTGCTGCTGCTGCCGCAGTCCCCGACCCCTCGCTGCCCCGCGTGGTCCACGTCCTCTTCCTCCTCTGTCGCGGGAGATCGCTGAGGTTGTTGTGGTTGAGCAGGTTCCGGGCTAGGAAGAGGAGGGGCCCGGTCCCTGCCCCGTTTGCTGATTACTGGGCCGGTGCTGCTGCTGCCGCAGTCCCCCGACCCCTCGCCGCCCCGCGTGGTCCACGTCCTCTTCCTCCTCTGCCGCAGTCCCCCGACCCCTCGCTGCCCCGCGTGGTCCGCGTCCTCTTCCTCCTCTGCCGCGGGAGACCGCTGAGGTTGTTGTGGTTGAGCAGGTTCCAGGCTAGGAAGAGGAGGGTCCCGGTCCCTGCCCCGTTTGCTGATTACTGGGCCGGTGCTGCTGCTGCCGCAGTCCCCCGACCCCTCGCTGCCCCGCGTGGTCCGCGTCCTCTTCCTCCTCTGCCGCGGGAGACCGCTGAGGTTGTTGTGGTTGAGCAGGTTCCGGGCTAGGAAGAGGAGGGTCCCGGTCCCTGCCCCGTTTGCTGATTACTGGGCCGGTGCTGCTGCTGCCGCAGTCCCCGACCCCTCGCTGCCCCGCGTGGTCCACGTCCTCTTCCTCCTCTGTCGCGGGAGATCGCTGAGGTTGTTGTGGTTGAGCAGGTTCCGGGCTAGGAAGAGGAGGGGCCCGGTCCCTGCCCCGTTTGCTGATTACTGGGCCGGTGCTGCTGCTGCCGCAGTCCCCCGACCCCTCGCCGCCCCGCGTGGTCCACGTCCTCTTCCTCCTCTGCCGCGGGAGATCGCTGCGGTTGTTGTGGTTGAGCAGGTTCCGGACTAGGAAGAGGAGAGGCCCGGTCCCTACCCCGTTTGCTGATTACTGGGCCGGTGCTGCTGCTGCCGCAGTCCCCGACCCCTCGCCGCCCCGCGTGGTCCACGTCCTCTTTCTCCTCTGTCGCGGGAGATTGCTGAGGTTGTTGTGTTTGAGCAGGTTCCGGGCTAGGAAGAGGAGGGGCCCGGTCCCTACCCCGTTTGCTGATTACTGGACCGGTGCTGCTGCTGCCGCAGTCCCCCGACCCCTCACCGCCCCGCGTAGTCCGCGTCCTCTTCCTTCTCTGCCGCGGGAGCCCGCTGCCGGACGGGAGATGGAACCCTTCGGGGAGCGTTATGATCTCGTCCCCGGTGGCTTGATCGAGTTGCAGGGCTTGTCCCCAGCCTCTGGTGAGGGCGATATTCAGGAGGTTCGCCCGATTGCACTGGATCCATCGCTGGCCACAACGACAGTAGGCACAATGTCGTCGCTGCGTCGTGATGGTCCCGCCCTGTTGTAGTATTTGCTTCAAGGCTTGCGCCAGATTGTACACACGGTGCACTGGTGTAACATCCAATCCTTTGCTCATCGTAGTAGGGTGTAAACTGCGCCATGGGTTGCCTGGTTGTGCTTGCTCGGGCTGGACATAGTCGTCAAGGTTGTCCTCCTCTTGTTCCCCTGGATCGAAGTCTCCCTGGCCGACCTCTAAAAAAGTCAACCTCTGCTGTATGGTATCCAGGATCGCCTTGATGTCGGCGACATCTTGGGCGGTCATGACCGCAACTGTGGAGGCTTGAGAAATGTCAGACAGTTCGGATTCCGACTGAGCTGCTTGGCTGCCGGTACTGCCGTGGTGACGGCTGTGGTCAATGGTCTTCTTAACTTGAGCGTTATATGCTGACCCGGAAATGTCCAGTAAGCTTATTGGACGTAACCCCTCCGATGTGGTGAGAGAGTTCACTGCAGGTGAATGCGGAGATATCTGGCTGCAGGGTGCTCCCTCCCTCGACACTAGTCTGACGCCCGTACCACCCCAGCTCTGCCTTATACAGGGTGTATCTTAATTATACCGACAAAAAAATCAGGGACGCTCTGCGTGTTATGTAAAAGACGATGCCGCAATCGGATTGGCGGAGAAAATTTTTCCCTCCGATAAAATGGGGTTACTTTGTTACTTCCGGGCGCGCGATTCAAATCTACGAACTCGCCGTATTTTCTGAGCTAGAGAGCAAGCCGCGGGCCACCGTTGTGCTTCAAGCAAGGGAAGGGAGTGTGATAGAAGGTGACAGACATATGCTGGCGGCATGCGCAAGTTTCCTAGATCGCCTCGGCTTGCCGTATGCCCGCCAGCATATCTCTGTCTCCTTCTGTCACACTCCCTTCCCTTGCCTGAAGCACAGCAGTGGCCAGCGGCTTGCTGCCTGGCTCAGCAAATACGGCGAGTTCGTAGATTTGAATCGCGCGCCCGGAAGTAACATAGTAACCTCATTTTCTCGGAGGGAAAAATTTTCTCCGCCAATCCGATTGCAGCAACGTCTTTTACATAACACGCAGAGAGTCCCTGATTTTTTTTGTCGGTATAATTAGATACACCCTGTATAGCAAAGGAGCGAGAGCCTTAGTGAATATCAGTAAAGAGATTACGCCTTACGAAAACCTAAGGATGTAGATGAAGTGTGTCGTCTTCTGGTGAAAGATAACGAATCGCAAGTTGATGATAATTTTAAATAAATTGGTGAGTCTGATACTGAAGTCAAAGTTGAAACAAGATCCGGAGCCTCGAATACTGACCTTGATATTGATCAGGGACGGTAACAGAAGCGAATAATTGGATGGCAGTTTATTTTATTGGTAGGTAGGCCCTTTTTATTATTATTATTATTATTATTATTATTATTATTATTATTATTATTATCATGTGTCCACCTCATTTTTGACTCTGGCAAGAAACTTTATTTCTGGTGTGAGGGCTAGAACGGAGTAGGCTACACTCAGCTTCGTGAGGCAACACTGAGAAGAGGAGGGTTCGATTCCCAATTCAGCCATTCTGAAAGTGGTTTTCCGTGGTTTCACACTTCTACTCCAGGGAAATATTGGGACGATTCGTAACTTAATACCACGGCCGCTTCATTCCCAATCCTTAGGTCACTTGTTTCCTGCTCGGCGCCTTTCGTGATCTTACATCAGTGGATAGATATTTCGGTAAATTTGAAAAAATGTGACGTACTGATCCTCGTATCAATTTCCACTTCACACGAGGTAGTTCCACATTCTCACAGTTCACTAAGAAACAGTCCGCCTTTATAATTAAATCTTCCGAAAAATGCACGTCAGATATTCTACTTTCGATAGACAATCGCTTATCTTTCCACGGAATAAATATCGACCATTTCGCAAACAGATTTGCTTCTTTTGGCGATGTGAAAAAAGGTCTACCATCAGCTTTCCTTCCATAAAACGATTTACATACAGGAACGAAACAGTACGAAATTTTCCCAAAGCAGTAGAAAATGTAGTTCTATGTGCACAAAAGCACTACACAGCCTGTAACACAGACATTCATAAAACGTTACAAAGAAACAAATTCCCTCGCGTATACGACTTCTCGTGCGCATGATATTACAGTACTAACCTCGTGGGTTTCGCATGTGTTGTGGTGCGAAGCGACTTCCACGCCACACAGTGGCAGGACCATGAACGACAATGCTAAGAGAGGGGAGTGATGACACTGTTTATTTCTATACGTCATGCATATACTGTACCAAGTTTCATTGCGTTTGGTTGGTTAAATCGTGAGAAACGTCTATTTAAATTTCGCAAATTCGCTTGGCCGCCATGTTGGTTTTGTAGTTACCAGGTTTTCAAAAGTCACATAGGTGAACTTCTAGTAGTTCCCTTTATCACATCACAAAATTCCAGGGCAATATCGGTAATAATTTCGGATTTATTGAAGGCTGGTGAAATATTTCGCACAGCCACCATGGTGGATTGGTGAGACTAACAAAATTCAAAGGAATTGTGCTATGAACTTACCGAATTTCATTGAAATCGCTCCAGTCGTTTAGATTTTATTAGGGGGGGGAACACACACACGAATCACACACGCACACACAGCCACACGGACAAAAGGTGATCTCAGAAGCCTATTTTTCCATTTCATAAATGAAAATACACTAAAAATAAATAGAGGAAAGGATAGGCACGGGCCGGGAGGGGGGGGGGGGCATTAGGGCAGGTCATGAATGGATCGCGCTGGAAAGTGCATCGCCACACCATCCTCCGCAGTCTGTCGGAAGTACTTGCACCGATCAAATGTTGGCGTCAAAATTTTATATTAAGATGCATATCTATTCGTATATCCTCTTTGCCACTAACCTCATACTTATCAATCAACACTGCGTAGGTGCTGCCTCACTCAGCATTCAATTCTCTACAGTCAACAAAATGCGCAAACGCACTTCCAATACCCACTAGTCGACATGCATCAACATCAACTCTAAGGCATGATCGGTTTAACTTCCAATACCGTAGGCCTACTTTATGGAAGTGCTGTTCCAATAGCCGATATCCAGCAATTCACCACATCAATGGTAAGGAACGTTCATCTTCCACTTCCAATACCCTACGGTAACCGCTTGTCCACACTTGTCCACAACAACGGCAAGGCATGTTCGCTTTCCATTTCTATTACTCTACGGCGCGCTGCTCCGCTAGCCGCTAGTTAACACTTCTCTACAACAACGCTAATGCATTGTTGATATAAACTTGTGATAATCTACGGAAGCACTGCCCCGCTATCCGCTAGTTTGCACATTCCACATGAACGCTAAGGCATGGTCGCCTTATACATCTAATATTATGTACTGCGTGTTCCGATTCAACCAGGAACTATAAAATGGGTTGCCTACCCACCTGCAATTGGCTTGAAATCTGCTCGCAGCGTACTAGCGACGGGGCTGAGTTCGATTTTACTGATTTCCGCCTTCTTATGCAGTATTGCAAAGTATTTTGTTCTTTCAAAATATATTAGACAAGCTTCACAATAAGTTTGAACGATTATTGTGAAGCCTGTGTAAATATATTTTGAAAGAGCAAAATGCTTTGCAACGCTGCATAAGAAGGCGGCAATCACTGAAATTGAACTCAGCCCCGTCTATGGGGCGCTGCGGGCAGATTTCAAGCCAATTGCAGGTCTGTAGGCATAGGCAACCCATTTTACGGTTCCGTGTTGAATTTGAACACGATGTACATCAAAGATCAGGCATGGTCGCCTTATACACTTACATTACTCTGCGGAGCGCTGCCCTGCTAGCCGCAAGTTGGAAGTTCTCTGCTTCAATGCTAAGGCATAGTCACCTTCTAATACTCTGCGGCGCGGTGCGCAGCTAGGAGCTGGCTGAAACTTCTGTGCTTCAACGCTAAGGCAGGGTCGCCTTCCACTTGTAATATTCTAAGGGAGCGCTGCTCCGCCAGTCATTAGTCGCCTTACACATCTAATAATATGTACATCAACGCTAAGTTATGAAGCTGAGATTTGAATTGAAGTGGCCAAGGCCTTACATTAGGATCCATCCCGGAATTTGCCTAAATTGAAATGTGAATCCACTTCTAGAATGGCCGAGGTGGGATTCGATCCAGTCTCTTTTCAGTTTTTACTCATGAGGCAGAGTGTAACACGTTCCGGGCTAGAATGCTAGTCACTACACCAATTGGTGGTTATGTATCAGTGTATAAATGTAGGTCATATTCACTGTAGTAAAGTTCAATTATCGTCGTGTGAATCAAACCTTATCAATACAATCTACTAAAGTTAACTTCGTTACTTTACCATGCCAAAGCTACATCATTTTTATATAACTAGCGGTCCGGTGCGAGAACACTTGGATATTGGGTTGTGTGCGTCCCATGTGTACAGTCTACCCGCCAGGCCCTAGTGCTATGCGGGCCGTAGGCGACAGAGGCTATCGCCTTGTTTATTAGTTAAAAGCACTTTATAAACAAATAAATATATTTCCGTTGACTTATCAAGAATTGGAAGATTTTTCCTGTACTATTGAGACGATTTGGAAGGTTTTAGTACAAACAACACCTTCTAATCCCCTCTGGTTCAGGAGCTTGAGTTTTGTGAAACATTCAAATTAGCGTATTACCCAAGATAATAAGATTGATTCACAGGATGTCTGCGTTTTAGCCTTGAGAGAAATTCCAAAAGCTTCAAAAACATTAATAAATGTGTCACTGAAACAATTTTGACTTTTTTAGTTTTCTTTTCTAATTAATAAAGTACTTCCAAAAAGAACTAAAATACAGTATTTATAGGTAGTTAATTGATTGGTTATTTAGTTAGTTAGTTAGTTAATTAATTAATTTGGTGTGAGTGAATTTTACTTTGGTGTTCATAGTTTACATTAGTGTAATTGCTCTTGTGATGTTTCTCGAGTGATAACAATGACTTCAAAGAAATCAAAAGACACGCCCAAGAACAAAACTGAACGAGGTGTTACACTTTGAAGCAATCACATGAGTTAGAGATTTCTTCCATAGCTCATTTGTCTCATATTTTTACATTATGACATTTCGTATCTCCAATATGATGCATCACGAATCTTGATTGAACCAATTCTGGTTTGATGGCTAAGGTAGCAGGTAGATAATTATGTCACGTGGTAAGTTATTATTTATTAGGAGGTAGATTGTGACAAGTTACATGAACAAGCAGCGAACGTTGTCTAAGTCACAGGAGCAGCGAACGAGAATGTAGGAACACCGAGCGCTAATTCATGGCGTCATACCTCATCTCTCGTTGGTCAGACTTTACCTCGACTAACAGCGCCAGTGCTGCTGCAGCGACTCAGTGAGAAAAGTAGTGGCAAACTACCTCACTTCTCATCTTTCTTAATACGTAGCATTGTGTGTTTTGGTGTCTTTCCTAAATAACAATGGCTGTGACTTTTGAGGTTCCGACCAGCCTTCAGTGTGACTACCCAACAGTGAAAATAAGCGTTTTTGGTATTAAAGTTTAAATAAGATACTTACGACTTGGAGAAACGTACGAATTATTTGAATTCCACTCCACACTAAAGCAAACTGGGATGTTTAATGTAACTCCGTTTAGGATACGGTGTGATACTCCTGTATCGAGCGTATTTATAATTATGTTTACTAATCGTTGATCAATATTCTCTTTTCCATATTTAATAAGTGGCAAGTACAAATTATTTTCTCATTTAGATCACAGTACATGGTAAATTTCATAAAACAATTTAGTTTGTTTCTGAGCACGCCATATAGTCTCCATGTTGTTAATCTGATATCAGGCAGCGTTCCTTATTGATTCCCGTATCAGCGCTTATCCTTTATTTTTATTTAACCTCAATCAGGGTTCGCTTGGATGGATAACTAAAAATTAAATATTGGAGGTGACATCATCATAACATAGCTATTGATATTGTGCTCCTAAATATAAATGAACCTAGGCTTGTGAACAAGTTAAATGTTTTGCTTTGCCGTAAATTCAGGGATGAATAAATTTTATTATTATTATTATTATTATTATTATTATTATTATTAATTTCCGATGTATTGCGATGGGATTGTATACGTGTCACTCTCTTAGTGAGTTATCTATCGATTTTTAAAAATCCTTCAGTATGCCTTCCTTCGGAGGGGAAGTAAAGCCGGCGGTCCCATGTCATAGATTTATGGCATGTAGAAGATCCTTTCACAGACTAAACTTGTGTAAAGCAAAATTTGTTAGGTTAGATTTCGTCAGAACGCTCTATGAGAGTTCCAACGTTCACCACTAGGTATCATTGATATCTGGTGGCGAAAGTTGGAACTACTTGAAATTGAACGGAACTTGTAGCTCACCCTTTAGGGTGTCCGCTGGAAGCAGCTACAGACTCAGGCGAGCCGAACATGTCCTCGGACACTCCCGGCACTAAAAGCCATACGATAAATAAAATATAAAATATCGATTTTTGTGGAGAGGACTTCGAGAAGCTGACGTAGAGTTTTAGCTTGGATTACTATTTCTTTTCCGGGCAGATTAGTTCGGACTAGCCGATTTTTACCCCTCGGAAGTATGCTAGGTATCTTTAGTTTTTATCAATAATTTTGCAAAGATATTAATGTATGCCTGGACTCATTCTTTCATATTTTGTTTTGTTTTGTTGATGTATTCCTCTGGGCTGGTTTAAAATAGTACCTCTCCTATTCCCGACACCCTCGAGTGCAGAGGCAGTCCAAGAATGCGTCGTCTCCCGAGTTGTGTGTTGGTTTGAAGGGAGTCTTGGAAGGCCCGTTTGAATCCGATGGCACCCCAAAATCATCGTCTGACGGGCATAGAATTCTGGCTGGCAACGAGTGACAATTAGCAGACTCTAGTTGTCCCGGGATCAATGCCCGCGTTATTTCAGGTGTTTAGAAATAACGTTGGCTTATATGTAAAAGAAGTGAGGTCTTCCGCAATGTGTGTGTGATTTTATTTGGAGTTGAATGCTATACATTCAATTTTAGACTTTAAATTCACCAATGATTAAGTAAACATTGAGTTCCTACTAAGCAAGATATGGTATCGTAACTTAAAACAAGATGTTCAGGAAAGAACATATAGCCTACTTTCTCCTAAATGTATTGGTATAGTTATAACTCTCTGTCCTTATCACCTCCTATTTTCTTCCCATTCGAAGTGAAAATTGGGACACTGGATTTGAGCAGCGGCGTTCAATCCATAGTTTATAATTTACATCAGTGTTTTGCAATTTCATCAGCAAATACTCCAAACAACGTAGGAATTCAGTATATTTACACCGACTACTTACAATAATTGAAACCTCGTTGGCTTAACGTATCACTGGGAAAAAAAACACATTTAATATGCCTACTGCACAGCTAATTTGTAATCGCGCCTATCCCTGGGGGCATGTGCGCTCTATCAGCTATGAGAAGAAGTTCTTCAAATACACCCTAGGCATGGGTTCACTAACTGGCCGATTTAGAGCGCAGCTCGCATCTAGTAGGCCGTGGTTAGCAGTGGCATAGTTCAACTGGTTGCTAGTAGATGTCACTCATGCTGATCAAGTGGAGAATGTTGTTTTAATGAAATTAGGTATATTTTCCATTTCAAAATGAACAATATAACGCTCAATTTTATAGCGTCTCAGACTCAAGAAACAATAAATATAAAAAATCAAACAAAAAAACTACACCTCTGATAGTCTCTTAATCCCGGCCTGCTAGGTGAAATACCAAAGCTGTAACCCCAGAGCCAAACTTGTCTAACCAAGTTAAACGTTATCAATCGATTTACATACAACGTCTTAGCAAATAATGACTTTAACTAAACGATTTCTTCACTGGAATATTTATCCATAGTAATCTATTTCATGCAAAGTTCATGTTATTTTTATCAGTAGGCTATATTGCATGCAACATACTCAAATGAGTGAACTATAGGTCAGAAAGAGAGATTAACTGCCATCTTGTCTTGTAACCGAGATGATTCAGCTTTTTAAAGTCGCTTCTGCACTTTAATATTACAATATAAACTGTTAATTTTGAACGGGCGACGTCCTTTAGAACAGTTTAAACGATTCTCGATTCGATAATTGGAACTGATGGGTCCCATGTTAGGGGTTATAAAGTTTCCGTAATTCCGACGGCCGCCATCCTGAAATGGTACGGCTGATATCCTTGTTGTTTTGGCACAAGACGCATCCCATATGAAGGTATGATTTTATCATGTTTGGCCAAGATCCGATGATTAGTTTGGACGTAATTTAATTTTATGTTTTAACCATTTGAGTGGCCGTCATTAAGTATCGGTAAAGATGGTGGCAATATAAAACATGATACTGAGGTGCCCTTTGCTATACCTTTGTATAACATTTTGTTCAATTCGGTTTCGTCACGTTTTTATTGATAGGGGGCGGGGCGCACACATGCAGAGTACACACACACACACAGACACACAAACAGACACACAAAGTTTTGGCCCTGTGTAGATCTCATAAATATACTTTGATTTTTTTGCAAAAATCGAAAGTAGGCTAATATTACACACTGAAATCGTGTGTTTGACTCTTGAGTGTGGGATGAAAAGAGTTTTTCATATGTATTTAATAGTAACTACATTATGCAACGAACCTATAATGGCAATAATTACGACACGAATATGTTTATGAAACGGGTGAAGCGCATTTTATAATTTCCATACGAGTGTCTTAATTACCATTATAGGCGAGTTGAATACGACTGTTTATGTTTGACGATAATAATTATAATTTTATTATATGTTTTAACATAAATATTCATAAATATCTGTGTGATCCAGTAACTTCAGTTAGTGAACAGAGCGCACTGGGTGGTTTGCTGACTGAACAGAGCGCCTTCGTGGGTCAAAGACTTTCGAAAGCAGAGACCATTTTCTTTGCCTGGCATTGCTATTGTTTGCAGCCTGCATGTCTAGTGCCGATCACAACTCTCTATCTCTCTCTCTGTGTGTGTGTGTTTAACAGCCGTGAGGCTGGTTGGCACAGGGAGGTGAGAAGACTAATGGAGTGGCCTTTAGCCAGGTCAAGCGGGACCACCCCTTGGAAGCGGCAGCCATATTGTTTGGCACCACGGCTAGCTGGGAAGCAGTGCGTGCTAGTTGCTATGGTCGTAATACTTAGAGTTGACGTCTGACAGCTAGCGCTGGAGGGAGGAGCATTGCACGTGCCATTTCACGCGGTTGCCACATTCCTGCATTCCATACCCTACCCTTCTCACTTCCGGCTGGCTTGTTCGTTCATTCTGACCGCTGTGTTTTCTTGTAGACTACCTGGCCAGACCATGACTGACATGGTCTTATGTTCGGTTTTCTTTAACAGAGCTCGGGCTGAAAAGCTCAGACATTAGAGCGCTGGCTTTCTGAGCTCAACTTGGCAGGTTCGATCCTGGCTCAGTCCGTCACCTCTCTCCATCAGCAGCTTCCTACTGTTGATAGCTTTATATTCAAAACCAAGGTTATGAACCACTTTCAGTAAGGAAGAGTAACTGCCTTTAAATAAGTCGTTTGGAAGTGTAAATAACAGTTTTTGAATTGTTGGATGTTCCCTCCTGGTGTAGTAAGAATATATGTGCGGCGAATAGCATCGTCTTTAAACGGATCCAGATTTGTAATTCTGGAGGTTCTAGGCCGCTTCTTTCCAGGCATGGACAGTTTAGATGAACCCTCTTCTGAGTTGTTATATTTCTCCATCGTAACTCTTGTCACAGTACTTTTACTAAGTCTAAGAGCTTTCGCAGTGCGTTCTTGAACTCTCTGGAATGGAATTAAAGGAACATTCCTTTCCGAAAAACTCTTAGCCTCCTCTTCAAAGAATTCCCTTGCGGCACATATAATTTCTCTTCCTTGGTGATGAATTGTCACACCATGACCGGCGGTATTTTTTTCATGAGGTGGACGAGTTCTGGGCCTTCCTCTCCCTCGAGGAGTATTCATAATGCTCGAAATATATATTGCAATACAATAATTGTAGTTCTACGTAATTAGTATTTAAAATACCGTTAGATACTTAATGACGGCCTCCAAACAGAAACACAAATAGAATAACACTCACGCTGAACTGGTTGTGACAAGATCTAACTCAGAAGTGCGAGGTTTGGCAACTCCTACAAACTCCTCCTCAACATGAGCTGGCCAGAGGGCTTATCTCCATGGCAACCGCAGTCGCCCCACCCCGATTCCATGACAACCATACCCCCACCTCTCTTTAACCCACCCGGTAGGCAGTAAAAGGACCTCCCTCTAAGAACTGTCAGAATTCAACTCTAAGTATTACAACTGTAGTCGTAAGTTCGTATTCACCCAGTGAGTTTGTTACCTGCGACAAGTTGCCTAATGTAACTGTTGTTTATTACGGGTTTTTGTTGTGTGTATGGGTGCAACAATAGAAGTGACAGGAACGGAAAACCTGGCATTGCTTTTCATCGGTAAGTTATTCATCTTGTGAGCTATTAAACGTAGACACGCATGTTTATATTTTCATGGAGAGAACGTCATTGTTTTGAAATGTGGATTGGTGTAGGTTCCCTCAGAACCAAGATCGTCGGGCCCTGTGGACGAAGGCAGTTAAGAGGAAGCACTGGACGCCTGGTGTTCATAGTGTCATTTGTACGGAGCACGTTAGCGCTGACCAAGTGAATAATACATACTTATCCGGGCCGAGACTGAGAGAGAATGCCTTCCCGAACGTATTCCCTGCCTATCCTAGCTACTTACAGCCTTCAGCTCCTAAGGTAATTATCTCTTGACGACTTAAATTAAGATACTGCTTTATGTTTTATTGTTCCGTTTGGATGACATTCTAAATAATAATGGTTTGCAGAAAATGAAGGAACCTCGATTCAGGGAAATTGACATTCTTGAGCCAAGTAATATCGTATTGGATGGGGCTACCAGTGCCCTTAATACTGTTCAGGTGCAAAAGGTGAGAACATTTCCTATTTTATTACAGGAAGAGCTTTGAACACAATGTACTCGTATCAAAGTTCGGTAGTCCCCATTTTAACTAATAATATTCCCGTTTGTTTATTCAGGGTGTTCAATCCCCGGATGAGGAAAACGGAGAAAACTTTCAACATGCACAGTGTCAAAAGAAAGAAGAGAAATTGAAATTGATAATTAGGAAAATGAGGGCTTCGTAGAGACGTGCGAGAATTGTAAAGGGTCGATATAAGTGCCCTTCGTAGTGGTGACAAAATGTAACGGTTCGGTTAAACAAACCAGATAATAATAGATACACTGTGGTGTGCACTTACCTTTGATAGTATAATAGGATATAATTAGGGTGCCAGGATCAATATTTAAGATATAGAACCACAATTTATAGATATATCCGGCTGTCAGCAGTAGAGTTTGAGACCACTTCCCCCTGGTCGTGAAGTAACTGAGTTGACTAACCATTCAGTATTTAATCAAGGAGTAAGATTGATTTGCCTCTGGTATGTTAATTACAATAAGAGAAATAGACATGACGTTGTAACGATTCGATCCCATACCTATTATATTTATAGGGTTATTCATTTATTATCATGTTATTATTATTATTATTAATTAGTACATCCATGAGATGATTTTTATATCAGATACTTGTAAGCGGTTTTTATTATTTTACTCAGACAGATTTTTATTAACATTTATTTGTAAAGAGTCGAGGTATTATATATTGCAACAAAATTGGCAATAAGGACCAACCCTATGCGTCACAAACAGAACGTCTTAGTAGTTATTTCACCACGGCAAACAGCGTCACTGTCATGGGATGCTAAGAAACCCACTATGAGTAACCATCACGGGTTTGACCATCTAGTTCCTTCTGGAAGGAATGGAACATTATATTTCACGCATGGTGCAACTAACACGCCATTTTCTACTGTACGTACGCGTCAAGATATTACAAGTTGTGATGCAATTAGCCCTCGTGAGAGTATGAACACTAGAGAGAGGGAAGCTTACTGGGGTGGGAGACAGTCGAAGACCACGTGACAAGGAAGTTATTAGTACCTGCGCCCTCGACTAGACATTCATTCATCAACAGCTCTCGAGGAAGGGAGGAAGTAATAACCTGGCTTCCTGGTATAGCATCGAACTGAGTATACAGATTCGACACTGAACGATGTCTTGCCAATATCCATATCAACCGATAGTGGATTATATCCCTACTCAACGGTCTTAACACAGATGGCAACGTAATTGATTATGGCATACCATATCTACTGAGATATCACAACATTTTCAACATGAAACGGAACATCGAGATCATCTTGAACAATTTTTATGATGATACTTCAAATGGGTGAGCAAACAATTAAATATCCTACGTCTCTGTAATATGTAACTTCTGGATTAATATTCAATTCAAATGTTTATTTTCTTTTAAATTAATTGCCGCATTGAGTAATTTTAAATTCAATTGTGTGACTATCACTATTCTGTTTTATTAATATTTTGTTTTTGCATTTAATAAATTCATTTTCTTTAACGTAATGCCTATTTCTTTCATAGTGGTTAGTAAATACTATAGGCAAATTAACTACTCCTTATAAATAAATACTGAATTGTTAGTCAACTAAGCTACACTACGGCCCGGGTAAGTGGTCTCGAACTTTACTGCTGACTGCCGAGGATTAATTAATAAATTTCGATTCACTGTCTTAAATAGGAATCTGGCGCTCAACAACTTATTATATCCTATTACACTATCACAGGTAAGGTCACACCACAGTGTATTTATATATTTTTTCTTATGATCATGTTTGTTTATTGAACCACAATTGTCATCACTACAGCGTTATGCTAATTTGAAAATGTTACATTTGGCGCCACAAAGTAGGACACGAAAACCATTCGGTATTTAGGAGAGGAGTGTATGATTTCAGTGCAAATTGTCAGTGCTTTTGGGGGACAGCGAAGTGAAGTGAAATTTTGGAAGGGCAATTTTTATACAGTGTACGTCGAGATGGCGGATAAGAAAGAAAAGTCTATCGATATTCCTGAAGAGTCATTACTGGCGATTATCAGTAGGATGTTGCAGAATAATTTGGAAGAGAATAAAAGAAGTTATTTGGAATTCAAGGATACATTTGATAGATAACTTCAGGAAAGGAGAGAGAAAGAAGAAAAAGACCATCGGGAATGGATGGAGAACTTAGATAGAGAACATCAGAAATGGATGAGAAAGGAGACTGTAATTGAAAGCAGATTGGAGTCAGAGGAAATTGTAGTTGAAAACAAATCTGAATCAGAGGAAATTGTAGGTGAAAGCAGATTGGAGTCAGATGAGATAGTAAGAGCAAAACAGAGGGGGTAGAGACTTTAGGGGATGCTGAAGTAGAATCAGTGAAGACAGCCTGTAAGGAGACTGTAATTGAAAGTAGATTGGAGTCAGGGAAAATGTTAGGTGAAAGCAGATTGGAGGTAGAGGAGATTTTAGGTGAAATCAGATTAGAGTCAGACGAGATTTTAGGTGAAAGTAGATTGGAGGTAGAAGAAATTGTAGTTGAAAACAGATTAGAGTCAGTGGAGATTGTAGATGAAAGCAGATTGGAATCGGAGGAGATCTTAGGTGAGGAACGGCAAGTAGCGGAGATTTTAGGTGAAATCAGATTAGAGTCAGACGAGATTTTAGGTGAAAGCAAATTTGAATTAGGGGAGATTGTAGGTGAAAGCAGATGGATGTCAGAAGAGATAAAAGGAGAAAGCAGATTAGAGTCAGCGGATATGATAGATGAAAGCAGGATAGCTGTAGAAGAGACTACAGAACGTAGTGAAAAAGAAGTGGAGAAGATGAGAGAAAAGATAGGGATAGAAGTAGGTAAGATAAAGAAAGTACTAGGCACTCAAGAAATTAAGATGCAGAAAATCTTAGGTGAAGAGGATATGTTGACTAGGGAAGAATTTAATGATGGTGTAGTGGAAATTAATGTGAAATTATTAGAGGCGGAGAAGCGTGCGTTAAGTCATAGTCAGAAGAACATAAATAGAAAACAGGTTAAGAGGAGGAGAGAGATAGATAAGAGCAGAAGCAATAGTCCACGGCTAAAGAGAGCATTAAGTGATAGTAATGGAGAAGTGAAGGGAAGACATGTAGGTAGATATTTTGGAAGTAAAATGAAAGAGAAGAGAATCAAGTTGCTAGAGGAGAAAGAAATCAGGATGAAGGAGAGAAAGAAAGCATATGATGTGCAGTGGCGTACTGAATTAGCCAGACTTGGGGAAGTAAGAGGGGGAAAGCCAAAGCACAGTGTTACTATGGATAAATATAGTACAGAGGAAGTAGAAGCTAATGATAGAAGGAAAGAAGAAAAAGGGATTATAGAAAGAGATAGAATTGAAGATGACAGTGGTAAGAACTGTGAAATGCCAGAGAACGTAGTGATGTGAATTGGTATTACCGATAGTTACTGTTCCGTATGACTTAAATATTATGTAATGAAATTTTATAGGATTTAACAGAGGTAGATAAGGAACCTGCTGTGTGTAATTTTAATTCAGTCGTGAAGTTTGGATGGTAAGGGGCGCGTAGTGCCTACACTTATTGATTTAGATTGACTAAAATCATTTAATTTGGAAGACAGAGGTTGTCGTGCTATTGAGCAATTCAGGTAAGTTGAATGTGGGTCCTTAAACTGCAGGTAAGTTGGATGAAGTGAGGATTAAATTTAAACATTTAGGAAGATTATTACAAAGGTAAGTAATCGAAAGAAAGTAATAATTATTATGGCAACCATAATTATGAATATAATGGTACGGTAATGAAGATTTAATTCAAAAGTGAGTAAAGATGATGTAGTACAGTCGTAATAAAAATTAATGAGTTGAAGAATTAAGAATTGATTTAATAAAGAAGTTTCATTTTGAGGACAGTGAGGTCATCAGTGGATATATTTGAAGAAATTTAGAAGTGGTTTGGAATAGTTGATGGTAATGCGTTGTATGAATTAACCAACATCAGGTTGTAATGAGGAAGTAGTAACTAATTTGGACATCTGGTAACTTACTTGGTGACAGATATGTGTGTGTGTATGTGTGTATTTTCACGTAAATGGACGTGAGTTTGAAGTAGTAGGCCAACGAAGGTAATGCCGTTGAGCAATGTGGTTTTAAGTTTTGGTAAGATGCCAAATGAAGTTGTTTTTTTGAGGAAGTTTTTGGTAAGATGCCAAATGAAGTAAGTTTGAGGAAGTTTTTGGTAAGATGCCAAATGAAGTTTTAAGAAGTTTTTGGAGGATGAAGTAGGTCAGCGAGGTATATTCCGTTGAGCAATGAGTTTTTTTATGGTAACTACAGGACTACGTGAAGTTAAGGTTGGGAGATTTTTAAAGTATATATGGTTGTATGCACACAAGGTAATAAGGGATTATAGAGGTAACATGATCCAAGTTTTAGTTACAGTTACGCACGTTTTAAAGATATTACAAAGCTTGTTATCGAGCTAAACCACTTTTAGTAAAAAAGTTACTGATGATTAATGATGTGGTAGATTGTTGTCCTACACACTGGTAAAAGTAAAGATAATAATAACAATTAGATGGTTGGCATAATATTTACTAGGAATGAAAGGAATTTGTTATAATTCGAAGTTTGAGAATTTTTAAAGATCAATCATTTTGTTAGTAGACGAGAAATTAAAGTTTTATTTATGTCGTACGGAGTTAGTAAAGAGAAGTTTATATTTTTGAAGACAAGAGTAGGTTAGTAAGATAGGTATACCTAAGGGTAATAATGATGTTTCAATTCAAGGCAGGCGAATTTACGCAGTTAATTTGGTAGAGCAGAGAGTATCTGAACTGTGTTATAACTCTGGACTTGCTTTATGAAGTGATTTTGGGAGAATATTTGCCAATTAGGAGTGTCTGTATTATTGACTATCAGCTGGAACACTGTCATTACTTTAGGAAGAATAGTTAGGAAAGCTAAGTGTGATGTAATTATTCCAAGGAATTAGTCGAAGCATGTAAGATTTTATTTTTTTTAGCTGAAATTTAGGTTGTTATTGGTCAGTAAGAGGTGACCTGTAACAGTAAGAAGATGTGGGATTATACCACGAATAGGGGAGGTTTTTGTATGTGACGTGTGATGTCACGATGAGTTTTGAGAGATTCTGGTATAGCAAGTATGAGCTATAGTCCAGGCGATCGAAGCAAGTAAGGAAGTGTTGACGAGAAATGTCACAATAAGTTTTGAGAGAAAACTAAAGGTTTTTTTTAGGTATTCAGCAAGAAGTCAAATCATGAATAGACTAAATTTAAAGTATAAGAGCATTAATATTTTGTGGAACGAAATATTTATTCTGAGGAGTTTGTCATGTGTTTCTGTGAAATAGTTTAGTGATATACGTAATTCAGGTATTGAGTAGTATTTTGTCCTCGTCTTAATCATTTTGTTATGGTAGGTAAGAATGACGATGCAGTAAAGATATCTTGACGCTAAGTTAAATTTAATAATGTGAACACGAAGTCAGATTTTATGATTATTTGTGATTATGAAAATTCAAGTTATTGTTTTCGAGAAGTAGTAAAGAGGAATTATGGTTTTATGAGAAGTTAAGAAGTCGTGGAGACTTAGGAAGTATTAATTTGAAAGGAGGCGGCCGTGGCCTAAGAAAGAATTAAGCCACGAAGGCAGGTGACTAGAAACATGAATATGTAAGTGAACTGTTTATTAACTGCTTTAAGGTATTTCGATGTCATTATGTATTTGGGGAAATATTTACATGTATGATATAAGCACTGAAATTTGAATTGCCTTAGGTATCTTGCTAAGTTAATTTTTTCTTCAATTATTGAAATTTTACTGCATTTGAGTAATCCCTTTATAGAGACGAAAGGAATATTATGTTGATTGTATCACCACATCGCGTGCAGTGATATGCGTGTGCAACGAAGTAATTACTTCGAAGAATGTAAAGTGAAGGGCTAATAAATGCTTTTATTCTTTTCAGAAAATTTATTTTATATACAGAATGTATGTATTCAAACGAAAAGTACTATGAACATTTTAAGAAATGATAGTACAAATATGTAAAGTGAAAAGAGTATATTTCTTGTATATTTTTGTGTATTGATGAAGAGTATATTGTATGTTGTCTTTTTGGTGGTTATAATATTTATATTTATAGTTTTTTGTATGTTGGATGTGGTAAGAGAAATAATGTTAATGTCATTTAAATTATTTATCTTAGGGGCGATTGTAACGATTCGATCCCATACCTATTATATTTATAGGGTTATTCATTTATTATCATGTTATTATTATTATTATTAATTAGTACATCCATGAGATGATTTTTATATCAGATACTTGTAAGCGGTTTTTATTATTATACTCAGACAGATTTTTATTAACATTTATTTGTAAAGAGACGAGGTATTATATATTGCAACAAAATTGGCAATAAGGACCAACCCTATGCGTCACAAACAGAACGTCGTAGTAGTTATTT
Source organism: Meconema thalassinum (assembly GCA_946902985.2). NCBI lineage: Eukaryota > Metazoa > Arthropoda > Insecta > Orthoptera > Tettigoniidae > Meconema > Meconema thalassinum. Next base: position 33,581,548 of record OX336390.1, read on the forward strand.
CACCACGGAAAACAGCGTCACTGTCATGGGATGCTAAGAAACCCACTATGAGTAACCATCACGGGTTTGACCATCTAGTTCCTTCTGGAAGGAATGGAACATTATATTTCACGCATGGTGCAACTAACACGCCATTTTCTACTGTACGTACGCGTCAAGATATTACAAGTTGTGATGCAATTAGCCCTCGTGAGAGTATGAACACTAGAGAGAGGGAAGCTTACTAGGGTGGGAGACAGTCGAAGACCACGTGACAAGGAAGTTATTAGTACCTGCGCCCTCGACAAGACATTCATTCATCAACAGCTCTCGAGGAAGGGAGGAAGTAATAACCTGGCTTCCTGGTATAGCATCGAACTGAGTATACAGATTCGACACTGAACGATGTCTTGCCAATATCCATATCAGCCGATAGTGGATTATATCCCTACTCAACGGTCTTAACACAGATGGCAACGTAATTGACTGTGGTATACCATATCTACTGAGATATCACAACATTTTCAACATGAAACGGAACATCGAGATCATCTTGAACAATTTTTATGATGATACTTCAAATGGGTGAGCAAACAATTAAATATCCGACGTCTCTGTAATATGTAACTTCTAGATTAATATTCAATTCAAATGTTTATTTTCTTTTAAATGAATTGCCGCATTGAGTAATTTTAAATTCAATTGTGTGACTATCACTATTCTGTTTTATTAATATTTTGTTTTTGCATTTAATAAATTCATTTTCTTTAACGTAATGCCTATTTCTTTCATAGTGGTTAGTAAATACTATAGGCAAATTAACTACTCCTTATAAATAAATACTGAATGGTTAGTCAACTAAGTTACACTACGGCCCGGGTAAGTGGTCTCGAACTTTACAGCTGACTGCCGAGGATTAATTAATAAATTTCGATTCACTGTCTTAAATAGGAATCTGGTGCTCAACAACTTATTATATCCTATTACACTATCACAGGTAAGGTCACACCACAGTGTATTTATATATTTATTCTTATGGTGATGTTTGTTTATTGAACCACAATTGTCATCACTACAGCGTTATGCTAATTTGAAAATGTTACAACGTTAATAGAAAATGAATATATTAAATGCAAAAACAATATATTAATAGTGAACAAAGGATTTAAATTACCAACTGCGCTTTAATTATTTAAAAGGAAAATGACAAACTAATGAATTGAATCTAATCTTGAAGTTATAAGTTATAGAGACGTAGGATATTTAATTGTAACTCACTTAGTTGAAGATTCGTCATATTTGAAGTTATGACAGATCACCTTGATATTCCGTCTCGTATGTACAAGTAGTTCCGTGAAGAACTATACAGACTATTTTCATATAACCTACTTATGTTAATTGCCACTATCAACATACAAAACTTCAGGTTGAATGCTATAGGCTAATAGATTCGTAGATATTGAGAACCGACTAAATATTGCGGATGGACGCCATGTTGGAGTTTTATATATGTAGGTCCTAGAGTTATGTACTGTTGCATGAAGATTATTGTGTACATGTAGTATTCAAACTTCAGTCGCATGATTAGGATACAAGAAGTAACATGAAGTTCCGTGACGAACTAAAGAGCCTACTTTTCATGCCAATGATTATTCTACAGTATATGAACCTATCTAGAATAATGACGAAATTAAGTTGCTAATATCAAAATTTCTAATTAGTTCGAAATACTGTATACCTGGCATAGCCTAATATAGCCTATTAGAGCACTTCAGTTGGCAGCCCTGATGACTGAATATATTCTTAGTTCCATCTCTTAAGGTACAGATAACAAAATTTGGTTGAAGTCCAATGAATAGCATGGACGTTACATGCAGTTAAACATTGGATCTAACAGCACACGTAAAATCATGTTGGCAACAATGTAATGCATGTATTGGTCAGAAATAATCTGAAATAATATGCTCTATTGTTGTGCCAATTTTGAATGAAATCCATTAGTTAGTATAGAAGTTACATGCATTTTAAAATTGGACCTATCAGCAGGCTTAGAATCATGTTGGCAGCACTGACGTATATTAGTTACTCCAAATTAATCTAGAATGCCAGGTACTATACGTGTGCAAAGTTTAGAGCTATTGGCTTGCATACTTTCTGATATATTGAGATTAGGGTAACAAAAATAGAGACAGTATTTATTAAAAGTTGGCAGCCCTGGTTATTCTTAAGAATCGGCATAGACATATCTGTTATGGTACACATAGCACACACGAAATTTGGTTGAAATCCAAATGATAGTATAGAAGTTACATGTATTTAAATTTGGACCTCTCAGCAGGCTTAGAATCATGTTGGTAGCACTGACGTATATAAGTTACTCCCAATTAATATAGAATGTCAGGTACTATACGTGTGCATAGTTTAAAGCTGTCGGCTTGCATACTTTCTGATATATTGGTATTTGGATAAAAAAATTAGGAGCATTTATTAACAGTTGGCAGCCCTGGTGGGTCTTAAGAATACGCTGTCATATCTGGTTATGTACACATACAACATACGAAATTTGGTTCAATTCCAATTGATAGTGTAGAAGTTAAATGAATTTGAAAATTGGACCTATCAGCAGGCTTATAATCATTTTGGCAACACTGCCATGTATGGCCTCCTGGAAATTAAACTCCAATATTATTATCAATACGTGTGCCAATTTTGAAATAGCTCCCATTCATACCTTCCAAGATATCCAACATGGACCTCAAATTTCAATAGCGATTTTTTAGCAGTTGGTAGCACTGACATCATTTTCAAATATCGCCGTGTGATATTCACGGATGGATCTTTACTCCTACTAAATTTTGTTTCGATTGCTGCAGCCGTTTAGGAGTTGATAGGGGGGGGGGGGGACACACACACAGCCAGCCAGACAGACAGAAGGACAGACAGACAGACACACATTTGCCCGATGTCATAAGTCTACTTTTTCCTCATTTTTGCAAAATGTGAAAAGTAGGCTAAAAACTAGATTTTAAAATTTCGCACTACTGCCATTCTGTGTTCATGGAAACAATTGAAATAGATTAGATGCCAGTGGATTAACATTTGTATAAGGATCTACTGTGGCAAGTTTCTCTGCATTCGGATGGTTAAATTGCGAGAAACGTCCATGTAAATATTTATACTTCGCGTCGCCACCATGTTGGATTTGTGATTACCAAGTTATTGAAAGTCCTATAGGTGAATTTATGTTCACAGCCCCCATAAACATAAAAAATTCAGTTTGATTGCTATAATAGATTCGTGGATATTCAGAGCCGTCTAGATATTTCGGATGGTCGCCATGTTGGATTGTTATATGTATAGGCCTTTGAGTCATGTACCATTAAAGGAAAATTATTGCGTATGTTCATTATTCAAACTTTCACTTCCATCGCATGATTACGACACATGAAATAAAAGCTAAATTTTAAAATTCGCACAGCAGCCATCTTGAGGTTATGTAAACAATTGAACTAAATTAGATACCAGTAAATTACAATGTTTATAAACATTTCCTGTACCAAGTTTCATCACGTTTGGATCATTACTTCGCGAGAAAAGTCTATTTAAAATGTTCAACTTCGCTTGGCCACCCTGTTCGTTTTGTAATTAACCAGGTTTTAAGTCTTATAGATGAAATTTCAGTAGTGCCCTTTATCTCCGTACAAAATTTCAGGGTGATACCGCTAATAGTTTTAGAGATATAGAATGTCGGTAAAATACTTCGCACAGCCGCCAATTTGAGGTTATGTAAACAATTGAACAAATTTAGATGTCGGTGCATTACAAGGTATATAAACATGTACTGTACCAAGTTTTATTGCTTTCGGTTGGTTAAATCGCGAGAAACGTCTACTTAAAAGTCGCAACTTCGCTTGGCCACCATGTTGGTTTTGTAGTTACCAGGTTTTCAAAAGTCACATAGGTGAACTTCTAGTAGTTCCCTTTATTACCGAAAGAAATTCCAGGGTGATGTCGGTAATAGTTTCTGAGATATTGAATTCTGAAGAAATATTTCCCACGGTCGCCAAATTGGATTGGTGAGACGTAACGAAATTTGAGGGGCACGGTCGGGGTCGTCCGGAATAGTGCTATGAACGTACCGAGTTTCATTGAAATCGCTCCAGCCGTTTATAAGTTATTAGGGGGGACACACACCATCACACACACCATCACACACACACACACGCACACACAGACACACGGACAAAAGGTGATCTCATAAGCCTATTTTTTTTTTCATGAATGAAAATAGGCTAAAAATGTGGTGATATCTCATAAGATACAGCATTCTGTTACCATCTATAGATTTATTGTAGTAGTGATCTCTAAACCACTGTGTGTTGATACCTAAATTGACCAGGCATGGTTCTATTTAGGTATATTCCCGTGTTGAATATGTGCTCAGTCCATTTTAACCCAGGAAGCTCAGTTACTACTTCCTCTGCTGATTGAGAGCTGTCGAAGGGTAACAGCTTATAACTTCCTTGTCACGTGGGGTTTCCGGCTTACTCCCTCCACCACGCTTCCCTCTCTCTATTGGCCTCTTGGTTCATTCATGAGTACCTGCTTGCACCACCAGTTGCAATCTGTAACAACAGTGGTGACGCGCTACTTTCACAATAAGGTGAAATATCAAGCTTCTATTCCTTCCAGAAGAATCCAGATGGTCAAACCTTGTGACTGTTTCTCATGTGGGTTTTTAGCATCCCGAGACAATGACTACTAGCCGTGGAGACACGCTACTGCCTCACCGGGTTTATACTTCTTGCGATTCTTATATTCGTCTCTTTACAAGTGAATAGTTAAATAGAAATCTAACTGAATAAAAGAATAAAAACCGCTTGCAATTATATGATATAAAACCATCAATCCAGATGCAATAAATTAATAATAATAATGACATGATAGTAAATGAATAACTCTATAAATCTAACAGCTATGGGATTGAATCGTCACAGAATGACGATCAAAAATTTACGAAGAAGAAATGCTAGGATGAAAAAGAAGGCGACAACTATGAAAACTTAAGTTCACGACTTGAAAACAATTACTAATGAGTGCGCTATTCAGCTTACTGATATTTCAGGCGTTTATAACGAATTATTTGTGAAGCAGTGCGGTAAAGGCAAAGGTTATTCACCTGAACTGCGGTCATTTGCATTGATATTAGACTTCTACTCCCCCAAAGCATATTCTTACATCAGAAGCATGTTCAATACTTGCTTACCCCACCCTAGTACTCTTGTTAAATGGTACACATCTGTAGATGCATCTCCAGGATTCTGCACGGAAGCACTTTCTGCTTTGAAAGGAAATGCTAACGGAGATTTTCCTCTCCTATGTTCTTTGATTGTTGATGAAATGGCAATTAGGAAGTGTGTTGAGTGGAGAGGATGAAAAACCACAGGGTACGTCGATTTTGGGTCTGTAGCAGAATGTGATAACAAACAGGTGGCAAGAGAGGCTTACGTTGTTGCCATAAATATGCATTGGCGTGTGCTTGATGGTTACTTCCTTGAACATGATTGTTTCGTTTCTTTTCTCCTTCTACGTCTGTAGAAGCTACAAGAGAATGAAGGACTGGACTGCATTTAGCTAATAAACTGCGGGGAGCTCACGTCAACTACAAACTGCAAAATATGAATGTGAAGGTTGCTGCTCAGTTGCTCAGTGCATCCGTCGCAGATGCCCTGCAATTCTGTCTAGAAAGAAATATTGAAGGTTTTGAGATTGTGAAAGGGCAAATCATTTTTCATAAATTATTTAATAGATTGTTCGACATTTTGAACTCTCGGATTATGCTGCAAAAGTATTCCAAACAGGCGATGAACTCAAGCAACGCAGCAGAAATAAAAGAGTTTTCTGCTCATTGTGATGACTATATCAGTAACCTGAGAGATGCGTCTGGGACTCTTATTTGCTCCGGTAGCCGAAAACTGGATTTATTGGATTCAGAGTTTGTATGCAGCGCGCTATTGAGATGTATGATCATCTGGTCATCTCGAAAGAACTGCTCAAGTATCTGCCGTTTTATAAAGTGAGCCAAGATCATATTGAGATTTTTTTTCGGATACCTCCGTTCTCGATTCGGATGCAACAACAACCCTACAGCTGAACAGTTCATTTCAACTTTCAAGAAAATACTTATTCACAATCAACTCCATACACCGAGAGGATCGAATTGCCTAGCCCTAGAAGACATCCCTATTTTGACTTTCACTGTGAAGAAGAACCCGGTCAAGGAGATAAATTTTTCGACTCCACGCTTTGACACCGAAGAATTTGGCACGGTAAATGACACTGAATCTAATTATCATTATCTCGAGGAACTTTCCGGGAGTGATATCAGTGAAATTTCATCTGAGGTTGTGAAACACATCGCTGGTTTTATTGTGTTTCAGATTGAGCGGAAAATAGCTTGTGTGCATTGCATTAGTTGTTTGAGAGAAGTTGAAAATTCAAGTGTTAACTGTCACCTGATAAGGATTAAGAATAGAGGAGGCTTGGTTTTCTCATCGAAAGACGTAATTAGTGTGTACAGGCGAGCTGAGAAAAGGATAAGGGAAGTGCAAAATTCCGCTAATAGAGTGACGGGAAATACGCTAAAATTAATGATGTCGCAAGTGCTAAAAGACATTTTTCATGAATCAGTCTTCACTGAGTTGAATGAACATTGTATTGAACAGTCTGTAGAAGACAATCATGTTCTCTATCTGATTAGGCTAATTTGTCAAGTGTATTTCAACATTCGACTAAGACACGTATTCAGAATGCAAAATGAAAAGATCCTGGGAACAAGAAATAGACGAACTTTCACCAAAGTTATGCAGTTCAAAGGACAGTAATGCTCACAGTTGGACTGTGATTGCAGTTCTTGTTCTAGTCAATTTGTGGTCTGTGAACAGCTTTAATTTGATGAAATGTACAATTTTATATGGCATTATTTTGTGTACAGTGTAGCATATTATAATTAGGTGTCTTGTTCTCGACCTGGCTATGGGCCCCTCCATTACTCTTCTCAGGATTCGATCCTGCAACCTTGTTCACAGCAGACGAGAACGTTATCGCTGAGCCACGCAGCCCGCCCAAGAGAGAAAGAATAGGAAGAAAACACTGTTAGTTTTAACAGCATTCTCCCACATTCAGTAGCGCACGGTTGTGCCAAGTGGGCGTGGCATCTTGGGCTTCCCAACCCTGCGAAGTTGGCAGTGGCGTAGCTAGACCTGAAGGGGCCCGGGGCAAGAAGTTGAAACGGGGCCCCCTCACTATCTTTTGAAACCTGACCTAACTGCAGGCCTTTAATATTAATAATGTTTGAAGATAAGTACTTATCAAAGTGACTTTATGCACTTTTCGAATTCCTCCCCCCTTGCCACTTCCCTTTTTCTAGAAATATGTAATTTATACTTTGGGTGTTAGCTCCATAAAATTTCCTAAATAATTATGATAAATAATAGCCATAGCTTTTCAATTTGTAAAATTGTGATATCGTAATAAGAAAACTACGTCTACACAAATATCAATTAGAAAGAGAAGAAAACTGCATGTAAATATATATTATAAGTACGGTACACATATGTGTTCTTTTATTACTGACAATAATGGAGCTAGAGTAGAAAACCAAAGGGAACGTCTATGAAGTAATAGACTTTAAAAATAAAATACACGCCAAGTCGAAAGCTCAAAATTATAAATGTATTATACAAATAACTTGAAATAAAGTAAATCTATAAATTTTTACTCATTGTTTACAAAAAAATTGTTGAGTTATTATTATTACCGTTAAACAAACTATTTAAAACAAATAAACTTATCAACTAACCTAATTTACACAAAACTTTTTTTCCTACTCTTTGCATCTGCAAACGTGTTAATTTCATGTGAGAAGTTAAGTTTTCGAGCTCATTCATTTTCAATCGATAAAAGAGCCAACCCACTTAAACGTTCTTGGCTCATTGTGCTTCTTAGGTAGGACTTGATATTTTTCAGCTTGGAAAAAGATCTTTCTGCTTTAGCCACTGTGATAGGTACAGTCAAGAACATGAAACAAGCAGTACACACGTCAGGATAGTTTGCAAACAGAATGTGATTTTCAATGTAGCGGAGGTCTCACATTTGCTTAACAGTCGACATTTCCTTAATTTTAGAGGAAAAAGATGCACGCACGCTGGAAATTTTTGCAGGAAATGTTGGCGACACATCATCAGAAAAAGTATCGGCGAAACCTTTTGCCTCATTAATCAGTTCGTCATCTGAACCATTGTTCAAGATATAAGGCTGAACAACTTTTTAGGCATTAATAACTGACTTCATGCCTTCAAATATGCTGTTTTACTGAGCCATAATTGCATCAATCATGGGGTAAAACACAAATACCCGAAATCTAGTTTCAGGATTGAGAAATCGGTGGTCTACACTCAGTTCATCAAAATGCTTTTTAACTTGCTTTAGTCTTTTCTCAGAAAACTCACAAGGTATTCCGCACTTGGCTTCTACAGCGTCTTTCAACACCAGATTTAAATTGTGACTTGCACAATGTACAAAATATGCATGTGGCGCAACTTATTGAATCATTTTTCAGCACTCCATTGTATACTCCACTCATTACGCTTGCGCCGTCATAACCTTGGCCACGACATTTTTTCAATCTTTAATAGATTCCACTATTTTACTTGCCAAACCAAATGCACTTTGATCTTCAACTTTTGTAAAAGAAGTAAACGCCTCGCAAATCTATTTCTGTGGGTTTATTTTTTTCATCATTTATCACTTTGACGTACCTGAAAACTTTACATAACTGATCAACTTTACTTATATCCTGAGTTGTATCCATAATAAGAGAGAAAAAAGGAGAGCTCTGCATTATTTCTTTCAGTAAGGTACTTCATTTGCCATCAAAGAAATAACTTCATTTTGGATGCTAGGGCTTAAATAGTTTACACTCCCTGCTGGCTTTTGCAAAGAGTTTTTAGTACAGGGTCATAGTCATACAGAAGTTCTATTATAGACAAGAAATCTCCTTTATTTGGATCTTCCATCTTACTACTTCTTCCACGGAACGCAAGGTTACAGGTGGCCAAAGTTAATGAAACATTAACTATTCTAGCTTGCCACGGTGGGTGAGTGGATAGTGTGTCGGTCTACTAACCCCAAGATTGCAGGTTCGCCCCTGGCGATGGTAAGTGATTTTTGAAAGGCGGAAAAAATACGATACGCATGTCATACGATGTTGGCATGTCAAAGAACCCATTTGAATTCAGTAGGCCGAGTTCATAATGGCAAAATTGATCTCGGGAGTTTCCGCCAATACAAAGTTTCTCATTTCTCTACTAGAAAGCGCTATAATGTTCAAGGAGCTTAGATATCTATTATCTAACCTCCTTGGCCTTCATAGTGATTCAAGGAACAACGATATTCGACATGCAAGCTACCCTCTGGGTGTCAAATTACAAAGCTTGCACCGGGCACCCGAGGCCATACGATATTATTATTATTAACTATTCTCTCTAGAAAGTTCCTCCAGCAATTGTTCTCTTCTTTGAACTGTTTTTCTAAAGCATCACTCATTGTTTCATCATTCCTCCAATTCTCAAAAATATAACACAAGAAAATATGTGGTCATAGGATTGCTAATTATATTTAATTCTATCAGAAAGATGTCTCCAGTCGTTTAGTCCCGTACTGCCGAAAGTGTTCTCTGAATGTTGTGGGAACATCCAAGATGGTTGACAGTAGACACGGTCTAACATTTGCGAATAGCAAAGCCAGAGTCTGTTACATTTCATAAGAGAACTGTAGTAATTAATTGAAAATGATCTTTTACTTCCTCGTCCATCAGGCTGTTTTGGAAAGGGACCACGAGCTTGACAAGGTCCTGATGCTATTATTAACCTTTTCATTTCTGGATTATTGACGGGACTGGGGAATTCAATTTTATTGTTATTATCCATGTTGGTCCGTATTGAATTGAAATCCACTCAATAATTTATAGACTCTTCCGTCTTTTCAATACTATTTGTATTCAAGAATTAACACTGGTACATGTTTCGGACACTTATGTGTTCTTCTTCAGCCAGAAATACATATTAAAACATTTATAAGTAATAACAATACACACGCTAAAATACATTGTAAAACACTGAGTAGTCATCTCTCTATATCTCTCTATAAATAACAAGATGTTCAGTAAAGAACATATAGCCTACTTTCTCCTAAATGCATGGGTATTGTTATAACTCTTTGTCCTTTTCAAGGAGTATGATTGAATGTTGGTTGTAGGAGCTTGTTGAAATACAACGTGCTATAGGGATATTAAACATGAATATGAGGTGCCCTTTGCTAGTGCTACCTCTCTACCAAATTTCGTTCAATTCGGTTTCACCGTGTTTGAATTGATAGGGGGAATCGATTTGCACACATTCTTGGCCACCATCTGCAAACTATGAGGCTGATGTTCTTGCAGTTTGGTCAGAATATGTTTCCCACATAAAGATATGGTGTTGCAAAATTAGGTAGACACTAGATTATTAGGTTGGTCGTAATTACATTTTAGCTTTTAACATTTGGGTGGCCGCGATTACGTTTCCATCAAGATAGCGGTGATATAAAACATGACACTGAGGTGCCCTTTGCTAGTGCTACCTCTGTACCAAATTTCGTTCATTCGGTTCCACCGTGTCCGAAATAATAGGGGCAATCAATTTTGACATAAAGATGGCCGCCATCCGCAAACTATTTGGCTAATGACCTATTAGATTGGTCAAAGGATGCTCCCTCCATAAAGGTATGTTGTTGAAATGTTTGGTAGAGTTCGGATGGTTATGTTAGTCGTAATTTGATTTAAGCTTTAAACATTCGTGTGGCCGCCATTACGTTTCTGTCAATATGGTGGCGGTATTAATCATGACACTGAGATGCCCTTTGCTAGTGCTATCTCTGTACCTAATTTCGTTCCATTCGGTTTCAGCGTGTTTGAATTAATAGGGGGAATCGATTCTGACACAAAGATGGCCGCCATCCGCAAACTATCAGGTGAATGACCTATTAGATTGGTCAAAGGATGCTCCCTCCGTAAAGGTATGTAGTTGCAAAATTTGGTAGAGATCGGATGATTGGGTTAATCGTAATTTGATTTAAGCTTTGAACATTTGTGTGGCCGCCATTACGTTTCCGTCAAGATGGCGGCGATATAAAACGTGACACTGAGGTGCCTTTTGTTAGTACTACCTCTGTACCAAATTTCGTTCCATTCGGTTGCACCGTGTTCGAATTAATAGGGGGAATCGATTTTCACACAAAGATGGCCGCCATCCGCAAACTATTACGCTGATGACCTATTGGTTTGGTCAAAGAATGCTCCCCCCATAAAGGTATGTTGTTGCAAAATTTGGTAGAGATCGGATGATTAGGTTAATCGTAATTTGATTTAAGCTTTGAACATTTGTGTGGCCGCCATTACGTTTCCGTCAAGATGGCGGCGATATAAAACATGACACTGAGGTGTCCTTTGCTAGTGCTACCTTTGTACCAAATTTCGTTCAATTCGCATTCACCGTGTTCGAATTGATAGGGGGGGACAGACATTCAGAGTACACACACTCACACACACACAGACACACAGACACACACACACACAGACTCACACACACACATACACACACACAGACAGACACACTTTTTTCGCCCTGTGTTGATCTCATAAGTCTACTTTCATTTTTTGCAAAAATCGAAAGTAGGCTAAAAATGAAAGTTTGTCTGTTTTTTCTGAATTTCCAAGGAAATATGCGATATTTGCGCGTTTCAGACTGTTTTATGATGGATGCACGCAAAAACAATTGTTTTGTCTGTCTGTCTGTCTGTCTGTCTGTTTGTTTGTTTGTCTGTCTGTGGACAATTTTTGTGTCCTTATAACTCGAGAACGGCTGAGTGGATCAACGTAAAATTTGATACAGATATCCTTCAGAGACACGACACCAATCATTGATGTAACTCTTCTCCGTACCTCTCATAAAAGGGGCCCTACCCCCTTAAAATACTTGCTGAAATAGGCGTCGAGGGGTGAAACAAAGCTTATTTTCAGCCCCTCAATGTGAGAAACGAAACTCGGGGGCCCCAAAGGGCCACCGAAAACCACATTTTAAGGCCCTAAAACCAATAGTTTTTGAGATATTCCCAGAAAACTAAGTTCACTTAATAAATTAATGAAGGAATGCATGCCGGTAACAATGGCAACAGAATCTCAGAGGTCCATCTATTTCTGTAAGTCTCAATGCAATTCCATTTATTACATTACTGTGAAGGTTTGCAAACGGCAATAAGGTTATAACGGATCCAAATTAAGCTGAAATATTCATCAATACATGTAATGCGCTTAAGGGGTCATGGGGTACTCTAGAATTTTTTTACGCGATTTACACGTGCGGGTATGGTACGGAAGGTCTATTATATCCCTATCCCTATATTGTTATATTATTATTATTACTATTCTTTTAATTATTATCCATATTATGGCGTACAACGACGAGACAAAGCTCATTTTCAAACCCTTGGTGACAGAAACAAAACTCGGGGCCCCTCAAGACGTGTAAAGGGTCCCCGAAAACTATATTTTAAGGCTCTAAACCCAACAGTTTCTTAGATATTCCCAGAAAACTAATTTCATTTAATAAACTAAAGAAGGAATGCAAGCCATTAACCATAACAACAGTATCTCAAGAGGTGGCATCCAACTTTCCATCTATTTCTGGAATAAGTAATGACACTCCATTTATTACATTTCTGTCAAAGGTTGCAAATGGCTATAAGGTTATCACGGAACCAACTAAAACTGTAAAATCCATCAATGCGCATAAGGGGTTCAAGGAGTACACTAGATTTTTTGCACACGACTTAAACGTGCGAGATTCCCGGTCAATGCATGTGGGATTTTCGAAGTGAAATGCCATGCCCTGTGGTTCGGATTCCACGTAAAAAGGAGGTCCCGTGGCTCATGATCTCGAGATTGACGGTCACGTTAAACTACAAGCTTCCTTCCTTCCTTTCCTTAAACGTGCGATATGTCGTACAGAAGGTCTATTATATCTCCAAACAGCAACATTATTTTCAAAAATTCCTGATTTGAAATAGTAGACGGTTTTTTGCTGATTTTAAGAATTTGGGCCATTGGAGGCTAAAAAAACTGAATTTTCATGCACCACAAGCCTTTATAATTTATAAAAGGGGTCTTCCTGTAGTTGGGCACTTGACACAACGGTTGGGGTCAGTTCGTATGTGACGTGTATTGCGATTCGTCTACGAGGTTTTCAATTTTATTTTCACGCCAGGAAGAACACGTTAGGTAAATTTAGTTTGAGAGCACATTTTAACTAATCATGATTCTTTGCCAACAAACAGGTTCCAAGCCCCTAAACATTGCAACAGTAGCTCAATTGATAACATCTGGTTATTAATACCGAAGACCGTTCGAAGAATGGGTACTTCTACTAGTTAGATATAAAACCAAGATGCCCTGTAGTTCATGCACCTGGAGGAAGTTGTCCCGTTTAACAACTATTTAGGCACAGGAAAGAGCCAACAAGAACAAAATGACTACTGTCAACCAGCAGAGTTGACATGCCTAAATAGTTGTTAAACGGGACAACTTCCTCCAGGTGCATGAACTACAGGGCATCTTGGTTTTATATCTAATGATGACTACTCAGTGTTTTACAATGTATTTTAACGTGGGTATTGTTATTACTTATAATAAATGTTTTAATATGTATTTCTGGCTGAAGAAGGACACATAAGTGTCCGAAAAATGTACCAGTGTTAATTCTTGAATACAAATAGTATTGAAAAGATGGAACAGTCTATAAATTATTAAGTAGAATTCAATTTTGTCTTGCAAAACATAATTTTCAGCGTGTCCAGTTTCAGTCAAGCTTACTACGTCCTTGTCATTACCGACTGTCTGATCAAGGTATGAAAGGCTACTATGAGTGGTCGGAACATCGATTCTATGTAGTTCAGAATGTTGATGAGCGTCAACATCTGAAAAAACTGCATAGTGAATAACATTGAGCAATAAAATTTAGAGTAGTGGTTTATAGTTGATTGCAGTGTTTTATTTGTAGAAACAGATTCAACTAACTGTTGAACTAAGCCAACTAACTGATTATTGGTTGGTTAACGGGACAAAAAAGACTGTGTCATCAATGATAGTCGTCCGTTGAAACGATGAATACTGGATACCGATACAATGTGATTTTTAATGTGAAGTGAAGAACAAAGAAATGTGCTCAGTCCAAGTGAAGTGAATCAACCGTCGCAATTCGCAAACAGCTTTATTGTTGTTGTTTTCTCACACATTCTATGCTTTTTATGATATGAACGTAATATGATATTATAATATTAGTTTGTTATAAAATATTACGTTCTGTTAATGGAACTCTTAATAACAATAATTGTACTTTGCCCAACAATTTATAACACTTTTACAATCTAATTAACATTGGTTTCTTCTTATCTTTATTATTTTAATTTTCTTCGTTTTGATCTTGTTTCTGCACCGAAACGTACCCTAAACCTGATTGAGTTTGAGGGTGCAACCATGCAGTTAACGATTTAGTACAAGCATGAACCGTCTCCTCTTTTGTTCTTTTATCCTTCCTTTTTTAGCTCCACTTTCATAAGTACGTTTCATAGCGTCGTTAAAAAAATAGCACAATGCAAGCCACAATTTAAGTTCAGCCACTTAACCGGGAACCGCTGTGGCGACGTACCAACTCCACTACTGCTACTACTCTGCTTTGCTGTGGTGTGATGTCGCAGTGGAGGGGGAAGGGGGTGGAACGATGACTCATGGTCATTCGCTGAATGGGGAACAATGCATTGTCTGTCCGGCGCCTGGGTCGGGCGCCCGGCTATCAAAAAATACTCATAGAATACCACACAAATGGATGGATATATCTTACATACAGATTGCACTGAACGTGATTAGCTTCTAAACACAAGTTTAGACGCTTAGTTCCGTACAATTGGGGCACCTGAACTAAATTGAATTCTCAAATATGTTTTCTAGTACTACTTTTATTTATTTATTATTATTTATTTATAATTTTTCTTTAGTTTTGGGGGCTCCCTAACCTCGGGGGCCCCGCTTGCCCCATTGTAGCTACGCCACTGGAAGTTGGCCCACTTTTTCCACAGGCTAGCTGCGGTGAGGGGCCACTCCATTACTCTTCTCACCTCCCTGGGTTGGCAGCAGCTCGCCATTCTTCCCGTCTCTCCGCCTTCCTCTTCGGTTCACAGCACGATCCACAACTCATATCTTCCAGTATTTGACTCATCTACTCCAGTCTGGGTCTTCCTCTAAAATTCTTGCAGTCTACTGTTTCCTCGATTATAAGCTTAAGCAGTCCATTGTGTCGCAGTATGTGCCCCACGAGGTGATTCCGTCTTCTTTTTAAATATTTAAGGAAGCATCTCCTCTCTCCCACTCTCCCATATACTTCCTCATTTGTGATCATTTCTTTCCAGCTGATTTTCATAATCCTAGAACTAACATTCACCAATATTATCACCGCAGTCGTTTGAAAGCAATGTGCTGTGTAGAAATTGGAGTTAGGGATATTGAGGTACAGTGCTATTTCTTGTCTCATATTCGGCTGTTTATTTACGCGAACGGATGGGACGGTGCACTTTCCATGTCGGTAATTTATATAGGAGGATGCTGGGTTGATAACTTCTGGACGTAGATTTATAAATTTCTTGCATATGTCATAGTATTTTCTTGTTACCGTAAAGGTTCGTGCTGATGTTGTCTTAGTGTTTGGGATTGTAACTACAATGGTTGATCCGATATCCGATTTGAACTTTCAAATCATGTAATTCATGTTGGATTTTGAGCGCATGTGCGAAGCTATCCTTACCTAATTGGTCTATGAATGAGCTCTGATTGGCTGTAGAAACTGTTTCATAATGAAGAATAGTACTATAATGACCCTCATTATGATACAGTTTTCTGACATATAACATTTACATTTCGACATCGTCGAACATAAAGAATATTTAAGAATTTATCTTTAGTTGTTATGACGAGTCTGTTGTGACCGGCTGTTAGCCACTTGTAGTTAAAATAAATAGTTACTTGCTTACTTATTAACTTATTTACTTATTTACTTGTTTACTTATTTACTTATTTACTTATTTACTTATTTACTTATTTACTTATTTACTTATTTACTTATTTACTTATTTACTTATTTACTTATTTACTTATTTACTTATTTACTTATTTACTTATTTACTTATTTACTTATTTACGTATTCACTTATTTACTTATAGTAGGGGAGC
This sequence comes from Meconema thalassinum, assembly GCA_946902985.2. NCBI lineage: Eukaryota > Metazoa > Arthropoda > Insecta > Orthoptera > Tettigoniidae > Meconema > Meconema thalassinum. The sequence continues at coordinate 33,597,902 of OX336390.1, forward strand.
AAGGGGCGTTTAAACGCACTCATTTTATTTGTATGTGACTATACCCTTAGCTAAGTTAAATAATATCCGGTGAACCCACGGTCAGATTTTAACGAATGAGGTGTCGCTGGACTCGAGCTGATGGGGGCTTTCCTATGGACCACGTATTATATTTTTCAAAAAAAATTCAAAATTTATGCTTTTGAAAGTAGATGAGAGTTTGAAAACCAAACATGATAGAACGTTGTGCAATGGTGCAAACAAACGGTCTCTATGTCGTTTATTTTTTTAAATGAACTTTCTTATTTTTTGTGTTTTTTTAAGCACTCGAATTTTGAAATTGCTAAATTTTGCAAACTATCAAGTTTAGAAAACAGTTTGTTTGACATAAATGAAAGGTCCCTACCCCCTCTACCCCCAAAAATAAATTTCATGTTTCTAGGACAAATACAACTTGGGAGGTAGTAGTGGGATGAGGAGAGAGCTGTTTGAACCCGCTATCTTGGGCACAGCAGTTCAGCATGCTACCAACTACGCAGTTAATATAAGTAGGATATATGAACATCGGCTTTATAGTTTTTCACGGAACTACTTGTTTTTCATTTCATAAAAGAAAATACATTAAAAATAAATAGAGGAGGGGATCATATAGTGGCAAGGAAGGGGTAGGCACGGGCCGGGAGGGGATGGGGTCCAGTAGGGCAGGTCATGGATGGATCGCGCTGGAAAGTGCATCGCCACGCCATCCTCGGCTGTCTGTCGGAACTACTTGCACCGAGCAAATGTTGGTGTCAAAATTTTACATTAAGATGCATCTCTATCCGTTTATCCTCCTTGCTACTAACCGCATACTCATCAATCAACACTGCGTAGGTGCTGCAGTACTCAGCCCTGAATTTTCTACAGTCAACAAAATGCGCGAACGCACTTCCAATACGCATTAGTCGACATACATCAACATCAACGCTAAGGCATGATCACTTTTAACTTCAAATACCGTAGGCCTACTCTATGGAAGTGCTGTTCCACTAGCCGATATCCGGCAATAACTAATTCAATGGTAGGGAACGTTCGTCTTCCACTTCCAATAACCTACGTAACCGCTTGTCCGCACTTCTCTACAACAACGCTAATGCATTGTTGATTTAAACTTGTAATAATCTACGGAAGCACAGCCCCGCTAGCCCCTAGTCTGCACTTCTCTACAACAACGCTAATGCATTGTTGATTTAAACTTGTAATAATCTAAGGAAGCACTGCCCCGCTAGCCGCTAGTCTGCACTTCTCTACAACAGCGATAACGCATTGTTGATTTAAACTTGTAATGATCTACAGAAGCACTGGCCCACTAGCCGCTAGTCTGCACATTCCACATCAACGCTAAGGCATGGTCACCTTATACATCTAATATTATGTACTGCGTGTTTCGATTCAACACGAAACTGTAAAATGGGTTGCCTACCCACCTGCAATTGGATTGAAATCTGCCCGCAAATCTTGATTGAACCATTTCTGGTAAGATAGCAGGTAGGTATTAATGTCAGGGGGTAAGTTATTATTTCTTAGGAGGTAGAATGTGACAAGTTACATGAACAAGTAGCGAACGTGGTTTAAGACACAGGAGTAGTGAACGAGACTGTGGCAACACCGAAGAATAATTCATGACGTCATACCCCTCTCGTTGGGCAGACTTTACTTCTACTACTAGCGCCACTGCTGCTGCAGGGACTCAGTGAGAATAGTAGTGGCAAACTACGTCACTTCTCATCTTTCTAATACGTAGCATTGTGTGTTTTGGTGTTTTCCCCCCATTTCCTATGGCTGTGATATTTTAGGTTCCGACCAGCCTTCGGTGTGACTACCCAACAGTGAAAATAAGCGTTTCAGGTATTAAAGTTTAAGTAAGATACTTACTTATTCTCGTTTCCATATTTAATAAGTGGCAAGTACAAATCATTTTCTCATTTAGAATGCAGTACATGGTAAATTTCAGGAAACAATTTAGTTTGTTTCTGAGCACGCCATATATTCTCCATGTTGTTAACATGATAACAGGCAGTGTTCCTGTTTGATTCCCGTATAAGCGCTTATCGTTTATTTTTATTTAACCTCAATCAAGGTTCGCTTGGATGGATTACTTAAAATTAAATATTGGAGGTGACATCTTCAAAACGTAGCTATCGATATGGTGCTCCTAAATATAAATGAACCTAGGCTTGTGAACAAGTTAAATGATTTGATTTGCCGTAAATTCAGGGATGCTATTATTATTATTAATATTAATAATAATTTCCGATGTATTGCGATGGGATTGTTTACGTGTCACTCTCTTAGTGAGTTTGCTATAGATTTTTGTGGGGAATTCGAGAAGCCCGACGTAGTTTTAGCCAGGATTACTACTTCTTTTCCGGGCCGATTAGTTCAGACTAGCCGATTTTTACCTCTCGGAAGTAGACTAGGGATCTGTTGTTTTTTATCAATAATTTTGCAAAGATATTAATGTATGCCTGGCCTCAATCTTTCATGTTTTGTTTTGTTTTGTTGATGTGTTCCTCTGGGCTGGTTTAAAATAGTACCACACCTATTCCCGACACCCTCGAGTGCAGAGCCAGTCCAAGAATGCGTCGTCCCCCGAGTTGTGTGTCGGTTCGACGTGGGTCTTGTAAGGGCCGTTTGAAACTGATGGCTCCCCAAAATCATCATCTGACGGGCACAGTATTCTGGCTGGCAACAAGTGACGAATAACGGACACTAGCTGTCCCGATATCAATGCCCGCAGTATTTCAGGTGTTTAGAAATAAAGTTGGCTTATATATAAAGTTATCTTATTAGCATTTGTTGAGAAGTGTGGCTTACCGCAATGTATATTGTGTGTGATTTTATTTGGAGTTGAATACTATACATTCAATTTTAGACTTTAAATACACCAATGATTAGGAAAAAATTGAGTTGCTACTAAGCGAGAGAGGGCGATGATATCGTAACTTAAAACAAGATGTTCAGGAAAGAACATATAGCCTACTTTCTCCTTAATGTATTGGTATAGTTATAACTCCTTGTCCTTATCACCTCCTATTTTCTTCCTATTCGAAGTGAAAATTGGGACACTGGATTTGAGCAGCGGCCTTCATACCATAGTTTATAATTTACACCAGTATTTTGCAATTTCATCAGCAAATACTCCAAACAACGTAGGAATTCAGCATATTTACACCGACTTCTTACAATAATTGAAACTTCGTTGGCTAAACGTATCACTGGGTGAAACACATTTAATATGCCTACTGCACAGCTAATTTTTAATCGCGCCTATCCCTGGGGGCATGTAGGCTCTATCGGCAACAAGAAGAAATTTTTCAATTACACCCTAGGCATGGGTTCACTAACTGGCCGGCAGAGAGCGCAGCTCGCATCTAGAAGGCCGTGGTTAGCACCAGCATAGTTCAACTGGTTGCTAGTAGATATCACTCTTGCAGATCAAGTGGAGAATGTTGTTTAAATGAAATTAGCTATATTTCTATTGCAAAATGAACAATATAACGCTCAAATTTATAACGTCTCAGCACTCAAGAAACAATAAATACATAAAAATCAAACAAAAAATACACCTGTGATAGTCTCTTAATTCCGGTCTGCCAGGTGAAGAACCAAAGCTCTAACCACAGAGCCAAACTTGTCTAACCGAGTTAAACGTTATCAATCGATTTACATACAACGTCTTAGAAAATAATGAATTTAACTAAACGATTTATTCACTGGATTATATATCCATTATAATCCATTTCATGCAAAGTTCAGGTTATATCTATCAGTAGGCTATATTGCATGCAACATACTCTAATTTGTGAAATATAGGTCACAAAGAGAGATTAGCTGCCATCTAGTCTCGTAACCGACATGACTCAGCTTTCTAAAGTCACTTCTGCACTATAATATTACAATATCAACTGTTAATTTTGAATGGGCGACGTCCTTTACAACAGTTTAAACGATTCTCGATGCGATAATTGGAACTGGTGGGTCCCATGTTATGGATTATAAAGTTTTCATAATTGTAACGGCCGCCGTCCTGAAATGGTACGGCTGATATCCTTGTTATTTGGGCACAAGACGCGTCCCATACGAAGGTATTATTTTATCATATTTGGCAAAGATCCTATGATTAGTTCGGCATAGATGGCGGCAATATACACACATCAAAAAAAGTTTTGCATCACCTCGGTTCCAAGAGTTCCGGAACCTTTAAATACAAAGGGAATAGAGATCAACACAAACAACATTTCAGCTCGTTTTATTGCTCATGAGACCCACACATTGCATGTTCTACCATCATACAGCTAGACTTTCAGCATTTGTGGTCCAGATTGCAGTACACACCACTACCTCTAATACCCAGTAGCACGTCCTCTTGCATTGATGCATGCCTTGTTCGCTTTCGCGAATGTTTTTTTTTTTGTGGCTATGTTTCCCGCACGGTTTGAAACACTCGTTTAATTTTGCCCCATTATTTTTTTCCGTTATAATTGCAGTATGAACACGGTGTTCTGATTATTTACTTAACTTACGTTTCATTTGAATTGTTGTTCTTTATTATTCTTGTCAACTCACCTTTTTCTGAAGTGTCTTTCTAGACGCACCATACTGTCACACTTTTCATGAGGTACTGTGCTCATCTCAGCGGCAACCGTCGCAATGTGCTTGGGCTGTGCGCTGATTGGCTGTTTGACGCCCCGCCTTCATTCTGGATTGTTCGACGCGCTGTCGTCATTTCCACTATAAATTCTCCGCTTCGCCGTTCTGCGGCCTTGTCTACATCTACCTGCTTGAACCAGTCTGACCACGGCTGCCTGCCGTTCCACAGCAAGGCCCTTCTTGGGAAGGCCCTGTTTGTAAACATTGAGTGACTGGAACCTTGCCAGGCGGCATGCTTCATCACTCGGACTCTGTCATGCTGGGCGAGGCATGAGTCAACGACCTTCACCTCAGCAACTAAGTCAGCCCGCTAACTCACTACAACTCGGCGATGAGAAACTACAATTGATTGTAAACCGCCAGACAGATCATTACCAAGAGGTCTGTTCCGGCGGGGTGCAATTCGCCAATGGAGCCACCATCCCTCTTTCTCGCAAGGCATGCCGAGGCAGCTTAGAGGAACCCTTCGTTTGGATCACAACCCGCTTCCTGCGGGCCAAATACTAAGTACAAAAGTATCGAATTATTGGTAACGAGAACTACCTTCACTTGGTTTATACATTTTTTCAAGGCTAAGCCTTTCTTCTTGCTTCTTGCTTGTTTTTAGATATTTTTCTTAAACATACTTTTTTAATCGCCTTTATATGGCCTTTTTATGCATTTTTATTATAATTCTTCTTTATTCTAAGTTTCCTGGAGAAACCTTGCATTTTTTATTAGCTTCTTTTAATTATTCTTCTAAATGAAAATGTTTGTTATTACTTCACAAATCAAATAAATGTATCAACCTTGGTTATCAATATTTGGTCTCTTCCTTATCGCTCTATTTAAATTTCACTGTGTGCCCGAATCCCAATCCCCCTTTTCCCAGTTGGGGTGCTAACTACTCACACCCTTTTCCATGGTACCTCAAACCCGGGATCAAACCCAGAACCTTTATTCTGAGACCACAAATTCTATTCCAAAAAAAAAAACAGAACTTGTGTAATCTAATATTTGCCTTATACATTTCAGTATATCGTGGCTAGCGCAGGAGATCTGCGGGAAAGCGGAGACAATCCCAGCTTACTCCATAACTGGTTTCTTTCTGGAAAGCAGGTCCGTCTGGTGCCGCAAGCAGCTTTGGTAGGTGAGTTATTCCAACTTCCCAGCCATGCCAGTAATAATAGACGATAAACTGTTAAACTCTCGGGCGGCCTACAAAGGTCAACTTATCCGTTTTCAAAAATATCTAGCCACTCTACCGAAAGAGGAACAAAATCTTGATATTATATCTCAGCGTTTAAAAGCTTTTGAACAGGCGTACGAGAAATATGATCTCGTGCAACTTGAAATTGAAATCAAAAGTCCAGAACATCAATCAGATAGGGAAGAAGTAGAGAGTAATTACTTTGATACACACGCTCAGGCTGTGGCATTAGTAAGAACTTTGACCTTGGCGTTGAAGGTAGAGGAGACTCAAGGAAGAATTAACGACCATGGGAATGGTATCAAACCATTGCTACCTAAAATTGAAATTCCGCATTTTTCAGGAAAGGAAGAGATGTGGCAATCATTCTTTGAATTGTTCAGTTCATTAGTACATAGTAATGCCACACTTCCGGAAATTCAGAAATTTCATTACTTAAAATCCATTTTGCAGGGGCCGCCCCTTCAACTTATAAGAGAACTTCCCTTAACAGGAGAAAACTATAACATTGCTATCGAGCTTCTTAAAGGCCGTTATGGCAATGAAAAATTATGTTTACAGAGGCATATTCAAGCCTTATTTAACCTGCCCGCATTGCGAGCTGACAGCTTGTCAACACTGCGAGCCTTAAGTGACACGGTCCAACTACACGTCAGAGCATTGGCACGGTTGAATCAACCAGTCGAGCATTGGGATCTATTCTTAGTTCACTTGGTTACTTCTAAATTTGATTCATCAACCTTAAAGGCATGGGAGAGGGAACTAACAAATGACACTTCATATACGTATGGCTCATTGCTTACGTTTATGAATAATAGATGTCAGGTTTTGTCAGCTGTAGCCTGTCATATGTCAGGAAGTGCAGATAACAAATCTAATGTTGTGAAACCAGTCGGTGCCAAAATAAACAAATCTGCTGTCTTTACTGTTCAGCATAACTCAACGGAATGTATTCTCTGTAAAGCACCTCACAGGTTATATTCCTGCGTTGCCTTTAAAGCCCTTTCTACCGATGAAAGACGCAAATTAATAGCTCAAAAAAGATATTGCTATAACTGTTTGTCAACTAGGCATATGGTGCCTGATTGCTTATCTAAAAATACTTGCTCCCATTGCAAGGCTCAACATCATACCTTGCTTCATAGGTTTGAAAAGCCACGTCAGGCTCCTTCCCCTGGATGTTCTAAAGATGCATCCCCAGGATCTAATGCGCAATCTTATACTCAGAGCTCTAGCTCAATTCGTAGTTCCCAGGTGCTACTATCAACCGTGTTAATAAAAGTTCAAGACTCTTCTGGTAGATGGCTTGAAGCACGTGCCCTATTGGATAATGCCGCCACCCATGACTTCATAAGTGAGCGTCTCATTAAGAAACTTGGTCTTCCCAAGCAACCTACATTAATTCAGGTTACCGGTATTAACAATAGCAATGTTAAATCTTTGCATTTTGTTCGTGTTCACATCAAAGATGCTGTTAATTCTAACACAACATTTCAGTTGAATTGCCTTGCCATTGATACTATTGGCAGTAATACCCCTAGTACTTCTTTTGAAATTAGAAAATGGCAATTTCCTCATAACATTCAGTTGGCGGACCCAACATTTAATACGAGCGCCCCGGTAGACATACTTCTCAGTGCCCAAGTATTTTGGCAATGTCTCCTTAGCTCTAAGGTTAAAATATCACCTGGAGTGTTTGTTCATCATACCAAGCTAGGTTGGTTAGTAACGGGTCAGGTCCCTCGTAAGTCGTTTCAAAATTTCTCTCAATGTCATTTTGTCAATACAAGTCTCGATTACAACTTAGAAAGATTTTGGAAAATCGAAACTATAGATTCAGTTTCACCTTCCTCGGTTGAAAATGAAATGTGTGAAAAACTGTTTCGTGAAACAACCACACGCAATTCAGAGGGTAGATTTGTTGTAACAATGCCCCGAGTGGATAATCCACCTCTTTTATTTGAAACACACCCCAGGGCTCTTAGAGCACTCTATGCTGTGGAAAACAAATTTAAACGTGACCCTGTTGTTAAAGCTCAATACTCCACGTTTATGGAGGAATACGAGGCACTTGATCACATGGAGGTTGTTACCAAGAAAGATGATGCTTCTTATACTCCATCTGAAGTCATTTACCTCAATCATCACCCAGTTTGGAAGAATGAGATTTTAAAGGAAAACATAAGGGTGGTCTTTAATGGCTCTGCTTTGGATGCCAATGGAACTTCTCTGAATGACACATTATTATCAGGCCCCCCTATTCAATCTGACATTTCTTCTGTTTTAATGAATTTTCGCTTGTTCCCTATCGCAGTGATATCTGATATCAAGCAAATGTATAGACAGATTTTGGTCGATCAACAACAGTACGACCTTCAGAGAATTCTTTGGCGCGACGAGCCTACTAAACCTGTCAAGATTTTTCGGCTAAAAACCTTAACCTATGGACTAAAGCCCTCTGCTTTTCTAGCCATACGTACGTTGAAATTACTTGCTGAACAGGATGGCCCGTTGTATTCTCCTAAGGCTTCTGAAGTGTTAAAATCATCATTCTACGTTGACGATTTTCTTCATTCATTTGAGTCAGTGCCTGAAGCCCTGCAAGTCTCTAAAGATTTGACAGCTTTGCTTTTGGGAGGCGGATTTTCCTTGTGCAAGTGGAACTCTAATTCGGAAGAATTTCTTTCCAAATTTCCATTAACTTCAGTCTATAACGACTCAGTAGAGCTTCTTCATGAAAATAATTCTATCAAAACCTTAGGCATCTATTGGAGTCCTCAAAAGGATTTTTTCTTTTTCAAAATTAATCTCAGTGACATCAAACCGCAAACTAAGCGGCAAATTTTGTCTGAGATTGCAAAAATATTTGATCCTCTCCAATTTTTGGCGCCAATTATCGTCACAGCAAAACTTTTCATGCAAGACCTTTGGTCCTTGAAAACTGGTTGGGATGAACCAGTTCCTTCCGAGTTGCAAAAAAATTGGATTTCTTATAGAAATAGCTTGGAAGGTCTCTCCAATGTCATTATCCCGCGAGTGATTATTCCCTTTCCCTCCTGTGGAGGATATGAACTTCACATCTTTGCCGATAGCTCATTGAAAGCTTATGGGTGTTGTGCGTATATTGTTTGCCGCAATTTTGACCAGTCATATTTCTTTTCCAATTTAATTTGCGCTAAGTCAAAGGTAGCCCCTCTTAAATCCTTATCCTTGCCGCGACTGGAACTTTGTGCTGCTCTTCTGGCGGTTGAATTATCGGTTAAAATCTGCCAATCTTTGAAAATCCGATTTAGCAAAACTTACTTTTGGAGTGACTCAGCCATCACGTTGGCATGGATTGCCAAACCCTCCTCGCATTGGCAGGTGTTTGTAGCTAATAAAGTGTCCAAAATACAACAATTGTCTAACTTTGAACAATGACATCATGTATCTGGCAAGGAGAATCCTGCAGATGTCATCTCTCGGGGATGTTCCCCTCTTATGTTGGCTAACCTGACATTATACTGGCACGGTCCTTCTTGGCTTCTACAAGAACCTTCCGCTTGGCCAAATTTTCCTCTTCCGGAATTATCAGACTTGCCAGATGTTGGTAAGATTACTGGATCTTCTCTTTTCGCCTCTGACTCTCCCCTTCTTTTGCAGCGATATTCCTCTTTTCATAAATTGGTGAGGGTTATGGCTTATCTCCTTCGATGGAAATATTTTGTGGTAGAACAACCCCTTTTTCCTAAGCCATATTTAACCCTTTCTGAATTAGGTTTAGCCACTACAAAAATATTATGGCTTACTCAACAAGAAATATTCTCTGAAGAATGTCAGGTGTTGTCTCAAGGTCAATCCCTCAAGAAATCGAGTAGGCTATCCTCACTCGCCCCCTTTTTGGATGCTGATGGTTTATTAAGAGTGGGAGGACGTTTATCTTTGGCTGATCTTTCTGAGGATAAAAAACACCCAATTATTCTTCCTTCAAAGCATCATGTCACTTCTTTAATCATTCGTCAGTATCATTACCAGCATCTTCATGCTGGAACCCGTACATTACTTTCCATCATTCGGGAAAGGTATTGGCCCATAAACGGAGTCCATGAAGTTACCTCTGTTATCCGGAAGTGCATTCCATGTTTTAAATCCAACCCTAAAATTACCACTCAGCTCATGGGTGATCTTCCTAACTTTAGATCTGCGCCTGCTAGACCTTTTGCCTTTACGGGGGTGGATTATTCCGGGCCTTTTGTTTACAGAAAAAATTCTCCTGAGGCCAAAAGATGTATTTGTGGAAAACTCTATATTTCGCTGTTTGTATGTATGGTCACCGGAGCAGTACACTTAGAACTAGTTACCAACGCCTCTACTGCTTATTTTTTGGCAGCTTTTGCCAGATTTTCTGCTCGCCGAGGGCTTCCTTCAGAAGTATTTTCCGACAATGCTAAAAATTTTATCGGAGCTTCTGAGCAAATTAAGAGAGCTCTTACTCAAAATGCAGCGCTGGAAAGGATTACTGATTATGCTCACCAGAGAAATTTCAAGTGGCACTTCATCCCCCCTTATGCGCCCCATCAAGGTGGACGGTGGGAGTCTTGTGTGAAACTCACCAAGAAACACCTTAGACGTGTTTGTGGCCACACCCCCCTATCTCATGAAGAGTTTTACTCCTTAATTATCTTTATTGAGGGCATAATTAATTCTCGTTCCTTATCTAATGACCCTTCAGATCTTCTACCATTAACGCCGGGCCATTTTCTTATCGGTGGTCCATTGACTGCCTCCCCATCTTTATTATATTCTAATTCTCCATCTTCTTTAGCCATTTCTTGGCGCAAAATTGAAAGTTTGCGCAACAATTTTTGGCGCCGCTGGAGGTTGGAATACCTCGGTTTGCTTCAGCAGCGTGGCAAATGGCGTGCTTCCTGCTCTAACCTTCAGATTGGGGACTTGGTCCTTTTGAAAGACCCTAGTCCCCCTCTTGTCTGGAATTTGGGTAGGATTGTTGAGTGCTTTCCTGGCAGAGATGGTAGAATTCGCGTGGTAAAACTGCAGACTTCTGCTGGCCAGTTTCTCAGGCCAATCACTATGATTGCTCCTTTGCCACGCGAGACCTAACTTCTGCGCCTTCTTACTGCAATTTTTCTCGCCCCTCCCAGCATGTTCGCTTTCGCGAATGTTTTTTTTTGTGGCTATGTTTCCCGCACGGTTTGAAACACTCGTTTAATTTTGCCCCATTATTTTTTTCCGTTATAATTGCAGTATGAACACGGTGTTCTGATTATTTACTTAACTTACGTTTCATTTGAATTGTTGTTCTTTATTATTCTTGTCAACTCACCTTTTTCTGAAGTGTCTTTCTAGACGCACCATACTGTCACACTTTTCATGAGGTACTGTGCTCATCTCAGCGGCAACCGTCGCAATGTGCTTGGGCTGTGCGCTGATTGGCTGTTCATTCTGGATTGTTCGACGCGCTGTCGTCATTTCCACTATAAATTCTCCGCTTCGCCGTTCTGCGGCCTTGTCTACATCTACCTGCTTGAACCAGTCTGACCACGGCTGCCTGCCGTTCCACAGCAAGGCCCTTCTTGGGAAGGCCCTGTTTGTAAACATTGAGTGACTGGAACCTTGCCAGGCGGCATGCTTCATCACTCGGACTCTGTCATGCTGGGCGAGGCATGAGTCAACGACCTTCACCTCAGCAACTAAGTCAGCCCGCTAACTCACTACAACTCGGCGATGAGAAACTACAATTGATTGTAAACCGCCAGACAGATCATTACCAAGAGGTCTGTTCCGGCGGGGTGCAATTCGCCAATGGAGCCACCATCCCTCTTTCTCGCAAGGCATGCCGAGGCAGCTTAGAGGAACCCTTCGTTTGGATCACAACCCGCTTCCTGCGGGCCAAATACTAAGTACAAAAGTATCGAATTATTGGTAACGAGAACTACCTTCACTTGGTTTATACATTTTTTCAAGGCTAAGCCTTTCTTCTTGCTTCTTGCTTGTTTTTAGATATTTTTCTTAAACATACTTTTTTAATCGCCTTTATATGGCCTTTTTATGCATTTTTATTATAATTCTTCTTTATTCTAAGTTTCCTGGAGAAACCTTGCATTTTTTATTAGCTTCTTTTAATTATTCTTCTAAATGAAAATGTTTGTTATTACTTCACAAATCAAATAAATGTATCAACCTTGGTTATCAATATTTGGTCTCTTCCTTATCGCTCTATTTAAATTTCACTGTGTGCCCAAATCCCAATCCCCCTTTTCCCAGTTGGGGTGCTAACTACTCACACCCTTTTCCATGCCTGTATTCGTCGTGGCATACTATCCACAAGTTCATCAAGACACTGTTGGTCCAAATTGTCCCACTCCTCAACGACAATTCGGCGTAAATCTCTCAGAGTGGTTGGTGGGTCAAGACGTCCATAAACAGCCCTTTTCAACATATCCCAGGCATGTTCGATAGGGTTCATGTCTGGCGAACATGCTGGCCACTGTAGTCGAGCGATGTCGTTATCTTGAAGGAACGCATTCACAAGATGTGCACGATGAGGTCGAGAATTGTCGTCCATGAAGACAAATGCCTCTCCAATATTCTGCCGATATGGGTGCACTATGGGTCGGAGGATGTCATTCAGGTATCGTAAAGCCGTTTCGGAGCCTTCCATGACCACCAGTGGCGTACGTCGGCCCCACATAATGCCACCCCAAAACATCAGGGAACCACCACCTTGCTGCACTCGCTGGACAGTGTGTCTAAGACGTTCAGCCTGACCAGGGTGCCTCCAAACACGTCTCCGACGATTGTCTGGTTGAAGGCATATGCGACACTCATCGGTGAAAAGAACGTGATGCCAATTCTGTGGGGTCCATTCAGCATGTTGTTGGGCCCATCTGTACCGCGCTGCATGGTGTCGGGGTTGCAAAGCTGGACCTCACCATGGACGTCGGGAGTGAAGTTGCGCATCATGCAGCCTATTGCGCACAGTTTGAGTTGAAACACGACGTCCTGTGGCTGAACGAAACGCATTATTCAACATGGTGGCATTGCTGTCAGGGTTCCTCCGAGCGGCAATCCGTAAGTAGCGGTCATCCACTACAGTAGTAGCCCTTGGGCGGCCTGAGCGAGGCCTGTCATCGACAGTTCCTGTATCTCTGTACCTCCTCCATGTCCGAACAACATCGCTTTGGTTCACTCTGAGACGCCTGGAAACTTCCCTTGTTGAGAGCCCTTCTTGACACAAAGTAACAATGCGGACGCGATCGAACTGCGGTATTGACCTTCTAGGCATGGTAGAACTACAGACAACATGAGCAGCGTACCTTCGTCCTGGTGGAATGACTGGAACTGATCGGCTGTCGTACCCCCTCCGTCTAATAGGCCCTGCTCATGCATGGTTGTTTACATCTTTGAGCAGTTTTAGTGACATCTATGAACAGTCAAAGGGACTGTATCTTTGATACAATATACACAGTCAACGTCTATATGCCGGAGATCTGGGAACCGAGGTGATGCAAAACTTTTTTTGATGTGTGTAAAACATGATACAGAGTTGCCCTTTGCTAGTGCTACCTTTTTTTTAAATAAAATTTCGTTCAATTCGTTTTCGTCACATTTAAATTGATAAGGGGAGGGGGGCCGACATGCAGAGTACACACACACTCGCAGACACACAAAGTTTTGGCCCGGTGTAGATCTCATAAGTAGGCTATTCTTTGATTTTTTTGCAAAAATCGAAAGTAGGCTAACATTACATACTGAAATCGTGTGGTTGACTCTTGAGTGTGGGTAAAAAGAGTATTTCTTATATATTTAAAGAATATTTTATAATTGAACTTTTGTTGTTATGACGTGTCTGTTGCCACCGGCTGTAAGCCACTTGTAGTTGAAATAAATAGTTACTTGCTTACCTATTTTCTTACCTATTTTCTTGTTTTAATATTTACTTATTCACTTATTTATTTATTTACTTATGTACTTATTTACTTATTTACTTATTTACATATTTACTTATTTACTTATTTATTTATTTACTTATTTAAGATACGACAAAATATTCACAAATAGAAATAAGCTATCTTACGACGGTAACATTTCCAAAATTTAAATTTACAATTCTGGTCTATCTAAATCTTACTCTCTCTCTCCCAATTACAAATCCACTTGACAATTTTACCTAACATATGCACAGCTTAAACACAAATAAGAATAGAAAAATAATAATAATAATAACAAGGCCAATATTAAGAAAATGTACTTCCTTGTCGACGCAGACCACACAAAGCCGCCTTGTTGATGCTCAGGGCTAATATATTTGTTGCCCCAAAATTGTTTAGATTGGCTTTCACATAGGCAAGGTAATACCTATTACTTTATTTCATTTCATATTATTTCAGATAACATTATGTTATTAAAAGTATGCCAAAATTCACCAATATGTATGTCAGACCTAGGTTTTAATTAAGTTATTGCATTTATTTAAAAAAAACGATATCCTACTCTATTTATTAATAGCTTTTTTCCCTCAGCCAAATATACATTATGTGCTTGATTATTAAAATCAATCATCTCTCCTCATAGACCATACAATAACACTGTTTACCAAATCAGCTGATCTGCAGCTCACAAACTCCTTCTACTTTTCGGAACACTCACAGCTTTTATTATTTTTCTACAATGTTATTTATCAAAAATGCGATATTTAAATACGATAAAAATTATTCAGGCGCACATGGTCTGTCACGTCATGTAGCATAACTTTCCCATCATTCTAATAAGACTCGCTCATTTCGTGGTATACGGGATGTAGTGTACCCGTTCCTCCCTGGTATGCGATGACCCAACTGCCATAGCTTCGCATAACAGGTGTCCCAAGACAGAGTGGATTGAATCAATAAAAATAAAAATAAAAATTGTCGGAGATCCAGTTGAAATTTTTAACAAATAGCAGCGGGTAATCTGAGAAAAAGTATCTCTGGGTCGTTTACGGGTTTAATTTCATGATAAAACATAGCAAAGGGCGCCATCATCTTGATTCCTAACAAACCACATCCTTCCTGATGAAACCATAACATGACACAGGAAAGGACTGGGAAAAATACATCGTCACGAGATCACAAAAAAAAATCAAATCAAAGAAGGTTTATTTGAAATTGAATGCCTGGGATAAAGGTAGATTGCGACAGTTAGGATGCAATTGTTCTTTTCCAATTCCAGCCATTTCCTTTCTAATCCTAAAGAAATTTCGTTCACGTGTCAAAAATAAAGGAATTAAAATTTTCTCGAGTTCTCAGGATCACCGGAGCACTGAATCACACGCCAGTGTTTTATTTGTGAACCCCGAGACCTATCATTGTTAGTGATAACAGCAAGCACGTGAACCAATTAAGTTTAAATTATCCATTCACACAATAATTATTATATTTACAACATGTTTAATCATATGTAAAAGCACAGAATGTCTTGTATTCCAATCTCGTTGGAATTATGATTAGTAATCAATAGAATCAACAACAACATTTATACAAAGCATTTGTAATCATCCTGTCAAAATTGTAATCGTTTATCGACATCATTATAATTATCTGGTATATTTTAAAGCATATAAAAATCGTTAATCACTTATCACATCAGCTACTACTCAATCAGCTGTTTATTTAAATTATTATATTTGTCATCAGGTCAGATCAGCTGTTTCATTTAAATTCAGAGTAATACTCAAAAATTAATTATATAGGAACTTGGATTATCTAAACTTCCAGAAAAATATCTAGGATCAATTATAGAGGTGTCGTCAAAATATATCACATTTGTGAAAATGTATTGCCAGACGTAAATATGCTCTTACATGTTTTAGAACTATACAACCTATTTTCATATATCCTACTTATGTTAACTGCCACTATCAACATACTACATTTCAGTTTGATTGCTGTAATAGATTCGTAGATATTGAGAACCGACTAAATATTGCGGATGGTCACTATGTTGGATTTTATATATGTAGGTCGTAGAGTTATGTACTGTTACATGTAGATTATTGTGTACGTTTAGCATTCAAACTTCAATCGCATGATTAGGACACAAGAAGTAACAAGGAGATTTTAAAATATCGCACAGCTGCCTTCTTGTGGTTAAGGAATCAATTGAAATAAATTAGATGCCAGTGGATTAACATTCATATAGGGATTTACTGAACCAAGTTTAACTACACTCGGGTGGTTAAATTGCATGAAACGTCCATGTGAATATTTATACTTCGCGTCGCCGCCATGTTGGATTTGTGATCACCAGGTTATTTAAAATCCTGTAGGTGAACTTAAGTTCATAGCCCATATGAACATTAAAAAATTCAGTTTGATTGCTATAATAGACTCGTATATATTCAGAGTGGTCTAAGTTTTTCAGATGGTCGCCATGTTGGATTGTTAAATATATAGGCCATAGAGTCATGTACCATTAAAGGAAAATTATTCCGTAGGTTCATTATTCAAACTTTCTCTTCGATCGCATGATTACGACACAAGAAATAAAAACTTAATTTAATATTCGCACAGCCGCCATCTTGAGGTTATGTGAACAATTGAACTGAATTAGATACATGTGCATGACAATGTGTATACAAATTTCCTGTACCAGATTTCATTGCGTTTGGAACATTAAATCGCGAGAAAGGTCTATTTAATTTTTTTTAATTCGCTTGGCCGCCATGTTTGTTTTGTAGTCAACCAGTTTTTGAAAGTCTTATAGGTGAACTTCCAGTAGTACCCTTTATCTCCGTACAATATTTCAGGGTGATACCGCTAATAGTTTCAGAGATATAGAATGCCGGTGAAATATTTCGCACATCCGCCATCTTGTGGTTATATAAACAATAGAACGAAGTCAGATGTCAGTCCATTACAATGTGTATAAACATATACTACACCAAGTTTTATCGCGTTTAATTGGTTAAATCGCGAGAAACGTCTATTTAAAAGTCGCAAATTCGCGTGGCCGCCATGTTGGTTTTGTAGTTACCAATTTTTCAAAAGTCACATAGCTGAACTTTTAGTAGTTCCCTCTTTATCACCGTAAAAAATCCAGGTTGTTATCGGGAATAGTTACGGAGATATTGAATGCTGGTGAAATATTTCGCACAGCCGCCATAAAGGCGTGGTGCGTTGTAACATAATTTGAAGAGCACGGCCGGGGTCGTCCGGAATAGTGCTATGAACTCACCGAGTTTCATTGAAATCGCTCTACAACAACGCTTAGGCATTGCTGATTTAAACTTGTAATAATCTACGGAAGTGCTGCTCCGCTAGCCGTCGGTCTGCACATCTCTACAACACCAATTGGCGGGTATGTACCAAGGTATACATATAGGTCATATTCACTGTAATAAAGTTCAATTATCGTTGTGAGAATCAAGCCTTAACAATACAGTCTACTTAAGTTAACTTCGTTACTTTAGCATGCCAAAGCTACATCATTCTTATATACCTAGCGGTCCGGTGCGAGAACTCTCGCGTAATGGGTTTTGTGCGCCCCATGTGTACAGTCTACCCACCCGGCACTAGTGCTATGCGGGCTGTAGGCGACAGAGGCTATCGCCTTGTTTATTTGTTAAAAGCACTTTATAAACAAATAAATCTATTTCCGATGACTTATCAAGAATTGCAAGATTCTTCCTGTACTATTGAGACGATTTGGAAGGTTTTAGTACAAACCACACCTTCTAATCCCCTCTGGTTCAGGAGCTTGAGTTTTGCGAAACATTCCAATTAGCGTATTACCCATGATAATAAGATTGATTTACAGGATGTATGCGTTTTAGCCTTGAGAGAAATTATAAAAGCTTCAAATACATTAATAAATGTGCCACTGAAACAATTTTGACTTTTTTACTTTCCCTTTCTAATTAATAAAGTACTTTCAAAAAGTACTAAAATACAGTATTTATAGGTAGTTAATTGATTGGTTAGTAAGTTAGTTAGTTAATTAATTTGGTGTGAGTGAACTTTACTTTAGTGATCATAGTTTACATTAATGTAATTGCTCTTGTGTTGTTTCTCGAGTGATAACAATGACTTCAAGTAATCAAAAGACACGCCCAAGAACACAATTGAATATGATGCATCACGAATCTTGATTGAACCAATTCTGGTTTGATGGCTAAGGTAGCAGGTAGATATTTATGTCACGTGGTAAGTTATTATTTATTAGGGGGTAGATTGTGACAAGTTACATGAACAAGTAGCGAACGTGGTCTAAGTCACAGGAGTAGTGAACGAGACTGTGGCAACACCGAGTACTAATATTTATGACGTCATACCCTATCCCTCGTTGGACAGACTTTACTTCTACTACCTGCGCCAGTGCTGCTGCAGCGACTCAGTGAGGAAAGTAGTGGCACACTACCTCACTTCTCATCATTCTTAATACGTAGCATTGTGTGTTTTGGTGTTTTGCCGCCCATTACTTATGGCTGTGACTTTTGAGGATCTGACCAGCATTCGGTGTGACTACCCAACAGTGAGAATAAGCGTTTATGGTATTAAAGTTTAAATAAGATACTTACGACTTGGAGAAACGTACGAATTATTTGAATTCCACTCCACACTAGAGCAAACTGTGATGTTTTATGTTACTCCGTTTACGATACGGTGTGATACTCCTGTATCGAGCGTAAATATAATTATTGTTACTAATCGTTGATCAATATTCTCGTATCCGTATTTAATAAGTGGCAAGTAAAAATTATTTTCTCATTTAGAATACAGTACATGGTAAATGTCAGGAAACAATTTAGTTTGTTTCTGAGCACGCCATATATTCTCCATGTTGTTAAACTGATCGCAGGCAGTGTTCCTTATTGATTCCCGTATAACCACTTATCGTTTATTAGCCTACTTTCGATTTTTGCAAAAAATGAAAGTAGACTTATGAGATCACTACAGGGCGAAAAAAAAGTGTGTCTGTCTGTGTGTGTGTATGTGTGTGTGTGAGTCTGTGTGTGTGTGTGTGTGTGTGAGTGTGTGTACTCTGAATGTCTGTCCCCCCCCCCCATCAATTCGAACACGGTGAGCGCAAATTGAACGAAATTTGGTACAAGGGTAGCACTAGCAAAATACACCTCAGTGTCATGTTTTATATCGCCGCCATCTTGACGGAAACGTAATAGCGGCCCCCCAAATGTTCAAAGCTTAAATCAAAATACGATTAACCTAATCATCCGATCTCTACCAAATTTTGCATCAACATACCATTATGGAGGGAGCATTCTTTGACAATCTAATAGGTCATTAGCCAAATAGTTTGCGGATGGCGGCCATCTTTGTGTCAAAATCGATTACCCCTATTAATTCGAACACGGTGAAACCGAATGGAATGAAATTTGGTACAGAGGTAGCACTAGCAAAGGGCACCTCAGTGTCATGTTTTATATCGCCGCCATCTTGACGGAAACGTAATGGCGGCCACACAAATATTCAAAGCTTAAATCAAATTACGATTAACCTAATCATCCGATCTCTACCAAATTTTGCATCAACATACCATTATGGAGGGAGCATCCTTTGACCAAACTAATAGGTCATTAGCCTAATATTTTGCGGATGGCGGCCATCTTTGTGTAAAAATCGATTCCCCCTATTAATTCGAACACGGTGAAACCGAATGGAACGAAATTTGGTAAGGAGGTAGCACTAGAAAAGGCCACCTCAGTGTCATGTTTTATATCATCGCCATCTTGACGGAAACGTAATCGCGGCCACCCAAATGTTAAAGGCTAAAATGTAATTACGAGCAACCTAATAATCTAGTCCCTACCAAAGTTTGCAACAACAAATCTTTATGTGGGAAGCATATTCTTACCAAACTGCTAGATCATCAGCCCAATAGTTTGCAGATGGTGGCCAAGTATGTGTGCAAATCGATTCCCCCTATCAATTCAAACACGGTGAAACCGAATTGAACGAAATTTGGTACAGAGGTAGCACTAGAAAAAGGCACCTCAGTGTCATGTTTTATATCGCCACCATCTTGACGGAAACGGAATGACGGCCACCCAAATCTTAAAAGCTTAAATCAAATTTCGACCATCCTAATAATTTGATCTCTACCGGATTTTGCAACAACATGCCTTTTTGTGGAAAGCATCTTATGACTGACTACAAGGTCATCAATCCAATAGTTTGCAAATATCGGCCATGTATGTGTGCAAATCCATTCCCCAGATCAATTAAAACACGGTGAAACCGAATTGAATGAATTTTTTTACAGAGGTAGCACTAGCAAAGGGCACCTCATATTCATGTTTAATATCCTTATAGCACGTTGTATTTCAACAAGCTACTACAACCAACATTCAATTATACTCCTTGAAAAGGACAAAGAGTTATAACAATACCCATGCATTTAGGAGAAAGTAGGCTATATGTTCTTTACTGAACATCTTGTTTTTATTTAACCTCAATCAGGGTTCGCTTGGATGGATAACTTAAAATTAAATGTTGGAGGTGACATTTTCATAACGTAGCTATTGATATTGTGCTCCTAAATATAAATGAACCTAGGCAAGTTAAATATTTTGCGTTGCCGTAAATTCAGGAATGAATTATTTTCGTTATTATTATTAATTTCCGATGCATTGCGATGGGATTGTTTACGTGTCACTCTCTTAGTGAGTTTACTAGCGATTTTTGTGGAGAGGATTACTATTTCTTTTCCGGGCAGATTAGTTCGGACTAGCCGATTTTTACCTCTCGGAAGTAGGCTAGGGATCTGTTGTTTTTATCAATAACTTTGCAAAGATATTAATGTATGCGTGGCCTCAATCTTTCATGTTCATTTTGTTTTGTTGATGTATTCCTCTGGGCTGGTTTAAAATAGTACGTCTCCTATTCCCGACGCCCTCGAGTGCAGAGTTAGTCCAAGAATACGTCATCTCCCGAATTGAGTGTTGGGTCGAAGAGGGTCTTGAAAGGGCCGTTTGAAACCGATGGCTCCCCAAAATCATCATCTGACGGGCACAGTATTCTGGCTGGCAACGAGTAACGAGTAACAGACCTGGGATCAATGCCCGCGGCATTTCAGGTGTTTAAAATAAAGTTGCCTTATATATAAAGTTATCTTATTTGCATTATTGTTGAGAAGTGTGGATTGCCACAATCTGTGTGCGATTTTATTTGGAGTTGAATGCTATACATTCAATTTTAGACTTTAAATTCACCAATGATTAAGTAAAAATTGAGTTCCTTTTAAGCGAGAGAGGGCGATGGTATCGTAACTTAAAACAAGATGTTCAGGAAAGAACATACAGCCTACATTCTCCTAAATGTATTCGTATAGTTATAACTCTTTGTCCTTACCACCTCCTATTTTCTTCCTATTCGAAGTGAAAATTGAGACACTGGATTTGAGGAGCGGCCTTCATACCATAGTTTATAATTTACACCAGTATTTTGCAATTTCATAAGCAAATACTCCAAACAACATAAGAATTCAGTATATTTACACCGACTACTTTCAATAATTGAAGCTTCGTTGGCTAAACTTATCACTGGGAAAAATATATTTAATATGCCTCCTGCACAGCTAATTTTTAATTGCGCCTATCTCTGGGGGCATGTGCGCTCTATCGGCAACAAGAATACTTTTTTTCAATTACACCCTAGGCATGGAATCACTAACTGGCCGGCGGAGAGCGCAGCTCGCATCTAGTAGGCCGTGGTTAGGCCAGCATAGTTCAACTGGTTACTAGTAGATATCACTCAAGCAGATCAAGTGGAGAATGTTTTTTAATGAAATTAGGTATATTTTCCATTGCAAAATGAACAATATAACACTCAATTTTATAAAGTCTCATTACTCAAGAAATAATAAATATAAAAAGTAAACCAAAAAATACACCTCTGATAGTCTTTATTCCCTGTCTTCCGGGTGAAGGAACAAAACTCTAACTACAGAACCAAACTTGTCTAATCGAGTTGAACGTTATCAATTGATTTACATACAACGTCTTAGCAAAAAATGAATTTAACTAAACGATTTCTTCACTGGAGTATATATCCATTATAATCAATTTCATGCAATGTTCAGGTTATTTCTATCAATAGGCTATATTGCTAGCAGCATACTCAAATGAGTGAATTATAGGTCAGAAAGAGAGATTAGCTGCCATATTGTCTTGTAACCGAGACTACTCCGCTTTTTTAAAGTCACTTCTGCACTATAATATTACAATATGAACTGTTAATTTTGAACGGCCGACTTCCTTTAGAACAGTTTAAACGATTCTCGATTCGATAATTGGAACTGGTGGGTCCCATGTTATGGATTATAAAGTTTCCATAATTATAACGGCCGCCGTCCTGAAATGGTACGGCTGATATCCTTGTTGCTTGGGCACAAGATGCGTACCATACGATGGTATTATTTTATCATATTTGGCAAAGATCCTATGATTAGTTTGGACGTAATTTAATTTTATGTTTTAACCATTTGAGTGGCCGCTATTAAGTATCGGTTAAGATGGCGGCAATATAAAACATGATACTGAGAAGCCTCTTCTAGTGTTACTTTTGTATAAAATTTCGTTCAATTCGGTTTCGTCACGTTTAAATTCATAGGGGGGGGGGGGGGGGGGCAGACATGCAGAGTACACACAAATACACACACACTCACAGACACAGAAAGTTGTGGCCCGGTGTAGATCTCATAAGTAGACTATTCTTTGATTTTTTGCAAAAATCGAAAGTAGGCTAACATTACAGTGCCTACCAAAAGTTTAAGACCACTAGCTTATTTTCAACAAAAGCTTCCTGGTCTTATATTTTTGATTCAAATTCTGCCAAATATTTTATGAAAATACTTCGATCTAATAGGCATCCACCTGTACCAAGAACTTTGTAATATTGCTTTCAGTTTTTGAGTTTCAATTTTTTAATACAAGAGGAGTATCGAAGAAAAACCCAATTTGCAACCACAAAATAATTTTTAGACACTAAACCAATGGTGTTACCTTATTCATTATTTTTTAAAGTATTGTAGAATGTATACAAACGTTTTTGTAAACGTAAAAAAATCCCAAAAATTTTCTTGCCATTTGGTAGGGCGGTTTGTACTTTTTGTGAAAGGTAACGAATTGAAGCTAAGACTGATGAGCGTTAACTGGTTAATAGCTTCTGTGAGGGTTGACTTTAGCTGGCCCAAACTTTCACCAGGCACAGCACAGCATGTTGTCAACAGATAAAGGGACAGTTCCAAGGTCAAAACTCCGAGTACCTGGAATTAGTTTCCCTCGTCTATTCTGAGAAGCCAGGTTTACAAACCGCCCTACCAAATGGCAACAACATTTTTAGGATTTTATTTTAATTCACCAAAACGTTTGTATACATTCTACAATACTTTAAAAAAATAATGAATAAGGTAACGCCATTGGTTTAGTGTCTACAAATTATTTTGTGGTTGAAAATTGCGTTTTTCTTCAATACTCCTCTTGTATTAAAAAATTGAAACTCAAAAACTGAAAGCCATATTACAATGTTCTTGGTACAGGTGGATGCCTATTAGATCCAAGTAATTTCATAAACTATTTGGTAAAATTTGAATAAAAAATATAAGCCCAGGAAGCTTTTGTTGAAAATAAGCTAGTGGTCTTAAACTTTTGGTAGGCACTGTACATACTGAAATCGTACGGTTGACATTTGAGTGTGGGTAAAAAAGAGTATTTCATATGAATTAAAGATTATTTTGGAATGTAACTTTTGTTGTTATGACGTGTCGGTTGCCACCGGCTGTAAGCCTCTTGTAGTTGAAATAAATAGTTAGTTGCTTACTTATTTTCTTACCTATTTTCTTGTTTACCTGTTTACTTTATTACATATTTACTTATTTACTTATTTACATATTTACTTATTTATTAATTTACATATTTGCATATCTACATATTTACTTATTTACTTATTTACTTACTCATTTACTTAATTATTTATTTATTTATTTACTTATTTAATACACGGCAAAATATTCACAAATAGAAATAAGCTATCTAACGACGGTAGCATTTCCAAAATTTAAATTTACAATTCCGGTCTATCTAAATCTTACTCTCTCTCTCCCAATTACAAAATCCACTTGACAATTTTACCTAACATTTGCACAGTTTAAACACAAAATAATAATTTATAATAATAATAATAAGAAGAAGAAAATATACTTCCTTGTCAACGCATACCACAAAAAGCCGCCAGTCTGACCGCCATGTTGATGCTCAGGGCTAATATATTCGTCGCCCCAAAATTGTTTAGATTGGCTTTTATATAGGCAAGGTAATAGCTATTATTTTATTTCATTTCATAATATTTCAAATAATATTATGTTATTAAAAGTATGACAACATTCACCAATATTTATGTCAGATGTAGGTTATAATTAAGTTATTGCATTTATTTAAAAAATCCCGTTATCCTACTCTATTTATTAATTGCTTTTTATTCCCTCAGCCAAATATACATTAAATG
Organism: Meconema thalassinum; assembly: GCA_946902985.2. Taxonomy (NCBI): domain Eukaryota; kingdom Metazoa; phylum Arthropoda; class Insecta; order Orthoptera; family Tettigoniidae; genus Meconema; species Meconema thalassinum. The sequence goes on from OX336390.1 coordinate 33,622,262, forward strand.
CTTGATAATTAAATGCAACCATCTCTCCTCATAGACCATACAATAACACTGTTTACCAAATCATCTGATCTGCAGCTCACAAACTCCTTCTACTTTTCTGAACACTCACAGCTTTTAATATTTCCTTCTACAATGTTATTTATCTCAAATGCGATATTTAAATACGATCAAAATTATTCAGGCGCACATGGTCTGTCACGTCATGTAGCATAACTTTCGCAACATTCTAATAAGACTCGCCCATTTCGTGGTATTCGGGATGTAGTGTACCCGTTCCTCCCTGGTATGCGATGACCCAACTGCCATAGCGCATATCAGGTGTCCCAGGACAGAGTGGATTGAATAAAATAAAAAAACAAGGAATGGGTTGGAGATCCAGTTGAAATTTTTAACAAATAGCAGTGGGTAACACGAGACGAAGTATCTCTGGCACGTTTACGGGTTTAATTTAATGATTTATTTATTTACTCGTGTCAGGAACAAAAATATTACATAACAAACTATGTACAAAATGGGCAAAATAATGGCAACACTTGAACATTAAGGTTCTAAATAATGCATGACCAATATTTTGCCATGTCACGTCCATTTGGTGTAGCCTTCACCAGATCCTCCATGGTGCACAGTATAGGACACAGACTGCACTGAAGCAGATGACCCATAGTCTGTTCTTCACCGCATTCACAAAGGACCGGATCGCAGCAAAAACCCCATTTATGAAGGTTGGACTTGGATCTGCCAACACCAGATCGCAATCTGTTGAGAGACTTCCAAGTTGTCCAAGCCTCTGTATGTCCTGCTGGGAGCCTTTCAGATGGAACCATCCACTGGGTAATGTGGGAGCTTCTGGTCAACCAAGATGTAATCCTCAAAACCTGAGGTTTGTCAGTTAGGCACTCAGTTGTGTGAAGAAAGCTTCTTCTGGACTTCAGTCGAGAGTGGGCTGGTTGAAGGCTAAACAATGGATGTGCTTGAGACACATCAACCCTAGATCTCTCACATTTAGCTGCAATTTCTCTTCTGATATCTGGAGGTGCAATGCCTGCTAAACAATACAGTTTATCACATGGCGTGGGTCTCAGGCAGCCAGTGATAAGTCTACACGTTTCATTTAATGCAGTATCAACCTGCTTGGTATGACACGACCTGTACCACACAGGACATGCATACTCTGCTGCAGAGTAACAGAGTGCTAAAGCAGTGGTTCTTATTGTTTGAGCTTGAGTCCCCCAGTTGGTACCAGATCATTTGCGAAGGAGGCAGTTTCTTGCGGATACCTTATTTTTGGTGTTTAGACAATGTCTTTCATACGTGAGTGCACGATCCAATGTAATCCCTAAGTATTTGGGATTCGCACAGTGATCCAACAGCATGCCTTCCCACGTTACATGCAGTTTCCTCTTTGCCTGTCTGTTCTTGAGATGGAAAGCGCAGACTTGTGTTTTCAAAGGGTTTGGTTTCAATTGGATTCCTCTATAGTAATCATTTTGTTCCCCCAGAGCTTCAGATAGACGTCTTTCCACAACTTCAAACTGATCCGCCTGGACGGTAATGGCACGATCATCCGCATAAATAAAGCTTCGAGTACCTACTGGTATTGCCTGGTCATTTGTATATATGTTAAAGAGGATAGGGGCCAGAACACTACCTTGAGGCAGTCCATTTCGTTGATTCCTCCAACGGCTGTGCTGCCCTTGAAAGTCTACAAAGAGTCTACGATTTTGAAGAAGACACCTGAATATTTCAGTTAATTTATAATCCTTTGTCATCAAGTAGAGTTTATTCAGCAGTAAGTGATGATTGACTGTGTCATAAGCAGCTGTTAAGTCAATGAATACTGCCCCTGTGATCTTCCGGTTCTGGAATCCATCTTCAATATGCTGAGTAAGATGTAGGATTTGTGAAGTGCAGCTTTTACCTGTTCTGAAGCCAGCCTGTTCAGGTATTAGGAAAGGTTCAATTACCTTTGTGAGCCAACTTAGAATCATTCGCTCCAGTATCTTGAAAAGGTGGGAGAGCAATGAAATAGGCCTATAATTCTTAGGATCATGTGCATCTTTCCCGGGATTGAGAATCTCTATTACTCTGCTCTTCTTCCACATTTTGGGTATTTTACAGGTAGTAATGCAGTTATTAAACAATTCTAGCAGCCATTCTTTAGACCCAGGTCCAAAATGTTTGATTTGATCCACACAAATTCCGTCCAGACCAGCCGCCTTTCCATTCTTACAGTAATTAATAGCTATATTCAGTTCTGAAAGTACAAAGGGTTTAAGGAACATGTTGTCTTCCTGTTCATGTTCCCTTACCAACTTCAATTTAGGTTTATGGATTGTCTTTCCAGAATTACCGTTTCGAATAAGTTGATTAACAATTTGCTTGGCAGAAACATTAGAATGTGAAGAAGTTCTATTGTGATCATGGTTAAGGCGTGTAAGAAACCTCCAAGCTTTCTGGCTGCTCCTTCCCATATCCAAATCTTCCATAAGCTTTAACCACTGTTGTCGTTTTGAGTCTGAAATAGAAGAGAGAACACGTTGTCCGCTAGCAATAGTTTCCTCACTGTAAGGATCTTCGTCAAATGATTTGCAGTACTTTGACAAAAGAGTCGTTGTCTGAGGAGTAAGACTTTGTATGTAATTTGTTCTACATCCTCTCGGGATGGCTACATTGGAACATACTTTAATCACATCAATGAATTGCTCATAGGATTCTGGAATGGGACTGACTGAGGTGATCTTCTCATCAAGTAATGAGGTGAACAGTGTCCAGTTAGCCTTCTTGAAGTTGTATCTTCTTCGAAAAGGGACAGTCGGTGGTCTGACAGCTGTAAATAGCTGGCACATTATGGGACGATGTTGAGTATTTGGGATGGGCGGACAAACCGATTTCACACATTGGCTGGTGACACTCTCACTTACAAATATGAGATCTGGGTTGTAGCCACGCTTCCATCTTCCACTGTTAAATGATGAAGAGAGTTTACTGTCATGTATGAGGGACAGCTGAAGTAATTCTGCCCATTTTAAAACTGCTTCCCCATTTTCATCATCGTGGGAATATCCCCACACATTACTATGGCTATTAAAATCACCAATGATAACAGACACTTTTTGCGAACTTAAATTGTCAGGAACTTTGAATGAAAACTGTGACTTAGGTGGTTTGTACATTGAGAAAATGATCAAATTGCTCAGTTCTACGGCAATGATTTCTATATCGTTTTCTTCTGAAATGGATGTCGCCTGGATCATGATGTCTGGTTTCGTGAAGATAGCACTACCATATTGGCCATGAGGACGTTCCACTACCAGCTTCATACCTGGAATTTTAGGTCGGCGTTGGTTAATGTCTCTGTGCGTTTCTTGTATGCACAATACGTCACAATTGTGTTTGTGGCATATGTCATGTAAGAGTTCTTCCTTATTTATAGAAATTCCCTCAATGTTCACAGAAATTATAGTCATTTTTGGCTCTGATAAGAGCTTTTTCCATTTATCATAGACCATTCTGGTATGTAAATATACCATGTTCCTGGAATTCTGACGTTCAGTTCAGTACTGGAAATTTGAGTCCAAGTACGTATGCAGGGGCACCACGGGCAGGAATCAGTTTCACCCCCAAATTAATGATAAAACAGGGCAAAGGGCACGATCAAATGGATTCCTAACAAACCACATCCTTTCTGGTGAAGCCTTAACATACACAGGAAAGGACTGGGAAAAATACATCGTCACGAGATCACAAAAAATCAAAGAAGGTTTATATGAACTTGAATGACAAAACAAAAACATGAAATTCCTGCCTGGAATAATGGTAGATTGCGACAGTTAGGATGCAATTTTTCTTTTCCAAATCCAACCATTTCCATTCTAATCGAAAAGAAATTTGTTCACGTGTCAAAAATAAAAGAACTAAAAGTTTCTTTGGTTCTCAGGGTCACCGAATCACTGAATCGCACGTCACTGTTTTATTTAGGAACCCTGAGACCTATCACTGTTAGTGATAATAGCAAGCATGTGAACCAATTATATTAAAATTATACTTTCACACAATAATTATTATATTTACAACATGTTTAATCATTCGTAATAGCACAGAATGTCTTGTATTCCAATCTCGTTGGAATTACGATTATTAATCAATAGAATCAACCACAAAAATTATTCAAAGTATTTGTAATCATCCTGTCAAAATTTTAATCGTTTATCGACATCATTATAATTATCTGGTATCTTAAATCATAGAAAAATCGCTAATCACTTATCACATCAGCTACTACTCAATCAGCTGTTTATTTAAATTATTATATTTGTCATCAGGTCAGATCAGCTGTTTCATTTAAATTCAGAGTAAAACTCAACATCATCATCATGTACAGTTTCCAGCCACTGGCCGGGTCAGTTTGGAACACAAGCCTCTCCAACGTCTTCTGTCTTACATTAGTGTAATTGCTCTTGTGTTGTTTCTCGAGTGATAACAATGACTTCAAGGAAATCAAAAGACACACCCAAGAACACAACTGAACGAGCTGTTACAGTTCGAAGCAATCACATCAGTCAGAGATTTCTTCCATAGCTCATTTGTCTGATATTTTAACACTATGACGAATCGCATCTCATATATGATGCATCACGAATCTCGATTGAACCAATTCTGGTTTGATGGCTATGTCAGCAGGTAGATATTTATGTCACGTCGTAATTTATAATTTAATAGGAGATAGATTGTGACAAGTTACATGAACAAGTAGCGAACGTGATCTTAAGTCACAGGAGTAGTGATCGAGACTGTGGGAACACCGAGCACTAATTCATGACGTCATACCCCATCTCTCGTTGGGCAGACTTTACTTCTACTACTAGCGCCAGTGCTGCTGCAGCGACTCAGTGAGGAAAGTAGTGGCAAACTACCTCACTTTTCATCTTCTTAATACTGAACCCGAGGGGGTAGGCTGACTGGTATCGAACGTGGATCTCAGAGACTGTGAGCACAGAATGAAGGTTCCACCAAGGAACGAACCCGAGATCTTTTGAGGGAGTTTTAGTTGTAAAAACCCCTAGAGGAAATTATATATGAAGTCACTGTTGTGATATCAACGCATGCTGACATTATTTATTAATATAATGCACGGAAAATTTGTGGATTACAGCATTATTGGACTGTATGAAGTAGGCTATACTCGACTTGAGCACAAAAGTTGGAGAGTTTGACATTTTACTAATAGCCCCAGAATTGTGGGAGGAGACTCTTGGAGCCTTGTCACTCTCGTTGACCTACTTATGTCGTCTGGAGCAAGCCAAGGGGCTAACTAATGATCTAGTTCTTCCCCGTTTCAGAAAAGAAATGTGAATGGAAGGGGAAGATCCTAGTGAAAATCATTGATTACTCGTGATTGGAGCAGTGCAGTGACATGAAAGTTGCACACAGGTGAATGTTTAGCCGGGAGGCTAATTATCAAGCCTTTAAACTGTGAAATCGAGGCATATTTAAGGGACTGCGCATGGACACAGGACTCTGGATGTTAGCGGAATGCTATAACCATGTCGCCGGGGATTTTTACAGGACGCCGCGTACCCACGCTATGGCAAAGACAATTAATATTAATTAATTGGCCGATCGATCCTCGAGCACGCAGATTGTTTTGGGACCAGCAAGGAAAAAGGAACCCTTTGAGCATTATTTCAAGACCAGAATCATCCTGGGACAGAAGATGACTCTGCGAGGGAATTCTCGATCTACTTTTTCCTGTGAAACGAATATAAGGGAGTGGACTCAGGTCAGAGAGGACAGTCGTACCAGAATCTAGCGCGGAGCGTATGTCGCCCGACACCAGTGAAAGAAGCACACACAAAGACCTGAATATTTTAGTGTTAATCAGTATATTCGCCGTGCAGTGTAATGCACCAAATGATAATATAATCATGCATAGTCATGAAGTAATAATAAGTACTGTAATCAATAAACTTTATTAGGCGAAATACGCGTTACCGAAGTCTAGGAGGGATGCTCGGACTTCAGTATGAGAAGCCGTGCAGTAAAACATTTATAATCCTCTTTATTAAGGACTGTCGTGCCAGATTTATATAGTCGGCAGTACGGACGATTGTTAGTGTGCACATAGGGAATGAACCGTGTGATATACTATGTAGAACTATTGAGAGTAATAATTTGTATAAATACAACGTATAATGTTGAGCGCAGTGTGTAAAATATTGATTGGACATATATTAGTATGCCGGGCTGCGCAAGGGATAAACTTTATGATGCGTTTGGTGAAATGTCATAAGAGTACCAATAGTAACGCTCAGGACGAAAAGTAAGCATATTCATGCAAATCAGGAAGTTTATCGTAGGATAATGGATAGACGGTGGGTGAATCCGTAGGCAGATGATCGAGACTTTCAGTCAGGATGTGGATAGGAGCGAGGAAGAGTCCGTCAACACCTGCAGTTCTGCTATCTTGCCAGGGAAATTCAACCAGTAAGAAATGTAAATAGTGACGTGTGTTTTATAGCGTTGATCTGTGAAATATCTATAAAATTATTGTTGTAACAAGTGTTATACAGTGTTATGTGCCTCAATATGGAAAAGAAAAGTGCCGTGTGTTTCGGGAGGCAAAGGTTTTATATTATGTGTATTATCAGTGTGGAAATGACTCGCTAAGTGTGCAAATGGCAGGCGATACTGGAAGATGTGAGTGGTTGGAGCCACCTGGATGGCCTACAGTATGTAAGTACCCAAAAACCATGATGTTATAGTAGCTATAGTCCACTGTATGTTACGTGATTTCAAAATTATAAAAATGTGCCAGTAAGAATCAGTATTAGGAGGTAGAACCTCGAATGTTTATTATTTGTTGTGTTGATTTTAGTAGAGTTGAGATGTTTTTATACATCAGTGAGTGGATTAATCGTTACCACTATTATAAAATGGCAAATCAGTTATGTAAAAACTTAACGTAACGAACACGGATGTTCGGTTATTAAAATGGTTGCGTTGTGTCGGGTGATGGTAATTTATGTCAGTAATAATAATAATAACAATAACAAAAGGTATAAATGAATACTTCAGGGAAAATGTTGTTGCAAGAAATATTTACGCTAATTGGAATATTTATCTATCCAAGCAGTAAGATAATATCTTAAGGGCTGAGAAAAGCAGTTTAATATCAGAATATATTGTGTTAATGGGAATATAATTATGCAAGGAAATGGAAGAGTTTAATGGTGAATTGAATTTGCAGCTTGTGAATAAGCTTGTAGAGTAATTGATAGATTTCTCTTACTAATTAAAGGGCGAGATCATAGCATCGGGTCATGGAGCCAGGTAATCTGTTCGACGTGGGAAATCTCGTATAGCCTTGGGCATACAGAGATATTTATTATGTGCCAGAGTGTATTTAGTGTTGTACCCTAACTCTGATGATGGATATGGAATGTTCCGGGTTCGAATCCTGTGGTAGTTGAGAGGAGAACAATGGAATCCTCTCACCATACCTGATCGACCGAGAACTTGTTATTGAATGATTCGGCTCTTGTGAAGCGAATCTTATTGACGGCAGCTTATGACTGACCTAGCATTTATTAAGATACCGGCTAGCCAACTCGACCTGTGTTTATGAATCTCGTGCCTTCATATGATGAAATGGACCTATTGAGGCCAGTTATTAATATCCTAGGGTTAAGAATAAATATATAAACTCGTCCAGAACATAAATTGCATACCATTCAGTTTAAAACATATAGGATCATGTGGGTCACTGTGACCACACTATTGTATTTAGAATCTTGTTACTGCTTGGGGATACAAGCCAGGAGTCAGAAAGCGAGAGATGGTACACGTGCTGTGACCACTCCACTCCGCTCTATTGTATACGAGCCGCTCTAAGGGGGCTGAGTTGTAAAACGAACCGTGAAAGTTAACGCTTAGGAAGGACAGATTTGAGACCCTGTTCGTATTGAAAGGAAATATTGTCATATTGTGTAAAGAATTTATGTGGTTTAAAACACATTGGTAATCATAGAGCACCCTAATGATTGAAATTTTAGCAATCTTACGAATGGTCGGAAGATGCATTTTATACTGACACTGACACGTATTTATGAAGTTGGGCACTTGATGCCACAGGCTACGCTCGCCGGGGTAGCTTAATAATACCATCCGACACAGCGATAACGAAAGTTTTGGAATTGAAATCACAACGGCATGCAGTGGAACTATAAGAAGGGAATTTTAGGGGTACATTTACATAATGGTGGAGTTGCAAGTAGATTTGTAGTGCAACCCATGAATTGGCTAATGCATGCTAAAGCATTTTGGTGGGAAGAGAGATACAGAACACAGAAGGCACTCATAATGTAAAGTAATACACAGAAGGCACTCATAATGTAAAGTAAGATGTGTTTTGAGAACATAATGTAAAGTAAGATGTGTTTTGAGAAATAATTATTCTTGTGAAAATTAAAGAAGTCACACCAGGTGACGTACGATAAAAAGGTACAGTTTTTATGGAAGTTACATGTGCATCAGCGCCCTAGAGTGAATGTTGAAGTCAACCTAAAGGTAAAGGATTGAATTATTATGTGAATTTAATAGGATAATGTGTGAATAATAAGTGGATTGTGGGAGTAATTTTGTTTGATTTTGTATTATGTTTGTTGGGATTGTGTCCTTATATTGTTTGAAGCCATGATTTAATGCTGAATTAAAGTCTTTAGAATAGAGTTGTGCTTTATCATTGTAGAGTTGGTACCTTTTAGTCTCAAATCAAAATTATGCAACTGCTCAGTGGGTGAACGGTACACGCCGAGAACTGAAGCTAGCTGGAGGCAGGAGCATATTTGCCATGGAGATTACTCACATGGGTACATGGAGATTGGTGTCCTGTACAGTGATTTGAGCTCTGGTACAACTAAAGTCGGTCTCGATTTAGCGCAAACAACTCTATTAAGGTAACGAATAACATGAATTAGGGGATGACCGCACCTAACCTTAGCTAAGCTCCGATACAAACAATATAAATTTTGATAAACACCTTATTTACCATGATCCAGGTAACAAGGGGCGGTATTATTCTATCGTGGAATCGCCTCAGTAGTGCAATATGTCTATCTTGGCATTGCAAGCTACTCTCATTTTAGTTATCATGGCAAAGCATGGTTCATTAAATTATCATGGCGCTGATATGTGGGCCAGTTTAAAATACAGGTCACCATAGGCGCAGAGGTGTATTTTATTTATCATGACGCCCAACGTGGGGCTTATGGGATTTAGGGAAACCCCATAGATTTTTATGGTATTTCATGGGGAAAACCATAGTAATTATTTTTTTGCCTCAAACTGTGTTTGAGTGATTCTTGAGTTCAGTAGGCTTTTGACGTAACGCAGAATCTCTCTATTGAGAAGAGAATTACCCAAGGGTATGAGCGCTACACACCCAATCCACAATTTATCCTAAAATTCAAAAGTTAGTACAATCTTGCAATATGTGTGCAGTGTCTTGTATCACTCTTCAAAACGTATCCACACATGTTTCCAGGAAGCCTGCCTGTATCTCAAAGTGTATTGTTGTAAGAATGGCTGGTACAGAGGAGATTTTGCAGGTGATTGCAGGGTTGAGACAGCATTTTGATGCTGTTAATGAACAGAATAAGCTGGAAGCCAAGGCTTTCCAGGATGGAATAAACACTCGGTTAGATGCCAATCAGGAGGCAATTAATGCAAATCGGGTTGAAATGAATAACAACCAGGTTGAATTGAGTAATCGTTTAGATGCCAATCAGCTGGCAATTAATGCTAATCAAGTTGAAATAAACAACCGATTGGATGCAAATAAGGTTGAATTAAATGATAAGCTAGGTCAAATGCAAGAAACAATTGAGACCGAAGTAACAGAAACCGTTGTAAGCATTATATCAGAAATGCAGGTTAAGACAGATAAACGTTTCGAGGCTATAGAAGCCAAACTTGAAAGTAATTTACAGGCGTGTAAGCATGCGCAGGATGAAACCAACAGTAGGTTAGATGCGCTGTCTAATGACATTAAGGATATTCAAATCCAAAATGAGGCGAATCTCGAACGCAAAGCGAAACAGTTTTCAGAATTTACTACAACGGTAGATCATAGGTTAGAAGAAAACGACAATAAATGGGACGAGAAATTGAAAAGCTATGCTAGAGCAATTAACGGTGATCTAAAGAAAAAGGATCAGAACATATTAGATCAATGTCAGGAAATAGGAGAGATTAAGGCTATCGCTAATGAAAGTAAAGAGCTGGTAGGCAACATGAAAGGCCTGATGAGCAAAGTTCATCAAGAATTGGACCAAATTCACAGTGACATTATCATCGTTAATAAAAGGCAAGAGGAGAACAGAGGTGAAATTATTAAGGTCCGAAATGAAATGTCACAGGTCAATGGACACATTCAAGAGGAAAGTAAGGGGTTGAGAGAAGAACTCGAAGTAAGAGAAGGCCAGAAGACAGAGGCAAGCGACAAGATCCTTGCCCAAATAAAGGAAGATGTAGAGGATGAAATATCCCATATCAAGCAAAGCCTGAAGGAAGATAAGCAGAAAATATTTCAAGTGGCCGAAGAGAATAGAGATAGGCTTACCAGAATCGAAAAGGAGGTAATTACTCGACTGGAAAGAGCAGAGATACGCCACAATCAAATGGAGACTAGGATAATCGCACAGGAGGAAACCCTGATGAAAGATCCTAAGTCAAGTGAAGGCAGCGTGGAAGATATGAGGAAAACTAGGTGGGCAGATTTGGAAACCCAACCGATAATAAGGAATGCTACAGGCCCAGGCGAAAGTACTTATTTGACGCCAGGTGTACCAGTTGCAGCCTCTACGCCACATGAAAATGCTACGCACACCCAGCTGATAAACGTCATTAGAGCAAGCGAAGAGAAACCAAGGAAATTCTCAGGTAGCCATTGTAATATGACACCGAAGTATTGGCTGAAAGAAGTGTCTGAATATTTGAATGATGCGCGGATACCACAAGAGCGCAGGCTACGAGCCATCGAGAAACTAACAGAGGGAGAATGTGGGTTATGGTTTCGCAGCTTCCGTTATACTTTCGATACTCTAGAGGAGTTTCGGGAGGCCTTTTTGAAACGGTACTGGGATCCAATAACACAGCAGAATTTACGATTGGATTTGTATTCAAAAAGATACAGCACCAACAATCCAACGAAGTATGCAGAATTCTTCATCTCTCAGATGTGTCGGTTCAAAGAACTGGACCAAAAACCTAGCGAGCTGGAGCTATGTATTGCTATTGCCAAGCAGCTTCCTTACGAAATCCAAAGGCTGCTGATCTCGGCAAATGCAAAAACCGCAATAGAAATGGAGACAGTTCTTAGGCAACTGGACCTCACGACATCAAATACTATGCGTCAGAATCGAACCGTGGAACAGGTACACGTGACCAACACGCAGACTGACCAGTATCAAGCTCCGAAGAACAACAAAGCTACTAGCACTGAAACGTTAGATTCCAACGGACGTCAATGGGAACAGGAACCCAGAAGATGGCAGCCGAAGTACAAAGGGAATGCTGGTAGAGGAAGAGGAGGCCGAAATTCTTGGAATAAACAGAATACCAGGGGTAGACCATACCAAAACAATGGAGGTAACAAAGGCCAAGAAGGCAACAATAGGAATTGGAGACCCCAGGAATGAAGACGTAACTTCGATGACGAGGTAGAGGAACGATATCACGCTTCTTGCAATACCTCGATGAAAGGGGAGAAGATCCCCAGAAGCAACAAGTCCGCTGGCAAGAACAGGACGTCGCCAGACAGATATGGAGACGAAGCCAAGAGTTTGGAGTTACAGCGCAGCGAACAAGAGAGAAGAAACTCTAAGGGGACTGGCGCTGTAGAAAAAAAAACTCCAAAATTAGAAGAATTCGAATATGATGGATGGAAGTCGGTCAACTTCATCAATTGGATAGCCAAACCAGAAGAGTTAATCGAGGAAACAGGAGGATCACAGGTCATGGTCAAGAGAGAATTGCCTATTATAATAGTAAGAGTGGCAGGGTTGAAAATAAGAAGTCTGTTAGACACGGGTTCAACAGTGTGTCTTATGAAACAAGCTTTGTATAATGAAATAGCCCGGAGAGAGAAAGTTTTGAAAATACCTATCTCAAGTGTAAAAATAAAAGGCGTAATTCCAGACAGAACGATGATATGCAAATATCAGGTATTCCTAGATTTACAGATAGGAGGCACTATGTTTTCACAGAGTTTTCTACTAGTAAACAAACTGCCTTTTAACCTGCTTATTGGGGCAGAGTTTATAAGGGAATACAGAGTGGTAATAGACCTATTACAGGACAGAGTTATGTTCCGTGTGAATGAGGAAGCCGAAGGCTTAGAGGTCTCACTCAATCAGAATGAACCAGGGACAGATGAACAAGTATGGCAAACATACAGAGACGTGGCTGAGGAAGAAGTGTTAGCTATTGAGCAGTTAGAAGATGAACTGAAAACACTAGCCGCAGACATGGAGAAAGATCTGGAACCCGAACTGGAAGAACATATTTCGGAAAAAATTGAAGAAGCAAAAATTGGCCCAAAAGATAAAGAAAATCTGAAGAAATTATTATTGGAACAGAAGGAAGTCTTTGACTCGAGACCTAGTCGCATAAAGAACTTCACTTATGCTTTCCAAGTTAGTGACTGGACACCATTTAGGCAGAAACCCTACCCTATAGCCGAAAAGCACTATGCTAAGGTGAAAGAGGCAATTCAGGAGATGTTGGAGGCCGGTGTTATTGAGAAAACATCTACGCCTTATGTAAGCCCATTGGTAATCGTACCTAAGACAGACGGGACTGTCAGAGTATGCCTGGACCTGAGACACTTAAATATGAAGGTAATTCCGGAGTTCGACCAAGTGCCACCTATTAAAGAAATCCTCAGGAAGTTCGAAGGGAAGACCATATTCACAAATTTAGATATCACTTCAAGTTTTCACCATCTTGAATTAGAGAAGAAAACTAGTCTGTTGACAGGATTTATGTTTGATCAACATACATATACATTTTTAAGGCTACCTTTTGGTTTGAAAACAGCTGGTTCAGCCCTGATAAGAGCGTTAGATCGCAATCTATCAGATGATGTCAAAGAGAGTACCATCAGATATGTAGACGACATTCTACTCACATCAGAATCTCTGGAGGAGCACATGAGAGACCTGAAGAAGTTGCTGGATGACCTTCGAGAAGCTAATTTTAAGGTTAATATCAAGAAATCGCACTTCTGTCAGAGGGAAGTCAAATTCCTAGGGGATGTTATCGAAAAAATGGAGTTAAGCCAAACCCAGAGAAATTAGAGGTAATTCGAAATTTTCCTCGACCCACGAAAGTAAAGCACGTCCGACAGTATTTGGGAGTAATTGGATTCTTTCCGAACCACTGCCCAAACTATACTACGACTGTGGCACTCTTGCAGGATCTATTGAAGAAAGGCGGCAGGTGGTATTGGACGGAGCAATGTCAAGAAGCATTCGTGAGGTCAAAACAAATGCTTTTGGAATATGTGAAGCTGGGATACCCTGATTATACCCAGAAGTTCATCATACAGACGGATGCATCACTTGTTGGGATAGGAGCGATGCTATTCCAAGAAAATGTTGATAAGCCCGAAAAGAAAGTCTTTATTGCCTTTATAAGTAGGAGGTTGAAGGCCCATGAGAAAAATTACACGATTACAGAGATAGAGTTGCTCGCAATTTTGTACGCGTTGCAGTACTGGCGCAAACTCGTGTATGGTTTTCAAATAGTCCTCAGAACAGACCATAAAGCTTTAACATTTTTGTTAAAAACGGACTTGTCTAGCCAGAGGTTGACAAGATGGTCCCTGTAAATTCAACAGTTCAATGTGGAAATAGAATACTGTCCAGGGAAAGAAAATGTAATACCGGACATATTAAGCCGATATCCGAGAGAAGAGGAAACTCTAGCTGACCAGATTGAGAATCGAGATCAGAAGACCTTGGATGACTTGAAGAATCTTAGCAACCTACAACGTGAAGACCCGTGGTTGAAGATGATGATTGATTACTTCGAGGGACGCTTAGCAAGGGGAACTGCGATATACAGAGAGGCAGAGGCATTATCAACAGATTATGTATGGTACAATCAGATGCTACACAAGTGGGATGATGTGGAACATACCCGCCAAAGAATTGTTATTCCTGCATCTTTGCAGAGGAGATTGGTATGGCTAGCACACAGAGCGTTTGGACATCCCGGGATAGACAAAATCACTGCTCTGCTGAAAGAAGCATTCACTTGGCCAAAGTTGAGAGAAACTGTGAGAAATGCTATTAGGACATGCGATTTTTGCCAAAGGGTAAAGCCAAATCTCTTTTAATGAAACAACGACCTATTCCGTTGTCACCAGAAAAGCCAAGGCAGCTAATGAGCGTAGACAATTTTGGACCACTGCCTAGAGCACGTAGAGGCAATAGACATATTTTTGTAGCCATGGATGTATTCTCAAAAATGGTGGTATTATGCCCCATACAGAAGACAAGCTCAAAGCAGGTATTGAAACGCCTGAAAGAGAGAGTTATTCCGATACTTGGGAAACCGGATAACCTACTCTCAGACTATGGAAGCTGCTTCACTAGCGCAGAATTTCGTCGGGAATTGCAAAATCTAGGAATTAGGCAGATTTTATCTACCATTCGCCATCCTGAGGAAAGTCCCGTTGAGCGCGTTTTGAGAGAATTACAGAAGTACATGAAAATTTACTGCTCTGAAGAGAACTGGAAATGGATCGATTTCCTGGAAGTAATAGAATACTGCATAAATAATACTGTGCATGAAGCGACAGGTCAGGTGCCCGTGACTCTACATTTGGATCAGAGACCGGAGAGACCGCGGACTGGTGTTATTCCATTACCTGTAGACGCACAGCCAGGACGAGAATTGAGGATCCAGCGAACATTCGAATATCTCCAAGCACAGGCAGAGATACGCCAGAGACGAAATCGTGCGAAGCGATATCACAGACCGCTTCTCGTTGGGGAAAGAGTTTTAGTCAGAAAACCAGCCAGTTCAGATCCAGAAGCACGGAAGTATAAAAAGTTCAATTTCGGTTATCACGGCCCGTTCGAGGTGATCAGAGACCTACAGAATAATGCATACATAATAATGCATTTAGAAACAGGAAACGAGGTCGTTATGAATGCAGCCAATCTCAAAATTTATTATTCACCCGAAGAATTTGACGAACAAGAGGAAGCTTTAGCAGCACACACCCAACTGGACGGGGACAGCAAAGTCAGCCAGGCAGTCAGGCCTGAAGTTTCGCGCGGCGTGACGGAACGAGAAACAAGCAGCTTGCCCAGTGAAAGGAACAAACGGTTAGAATGCCAGTGTTTGCAAGAACTTTACAAAGACTTGGTCGAAGCGGCCAGGGAGGTTGAAGCAATAAATGAGACCCTCCGCCAGGAGAATGCACAACTTAGGGCTGAGCGCAGAGTGGAAGGGGGAACCAGACAAACCTACTCGTAGCCAGACGAGGTGAAGGACCCCTAATGTAAACACAGACAGTGGGACAGTCAGCTGATTACTTACAGAAGGTCACTAGCAATTGACTTCTATAAGTTTTGCAAGGGGAATATGAACCCGAGGGGGTAGGCTGACTGGTATCGAACGTGGATCTCAGAGACTGTGAGCTCAGAATGAAGGTTCTACCAAGGAACGAACCCAAGATCTTTTGAGGGAGTTTTAGTTGTAAAAACCCCTAGAGGAAATTATATATGAAGTCACTGTTGTGATATCAACGGATGCTGACATTATTTATTAATATAATGCAGGGAAAATGAGTGGAATACAGCATTATTGGACTGTATGAAGTAGGCTATACTCGACTTGAGCACAAAAGTTGGAGAGTTTGACATTTTACTAATAGCCCCAGAATTGTGGGAGGAGACTCTTGGAGCCTTGTCACTCTCGTTGACCTACTTATGTCGTCTGGAGCAAGCCAAGGGGCTAACTAATGATCTAGTTCTTCCCCGTTTCAGAAAAGAAATGTGAATGGAAGGGGAAGATCCTAGTGAAAATCATTGATTACTCGTGATTGGAGCAGCGCAGTGACATGAAAGTTGCACACAGGTGAATGTTTAGCCGGGAGGCTAATTATCAAGCCTTTAAACTGTGAAATCGAGGCATATTTAAGGGACTGCGCATGGACACAGGACTCTGGATGTTAGCGGAATGCTATAACCATGTCGCCGGGGATTTTTACAGGACGCCGCGTACCCACTATATGGCAAAGACAATTAATATTAATTAATTGGCCGATCGATCCTCGAGCACGCAGATTGTTTTGGGACCAGCAAGGAAAAAGGAGCCCTTTGAGCATTATTTCAAGACCAGAATCATCCTGGGACAGAAGAAGACTCTGCAAGGGAATTCTCGATCTACTTTTTGTTGTGAAACGAATATAAGGGAGTGGACTCAGGTCAGAGAGGACAGTCGTACCAGAATCTAGTGCGGAGCGTATGTCGCACGACACCAGGGAAAGAAGCACACACAAAGACCTGAACATTTTAGTGTTAATCAGTATATTCGCCGTGCAGTGTAATGCACCAAATGATAATATAATCATGCATAGTCATGAAGTAATAATAAGTACTGTAATCAACAAACTTTATTAGGCGAAATACGCGTTACCGAAGTCAAGAGGGATGCTCGGACTTCAGTATGAGAAGCCGTGCAGTAAAACATTTTTAATCCTCTTTATTAAGGACTGTCGTGCCAGATTTATATAGTCGGCAGTACGGACGATTGTTAGTGTGCACATAGGGAATGTACCGTGTGATATACTATGTAGAACTATTGAGAGTAATAATTTGTATAAATACAATGTATAATGTTGAGCGCAGTGTGTAAAATATTGATTGGACATATATTAGTATGCCGGGCTGCGCAAGGGATAAACTTTATGATGTGTTTGGTGAAATGTCATAAGAGTACCAATAGTAACGCTCAGGACGAAAATTAAGCATATTCATGCAAATCAGGAAGTTTATCGTAGGATAATGGATAGACGGTGGGTGAATCCGTAGGCAGATGATCGAGACTTTCAGTCACGATGTGGATAGGAGCGAGGAAGAGTCCGTCAACACCTGCAGTTCTGCTATCTTGCCAGGGAAATTCAACCAGTAAGAAATGTAAATAGTGACGTGTGTTTTATAGCGTTGATCTGTGAAATATCTATAAAATTATTGTTGTAACAAGTGTTATACAGTGTTATGTGCCTCAATATGGAAAAGAAAAGTGCCGTGTGTTTCGGGAGGCAAAGGTTTTATAATATGTGTATTATCAGTGTGGAAATGCCTCGCTAAGTATGCAAATGGCAGGCGATACTGGAAGATGTGAGTGGTTGGAGCCACCTGGATAGCCTACAGTATGTAAGTACCCAAAAACCATGATGTTATAGTAGCTATAGTCCACTGTATGTTACGTGATTTCAAAATTATAAAAATGTGCCAGTAAGAATCAGTATTAGGAGGTAGAACCTCGAATGTTTATTATTTGTTGTGTTGATTTTAGTAGAGTTGAGATGTTTTTACACATCAGTGAGTGGATTAATCGTTACCACTATTATAAAATGGCAAATCAGTTATGTAAAAACTTAACGTAACGAACACGGATGTTCGGTTATTAAAATGGTTGCGTTGTGTCGGGTGATGGTAATTTATGTCAGTAATAATAATAATAACAATAACAAAAGGTATAAATGAATACTTCAGGGAAAATGTTGTTGCAAGAAATATTTACGCTAATTGGAATACTTATCTATCCAAGCAGTAAGATAATACCTTAAGGGCGGAGAAAAGCAGTTTAATATCAGAATATATTGTGTTAATGGGAATATAATTATGCAAGGAAATGGAAGAGTTTAATAGTGAATTGAATTTGCAGCTTGTGAATAAGCTTGTAGAGTAATTGATAGATTTCTCTTACTAATTAAAGGGCGAGATCATAGCATCGGGTCATGGAACCAGGTAATCTGTTCGACGTGGGAAATCTCGTATAGCCTAGGGCATACAGAGATATTTATTATGTGCCAGAGTGTATTTAGTGTTGTACCCTAACTCTGATGATGGATATTGAATGTTCCGGGTTCGAATCCTGTGGTAGGTGAGAGGAGAACAATGGAAACGTCTGCACCATACCTAATCGACCAAGAACTTGTTATTGAATGATTCGGCTCTTGTGAAGCGAATCTTATTGACGGCAGCTTATGACTGACCTAGCATTTATTAAGATACCGGCTAGCCAACTCGACCTGTGTTTATGAATCTCGTGCCTTCATATGATGAAATGGACCTATTGAGGCCAGTTATTAATATCCTAGGGTTAAGAATAAATATATAAACTCGTCCAGAACATAAATTGCATACCATTCAGTTTAAAACATATAGGATCATGTGGGTCACTGTGACCACACTATTGTATTTAGAATCTTGTTACTGCTTGGGGATACAAGCCAGGAGTCAGAAAGCGAGAGATGGTACACGTGCTGTGACCACTCCACTCCGCTCTATTGTATACGAGCCGCTCTAAGGGGGCTGAGTTGTAAAACGAACCGTGAAAGTTAACGCTTAGAAAGGACAGATTTGAGACCCTGTTCGTATTGAAAGGAAACATTGTCATATTGTGTAATGAATTTATATGGTTTAAAACACATTGTTAATCATAGAGCACCCTGATGATTGAAATTTTAGCAATCTTACGAATGGTCGGAAGATGCATTTTATACTGACACTGACACGTATTTACGAAGTTGGGCACTTGATGCCACAGGCTACGCTCGCCGGGGTAGCTTAATAATACCATCCGACACAGCGATAACGAAAGTTTTGGAATTGAAATCACAACGGCATGCAGTGGAACTATAAGAAGGGAACTTTAGGGGTACATTTACATAATGGTGGAGTTGCAAGTAGATTTGTAGTGCACCCCCCCCCCCCCCATTACATATGGCTGTGACTTTTGAGGATCCGACCAGCCTTCGGTGTGACAACCCAACAGTGAGAATAAGCGTTTTTGTTATTAAAGTTTAAATAAGATACTTACGACTTGGAGAAACGTTGAATTATTTGAATTCCACTCCACACTAAAGCAATCTGTGATATGTTATGTGACTCCGTTTACGATACGGTGTGATACTTCTGTATCGAGCGTAAATATAATTATGTTTACTAATCGTTGATCAGTATTCTCGTTTCCATATTTAATAAGTGGCCAGTACAAATTATTTTCTCATTTAGAATACAGTTGGCAACATGGTACATGTCAGGAAACAATTTAGTTTGTTTCTGAGCACGCCATATAATCTCCATGTTGTTAATCTGATAACAGGCAGTGTTCCTTATTGATTCCCGTATAAGCACTTATCGTTTATTTTTATTAGCCTATTTTCAATTTTGAAAAAATTGGTTTATGCGATCACGTTCTGTCCGTGTGTGTGTGCGTGTGTGTGTGTGTGAGGAGTGTGTGTGTGTGTTTCCCCCTAATAACTTCTTAACGGCTGGAGCGATTTCCATGAAACTGGGTAAGTTCATAGCACTATCCGGACGACCCCGACAGTGCCCTTCAAATTTTGTTACGTCTCACCAATCCAACATGGGGGCTGTACGAAATATTTCACCAGCATTCAATATCTCCGAAACTATTCCCGATATCACACTGAAATATTTTACGGTGATAAAGGGAACTAGAAGTTCACCTATGTGACCTATGTGACTTTTGAAAAACTGGTAACTACAAAACCAACATATCGGCCACGCGAATTTGCGACTTTTAAAAAGACGTTTCTCGCGATTTAACCAACCAAACGCAATAAAACATGGTGCAGTATATATTTGTACACATTGTAATGCACCGACATCCAACTTGGTTCAATTGTTTTCATAACCACAAGATGGCGGATGTGCGAAATATTTCACTGGCATTCTATTATCTCTGAAACTATTAGCGGTATCATCCTGAAATTTAGTACGGAGATAAAGGATAATACTGGGAGTTCATCTGTAAAGCTTTCTAAAAGCGGTTAACTACAAAACGAACATGGCGGCCAAGCTAATTTAAACTTTTAAATAGACCTTTCTCGCCATTTAATGTTCCAAACACAATGAAATCTGGCACAGGAAATGTTTATACACATTGTAATGCACTGGTATCCAATTTAGTTCAATTGTTTACATAAACTCAAGATGGCGGCTTTGCGAATTTAACAATTAAATTTTCTATTTCTTGTGTCGTAATCATGCGATCGACGTGAAAGTTTGAATAATGAACCTAAGCAATAATTTTCCTTTAATGGTACATGACTCTATGGCCTATACATTTAACAATCCATCATGGCGACCGTCCGAAATATTTAGACGGCTCTGAATATCTACGAATATATTATAGCAATCAAACTGATTTGTTTTATGTTCATAGGAGCTATGAACATAAGTTCACCTATAGGACTTTCAATAACCTGTGATCACAAATCCAACATGGCGGCCACGCGATGCAGTAATGTTTCTTTTCCTTTCGATCAGAGAACATCAATCGATACAGTCACTCAGGGTAGTTTCACTTTCTTTACGGTGCTGAATTTACCATGGGGAGCTTTCGTACAAGTAATGCAGTACAATGTCTCGTCATTAGAGCGTGGGTTGTTGACAGCGTCGTCCTTCAAAATTACACAAGCACAATGATATAAATTACTGCGCAACATACATTGAATTTTGGCATAAACCGTCTGACGTGTCTCAGCTTCTGAAGATTTCGCATTGTAACAATAGATTGCAAGTCCCGTTGTTAATTGAACTTGAGAAATGCCTTGGTGATCAGCAGAAGTTATAAGACTACTTTTCACAATTTGCAAAAATGAGGAAAAGTAGACTTATGAGATCGATCCGGGCAAATGTGTGTCTGTCTGTCTGTCTGTGTGTCCTTCCGTCTGTGTGTGTGTCCCCCTCCCCTATCAACTCCTAAACGGCTGCAGTAATCGAAACAGACCTTGGTAGGTGTAAAGATAAATACCTGAATATCGCAGTACAGTATTTGAAAATGATATCAGTGCTACCAAATGCTGAAAAATCGCAATTGAAATTTGAGCTCCATGTTGGATATCCTGGAGTAAGCCTCCGTGGCTTAGGCGGCAGCGCGCCGGCCTCTCACCGCTGGGTGCGTGGTTCAAATCCCGGTCACTCCATGTGAGATCTGTGCAGGACAAAACGGAGGCAGACAGGTTTTTCTCCGGGTACTCCGGTTTTCCCTGTCATAATTTCATTCCAGCAACACTCTCCACTATCATTTCATTTCATCTGTCATTCATTTCATCATTGCCCCAGAGGAGTGCGTCTGGCCTCGGCAGCCAGCACAGTTCATATCCTCGCCGCTAGATGGGGGCTTCATTCATTCCATTCCTGACCCGGTCGGAGACTGGAAGCAGGATGTGGATTTTCATTTGTTGGATATCCTGGAAGGTATGAATGGGAGTTATTTCAAAATTGGCCCACGTATAGATAATAATATTTTAGTTTATTTTACAGGAGACCATACCTGGCAGTGTTGCCAAAATGATTATAAGCCTGCTGATAGGTCCAATTTTAAATGCATATAAAGTCTACACTATCAATTGGAATTCAACCAAATTTCGTATGTGCTATGTGTACATAAACAGATATGACTGAGCGTAATCTTAAGAGCCACCAGGGCTGCCAACTGTTAATAAAGGCTCTCAATTCTTTTTATTCAAATACCCATGTATCAGAAAGTATGCAAGCTGACAGCTTTGAACTATGCACAAGTATAGTACCTAACATTCTATATTAATTTGGAGTAACTTATATACGTCAGTGCTACCAACATGATTCTAAGCCTGCTGATAGGTCCAACTTTAAATATATGTAACTTCTATACTATCATTTGGATTTCAACCCAATTTCGTGTGTACTAAGTGTACCATAACAGATATGACTATGCCGATTCTTAAGAGTAACCAGGGCTGCCAACTGTTAATAAATACTGTCCCTATATGTGTTACTCAAATATCAATATATCAAAAAGTATGCAAGCCAATAGCTCTAAACTTTGCACACGCATAATACCTGACATTCAAGATTAATTTGGAGTAACTAATATACGGCAGTGTTGCCAACATGATTCGACGCCTGCTGATAAGTCAAATTTTAAAATGCATGTAACTTCTATACTAACTAATGGATTTCATTCAAAATTGGCACAACAATAGATCATAGTATTTCAGATTATTATTGACCAATACATGCATGACATTGTTGCCAAAATGATTTTACGCGCGCTGTCAGATAAAATGTTTAACTGCATGTAACGTCCATGCTATCCATTGGACTTCAACCAAATGTTGTATTTTGTACCATAAGAGATTGAACTAAGAATATATTCAGACACCAGGGCTGCCAACTGTAGTGATCCATTAGGCTACATTAAGCCAGGTATACCGTATTTCGAACTAATTCAAAATTTCTATATTAATAACTTAATTTTGTCATTATTCTAGATAGATCCATATACAGTAGATTAATCATTGGCATGAATCTTAAATTTTATGAAAAGTATCCTCTTTCATTCGTCATGGAACTTCTTGTTTATTTGTTCATTTTATGTCCACTTCGCTTGTTTTAACAACTGAACCAGTTTGTAAAACTGTATGCCTTGGCGCTTCTCCTATAACCATGACCCTTGAAGTCTCTAGTTGTAAATACATAAATAAATAAAACTCTGAAAGTTACAGTATTAATGTTTACTAAGAAACCATAAGATGCCTATTTCTGAATGTGATTTTGTTCATTAGTGCGCTAGAGACTTCCATCAACAACCTGAACACACTGAGCACATATCCTAGGAACAGCAAGTACAAAACTGTCTGCAGGTGGTCCAGTTTGTATTGTTCAGGCTCTGAAGATTCCTTACTTGACGTTTCGAAACGTTGACTCGGATAGAGACTTTTAAATTGCCATTCCATCCATTTATCGTATAGTCCAAATTCAAATGTATCCATAACAGTAGAAGAGAACGCAGAGTAATAAGGAGAATATAACGGAGTTGAGTATCTAAAAATAGTCCATCAATCCTTTTCTTCATCACGTGAATGAGACTGCTACCATTGTAGCAATTTCCTAATGATAACCACTCGTGATGACGCACACATTTCTATAGAGCAGTACATCATATTCGTACAGGGTTACGCTTTTATCACGTTCCAGTAATCTCTCGCTGAACTGTGGGTAGTTAATTTCCAGTGAAGGCATTACGTAATACAAATAACCAGATACATACACAATGTTCAATCCAGACTAATAAAGAGCTTGGAAAGTGTCGATCTCCGGATAATATTTGGTGACGCTCAGAAAACTAGTTAGAGTGCCTTGAAACGCACTGGTCATTATGAGGCTGAAAAGTACCCAGAATAGAACGACTAGCCTGTCAGACAATACACTTGGGAGAGTTGGCAAAGAAACTGACAAAAATGTTGAAAATGTGAGGAGAAAATTGGTGGAGAAACTCACACCTGTGTCTTTACGGCCAATAAAGGAATGCTGCAGATTATGAAAACCCATCCCATAACATCAAGCGGAAGGAACAAGTTCATATATTGAGGGACGCGTTCAGATTTTGGCACCAGAAACACGATATTATCATAAAAGTGTGGATGCATTAACTCACGTGCATAATAAGCTGCGTAAGGTATCATTGATAGATCAAGTAAACCCATTGCCATTGCTATGTATTCATTTCGTTCTGTATTTACAACGAATTGTGGCACTGCATTAATGCGAGAAAGAAATACAGCTATATTCATTGCGTTAGGATAAGTAGATAGATGTCGCTTGGTGCCTATACTTATCTTGACACCATTACCTTGTACGTTAAGAGGTTTCCTAGAGTATGCGGTATTGATAGCTTCATTTGATACCTCGTGAACATCAATAACACCATCCCTTCAAAAGGATTGTAGGTGAATGTCTTTATTTGTTCTTTCACTCCTGTCGTTAAGGTAGATATTGCGACCAACACATTCAGTATCTTGTACCGCCACAATACTTGAAACACAGAGGACTCACAGCTGTCAATAGCTGTGGTAATGAACAGGAGGAACCTTCCACGGGGGTTCCAACCACTCAGCTTACTCAGATGGGCGACATTCTTACCAACAACGTCGCTGGAACACTGGTGAATGAAGAGGAGATATGAGTTACTCTTGCAGAATTTTTTTTTTCTTCTTCAGTTCACTATTTACCAACTGTACACCAGTGTAACATCGCTGGTGTATGAGGAGTAGTAATGTTGTGCAGACAGAGCTGCAGTTATGTCTGTCCATGTACAGCGTTAAAGTGTTATTGACTTCATTATCATTGTTGTCAAGTAATGTGGAGATGAGTAGTGAGAGATTTCCAAAGGTATTTTTGGGATCATGCTCCTTCAGATCAGGTATTACGGTTGTTGAAGCTGGCTGCAGCACAATGAAGCTCAGAACACAAAACGCTTCTAGACTCATCCTCAGAAGATTGAGAGCAGTCCACACAAATCAGTAACAGGAGATAACATATATGTAACGTATACTCTTAGAGATGGACTTGAGCAGAGTGTGTCTAGATAGAGACATTTGCAGTTTTCACACTGTGTTTATTGTCTTGCAATGTCAGAAAGTCATACAAACATATACAGCATGCTCAGTTTTACTGTTCATTTGAATGTGAATAGGGGGAAATGTGCTTGCAAACACCGAAACATCACTTATTGATACATATTCCTTCTCAATTTTAGTCCTTGTGTGAAGCGTGTAGACAAAAATTTAGAAATTTTCACTTTTGCTCGAAAATTCTTTACTCACACTCTGAGATGTATACCTGCATTAGACTATCCATTTAGACCTATACGGTGAAATGTCCTTATGAGATCGCAATATGCAAGGGATGGATTAAATTCCATATCCGACATTTTCTCAATTGTGGAGAGTTAAGGGTTTGAATGCTGGTTCTGATAGTAACATGCACACAGAAAAATGATTTGACTATCCACATGTTTGTATATTATTTCCTTTGTAGCGCGTGACTTGTGTGACACCCTCTAGATAACGTATAATGTGCGTATACAAGTATGACTCCAACTAAGATCATAGCGAGTGTGTTTACAATATTTGACAAGTAGATATGATTTCTGTTCCATCGAGCGTAACAGCTCACGCGCTTGAATGAACATTTACCGGTTTAAGAGCAACCCCTGATCTTTTGAATATTTAGCTACATTTTCCTATAAACAAATATTTATTCTTGGCCAGGAACCTTCAAATAATATTAATGATTGCCTCTAAGGAATATGACAGAAATATGGTGAACGAAGAGTCAAGGAATATTTGAGTAGGCCTATTCACTTTTGCAAAAAATACACTGAGTCGTACTTAACTTTTGTATTTGCCCGTTTGGGTTTGCTAAGTATAATCTCTCACGTTATTTTTGTGTAGCTACTTCACATGCATGTTCCTGTTCTAAGTTGGTGTAAAATGTAAATTAGCACGCTATTTTGACTGCAATCTAAGTCTGTTTTAGCCCTACGTATGTCTCCCCTGTAAGCTCCCAGTATACTGAGCCGTTCTCGTGATTATCTAAGTCAGTGACCCGATGGTTTAAGCACGTTATTGCTCGCTGTTATCAATCTCCCTCGTCATAGGCTACGTCAGCTTAGAATATGTCCTTGTCTACTCGCTGGTTTGTATACAGGCTGGCTCAGCTCTACTAACTCATCATATAGGGCCCGGATTTTGATGAAAAGTCATCTTTTTCCTGAGTATACGGAGACGATGCTTACTGGTAATAAAGTGTATTCCGCAATAAATATGTTAAATATATGGGTTTTTTAAAGGTCATCAAAGTGCATTTTTCCTACATTTTCCAGAACAAAGTTATTTCCTATCATTTATGTGCATTTTAGGTGGGTTTTCATGTGTTATACTTTTTATTGGTCTTTTTTTTTATCGAATATGGTTAAATGCTCATTTTTAGCCTATTTTCAATTTTGAAAAAATAGGCTTATGAGATCACCATTTGTCCGTGTGTGTGTGTGTGTGTGTGTGTGTGAGGTGTGTGTGTGTGTCCCCAAATAAAATCTAAACGGCAGGAGCGATTTCAATGAAACTCGGTAAGTTCATAGCACTATTCCGCGCAAACCCGACCGTGCCCTTCAAATTTTGTTACGTCTTACAAATCCAACATGGCGGCTGTGCGAATTATTTCACCACCATTCAATATCTCCGAAACTATTACCGATATTACCCTGACATTCTGTAAGGTGATAAAGGGAACTACTATAAGTTCACCTATGTAACTTTTGAAAAACAGGTAACTACAAAACCAACATGGCGGCCTCGCGAATTTGTGACTTTAGAATAGACGTTTCTCGCGATTTAACCAACCAAACGCAATACAACTTGGTACAGTATATGTTTATACACATTATAATGCACCGACATCTAACTTCGTACAATTGTTTACATAACCACAAGATGGCGGATGTGCTAAATATTTCACCGGCATTCTATATCTCTGAAACTATTAGCGGTATCACCCTGAAATTTTGGACAGAGATAAAGGGCACTACTGAAAGATCATCTATATGACTTTCGAAAACCGGTTAACTACAAAACGAACATGGCGGCCAAGCGAATTTGAAAAATTTAAATAGACCTTTCTCGCGATTTAATGTTCTAAACGCAATGAAATATTGTACAGGAAATGTTTTTACACATTGTAATGCAGTGGTATCTAATTAAGTTCAATTGTTTACATAACCTCAAGATGGCGGCTGTGCGAATTTCGAAAATTAAATTTTTATTTCTTGTGTCGTAATCATGCGATCAAAGTGAATGTTTCAATACTAAACCTATGCAATAATTTTCCTTTAATGGTACATGACTCTATGGCCTGTACATTTAACAATCCAACGTGGCGACCATCCGAAATATTAAGACGGCTCTGAATATCTACGAATCTATTACAGCAATCAAACTGATTTTTTTTATGTTCATAGAGGCTATGAACTTAAGTTCGCCTATAGGACTATAAATAACGTGGTGGTCACAAATCCAACATGGCCGCGACGCGAAGTATAAATATTCACATGAACGTTTCTCGTAATTTAACCATCCGAGTGCAGTGAAACTTGGTACAGTAAGTTCTTATGCGAATGTTAATCCACTGGCATCTAATTTATCTCAATTGTTTCCATAACCACAAGATGGCAGCTGTGCGAAATTTTAAAATCACTTTTTTACTTCTTGTGTCCTATTCATGCGACTGAAGTTTGAATGCTACATATACACAATAATCTTCATGTAACAGTACATAACTTTAAGACCTACATATATTAAATCCAACATGGCTACCATCCGCAATATTTGGTCGGTTCTCAATATCTACGAATCTATTATAGCAATCAAACTGAAATTTTGTATGTTGATAGTGGCAGTTAACATAAGTAGGATATATGAAAATAGGCTCTATAGTTCTTCACGGAACTACTTGTTAAGTTTTTATTTTAGTATCTGTATTTCCAAACATGTCAGAGTTAAAATTCTTGGACTACCCCATATACTGTAGTTCTGCAGTGCTCATCTGTTTTCATTACCTGTTTCTTATCTACGCAGCAGTTTTAATTCTTCTTGACCATGATGCATTCGTGTGAACAGTTTGCGTCACTGATTTCTTCACGTGCAAGTGAGTATTGCGTCAGTCTGAAAAAAAAGGAGTGATCCCCTCAACGCCATGTGGTTTGTGTCAGGTTTATCTTTATTAGAAGTGTTGACAGCTCTGACGCAGTTCTGGCCTCTGATAGTTCGCTCAGTTACCCGGCAACTATAGGAATTATAAGGAGTGTTTGTGTTGTAGGTGTGTGACGTTTTGTTGTGGAGTGCAATTGAAATGCCAAAAAAAGCAGTCAACTGCAAGCCGTTTAAAACAGTCGCTGTAGATAAACGGTTCACCGTACAACAACATGTCAGGCGTGATAAACATTTGCGATGTCTTGAAATTGTGGAAAAAAGGAACGTGTTCCAATATTACTGTTAAAAGAAACTGCTTCGACATCAGATGGCAAGTCATCTTCCTTCTATAAAGAATTATGTGAAGTGTTTGTTAGTGCTACTATTCCACTAGGAAAACTAAGCAATCCTAAATTAAGTGATTTCCTTGAACGCCACACTACTGTCGACCAAAATATTATGTGCACTCGAGTTTGAAGGTTGTTTGTGAAGTAACCAATATACCTACATAAAATCCAATAACATCATCATTTTCGTCGTTCTATTGTATGTTAATTCATGTAGGTTTGGAATTTTTAATTTATATTTCATATTCTTTTATCGCAGTTGGAACACAAAAAGTGCCCATTTTTAAACGTGTTTCAACCATGCGTCACATTTAAGAATTATCTCAAAAACTCGTCATCAGATCAATTCTAAATTTTAACACCATATACATTCGAATGTGTTATAACCGGGTTATTAATTTCAAAATTCTGTGTGTACAAGAAAAAAAAGTTGTTATCATTTTTGTAAGGTAACTTTTTCTCTGTTCGGGGAGGTTGGAAAATGTAGCTTTTGGTCGCGTTGTAATCCTTATATTATTCATCAAAAGGTTATGCTGTATGACTGTGATCTATGTAAATTAATTCACTTATTTTATATCGGTTTGTATTTGTACGGGAAAATAAGACATGGTTCAGCAGGTAGCCGATACGGAGAAAGCTGTACAGCGTTGCAAGGATGGAGCCCATCACGCGTCATGGCGCGCCGCACTCGGAAGTGATGGGCTGCATCTCCATTTGTGTTCCAACTGCGATAAAAAAATACTAAAATATAAATTTAAAAATCCAAACCTACGTGAACTAACGTACAATAGAACGACGAAAATGATGATGATATTGGAGTTTATGTAGGTCTATTGGTTACTTCACAAACAACCTTCAAACTCGAGTGCACATAATATTTTGGTCGACAGTAGATATACTATTACAGACAAATCATCGCTGCGTAAAAACTACCTATCAAAATGTTACAAAGACACGTTAAACCGAATACGTGAATTTGTGAATGGAAAAAAAATTACGTATCAATTGACGAGACTACAGATTCTGAGGGACGTTGTGTGGGTAATGTAATGATAGGGACGCTAGAAACAAATAGTCCGGGCAACTTTTCTTCTGACTTCAGAGGTTTTGGAAGCGGTTAACCACAGTCAGATATGCAAACTGTGTTTAATATGGCCTAGGGGAATACAACATGAGAACGTGCTCCTCTTCCTAACAGATGCAGCACCTTACATGCTAAAGGCAGCAAAATCTATCAAATCACTTTACAATAAAATGGTGATGGTTGGTTCTTAAGTTTAGGGGCTGCGACAACGCGGTCATGTAGCCCCGTGTACTTTGGGTGTGTGGAGAATCTGTCTG
Organism: Meconema thalassinum; assembly: GCA_946902985.2. Lineage (NCBI taxonomy): Eukaryota > Metazoa > Arthropoda > Insecta > Orthoptera > Tettigoniidae > Meconema > Meconema thalassinum. The sequence goes on from OX336390.1 coordinate 33,651,791, forward strand.
ATAACCGGTGTTAATTGTGATGGCTGTATTAGTGTGTGTTATCTGTTTTTTAATTTAAGTACTGCAACTTAGAATTTTTCAAATAGTTCCTACTTTTGCCGCCAAGCGCCACCGTCAACGACTACTAGGCCAAGTACAGAACTTAGCTACTAGACGCCACCACAGTCGGCTCTTGGCAACGAACGTAGAAACCTAAGAGCGTTGGTTTCATTCTTAACCTATCCAATTTACCTTCACACAGGTGCAATTAATGGAAGGTCCTTTAACATTCCATAAATCTATGACATGGGACCGCCGGCTTTACTTCCCCTCCGAAGGAAGGCATACTGAGGGATTTTTAACGCTTTTAAAAAATCCGACGGCTTCGGCCGGGTTTGAACCCGCTATCTTGGGCATAGAAGCTCAGCATGCTACCGACTACGCCACCGAAGTCACAAATAAAATGGTGCATGATACTTGTCTGGCCCATGCTTTTCATTAAATTGCAGAACAGGTCCAATCAATATTTGTAGAAGTAGATAAGACTAGTTTCCACAGCAAAGAAAGTCTTTGTCAAAGCACCATCCCGCACTAAGGACTGTATTTCAAAGACAAGGCCCTGATGTAGCTTTTCCCCCAGCACCGGTTTTAATACACTGTGGTACCTGGTTGACTGCATTCATATACTATTGTGACAATTTTCAGATAGCGAGAGAAGTAGTAAATGGCTTTGATAGGACAAATGCTTAAGCTATTGGTAGTGCACAGGACCTGTTTTCTGATCCTCAAATGGAAGGTAAATTGGCTTGTATAAAATCAAATTTTATATTTTTGCCAGAAACCACAACTTGCCTAGAAGAAAGTGGCATGGTATTGCCAAGTCAATAGAGATAGTCAGGAATGCTGAAGGTTGTATAAAACATGTAAAAGGTGAGAATGGGGGCACACTGAGACAGAAAATAAAATTTGTATTGGACAAGAATAATGGGAATCAGTGTGTCAAATAGCCAGTATTATTCCAGTAGAAGACTTCAGAATTGACATTTTTGAAGAGGATTTAACAGCCAGTGACATACAGCTTTTCAAATATGCTCCTATTACGTCAGTGGAGGTGCAGAGAAATTTCTAGAAATATAAAACAGTGCTGCTGACAACCGCCGTTCCTTCACTTTTGATAACTTGAGGATGACTATGGTTGTGTATTGCTATGCTAACTAAGGTATGTTTAGTTAGCAATATTTTTTCCCACTGTAGTAGAAATGAAAATGACGTAGTGATAATTGTTACTCTATCGATTAATAGTTTAGAAGTAATACACTAATTCTTCTAAGAATGTTTGTTATTCGAACCATTATTTGTACAAGACAAAAATTATGAAATTGATCACTTTTTTATGAGTTTATTTTTAGAGAATTTTAGGGGCATTTTATAGGTCATTTTTCGATAATTTTAAGGTCATCAACATCCGGGCTCTACGTCATCAATCAACATCCGGGCTCTACGTCATCAATCAACATCCGGGCTCTACGTCATCAATCAACATCCGGGCTCTACGTCATCAATCAACATCCGGGCTCTACGTCATCAATCAACATCCGGGCTCTACGTCATCAATCAACATTGCGTAGGTGCTGCCTCACTCAGCCCATCAACATCCGGGCTCTACGTCATCAATCAACATTGCGTAGGTGCTGCCTCACTCAGCCCATCAACATCCGGGCCCTACGTCATCAATCAACATTGCGTAGGTGCTGCCTCACTCAGCCCATCAACATCCGGGCTCTACGTCATCAATCAACACTGCGTAGGTGCTGCCTCACTCAGCCCATCAACATCCGGGCTCTACGTCATCAATCAACATCCGGGCTCTACGTCATCAATCAACATTGCGTAGGTGCTGCCTCACTCAGCCCATCAACATCCGGGCTCTACGTCATCAATCAACACTGCGTAGGTGCTGCCTCACTCAGCCCATCAACATCCGGGCTCTACGTCATCAATCAACACTGCGTAGGTGCTGCCTCACTCAGCCCATCAACATCCGGGCTCTACGTCATCAATCAACATTGCGTAGGTGCTGCCTCACTCAGCCTACAAGTCTCTACAGCCAACAAAATGCGCGAACGCACTTCCCATGCCCACTATTCGACATACAACAACATCAACGCTAAGGCATGATCGCTTTCCATTTCTATTACACTACGGAAGCACTGCCCCGCTAGCCGCTAGTCTGCACTTCTCTACAACAACGCTAATGCATTGCTGATTTAATCTTGTAATAATCTACGGAAGTGCTGCTCTGCTAGCCGCTAGTCTGCACTTCTCTACAACAACGCTAATGCATTGTTGATTTAAACTTCTAATAATCTACGGAAGCACTGCCCCGCTAGCCGCTAGTCTGCACTTCTCTACAACAACGCTAATGCATTGTTGATTTAAACTTCTAATAATCTACGGAAGCACTGCTCCGCTAGTCGCTAGTCTGCACTTCTCTACAACAACTCTAATGCATTGTTGATATAAACTTCTAATAATCTACGGAAGCACTGCTCCGCTAGCCGCTAGTTAACACTTCTCTACAACAACGCTAATGCATTGTTGATTTAAACTTCTAATAATCTACGGAAGCACTGCTCCGCTAGTCGCTAGTCTGCACTTCTCTACAACAACGCTAATGCATTGTTGATTTAAACTTCTAATAATCTACGGAAGCACTGCTCCGCTAGCTGGAACTTCTGTGCTTCAACGCTAAGGCATGGTCTCTTTTCACAACTAATATTATGTACATCAACGCTAAGACATGAAGCTGAGATTGGAATTGAGGTGGCCATGGCCTTACATTAGGAACCTTCCCGGAATTTGCCTAAATTGAAATGTGAATCCACGGGAAACCACTTCTAGAATGGCCGAGGTGGGATTCGATCCTGCCACTTTTGAGTTTTTATTCATGAGACAGAGTGTACCTCGTTCCAGGCCTCACATTAAAATCAAAACCGGACATCCGGGGCTACAGACAAGAATGCGAGTCACTACACCAATTGGTGGTTATGTATCAAGGTATGCGTGTAGGTCATATTAACTGTAGTCAAGTTCAATTATCATTGTGTGAATCAAGCCTTAACAATACAGTCTACTTAAGTTAACTTCGTTACTTTAGCATGCCAAAGCTACATCATTCTTATATACCTAGCGGTCCGGTGCGAGAACTCTCGCGCAATGGGTTGTGTAGAGTGTACCCGCCTGGCACTAGTGCTATGCGGGCTGTAGGCGACAGGGGCTATCGCCTTGTTTATTTGTTAAAAGCACTTTATAAACAAATAAATATATTTCCGTTGACTTATCGAGAATTGCAAGATTCTTCCTGTACTATTGAGACGATTTGGAAGGTTTTAGTACAAACCACACCTTCTAATCCCCTCTGGTTCAGGAGCTTGAAGTTGTGAAACATTCAAATTAGCGTATTACCCAAGATAATAAGATTGATTTACAGGATGTCTGCGTTTTAGCCTTCAGCGAAATTCCACAAGCTACCAAAAAATTAATAAATGTACTACTGAAACAATTTTGACTTTGTTAGTTCTCTTTTCTAATTAATAAAGTACTTCCAGAAAGGACTAAAACACAGTATTTATAGGTAGTTAATTGATTGGTTAGTTAGTTATTTAGTTAATTAGTTAGTTAATTAATTTGGCGTGAGTGAATTTTACTTTAGTGTTCATAGTTTACATTATTGTATTTGCTCTTATGTTGCTTCTCGAGTGATAGAAATGACTTCAAGGAATTCAAAAGACACGCCCAAGAACACAACTGAACGAGGTGTTACAGTTCGAAGCAATCACATAAGTTAGAGATTTCTTCCATAGCTCATTTGTCTCATATTTTAACACTATGACGTTTCGTACCTCCAATATGATGCATCGCGAATCTAGATTGAACCTATTCAGCTTTGAAGGCGCAGGTGGATAATTAAGTCACGTGGCAAGTTATTATTTATTAGGGGGTTACATGAATAAGTAGCGAATTAAGTTGTGACATCTCTATATTACGCCTCGAGTGTTTAAAAGTGCGCAGTTTGTCTGTATGTATCTCTCTGTCTAACGTTGTGCAACCCCTGGCTACAATACTACCTAGTTCTCTCGTATTGGCTAGTGTTGTTGCTACCTTGCATTTTGTTGTGCAATTTGTTCTGCTATTGGCTCAGCCAATATTTGACGCGAGTTTGGTGCCACTCCCAAACTACGCATTTTATATTTCTGAGAGGCTTCCCTCCTCTCTGGGGGACAGAAGCTTATTCAGTCTTGGACGTGCCCCGAGATGTAGGGCGAACGTGTGTATTCGGGCAGAGGCCCACCCTCATGGCGCAGCGGAATGTGAGTACGGCTCAATGTATTTCTATCTAACGCAATGTAATTGTTTTTGTTCAATGTTTCTTCTTTTGTTTAATTCTCTTTCCTTTTCAAGATGTTACTGTTAGTATTATAATCCTTGAACCAGATCTCCGAGACCTTGCGTAATGTCATACGGCGGAGTTCCTTTTGTTGCTTCTGTTATGTACCCTCCTCACAGTTTTATTATTTTGGTTAACACCTGTAAGATTCGAAAGTATTGCGTTTCTGCGTCTTGGCTTAAATATATTTCCTGTCGGGCCTTGGTGCTCGTCTTTTGCGTCGGTGTCTCTTTTGTACCACAAATGTTTCGTTTGATTGGTAGCAATTGGACCTTTGTTTGCGGACAGTATGTGTGAGGTAACGGGACATATGTCCAACGTTCCACTAATACATGTCCCTTTTGTTTATAGAATATATGTGACGGTGGTTAACTGGGATTTCTCCAGCTCCGATGTCATATTATTCTTTTTTTATATGTCGCGTTGGTGCGGCATTATGTAGGGAGTATAAGCCTATTTTTTTATAGCGTGCTTTCGATTTTTACCGGTCTCTTTCGTCCCAAGTCAATTGTAATGTAATGTATCTCCGTATATCTCATTTTCCTTTTGTTTTGTTTTTCTCTTTCGATTTTCGCCGTATTACATAACTTAATAATAATTCCCCTTGTCTTCTCCTTCCTCCTATCTCCGTGAGATCTCTCTCCCCTTTATTTTACTCCCCCTCACTCCTCCCCCTCCGGTATGTTTACATAACTTCATGAAAAGCTTCGTGTCTCGTTAATATTCGATTTTTTTTGAATTTTTGCAAGTTTGGCGTTTCTGGCTTTCGTAAGTTTCATTTTATTTTATTCCATGTTCGTATCTTTTCGTTAGATTCATGTTATTGAGCTGAACTCAGGTTCTGTCGTGCTTTTTAGTTTTTAAGTCTTTATTCTTGGTATTGGGTTTCTTTTGTATTATTGATCTTGTCTTAGCTTACCTTTTTCTTTGTTTTAAATAATTTGTTTATTTCGTGTACACGCTCTTTCTTTTATCTTGAATATATTTTTATATTTTAAGTAGAATAGCTTCCTTGTCTTTTCATTTCTTATATTTAAGTTCCCCTTCCTTATCCTTACCCTTATCTCGATTTCGTCAATCTTGTCTTTGTGATGTAACAAAGGCACGATTAACACGCCTCTGGGATTTCTTTAATTAATTTTATGGGAATCTCGTTTTTGCACTTGTGATTGTTGTATTAAGCAATTATTTGTTTCCATTTGAGTAGTGGAGTGATGCCGATTCTAACTCACTCCAGAACCCACCTTGCTCTACTACTAAGCCTCAGCCATGTTAAATATCTCTCGAACGCATGGTCCGATTTTGACAAATGAGGTATCGTTGGACTCGGGCTGACGTTATCTTTGCTATGGACTATTCGTTATATTTTTAAATTTTTTTTTGAAAATTTTTGTTTTTGAAACTAGGTGATAGTTTGAAAACTAAACATGATAGAACGTTGTGCCATAGCTCAAACGAATGGTCTTTATGCCCTTTATTTTCTATAATGAAACTTTTTTACTTTTATGTTTTTTTTGAAAACACTCGAATTTAAAAATCCTATATTTTGGAAACTAGGAACTCTACAAAAACGTTTATTTGACATAAATGAAAGGTCCCTATGCCCTCTACCCCCAAAATAAATTTCAAGTCTCTAGGATGAAAACCTGTGTAGTAGTGTGGTAAGGACAGAGCTGGACCACTTCTTATTGAGCCACCCTCGTATTTGCCCCGAAGCTGATATCTCGCTAACCAATGGTCGGATTTGAACATACAGGGTGTCCTAGCACTCGTAGTGATGCCCCCTACTTTCCTATAGCCTCTTTATTTGATTAAAAGACCAAAACTAAAAGGTCATGTGCTTTTAATATCTCGCGAACCAATCATGCTAGAGGCATGTTCGATAGGTTCAAGGACTCGGGGTGACGTCCTCTCTGCTATGGACCACTCGTTATAATTTTTAATAAAATTGGAAACTCGATTTTGGGGTAAACACGTGTTTTTGTGATTTTGCCGATATCTCACGAAGCAATAACGTTAGAGGCATGTACGATGGGTCCAAGGATTCGGGAAGACGTCCTTTTGCTATGGACCACTCATTGTAATTTTAAAAAATTTGGGAAACGCGATTTTGGGGTAAACACGTGTTTTTGTGATTTTGCCGATATCTCACGAAGCAATAACGTTAGAGGCATGTACGATGGGTCCAAGGATTCGGGAAGACGTCCTCTTTGCTATGGACCACTCATTGTAATTTTAAAAAAATTGGGAAACGCGATTTTGGGGTAAACACGTGTTTTTGTGATTTTGCCGATGTCTCACGAAGCAATAACGCTAGAGGCATGTACGATGGGTCCAAGGATTCGGGCAGACGTCCTCTTTGCTATAGACCACTCGTTGTAATTTTTTAAAATTTTGGAAACGCGATTTTGGGGTAAACACGTGTTTTTTATGATTTTTGCCGATATTTCACGAACCAATAACGCTAGAGACGTGTACGAGGTGTCCTAGGACTCGGGCTTTCGCCCCCTTTCAAATGTGGTAGATATTTTTTTTCCAAAAAATAATTCACAAAGGGCCTAACGCCATACATGTTGAAATAACGTTTTCTTTTTCTTTACTTGTTTATAATGTTTATGAAGCGTGGTGGTTGAGAGAGACGATACGGCTGGGTGTGTGTGTTTCAACGAACCTGTCGCTAACCACAAGGACCATGCTTAATAGAACAATCGCTATTTCGGCTGGTCGGTGTATGACAGAACGAGCATGCGTTTTCTGATATTTTACCTTTAACGTGTAAACGGTGATGAGAACTTGGTTCTATGTTGATCGAAGCGAGTACAGAAAACAAACGAGCAGGAGGTGAAGGTCATTTGAGCTTATTGGAAGGCATTGATCTGACTTGACAACAAGTGCAATGGAAAAAATAACCAAAACGCTTAAAGGTGAAATAATCTGACCATTGTGCTGGCAGGGAAGTGCGAAAGGCGTGCACACATGTGTGAAACCACATGTAGGCTAAACCAGTGACATCCTGTCTTGCTTCGTACGTGACAAAATGCAAGTCCAGGTGAAATTTGATCTACCGCAGGTGTTCGCTTTGGACGTTATCTGTCCACGTGCATGATAACTGTTAACAAGTCACATCCTGTTTTGCTTCGTACGTGACAAAATGCAAGTTCAGGTGAAATTTGATCCGGCACAGGTGTTCGCTTGGGTGTTATCTGTCCACGTGCACGATAAGAGAATGTTCAAAGCGTGGGAATCGCTGAATCAGTAAAAAGTATGATGCAACTTGTCGGAATTATGTCACAACCAATAGAGAGGCAAGAGCTGCAAACAGCAGTGGTGGGAGGTGAAGGGAGGGAGAGGGGAGGGGGTGATTTATGAGAGAACACAGGAGGAAAGGGAAAGACAAACATGTATGAACATGCATGAAGCGCGGAGCGCTGTATACATAGAGCTATAGGTGGTGTACAACATGTGTGAATAAATAAAAAGTACACAGGTTCACACAACATGTAATTTATTTATCCAGGAATTAAACGTAGAGTTAAACCCTAACCATTTGACGTAGAGTTTATTTCCTTTTTGTTTCAACACTTTTTCCACAAGATAGTGTTGAGGAAATGCTGTTTTCTGAAGTTCATGTAGATAAAATCTACCTTTTATGGGTTGATGGTTGAGGTCCTCGAGTAAATAGGTGACTGGAGTGTCCAAGTAGACTCGACGAATTCGAAATAGTTCAGTCCCCCACTGAGGCGTGTAGCCCTTATTGAAGGTAGACTTAAATTTGCTCACACGAACAAAATCCCCAATGTTCAGTCGGTGACGTTTAGGATCAGCTGTTTTTATGGGGTTAAACAGTTTATCCAATCGCTGAATATTTTTAGTTACGAGACGTGGCTTGGTCCCAATCGTTCTATGTTTGGTGTCATTGTAACGTGATACTAGCTCAGGTAACATGTCCAACCAGCGATACGTGCCCTGAGCTGTAAACGCTTTCCACATATGGGTTTTCAATGTTCGGTTGAACCGCTCGACCACACTGGCTTTGAGATTGCTGTACGTGGTGTAATGGTGAATATCCTTAGATTTGAGAAAACTGGAGAAATCCTTGTTGAAAAATTCTTTCCCCTGGTCAGTTTGTAGCAGCTGAGGTTGACGTTGGGAGTGTTGAATAATATGTTGAAAGGCCTTGGTAACTAGTGGACCAGACTTGCGACGCACAGGTTCAACAAAGGCCATTTTGGAATAGACATCAATGACGGTCAACATATAGCGTACACCGTCGTTAACGCCAGCATAGGGTATCATTTCAACCAAGTCAGCCTGCCAAAGTTCATCCACACCTCGTGAAATCACCTTGAGTCGCGGATAGTGACGCCTAGCTGGGCGATGCAACTCGTGAGCAATACCCATTTTAATGGGTGAGGGCTTAAACAATAATTTTGGCATTTCGAAGTTCTTGTTCAATTTCTTGAATTTCCCAATCGTGACCGGTATGGCCAGCTTGACGTGAGGCATGCAACAACTGTAGCCGCTGGACGAGCTTATTGGGATTGTGCCAGTAGGTAACATCCACAAGGGGTTTTAATGGTTTAAATGTCACTCCCGAAGCGGATGCTTTACGACGAGTACTTTGACTGGTGGGAAACATTTTTGCAATGATGGTTTTATATTTTTGAGATATATTGGCATTCACTTGTTGCGTGGGATCATACTGTCTTTTGTGGGCATGGGTATCCAATAAAATGGATTTATATTTGTCAAGATCCTCTGACGTATAATCATGGGAAGAGGGGGTCCGAGAAAAGAGCAGCTTTAACAGTCCTGGCGTTAATTTATAGTTGATGTTTTTAATGACAGCTTTAGTACGAGCAAATTTAATGGATGAATCGCCAATTTTAAAACTATCATTCTCATAGCGAACACCATACGTGGTATCTGTGTTTCCAATAAATAGATCGGTGAAATAGGGTTCCAATGTTGATCCATAATATTTTATTAAAATGGTTTTCAGTTGAGCTTTATGTTGAGGGGTGGCCAAGAGTTGTGAAAACGGAGACGCTCTGGAAGGGCAAGGTGTTTCGACCATGGCCAAGGATTTCTTTTTTCTCAAAAACTCTGCAAGGGGTGCAGCCTTTTTTTGAGGCGTAAACACTTGTTCCTCCTCATCCTCAACTTCACTAACACTAGTCAAATCTTCCTGTTCCTCTTCCTCTTCCTCAGGGTCCTCGTGCAGCGTCTGCGTGGCTTGTGAAACGGTGGGTAGCGTTTCAGATGGCTTGAAAGAGGGTTTCAACATGGCTTTTAGTGGAGGTGCTAAATGTTGCTGAATAAACAAAGCATGATTGGCACGTGATTGTTTCAATTGACGAAACTTTTGGCGAATAGTATGTTTTGCTTTAATAATATGCTTTTTCAATTGACTCTCTGCTAACGCCATGGTGTCTTGACAAATGACTTGATGGGGAATGAGACAGGGCCTTAAATAGCAATAAAATGATCAAACCCTAAGCGATACCGTCCTTGGTTGAGTTCACTTTGTTTGTCAATCACTAAACAGGCATGACGTTGAGTGTTCCAGCACTTGGCACACAATTCTGTAAACATTTGAAAGGTCATATCCGGATTCACATGTTCATTATAAATGTGACGACTGTTCCTCTCGTCCTGGCGAAATAAAACAATGACATTGGCATTGTCACGAATCAACTGTTTGGACATTTTAGAATACGTTTGCCCAAGATAGAAGCAATCGATATGTTTGTGTCGACCCATGCTGAAATAGCTTTGAATGATGCCTTGACGTTCAGTGGATACATCATCGAAAATCATGAGTGAATCAGGCTTTACCTCATCCGGTGAAATCACATTTTCTTGCATGGAAAATGTAAAATAACCCATATTCTCTTTTTGTAATCCAGACATGACTTGATCCAGAAACACGTAGAGGGGTTGGTAGAGAGATTTTGCAAAAATATAAATATTTTGAAAACGCAGACCATTGGGCGCTGTAATGAGCGTTAGCAAAAGATTTGTCTTTCCACAGCCGGAAGGCCCCACAATGATGCAGCGAATGGAAGATGGAAACAGTGAACCATGGCGTTGTTCACGTGATGTGGGACAGAGATGGGAAACCATGTCCCCCACGGGGAATGACTCTTGCTGCTTAATAATCTTCATGTCAACTAAGGCTTAGACAGGCTAGCCGGCTGTCTATATACAGGACACCGAACCTTGTCATAGAAACAGTAGACTGCTACTACAGGTTGACGATGGATGTCTTTGGACGTGCGTTGATGGCCAAAGCTAGGCCTGTCCCCATACATGATCCTAAACAGGAAACAGATCCTGCTAATAAACACTATGTGGATAGGTCAGTAGTGCCACGCACAAAACAGGGAGATTATAACTTTAAGGGAAAGCGGTTAACCCATGTAAAACATCCTCAAGTGTCTACAGACGTTACTACGAAAAAGTATGTGGATAACAAAGTGTATGAGTTTTATGACAAAGTGCCACAGCTTATGGTGAATGGCTATAGCGCTAATCACCATCGGATTATTCACGTGAAAGACCCACAAGACGAAGACGATGTTTGTACCAAGCGTTACGTGACCCATGAAATGAAAAGGCTTTATAAATTTATCCCATCTGTGTTTTTAGTGTATCTGACAAATGAAAAACCTTTGAATGAGAGAAACCATTTACCGCTAGTCCATGATCAGCACTTGACCTATGTGCTTGCTTCAGGATTAAGCCACTATCGATTACACTATGATGGAACCATTCACATCAAATATGCCATACCTGATGAGAACCATTTACAAATAAAGATAAATGGTCATAGAATGTTGCTTCATAACCATGAAATGGTCAATGCAGGGGACGAATTATCCTTTTATCTCATGTTGACATGGGATGAAAAGCAAGCGGGAAAAACCATAAACGACTTCCCACTTTATGTGGAATTGGAATATACAGCCATGAAATAACCATCTGACGTTAGTTGTGATTTAAACTTTCTTGTGAAAGGTTGTTGGTCATTATCATCATGGTGAAACAAAGGTATGCAGTGAGAAAGACTAAAAAAAGGACTTTGTCCTTGGCAAAGCCTGGGCTTACAACATTCGAGGACAAGCCCTTGCGAAAGAAAAAAAGAAAAAATAATGTATTGACCATAAGGAAAGCCCTTCGAGCAGCACAGAGACAGGTTATTCCAAAACGTCGGCGACAGGTTTCAAACCAAGGGCGAGTGATTCCCGTCCCAAAACGAGCGGGATTTTTACCTGCATTATTTGCCGGGTTGGCTGCTCTAGGTTCACTTTTGGGCGGTGCCAGTGCAGTGGCGAAAACCATTAAAGCCGCGCAGCAGGGCAAGCAACAACTCAAAGAAAGTCAGCGACATAATGAAACGATGGAAGCGATTGCCATGGGGGCTAGAAATGCCAATTTAAAGCCAGCCTTTTATCAACAAGGATTTGGGATTTCACCATTTCGAAATATTAAAAAAAAAAAAATTTAACCTCAGCCATAGCAAGACATGCCCTGACGCATCAACAAGTGGAAAGCTATGCTAAACAACTAAAGCTTTCTCATTTTCGAGGTGTGTTTATGCGAAACCAATTACCCCCACGACCCTGGAAACAGGAATGTGCTGTTGTCAATTTGGATGATCACCGAGGACCAGGAACGCATTATGTAGCTTATGTCAAAGAGGGATCCATGGTATGGTACTTTGACAGTTTTGGGAATTTGCCCCCGCCCATGGAACTAGTGACCTATTTTGGAAACAGGATCAAGATATATTATAATGTGAAACGTGAGCAAACGTTTAACAGCCAACAGTGTGGACGTTTGTGTTTAATTTTTTTATATAAGACGCAGCATAAGCAAAAACGCCACCAGTATGTCGGCAGAAAGTAAAACGTTTACAGTGCATGGACGTGGACCTGAAGTCAGCCTAGACTTTTACCAGCCTATCGAATTGAGTGAAAAACCCTATGGTTTAGGACTTGTTTCTCTTGAAACGTACAATCGAATATACAACATACGTGAAAATGTGAACAACAAGTTTTACTATGATGATTCTGTGCTCACCCTGAACTCTGGTGGATACACGATCGATGATATTTATGAACACATTTATGTGGTGTTGATCAATCAATATGGTTTAAAGTCATTTCTCGACGGAACGCACAAGTTTGAACTTGTAGGCAATACCAACACTCATCGCTGCAGTATTTTCTCTACCTTCAACATTGACTTTAAAACACACCCCGATTCCATTGGCCCATTACTAGGATTTAAACCACGTGTGTTGGAGTCCAACAAAAAACATGAATCAGACCATGAAGTGAAATTCATTGAGGACCATCATGTGTCGGTGACGTGTAATATTATTAGCCAAGTGTACACCAATCAGGAACCATCGTATTCACTTTATGACTTTATTGTGACATCACCCAATGGCTATATTATTCGTGAAAACCCTCCAGTGGTGCTTTTTCATGCTGTGGCTGTTGATAGTATTAGTAATATAACATTAAGACTGATCAATAGAGATCAACAACTCATTGATCTAGATTCTACCACACCAGTGACTTACAAGTTGGTGCTAAAACCACTATGAAGTTTGTGTATAAAGCAACAACACCGTCTAGGAATGGTGTTAGTTGTTTGCCACGTGAATACACGTTAACATCTCAGAACAAGCAGATTTTACAGTATTTGGGTTACCACGTCAACCCTCATGATGAATTCTATCCTAGAGATAGCGAACCGCATCGAGGAGCAACCAGGAGTGGTAAGAATTGATCTCCATTCCTATCAAGCTCAAACACCTGGACTCAATAACAATGATGAAATTCAATTTGTTATCAACAACCAAGATATTTACACCCTGCCGCATGAAAGTGTCATTCAGATTGAAGGTCGGCTCACCAAAGCCGATGGCTCTACACCTACCACATCCAAGTTGGCCAACCATGGTTTAGCCTTTCTGTTTTCTGAAGTGCGGTATGTCATTAACGATATCGTGGTGGATAGCACTCGAAATGTGGGCATTTCCAGTGTCATGAAACTATACCCCTCTTATAGTGAGGAAGAAGGTAAAACACTTTGCATGGCAGGTTGGTGTCCTGACTCGACCAATGACTGGATGGTACACACCGATGGAACCTTTACTGGATATTTACCTCTTAAACTGATTCTAGGCTTTGCCGAAGATCACCAACGCATTGTGGTCAACGCAAGGCAAGTGCTTTATCTGGTGAGAGACAGGAGTGATAATAATGCACTCAAGGGAGCCGACAATGCCCCCATCGATTCAAAAGTTCAACTACAACGCTTGCTATGGAAAGTGCCTCATGTGACCCTTAACGATAGCAAAAAACTGGACATACTCAAAATGGTAAAGAGAGATATGCCTCTACCCATGGAATTTAGAAGCTGGGCACTCCATGAGTATCCGCTATTGCCCACCACCAACACACACAGTTGGTCTGTAAAAACAGCTCGCTATACAGAGAGACCTCTCTACCTGATTGTGGGTTTTCAAACGAATCGCAAGTATCAACAAACCAAAGATGCCACGCAATTTGATCACCTGCAATTGAGAAATGCACGTCTTTTCCTCAACGGAGCTGTGTTTCCCTATGAAGGACTGGATTTGGATTTTTCAAAAAATAAATTTGGCCCCCTGTACGACTTGTTTTCTAAATTTCGATGGTCGTATTATCAAAAAGAGAACGGCCCCATGCTACTACCCCAAGCGTTTAAGGCAAGAGCGCCACTGATTGTCTTTGACTGTTCTTACCTGGAAGAGTCTGTCAAGCCATCCAATATCGACATTCGACTAGATTTTGAAACGCATGACAATGTACCAGCCAATACGACGGCCTACTGTCTGATTATTCATCACAAACAAGTCAACTATTATCCACTATCCAACCAAGTGACGAGTGTATAAATAACAGGTCATCCCACGTCAAGCCACTCAGTCATGTCTTGCTTTAAAGCCTCAAGAGACGTCACATCCATGAATTTAAACTCTGAGGAACAACGTTTCAAGACGTTTGCCACGTGGCCAGTGCCTTTCATAAACCCTCAAGCCTTGGCGGCTGCTGGATTCTACTATTTAAAAACAAGAGATGAAGTGAAATGTGCCTTTTGTCCCATCATCATAGACCAATGGCAGGAGGGCGATGAACCCATGCAGGAACATCAGCGCTGGTCACCCACCTGCCCCTACCTGTGTAGAATGAAAGTGGGAAATATACCCTGTCATTCAAGCTATCCCTCACTTGTGTCTCTGGGTGATGAAAATAAAACAAGTTACGATACATGTGGGCCGTATGGTATCCATGGTGCTTCGGTGAGCAGCTCACCATCAAAAACGTCTAGTTTAGAGACATTGGGACATCATCGGTGTTATGGACGTTACAAACACAAGAGACTATATTGTTGTATCAGTTGCTATCGTCCTTATCCCAAAATGACAAAGGCCTGTAAGACGTGTAATGATAATAAAATGATGTAATTCTTAAATTCTTATTTTTTTGCATGCCCCCACTGTCCTACCCTAACCTTCTTTTTTGGAACTAGCATGGCAGGTAAGTCCATGCCATGATCACACCTGATCGTCCGTCAGTCGTCAGTTGAACTTGGTCCAGACAAGCGTCAACATGTTGCGCACACTCATTGTGGATTGCCAAGGGTTTAAAATTGGTGACAACAAATTTATATTTAAACAAGTGGCCGTGATCGATTGTACCACGTTTTGGATATCACAAGCTACGCATTTGCTATTTAAACAACCCCATGCTTTTGATTTGTTGTGTGAAAAAGACCGTAAACAAACCCAGTGGATTGAAAATCATAGGCAACTAGACTGGAATCAGGGAACCATTTCCTATAAATATTTGGATGTGGTTATGAAAGCACACTTGTCCTCGGCCAATGTGGTATTTGTGAAAGGTAGTGAAAAACGTCAATGGTTGCAACCATTTTTGGCGTCTTACTGCCAATGTATCGACCTCATGGAGTTGGGCTGCCCCTCCCTGCAAACGCTCATGGATACTTGTTCCTGTGGCAACATTACCCATACAGCTCTATCACATGCGTGGCATCTCTTTCATTGGTTAACCACCCATGCCTGCTGGGAGTTGTTGAACAAAATTATAACTCATGATTTACCTGTGAATGACGTCAGTGAGATTTCTACAAGCGACGTGTAAACATCTACAGCACGTGATACCATGGAGAAAGGCAATGCTACGGACAAAGCCATCGGCAAGTTCTTTGTGTGCAAAAAGAAACTAGACAGTTTTACCAAAGAGGAACTCTTGGCGCTGCCCAAGTCGTTCATTTATTATGTGGCTGCCAACGCGGTCAAAGAAATCTGGCAACATGTACCAAAATCATGGACTCAAGACCCTGTGTTGAGTGAATTGCAACCCTGTACGGATTACGATCACCATAAGCAAGTGGCCATGGCAAAAATACCGTCTATGCGTCAGTGTGCGACTTGCCAGCTAGTGAAACTGTATCACGGTCATAAAAGTCCATGTAAAGACTTTGTTGAATCATTCCACGAGTGTCATGGCGAGAAAAAGCAACAACAACAAACACAAACATCGTCCACAGAGGAGGAGGAAGACCAAACCTTTTTACCATCGATGGAAAAGGATATGCCAGACCTGTACTGGCAATGGCGTCATTGACAAAGTGATTCAATACTTACCTTTCGAAATCCATCTTCCAGGTTATCGTTTTTGCGGCCCTGGAACTCGTCTCGAAAAACGTTTACAACGTGGTGATGTACCCATTAATCTTTTGGATCAAGCATGCAAGGAACATGACCTTTCTTATCGCCATAGTCATCCTGGTTTAAGACATGTGGCAGATAAATTGTTATTAAAGAAAGCTAAACAACGTTTCACATCCAGTGATGCCTCAGTAGGTGAAAGGATGGCAGCCCTAATTGTCATGAGTGCTATGAAAGGAAAGTTGATGATGCATGGACATAAACATTGAGGAGTGAGGAATTGGGATTTGTTTGTATTCTATTTTTCTTTTGTCAATTCACTATGACTATGAAATAAAAACAAAAGTTTTCCAGAGCACGATGTTTTGTTATTTTTAATTTTAAGAAATCGTGATGTTGATGGCTGATTTTTTCATTTTACACATTTCACACATGATGAATTCCACACACTGTCATTTATCATTTTGCAATTTACAGTTTTTGAAAACGTTCGTTTCAAGTTTAACGTTTTTGATGATATGGATTTTTCCATTTTTGCTGATGACACATTTTAAACAATGTCCGTTTGAAGTTTTTGAATTTTCAAATTTCACACATGGCCATTTCCAGTTTTTAAAAATGTCCGTTTTAAGTTTTGCTGTTTTGGTGATATGGAAACATGGAATTTCCATTTTGCTGTTTTCATATTTTTTCCATTTGGTGTATGTCGAAAGTTGAGATTTGACAATGATGTTGATGCGAGTGCTTGACCTTGATAATACTGCAATGTGTTGATGTGTGTTTGGAGAAACGTCGAGGTCTACGACTACTGCAGGTAAGACTGTTTTTACAAAAATAATGTCTATTGACTGCCACATTTCAATGAAAAAACTAAACTATTTAAAACAAAATGAGTATATAAGTGACCATTTACCCCCCTCCCCACCCACCCACCCTACCTCACCGTGTTTGCTCTGGTCAATCATACACATCAGCATTCTCTTTCCACTCATACATTCACACCTGTCTTTGGGAACAAACACAACCACTTTATTTATTCCCAAAAGCACATTCTCGACATGCACACTCATCCCAAAAAAACTTTTTAGTTTATCATTTACATTACGGAAAATAATTAAATACTAGTTATTAAAGTTACTAAAAATCTTACTTATTTCATATTTACAAAAAAAACTCAACTTTGTACAGCGTTAAAAGAATCACACTATTTACCAATCAAAAAATTTTAAAAAAATAAGGTTGCATAGAACTTTTAAAGAGCAAAAGGTTCAAGTGGATTGCCACTATTTTACAAAATCTATTATTTACAATGACAAGAAAACAATATTTACAAAATACTAAATCTACAAGTTACAAAAAGCCATGTCCCATAAACGATTAAACAATGAAATCACACCTCCTCCTCGTTGCGATCATAACCCCAGGGCAGGCTAGTGAGCAGGTCATCAGCCCACACACGCTTGTTATCCATGGAGGCGAGGGTGCGTTTTCTCTGTTCCACAAGATACAAATAATGGTTGCTGGATTGTATCCTGCACTGTGTATGAGACATAGCTTTGCCAGTGTGTAAAACCGCTAGGTAATCATCTACACGTAGCGATTTTACCACTGCTTTACCTACACCTTTTGCTCTTTTGGCTTCCGTACAATCGAGTGTGCGGTAAGCATACATTTTCGAAGCCAAACCTACGAATTCCGTCATAATGGAATCACCGCATTCATCTTTTAAAACGCCCATTTCCTTCTTGTTTTTTATGGGCAGCTGAAACACGTTGTCAGCGCTATAGCAAGAGGTGTCGAACCAGTCACTATGTTGCCTCATGACGTCATAGGGGTTGCAGTGGCGAATGTGGTAAATGAATGAGTCCGTGTCCATATACAAAAGAGAGACGTCCTCAAAATGGCGTTTGGCAAACTCATAGTGGAATCGATACATGACCGATTTAGAAAAGTCTAAAATGACTTGACCCAAGTAAATGGGCTTATCCATGGTCACGCTGGTCTTACTCATTTCAATAGTAGCCAAATCCTCATCGATAATTTTGATCGATTTGAAATTTGGCTTGGCAATGTACCGCCGGGCACCCCACCGCCCCTCCCAGACATTCACCAATTTAATGTCACGGTATTTGCGGACATTCTCCATGGATTTGCCATAGATGCAGTTGTTCATTAATTTAAAAAAATTAATTTCAAACTGCTGTGTTGCCATTTGTCGGTGCTCTGTGTTGAGTCGCATGTATGGCTCAAGCCATGCTTTTTGAGCAAAAGAAATACCCCTGTGGATTTTCTTCAACACCAAGCCTTGGGCGAGGCATTGCACTAATAATAATAATAATAATAATAATATCGTATGGCCTCGGGTGCCTGGTGCAAGCTTTGTTAATTGACACCCAGAGGGTAGCTTGCATGTCGAATTTCGTCGTTCCTTTGAACGCTATGAAAGTCAAGGAGGTTAGATATCTAAACTCCTTGACACTACAGCGCTTTCAAGTAGAGAATGGAGGAACTTTGTGTTGGCGGAAAATCCCGAGATTATTTTTGCCATTGAACACGGCCTACTGAATTCAAATGGGTTCTTTAACATGCCAACAACGTATGACATGAGTATCGTGATTTTTGTCGCCTTCAAAAATCACTTACCATGGCCAGGGGCGAACCTGCATCTTGGGGTTGGTAGTCCGACACTATAACCACTCACCCACCGTGGCAAGCACTAACATTTGGATATGTAGCACATACCGATTTTTGTTGTAAAGTGTGCCCATGAGTTTTTCAATCTTCACTTTACTGTCTGGGGGAACCATTTGCTCAAGACAGAATGGGAAATCGGCATGTTCATCATACAAGAATGAGGGATATTCAATATCCACTTCTAGCACATATCCACGGCCTGTTTCTTGGCTAGCCTTGATCACGTCAAATTCTGACACTTGTTTGTCTGTCAGCCAAGCAAACTTCCCATAGGGCAAAGGCTGACTCATGGCGTAACCGTACAAATTATTCACGTCATAGTACATTAAGTATGATTCTTGTTTGTCTGGTGAATAATCAGGCATGTAGACATTGTTTGCTTCAGCATGGCGTTGGTTAAGCGACACAAAGCCGCCACGAATGCCCTTTTCAAAAAATAGAACCATGTCTACATCAGTGAGTAAATCCAATTCCACTTGAGTGTATTTCAAAGCGGCATCGAACGAGAGCCCAGGACTCGTATAATAGTGAGCCGGGTCAAGACCGTAAATGTGTTGACACAACTCACGGAATTTTTCAAACACATCAGTGAGCAGCAATACATCCAGTTTTAGGTAATGCAAAGCATATTCACTTAGCGTGTTCATGTCAAACACTCGCCAAACTTGACATGCATGTGCATAGTCTTCATCGGAAACGGTACTGCGTGTTAGTTTCGAGTAAAATTTCTCTTGTGGTGGGAGTTTTCTTTGCTTTAACACGTCCCAGCTATTGCAGAAATCATACGGGAATATACCTTTCCGAATGCACAATTGAAATTGCTCAGGATCATTAAAATGCATTCTAGTATTTTTTAATTCCTCCTCATTCAAGCCATTCACAAGGCTGTCTAGCGAGGATGCCATAAACTTAAAGGAATCCAAAAATCGAATGCTAAAGTCGCTCAACCTCCATGTCAGGGCTGTAAAACGCTCATGGTTTTGGGGAATAATGGTAAACGAGCCCTTGTTGACATGGCCCAATTCACGAATCAAAAACTGAATGTCATAATTTGCCAGATTGTGGAAAAAGACACTGATGAAGCGAGGAGCTGGAAAGTTCAAATTGCATTTACTATGCGCAGCTCCACGAAACTGCCCCGTAAAGTGCGAGTGATCACGAACGGTGTCTTCAGCACTGATCAGTGGCTTTTCGCAAATATGGCATGTCATGGCATGCTCATACTGCTGCTGCTGTTCTGGAGATAGGCTCATGGGTACTGGGTGGTCCAATAATTCCTGTACATCATGAGCCAACTTGACAAGTTCATCCAAGAACCATTTGGCACAATCTGGCCCCTCACGGTATTTGTAAACGGATTGTGCGGCGTCATGGGCACACACCACATTAAATCCTATGGCAAAAGGTTCATGTTTTTGAATGGGTGTGGTTGAGCTCATGGTGGGATCTGGTTCACATCCCGCCATGGGTGTGGTGAGAGCTTCGAAATCTGCATATACCACATAGGGAACAGTGTCACGCTTATGAATGTCCTTAAACTTTAACACAGCCTTGTCCCCTTGTGGCAATATCAATCTCACCGCTTCCTGAGTAACACAATCTATCCTATGACGTTCTAAGAGCGTAGGGGTTGTAAAATATTGCAAGCAACGGTCGCAAATGTACTTTTTACCATTATGCTTGGACACTTGACTGCTTAGCAATCTACTTAAGCTTTTAATGAGGCAATAGTGATTCACCTCCCCCTCAGATAGATATAAAAGATGAATGTGATGTCGTTTCGGTTCTTTTGTGGCATAAAGAGGACCCACAATCTCATCACCATCAAGGCCATATACCATGAACGAAAAGTCCTGGTTGTCTTGTTCAAACCTACGGATCTCGGTTAAGTCCATAGGGAACGATACTCGTGTTAAATTTAAAGTTTGTTTTAATTCATCAAACTTGGCCTTGTACTTTCCCGGCCAACAACCATTACGGTCTTGAGCTGGCTGCAAGTACGCAGCCACAGCCCACAGAAAGCAATCATTGTCACGATTCTTAATATTCACCACAGCCTTTTTCAAAGCTATGGCTAGTGGTGTTTTAATATAGCTAGACCCAGCATTCAACGGGTTGAATTGACAAATGTTGATTTGTAGATGATGAATTTTGTCTAAGGCAAGGCCACTCGGTCCTTGTTGCAGTTTATCAAATTTTGATAGCAAGGGATTCACCACGTGGGTTTCATACCACTGTTCCAAATTATGGGCTATGAATAGCTCTTGCATTTTACTGCAAATATAAAATGTCTCTTTATGCTCCACGTCCTTCTTTTTATATACGAAATCGCACACCAGTTCTGTATTCACTTTTAAAGCCGTATGCAACCTTTGTGCTGTACAAATTTCAATTTTAAAAATTTCAAAACAAGATTGTAAAAATTCTTTGGGAATCAAACTTTTTCTAACATTGACCACGCGGCCAGAGCACACACGCGATTTGAAACAACTGTTTAGAGGTTCCCAAGTTAGGCTATCGGTAGCAGTAGCAAATGACATTATTTTAGAAAGAACACTCTCACCTGAGTTTTCAGCTCTAGACTGCTTGACAATGGTCCCAAACACACACGTTCCTGGTTATTAACAAAGGTCAAGCGTTTTCCAACACTCTAAAAAGAAATAAAATAAACCACCATAAGTATATCCATTCCATATAGTTTATGCCTTTCATAAACAAAACAAAATCAAACAGGTTATATATATAAAAAACAAATCTCACCTTGACGTGTAATGCTTTGCTATATTCCCGTCTCGTTGGCTAGTGTGGAAATGGTTTCCTCTTCTATCGGTCTGTCTTCCTCTTTCTTTAATATATTTCCCACAGACACAGGACAGGTAGGCTATACACGTTATCTGCAAACAAATAAATAAATAAAATCATTAATTACCTAATCAATAAATAATTGCATGTATTTATATAAAAATCTATAAATATATAAATAAATAAATATATACCTACCCCACAACAAGGTTAAGTATTTTCCACCAACACCAAAACTGATAAACAAGACCAGGGGTTTCATGCAACGCAGTGTGTTCAAAGGTAGTCACCTAAGTGAGCGTGGAAATGATAACGACATGTCTTTATATATGCTACGTTGCATGTATAATCTTTTGTTTTCCCATGCTTTGAACATTCTCTTATCGTGCACGTGGGCAGCTAACGTCCCAGGCGAACACCTGTGCCGGATCAAATTTCACCTGAACTTGCATTTTGTCACGTACGAAGCAAAACAGAATGTGACTTGTTAACAGTTATCGCGCACGTGGACAGATAACACCCAAGCGAACACCTGCGGTAGATCAAATTTCACCTGGACTTGCATTTTGTCACGTACGAAGCAAGACAGGATGTCACTGGTTTAGCGTGCCTGTGGTTTCACACATGTGTGCACGCCTTTCGCACTTCCCTGCCAGCACAATGGTCAGATTATTTCACCTTCAAGCGTCTTGGTCATTTTTTCCATTGCACCTGTTGTCAAGTCAGATCGGAGCCTTCCAATAAGCTCAAATGACCTTCACCTCCTGCTCGTTTGTTTTCGATACTCGCTTCGACCAACATAGAATCAAGTTCTCATCACCGTTTACACGTTAAAGGTAAAATATCAGAAAAACGCACGCTCGCTCTGTCATACACCGACCCGCCGAAATAGCGATTGATTTATTGAACACAGCCACCATGGTCAGTGACGGGTTCGTTGAAACACACACACACACACACACACACACACACACCCAGCCATATCGTCTCTCTCAACCACCACGCTTCATGAACATTATAAACAGGTAAAGAAAAAGAAAAAGTTTTTTCATCATGTATGGCGTTAGGACCTTTGTGAATTATTTTTTGGAAAAAATATCTGCCACACTCGAAAGGGGGTGTTAGCCCGAGTCCTAGGACACCTCGTACACGTCTCTAGCGTTATTGGTTCGTGAGATATCGACAAAAATCACAAAAAACACGTGTTTACCCCAAAATCGAGTTTCCAATTTTTTTTAAAATTACAACGAGTGGTCCATAGCAAAGAGGACGTCACCCCGAGTCCTTGGACCCGTCGTACACGCCTCTAGCATGATTGGTTCGCGAGATATAGCAAAAAGTCTAAAATCACGTTTTTACCCCCAAAAGTCTGTGTTTCCAAATTTTCATCTTTTCGACACCGACATTCCCGTAAAGAGCACGACGAGACGAAAAAAACGAATCCAAGCACGCCCTCCTAGCATCACTCCTTCCATTCCAAGGTCGCAGGGGCTCACCACTTGCTTTTGGAAGCAGCTCCCCCCTTACCACACTACTACCTACAGGTTTTCATCCTAGAGACTTGACATTTATTTTGGGGGTAGAGGGGGTAGGGACCATTAATTTACGTCAAACAAACTTTTTTGTAGAGTTCCTAGTTTCCAAAATATAGGATTTTCAAAATTCGAGTGTTTTCAAAAAAACATAAAAAGTAAAAACGTTTTATTACAAAAAATAAAGGTCATAAAGACTGTTCGTTTGAGCCATGGCACAACGTTCTATCATGTTTGGTTTTCAAACTATCGCCTACTTTCGAAAACAAAAATTTCATTTTTTTTTTTTGAAAAGTATAACGAGTGGTCCATAGCAAAGGGGCGTCACCTCAAGTCCTCCGACACCCCATTCATGAAACTCCGACCATGGGTTCGAGAGAAAAGTCTATTTAAATGTTTCAATTTCGCGCGGCGGCCATGACACTAAGCAGAACTCTCACTACTCCACTACTCATTTGGTTTTTTGGGAATCATATTTTGCTCGCTCCGAAAACCTTGGGCCCAGCACCGGGTCGAGCAAGACGTCTTTTCCCCCGTCCATTTGCGACCTTGTTGATTTTATCTTCCACTGCTACTCTGACGCGCATTATTATTATTATTACTAGACCTTTAGTGGCGCAATGGTAGCACATTGCATGGTTGCGTGCGAAATCGTTCCCCCCTCCCCCCCTCTCAAGTTATTGATCTTTTATTACTTTTCTCTTCATTTACATTGTATTAAAATTTGTTTTTCTTTGAGTTTAAGGAATTCGGTGAATTGTTTTCCCCCACCCCTGAAGAAAGGGTGAAGTTACTTTCTGTGTGAACTACGGGCATCCAGGAAACCCATCTCCAAGGAAAG
Organism: Meconema thalassinum; assembly: GCA_946902985.2. Classification (NCBI taxonomy): domain Eukaryota; kingdom Metazoa; phylum Arthropoda; class Insecta; order Orthoptera; family Tettigoniidae; genus Meconema; species Meconema thalassinum. Next base: position 33,675,838 of record OX336390.1, read on the forward strand.
GTGGTTTTGTCCCTCAAGTAAACAGAACATCCAAAAGACCCAGCTTCGAGGTGAACAGTGGCAACATATCAGTGAGTACATCGCATCGCTGGAACACGACACAACACGGTATTGTAACCTGCTTTTATAATAAATATTTATTGCAGCCAAGTGGCCATAATGGACAGTTATAAGGTGTGCTTACAAATAATTATTACAGCTAGATTAATCTTTACTGTATTCAACTATGCTCTTTGTCCGTTTGCTGCATGATGTGATGTGGTATTTGTTGCAGGTGTTATTGCACAGAGAACATATGCATTCTTCATTCGGTTCATGGTATTTTACATTTTTACAGATCTTGTGGTGGAAACCGTGGATGGCGAGTCTTGTTACCACATGTCTCATCTCCTGGTTCTCGTTTGTCCATCTTCTGTCCACCATTGCTTCTGTTGCGTAGAATTCAAGCGGGATTTCGTTCTGCTTCTGATGTCTTATCTCGAGGAGTTTCTTCATATGCTTAGTAGATGGCAGTTGTAGTCTTAATCTGAGATCTTCAATGTAGTATGTTTCTTTTGTTAGGACATATGCCAGCCTGGACTGGGACGTTCTTGCAATTCCTAGCACCCTTTTCAGGAAAGAAGCCTTTACTTTTTCAATTGTGATTAGGTCTGCCATGGATAGCCTTTCCCATATCAGTTCTAGACCATATGTAATGACGGGGGTTATTTTCGCGTGGAAGAGAATCATTGCTGTTTGTAGAGATAGTTTGGTAATATTGTTCAAATCGTACATTCCTCTAATGGCTGCTGCTGCTCGTTCCTTTATATGTAGTCTAAAGGATTGGCACGTTGTTTGTAGGGTGAGGCCGAGGTATTTGTAGGAATTGACTGTCTCAAGTTCAGTCTCTCCCAGGATCATTTTGTTTTCGGCGGCTAGTTTTCCTCCTTTTCGGAAGGCCATATGCACTGTCTTCTTTTCATTTATACTGAGCTCGTTTTCCTCCGCCCAGTCTTGCAAGTTGTTGAGCACTTCCTGTAGCTCCTGTCTGTTTGTAGACCCCAGAACCATGTTATCTGCGTACAGGTAAAGAGATACTGATTTTGTGTTTTCAATAGTCCGTATAACATCCGCTGTCGCGACGTTGAACAGAGTGGGACTCAGTGGGTCGCCTTGTAGTACTCCGTTGGTTTGGGTGATCTCTCTTGAGGTTGATATCCCATCATGTATCTCTACTTTGTTGAAAGCCAGGATGTTTTTTATCATATACGTGATTTCGGATTTTTCATCCATCATTTGCTCCAGTTTTATAATGAGCTTCGATCTGTTTAGTAGGTCGAAGGCCTTCGAGAAGTCGACAAATATGGCATGAAAAATTCCTTTAGGGTATCTAAGCGCTTGTTCTATGTCATTCAGTAGATTGTTGACAGCTTGAAGGGTGGACCTTCCTTTCCTGAACCCGAATTGTTGATCGGGAATCAGTTGATCGACTGTCGGGGTGAGCCTTTTGAGCAGAATGTTTGAAAATACTTTGAATATATTGTTCTCTAGAGCGATTCCTCGGTATGAGTTTGGGTCGTTGTCTTCTCCTTTGCCCTTGTGTAGAACCTTAATTATGGATTTTCTCCATTCGTCGGGTATTTCCCCTGTGGCTAGGCATCTGTTAAACAGATCTGACCATAGTTCACTTAGAATTTCAGCCGAGTCTTTCAGGATCTCATTGGAGATGCCGTCTGGGCCTGTCGCTTTCTTGTTTTTTGTCTTGCTGATTGTCGCAATTACTTCTTCCGATGTGATGGGTGTGTCCAATTCTACGCTTGTGTGATATGTTGCGTTATACGCCGCTTGTGACTGAGTTATGTTCAGTACTTGTGAGAAGTGATTTTCCCATATATCCATATGAATTTGGCCAGATTTCCTCGTAGTCTTTTTTCTGATGGCTATGAAGGGGTCTTTTAGTGCTTCTTCTGCCTCCATTAAGGCTTGTTTTTCTATGTATTGAGCCTTTTTCTTTTTCAGGAGAGTTTTATATTCCTTTCTTTGTGCTGCATATTCTTCTAGAAGACCTTTTGTGTTGTGTAGTTTGGCCATGTGTAGTTTTAGGAGGACTTCATTTCTAAGTGTGTAGCATTCCGTATCAAACCATGGTTTAGCTCTTCTTTGGTTGATTGGGATTGTTGATGCTCGTATGGCCTCCTGAATTGTTGTCAGGGCTTGGTTGAGATTGTTTTCGTTAAGGCATTGTTTTGTTGCCTCCATTGCTTGTGCGTTGTTGCTTAGGGCATTTGCGTCAATCTTTCTGGAGCTCTTGTGGGTTAGTAGGTTCGGTATTTCCTCTTTAGTATTTCCGACTATAATATTGGTCCTGATAGGTATATGTTTTGTCAGTGGGGTGCAGGATGACTTCCAGAGTCCCTGTTGGTTTTGGATGGAGATGTTGCTTCCTCTGTAAAAAACTAGGTCGATGGTACTTGTGCCATTGTGGGCTATGTACGTTATTTCATTTGCTTTGTTTATAAGAGAGTAGCCTTCTTCTTGTAACATATCCAACATAGCTCTTGTTTTGTTGTTGGGCTTGTCTATTCTGCAGTTAAAATCTCCTGCCAGGATGACGTTTTTGTCTGTCTTTGTTCGGGCAATCGCCCCTGCTATTATTTCTATTGTGTCTTCTAGGGAAGATCCGTATGTGATGTATATACCTATTATTGTTAGGTTTGGGGTTTTCATTATGTATTTGCTTCCTCTATTAGACATTTGTTTGGTTAACGGTGATTTTAGGGCGACAGAAAATTTTGTTTACTTTCTCTTCCTTTTCATTTCGTTAGTGTTGTGGACGTTTTTATTTTACTTTCTGTGAAGTAGAAAATGCATTTCTCTCAAGGGTTTGAGTCCTTACCTTTGTTGTAAATAGTCGCTTAGTTAACTGTGATATTTCTCAGAACTCGCCTCACCCCTTCATACGTCTCAGTCTGGAACAGCTGCTGACAGGTTTCTTGTCATTACCGTGCAGCCTAAAACCTCCGCCCCTCTTTCTCCGAAGCTTTCCCCAATGAAGGTAGGCCCACTTATGGGAACCGTCTCTTTAAATTCTACGGTCGCCCCCGACCAACCTTGAGCCTCGCGTAATTATACTAACGTTTGGTGTTAGTAAAGTGTTTGTTGTCTCAGTTGAGCTATTATGTGTGTTATGATTGGGAGTTGAGTTTGTTTCATAATTAGGGAGGGTGATTGTTTTATTTTTGTCAGGGGATTTTCAATGTAGGTTTTCATTTAAAATTGTTTATATACGGTAAGCTTGATATTACTATATGTTCAGTATGGTAGTGTGTATTTCGTTGGGAAACCTGCTAGGTGAGGTCTCCGTCGGGATTAGGGTATGGGACCTGTCCCACGGCCTCGACGCCCACTTAGGGTGTACATAGATTCTACTCGATTCGTCAATCTTTAGTGTGGGATGAAGTTTGTCACGATGAACTGTAGTCCATTATTTGTGTTTCCATGGTGTTCCAACGACCCACATTCGCATTCTGGTGTAATGGGGAAATTTTGATTTGTTTATGGGAAGGAGTATGTATGTATGTAGTGTTGTTGTTGGTTGTATTTTGAGATGAATGTGTGTGTCAATGAGTTTAATGAATTTTTATCAATAGTTATTTGTGGGTGGTTTCAAATTTAGTTCAATTTTGATTTTATACCCTATTCAATTTAAACTATATATATATATATTACGTACGAACTATTTATTCGTTTTTATTGGCAAACCAAATATACGATAAGTATTACTCAGAGATACCAACCATTTTAGGTCTACGGCATCCGTGGTATGGGACATTGATGTTCGTGTGAACTACTCTGGCGTGCATTACCCAATTTTCTTATATTGGTATGGGATAGGCCATACCCTCTGTGTCTTTAATTTTTTTTATGCGGTACCTCTGAGGTCTACGGCCCGTATATTGACGCAGTAACCATTTTATTTTTGTGGGTTGGTAATATTTATTATTGGGTTTCGTGTTTGATTGATTGTATGTCTGGTCTTGATTGGTTTTATGCTAGGTTCCAGTCTGTTCCTTTTATTTGGAAGGTATTTTGAAACGTAATTATTTGGATTTTCGTTCTCTGTCCGGGATGGTATTTTTTTGTTTCGACAGCTACTTTGAGTAATTATTCCTTTTTATTTGTTAGTATCTAATGTCTTTTGATGAAGCTTATTAGTATGTTTTGCCCCTTTACTCCTTCTATGTATCTAGTTAGGCAGGAGACACCCGTGGCCGCCTGAGTTACACGGAGGATTTCGAAAGATGTGTTGAACTATACTTCTGCCTAAGGCAATTTCCAGTACCTGCCTGGTTTTGTTGTAAGGAGCCGGGCCGGCCCATTGTCCAAGCTGCAGACACGACTTGCTATTGTTCGGCAGTGCCTGAGATGGTCTGTTGACTTAAATTCTTTTCTTGTAGTGACAGTGATTTGTTTTCAGTTTATTGATATAGTTGTTTACTTTTCATCCAAACTTCTGTTTTACGGTTTTGTGAAATCATGTTTTTATAAATCATTTCAATCTAATATGTTTTCTCTAAGATAATGTGTATTATTTTCCTGTAACTGTCATGTATTTGGAGAGTGTTTCCGGTGGCGATAGCTAGTATCCAAATACCTGAGAAGTGGCCGGTGTATCCTTTAGACCCTGTTCACGGCTCTTGACTCTTTTGTCATATGGTCTGACGACCCTGTCTATTCATACCTATACTTACCAGCTGGCAGAATGAATCCACTTTCACTCAAACGCAGCCTACGTAACCCCAAATATTTCCCCGACGCAAGCCTTATTTTGTATACAGGTTGCTCCCCTTTATATATTTTTTTTGTGATCATGATTTAACCTTTTTCTTTCTTTTATTATTAGAAAATTGGCTGATTTCCAGAAGGTCGCCATTAAGAAGCCTTCGCTTTCTCCACGTCATCTGGCAGAGTCTAGCTCAAGATTGACCGTTTTATCATTATTATTTTCTTTTTGGTACATCCATTTTTAATATGTGTGACGTATTAACGTGCAGTAGAGGTAGGATCCGCCTTTATTTCACGCCTGTACTGATCCTTTACATAATTTGATTTTTTGTTGTTTTAATTTCATTTTAAAGTCATTTTTATTTTATTTTCTTTCGTACCAAAAAAGGAATAATTTTCCTCATCAGTGAACATCTTCGTGAAAACGTGTGTATGAAAATATATGTGTGTTTGAGAAAAGAGACTTGCGTTTCGTCAAGCCATTTATGGAAGTTATGACGTTCAAAGTACTTTTAATTAAGCTGCGTCATATGAATAAGAGAAATGTGAGAACATTTTATTATGTCTATGTTTCTCATGTGTGTATCTAGTGTACATGATGTAATCTTCTTTCCTTCACCCTGTTCAAATGTATCTAATCGAAGAATGTTATTTTATATAATTTTGTTATGAAAAGGAAAAAAATTCTTTTATGCCTTTGTTATGTAAAATATTTTTTTGGGGAGAAAGCGGTGGTATTTGAACCACTTTTCAGAATGTATTGTAATTATTATCATCATGATTATTATTATTATTATTATTGTCATGTGTTGTGACATCTCTATATTACGCCTCGAGTGTTTAAAAGTGTGCAGTTTGTCTGTATGTATCTCTCTGTCTAACGTTGTGCAACCCCTGGCTACATACTACCTAGTTCTCTCGTATTGGCTAGTGTTGTTGCTACCTTGCATTTTGTTGTGCAATTTGTTCTGCTATTGGTTCAGCCAATATTTGACGCGAGTTTGGTGCCACTCCCAAACTACGCATTTTATATTTCTGAGAGGCTTCCCTCCTCTCTGGGGGACAGAAGCTTATTCAGTCTTGGACGTGCCGAGATGTAGGGCGAACGTGTGTATTCGGGCAGAGGCCCACCCTTATGGCGCAGCGGAATGTGAGTACGGCTCAATGTATTTCTATCTAACGCAATGTAATTGTTTTTGTTCAATGTTTCTTCTTTTGTTTAATTCTCTTTCCTTTTCAAGATGTTACTGTTAGTATTATAATCCTTGAACCAGATCTCCGAGACCTTGCGTAATGTCATACGGCGGAGTTCCTTTTGTTGCTTCTGTTATGTACCCTCCTCACAGTTTTATTATTTTGGTTAACACCTGTAAGATTCGAAAGTATTGCGTTTCTGCGTCTTGGCTTAAATATATTTCCTGTCGGGCCTTGGTGCTCGTCTTTTGCGTCGGTGTCTCTTTTGTACCACAAATGTTTCGTTTGATTGGTAGCAATCGGACCTTTGTTTGCGGACAGTATGTGTGAGGTAACGGGACTTATGTCCAACGTCCCACTAATACATGTCCCTTTTGTTTATAGAATATATGTGACGGTGGTTAACTGGGATTTCTCCAGCTCCGATGTCATATTATTCTTTTTTTATATGTCGCGTTGGTGCGGCATTATGTAGGGAGTATAAGCCTATTTTTTTATAGCGTGCTTTCGATTTTTACCGGTCTCTTTCGTCCCAAGTCAATTGTAATGTAATGTATCTCCGTATATCTCATTTTCCTTTTGTTTTGTTTTTCTCTTTCGATTTTCGCCGTATTACATAACTTAATAATAATTCCCTTTGTCTTCTCCTTCCTCCTATCTCCGTGAGATCTCTCTCCCCTTTGTTTTACTCCCCTTCACTCCTCCCCTCCGGTATGTTTACATAACATCATGAAAAGCTTCGTGTCTCGTTAATATTCGATTTTTTTGAATTTTTGCAAGTTTGGCGTTTCTCTCTGGCTTTCGTAAATTTCATTTTATTTTATTCCATGTTCGTATCTTTTCGTTAGATTCATGTTATTGAGCTGAACTCAGGTTCTGTCGTGCTTTTTAGTTTTTAAGTCTTTATTCTTGGTATTGGGTTTCTTTTGTATTATTGATCTTGTCTTAGCTTACCTTTTTCTTTGTTTTAAATAATTTGTTTATTTCGTGTACACGCTCTTTCTTTTATCTTGAATATATTTTTATATTTTAAGTAGAATAGCTTCCTTGTCTTTTCATTTCTTATATTTAAGTTCCCCTTCCTTATCCTTACCCTTATCTCGATTTCGTCAATCTTGTCTTTGTGATGTAACAAAGGCACGATTAACACGCCTCTGGGATTTCTTTAATTAATTTTATGGGAATATCGTTTTTGCACTTGTGATTGTTGTATTAAGCAATTATTTGTTTCCATTTGGTTTTTTGGAAATCATCTTTTGCTCGTTCCGAAAACCTTGGGTCGAGCAAGACGTCTTTTCCCCCGTCCATTTGCGACCTTGTTGATTTTATCTTCCACTGCTACTCTGACGCGCATTATTATTATTATTACTAGACCTGTAGTGGCGCACTACCCTACAGTGAGAATAAGTGTTCTTGGTATTTATCAGAACATTAAAGTTTAAATAAGATACTTACGATTTGGAGTAACGTAGGAATTATTTAAATTCCTCTCCGAGCGTTCTCTTCGCATTCCAAGATCCAAAACTGCCTTCCAGCCGTTAGTTCATCGCCAAGATCCACCCAGCCAACAGTCATATTCAAACAACAATACCCCCACTACAACCCGTTACCCATTATTTCAAGCCTCTTCCTCATTCTACCGCTGACCAAGGAAAGGAGGGGAACCCTTGATAATGCCGGACGCAGTTTCCGGCGAAACGTCGGGAGATATCCTGTCTGGACCACGGCCTACAAGCCCAAAAATCTTGTACTTAATTATGAACGCCGGCCGTGAAAGCCTAAGCTGTTATAATCCACAGCCTGCTTCCGGTCAACTGACCGGGTCAAGGAATGGAACGAATGAAGCCCCCATCTAGCGGTGAGGATATGAACTGTGCCAGCTGACTAAGCCTGTCGCACTCCCCTGGAGCACTGATTAAATAAATAACAGATGAAATGAAATGATAGTGGAGTGTTGCTGGAATAAAATTGCGACAGGGAAAACCGTAGTGCCTGGCGAAAAACCAGTCTTCCTCCGCTTTGTCCAGCACAAATCTAACATGGAGTGACCGGGATTTCAACCACGAACCCAGCGGTGAGAGACCGGCGTGCTGCCGCTTAAGCCACGGAGGCTCTATTCGAACTAGCATTTAAGACGGAAGTAAAATATTTGATGTTTTGTTTGAGAGGCTTGGCGATTTTGGTCATTTAGCCCCATGTAGTTGGGTTTGGGTAGAATTTGTCTGATAACCTGTGTTTCTATGCTTTCTGTAGTAATGTGGGTATTTGTAATTCGGGTGACGATTAGTAAGAAGGCGGTCGTGGCCTTAAGTTATGAACCGTCCTGGCATTCCTGGGCTAGAAGTGGAAAACCATGGGAAACTACTTCCAAGATTTAATACTAGTATGGTTCCACATGTACATAATAATAATAATAATAAATATAATAATGGAACAGACCCAATGCTTAGACCTGCCTTGCCTCGAGTGAATTCATCTAGGAAGGTATCAACAATTTTAAATATCGTGAATCAATCTATCTTACCCAAACACTTGATATATATGAATGACTTAGAATCTCTTCACACTGTACTGTGGAGCCGTCACAGTTATCAGTACTATGGGCATCCAACTGAGAGAAAGGAATAATTCCTGCAGTAAGAAATGTGCTCCTGTTACTCCTAAGTGGGAGAGACTTCTGATAGGCAATATCGACAAATTGCGAACAGATATTGGCCGTTTGACTGAGTTTATCAGAGGAACGCACACAAAAAGACTGGTGAGACCCTGTAAGGCAATAATGAGACGGTCCAAAATCCACACCGACCGAGATGATCGAAACACAAAAGCCGAACAGTGTTTAGATACACTCAGAAGCTTATGTTGGTAGCGAACAGACTTTCCAGATACAGAGCCAGTAGGAAACGGAGACAGGAAAACAACTTATTTGTCAAAGGCGAGAAGAAATTCTACAGAGCACTGAGCGAAAACCATGCATCCTCAAAAGCTCCTTATCCAATAAGAGAAGAAATAGATGAGTTTTGGGGCAATCAACTATCCAAAGCCACCAATTTTAACTCAGACTCCCATTGGGTTCATGAAGTAACAAACATCTCTAAAGAATATAATCCGATGCAATATGATCGAATAACATCCACTAAAATTTCTTCCATCAGAACTTCCTAACTGGAAAGCACCCGGTTTAGATCAGATACAGAATTACTGGTATAAGAAATTCTGGTGCGTATACGATCTTCTGTCTACTCTTGTGAATGAAGTTATTGCTCATCCACAGAAGATGCCAAATTTCCTTACACAAGGTGTAACACACCTACTTCAGAAAGACCCACAAAATATGCAAAATCCTGGAAAATACCGTCCAAATTACATGCCTTCCTACGATGTATAAGATCATCACGTCCTGTATTAGCAGGAGGATATATGCCGACTGTGAAAAAAATAACATCCTTGCAACACAACAAAAAGGATGCATGAAAGGGTCTAAAGGTTGTAAAGAAATACCAATAACAGAAATTTATTCACGGCATATATTGATTACAAGAAGGCCTATGATTCAGTGCCCCATTATTGGTTGATCCATATTTTGTCAGTGTATAAGATTGATCCTCATATATTTCCTATAACACGCCATGGCAACGTGGCGTACATTAATGTGCCTTAGTACTGCAAATGACAGTATTGCAACCAGTATAATCCCAATCCACAAGGGAGCATTCCAAGGAGACTCCTTGAGCCCATTATGGTTCTGTCTTACGATGAACCCACTATCAAACCTACTTAATTCAACAAAATATGGCTTCAGTATCAAGAAGAACTCCAGGGAGCTTGCAAAGCTCAACCATCTCCTGTATATGGATGACCTAAAGCTATATGCTGCCACCAGAGCACAGCTAGAGTTTCTGTTGAAAATAGTGGAAACTTTCTCGCAGGATGTGAAAATGGAATTCGGTCTGGAGAAATGTAAAAAGCTGAACGTTATGAAAGGCAAGCTGCAGGAATGTGTATATGAAACAGTTCAGGGCCAGCAGATAGCAACAATGCTCACTAACGAGACAATAAGTATCTGAGAATGAAGCAAGCCTGACACATAGAACACACACAATCAGTAGTGAAACAAGATCTGACGGAGGAATTTGTCAGAAGAATTAAGCTTGTTTCTAACACCAGACTCAACAGTAAAAACTTGGTTAAGGTAATCAACGCTTGTGCAGTCCCTATCCTTAGTTACATGTTTGGGGTCATCAAGTGGAGTAAAACTGACATTGCAAGTCTAGGACATAAAATTAGATCATCACTGACCAAATCACGAAACCACCATCCCAGGACATCTGTGGAACGAGTCATGTTACTGAGACATATGGGTGGGAGAGGAATTGTTGATATAAACAACCAAGTAGCTCGACAGATCTATGAGCTAAGAAAATACTTCTGTTCTGTATCGAACCATTCGATGATGTACAAGGCTGTCACAGAAGCAGATGATTCAACTCCACTACTCTTAAGTCAGCAAGAAACTCAAAAACAGGTGCGCAGTGATTTGGATAGATTCAATGCCTGGTTGACCAAGCCACTGCACGGAAGGCATCCCAATGAAGTCATCCAAACCCACGTTGACAAGCTAGCGTCGAACTTTTGGTTGATTTCTGGGTAGATGTTTCCTGAAACAGAAGGCTTTGTGATGGCTATTCAGGACCAGGTTGTCCCCATGAGGAACTACATAAAGTTCATTATCAAGGATTCATCTGTGCAAGACGACCATTGCAGATACGGTTGCCCAACATCTGAGACAGTTCTGCATATTATATCAGGTTGTCGCCATTTTTCAGGGACAGAATATAGGAAGACACATGATTTTGTTGCCAAGATAGTACATCAAGAACTGGCTATACACCTTCAACTGCTGAGCCAAGAGAAAGTGCCGTTCTATAAATATGCTCCTGAAGGTGTACTGGAAAATGACAGCTTTACGTTTTACTGGGATCGTACTGTATTGACAGACCAGTCAGCTGTGCACAACAGACCTGATGTGGTTCTTGTTGACAAATGCATGAAGCACACCACCTTCATAGATGTGGAAATCCCAAACAGTGGCAACATGCTAACAAAGCATGTTGAAAAGCTGTCAAAATACACAGAGCTTTCAGAACTGATAAGGAAGAAATGGCACATGGCACAAGTCAGGACAGTTCCTATTATCATCTCCAGCACTGGCGTGATTCCCAACAACTTAAAGGAATCACTCATAGAGTTGAAATTAGACCCAGGCCTTTTCAAATTGAAGCAGGAAACAGTCATACTTTCTACGTGTCGCGTAGTAAGGCTGTTCTTGGGCAATCAGGCCTGAAGCAATGAGGGAAATATGAAGCTACTACTCAATGCAGTCACCAAGAATTTACTCCTTGTGATATATACGGTATCTGGGATTGTAAATGATTTCTTTCCAGCAAATATGCTGAGAATGTGTAAGCGCATGCGCAAAGTAAATACTAATAATAATAATAATAATATTAATAACATTAATAACAATAAAGCAGATATAGCGAGTTGGTCGGCCCTATCAAAAGGCAATGGCATGTAGAACTGGTCAAGACCATACCTATCATTGTCTCAAGTACGGGTGAGATCCCAAGTACCTTTCTCCAAGACCTTAAAGAACTGGATCTAGATACTCTACTATAGTCTACAAACTAATGCAGAAGAGGCAGTAATTCTCTCAACAACCAGAATCGTGTGGAAGTTCATGGGTAGCGATTTTGACTTTCAGCTTAGAAGAGGCTGTTTCAGTAACTATACTCTGATTTACAAAAGATGATCAGTGAAAGCTGTCACCCGCTTGAAGGGTGAGGTGAGGAGTGGAGACGAGAGAGGTAACGGTCTCCATAGCAACAGCGAGCAATGTTGCAATGTATGCCGACACAGCAGTAAGCACATGGATTGACTCAGTGTGTCTTCACTCGTCACGTTCATTAGAGCGCCAGGCAGGGGGGCTAACTTCCCCAGTATTTGTGTCTTCTAGCAAGCCTCTTGGAAAGTTATGAGTCATGATCTGCCACAGTGGCAACGCAGCATTTCCCTACGTGTTAGCTTTGACAGCTGTCAGCAATCATTATTGGTAATTCAGAGTATATATGCTACTTTGGTTCCCTGAAGCCCATATAGTTATGAAGTGATGTACCAGCAATGTGTTATATGTACTTTATAAAACAATAACAATAATTAAATGATAGCGAGGCTGTGGAGCTCAGGTAGTAGAGTGCTATCCTTCTCGAGGGTTCGATCTAGGTTCAGTCGTGTATTAAATGAAGGTGAACAAATACGACAGCCTTATGCCGATGGATGTAATCATAGCCACATATTTATAAGTGAGAGTGGGTTAGGGCCAGCAATCTAAATTTTCCAGTGTAAATTGACTCAATGACTTGTTCGTTTTTGAATGATAATTTTTTTGTTTTTAATTAATTTTTGTTTAATTTTGTAATGTTCATTTTTATTTATTTATTTGTTTTTGTTTTATTAAATTTTGGTCTTTTTAAATTTAGGTGTCCACCTCAAAATTTTAAATTCAATTACAAATTTGTATTCTTTAATCTGTGTTAAGAGGGGCAGATGACCTCGTAGTTCCGCCCCTTAAAACAACAATAACTAACTCATAGCCACATATAACCAGGCCGTGGCTAGACCGAATTGCAATGGCTTCATACATCCGACCGAGCGCCTGGCTGTCTCTTAATATTCTAATTTGATATCGGATTATTGTAAAGAAGTTCACTAATATGTATGGACAAGGGGAGTTACGTGTAGGTGACAAATGGAGATTTTGATGTAAGTTATTTAACAATTAATCAAATACAAGAGCATGACAAGAAATAAATATATACATCGTACAAGTGTTAACAGATTGCGTTTCCTAATTTGAAGTATTCAATGGGTCTGTCATCATTTTAGAATAATTGCTGAGAAGAATGTTTGATCCAATTGTAATTATTGCCACATATACACGTATCTTCAACGACGTGACGAAATGACTGTGTCAAGAAAACACTTCCTTGTGCAATAAATCACTGTCTATTTTTACTGACTAATTAATACGCCCATATCAATGATTTATGTGTATCTGTTTTACTTACACTGCTAAAATGCCAACGTAGACATGAGAAAATTAGCTGTCGTAGGTCATGATCGACCGAAATTATTAAATATTGACGAGGATTGTCAGCAGTGGCGTATCTAGTGTTGGATTCTGGAGGGAGATGAGCTAAGTGAAAATTACATTGAAGGATAAGGACGCGGACATAATGAAATCAAGTATATGATCTTGAAGTTTCAAAACCTCCTACCAACACTGTTTAAATGTTTTTTTTCATTAGCGTTTGATACTTTGTTTTTTTTACCCTATTTTCATATATGAAACAAGTAGTTCCGTGAAGAACTATAGAGCCTATTTTCATATATCCTACTTATGTTAACGGCCACAATCAACATACAAAATTTCAGTTTAATTGCTGTAACAGATTCGTAGATATTGAGAACCGTCTAAATATTTCAGATGATCGCCAGGTTGGATTTTTAATTTTTGTACTATTACAATAAGATTATTTTGTACGTGTGGTATTCAAACTTCAATCGCATGATTAGACAACAAGAAGTAAAAACGAGATTTTAAAATTACGCACAGCAGCCATCTTGTGATAATGCAAACCATTGAAATAAATTAGATGCCAGTAGATCAACATTTGTATAAGCATTTAACGTGCAACGTTTCACGGCACTCGGATAGTTAATTCGCGAGAAAAGTCCATTTAAATATTTATACTTCGCGTCGCCGCCATGTTGGATTTGTGCTCACCAGGTTCCTGAAAGTCCTATAGGTGAACATATGTTCATAGTCTCTATGAACATTAAAAAATTCAGTTTGGTTGCTGTAAAAGATTCATAGATATTGAGAACCGTCTAAATATTTCGGGAGCTCACCATTTAGGAGTGTTATGTGTATAGGCCATAGAGTTATGTACCATTCAAGGACAATTATTGCCTAGGTTCATTATTCAAACTTTCACTTCGATCGCATTATTACGACACAAGAAATTAAAACTTAATTTTAAAATTTCGCACAGCCGCCATCTTGAGGTTTTGTAAGCAATTGAATTAAATTAGATGGCAGTGCATTACAATCTGAAAAATCAATTACTGTACGACATTTCACTGCGCTCAGAGAGTTAAATCACGAGAAAAGTCTATTAAAATATTTTAAATTCGCTTGGTCGCCATGTTCGTTTCGTACTTTACAGGTTTATGAAATATACATAGGTATACCTGTATCAGTACCCTTTATCACCGTACAAAATTGCAGGGTGATATCTGTAATAGTTTCGGAGATATAGAATGTCAGTGAAATATTTCGCACAGCCGCCATTTTGAGGTTATGTAAACAATTGAACTAAATTAGACCCCAGTGCATTACAATGTGTATAAACATTTGCTGTGCCAAGTTTCATTACATTTAGATAGTTAAATCGCGAGAAAAGTCTATTTAAATGTCTCAACTTCGCTTGGCCGCCATGTTGGTTTTGTAGTCACCAAGTTTTTGAAAGTCCCATAGGTGAACTTCTAGGAGTGCCCTTTATCACCGCACACAATTTCAGGGCGATATTGGTAATAGTTTCGGAGATATTGAATACTAGTGAAATATTTCGCACAGCCGCCATGTTGGATTGGAGAGACGTAACAAAATTTGAAGGGCACGGTCGAGGTCGCCGGGAATAGTGCTATGAACTTCCCGAGTTTCATTGAAATCGCTCCAGCCGTTTCGATTTTATTAGGGGGGGGGGACACACACACGAATCACACACACACGCGCACACACACACACACACACGCACACACACACGGACAAAAGGTGATCTCATAAGCCTATTTTTTCAAAATTGAAAATAGGCTAAAAATAGGCTTATGGGATCACCCTTTGTCCGTGTGGGTGTGTCCGTAATAAAATCTAAACGGCTGGAGCGATTTTAATTTAACTCGGTGATGTCATAGCAGCATTTTGGTCGACCCCGACCGTGCCCTTCAAATTTTATTACGTTTCACCAATCAAACATGGTGGCTGTGCGAAATATTTCACCTGCATTCTATATCTCCGAAACTAGTACTGATATCACCTTGAAATATTTTACGGTGATAAAGGGCATTACTAGAAGTTTATCTATGTAACTTTCAAAAACCTATAAAGTACAAAACGAACATGGCGGCCAAGCGAAGTTGAAACATTTTAATAGACTTTTCTCGCGGTTTAACCATCCGCGCGCAGTAAAACTTGGTACGGTAAATGCTTATACAAATTTTAATCCACTGGCATCTAATTTATTTCAATTGATTTCATATCCACGAGATGGCAGCTGTGCGAAATTGTAATGTCTCGTTGTTATTTCTTGTGTCCTAATCATGCGATTGAAGTATGAATACTACACCTACACAATAATCTTCATGTAATAGTACATAACGCTTTGACCTACATATATAAAAATCAAACATGGCGACTATCCGAAATATTTACACGATTCTCAATATCTACGAATCTATTACAGCAACCAAACTGAAATTGTGTATGTTGATAGAGGCAATTGGTATAAGTAGGATATATGAAAGTAAGCTGTATAATTCTTCACGGAACTACTTGTTACTTATTAATGTACAAATTATCGAAAAATAACTGTTTTGTTGGTATTAAATTACGTATAATGACCAGTTAGCCGACACCGTGGTGTTGGGGTAGCGCGCCTTACCTCTCACCCGGAGGCCCCGGGTTCGATCCCCGGCTCCGTCAGGGATTTTAAAACTGACGTGAGGGTTGGAACGGGGTGCACACAGCCTCGTGAGGACAATTGAGTACCTGTCTGACAGTGAGACAGATCCCCGATCACGAAAACCAAGATTAACGGCCGAGGGGAGCCGACGCGCTGATCACGCATGACCCCAATATCTGCAGGCCGAATGGCTGGGCAGCGGTCGCTTGGTCGGCCTTAGCCCGTCATGGGCTGTATAGTGCCAAGTGTTGACTTTTTTATTTTTTTTATAATGACCGGTTTTCTTCCCGTAATCATCTGGCCCTATTTCCCGACATTGTATAAATATTGATAAACTAACGTTTCCTACTAATGTTTAACACAATAATACCGGTATTCACTTTCCAAAATGGTACTCACACTCGGATACTAACAGGTAAGCCACTGACAATTGGTGTATTTTCGGCAAGGGATGAGGAGAAATACTGCTCACCCACCTCACTGCTTGCTCTCTGGCTAACTGAACAGCTGACTGCTTTGCTCATTCAATAAGTGTTAAGTTAGGGTAGCGCTGGATATGCCAAACGAGTGAAAAGAATGCTTTCAAATTTGTAAGCATTAACATGCATCTTCCAATCATTAGTCATCAATCCGATGATTCGTTTTATTCAAAATTAAAAACTTCAACAAATTTAATAGTTTAATTATTTGGCTCGGGGGAGGGGGTTAACCCCCTGATCACCCCCCGTAGGGAGGGGGGGGGGGGGTCAGACCCCACTAGTATCAACGTACGATTGTTGTTACAATAAACAACACAGAAGAGCAGCCAAGTGTAATAAGATTTGAGAGTTTACTACTACTATTTAATATTATAGAATAACGACGATGAGTTAGGAGCTGTACGTACATTTACCAGATTATTAACCTTCCTTCTTGGGTCTACTTTAAACACTATTGTAAAACGTCCGAGTGTTAAAAGAATATATGCAATTTAGTACGGAGTCACACGTTCAGCACCATGGCTACCACTCGCCTCATATAGACGAGTGTGCGGATTTGCCACTCTGCTATGGGCAAGGCCTTCCTTAAAGGTGGCTATGATGTAATGGCACGTACATAAAATTCTGTGAACATAATATTCCGGAATCTCGATATCCCCAAAAAGAATAAAAATAGTGTGTTTAACAACATATTATTATTATTATTATTATTAATAATAATAACAATAATGGACTATTAAACAAATTATAAGAGGTTATATCTTTACTGAATGATATTTAATTTTAATAGGGTTCAAATTGTTTAGGACGTTCAGTAAATAAATTTGTTGGTAACAATTTTGGCGGAAGAGACTTGCAAGCGTGTTGTGATGGTTGTTGATAATTCATTTTAGGGGCTTGAAACATTTGTTTCTCAGCCCCGTGTAGTTGAATGAGTGTTGGATTTGTCTTATAAACTGTGTTTCTGTGGTGACTGTAGTAGTATGTGTAGCTGTAGTTATTAGGGTTGTGAATGAGGTTGGTGCCCGGGACTCCATGTACCATACTATCCCGGCATGTGCTTGGAAAGCACGTGGAAGAATCCAGGGAAATCCAAACGCAGGATAGCCACTGTTGGTGCTGAGTTCGGACCTCCAATCACTGGACTTGCTGCGATCGTGGTGCACGATTAAACGCGCATGCCTACACCGCGGTGGTAGGAAAGAAAGCAGCCGTGGTCATATGGAGGGACATCCCAACTTTGACCTCGTGGGATGCCACGGGAAATCATCTTGTGGCTGCCGATGGTGGGAAGTAAGGAAGCTTGTGGATTTACATGACCGTAAATATCGTGATCATGAGCTACTGGACCTCCTTTTTATGTAGAATCCGAGCCACAAAGCATGGCATTTCACTTCGAAAACTCACATGCATTGACCGGGAATCAAACCCGGTCCACCGTGGTGAGAGACCAACAGCTGGATTGCTGCGCCATTACGCCCCAACTTGCATATCGGCCGGTAATGCTAAGCTGTCTCAACACTAGCACCACACGTAGATGATGATAATAATAATAATAATAATAATAATTGCCTAATATTTTATTTTATTTACATAGTTTACGCCCACATTGAAGCATTTAAATCAATCCATATACACTACAGTGTTTACAATATTAGAGTTGTAATGGCTTCTCAACTTCCTCTTATCCTTCCAGAGCTTCTTTAATCTCTCCGACCTGGCCGCCCTCTCTTCATTTGTAATGGTGTACTGTTTTCGTTTGACTGTTTTTAATTTCAATCTAGTATCCCTACTTCTCAGAATCCTCTTCTCTTTTCTCTCTGCAATTTGTTTCATTGTAATATTTAGCTCGTCTAAATCATTCTGGACCTCAATGAACCAATTGTTCTTGGTTTTACTTTTCCAAAAGAAATTGAATAATTGTTTCAGTAGTCTGGTGTCTGGTAGTCTTACTATGTGGCTGAAAAAGGCAATTCTCCTTTTTCGCATTGTATCCACAATTGATTCATTTTCCCGATAGACTATTTCATTAGGCAGCAGTCTCCATTGTCCATTTACTTGATGTCTTTTATTGATGATTGTCCTGATGATCCTTCTGTCTATTTTTTGGATTTTATCTGTTGCTGCTTTGGTATTCATCTTAAACAGGGTTTCACTTGCATAAGTTGCTTCAGGTTTAACTACTGAACCATAATGTTTGAATTTGGCGTTCATCGAGAGAGATTTCTTCTTATAAGTTGACCATGTGACTCGTTGTCCTTGTCAATTGCCTAATAATAATAATAATAATAATAATAATAATAAGAGTCATCATGTGTAGCTCTGGTGGTAGAGTGCTAATCTACGTTCAGTCATGTAGTAAATGAATGTGATCTAATACGATCATGTCCATGGATTTGATGCCACATACAAGAAATCCAGCGTATATCAAAGTCTGGCAATTTAGCCCAGTCAAATTAGAATTTTTCGTGGAATTAATTTTCAGAAAGCTGGAAATCATTTTAATACCTTCGTATGGTCCTAAATGCGTGTAATCCGAGTTTGCACCATCCCAAGAGGTATGCAGAAATTTTGGGACCCAAATAGCCTCTTAGATGTCGATGGCCCTTCATCTAAAAAGCTCTCAAGCTGGGATGGCATGTCGAGCGCCTGTTCATTGAGATCATCTACAAAGGGAATGTCCTCACCTATATCTGCTTCTGTGGCGATCGGCATGTGGCACACACCCGTAACCTCGAATGGTGCTGAATTCGAGCAGAACTGGCCGTGGCAGTTGAGGCAAATTGTTGAACATTTCATAACAACTTTCCGGCAGCTGCAACTCCCTTACACCCCTTCTTACATCCGCAGGACACTGTGTTGAGGATTTCAGCTCGATCTGGATCCTTGGTCTTCATGGTGGGGAGCAGGCCATGGTCCGTCCTCTTCCAACCCCAGCTGAGAGGATCCTTTGGTCTATCATATCAGTCCTGGATTTGGTGGTAGACACGCAGAATATGTTGGGCGGCGGCGGCGTTTGTTGGTGGTAGAGAGGGCCAGATTGAAAGTTGGCTTTATGTGGGATTTTGAGAATATCTTGTGGCGGATTTTGTCCAAGGAGGTCTCATTGGCCTTAGGTGAATATAGGGCCTCCAGGAATAGTTGACCTGCTGAAATGAGGTCCTCAGGATCAGCATCTGCATGGTTGAAAACCTTGACAGCCTCCTGTAAAGCTTTGTTGTTTTCAAGGAGCTTGACAAACTTAAACTTTCCTTGGCGGTAGAATGCACAGATTGTATCACACACGCTGATTGCATGTAGGCACAGAAAGTTCTGTTTGACAGCAGACGAGAAGTTGAAGTACGTACCTCGGAGAGTAGAACGTGTTCAGAGAGGTCCCCTTTCCAGGTTACATGACGTAAATGTTTGAATTTGGTGCTTTGGATGTTAATAGGATCAATAGATCGATGTCCTCTCCGACTATTAAGACCGTCGCAAAGTTCTCTGCCGCTTGAATGGCGGTATTGATGATGAGAATGTCATCATCCTCAAGAGTTCGCCTCACTTAAACACCTGCTGTTCTAATTTCTCACACAGCATGGAGATAAGCTGTTCCTTTTTACTGTCGTTGGACAAAAAATTTTCTTTCGGCATGGTTGAAGTCATCGTTTCAGTGAACACAATGTTAGAAGAAGAGTGCTTGCTTTTACGGCGAAGAAGCTCAGCTGATTTTGTACTCTTTACTCATGCATCATCAGGGTAACCATCGAAAACTATTAATGTACTGGCAGGGTTGTAGTATTGCTTAACGTTGTCCACAAAATAGGAGAGAATTGTTGAAAAATTTTCCTTGGATTTCCAAACCACTCGATGTAGAATGAATCCCCCCCCCCCCCATCAATTACAATGGCACGACGTGCAAGAGCTGGTGGATCAGCAACTGGTGAAAATAAATTGTAGAACACAGATTTCTTTGTTTTCCGCATTCCTATTTCATCAAAGATAGAAAAGGTATAAGGAGTTAACTCAAACAAATAATAATGTTTGAACTGTTCCTCAGATTTTTTTAAGAAGTGTTATGCGTCGGAAAAGTGTATCTGGATTCATTAGTATATCTTCGCCGTGTAACCCGACTTTCGTGTTGAAAGCTTTAAGAGGAACCACTCGGTTGTGTCGTTGAAACTTGACATTACTGAAGTCGTTGCCAATAATCTTAGCAATTCAATGAATCCCTTTTTCAAACGCTTAATGGCAGTCAATTTTCACATCGCCAGTTACCCCTGTGATAATGGACATCGAAAATAGTCCAGTTGTGATGGGATAGTGAGATGAAAACCAGTCAAGAAGGATCGCAACGTCTGCATCGCCCCTCTGTACCCTTGAAAACCTAGCGTCGACGTGCTGCTGTGAAGTACCATATGTCACGCCACAAAAGTCTCCCACTAGTACCGCAATTTCCATGATGATGGTAGGTATTCTTGCAACCAAAGTCACCAGAGTACTGTCCGTTATGCCTCGTCCATGAGCCAGCCCACCTTGGGCTTTCAAAGACCTCATTTCCACCTGCTCAATCGTCTGATCAGTGAATACACCAGACCTAAACTTGTCAGACCCTCCGATGAAAAATCAGCTGTTTCGTATATTTTGGTCGAGTAGGTATAACGGCTTTGAATTGAACTCGAATTCGGTTTGACTTAAGGAATTGTATGAGGAGGATCGAACAGACTTGCGTACTAAATTAATGCTAGAAATAAAGGTTGGAACAATATTTTATTCACATAACTATTTTATGATTTGAATGGAAAATATTGATGATTTTTGGGAGAAATTTTGCAGCATTTTAAAGAATTAAGTAATGGAAATATTTCAGTGAATATTATTTTAACCAAGGGAGAGTCCAATCTATAGACACTGGAATATGACCAAAGTCTCAAGTTAGCTCGTCAAGGACCGGTTTTGTTCACCGAGTTGTCAATAACAAAATTTTGCACTCAACACTTATGATAAGAGGCTAGAACAATGAGTTTGCTTGGTAACTAAAGAGCCAATCAGAAAAAGCTACATAAACATAGAGGGAATTGTTATTATATTTTATTTTGAAGGAAATAAACTATATATCACTCTAATATTTAGAGAACACGAGATAATATTTTCCCATCGAATCAGAATTAAAAATTAATGAATACGAGAGAAGATATGAGCGAATTACAGGAATTAGGACTGTGTTAGAGGCTAGTCCGCCATTTCTGACAGTAAGGAGCGCGGCAAGAGAGAGGAGGGAGATTCATTCCGTTACTGCGACAGGTACAGTGCAGACATGTGTAACTGTTCGTCCGAAAGCATTTAAGCATATCGAGGTACGGCAAGGAACTGTAGACTTGACCGGAGGAGACATAACACTCACCGAGGAATGATAGGAGAAGTCAGTGAAGGAACATCAGCAGTATTTTAAAACTTGAAATGACGAAGTTTATATGAAGCAGTTTACATTATTGCAAAGAATATACTACCACATTATTATCGTTGTCCCGGGTTGAAGTCAAGAAAGAGCTTTCTTCAAACAACTGAAGCAATTGCAACAACATCTTCCGCTCGCCGTATAGAGCTATGGCGAAACAGGACACCTGCAAGTAATGGCCAAAACCGAAAGGAAGAGCCGGCTGCTGGTATTCAACTACCTTACCAGACGTGGAAAACGTTGAACAGACTGCGAACTGGAGTGACGCGGTGCAAACAAAATTTGAAGCGGTGGGGCTACATTACTGAAGATGCAACCTGCGAATGTGGAGATATTCAAGATTTTGAACACCTCTTGGTCTGCCCGAACTTGGCTGAAGCCTGCAAAATGGATGACCTGGTTTCAGCAAATGCTCGTGCAATCAAGACTGCCGAGTTCTGGGCCTCAAAATCGATTTGATGTGGTCACAAATTGTGTGTATATTGCAAATATGTTTTGAATTGTAAATAGCTGTATTGTACTGTCCTGGATACGAATATATATATATATATACTACATTATTAAGAGTAGTCAGTTATACTTCGATTGTCATAGTGAAGAAATCATAATAAGTATATTTCTTATTCATACACGATGGCAAAGAATTCAGGTCAGGGGGGAAGTTCCCATTGTGAATCTATTTTGAAGATCGCCATGCAGTACTGTACCCGTTCGTCCTGGGGATGCGATGACCCATCTGCTATTACATCGCATTCCTGGATTTCCAGGACAGAGCGGAGTTAAATGAACATGAAGTCAAATAAGGAATGTGTCGGAAATTCAGTTGAAATATCACAAAAGCAGAGGGTAACACGAGATAAAGTATCTCCAGGGTCGTTACGGGTTAAAATTTAATAAAAAATACAAATATAAATGGGCGCCATCAACTGAATCCCTAGCAAACCACATCCTTCCTGGTTAAGCCTTAATTAAGACAAGGAAAGAAATAGGAAAATCACATCATCATCAGATCACAACTAAGATAAAAACAAATTTATTCAACTTTGATAGTCAGACAGACATATTAAACACTCATCCTACCTGAGAGCATGGTCGAATGCCAACGTTAAATTGTCATTGTCCAGAAAATCGAACCATCTCTATTCTACTCAAAGTGTATTTAATCCACATAAAATAGGAAAAATTTCTATAGTTCTCTTGGGTTCTCAGGATCACCGTAGCACTATGTATTTGCGGCACTGACATTCGTGATACCTGAGACCTAACTTCTCTTTAAATTAACATCATGAATGTGGATGTAAAAATATAATTAATCTGTCTAAACACATATATTCTAATCACATATTTTAAATATCACATAATTTATGGCTTGCATGGCATTATTCAAATGCTGAATATGTTAGTAAAATGCTCCTAAACATTGAATAATTAATTTACACTATTTACACTGTCATTAATAATTGCTTGTTTGTGAATCACAGAAAATCCACTACTCATTGGTTATAATCATCATCATCATCAAAATTAAATATTTCTCACATTAGTTCTCATCTCAGAATTCAATATATTCAAGTCAGAATAATTAATTCATTTTCATCAAATCATTTAAATGAATATTATAATCATCAATTCTTTACACTCTCTAATTATTCACACACTCTCATCTCATCATCTCCTTCAGATTAAATCATCTTAAATCATCAATATAAATTGTTTAATTCATCAACTCAAGTTGCAATTCTTCAAATCATTCAAATCATACCTCTCAATTAAATTTATTTAAATCCATTTAAATTTATTAATCATCAGCTTCTTTAAATTAATTATCACCTTCTAATTCAGTTATTCAGCATCTACTCAATCATCTATTAATTTATTTAAATCAGCTTATTTATTCAATCTTTAATTCATCCATTTATTTAATTTATTTATTTATTCCAAAATTTAATTTATCAATTTATTTAAATTTTATTCATCTGGTTATTTAGATTTTCATTATTTCATCTAGTCATTCTGATTTTTATTTCATTAGGTCAGATCATTAAAATGCTTAAACTTCAGATTATTATTTCATTAATTATTATTATCAGAAAATCTTGTATTATCAACATCATTTATTTGTTTAATTTCCTAACAAATTGTTTAATATGGTTTATAGAACGTTGTCTTACAGTTTTATCACTTCCAAGTTATATCTCGTATTAATTATCATGCCAAAAAATATTATTGCCTTCACAAATTCACTTTGGATCTCACTATCCACAACTACATCACATATTCTCACTTTATCAAATATCATATTTGAATACCACAATTATTCCACAAAACTCCATAAATATTCAGCGCACAGCATGAATCTCAAAAATTATGCTAGACTGGGTTCGACAACCTCAAAATACATTAGCAATATTGCAACTTCCACTTGGCAACTTCCACAAAATGCCTATCACAAACTTCACTTGATCACGTTGCATGATCTACAAAATATACAACTGGCTTCAAATTATCAACGCACACAATCTCCAATAACTGTAATTAATCTGATCACATCTAGACAACTTCTTAAACAATTAGGAAAAATATTACCTCAAATTCAAGATCTGCTATCAAATAGCATAAATTCTCTTAAAATTCTCATAATTCACTTCACAGAAAAACACCAATGTGCTATAATCTCTCACATCGAAATATGCAATACTGATCTGCTTCAACATAAAACTGACCATTAATGATTCATCTTACAAGATTCAATTACTTTAAATCCTTCTCAAGGTATCAAACTCAATCATAAAATTTATCAAAAGCATCAGCTGTATCAGCTGTTAAATGAAAGTACTCTCAAAAGAGTATAGCAACAAAATATTGGATTGGCAAACAAGAATGACAAAATGTAACCCTGCTGACATTTATTTTTAATTTATTTAACAATATTCGACTGATATGTGACTAGTAGTTTCTTGTTTGATGCTCTTACAATCTCAAGTACACTCGGATGATAAAAATGAGTTCCTCAATGGCAAGTAAAGATGAGTACCACCACGCAATCGTATAAATACGAAAGACCTTGCCCCGTTGACTATCATGATAATGCCCTGAACTATGGGTAAAGATGTGTACCACCTAAAGCGAAAGGCCCCATTTCGTCGTCTAATGAGTGAATGTACCAGATTGGAATCAACAAGTCTCTAGTTGTCACATAAAAGCGATATTCATTCACTTGAGTGAATAACATCTTAATATCTCCAAACAATCCAATGGAAAAATCCCTACTGATGAATAATACACACTCGCTAGTATGCAATGAACTGACGAAGTAATTTAAATAATCCAATTGCAGATCACGAGTTCGAAATACTCGCCACAAAAAAAATAACTATCCAAGAAAAAACTATCCTTACTGAAAAATGTCCAAAAGATCAAACATCTGCTTAATAAAGCCAACCAATGGTGAGAATTTCGTATAATGGTGCCTGCCATATCATATGGTAACGCCATATTCTAGGAAAATTTGGAGCAAATAATGTCTAAGCCATGTCTAAATAATCGTAGAATTCCTACTAGAAATATATACAAGTATGCCCAGTGTTCATGAAAAAATCATATCAGAAAGTCATAACTCTTACAGTACCTTCTCATATCAGCTGTTAATATATTTCAAAGATCGTCGATTATCCTCGTGTGTAATAAATTTCTCGAAAGATCGACGGGAATATCGTATCACCCACGCAATAACGATCGCCTTCATATCCCAAGTGAATCAGCTGTTGGACCTCCTCTTCTTCAGGAACCGAATCCATCGCTCCGTGGTGCCATCACGTCTCTGTCTTCGTTTACTCCGACATGATGAACTGCGTGTTATCCATAGCGGATACTGTCCAAATTCTTACGTAAAAGTTCATAAAAGCAGCGTACCCCATATTCTTCTTCTATGTTACGCCACTGTCCCATACAATGTTCGGTTTGCTTGTGATAAATGTAAATCTCCACAGCGGCTAAATCTCACTTGCAGAAAATAATTTTATTTATGAAAGTGTATAAGATTTTGAAACACCCTGTAGCTGTGTTCGTACTCGATATTTTATAATAATTCAAGAAAAAGAATTGTATTACTGCACGTGCCAATGTTCATAAGTGCATATACTTGTAACATTTCGTTTGCTTAAAAGCGTTAATGTTAGCTTGACCCCATGGTCGCTCTACATGTTCCGTTATGAAATGCGTAGTCGTAATGTCATTTGAATATCTAAGTTCATTTGAAGTTCACAATTGCAGTATATTATAACTATCTGCCTGCACAATTCGATTACTGAATACAAGTCCCATACAATGTTGTAACTGAATGTCGAAATGAAGTTCAGCTTCTTTAATGTTGCCTGCGTATAAAAGTCGGAACTAGCACGATCTGCTCTACTGCACTGTTCCAGAATGATCTACGCTTAAAGCCGGTCTCGCTATACCGCTTCGCTGTACTGTTCTGCGTTACAAAATGCAGCTCGAAATAAAGTTCTCAATCTCGTATTATAATGCTGTTCTAACCCCGGCTCTTCCCCTGCTAAACACGGCCCGTACAGCTTGCCTCTTAACCAGTCCTCGTGTCGCCTACCGTGCGTTGCTCGCCTTGACTCACTGACCTACTTTCCGCTCTCCGCTTGGTGAAGTAATACTGTCGCTTTCACTCCACGTAACAAGTGCTGTGCACCGCTCAACTTGCCGTACTCTCTGCGCAAGTGTTCTACTCAGCCTCGCTGACTGAACTCGACTGATGTGTCTAGACTGCGTTGAGGAGCTCCTACTCCGCGCTGTCACGTGATGTTCCCCCACCATCTGTGGTCATGCATCACAAGTATAATCTCGACCACCGTCATCTCGGCTATTAAGTTATACAATAACTTAAGGGATTATCTGTCTTTCTTCAAGTTATTACCATATATATTGCTTGACATTTCCTCTCTTCTGAGATGATATAATACTATGTTCCATAAAGATCTTAATAAAACTTCAATATTCCTCCCATAATTCCATCTGCTTGACTGGCAGTGCCTTCTTAATCCTTGGCCTTCTATGTCATTTCCTAACATTCCTCTCGACTCGATCTGAGCGCTATCTTTACAACTTTTCCCATAAATCTCAACTACGGCTTAATGTCAGCTGGCGTAGCCGATAGCCTCAACTAGGTATCGGGTACATCTCTCCCGTACATCTCCTTTTTTATCAGGCTTGAGAAAAAAAATACACTCTCAGGCATTCTATACACAACATATGTACACGATAGCTCTACAATCCTCTTACTCAGCATAATGATACTTTCTAATGCTAGCTGCGTTTAAAGTCCCCACAACTTCATTAGTATCCATTCTGACAATCTCGTAGCTGTTATTTCGGTATGTTTCATC
This sequence comes from Meconema thalassinum, assembly GCA_946902985.2. Taxonomy (NCBI): domain Eukaryota; kingdom Metazoa; phylum Arthropoda; class Insecta; order Orthoptera; family Tettigoniidae; genus Meconema; species Meconema thalassinum. The sequence continues at coordinate 33,702,908 of OX336390.1, forward strand.
AATTCGGAATGGACCAGCGTACAATGGCGCAAATTTATGGTAGATCTTCAGTTGATGATTCGATGTGACTGGCTTCCTAATCAGCACCTCGTCATTTTCTTGAAATGGCTCGTGAAACCTCCTTCCTGCGTATCTCCTGGCTCTCTTCTCCGTCTGTCTTCTGAGTCTTTATCCTGCCTTCTCGACTCTTCTTTCTTGCGTAGGTTCAGGATCTACTGGTGCCTTCACGATTCGGTCCCATGGTCTATCAGGTTTCAACCCATGATGAAGCATGGACGGAATCTGTCCTGTGCTTTCATGTATGGTAGAATTCAGACATTGGCTAATGATGGGTATCACTTCCATCCATCTGTGGTGTTGTCTTGACACATATAAGCGACACATTTTACTAATCTCCGGCATAATTCTTTCGGCTGGATTTCCCTCTGGATACCGCACAGAATTAAATACATGCCTAATTCCCAAACGTTCCATAGCAATAGAAAATTCCATACTAGTGAACTGTGATCCATGATCACTCAAAAAAATTTCAGGTTTCCCCATACTTGGAATTACTGTTTTCTCTAATCTGTTGATCACGTACTTGGATGTAGCTTTCTGGATAGGGCATAGAGATACGTATTTAGAAAATACGTCTACTTTCACCAAAACAAACTGGTTTCCTTTCGTCGAACGAGGAATCGGACCGAAAATGTCCGTAGCGAAGCGTTCTCTCGGCTTGCTAGGCAATATTGATCTAGGAACTTCCTTCCGTCTTTATGACGTCGCGGATCGTTTGTCCTATTTGTCTCCAAACGAAAGTTTCTTGGGCAAGAGCCAAAGTCTTGTCTACACCTGCATGAGCTGCAGTTCGGTGTATCATCCAAATAACTGGTTTGACAAGCTTGGGTGGGATCACAACTCTAAGTTTAGTATGATCCTGATCGATATATTGGCATATAACACCTCCCATAATGTGATATTTTCTAGCTTCTATCTCAGTTCTTCTGAAATCTGGATCGGCGTTGTCCATCCTGCGGGTCAAAAAACGGTAAATTCTTCGCAAAGGTGCATATCTCTTCTGAGTTTGCGCTAACATCTTCAACTTTTCCAGAGTTCCCTGATCCTCTTGAATTAGATTGATATGGTTGACAATCACCTCCTCACAAGGGTTTCTGCTCAACACATCCGCTAACAGATTTAATTACCCAGGTCTATGCACAACAGTTGGGTTAAATTGTTGTAAGAACAGAGCCCATCTGGTGATGCGGTCACTTGCTAAGTCTGTTTTCATAATAAATTGGAGGGCTTTATGATCTGTGATCACCGTTATGTCATGCCCAAACAACACCTTCTTCCACGTCTTAAGAGCATGAACCACTGCTAATGCCTCTAACTCGGTTGCATAGTAATTTTTTTCACAATTCCTGAGCTTGCGACTGGTGAAAGCTAAATATATGTGTTTGTTGGTATCGTCCAACTGATATAGGATCCCACTGAGGCCTATTTTGGATGCGTCTGTCTCCACAAAAATTTTCTAGCAAAATCTGGGTACTCAAGCTTGATATTTTGGATCAACATGTTCTTAGCTGCTAAAAACGCTTGATTGCATCTGTCGTCCCATTTCCATCGATTTCCCTTTCTTAGCAAATCCTGCAGAGGTGCCATCGTTTCAGTATATTCAGGACAATGTGTTGAAAAGAACTGACACATTCCTAAAAACTGCCGTACTTCTTTAAGCTTTCTTGGGGTTGGAAATTCTGAAATTCTGAAATAGCCATGATCTTCTTTGGATTGGGCCTATAACCATCTCCATCGATTCTATGTCCAAGAAATTCGATTTCTTCATGAAAGAACTGACATTTGTTGAAATTCACCTTGAAGTTCGTCCTCCGAAGATCTTCTAAAAGCATTCGAAGGTGCCTGATATGCTCTTCCGCTGTCTCAGATGCTATAATCAGGTCATCGATATAGCTCACCACATGCTCCTTAACTGCATCTGATAAATTCTCATCTAGTGCTCGGATCATCACCGGACCACTATTCTTTACTCCAAAAGGTAACCTATTGAACACATATGTTTTTTTTTGATCAAATAAGAACCCTGTATATTGTTTGCAGTCTTCTGCTAGCTCTATATGATAATAAGAACTAGTCAGATCAATAGTAGAAAAGAAACCCTTTCCTCTGAATCTGCGCAACAATTCACGAATAACAGGTGGCCTGTCGTGTTCAGGAAGAACTCTTTCATTAAGGGCTCTAGCATCTAGGCATATCCTCAGCTTACCATTAGGTTTCTTGACAACAGCTAAAGGATTCAAATAAGCAGTCGGCATCTTCTTGATAATTCCGTCTTTCTCCATATCGCTTATCATTGTACTGACTTCTTCCTTCTATTTATCTGGTATGGGATATAAATTCTTGTGGTATGGTTTGTCATCCATCAACTTGATGCTGTAGGTAAAATTTTCTATGAGTCCTGGTTTATCATTGAATATGTCCTCATATTCTGAAATTGCTTGATCAAACTGCTCCTTAATTTCTGGATTTATTTTACTCTTCGTGTTAGTTTTATCCTCTATAGGCCTTTCAATGCTGCATACTATCTCGTCCAATATATTCTCTCTGAAGAATGTCACCCCGGATTCCTGATTTTCTATGACCCCTTCTAGAAAGTGCATGCGCCTACTCTGCATATCTATGATCAGGCCACTCTCACTTAAGAAATCCACTCCTAGGATCATATCGAAATGTAGTTGACCCACAACTAGGAACATCTGTTCAAAATATCTGGTTCCAATCCCAACATCTAAAAGTACCTGACTTTTACATTTCATGCTTTTGTCCGGGATCACCCCTTGAATTTTGCTAACAACAGTTGGCAACATCGTAATTTCTCCTGACAATTTCAATTCATCCAGGCAGCCTATGGATATCAAGCTCACCATAGCCCCCGTGTCCGCTAGTGTCTTTATTTCCTTTCCCATGACTTCCACACTATTATTATTCTCGAGTCAGAAAACATCAAATAAACACAGATACAAATACTATGACTACAAATATTATATAGTATTTGACCGAAACTTGGCCACTTCCACTGCATTCTGTGATGCTTCATAAAGTTCATCTTCTGTGCAGGAGGTCGGGCACAGTCTACACTGAAGCATATGTTTCACAGTCTGATCTTGTCCACTGCCACACTGTATGTCGTCTTCCTTAATGTAGCCCCACTTTGCAAGATTGATCTTAGTTCTGCCCACTCCTGATCTTAATCTATTCAAGGATTTCCATGTTACCCAATCTTGATCATGACCAGGAGGTAAAGTTTCGGCTATCCTTTTCCAGCCCAGGAGAGGAGATTTCTTAGCTTTCCATAATTCTAGCCTGACTTTTCCACATGTAGTCTTCAATTCTTTGGATGTTCTTAGGAAACTCTTCCTAGACTTCAGCCTCAGAGCATGTAGTTCCTGCCCATGTAGAGGATGGGTTGCTTCCTGAACAACTTTCTTCCTTTCCTTGTTTGCAGCTACTTCTCGTCGAATAGAGGGTGGTGCTATTCCTGCAAGCTGGTAGAGGCATTCTGTTGGTGTTGATCTTAAGCATCCAGTTATAGTTCTACACGTTTCATTGAGAGCTACGTCTACCTGTTTAGCATGAGTTGAGTTATGCCACACTGATAACTGGCAATTCATGTCTATTCCCTCGATGTACTACGTCTTCCTCCTCAATTAAATCCTCGTCTTTGACCTGATACGTTTCAACAATGATGATTGATTCCCAATGATTAGTATTTTGCTTCGATGTTAATTTGTCGTTTTTTTTCCTTCACCACTCGTGCTTGCTCGATTGATTTCTCTAGTTATCTCCTCGGGTGGTGCACTAGGCTGTCTACTTTCTTGCCTTGATCTCCCATATTCTCGATTGTCTTGTCTTTCATTTGGATAATTTCTTCTGCTATCCTGCCTATCGTTCTGATTATACTGCTGACCTTGGTTCCAGTTGTATCGACCTCGATATCTATTATTGTATCTATTCCTATTTTGGTATCTGGAATTCTGATCATAGTTCCTGTATCTACTGTTTCTTGCGTCCTGATCCTATGGCCTCTCATATGGTCCTCGATATCGATCATTCCCACGAACGTTGTGAATATTTCCTCTATTCCCTTCGTTCCTTCTGTTTCCCCAGGAATCTCTTCTATCCGTCTGTGCTGCGTTATCGACAACTACCACAATCACCTCTTGCGTGTTTCGATTATCGTTCCTTGCAGTTCTGGGTGTAATTTGAGCGCTTGTATAATCTAATCGTCGTAAGATATCGTCATAGTGCTCAAGTGTGTTCGCTCCCGATGCTATGAGTGATCGTTGTACCTCAATTGGCAACTGTCTTGCTATAGCTTGCAAAAGCTCTTCTTCTGGCAATGGAGGAATCAAAAACTGTAATTTAGCCAATTGCGAAGTAAAGTAATTAGCATAATGCGTTGGATGTGACGTAGAGTAACGTTTCGAATACATTTCTGCTCTTACGTTCAGCTGATCCTCTGCACTCCAAAATCTCCTTAAGAATGCTGTGGCAAATTGTTCCATATTCGCAAAATTGCTCCTGAATGCCCGAAACCAAGTTAACGCTGGCCTGTCTAAGGCGCGTTCGACTATCCTTAGTTCTCTCTCCTTGGCTACTCTATGTTCCGCCATGTAATCGCGAATATCTCTCAGAAATTCTACTGGTGTGACTCCTGTGTTCCCTGAAAACTTCCTTGGCTTGTCGTCCAGATTTCGGATTATGGTCACTGGACCTGAGTATCGTTCACTCGTACCAAACGTACTCCTATTCGAATTCGGATTATCTTGAGGGGTTGAACTAGCCATTTCGAATGTTACATTCTGTTGCGTTTGACGGTCTTCTCCCACGCTAACCTCCTGATTGTTCATACTGCGGTCTATCGGTGTCTGATTTATCGATACTTCCCCCGTTGTAACATTTTGACTTGTGAAACTATTTATTATAGATTCTAGTTTAGTCATCCTATCTTCTGTTCGTGTTTCTACTGTATTGACCTTAGTTTCCAAATCATCTAACGACGTAACATTTTGCGTTCTGTTACTCTCTTTTAAATCGTTCTTCGTTGTTCCTTTAACTGATCAACATCTGTCCTAAATTGAGCTGAATCTATCTTCATCGCTTCCTTATTCTCAGTAAATCTCGCTTCCAAGTTCGCCATACCTGCGATTAACTCCTCATCCAACCCTGCACGTTTTTCTTTTGCTTCGGCATCGACCTCACTATACCGTTCTTCCACTATTGCACCGACTCTATTTTTGAATAAAGCTAAGTTTTCATTAACCTTCTGCTCTATATCATCATCAATTTTCCTAATGTCTATCTGCAATTGGTTTTCTAAGGATTTCAAGTTAGAATTAACCTCTCCTAAGTCTTCCTCTTTAACGGTCCCAATTACTGACTTTAAACCTTCGATTTCATTACCTAGATTCATTTCTAGACCTTTGATTTTAGTTTCGAAAGATACTTCAGTAGACCACTCTTGTATTTTGCCTACATCTGCCACTAAACCATCAATGTCGAATCTTAATTTCGATACATCGGATTTAATGTCTTTCTGTATGGACATAACATCTGTTCTCAAATTAAGAATGTTTTCTTCTTCTCTAATCTCTAAATCAATAATATTCTTTCTTAACATTTGCACATTTTCCTCTCCTTTCATTTCTACTGCTTTTATATCTAATTGTAAAGCCTTAAATATTTCATCATTCTTTAACGTTAATCTATTCTCCAAACTAGTTAAATTGTTTTTCAACTCTGTGTTATTCTCTTCACTACGGGCTTGTAATCTAGTTTCTAATAATTTAAAACTATCTTTCAAGTTAGCTTCACTAGCTTTCAAATTATTTTCATTGCTAGCCTGTAATGATTTTAATTCATCCCTATTACTGGACTGCAATCTGGTCTCTAATGACTTCAATTCATCTCTACTATTTTTTTTTTTTTTTTTTTTTTTTTTTTTTTAGTTTTTCGAGGGAAAAGTGGGGAAATCTTCAAAAGACAGATTGCAAGCTTCCGGACTTACAACTGTGCAGGATTCTTACCTACTAAAAACCCACAAACCCTATACTTGGCTTAAGGCCACCCCGGAACTGCCTGTTCAGCCTTACTTCAGGGTGGAGCCTCTGTTACGACCAGAAGTCTCAGTCAATTTCATTAAATGTGATGATAATGAAATTACTCATCATCATCTTCACTGTCTTCAGCAACCAATCTTCTCGGTTCCTCTTCTTTTTTTGTTTTCAGCAGCTCAGAGATGTAGACTGCAATCTGTGCCCAACTTTCTCTGCTGCTGAGCATTTTATCCACCACATTGTCTGGTGTAATGACACCTACTTTTGTCTCCAGAAGCCTTCGAAGATTTCTCCACCTCAAGCATGCAAAGAATGTGTGCTGAACATCGTCCCATTGATCATCACAATAACGACAACGTGAACTCGGTGAAATTCCCATTCGATGGAGGTATGCTTCATAATAACCATGGCCAGAGAGAAACATGGTAATGTAATAATTAACCTCACCATGTTCCCTCGACAACCATGGCTTCAGTTGCTTGATGAGCCTAGCGGTCCACCTGCCACGATTTTCACGTTCCCATTCTTCCTGCCATTCCAGAAGAGATCTGTCTCTTTCCTCCCTCTTCACGCGTATCTTAGAATGCTCGTCTTTGCGCAAGTATATACGGCGCCTTTCCTTGGCCAGGATGTAAATGGGTATCGCCCCAGCTATTACTAGCACTGCCGGTCCAGACACTGTACGATAGGCAGAAGTTATTCTGAGGGCAGCTCTTCTGTGAACAGAGTTTATCCGCTTCCTATACATCTCAGAGCCAAGAGCTACTGACCAAATCTCTGCACCATAAACAATAACTGATTCCGCCACTCTCATCAGCAGTTTCCTCTTCAATTGTGAAGGGCCGCCAATATTAGCCATGAGCCGCGACAAGTTGTTAACAATCCTTGCAGCCCTATCAGCAATCTTGCTGATATGATTCCAGAATGTTAACTTGCTGTCAATCATAACACCCAAGTAACGAACAGCAGGAGCTGTTTCTATCACTTGATTATCTACTAGCATGGGTACAACTCGTGGAACTCTCTTCTTAGTAGCAAGGACTAGTTCAGTTTTATGAACTGCTAGTTGGAGACCATGTTCATTCATCCAGGTGGAAACTCTCCGCATTACCTGATTCAGTTTAAGTTGCAGACCCTCCATGGAGCGCTCCATAATGAGCACAACGAGATCATCAGCATATCCCACCAAAGAAGTGTCCTCTGGCATCTCCATCCGTAAAATACTGTCATAATTTACGTTCCATAAATCAGGACCTAACACCGAGCCTTGAGCCGCCCCCGCTGTTACCTTGCGACACTTGACTCCTTCATCTGTGTCATACTGTATCCAACGATCACAAAGATAATTCCTCAGAACAGACGCCAAGTAGCGAGGAATGTTAAATGTTGTTTCAAGTGCAGCTATTATGTCAATCCACCGGGCAGAATTGAAGGCATTTTTCACATCCAGAGTAACCAGTAAGCACATTTTTCTAGAGAAATGGTTGCCATGCTCAATGGATCTGACAGCCATCACCACTTCTTCAATGGCGCTGATGGTGGACTTACCCTTCACAAAACCGTATTGTTTGGGGGACAGACCTCCTGCAGCAACAATCGCTGCCTGAAGCCTTCCTTTAATCATCTTCTCAAACAGTTTGCCAGCCATGTCCAACATGCATAGAGGTCTCTGACCTGAAGCAGTAGTGGGATCTCCTTTGCCTTTAGGCATGAGCACAAGCTTGGCCACTTTCCACGGGGTCGCAAAGACTCCCTGTAGTAAACAACAATTATACATATTCAGCAAAACATCTGGTTCCTCTTCGGATATCATCTTTAACACTTCAGCAGGAATTCCATCCGGCCCTGGTGCCTTCTTATTCTGAAAAGATCGTGCTGTAGTTTGTAATTCCTCCCTAGTGAATAGCGGAATATCATCTAGCATCACCGGCATGTGATCGGGAAATCTCTCTGGGTGATTAGGAAATAGCTCATCTATAATAGCTTCCTTCTGGGATGCCGTCATAGCAGCAGTAGACACCATAATGCCGCCGAGCTTCTTACTGACAATTTTGTAGCCCAGACCCCATGGGTCCTGATCCAGATCGTTAATGAGCTCGTTCCATTTATGTGCCTTACTTTGAGCAATGGCCCGTTTGAGAGCCCTCCTCGCTACTCTACACTCTTCTATCGCATTTGCAAACTCTAGAGAATCTCTGCAGAGCCTTTGTGCCCTTCTCCTTAATCGAAAACACAATCGTCGAGCCTCTGCTATTTCAACATTCCACCAATAGGCTGGCCGTTTGTTTGGAAAAATCTTCTTCTTGGGCATGGATGCTCCGCAAGCCTTAACAATGAGATCAATGGTCGACCTAACCAGGGTTTCTGCAGAGCTCGCGGGGCTATGTTGAAACAAATCCTCCAGAACTTGTTTCCCTTGTGCTATTACTGCAAGAAGAATTTCACCATCCATGTGATCAACGTTCCATCTAAACGGTATCGGAATTTCATGGACTAGGCCTCCTCGAGGCCTAGTATTAAAAAGGATGTATCGATGATCACTGTTGTTATAATCTAGCATTACATGCCAGTCTGCAATGCAAGCAGCAAGATCTGCAGAGGCAAACGTTAGGTCTGGTGTGGTTTCGTTTTGCCCAGGCCGACAAAATGTTGGAACATCACCGCTATTTAGCAGCACCAAGTCCAACCTAGCAGCCATCTCCAAAATTCTATGGCCTCTCCCGTTTGTATGAGCCAAGCCCCACTCAACTGCTCGACCATTAAAATCACCGGCCACCAGAATACCCCCAGTTACTGTACCTAGGAAATCCTCAAGGGCAGATAGTCGGGTCTCAAACTGCCGAATTGATTCATTGGGTGTTAAGTAACAGCTTACATAAGAAATATTTCTGCTCTTGACCCAGACAAATCCATTTCCAGCACCAAACTTTTCAATAAAAACTCTGCTTGGATCCGCTACCCATATAGCAGCCGTCCCACTTTCATCAGAGTACCACGATGGAATATCCCTGTTCTTATATTGTTCGCTAATAAGCACAACATCAATATTCTTTTCCGCGGCAAACTGAACTAGGAGATCGTTAGCCACCCTGCTACGATGAATATTGCCTTGTAGAAATCTTAGCATTTTGACTGTTGAGCACTCTCCAATGCACGTCGAAAGACAGCACACATACCTGACCCGATCACATGGTCGTCATTCTTGCCTTCACACGCGCAGATCGAGCATTTTGGGGCAGACGTGCAGTGAGTAGCTTTATGCTCCTTTCCCCCGCATCTGTAGCACAACTTCGACCTGTCAGGACCCGTACATTGTCTTGCCATGTGACCATAGCCCATACATCGGAAGCATTTCAGCACATTGGTCCTTTTCCGAATACGGCAGCTAACCATGCCTATCTTAATATGCTGATCAAGGAGCAACTCATTTGCCGCATTGGAGTTTACCACAACTATGGCCATACGCTGTTCTCTTGAATTGGGCTTGGTAATAGTAACTTTTATTTCACCCATGTTATCCTTAAGCCGGTCCTCTAATGTTGCCTGGACTTCCTCTGCTGTTGTAAGACAGTCCAAATCCCTAATTTCCAAGGTTATGGTAGGAGCCAACATTTTAACTTCACCCAAACCCTCAGCGGCTTTGGAAATCATCTCCCTGAACTTAGATTTATCTCCATTTTTCCCTTTAATTTCAAGGAGCACCGCACCAGTCGACGTTCTGCGAATCGATTTAAGGTTTACGCCACTGCAATCAGATGTTGCTTGCTGACGCAATGATTGAAGAACTTCTGAATATGTCTTCCCCTCAGTAGGCTTGATAACAATTGCCTCGTTGCGTCTTCTATCCTTCGTTTTATTTCCCTTCTGATGTAGAGAATGATTACTTCTAAGTTCTCCCTTTTCGTCCTCCAGAATAACTTTACCGCTATGACCCCTGTGTTTCCTTGTTCGAACTGTTTGCCAGGCATCTTCTGCTAACTTCTCCACGGGAGGTTCAATGACCACAATTTCATTTGCAGATATGTTTTCGGAATTGACACTGCTCTCAATTACAGTAATCATTGTTTCTCCTTGACTTGCAGCCTTCTCGCATATGGGAGTTCTGGGTCGAGTGATGGTAGTGACCTCTGTTGCCAATCTAGTTTTGCGGCAGTGATCGAGGACATCAAAAACCTCTACTAACTGCGCTAGGCTATTCTTGATATTATTACTCACATTTCTTTGAGTTTTGGTAGCTGCCATCATGATCTTCAGTAATCCTATTCCTTTCAGAATCTCTGACTCTTCTTTTATGTCTATTTCATTTCGACATTTACCTTTGTCCGCAGTGAACCTCAATTCATCTGAACCTCCATTCTCACTCGAGATTATTGTACTCTGCCCCGCCATGACATTAGATGCAACGTCCAGCTCCCTAGATGAAGTAGTTTTTGTAGACGCCACACATCGCGCGCCATTAGAATCTCCCACTTGGGCCTGAGCGCTGGTATCTGCGCCGTTTACAATCTCGGTGGATTCCACACACAATCTCTCCATGACACCGATCTCTTCTCTTCTGTTGGACATAACCTTACTTTCCACAAGCGACGGGGACACAATTCCTGAACAGATGGAAGAATTACTCACCCAGCCACCCCTCAGGTAGAGAAATCACTTCGTCGTGCGGAAGAGGCTCTGCCACACAAAACTCAACCCTTTCAACTAATATAGTCACCGAAATATACCGTCAAACTCACTTAAACCACGAAAGCCAAGACGCACCAACCGCTCAGTACGACAACAATCGTACTATCCATCTCTACTATTTGACTGTAATCTTTCTTCCAATAATCTCAAATTATTTTCGTTACTAGTCTGCAATGACATCAACTCATATTTACTATTTGACTGTAACCTAGTCTCTAATGACTTTAAATTATCTTTCAGATTGTCTTCATTACTAGCCTGTAATGATCTCAAATTCTCTTCATTACTAGTCTGTAATAACTTTAAGTTTTCCCTACATCTAGCTTCCGAATCAGTTATCTGCTCTTCAACTTCTGTTTCCATTTTAGAAATAGTTACTGCAATACTAGACATGCCATTCTGTAACTCTCCTAACACCTTAGCTAAATCTTCCTGTAACATAATTATATCTTTCAATAAACGTTTTATTCAGAGACGTTAGATAACAACACATCACAATGTATCAATTCCTGCATTCACTTGGGTATAAGAAAAATGACTTATAACTAAACATGATATAACACTAATATGATTAACATGATCACTGGAATGGGCATACAAGTATATTGTCTGACTAAGTTTAATAAATTTTATAACACTATTAAATGAAATTGAGATCAATCTCTTCGTAATCTAAATCTGATGTGATTCCATAGAATAAACAAAATCGAAGCCCCACGGAAGGGTAAAGCCAATTCTTCCTCTCTCTCTGTACCCGTTCGTCCTGGGGATGCGATGACCCATCTGCTATTACATCGCATTCCTGGATTTCCAGGACGGAGCGGAGTTAAATGAGCATGAAGTCAAATAAGGAATGTGTCGGAAATTCAGTTGAAATATCACAAAAGCAGAGGGTAACACGAGATAAAGTATCTCCAGGGTCGTTACGGGTTTAAATTTAATAAAAAATACAAATATAAATGGGCGCCATCAACTGAATCCCTAGCAAACCACATCCTTCCTGGTTAAGCCTTAATTAAGACAAGGAAAGAAATAGGAAAATCACATGATCATCAGATCACAACTAAGATAAAAACAAATTTATTCAACTTTGATAGTCAGACAGACATATTAAACACTCATCCTACCTGAGAGCATGGTCGAATGCCAACGTTAAATTGTCATTGTCCAGAAAATCGAACCATCTCTATTCTACTCAAAGTGTATTTAATCCACATAAAATAGGAAAAATTTCTAAAGTTCTCTTGGGTTCTCAGGATCACCGTAGCACTATGTCTTTGCGTCACTGACATTCGTGATACCTGAGACCTAACTTCTCTTTAAATTAACATCATGAATGTGGATGTAAAAATATAATTAATCTGTCTAAACACATATATTCTAATCACATATTTTAAATATCACATAATTTATGGCTTGCATGGCATTATTCAAATGCTGAATATGTTAGTAAAATGCTCCTAAACATTGAATAATTAATTTACACTATTTACACTGTCATTAATAATTGCTTGTTTGTGAATCACAGAAAATCCACTACTCATTGGTTATAATCATCATCATCATCAAAATTAAATATTTCTCACATTAGTTCTCATCTCAGAATTCAATATATTCAAGTCAGAATAATTAATTCATTTTCATCAAATCATTTAAATGAATATTATAATCATCAATTCTTTACACTCTTTAATTATTCACACACTCTCATCTCATCATCTCCTTCAGATTAAATCATCTTAAATCATCAATATAAATTGTTTAATTCATCAACTCAAGTTGCAATTCTTCAAATCATTCAAATCATATCTCTCAATTAAATTTATTTAAATCCATTTAAATTTATTAATCATCAGCTTCTTTAAATTAATTATCACCTTCTAATTCAGTTATTCAGCATCTACTCAATCATCTATTAATTTATTTAAATCAGCTTATTTATTCAATCTTTAATTCATCCATTTATTTAATTTATTGATTTATTCCAAAATTTAATTTATCAATTTATTTAAATTTTATTCATCTGGTTATTTCGATTTTCATTATTTCATCTAGTCATTCTGATTTTTATTTCATTAGGTCAGATCATTAATATGCTTAAACTTCAGATTATTATTTCATATATTATTATTATCAGATAATCTTGTATTATCAACATCATTTATTTGTTTAAATTCCTAACAAATTGTTTAATATGGTTTATAGAACGTTGTCTTACAGTTTTATCACTTCCAAGTTATATCTCGTATTAATTATCATGCCAAAAAATATTATTGCCTTCACAAATTCACGTTGGATCTCACTATCCACAACTACATCACATATTCTCACTTTATCAAATATCATATTTGAATACCACAATTATTCCACAAAACTCCATAAATATTCAGCGCACAGCATGAATCTCAAAAATTATGCTAGACTGGGTTCGATAACCTCAAAATACATTAGCAATATTGCAACTTCCACTTGGCAACTTCCACAAAATGCCTATCACAAACTTCACTTGATCACGTTGCATGATCTACAAAATATACAACTGGCTTCAAATTATCAACGCACACAATCTCCAATAACTGTAATTAATCTGATCACATCTAGACAACTTCTTAAACAATTAGGAAAAATATTACCTTAGTAATCGTAATCAAATTCAAGATCTGCTTTCAAATAGCGTAAATTCTCTTAAAATTCTCATAATTCACTTCACAGAAAAACACCAATGTGCTATAATCTCTCACATCGAAATATGCAATACTGATCTGCCTCAACATAAATCTGACCATTATTGATTCATCTTACAAGATTCAATTACTTTAAATCCTTCTCAAAAGTATCAAACTCAATCATAAAAATTATCAAAAGCATCAGCTGTATCAGCTGTTAAATAAAAGTACTCTCAAAAGAATATAGCAACAAAATATTGGATTGGCAAACAAGAATTACAAAATGTAACCCTGCTGACATTTATTTTTAATTTATTTAACAATATTCGACTGATATGTGACTAGTAGTTTCTTGTTTGATCCTCTTACAATCTCAAGTATACTCGGATGATAAAAATGAGTTCCTCAATGGCAAGTAAAGATGAGTACCACCACGCAATCGTATAAATACGAAAGGCCTTGCCCCGTTGACTATCATGATAATGCCCTGAACGATGGGTAAAGATGTGTACCACCACGCAATCGCCTAAAGCGAAAGGCCCCATCTCGTCGTCTAATGAGTGAATGTACCAAATTGGAATCAACAAGTCTCTAGTTGTCACATAAAAGCGATATTCATTCACTTGAGTGAATAACATCATAATATCTCCAAACAATCCAATGGAAAAATCCCTACTGATGAATAATACACACTCGCTAGTATGCAATGAACTGACGAAGTAATTTAAATAATCCAATTGCAGATCACGAGTTCGAAATACTCGCCACAAAAAAATAACTATCCAAGAAAAAACTATCCTTACTGAAAAATGTCCAAAAGACCAAACATCTGCATAATAAAGCCAACCAATGGTGAGAATTTCGTATAATGGTGCCTACCATATCATATGGTAACGCCATATTCTAGGAAAATTTGGAGCAAATAACGTCTAAGCCATGTCTAAATAATCGTAGAACTCCTACTAGAAATATATACAAGTATGCCCAGTGTTCATGAAAAAATCATATCAGAAAGTCATAACTCTTACAGTACCTTCTCATATCAGCTGTTAATATATTTCAAAGATCGTCGATTATCCTCGTGTGTAATAAATTTCTCGAAATATCGACGGGAATATCGTATCACCCACGCAATAACGATCGCCTTCATATCCCAAGTGAATCAGCTGTTGGACCTCCTCTTCTTCAGGAACCGAATCCATCGCTCCGTGGTGCCATCACGTCTCTGTCTTCGTTTACTCCGACATGATGAACTGCGTGTTATCCATAGCGGATACTGTCCAAATTCTTACGTAAAAGTTCATAAAAGCAGCGTACCCCATATTCTTCTTCTATGTTACGCCACTGTCCCATACAATGTTCGGTTTGCTTGTGATAAAAGTCAATCTCCACAGCGGCTAAATCTCACTTGCAGAAAATAATTTTATTTATGAAAGTGTATAAGATTTTGAAACACCCTGTAGCTGTGTTCGTACTCGATATTTTATAATAATTCAAGAAAAAGAATTGTATTACTGCACGTGCCAATGTTCATAAGTGCATATACTTGTAACATTTCGTTTGCTTAAAAGCGTTAATGTTAGCTTGACCCCATGGTCGCTCTACATTTCCGTTATGAAATGCATAGTCGTAATGTCATTTGAATATCTAAGTTCATTTGAAGTTCACAATTGCAGTATATTATAACTATCTGCCTGCACAATTCGATTACTGAATACAAGTCCCATACAATATTGTAACTGAATGTCGAAATGAAGTTCAGCTTCTTTAATGTTGCCTGCGTATAAAAGTCGGAACTAGCACGATCTGCTCTACTGCACTGTTCCAGAATGATCTACGCTTAAAGCCGGTCTCGCTATACCGCTTCGCTGTACTGTTCTGCGTTACAAAATGCAGCTCGAAATAAAGTTCTCAATCTCGTATTATAATGCTGTTCTAACCCCGGCTCTTCTCCTGCTTACACGGCCCGTACAGCTTGCCTCGTAACCGGGCCTCGTGTCGCCTACCGTGCGTTGCTCGCCTTGACTCACTGACCTACTTTCCGCTCTCCGCTTGGTGAAGTAATACTGTCGCTTTCACTCCACGTAACAAGTGCTGTGCACCGCTCAACTTGCCGTACTCTCTGCGCATGTGTTCTACTCAGCCTCGCTGACTGAACTCGACTGATGTGTCTAGACTGCGTTGAGGAGCTCCTACTCCGCGCTGTCACGTGATGTTCCCCCACCATCTGTGGTCATGCGTCACAAGTATAATCTCGACCACCGTCATCTCGGCTATTAAGTTATACAATAACTTAAGGGATTATCTGTCTTTCTTCAAGTTATTACCATATATATTGCTTGACATTTCCTCTCTTCTGAGATGATATAATACTATGTTCCATAAAGATCTTAATAAAACTTCAATATTCCTCCCATAATTCCATCTGCTTGACTGGCAGTGCCTTCTTAATCCTTGGCCTTCTACGTAATTTCCTAACATTCCTCTCGACTCGATCTGAGCGCTATCTTTACAACTTTTCCCATAAATCTCAACTACGGCTTAATGTCAGCTGGCGTAGCCGATAGCCTCAACTAGGTATCGGGTACAGTACTAAATCATGAAGGGAAGTTAGTCTACATTTACGGAGTGGAATTCAGAGTGGACCTGACAACATTGATTCCATCAATCTACGACTGCAACACCAACAGCAGTGTTCTGAAATCCCAACAATGAAACTATAATAATTTCCACTTCCAACTTGGAAAATTCTAAAAATAGACATTCCATCTACAATCATGAGGCATTGCGACGAGAGACCGGCCGTTCAAAGAATTCATTCGACAAATCTACGGGAGACAAGATTGCTAATCGCGAAGCAAGATGACCTTTTGACGCGAGCGGAATCCAAGCAGCCAGCTGCAGGCGAGGGAGAGCCGACCAGGTGATGACTTGCAGGCCGAGCGGAACCCGTTATCTACCGTGTGCCAGGCACGTGTCGATCAATGGCAGAAACAGCTTACACGTCCAACCAGGTATCGCGAGATACGAGCATCATGAATTCAGACGAAAGATTGTCATAATATCTTAGTAGTTTGTTGTATTATGGGGTATTCCAGATGTGACCAACAATATATGTAGATAATCTTTATTCATAACTCTTGTTACTATATTGTCAGTTTTGTAAATTTAATTGTAAGTTTATTTTACGTCAGCGTGTGTCGTTTTTGGCGTATATTAACGATAATTTGGAGTTTTAATGTTTCATATTTTAATTTTGCTGATACGTTTATAATTGGGCTCATTTTTAAACGAAACTGTTTGATACGAATGTAATGCTTCGATAGACTGCATCAGTGTCTATAGAATGCGTCAATGTTGATAGATTACATCGACTAATATAGAAAGCATAAGAGAAATATGCAGACATTTATTATAAACATTTTAATATGTAACAGAACATGTGTAATAATTATAAAATACTTTCTGAAGTATTATAATTCCATAACGGGATGTTTTGAGAAGCATGACATTGTTATAGTCATTTGTTATTAACACGATAGAGACTTGAATGAAATTAGGATCATATCGTTGACAGACAAAGTCAAGATGATGCCTAAAGATATAAACAATTTATTAATGACGTAATAAAATGCACATCAATTTGTGTAATTTGTTATTACGAATATACAGACCAAGTGATATGTAGATCAACCTGTGGTTTATTTTAAGATGAAACACAAATGCACATGAATAATTAATTCATTGAGAAATACCAGGAAGGGAGGAAATGATTTATTCTTATTAAATGCGAAGACGAGCAGACTAAACTCTTAGGAAGTTTATATTTTGTTGTTACGTGGATAATTTTATAATGTGAAGGTAATTAACGGACATTTGTCAGTTCAAGCAATGTAGAAAATCGAACAGCAATATAATTATGTGAACAAAAATAGTATTGAAGTATAAAGAGCACGAAGGTAATAGTTTCGTGGAAGAGAGTTGTTAGAGTGCATCATGAAAGATATTTCACGTGTTAGTGAATATCTAGTAGGGTCACTGAATCTTATACATATTTGGAAAAGTTTCAAGATGGGTTTATATTGAAGAAATACCGTGCATTATTATCGTCGGAAGGAAAGGAATGTGTTAAGAAATGTGTGCGTAAAACTAACGCACTATTAAGAGGTTATTCACCAGTTTAAGAAGGTTTAAGAGTATATTGCTATTGAAAGCAATCGTTCTGTACAGTATGTCGGGGAAGGTGACTGACATATAAGGGTTTATTTGTGTTGTACATGTCAGTGTAGAGTAATGCCACAATCCCCGAAGTTTATTAAGCTTTTAGATTATTCTCGCCTCGTATTTCCAGTTTATCGAATTTTATTCTTTGATAGTGACATTACAGAGCCGTAATTAGCTTTGTTGCTCGTTAAAGTAGTTCTATAGATTGTGACAGAACATTAAATACAAGGTGAAATTTTGTTGCGAATTGTATTGAAAGAAATGCTTTAGTGAAAGGAAGAACAGAGAGATAGGGAGATCACGTAAGATCTTGTAGATATTTTGATAGAAGTTCGTGCTGGACATGATAATTCTATTGTTGTAAAGAATTAATAATTTAATAATTTTTAATTAACATAATGTTAATGTGTCTTAAGTATCGATATAAATGTATAATTTAGGGTTTAATATGATATCAACTTAAGTTTTACAAAAGTAATTGATTACAGCTGATTATTTCAGGCTGTTCTTTAATCCAAGTCACGTGGTGACATTAGTAAAAGACTTTCAGTATTCTTCTTCTTTCTTCGATTCGGCCAACTAGGGAGCACGTCAGTTCAACTGTCTCTTCTTCCGAGCTTTAACTACCGCCCAGTGTTCCCGCATCCGTATTATTATTATGCGAACAATTTTGTCCAAGTAATATCCAATTTGTTTCACGAATTCTTACGCATTGAATGTCAACATAGATAGAAGGACTATCTACATTTTTATGTTAAAATATTTTATTTCTATTATGTTTTTCTTAATATTTGTGTTAGGGACATTTTTATATGATGTTAAATTTTTAATAAACCTCACAAGCACTATTTTGGTTAGCTTGCCCATTTTATAGAAACTGATAATCTTTTCATTTTACAATCGACGTGCGATAGTACTACTAGCTGGATACTAGAGCCCACTTAGTCTCAATTTCACCGTTCACGCTCAAGATTCAAGATTCTCGTTCTACCAATTTGTCTTAATTGTTTGATTGCAAGTGAATGTGTAACTCGTTAGTAGTAGTATTGCATGGCCGGTATACGCCGAGGATTTCCTAGTTATTCACCTAGTAGGGAAGTGTTGGTTTATCTGGATGGGTATCTACGTCCTTGCAAACATTTCCATCTCAGCGGATATAGGTGGTGGCTATGCGGAATTCGGGCACAGTATGGAACAGCTGATTTCATTTTCACGATTTCATAGTTCAATAGGAGAACCTATTCCGAAGATATGTGGTCTTGGAAAGTCGCAAAACTTAAGTTTGCACCGAAATGAGAAATTTTCCCAGTTTTGAACTTTTGATTTCGGCTGTACCAATGCACCAAATTTCACGTTTTAGATGTTCATTCGACGCATAATTTTACCTTATTTAATATTAAACAGATTTATATTTTCCGTCCGACTTACCGTTTGCGAGCTACAAGCTGAAAACTGAAAAAAGAGGGAAAATTTCTAGGTTATTTGGGTCTCAAAAGTTATGCACACATCTTGGGATGGTGCAAACTCGGATTACACTCATTTAGGACCAAACGAAGGTATTAAAACTATTTCCAGCTTACTGAAAATTAATTCCCCAAAACACATTTTTGGATCTAATTTGATTGGCCTAATTCGACATACCAAAATGACATGAAAGAAGTTAGCGTGTCTAAATAGTACATTAAGTAGGACTGTTTATGATCGATGATAATTATAATTATTTTATGTTCGAACATAAATATTCATAAATATCTGGCGAGATTTCGCCAGGTTTATGTACTGAACAGAGCGCATGGGACGCAAAGATTACCATGGCCTTCTCGAATACCCCACTATGACACTACTGTTAGACACGCAGTAACATTTAAAAAAGGAGGCCGTGAAAGTCAGCGCAGATGCGATGCTATCTTCACCTAATTGGTCACACATCTGTTTCTTGAGCTCTGATTGGTGGGAGAAACTGTTTCATAATGAAAAATAGTGTTATAATGACCCTCATTATGATACAGATTTCTGACATAATATTTACATTTCGACACCGTCGAACATAAAGCCTATTATTATTAGTAGTATTAGTAGAAGCCAACTATAATAATAATAATAATAATAATAATAATAATAATATTTTTATTACAGTACTTGCACTGTCTTCACGCAGAGATGGACCAACAGTTCCTTAAATTAATGTACCAAATCTTTAGGATTTACATTTTCTATGCATAGGCTTAGAGGCTGGCAAAATCCTAAACAGATCCACCATCACTAGTCATGTAGCCACTCCCCCTGGAGGTGTGAATCAGCTGTTCATAGGCTCGGTTTGTGTATTTAAATGTCATTGGCAGACAAGACGAGGAGGTCACTCAACTTCAGACTCTTGTCAACATTCCTCAGCGTTGGAGGGGAGGGTGGCGGAGAGAAGTCAGCTGTGCTGCTGAGAGGAACGCAGTCGAAGCCCTATTCCAAGACAATGACTGACGATTTTTGGGATTTAATTCCACCTACACTAATTAACATACGACTAAATTTCTTGAAGATATTGCTTAGAATACGATCTTCTACCACCAGCGTAACGGACGTCATTTATATCAATTACACCTGTATAATTTAAGAAAGGGGACTTACTTAATTGAATGGCATTCGATATAAGATATATGATATATGTGACGTCCGTTACATTGGTGGCAGAGGAGACTATTCTAAGCTTCCTACGTAAAAATAATATGTCACCTATCTTTAAATTGAAAATTAAACATTAAAAAGTCAATGTTTGTAGGTTTTTCTGAAACTGTTCAAGCAGAAGGTGCAATCCAAGTCTTTCCAGACTTGGGGCAAGACGAGGCAGTTTGAGGCGTCGCGAGTGCGGGGAGAGAAGTTGGTGCGTAATCGGAGCATTGACCTTCCTGTTGAGAAGGGGAGGGTATCAGCTGATATGAGGATAGCTGTACTCGTCTTGTAAGTCCCCTACGTAAGCAAATTGTGTTCTTCCTGTTGTTGTTGGAACCTCAGACAGTGGCCTGGGATATATGGACCGGTAGTATTCTGTAGCCTACTTTGTAAGTGTGGAAGTCATTGATTAATGTTGATGTAAAGGATAAAATAATTTCGATAATCAGCCCTGGTGTGTAGTTAGCTTCCGGCACGCGAAAGAAATACAGTGGGACAAAATTCCAACATCCCGTCGTCTGTTCAGAACGAGCATTTAAGACGGACGTACAATACTTGATGTTGTTTCGTTTGAGAGCCTTGGCGCTTGTGGTCATAACCCCCATGTAGTTGGCTGTGTGTAGAATGTGTCTGATGACCTGTGCTTTTGTGGTTTCTGTATTTGTAATTCAGGTGAGAATTGGGCAGATGGCGGCCGTGGCCTTAGGTGAGGAACCATCCAGGCATATGCCTGCGTTAGAAGTCGGAAGCCATGGGCTACAGTCAAGAATGCCAGTCACTACACCAATTGGTGGTCACGTATCAAGGTATAAATGTAGGAAATATTCACTGTAGTAAAGTTCAATTATCGTTGTGTGAATCAAGCCTTAACAATATAGTCTAGCCTACTTAATTAACTTCGTTACATTACCATGCCAAAACTACATCATTCTTATACTAGGGCGCCCGTACTGCTCCGCAGCACAATTTTTCAGTATTGAAATTAAAAAATTACGACATTAAGTAATAGTTTATAACCTCTATTTTACAATACTTCCTTCCAGACAATGTTCGCTGTGCGTCGACTCTTAGTTTTAAATGATTTTTCTCGGGATAAGGCAACATAGAACATTCCATGGCCTAAAACAGGATCAGGCAAGTAGATTCCAACTCGATGAAGCGTTTGACCCTGCACTTTGTTGATTGTAATACAAAACGCTAGAGTAATACGAAATTTTCGTCATTAGAACCAAATATATGATTGCTACAATGAGAAATAATATTGAAAGAATTAGATATAATATCGAATGTTCACTCATAACATTCCGAAAAATCAGCCGATTTGAATAGTTAACAGCTCAAATGAATGGGCTTCAGTCATTGAGTGTTCTTAGACTAAAACGACTTGAGTACCTCAATCAGAACCAAATATATGATTGCTTCAAAGTTGGGAAAAAATGAAAAACGTTGAAAATATCAAATAATTTGAGAAAGGCGGGTGTGAAGTGATTCATAATACTTGATAACAAATCATTGCATGAATACTTTTCAATTAATCGTGGTATGAAGAAAATCGACCGGATAGAATGACCGGACGAACTCGGTTAAATTTTTCATAATTATTTCTAATATTCGCTTCGGCACTCGTAACATTCCTCAGAATCAACCAATGTAAATATTTAATATCTCAAACGATAGAGCTTGATCCACTGAGTGCTCTTAGACCAAAATGAACAGTGTAACTCAATTAGAACCAAAGATATGATTATTTCAAAGTTGGAAAAAGTTGGAAAAAGTTGAAAAATTCAAATAATTTGAGAAAGGCGTAATTTAAGTGATTTGTAATACTTGATGACAAATCTGTGCATGAATACCTTTCATTAAAAAAAAGGATGAAGACGATCGGCCGAATAGTATGGCCGGACGGACTCGGATAAGTTTTCTTCAATATTATTAATAATATAGATAGCCTCAATGTGAAAAAAAAAAGTCCAAGAAATCAAATAATTTGAGGAAGGCAGAAGTTAAGTGATTTGTAATACTTGATATTAAATCCGTACATGAATAACTTTCATTTAATAGTGGTATGAAGGAAATCGACCGGATAGAATGGCCGGACGGACACGGTTAAGTTTTCATAATTATTTCTAATATTCGCTTCGGCACTCATAACATTCCTCAGAATGAACTAATGTAAATATTTAATACCTCAAACGGTAGAGCATGATACACTGAGTGCTCTTAGACCAAAACGAACAGTGTAACTCAATTAGAACCAAAGATATGATTGCTAAAATGAGAAAAACTGTTGAAAAAATGAGATGTAATATAGTATGTCCACTCATAACTTTCCTCAGAATCTGCCGAATTGAATGGTTAAGAGCTCACTTGATAGCGCTGGATTCACTGAGTGCTCTTAGACTAAAACGACCTTCGTAACTCAATTAGAACCGAAGATATGATTACTTCAAAGTTGGAAAAATTTGGAAAAAGTTGAAAAAACAAATAATTTGAGAAAGGCGTAATTTAAGTTATTTGTAATACTTGATGACAAATCCGTGCTTGAATACCTTTCATTTAAAAAAAGGATGAAGAAGATCGGCCGGATAGTATGGCCAGACGGACTCAGACAAATTTTCATAAATATTTTTAATAATATAGATAGCTTCAATGTGAAAAAAAAAGTAAAAAAGGTGCAAGAAATCAAATAATTTGAGGAAGGCAGAAGTTAAGTGATTTGTAATACTTGATATTAAATCCGCACATGAATAACTTTCATTTAATAGAGGTATGAAGGAAATCGACCGGATAGAATGGCCGGACGGACACGGTTAAGTTTTCATAATTATTTCTAATATTCGCTTCGGCACTCATAACATTCCTCAGAATGAACTAATGTAAATATGTAATACCTCAAACGGTAGAACATGATCCACTGAGTGCTCTTAGACCAAAACGAACAGTGTAACTCAATTAGAACCAAAGATATGATTGCTAAAATGAGAAAAACTGTTGAAAAAATGAGATGTAATATCGTATGTCCACTCATAACATTCCTCAAAATAAGCCGATTTGAATGGTTAAGAGCTCTAATGATAGCGCTTGGTTCACTGAGTGTTCTTAGACTAAAATGCCCTTCGTAACTCAATTAGAACCGAAGATATGATTACTTCAAAGTTGGAAAAAGTTGAAAAAGTTGAAAAAATCAAATAATTTGAGAAGGGTGTAATTTAAGTGATTTGTAATACTTGATGACAAATCTGTGCATGAATACCTTTCATTTAAAAAAAGGATGAAGAAAATCGGCCGGATATTATGGCCGGACGGACTCGGATAAGTTTTCATCAATATTTTTAATAATATGGATAGCTTCAATGTGAAAAAAAGTAAAAAAGGTGCAAGAAATCAAATAATTTGAGGAAGGCAGAAGTTAAGTGATTTGTAATACTTGATATTAAATCCGCACATGAATAGCTTTCATTTAATAGTGGTATCCGTGGCTTAGGCGGCAGCACGCCGGCCTCTCACCGCTGGGTCCGTGGTTCAAATCCCGGTCACTCCATGTGAGATCTGTGCTGGACAAAACGGAGGCAGACAGGTTTTTCTCCGGGTACTCCGGATTTCCCTGTCAAAATTTCATTCCAGCAACACTCTCCACTATCATTTCATTTCATCTGTCATTCATTTAATCATTGCCCCAGAGGAGTGCGTCAGGCCTCGGCAGCCGGCACAGTTCATATCCTCGCCGCTAGATGGGGGCTTCATTCATTCCTTTCCTGACCCGGTCGGAGACTGGAAGCAGGCTGTGGATTTTCATTTCATAATAGTGGAATGAAGGAAATCGACCGGATAGAATGGTCGGACGGACACGGTTACGTTTTCATAATTATTTCTAAAATTCGCTTCGGCACTCATAACATTCCTCAGAATGAACTAATGTAAATATGTAATACCTCAAACGGTAGAACATGATCCACTGAGTGCTCTCAGACCAAAACGAACAGTGTAACTCAATTAGAACCAAGGATATGATTGCTAAAATGAGAAAAACTGTTGAAAAAATGAGATGTAATATCGTATGTCCACTCATAACATTCCTCAAAATCAGCTGATTTGAATGGATAAGAGCACAATTGATAGCGCTAGGTTCACTGAGTGTTCTTAGACTAAAACGACCTTCGTAACTCAATTAGAACCGAAGATATGATTACTTAAAAAGTTGGAAAAAGTGGGTAAAAGTTGAAAAAATCAAATAATTTGAGAAAGGCGTAATTTACGTGACTTGTAATACTTGATGACAAATCTGAGCATGAATACCTTTCATTTAAAAAAATTATGAAGAAGATCGGCCGGATAGTATGGCCGGACGGACTCGGATAAGTTTTCATCAATATTTTTAATAATATAGATAGCTTCAATGTGAAAAAAAAAACTAAAAAAGGTGCAAGAAATCCAAAAATTTGAGGAAGGCAGAAGTTAAGTGATTTGTAATACTTGATATTAAATCCGTACGTGAATAACTTTCATTTAATAGTGGTATGAAGGAAATTGACCGGATAGAATGGCCTGACGGACACGGTTAATTTTCATAATTATTTCTAATATTCGCTTCGGCACTCATAACATTCCTCAGAATGAACTAATGTAAATATGTAATACCTCAAACGGTAGAACATGATCCACTGAGTGCTCGTAGACCAAAACGAACAGTGTAACTCAATTAGAACCAAAGATATGATTGCTAAAATGAGAAAAACTGTTGAAAAAATGAGATGTAATATCGTATGTCCACTCAGAACATTCCTCAAAATAAGCCGATTTGAATGGTTAAGAGCTCCAATGATAGAGCTTGGGTCACTGAGTGTTCTTAGATTAAATGCCCTTCGTAACTCAATTAGAACCGAAGATATGATTACTTCAAAGTTGGAAAAAGTTGGAAAAAGTTGAAAAAATCAAATAATTTGAGAAGGGCGTAATTTAAGTGATTTGTAATACTTGATGACAAATCTGTGCGTGAATACCTTTCATTTAAAAAAAGGATGAAGAAAATCGGCCGGATAGTATGGCCGGACGGACTCGGATAAGTTTTCATCAATATTTTTAATAATATAGATAGCTTCAATGTGAAAAAAAAAACTAAAAAAGGTGCAAGAAATCCAAAAATTTGAGGAAGGCAGAAGTTAAGTGATTTGTAATACTTGATATTAAATCCGTACGTGAATAACTTTCATTTAATAGTGGTATGAAGGAAATTGACCGGATAGAATGGCCTGACGGACACGGTTAATTTTCATAATTATTTCTAATATTCGCTTCGGCACTCATAACATTCCTCAGAATGAACTAATGTAAATATGTAATACCTCAAACGGTAGAACATGATCCACTGAGTGCTCGTAGACCAAAACGAACAGTGTAACTCAATTAGAACCAAAGATATGATTGCTAAAATGAGAAAAACTGTTGAAAAAATGAGATGTAATATCGTATGTCCACTCAGAACATTCCTCAAAATAAGCCGATTTGAATGGTTAAGAGCTCCAATGATAGAGCTTGGGTCACTGAGTGTTCTTAGATTAAATGCCCTTCGTAACTCAATTAGAACCGAAGATATGATTACTTCAAAGTTGGAAAAAGTTGGAAAAAGTTGAAAAAATCAAATAATTTGAGAAGGGCGTAATTTAAGTGTTTTGTAATACTTGATGACATATCTGTGCATGAATACCTTTTATTTAAAAAAAGGATGAAGAAAATCGGCCGGATATTATGGCCGGACGGACTCGGATAAGTTTTCATCAATATTTTTAATAATATGGATATTTGATTTTCAGGATATCTGCGCTATAGCCTTGATATAAAGCTTCAAAAACATTAATAAATGTGCCACTGAAACAATTTTGACATACAGTGACGTTGGTGAAAAAGTGTTGCTGTGAAAGGTGATGATATCGTTTTATCTCTCTTCTGCTGCAACGTTCTCTCTCTCTCTCTTCTGTTGCTGCGCTCAAGAGTCGCTACTGTTGTTTTTGTATGTCACGGGTGAATCTCTGGATAGAATTTGGTGCGGTTTCCACCATAATGTAAAGTATATCTCGGGAAGATGTATGTAGAATATATTTTATTTATGATCAAAGGAAGCCCAGCAGTAACGATTTCAGTGAAAAAGTCGAAAAACACACATGGCGTCCGTGCGTTCTTTAAGCTTACGATAGGAAAACCGTTATAATATAAATATATATGTACTATGAGTGCAAGAATTGTTCAGCATGAAAAGTTCAAAAAAAAAGTCCGTGAGAGCGTATCTCTATCTTCAATACATCGCCCAGTATAAGTGTTTATACGTTTTCATTACTTACAACAACCTCCATTCAAATTCTGGGGCGACAGCGTGCGTGCTGGCTACGGGCGAGCCTATCACCCCAGTTGCAGCTTAGTTAGCGGGCGAACATATTACCCCAGATACAGCCAGCAGCAAACTGTCGAGTCTTGTTGAGTTAAAACTTCAGAGAAGAGTGCTTGTGTTTGGAGTTTCCCTGAAAGTGCTACTTTGCTTTTCTTTATTTCGCCTGTGAACTTTCAGTTCCGCAAAACAGGCTACATATTTAAATGTATACGAAGCTGGGATTTCGCAAGAGCGACAGTTTAAACAAATCAGTCCGAGAATACGTTGTCTCGCACAAATATCATCGCAAACCGTAGTTGCGCACACCCAATATTTTTACTTTTTTTTTTTTTCAAATTAAAAAGTAGTTCCAAAAAGAACTAAAATATTTAGTTAATTGATTGGTTAGTTAGTTAGTTAATTAATTTGGTGGAAGGGAATTGAACCTCAGTGTTCATAGTTTAGAATAGTGAATTTGCTCTTGTGTTGTTTCTCGAGTGATAACAATGACTTCAAGGAAATCGTAAGACACGACCAAGAACACAACTGAACGAGGTGTTATAGTTTGAAGCAATCACATCAGTTAGACTAGTTAGAGATATCTCCGATCGCTCATTTGTCTCATATTTTAACACTATGACGTTTCGTATCTCCAGCACGATGCATCACGAATCTTGATTGAACCAATACTGGTTTGATGGCTTAGGCGAGCAGGTAGTTATTTATGTCACGTGGTAAGTTATTCTTTTAGGAGTTAGATTGTGACATATTACATGAACAAGTAGCTAACGTGGTCTAAGTCACAGGAGAATGGAACGAAAATGTGGCTATACCGAGCACTAATTCATGACGTCATACCCCATCTCTCGTTGGGAAGACTTTATCTCTACTAACAGCGACTCAGTGAGGAAAGTAGTGGCAAACTACCTCACTTCTCATATTTCTTAATACGTAACATTGTGTGTTTTTGTGGTTTCCTCCCATTACCCATGGCTGTGACTTTCGAG
Source organism: Meconema thalassinum (assembly GCA_946902985.2). NCBI lineage: Eukaryota > Metazoa > Arthropoda > Insecta > Orthoptera > Tettigoniidae > Meconema > Meconema thalassinum. The sequence goes on from OX336390.1 coordinate 33,730,632, forward strand.
GATCCGACCAGTCTTCTGGGTGACTACCCAACAGTGAGAATAAGTGTTTTGGTATTTATCAGTGTTTTTGGTATTAATCAAAACATTAAAGTTCAAACAAGATACTTACGACTTGGAGAAACGTGCGAATTATTTGAATTTCACTCCACGCTAAAACAAATTCGGATGTTTTATTTGACTCGGTTTACGATCCGATACTTCTGAATCGAGCTTCAATATATGCTTACTAATCGTTGATCAGTATTCTCGTTTTCATATTTAATAAGTGGCAAGTACAACTATTTTATTCTTTTAGAATACAGGACACAGCCTAAATTTCAGGAAACCATTTTGTTTATTTCTGAGCTCGCTATCATATTATCCCTGTTATTAATCTGATAACGGACAGTGTGTCTTATTGATTTCCATATGAAGGACAAAATAGACCGACATAGTGATAATAAGGCTATAATTCCATACTAATAATTCAATACCAAACGTTCCACTCATTTCAGACGGTACGGCAGACATAAACATGGGATTTTAAGATAACAAAATGGTCTTAATACGGGACTAGAATTTGCACTGTCTTAATTTAAAGCTCCCAACGTTCCTTAAGGAAACTCACACAACACAAACACAACGTCAGCACTGGAAAACGTGTGTCGGAAGTCACGCAATGAAGCGCCATCTATAAAAGCACACACGAGCACGTCAATAAACTATTTAATTGATCGTACTGGTTCACATTAACAACTTTATCCAATTTTGAACTAAGACATAACTTATTAGTTTTCTTAAATTAACAATTCATAAAACCTCCTGTGCCCGTTTCCGGATGAGAAGTGATGACCCAATTATAAACATCACAACCCGCCAAGAAAGGCGCAGCCTAGTGTTAGCTTATTTTTATATATAAAAAAAAAGGTTTATGAGATCACCTTTTGTCCGTGTGTACCTGTGTGTGACAAGAAGGTTACCGTCCCCATAAGACAATAAAATGTTTAAAATATACATAAAATGACGAAAAACAAAGTTAATTGAGCTCCAATTATTTAAAAAAACTTTCTCGCAATCAATGAGGTCTGATCCTTCTACGAAAACCTGCATATTCTGCCTATTTTCGCCTATCCCCAAGTTTGCCCGGTGAAATATACATCCGCCTTCCGGCGTGCCGAAAGGACTTTTATTTTTGGTTGATAGCGTACATGAAACTGTTATGTTTTAAGGTAAACATAATCAAAGAAAGTTGATACCGGTATTGTTTACCTCAAAATGCATCGCAACATTTGGTTCTTATGTAATTTGTCAATTTCTTAATACAAATCGTTTCCGTACCCCTTGGAAACGACTTAGGGGTACAGTATTTAAAATGTTTGATAATCCCCGTTTTAAGGCCACGAACTGTTTCCATTCATCTGGCTAACTTAGGCCTATGACTCAAGAATGTAGAAGTCAGTCGCTACCGGTACCACATTATCCGTCGGGCAGATGTAAGTTGACGATTAATTCTCATTTCCAGAAACCAACCATAATACGTTTTTGACTGTTAATGTTGTGACATTTATTCTTGAAGTATTTGTCCTAGTATTGATACCTTTGAAAATGGGAGTCACAAATGTTACATTCACTTCTTCCTGTATATTGACGAGTTCTTCCCGTACCGTACTTCAATGAAGATAATTTATGCAGATTCCGATATTGTAGGCTTATCGTGGTAAACTGGCAATTTTCTTATGTACGGCCTCTTCCTGGTTTTGGGAGTGTTCGTGGTCCTCGGAAAAAGCGATGGAACAGTGCCTGGTTTTAATCTTGTTCTCTCACCTTCAAACACAAACGCATAAATTCAGTGGTTGTTATCGAAATGTACCACCAGGAAGCGGCACCTCAACTTCAATGAACAATCATAACCTGAAATCAACGTTATAGTACAACAGCTGCTCCCTCTCGCTCTCCGTAAACGCGAGTGACGCGCTATCTGTAGACGAGAGTCCGAATGAGATCAAGCTCATACTTCCACCAATCATAATCCGTTATGTTAGGGCCTATGCTATACGAATTGGGATCGGTGAACATGCAAATATTAATGGGAGATAGCCCAATGGAATGGAGTCCTTCAGGGTGACCCCCTTATCCCCATCCTATTCAATATCGCAACATGGGACGTAGTAAAAGAGGTCAAAAAGATTAACAGAAATGTAAATATCTATATATTTGCAGATGATAATATGGTACTTGTATCCTGGCAACGAGAACATCTACAAACAGCACTGTACAACCTCTCTATATGGGCAAATCAAAATAGCGTATAACTCAATAGGACCAAAACAAAAGCGATGATATTTAGGAACGGAGGAAGGCAACGGAACAACAACAGAGATATTTTCTGCGCAGAAGAACCGTTAGAGATACAATCAACATATAAATATTTAGGCATGACACTGCAATCAGTAGGAGTAACCTCCACAGCTCATGAACGACATACACAGGCGCTACTAGGCATGCATGACATAAACAACCTACCGCGACTATCTGCACAATCAGCCATGAAACTCTTCTAACTTAAAATCACGCCTATCATCACCTATGGTCAAGCTCTAATATGGGATCATCTAACTGAACGAAACATGGAAAGTCTAGAAAAGGTAAAAGTGGTCTTCTTGAAGAAGGCTTTGTGTCTCTCATGGATCATCCCCCTCAAGGCATGTTAATGAAATGGTAAGAGAGACCTTCTTCATAGAAGATTTGAGATATGACCATCTACTACCAGCAACGACAGCATGGATTAAAGTGATTCAAAGGAAACAGGAAAAAGCAGCTGAATATACAGAAAGACTTCTATGCTAACAGACGACTTCATATCACGAGACTGGACGGGAGTAAATTATGACCTACGACATGTAGGGACCAGACTTAGCATACATGGGTTTCATCATAAGATATGCACTATCAAATTGTTCCATGAACCTACAAGAAGACGTGTGTGTGAACTGTGCGGCGAATAGTGTGGAAAGTACCACATCTTAAGGTGCAATGAAAGGACCAAATCTCTGACAGCCTACAGTAAAGAAACATAGCGAGAGTAGTGTGAACAGTTATTGGTCTATTGTATTCTAATTTAAAATCAGCATCTGTTCTTATGTGTAATTGTTGTGCCTTTCGGCCGAAGTCGTCGTAATTTTTAAGAGCGTTAAAAACCCTCAGTATGCCTTCCTTCGGTGGGAAGTAAAGCCGGCGGGCCCATGCCATAGATTAATGGTATGTAAAAGAAGCTTTCACTAGCTAAACTTGTGCTAAGCTAAAATGTGTGCGTTAAATCTCATAACGCTATATGAGTTTCTACGTTCTTCGCCAGGTGCTGGCTGCGATGGCATCTAGTATCAAAGTTCGCAACTAGGTGTCGTGGACGGTAGCATTTGGTAGTAAAAAAGCATGACGAATGAAAGAGAAAGTGAGAGGACTCCTCAAGTACAAGAACACCTCGCCAGGCAGCGCTACAGTGGACAAGTTCCACACTGCTGGTCAGTTTGTCTTAGGGATGATGCCAAGGGAAACGATAACTAATATTCTTTAAAAAGTAATAAGGGATTACAATTAAAATAGCTCGGCAGGGCACAATGAAAAATATAATTCACGGAAATAAGAACTACGATCCTCATTACTTGTTACGGAAAGCACAGATTCTTGGAGTATACTGACACAAATAAACAAGTAGTTCCGTGAAGAACTATACAGCCTATTTTCATATATCCTACTTATGTTAATTGCCACTATCAACATACACAATTTCTGTTTGATTGCTGTAATAGATTCGTAGATATTGAGAACCGACTAAATATTTCGGATGGTCGCCATGTTGGATTTTATATATGTAGGCCCTAGAGTTATGTTCTGTTACATGCAGATTATTGTGAACGTGTAGTATTCAAAATTCAATCGCATAATTTGGACACAAGAAAAAACAAGGAGATTTTAAAATTTTGCACAGCTGCCATCTTGAGGTTATGGAAACAATTGAAATAAATTAGATGGCAGTGGATTAACATTCGTATAAGGATTTACTGTACCAAGTTTCACTGCTCTCGGATGGTTAAATTGCGAGAAACGTCCATGTGAATATTTTTAATTCGCGTCACCGCCATGTTGGATTTGTGATCACCAGGTTATTTAAAGTCCTATAGGTGAACTTAAGTTCATAGTCCCTATGAACATTAAAAAATGCAGTTTGATTACTAAAATAGATTCGTAGATATTCAGTATCGTCTAAATATTTTGGATGGTCGCCATGTTGGATTGTTAAATGTATAGGCCATAGAGTCATGTACCATTAAAGGAAAATTATTGCGTAGGTTCATTAACCAAACTTTCACTTCGATCGCATGACTACATCACAAGAAATAAAAACTTAATTTCAAAATTCGCACTGCCGCCATCTTGAGATTATGTAAACAATTGAACTAAATTATATACCAGTGGATTACAATGTGTATAAATATTTCCTGTACCAGGTTTCAGTGCGCTTGGAACATTAAATCGCGAGAAAGATCTATTTAAAATTTTCAAATTCGCTTGGCCGCCATGTTCGTTTTGTAGTTAACCGGTTTTTGAAAGTCTTATAGATGGACTTCCAGTAGTGCCCTCCGTACAAAATTTTAGGGAGATACCGCTAATATTTTCAGAGAAATAGAATGCCAGTGAAATATTTCGCACATCCGCCATCTTGTGATTATGTGAACAATTGAACGAAGTTAGATGTCGGTGCATTACAATGTATATAAACATATACTGTACCAAGTTTCATTGCGTTTGGTTGGTCAAATCGCGAGAAACGTCTATTTAAAAGTCGCAAATTCGCTTGGCCTCCATGTTGGTTTTGCAGTTACCAGGTTTTCAAAAGTCAAATAAGTAAACTTATAGCAGTTCCCTCTATCACATTACAAAATGTCAGGGTAATATCGGTAATAGTTTCGGAGATATTGAATGCTGGTGAAATATTTCGCACAGCCGCCATGTTAGATTGGTGAGTCGTAACAAAATTTGAAGGGCACGGTCGAGGTCGCCGGGAATAGTGCTATGAACTTTCCGAGTTTCATTGAAATCGCTCATGCCGTTTAGATTTTATTAGGGGGGGGGACACACACACGAATCACACACACACACGGACAAAAGGTGATCTCATAAGCCTATTTTTTTCAAAATTGAAAATAGGCTAAAAAAACATAATCCCCAGCATATTAAAACAAGCACACATAAACTATTTAAAGTAACACTCTACTCACCAATTCATTTTGTTGGCTACTGGACTTTCAAAAGCTTGCGTGAAGACAATAAACTCTCTAAAATGAATTAATTGCTGTACCTCATTCCATTGGGAGGTTTTACCTGGCATTTCTTGAGCATATTGTCTATTATCATCTTTTTCTTCTTGCTAAGGTGTTGGTTATCTTTGTAATTAAATGCCTGTGAATTTCGAACCTGCTTCTCCAGCAAATTAATCCTCGATTTTTCTGAGTTGAGGCAGGATCTAGCGCGAACTAAATTACGGTTAGCATTCTTAAGGCGCCTTTTGAGCAATATTATAGTCTTTTCAGCATCAGTAAGTACACTAGAATGAACCAAATTCTTATCAACATTAGACTGGCCTTTTAATGCCTCATTCGTTGCTCCATTCCGATCTTCAATCTTCTTTCTTCCCTTCCTGGTGGTGTCGAGATTCTTTTTCCTGTTGGGAGCTCTACGGGACTTATTCTCACTTGACAGGTACTTCGGTAAATTAGGGGGAATATAAGGCACTGCTCCAGGACGTAACTTCCACCTCACACGAGAGATTTCCACTTCTTCACCGTAAATGAATTCTACTGCTACTGTGCGCGTTAACTCCGTATCCTTTCGTGGAATAGCTCTGGCCCATGTTTAGCCTATTTAAATTTATGAAAAAAATAGGTTTATGAGATCACCTTTTGTCCGTGTGTCTGTCTGTTTGTGCGTGTGTGATTCGTGTGTGTGGGTGTGTGTCCCTAATAAAATCTAAACTGCTGGAACGATTACAATGAAATTCGATGAGTTCATAGCACTATTCAGGATGATTCCGACTGTGCCCTTCAAATTGTGTTACGTCTCATCTATCCAAAATGGCGGCTGTGCGAAATATTTCACAAGCATTCGATATCTCCGAAACAATTACCGATATCACCCTGGAATTTCGCACATTGATAAAGGGAACTACTAGAAGTTCATCTATGTGACTTTTGAAAACCTGTTATCTACAAAACCAACATGGTGGCCAAGCGAAATTGCGACATTTAAAGAGACGTTTCTTGCGATTTAACCAACCAAACGCAATGAAATTCGGTACAGTATATGTTTATAAACATTGTAATAAACCGACATCTAACTTCGTTCAATTGCTTACATAACCTCAAGATGGCGGCTGTGCGAAATATTTCACTGGCATTTAATATCTCTGAAACTATTACCGGTATCACCCTGAAATTTTGTACGGAGATAAAGGGTACTACTGGATGTCCATCTATGAGAATTTCAGAAACCGACTTACTACATAACGAACATGGCAGCCATGCGAATTTGAAAGTTTTAAATAGACTTTTCTCACGATTTAATAATCCAAACGCAATGAAACTTGGTACAGCAAATATTCATACACATTGTAATGCACGGGTATCTAATTTAGTTCAATTGTTTACATAACCTCAAGATGGCGGCTGTGCGCATTTTAAAATTAAGTTTTTATTTCTTGTGTTATCATCATGCCATCGAATTGAAAATTTGAATAATGAACCTACGCAATAATTTTCCTTTAATGGTACGTGACTCTATGACCTATACATATAACAGTCCAACATGGCAACCCTTTGAAATATTTAGACGGTTCTCAATATCTACGAATCTATTACAGCAATCAAACTGTTTTTTATGTTCATAGGGGCTATGGACATAAGTTCACTTATAGAACTTTCAATAACCTGGTGATCACAAATCCAACATGGCTGCGACGCGAAATATAAATATTCACATGGACGCTTCTCGCAATTTAACCATCCGAGTACAGTGAAACTTGGTACAGTAAATCTTTATACAAATTTTAATCCACTGGCATCTAATTTATTCAATTTTTTCCATAACCACAAGATGGCAGCTGTGCGAAATTTTAAAATCTCTTTTTTACTTCTTGTGTCCTCATCATGCAATTGAAGTTTAAGTACTACACGTACAAAATAATATTCATGTAACAGTAATCTACATAACTCTAAGACCTACATATATAAAAATCCAACATGGCGACCATCCGAAATATTTAGTGGGTTCTCAATATCTACGAATCTATTACAGCAATCAAACTGAAATTTTGTATGTTGATAGTGGCAATTAACATACGTAGTATATATGAAAATAGGCTTTAGTTCTTCACGGAACTACTTGTTCAAATTGATTTGTACCCTTCGGTGGAGACAAAATCGAATTTCGTCAACTACACTACCATACCCTGACTTACAGCCAGGCACAAAACAGTACGGCATGTTGAACTACCGTATTAAATTAACAAAGCCACATAAGAAATATGTTTTAGTACACAAAACACAAAACGCTGTTGTACACTAGACCCAATGAACTGAATTTAAGAACGAAAGCAAAGAAAATTTAATTTTTGTTTACACAAATATCTTACACAGTAACTTGTCCCGCACTTTTCTATGACCCGACACGGCGGAACAACAGGACACGTGTGGACATAATCGCTTGCAGTGCTTGTAGCGGCGAGACCACAAACTACCGTGCTATAATGGCGGACTCCTCACACTAGGTCCTTCTATTCGTCATGGTAAAAGTATGAACTACTTGAAAATTGATCGTCTGCAGTCCTTACCTGAATCGGAGATAACACACACTAATACAAGCGGCTTCGGTGGCGTAGTTGGTAGCATGCTGAGCTTCTATGCCCAAGATCGCGGGTTCAAACCCGGCCGAAGTCGTCGGATTTTTTAAGAGCGTTAAAATCCCTCAGTATGCCTTCCTTCGGAGCGGAAGTAAAGCCGGCGATCCCATGTCATAGATTTATGGCATGTTAAGGAACCTAAATTACCTTATAGGTTAAGCAACGCTCTTAAGGTTCCTATGTTCGTCGCCAGGAGCCGACTGCGATGGAGTCTGGTAGCCAAGTTCTGAACTAGTAGTCGTTGACGGTGGCGTTTGTCGGCAAAAGTAGGAACTACTTGAACTTCAATATCTGCAGTCCTTACTTGAATTAAAAACATATTATTACATACAATGCGCACAAATGTGCATACATAAAGACTTATATCCTATGTACAATGTTTGATATATTTAGCTCTAGTCTTTGCTATAGTCAATGATTGACTTTGTCCTCTTACGACATTTAGTTAGGTGGTATTTTTCACAATGTTCGTTGCATAGTACGCATACACATGCATTGTTTGGTTCGTGAAATTTGTCATTTCTACATATCTTGTGGTGATAGCCGTGCACTGAAAGTCTGGTTAGCACCGATCGTAGTTCTTGGTTCGCTTTTGCCCATCTCCTGTCAATCATGGCGTCTGTAGCGTAAAAGTATTCGGGTATTTCTTTTGTTTTTTGTTTCCTTAGCTCTATTAATTGAGATACTTGCTTGGTGTGAGGTAGGAGCAGCTTGAGTTTCAGGTCCTCTATGTAGAACGGTTCCCTTGCCAGTTCATATACCAGTCTGGACTTGGTCGTTCTCGCTACTCCAAGTGCTCTCTTCAAATATCTAGATTTGATTTTCTCAAGGTTGGTAAGGTCCGTTAGGGTTAGTCTTTCCCATAATAGTTCAATGCCGTATGTTATAACTGGAGATATTTTGGCATGAAATAGCGCAATGGCTGTTTGTAGAGAGAGTTTGGTGATGTTTTTGATTTCAAACATTCCTCTGATGGCGGCAGCAGCTCTTTCTTGTATATGGACCCTGAATGAGTTGCATGTGGTCTGGAGTGTCATCCCTAGGTATTTAAAGGTATTAACTTTTTTGATGTCGTTATCTCCAAGTTTTACCTCGTCATTTGTTGCTAGTTTTCCTCCTTTCCGAAATACCATGTGGACGGTCTTACTGTGGTTAATTAACATTTCGTTTTCTTGCGCGCAAGTGTGGAGAGCATCCAAGGTGTCTTGTAGTTCCGATATGTCAGATGAACCCAGGGCCATATCATCTGCGTAAATATATAATGACACTGTTTTGGTGTTTTCAATTATTTTAGTGATATCTGGTGTGGCGATGTTGAACAGTATAGGGCTCATTGGGTCCCCCTGTAGTACGCCGTTTGTTTGCGTGATTTCTTTCGAAGTTGCCTCTCCGTCTTGTATTATGACTTTGTTGTGGGTCAGTATGTTTCTTATTGCTATTGTGATCTCATTCTTTCCGCCAAGGTCTTCCAGTTTGTTTAGAAGTCTTGTTCTTTCCAGTAGATCGAAGGCTTTGGTGTAGTCAATAAATACAGTGTGAAATTTGCCTAATACAGACATTACAATTAACACCGGTTATCAGACAAATTCTACACACTCCCAAAGTACACGGGGTACATGACCGCGATGTACCGAGGGATTTTAACGCTCTTAAAAAATCTGACACATTCGGCCGGGTTTGAACCCCGCGACCTTGGGCATAGAAGCTCAACATGCTACCCACTACGCCACCGAAGTCGCTGTTTTCGAGATGTAATTATTTCTGAGTTGTTTGAGGTAGACGGACTGTTTAGTTCGTTGCTTGGATATTTCTGATGTTCAGAATATTCCGTCAATAACTTCTAGACTACCGGTAGTTGTTCTTAGTTACTCTGACGGCTTGGTTTATGTCTGAAATCTTGCACATTCAAGATTTTCAGGGAACACGGTGTTCCTAGGTCATTTTCATGACCAGCTCTCTATGCTTGAAGGTAGCCTACATTTCTATAGCAGCGAAGGGAATTCTCTAATGTTGAGAGACCATGCTTCTTTACAGAATTCAGTTGTTATTACAAATTGACGAGCTAAGTCATTCCTTACTCGGGCGATATTGTGGACAGCTAATAAGAGAAATGTGGTAATTCTGCCACACACTTGTCGTGTCTTCATTGCGGAGCTCGTTCCCACCTACGAAGCTCTAACGTTTGTTCCACAGCATGCACGACTCCACTTCCTTTTGTGTACCGACAGAGTTCATTCCAGCCAATTGTTTCATGTTTCCCGGAACACCCCTTAGTGCAGCGAATCCACGGTCGAACATCAATTCCGCTCGATTTTTATTAATTCCATAAGTCCTCCAACGGACCCAAAAATAAGTTCCTCAACTCCGCTCAGGCTTTGACAAGGGGTCGGCAAAGGGGTTATCCCCAATGACGTAAACAGATGCCATAACCCTCCTGCTCGCATACCAAGGCCCGGGTCAAACACCTTCTGCAGCGCATGAGGGAATTCTTGCATTCCACACGACAACAAAAGCTCTCAGGTAATCATATCTTTGGGAATACCTAAAACAACCCCCACCCTGTTGACAACCCTGTTGACAAGTTGGTTAGTGGGTCAGTTATTTAAAAGTATTGGAGGCAATTACACCAACATCTTTTGTGCAACCTACGTCAGTCATGTGCTTTGTGTTCTTTATATAATTTAATTTTAACGAATTGCTGTTAAGTAGTAGCCTTTGTGGCCTTTTTGTTGTTTTTAATGGATTTTTTTTGAGTGAACGAGGACAGTCTTTAGTTGTAAGAAATGGTTTTAAGTACTACCATGATAAAAAAAACTCAAATCAACAGACGAAGATCGGTGGCAATGTATAATGAAATGGTACAAATTTGGAAGAAGGAAACCTCTCTTCAAGAATGGGTAAGGATCATAACCACGACCCCGTTCCTGATCACAAGACAAATCGTCAGCGGATCACAGCTGCCGTCAAAAGGAAGGCAGTGGACAACATTGAAGAACGGCCTGCAAAGCTTATACATAGAGAAATGAGCAGCTTTGACGCGATCTGATGTGAAGTTTATTGCAAACACGATTTCGCAGACAAGAAACCAAACCCTTCCTAAGTTGCCGAAATCATCGTCAGAGGTTACTAGACTTTAATTGAGCTTAGATAAAACCCTTTTTGCCCTATAATTTTCAAGAATGCTCAAATGGTTTTTCACATGATAAGATTATTCTTTGAAATAATAGTTAATAATATACAATATTATCTTGACATGGATGTTTTAATGTGACTTTATTGTTATCAAAATAGTTATTTGTGCTAACTTAAGGTAGGCCTATTATGTCTATATGACTGTCCCATTAAGTTAGCATTTAAAGTAAGCAATTTCAATATTTTGTACAAAAATAACAAAAAGAAATGTTGTTTTCAAGACACTGTGGAATGCTAGCAGTTTTAGCCTGTCGATAAGAGTAAAATAAATTCACGGGACAGAAATTAAACAAAATCTTCGTCTAAAATCTTATTTGGGATAGAAATCGTTTGAAATATTTTGGATTAAATAAATTAAACTTGTCTAAAATCTATAGTGCAGCATATAGTTTTATTTTCTAATAATGTCCATTTCTTCAGGTTATTTATTTGAGTTTCTTCGAACGCTTTTATAAAAGAGAATACAAATAATGCAATAAAAACGTTCGAGCAATTTCCTAAAACTTGTGTTTTAAATAAAATTTTATGCTTCAAGTTTTAAAAGGAATTAATTTTTCGATAGTGATAGTATTGATCTAAATTTTAAAAACGGATTCATGTAGTGGTCTTGACAACGATGTCATGGACAAATTAAAAATAATTATTATTGGATTATTTGTTTTCTTTTTTCTAATAATGTGGTTTCAAGCAATGTTACTTTTTTTGATATTATGATTCTTAAGTACGGTAGGCCTACCAATATTGTAGGGAGAATTAAAAAGTATACGTTTTGTTATGAAAACTCCAAACTCTTAGGCCTCAGAATATAAGAGATGATTTTCTAAATAATTAAAAGAATTCCAAAAGTAAAACATTTCGAAAGTTAACTGAGCAATTTCCTAAAACTTGTGTTTTAATAACGTTTTATGCTTCAAATTTTAAAAGATTTTAATTTTTATATAGTAATAGTATTGATCAAAATTCAAATAAAAAAGGTTTTATATTTAAGATACAAATTACTTTAAAACATGCCGTATATTTTAGCATTTAAAGGCGTTATATAATTTATTTAGTGAAAACATAACCATATCAAGGCAGTAACTAACAAAACGAAAATTTTTGCAAACTTTGATGAAAATTGGACTAAAAATGCGACCTGTAGAGAGTCTACACACACACGTATATATATATCATACGTTTTGTAGAAAAATAGTAAGTCGGGAGAAAGGGTCGCGTTTGAAATTAAGTCATTTTTTTTGGTCCCGAAAGTCGCGTGTACGCAGCCGAAAGGAAAATTAGAACCAAACAAATATAACCTCAAAGGAAAATACAACTCAACTTCAAATAATTTGTTAAGCAGAAGCTCTCTTGGTGAAGGAGGCAAAAACTATGATTTTATGTATTATTTAAATTCGTTTATTATCTTTCATTGCCTCCAGAAGTAACATATTATAATTAAGCTGTGTAATCAAAGAGTTTTTACCTCCGGAAGTAATTTCTAATAAAGTTAAGACGTTCAAATGTGCCCTGAGTTCCAAAAGCCGCCAAACAACAATAAACTGAGCTCACAAAAATTTTAATTAAAAAACGTACAGGTACTAATTTTTAAATCCAAAATCTATGTAATTAAATGTGTGATTAGCTTAATACCTGCATTAAATATATTTGCTACTTACTAACTGGCATATTTTGATCACATTACCTCAATACATATATATTCAATCATTTTTTTAAAATGCCTTAGATGTACATTTTATAAAATATGAAACATTAATTTTCTTGGTGAATTGACGCTAGATTTAATTAAAAATATATTTTTAAGCTGAAAAATTAGACAATAGTTTAAAAACATTATGTAATGCATAAAGTATTGTATTTTCAGGTATTTGCAGCGCTTAGGCAGATGGACATTAAGACGGTAAAGGAGGAAAGCTTTTTGATCCTAAATGACGAAGATAATGGAATAGTCATATTCTCATGTGAATCCAATCTAAAGTATTTGTGCAAAGCAAAAACGATTCTGATGGATGGCACTTTTGGATACTGCGCAAAACACTTCACGCAGCTTTTCACCGTGCACAGCTACGCTGATAACCTATACGTTCTGTTAGTCTATTGCCTCCTAAAAGATAAGAAAAAATCAAGTTATGGCTTTGACTGCCATTAAAAGTGCGTGTGCAGAAAAGGAGCTTCACTTCAAGCCAGAGTGCGCAGTGGTCGATTTTGAAGAAGCAATCCAAGGCAGTTTAAGAAGTACCTTCCCAGGGATCGAACTTGTTGGATGTAGACTTCATCTTGCTCTAGCCTGGTAAGTGTCTCATCCTTGCAGTATATATTATTATTAATGAGTAGACTTTGATAACTCGTATACATTCTCACACAAAAAAAACAGGTGTTGTGATAGGCCTTGTTGACCGTTAATGTTATTAATGCATATAATAGTATTTGTTTAAATTATACATTATATTTTCGACTTTGACTTGACTTTGACTATCTGAATCGTTGGATTGCTCAGTATCAGTTTGATGCATGGAATGTTCACTAGGAGCATCACTTAGACTGTCAGAAGCACAGTCTTGGTCGTCAACATCTGTAAATACGTCGTCCTCTTCTTTAACCCAGCTCAAAATAACAGATTCACTAGGCCTATTAGCCTTTAAAACTTCACTTTGAAACTTCTCACAAAAATATTACACCGGCACGGAACGCGCAAAAAATTTAACGCCAAAGGTATCGAGGCTAGAAGCCTCCTCACACTGCCTGTGACGGGACCGGTACGCACTTACCCCTTTCTCACACGTGACACTTGTGCGCGAATCATCGCATAACAAAGCAAAACATGTGACTCATATACTCATTTGAGTATACCTGGAGTTTGAAAAGGTTGAGTCTTAAAACAAAACACTTTTCTTAATAAGGAATGTTTTTGTTAGGAGCAACCTAACAACGATACCGATGGCGGGTTAATGAATAAATTTTGTTTTCCCATTTTAAATCTTATTGCGTGATATTTATCGAGGTGATGGGAGGTCGTGTTAAGAAGGCCATCGCTAGGTATTTCCAGGGTATACCACCCTTCGTGATAGCTTTCTTTTGGAGGAATCTTGTGATCTTAGAGCTAGTTATTTTCTGAAGCTATGGTCATTCTTAATTCAACCTGTTAGGATGATTGATTACCGGTTTACTCCTTCACCTGGTGGTAGGACGTGGGGGTTTTTCTAACCGGGTATTTTCAGGTTCTACGATCCAGCTGTCTTCGAGGGATTTCATCAGTTATTGGTAGGCAATTACGGGTACAGTACGACGTAATGTTATGTGGATGTAAACGTCACCGTGACACCACTGCAAGGATCTCTGATAACAGGTAAGTTTGGTTTAGCTTGCATCTCCACAGTTTGCCTACAACCTTCGCTGGGGAGGTAAGTATATGGTAGCAGTGATTGTTTGGGGGAGAAATGTACCACCAAGACATTACTCCTCAACATCACATCAAATTCGTTATAGTGTGACCCACACTTATTAATCCTTTATTATTCCCCTCTCTACCCCCTCACCCCCTCCCCCGGTGTGGGAGGAAGGTGTATATGAAGCAGCACATGGCTAGTAGATTGCAACAATGGTCACTTACGAGACGTATAAGTATCTGGGAATGAAGCAAGATAGGCAAATAGAATTCTCAGTGGAGAAACAACATCTGACGAATGAATTTTTGTGAAGAATTAAGCTTGTATATTGGCTTTCACGGCCGGTGAATTAAAACTCAGTAATTCTTCTAGGTTTGTGCCGTGTCTTGTGTGGGGTTTCGCCTAGGACACCAAGCTGGCTCATCGGCGGGGTCCAGGCGGGGACACCTGCATCAAACCATTCAATGCTGCACAAGACTGTCGCAGAAGCAATTGATTCAACTCCACTACTCCTACGTCAGCAAGAGACTCAATATCAGGTGCGCATTGATTTGGTTAAATTCAATCCCTGGTTGTTAAAGCCACTGCACGGAAGACATACCAATGAAGTCATCCAATCTCACGTTGAAAAACTAGTGTCACATTTTGGGCTGACTTCTGTCCGGGCAAATTTTTCGTTAAACAGAAGGCTTTATATTGGCTATTCAGGACCAGGTTGCCCCCACGCGGAACTACCTAAAGTCAATAATAATCGATGGGTATGTGCAAGTTGGCAATTGTAGATACGGGTGACCAACATCGGAGATTGTTCACCATATCATCTAAGATTATCGCCATTATGCAGGGACAGAATATAGGAAGAGATATGATATCGTTGCCAAGATAGTACATCAAGAACTGGCTATACACCTTCAACTGCTGAGCCAAGAGAAAGTGCCGAACTGTACATATGCCCCAGAGAGTGTACTGGAAAATGACAACTTTACCTTGTACTGGGATCGTACTGTATTGACAGACCAATCAACCATGCACAACAGACCTGATCTGGTCCTTGTTGACAAATGTGAAAGGCAATGTTGCGGTAGCAAACTCTGTACCATGTTCTTACCGAGTGAAATCGCTCCAACCATTGTTAGGGAAGGACTCACACACATACGCACACACACGCGGACATAAACTATTTTGTCATATGATAAAAATATGCTCGAAAGGGAGAATTATTTGAAGGTTACAGTGCTCAAGACAGAAATAGCCTACAACATTATTAGACATTCAACACGGCTTCTATGCGTACTATAATATTATACCTCAATACACACTTCAAGTACCCAATTCATACGACTGTTTCCCTCAGGATGTTCGCCTTGTGGTATAGCAGGAATATCCTCAAATTATTTAAAATGTAATTCTGCTTAGTGTGACCCTTGGTCTGCACTTGTCACGTAATAAACGACTTAAAGCGTTTGTTTTACTGACTGGAAATGTTCGTGTCTAATCCCTCCATATAGGTGGGCTCCCGACTGTGTGTGTGTATTGATGTATATGGAAGTGACACTCAATATAATACCAATAAACAGTCGATATACATTGAGTAAATAAGTGAGGCCACAACTCCTCCCTTCTTATGAAGAACAGGATTTCGTTAACAGACAAATAGGTTGTAAATAACGTTCAAACAACTTTATAACTGCCAGGACAAGAGAAGGTCTACGACAGGGTTGTAACCAATAAATCTCAATCGATCATGGAAATATTTTCTCAAAAATTGCTTGTATCTTCAAAGTAACTAAAGACCAAAACTCAGCAACAATTCCCGGTTTATGCCGTGTCTTCTGTGGGGTTTCGGCTTGAAACACAAAGCTGACTCATCAGCAGACATTTGGTGTCAAGTCGGCCGGCCCCCACAGGAGTAGCGAGCTGTGCGCTACCTCACTTTTGAGAAGCTTACCACAGCCTCTTCACTGCGAGAGCTAAACGCTCAAGCAGCCTTAACCTCCCTATGAAGGCTTCCAAAAATGGTGGTATATAGACTCTCAAGGCCAGTGGACAAACACTCAGCGACTATTCCCGGTTTGTGCCTTGCCTTGTGTGGGGTTTGCCTAGGAACACCTAGCTGGCTCATCAGCGGGCTCTTAGTGTCCCACAGGAGTAGCGAACCTGTGCGCTACCTCCCTTGAGGTTTCAGAGTTTAGCTCTCGCAGTGAAGAGGCACAGGTGCGCTTCATAAAAGGGCGGTAGCTCGCAGTTCGCTGTTCCTGTGAGGATCCGGGCGCGGACACCAAGAGGACGCTGTTGAGCCTGCTTGGTGTTCCTAGCCAAAACCACACAAAAGACATGGCACAAATTTGGAAACGTTACAAGGTTTTAATTCACTGGGCGTGAAAGCCAATAAACCACCTTTTGAGAAGCCATCATAGGGAGGTTAGGGCTGCTTGAGCTTTTAGCTCTCGCAGAGAAGAGGCGCATGTGCGCTTCATGAAAAAGAGATAGCGGGAGTTCGCTACTGCTGCGGGGGTTCCGGCGTGGACACAAAGAGCCCGGTGTTGAGCCAGATTGGTATCCCAGGCGAAACCCCACACAAGATACGGCACAAACCTGGAAAAGCTGCTGAGTTTTAATTCACTGGGCGTGAAAACCAATAAACCACGTTTTGGGAAGCCATCATAGGGAGGTTAAGGCTGCTTGAGCTTTTAGCTCTCGCAGTGAAGAGGCGCAAGTGCGCTTCATGAAAGGGAGGTAGTGCGCAGTTCGCTACTGCTGCGGGGGTCCGAGTGAGGACACCAAGAGCACGCTGATGAGCCAGCTTGGTGTTCCTAGGCGAAACCCCACACAAGACACGACACAAACTTGGAAAAATTCCTAAGTTTTAATTTTCTGGCCGTGATAGCCAATATACTAACTGTAGCGAGATTTAGATCCGGCCCGTGGAAAACCAAATCGTGTAGCGATCCTGCCCGTGAGGACCAAGTCATGAAGCGGACAGTAGTTCCAGCGCTGAGGGGGGTCCATAACCTAGGTGGATTGTATTTTAGGTCAGTAGAAGCATTACACATTCTACCCAGGCCTTCATGCGTATACATATCTGTGCTCAAGTCCAGAGATGATTATTTGTATGGTCAATAGTTGATATTGATCTACCTCTTGTCCCAATGCTTACGGGAATGGAATAATGAGTCGTTTTTATAATACGGAAGGATAACAAATCATACTCATTTATTGCACAGATTAATACACCTTGTAAACTGTACCTTGTAATTCCTTTGAGTGCTATTATTTGCTTGAGCAGCTTGTCGTACTGCGTAAGTATCATTAACAAATGACCAATGCCGTACACTTGTGTGTGCATGAAGGATTGCCTTACTCCGTGCTATTAGAAGCCATTCTTTTTACAACAATCTACTCTTTCACTTGCCATGGAATCCTTAGCTTTTATCCACTCACAGTATTGTTTTCCACCGCCGTCTAGACGCGAGCTCAGGCCCAAGTCCTGCCCTGCGCTCTCGCTGTCAAATGTAGAAAGAACCGATCAGAGCAGACCAAAGCTAGTATCCCATTGTAACAAGAGAAAGAATAGAACAGGCCTAGAGCCACAGACAAAACATAAAACGAGGGTAGGAATATGCCATCCAAATCCAGATACTAACTAAAGATTGTTTTCGTCCCTAAATATTCCACCGTTCTAGGATGATAACGACGGTTATGTTTCATTTCAAACACCAGGCACTGCCGCGTCCAACTCGCCGAACAGGTTTTCTTAGTTTACCCATGGCCCTTTGTATACCTTCATCAATATACACGCTTATCGCTGTAGAACTACAGTGTTTATTAGAAACAGAAAAACAATTCAATGAAGTAAGACTTTGAATGGGAGGAGGAAGTGTGTTACTGTAGTTACCTGAGTGAAGCTGGATCTTGAAAAACAATTCAATGAAGTAAGACTTTGAATGGGGGGAGGAAGTGTGTTACTTTATTTACCCGAGTGAAGCTGGGTCTTGACAAACAATTCCATGAAATAGAACTTTGAATGGGGGAGGAAGTGTGTTACTGTATTTACCCGAGTGAAGCTGGGTCTTGGAAAACAATTCAATGAAGTAAGACTTTGAATGGGGGGAGGAAGTGTGTTACTATATTTACCCGAGTGATGCTGGGTCTTGAAAATCAATTCCATGAAGTAAGACTTTGAATAGGGAGAGGAGTGAGTTACTGTATTTACCCGAGTGAAGCTGGGTCTTGAAGAACAATTCCATGAAATAAGCCTTTGAATGGGGGGAGGAAGTGTGTTACTGTATCTACCCGGGTGAAGCTCGATCTTGGAAAACAATTAACATTTCATTTCTAACTTAATATTTCTAATAAATGTATTTAATCGTCCCATTTCAAACACAAATTCAACTTGGACAATCTAATTTCCTAGACAATCGAAAATCCATACGGTACCTAAATCACTGACTGTACGACCGCACATAAATATCTGCATAGGCTGGTTCACACATCAGAGAAATTTGGACAAATACGTAGTATATCTCAACCGTTATCGAACCAGAGATTTTATAAATGGTTTACCAGCGACCATTGCTTGGTTTATTAACGGTTATGTAGTGTTGTAAGACTTAGTCCTCACTTACCATAGTCGAGGTACTTGTTATACACAAGTAATACACCGCTGTTCCACCAGTAACTGGCCCCTACTACAGTACTGTGAGTTTATTACTGCGTTCTGCTACGGAAAGTGTTTCGATATGAATTGCCTGATAATAAGCGTGGCGTGATAGTCACTGTACTCATTCCCACAATAATAGCCTTAACGCTTTTTTAAAGAGAAGTAAAATACCATAAGCGTTTATTAAATTTATACACCTTCGTCAATTAATTGTGAAAATAGAATATATTATAACAGTGTGGGACTCTTCAACAATTCTCTCCTAAAATAAATTGGAACTTTTTGAAATTACGAGCAAAGATGATCAATATTTACCTTGGGTCTTCCCCTTCCTTGAAAAGAGTTTTTCATAAAACCGTATGCAAAAGAACCAGATCTTTAACCATGTGTGCCTTAAATCGATGATACTATAAAATAATTTTCTGAAAAATATGTTTAGCAATATTATCTGGTGATGGTAAAAATTATTTTATAACTAGATTTTAAAATGTTACAAAATATTTCTTGAGATGGTTTTTCATATGATTAAATAAGGCTCTTTGATGAGGGGTGCATGATTTGGAAATTTATTGTGTATACTCCTTGCTTAATTGAAGATTTTATGTATGGTCTTTGACTGAGATATCTATTGTGAAGTTGGATTACAATGTATGCGTTGGTTTCTATAGAATGTTTCATTGAACATTGGGACCATTCTCCCAAGTTAGTTATCCCAGATACATTAAATTGCGGACAAGCGAATGTGATGGATCTTAATCGTTAAGAGCCAAATGCCAGTGGAAGAATGGGTATTTCTGCTAGTTTAGATACCTTAAGACGTGTGTACTTTTTCCTGTGCAAACAGCGAAACATCGGAGACTCTTCAGCATATCACCTCAGATTATCGCCATTCCGCGTTGACATAATATAGGAAGAGATATGATATTGTTGCCAAGATAGTACATCAAGAACTGGGTATACACCATCAACTGCTGATCCAAGAGAAAATGTCGTACTATAAATATGCCACAGAAAGTGTACTGGTATATGACATATTTACCTTGTACTGGGATCGTACTGTATTGTCTGACCAATCAACCATGAACTACACACCTGATCTGGTCCTTGTTGATAAATGTGAAAGGCAGTTTTGGGGTCGCTAAAATTGTACCATGTTCTTACAGAGTGTCCGGCCCCGTGGCTAAATGGTTAGCGCACTAGGCTTTGGCCCAAAGTGCCCCGGGTTCGGTTCCCGGCCGAGCCATCAGGGATTTTAAACTCCTGGGGTTAATTCCCTTGGCTCGGGAACTGGACGTTTGTGCCGTCTTCATCATCTGATCATCCTCATGACGACGCGCAGGTCGCCCAAGGGCGTCAGCTAGAAAGACCTGCACTCGGCCTCTCTGGAGGCCACACGATCATTATTACCGAGTGAAATCGCTCCAACCGTTTAACCTATATGTATTAAGGGAAGGACTCACACACATACGCACACACACAGGGACAAAAACTATTTTTTCATATGATGAAAATAGGTTAAAAAAGGTGAATTAAATTTGAAGTTTACAGTGCTCAAGACAGGAGTACAACGTTATTAGACATTCGCCACGGCTGCTATGCGTACTATACGTCAATACACACTTCAAGTAACCAAGGTAAATTATAATTCTACTTAGTGTGGCCCTTGACTTTGCACTTGTCATGTGATAAACCACTTAGAGCGTTTATTTTACTGACTGGAAATGTTCGTGTCTAATCCCTCCATATAGGAGGGCTCCCGACTGTCTGTTTGTATTGATGTGTATGGAAGGGACACTCAATATAATACCAAAAAAACAGTCGATATACATTGAGCAAATAAGTGAGGCCACAACTCCTCCCATTCTTATGAAGAACAGGATTTCGTTAACAGACACATAGGCTATAAATAGCTCTCAATATCTTTGTACTTCTGCACCTTAATGTGATACCACAACTTCATAACTACAGTACATAGCATTCCATTAACATCCATTGTAATTGACAGGACAATAAAAGGGGTGTAACCAATAATCCATTATCAAACGGAGCGATTTAACGCGCAACTTGTTGAACGTGTCGACGACCATGCTGCCTTGAACTGGCTTTAATAATGCTGTTTTTTTTCACGCGAATTGACCACATAGGATCACGCAACAACTTTATATCTTTTTCTTAATCTTTGCCTGGAGTTTCCTCTGTCTCCAATATTCCTTCATGCGTTCACTGGCATTTTTTCTTTGGTCTTCTGTCCAAGTTCGTCCACTTCTCTTAGGTCTTCCTTCATCTTGAAACCCTTCCAGATTGTTCACTTTGCTCTTAAATGCATTTCTTTCTAGCATTTGAGATTCTGTGATGTTTAACTTTTCTAAATCTTTCCTAACTTCCTTAATCCATGTTGTTGTGGTCTTTTTCTTCCAGAGATAGTCGAATATTTGTTTAGTTAATCTATGGTCGTTCATTCTATAGAGATGTCCGAGGAATGTCAGCCTTCTCTTCCGCATAGACGCGGAGATTCTTTCCACGTTCTGGTAGACTTCTCCGTTGCTTCTCAGTCTCCATCCATCTTCAGTCTGAACTGCACCCATGATTGTTCTAAGAATTCTCCTTTCCATGACTTCTAGCTTTTCGAGGCTATAGTTCATCGAGAGACATTCACTGGCAAAGAGGCGCTCTGTTTTTACGACAGTGTTATAATGCCTTATTTTGACATTCCAGGAGATGCACTTTTTGTTGTAGATATTTTTTGTTAATCCATACGCTCTTTCCATTTTTATAATTCGATCTCCAACAGCTGCTTTTTCTAACCCATTCTCCTGTATAGTCTCTCCTAGGTACTTGAACTTTTTTACCCTTTCAATCCGTCCTATCTCCGTGTCAAGGAACTTTGGTCCATGTTTGTCATCTGTCATAAATTTTGTCTTTTCAACTGATATCCTTAGTCCTGTTTGGCTAGCGATCTTTTCCAAGAGATTGATTTGTATGACTGCTTCTTCCGTGGTTTCCGATAGTACTGCAAAATCATCTGCAAACGCCAGGCAGTTGACTTTAATTCCTACCGACTTCCTCCCGAGGCAGATTGGGTTTATTCCTCGACTCTCCAATTCCGAGTTCCAAATTCTCACAACCTTCTCTAGGACACAGTTGAAAAGGATTGGTGATAGGCCATCCCCTTGCCTGACTCCTGTCTTAATTTCGAACGGCCGAGAAAGCTCTCCCATGAACTTCACCCTGGAAGTTGTGTTTGTTAGGGTCTCTTTGACTATATTTGCTAGTTTGGTTTTGATTCCAAATTCCCTTAGGATCCTGTCTAAGGTCTCTCTGTCCACTGAATCAAATGCCTTTTTAAAGTCTATGAAGGATACCACAATTTTCTTATTACTCAGCAGTCTGTGACGGATTATTGATTTCAAGTTGAAGATCTGCTCAACACAGGAACGTCCTTTCCTAAACCCTACTTGGTACTCGCCTAGTTGTTTGTCCAGCGTATCTTCTATTCTGTTTAGAAGAATCTTGGAGAGAATTTTATAAGCAATTGAAAGGAGGGACACACCTCTGTAGTTGTTCACGTCTTGCTTATCCCCTTTCTTGTGGAGCGGATGGATCAGCGCTGTTTTCCATTCTTCTGGAATTTTCTCGGTTTCCCAGACTGCACCAAGGATTCTGTGAAGGTCGTCTAGAATTTCTGGCTCAGCCCATTTAATCATTTCTGCTGTTATCGAATCTTCTCCACTTGCTTTGTTGTTCTTTAGGTTCTTGATGACATCCCTGATCTCTTCTTTTGTTGGTGGTGCATCCTCTTTTGAGTTTGCTGGTGAGTCTGCTATTTCTAATCTAGAAGTGGGGGTTGGACAGTTCAAAAGATCTTGAAAGTATCCAGCTAGTATTTCGCAGTTTTCATGGTTGTTCAGTCCAATTTTTCCCTGCTCATTTCTAAAACTCATACTTGGGGCTTGGTAACCCTTAAGTTTGTTTTTGAATGTCTGGTAAAAGTCTCTGGAGTTGTGTTTAACGAAGTTGCTCTGAAGATTTTCTAACTGTGCTGCTTCAAAAGATCGCTTGGTCCTACGGAAAATTATGGATGTTTCTTTCCTCTGTTGTCTGAATTGTTCCGAGTGTTCCCTTTTTCCAGAAGATTTCCATCTTCTCCATTCCTCAGACCTCTTACTGAGAGCTACATCGCAGTGTTCGTTCCACCAGATTTCTCTTTTCCTCTTTGCCAATCCCAGTGTCTTCTTTGCGGCGTCATTGATTCCTGTACAGAGTTGTTGCCAACTTTCCTTTTGGTGCTGTGGATTTCTTCCCTAAAGTTCTTAACAATGTCGTGGGAAATATTCAATTTGCTCATGTTATATTTGGTTATTCTAGGTGGGTCTCTCTTTTGTCGTAGCGGAAGGAAGCGGATTTTGGCTTTGGAAAGGTAGTGGTCTGAATCGAAGTCACCGTTTCTAATCACCTTGACATTCATTACCTCTTTTGCGTTTTTCCTTGATATCGCTACATGGTCCAGTTGGAATTCCCCTAAATTTGGATTTGGGGATACCCAGGTTTTCGCTTTTCTTGGGAGTTTCCTGAAATTTGTTGACATTATTCTAAACTGGAATGCTCTGCAGAGTCTTATGAGCCTTTCCCCATTTCTGTTTGTCCTCCTATGCGCTGGGTAATCTCCCACGATGTCCCTGTATTTTCTCTCTTTTCCTATTTGTGCATTAAAATCTCCCAGGAGAATTTTTATGTTTTTCTCGGGTATCTGCAAGATTTCAGTGTCTAAGAGATCCCAGAAATCGTCCACCTTCTGTGGATTCTTTTTGTTGTCTTCATTAATGGGAGCATGGCAGTTGATAAGCGTGTACTTCTTGTTTTTACACTTGAATGTAAGTAGCGATAGCCTTTCTGATTTCGATGTGAATTCTGTGACACTAGTCACTATCTTTTTGTTTACGTAAAAGGCAGTCCCTAGTAGAGGCATGTTTCCCATTATTTTTATTGCTGGCTTTCCTTTAAATACTCCGTAGTGTTCAGTGTCCACAACATTCTTGTCTAAGAATCTGGTCTCTTGCACAGCTAGGATCTGGATTTGATTCTTGTCTAATAGCTTTTCAAGTTCTTTTTGCTTTCCTACTTTGAGGAGCGAGTTAACATTTATGGTCCCAATGAAGTACTTATGTTTTTTCGTGGTTTACTCCACTAGGTTCTTCCGCTCTCTCTGCCGTTGGGAAATACTTTGTTTCCTCTTCCGCCTTATTAATTGAATATTATTATTCTCAGTATGTAATTTTCACATCCAACCTCTCTTGATTACCCATAATGCTCTTTCAATTGCTAAGGTTTTAGAGCACCTCTGAACAAGAGTGCTTCGGAATTTCAACCTTCTTAATTTTATTTTATTAATTAGAGTGATTCAAAAATGAGAATTAACAAAGGTGTTATAATATAGAGCTTTCATTGTTATAGCCACGAGAAGCAGGAAATACTCGATTCAACGTGTCTATGTGTGATTGTTATTTCATTTGCATGTCTTGGATAGCATGGCCAATTATCACTGTGTACTAGGTTGTATGGAATTTTTGTATTATAACCTGTGCTAATGTGATGAGTATTTATAGATGAGGGCACGATTGGGTAGGGTACGGCCGTGGCCTCAATTTAGAAACAATCCCGGCATTATTTAGCACATTTGGTCCAAATAAATTTTATTTTTCATTTTACGTAGTTTTTCATTACAATAGGTTCAAAATAGCTTCAGTATTGAAATATGAATGTATTAACAATGTATTTGCTAAGTGTCATTTGATAATTGTCCCATTAATAGAACAGTGGGCACGAACGGGTGGGTGGATCTTTAAATAATTAATTGGCAAACTATACTCTGCTACACTCCTATATTACTGAAAACAATACAATACAATATTCAAAAATAACCTGATCAACACTAGGCCTACTCGTGAAGTTCAACATTGCAATGGAAAAAACTTTTCATCACATAAGTAATTTTATGTCCCTTTTCACTCTTCTGGGCAGCGTACATATTTGAATAGTCCAAAGACATTTGTATAACCTATAAATCAAATAAGTCTATGGGAGAGAAATATCCAGAAAGGAATTCCCTTGGGAAACTCTCAGAGATCAACATTGTAGCGGACATGACGTGGCCTTACAATGCATGGAGCACCTGAAAGCAGTTCACGTGCAGTTATACAACTCACTTCAGACACCTTTTGGTTGTGTTTTTTTGTTTTGTTTTTGCATTGAGCACACCTAGTTTGCTTCTCATTCGCTACAATGACAATGAAATCGAAACGAACTTGGCCAGAAACTCGTTTTTCTACAGCACGGACACTTCGTGGAGGTCTGCCTAGAGGGATTCTTTTACTATATTTCGGCAAATATAATTGTAGTGCAATTCTCCTGGCGATTGCTAAAATATCAAGAGGATCTTCATTATGTCTTTTAGTGAGGCGATACAATAACCATGCATTGTTGACCGAGACATTCAAGGGAAATACAGGGTGTAACAAAAAGGTACGATACAAATTGCAGGACTCATTCCTAACACGTAGACGAAGAAATCTCTGTCTGAAAGTCTCTGTTTTTTCTGAATTTCTACGGAAATTTGCGTTATTTACGCGTTTCAGACTCTTTTATGACGGATGCGCGCGAAAATATTTTTTTTTCTGTCTGTCTGTCTGTCTGTCTCTCTGTCTGTTTGTCTGTGGACAATTTTGTTCCCTTATAACTCGAGAACGGCTGGGTGGATCAACGTCAAATTTTGTACAGATATCCTTCAGAGGCACGACACTAATCATTGATGTAACTCTTCTCTGTACCTCTCATAAAAGGAGGCCTACCCCCTTAAAATACTTGCTGAAATAGGCGTAGAACGGCGAGACAAGGCTAATTTTCAGCCCCTCAATGTGAGAAACGAAAAGGGCCCCCGAAAACCACATTTTAAGGCCCTAAAACCAACAGTTTTTGAGATATTCTCAGAAAATTAATTTCATTTAATACAATAAATAAAGAAAGCAAGCCGGTAACCATGGCAACAGAAATTCGCAGGTCCATCTATTGCTGTAAGACGCAATACAATTCCATTTATTACATTACTGAGATAGTTTGCAAACGACTATAAGGTTATAACGGAACTAAATTAAGCTGTAAAATTCATCAATACATATAATGCGCTTATGGGGGTCTTGGGGTACTCTAGATTTTTTCACGCGATTTACACGTGCTGGTGTGGTACGGAAGGTCTATTATATCCCTATCCCTATATTGTTATCTTATTATTATAATTATTATCATTGTTATACTACGCCTACAACGACGAGACAAAGCTTATTTTCAGCCCCTTGGTGTCAGAAACAAAACTCGGGGCCCCTAAACAGCCGTAAAGGGTCCCCGAAAACTACATTTTAAGGCTCTAAAACCAAGAGTTTCTGTGATATTACCAGAAAACTAATTTCATTTAATAAACTAATGCAGGAATGTAAGCCAGTAACCATGACAACAGTGCCTCAAAAGGTTGCATCCAACTTTCCATCTATTTCTGCAAGAGGTAGTGTCACTCCATTTATTACATTTCTGTGAAAGTTTGCAAATGGCTATAAGGTAATCACGGAACCAACAAAAACTGTAAAAATCATCAATGCGCTTGAGGGGGTCAAGGGGTACCCTACATTTTTTCACAAGACTTTAACGTGCGATATGTCGTACAGAAGGTCTATTATATTTTCAAACAGCAACATTATTTTCAAAAATTCCTGAATTTAAATAGTTTTTTTTTAAATTTTTGTTTGTTTTGCTTTTAGGAATTTGGGCCATTGGAGGCTAAAACCTGAATTTTCATGCACCACAAGCCTTTATAATTTATTAAATGGGTCTTCCTCTGGATGCGGACTTGACACAACAGTGAGGGTCAGTTTTTATGTGACGTGTATTGCGTTTCGTCTACGAGGTTTTCAATTTTATTTTCACGTCAGGAAGTACACGTTAGGTAAATTAGTTTCAGAGAATATTTCAACTAATCATTTATCTTTGTCGACAAAGAGGCTCCAAGCCCCTAACCATTGCAACAGTAGCTCAATTGATTACGTCGGGTTAGTAATACCGAAGACCGTTCCAAGAATGGGTACTTCTGCTAGTTATGTTATATGAGCATGGGTCCGGAAACGCTTGGTTTCCATGTTATACCTCATTGTTCCCAACTCATTTATCATGGGAAACATACAAGAACAGAAAGTACTGTACGCGTATTTGTGGTTGGAAATATTCTATCACTTGAAGGTTTTGAAAGTTAACCAATGCTAAATAAAACAGTGTCTGGAAAGAAGCCAAAAACAGGTTGTTACATCTCGCTCAGTTAACTAGTTAACCCAGCGCGGCCAATCAAGTAATTCCCAGCTCACACGTGACAATCAAGACGGCTCGGGCTTTGTCTGACTTCGTAAAACCAGCCGAAGTCTCCCGATTTCTCTCGCGACCTATGTCGGAGATGCATTCGAAGGAATTCTGATCGCAAGCCAATTAGAGGGGGCACGAGCCAAACGCGTGGCAGTGGCAGCCAATAGGAAGAGGCGTTGCTGAGAAGAAAGCAATACGCGCAATTAGCATATCTAATTATAAGTGATATATCAACACTTCGAAACATCCGACAAGCTGTTAATTGATAAATAAGGAGTATTTATTGATATTTGAAGCTGATCAAATGCTTAATTATGGAATAATATCATATTCGCTATTAACGCGCCATATAGGCAAGTTTTTATTTATGAAGGGCCGCCAACTTTATTATCGGAGTGGGAGACAAGCGACTTAGATCGTGGCTCTTATTATTCACGACTTCGTCAAGAGTAGACGTGCCCACTGATTACTCTACATTATTTGAAGACAAAGCTGATAGATATTGATATATCATCGAAGAAGTTATTATTACAAGCAGTATATTAGCAACGAGAATTATGGCACATTAGATTACGTGAATATATATCTACATTTATTCTGCAACTACAAAAAAGAAATACGTTAAACTAATTAAAGCAATGAGTAAGGTGATAGAAATTATTCTACCCATTTATCAGCATGTCAAACATACAGAAGTTGAGAGGGGAAGAAGCTACTGAATCTACAGTGAAGGAGATGTGCTACTAAAATGCTACAGGGAACATAGCTATGGTGATGGCGAGAATATTCGAAATGACATAATATTAATACCGAGGGGGAGATGAACATCTAGTCTCTCCTACATCTACAAAAGTCATTTCATCGACTACAATGATGGATACACGTATCTATCTGAACTGCGGCGAAGAAGACAGAAGAAATTCCAGAAGGGGCGTGGCTCGTTTGATCCCAGCGCGAATCAAGAGAGAAATGGCTATCCCATCTCATTAAGAAGATAGCCAGGCTGAGAGACGACTAGACGATGATGTTAGAGTTAGAATCCAGTTCCTGGCAGTTTGGAGACTTCCAAAGGATATCGAGCAGTGTCCCACACGATATCTCGAAGGGGCGACTTCTCAGAAGCAATTCGTTTCTGATGAACAAAGAGTGAAATCCACTTTTAGTCAGATCTACGCTGCACCAGGTAGTCAATAGGCCAACGAAGTATCCCATTTTGTAGAATTGTAGAAACTTTTGAGAATATCCGATAACTTTGTATTTTAATGTCATTTATCTTCGAATTATTATTCAATATTTTTCGATTTGATATTTTCGACGGTATGTTATGCAGAAGTTTCATTTTCGATTTTCATCGATTTTTCAGAGTTGTAAGCGATTTCCGTGACGATTTAGAATTGCTGTTTGGAATTTAGAATTTTATGCGATTTGGAATTTACTTGAAGGAGATTTTATCGTTTAGCTCGAATTGTATTGTTTTATTCGAATTTGTTTCATTTAAAGTGTATTGAATTTTAAAATGGGTTTGATCATTTGTAGTAATGGTGGATGTTTAATGGAAAATATATTCCAAGAATATTATACTGAGGTATATATCTAAGAATGCGAACGTTGATGATCTATTTTGAGGATCTGAACGAAGTTATAGGCTAATAACTTATTCGACAGATCTCGTTGTAAATATTTATTTACATTATTCACAAATGTTAAAATATGGAACTGTATACGAATTGAAATAGAGAAATAACGGTAATAATATTGTAATATGAGTAGAAGTAAATACAAGCTACGACATAATAGTAGAACAGTCAAAGATTTAAGAAATACTTGAGAGAAGTACAATAGCTGAGTGAAGCTAACTTTAAAAATATTATTTAGGAAATGAATGTAATTGTTATCGAAGGAATAGTATTTTATTATATTACCTGTTAAGATAATTTATCGAAAGAACCAATATTTTTATTATAATATTTTTATTAAATGTGTTGGAACTGCAATAAGAATTTAGTAACGAGAAATAATGTACAGTATTTTGAGAATACTATATAATGTGAGGAAGGAACTACGAAGTATATCTAGGAAATATATTTATTATATTCCCGTATTATCGGAGGAACATGTTGTATTTACAAAAATGAGCACAGTTATGTTATTGTCTCATTTGTTAAAGGGTAATCTGTTGAGACAGATGTGTGTGAGATTTTTATTATTGCAAGAAAGAATTGTTAAGAGGCAGGATTTTTGTATAGGAATATTTAAAGTTATTGAGATAGACTCAATAGTTGAAACAGAGTTCTATTTAAATGGTTCTAATTAGACATTAAATTAAAGGTAATTATTCGACGGAAAGGAAAACTATTCTCGTTAAGTATTTTTATTTTTACGACAGACCAGAATGTGGAGGTAATTAAACTATGTCTATACTTAGCTGGACGGATAATAGAATCCCAGATTGCAACATTGTTACCGATAAAGACCTAATTATGTGAAAGATTTTCTGAATTCTGAAAGAATTAAATCGAGAGGGGTAGAAAGACTGTTAATGTCTATATTTCAAGTTAGAAATGGGCATTTTTGCCAAGTGTAAATAGTTCATTTTAAGATGTAAGTTGACGAACTTCATCATAAAGGTATGTCCTGTATATAAATCGTGTATCATATTTATAGGGATTTTTAAGAGTGATATTTTATGAGTATTTTAATTTAATTTTACGTTAGAAATGTGTATCGCTTCTACGGAAGGAGTTTATTATGACAGGAGACGGGAGTTTGATTGTAAAGATTAACAAATAGTTTTTTCTAATGACGGAGATCTACGTCATGGGTAAATTCATTTAATTTTGCGGGGATTTTTTAAAATTTAATGACAATAATTCAATTTTATTGTTATTAAACTCCCGTTATCTAGGGAACAGCAGTTGTTTGCCACAATTTACTTATTATGGTTTATTTGAGCTTGAAAACATTATTATGGTTTATTCATGGTTTCTTGAGGGAACGGACATATACATATTTTGGAATTAACACCATTTACGTAATTTTAAGATTTATATAAACGTAAGTTTTTAATTCAGTGTTTGAATTTCGTTTGCGTGTATTCGTGTCGTTGAATAAAGACAGACACGTAACTTACGTTTCCCTGACCTTTTTTTTATAGAAATTCAGCATTGTCTTTTGTAGTTTAATGGTAGAGGAATCTGCTATAGGGTGGAGGTTTTCCTAGAGACCCGATCCATATCCTTACGCCCGAGATTTTCTTTTGATTCTCGTATTTCCAAGTAGTTTAGAGATCCTTTTGTTCTGTAGTTAGTTTCTATAGCACATTTGGTTGTAAATCCCTGTTCCTTATCCGGAGTGTATTCGCCAAGTAGCACTGTGTGTTTTTTCTAGCCGGGAACTTCAAGATGCTAGAATCTATTTTCCACCTTCGCATATTGGTGGATAATTCTAGGAATAAGGGTATAGTACGTTGAAGTCGTTGATCCCGTTGATATTGGAGTTGTAAACAACCAGAATCAGACTATGGGAAACGGCACCTCTAGGAAAAGGAAGAGGTTTCCCGAACCATGGTAAAGAATTGCGGCAACGACTGAAAGGTGAGGGCATAATAATTATTTAAACGAAAGCATAACCTCAAGTTTGTGAAATTACCTACCATCAGCTTGTTGAAATCCCTCGAAAATCACTGGATCGTAGAACCTGGAAAATCCCGGCTAGAAAACCCCCAGATACTACCAACAAGAGACGGGGATAATTGGGCACAGGCTAATCTAACCAGACCACGTTAAGAAAAACCATGGCTAAAGAGAAAAGCAACAGTTCATGAGAACACGATATTTACAAAAAAGAATGTAATCTCAGGCGTAAGAACACCTATAAATATCCTGCAATGGCATTCGTAACGTGACCTCAACTCACTTCTATAAATCACCACAATCGTAGAATTAAAATAGAACTGAAAATATTTATTCAAAAACTGGCATAGCAAATGAGTGCTATGTCATCAGACCTAAATCAGAAAGAACGTAGACTATCTTGACAAAGTCATGAATAAAGTACAAGAATGCAAATCCCAGACCTCACTGTGCAACTTCATCTTGCTTAACAATCAAAGAAGAAATATTCTACACACACAAGCAAGAATTGCAATGTCCCATTCAAATTAGATCCAAAATAAAACTCCTACTGGATCTGGTATCAGTTTGTCTCAATTTCAGGAGGTAATTTCCTGAATATACATAATTATAACCCTAAAATATTTTTATACATATATACATTTATGTTAAAACACCTCTCTGAGTGTTATATGAATAAACTTGATGATCAAACACCCTCCATGAGTGTATTTTAATTTTGTGGTTTCATGATAAATATTTCGTACTTAATTGGTGTCTCCTTTACGTGCATAAGCAGAAAATCCAATTTAAATCAACACTGATCTTCAAATTAACCAGAAGGGAAGATTATGTAACTACGTTAGCATTGTAGTAATTTCCAGAAACAGGATAATAAAGATCCTTTACTCAAATCATTAATACTCATGCCTAGAAATGCATGTTTCCAAATAACACATTATCGCCATTTAGTTCTGTTGCTGTAATGCTATAATCGGCCTAAGTCACACTTGACTATATATTTATTATCCATTCAACAATGGATTTCATTAATAACAATTCATAATTATTTAATTATTGCATGTTTTAATGGTGCCACTACTTGGTCTTAACCATATTATAAATTTACTCCACTGAGTTCCCATTATTACTATATATTCATTATTAATACATTTGTCATTTCTTGTCACCCACCATGGTGAAACGCAGAATTTCATTGCTAATATATTTTATAGTTACAGTTTGCGAATAGATTTGTGTTACAAGAATTATACAAGATCGTAACAGTTCATATAGAATATTTAAAAACCTTATCTTTTATTTCTCCAAATTATCGCTGGAATTATTAATTATGCTGTACAATAGTTTTGTTAAAATCACACATCTGTTGAATGATATGCCTCCACAATCATTAATCTGGGATTTTCGTTGATAAAAAGAACATGAATGCTTTTTCAGAATATAATCAGCTTGAATACTATTCGATTCATATTGCCTGAAAATAACATTAGGAATTAATTTCAATGAGCTCAATATTAACTTGACAATCGTGTGTCAAAACTAGAAATATAATAAGGATCAAGATTTCTCAAAAAAAATCAGAACTAATCCTGCTCGAATGGATTCTA
Source organism: Meconema thalassinum (assembly GCA_946902985.2). Taxonomy (NCBI): domain Eukaryota; kingdom Metazoa; phylum Arthropoda; class Insecta; order Orthoptera; family Tettigoniidae; genus Meconema; species Meconema thalassinum. Next base: position 33,763,436 of record OX336390.1, read on the forward strand.
GAAAATAATATATGGTTTCTACAACATCGACAAGGGAGATCATAAATATAAGCACCTACATAGTCGATTAGAAAACTCTACTGTCTCTATAGTCTACCAAAACTAGGAATATCTCTTAGCAAAGGATAAAGAAATCCTAATATCACGCTGTGTTCTCAGTAAACTCAATACTGTCTATATCGACGTAGAAAATTTTCAAAAAACAACTCTCCAACTAAACAATCAGAAAGATCTCTAAACATGTAGATCTAGCGATTAATGAGAGTGAGAAGAAATGTGTCATAAATAGACCACAATGAATGTTCAAAAAGCACTATCTAGAATAGTGAAGAATTAATAAAGTCTTCTCCTGTGATGAAGAGGTTCCCACATAAATGTCATTGTTCGTTCCTCAGAATGTATATTGTGTCGCTCACATCACAGTATTAATGTTTGAAGTGTCTAGCCTGCCATAGCTACAAGATAACTAGGCCTGTGAACTGTTCCTCCCGACAACTGATTTCCAATCTTGTCGTAAAAATAAGAGGACTTAATTATAATGTCCATGAAGGCTGAAGTATAATTATACTTGTGTCCATATATAAAGCACTGTTCCATGATCAGTGTTATACTGTGTGTATTCCAGTACACTCGAAATGTTAATGTTCCTTGTTGTATAAAACCTGCCTGACTGCGCATGTGGCATAATCTTGCAAGACACATTTTCAGAGTGTTATAGCAAGTCACCACTGAAAGCAAATAAGTCAGAGTTCTTCGACACTCAACTCTGCTTTGTAACACCGCCTCGCGCACGTTCTAACTAGACCTGTTCTAGCGATACGGTATGCGAAAACACACTAGATTGTTGTTCTGTCCTCTGCAGAGATACTAAATCATCTGTTTTCTTCATGCAGCCCGCAGTTTCACGAAGGGTGGACAGCTCCCTCTCCTGCGCTGCGTAGATCGATAAATCATGTCCTAGCGCATAATCAAATGGCTTACATATTTCATAACATCTTGTAGATGAAAATAATTCTTCAGAAACTTTATACAGTTTCAATACATCTTGAATAATGCTAAAAAGCATAAATTATCATCCATTCAATAATCCTTCGTTGAACAATCAATACCTTGGATCAATACGTAACATATGTTCTTGACATCGGGCTTGCAGCGAAGCTTCGGCCGTCCTCGGCATAGCTCGGAGATAGCCTAACGGCACTCCCATCTGCTGTCGTGACATACCTCGCTTGCTAAACGCCGCGCTGTGTTTCAAAACAAATCTTGCAGTGCAATGTTCTACAACTTAAGCTTGAGGATAATGGTACATGTTCCTCCTGACATCTTACATAAAAGAAAAAGCCTGCTTTTATGTACACGTCGTAATGCATCTTTGTGCTATGTAGCTTATTCTCAATATGTAATTAAACGATCTTCTTGTAGTACTTTCGTATATGCTTTTTACTGTTGTTTTCTTATCACTTTGACTTCCTCGTAGTATTGGGTAAAGTTTCGCTTGATATGGGGATTGATCGATGAGACGTATCTGGTATTTCAAGTCCTTGATTATACCAGGCTTATCATCAAAAATGTCTTTATAGTCTTCTAGTAAATCCATAAATTCCTGTTCCATGTCCTCAAATCCCTCGGCTTTTAGTGCCGACTTCATTGACGACGCGAACTAGGATTTCCTGTCTAGGGAGTTCCTCATTGATATCCTTCTTTTCTCTTTCTTCATTTGCTATCTCTAGCATCTTCCTGAAATGTGATCAACCGCCGATTCATATCAATTACGGCTCTTGCCATTATAATGAAATCTATACCAATAATTAAATCAAGGCTTATATCTTTTACAACCACAAATGAAAAAATCCACAGCCTGCTTCCAGTCTCCGACCGGGTCAGGAATGGAATGAATGAAGCCCCCATCTAGCGGCGAGGATATGAACTGAGCCAGCTGCCGAGGCCTGACGCACTCCTCTGGGGCAATGATTAAATGAATGACAGATGAAATGAAATGATAGTGGAGAGTGTTGCTGGAATGAAATTTTGACAGGGAAAACCGGAGTACCCGGTGAAAAACCTGTCTGCCTCCGTTTTGTCCAGCACAGATCTCACATGGAGTGACCGAGATTTGAACCACGGACCCAGTGGTGAGAGGCCGGCGTGCTGCTGCCTAAGCCACGGAGGCTTCACAACCACAAATATTTTCTAATATTTTCTCTAATTTATTTCACATTTCATTAAGGCTTGGACTTTGCATTTCATATTTCTCTCCTTGAAAATGCCTTTAACCTTCATTGGAAGAGCTGGAAAAATTACGAATGGGTCCTCGTTCTTAAGCCTTTCAAAGCATTCTTCACTGATTATTGAAATCATCGCGCCAGTACCAACCAATGCTCTGCATTCTTGATTCCCCTCTTGAATCTGTATAACAGGCAGTTCGATGGGTCTTCCTATCTCTCTACCTTCTTCCTCATACAACAAATCTTCATCAGTTTTGTTAAAAGTTCCGTTAATAGTTATTACACATGGAGGTGTTAAATCATCAGTTCTTTCTATTTTTTGGAAATTTGCGTTTTTTTCCTTCGTCAGGGCCTTTTCTCTCTGTATTCACCTGACGACTAGTACTTGGAGTGGCTTCTTCAATTTCCTGCTCCTTTTTTCTCTTTTTCGAACTTCTTCGTCTATTATAGTTAGGCTTATCTTGCTCACCTCTGAGCCTATCTTGTTGTAGGTTACGTTGGAACTCATCTGTCCTATAATTCTTATATCGACTGTAACCCTGGCTTGACCTGTTATTGGACTGATATTGCGTTTCTCGATACCGATTCCTATTATTGCCATAATCGCGCCGGTAAAAGTTTCGTTCCTCATACTTGCGCTGCCAAGGTTGTTCAGTGAAGTCAACGTAACGGTTATCCTGCCGATTACTACGTTGGTTGTTACTATATCGTGTGTTGTATCTATTATTGTACCTATTATCGGACCGAATCTGGTCCGTTTGCTGAGTACGAACCATCACAATCGTGTTCACGCCTCTTGGTTCGTTTTGTGGATTTTTCACTATCGTAGGAGCTGTAAGCGCACTTACGTGATCCAGTCGTCGTAAGATATCGTCCATTATGGTAAGATCGCTTACGCCTGACAATATCACTTGCCTACGAACCTCCACAGGAAGCTGTCGGGATATTGAGTTTATCAGTTGGGCTTGAGTTGAAGGAGGTTGATGAAAACGGGGTTTCGCCAATTGGGTAGCATAGTATTCGGAGTAGCTCGTTGGCCCTGTACACGCGTTCTTTCTAGAGTACATATCTGAACGTAGATTGTTCTGAACTTCCGTACTCCAGAATCTACTGATAAAGGCTTCCGCGAACTCCTCAAAATCATTAAAAGTATAGCGGAGAGCCCAATACCACTGAAGAGGAGCATCAGCAAGGAAACGTTCCCCAACTCTTAACTCTTGATCACGTGGTACGTGAGATTCTGTGAAGTAATCGCTTACACTTCTGATGAATTCAATAGGCGTAGTTCCATCGAGTTTGTTGAAACGTCGGGGTTTGTCTTCAAAGTTATGGATTATAGTGGTACGACCTGCCCCATCTGACGCTCGTGTCGCGTATGGACCTATACTGGTGTTGGCTATCGGTAGATTATATAATGGAGAACGTTGCAGCGCTATGTTTCCATACTGAGTTGCATTCGACCTGGGGTTTCATTAGTTATGTGGCTTTGCTGTTGATTTCCATCTTCCCCATCCTGAGCTGTACCATCAACTCCATCAAGGGTAGTAATTAAATCCGCGTTCTATATCGGCCTAAGTTGATCTCGTAAGGTGTCTATATTTATAGAATGACCTAACGTTAAGCTCTCGAGTTTTTCCTGACTTCGTTTATTTCAGAAGTCTTTTTATCCCTAACTGCTATCAACTCGAGTTTAACATGATCTACCTTGGTCTCAACTGAACTAATCTTACCCTCAGGGTTTCTATGATTTTTCGTCTGAGTATTCTGAATCACATTTAGTCTTTTTTACCACGTACTCCATCACATCGGTAATTTCTAGACTTGATCTAGCTTCAGCTTCAACAAATTTATTGCTGATTTCAAGTTTAAAATTTTTGAAGTAGTCTTCATTGACTTTAAGCATTTCTTGTCTTAATATAACTACGTTGTCGTTTATAATGCCTTTAATATCCACATCAAACTCATCCTTGATCATTTTATTATGATCCTTGATCTGAGATTGAAGCAAACTTACTTCGGCCCTTAATTGTAGAAACGTATCTTGTGTCTGACTAGTGTCACGAGATACATGCTACTGGAAAGTGTCTAAATTACTTTTAGCTTCTTTTATGTTATTAGATAATTCTAACTTAATTTCAAGTTGGAAATCTTTGTTGGTCTGCTCAGACTCATTTAACTGGACCTGCATAAGTTTTTGATTGGCTTCTACAATGTCAATTTTCGTTTGGATATTTGAGTGACTAGCCTGAACTTGGTTCTGGATAACTTGCTTTTGGTTTTGTTTAGCGTACATATGACTCTGAGTTGACTCTAATCTAACGATTTTTGACTCCATCTTATTCTGACTAGTTTCTATTTTAACAATGTTTGATTCCATCTTATCAATTTTTTACTCCATATTTTCCTGACTAGTTTCTATTTTAACAATATTAAGCTGAACCTCATCACTGTTGATTGAATTTTGTTAACATATGAATCTAATCTAAGTTGACCGGTTTGGACTAAACCAACATCCTTTTGGACTGAACCAACGTCCTTTTGGGTTTGTTTAACATCGGCTTGAACTAAACCAATATCTTTTTGGGTTTGTTTAACATCAGCTTGTGTATCATCTACTGTGGCTTCTGGTTTATTGACTTTTAATTCAACTCTTTTGGAACTAGAATTTATATAATTTTAGGAAGTCTACTTTTGGTCAATCACCCTTTTGAGACTGTTAGCTACTACATCCTGTATAACTGACTTACTACGCATTGCCCAAGTTTCGTGAATGCTGTCCATTTTAGCATGCAGCATTTCATACATTGATTTGAAATAAACGATTTCATCTCCTTCCTTACCAGACATAGTATAATATGTATTATATCAATAAACACAAACAACATGAATACTGCTAATGTAAAGCAAAACACAAACATTCTAATGGAACTTCACTGTCATAATGGGAACTTTTTTATCATATTGCGTTAGTCTTACAACTAACTTACAACTAATGTAGGTTAATACCGTACCCGATACCTAGTTGAGGCTATCGGCTACGCCAGTTGTGATCGAGCCATAGTTGAGATTTATGGGAAAAGAAGAAAAGATAGCGCTCAGATCGAGTCGAGAAGAATGGTAGGAGATGACGTAGGAGGCCAAGGAAGGAGGCACTACTATGCAAGCAGATGGAACTATGGGAGGAATATTGGATTATTATAAAGATCAATATGGAATAAAACATTATATAATCTCAGAAGAGAAGGAAATATCAAGGAATCTTTTGGTGATAACTTGAAGAAAGGCAGACAACTCCTTAAGTTATGTTATAACTTATTTGCCGATATTATTGTGGTCGAGATTATAGCTGTGACGTATGACCGCAGAAGGAAGGGGAATGTCACGTGATAGAGCCGAGCGCAGCTCATCGCACAGTCGGAGAACAGCAGTACTAGTCCAGCCAGTCGAGCTGAGCGGAGCACATGGTGCGCTAGGAAAACGTCATTATTAGTCCAGGAAGTCAAGCGAAGCGAATCACAACGTGCGCCAGGAGAACGAAAGTAGGCCAGTCAGTCAAGCTGAGCGGAGCACGGTGTGCAGTGCGAGAATCAGTTAGCAAGGCAGGTTACACAAGCCGTGGAGGTGAAAGAGAGCCGGTGTTCAGGCAGATGTCTTTTCAACATCGTGGCTATAGTTATGAGAAACAGCAATGCTTTTCCAATGTTACAGTTCATTAAAGTAATACGCAGCATTGTGATAGAATTGAGAACATTATTAGAGCTACATTCTCAATACAGAACAGCACAGCGAAGTGATATAATGAGGCCAGTTTTCAGCGTCGCATTATACGAGAACAGTGAGGCGGAACAGGTCGTGCTGTGGCCGACATTTTACAAGCAGGCGATAGGCAAGCAGCTGAACATTACTTCGACATTTTGTCAAACTTAATAATGTTTGGACTTGTGTTTCGACAGTCCAATTGTGCAGGCGAATTGCAATTATACACTGCTATAGTGAACTTTTAAATGGACTTGGACATATTTCAATGGTATTACGGCATATTAGATGATGCATTTTAGACCGAAATATTTAAGGCGACCATGGGGTCAGTCCAACATTACTGCTTTTTGGCAAGTGAACAGTTACAAGAATATGCACTTTGTGAACAGTGGCACGTGCAGCATTATAGTTGCATTTCATGAACTATTATGAAATATCAGTTACGAACACAGATACAGGGTGTTTAACAAATCAATACACTTTTCTAAATAATTTATTTACTACTAGTGAAATTCAGCCGTTGTGGAAATTAACATTTTGTCATATGCAAACCGAACATTATATGGGACAGTGGCGTGACATATTCGAAGAGTATGGGGTACTCTACATTTTTGAACTTTTATGGAAGAGTTTGGACAATATCCGTGATGGATAATATTCAGTTCATCATGTCGAGCTAGGCGGATACGGAGACGTGATGGCACCACAGAGCGATGGATTCGGTTCCTGAAGAAGAGGATATCCAACATCAGATTCACTTGGAATATGAGGTCAAGCGTTAGTTCAGTGGGTGCTACAATGTTTTCGTCGATCTATCGAGAAATTTGTGACACACACGAGGATTATCGGCGATCTTTGAATTATATTAACAGCTGAAATAAGAAGGTATTGTAAGAGTTATGACTTTCCTGATATGATTTTTCATGAACACTGGGCATACTTGTATATATTTCTAGTAGGAGTTCTACGCTAATTTTTTGACATGGCTTAGATATTTTTTGCTCCATTTGCTATAATATGGTGTTACCATATGATATGGCAGGCACAGTTATACGACGTTCTCACCATTGGTTGGCTTTATTAGACAGTTTTTTTGTCTTTTTGATATTTTTCAGTGAGGATAGTATTTCTTGGATAGATATTTTTTTTTGGCGTGTGTTTCGAACTCGTGATCTGCAATTGGATAATTTAAATTATTTCGTCAGTTCATTGCATACTAGCGAGTATGTATAATTCATCAGTAGGGATTTTTTATTGGATTGTTTGGTGATATTAAAATTTTATTCACTCAAGTGAATGAATATCGCTTTTATGTGACAACTAGAGTCTTGTTGATTCCAATCTGGTACACTCACTCATCAGTCTACGAGATGGGGCCTGTCGCTTTATGCGATTGCGTGGTGGCACTCACCAGACCCATCGTCTAGGGCATTATCATGGTAGTCGACGGGGCAGGGCCTTTCGCTTTAGGCGATTGCGTGGTGGCACACACCTAACCTGCCAGTCGAGGGCCTCATTTTTATCATCCGAGTGTACTTAAGATCGTAAGAGGATTAAACAAGAAACTACTAGTCTCACATTAGTCGAATTTTGTTAAATAAATTAAAAATAAATGTCAGCAGGGTTACATTTTGTAATTCTTGTTTTGCCAATCCAATATTTTGTTGCTGTACTCTTTTGAGAGTACATTCATTTAACAGCTGATACTTTTGATACTCTTTGTGAGTGATTTGATACATTTGAGAAGGATTTCAAGTAATTGAATCTTGTAAGATGAATCATTTGTGGTCAAAATTTATTTTGAGGCAGATCAGTATTACATATTTTGATGTGAGATATTATAACACATTGGTGTTTTTCTTTGAAGTGGATCTTGAGAATCTTAAGAGAATTTTTACTGTATTTGAAAGCAGATCTTGAATTGGATTACTATTACTAAGGTAATTTTTCCTTATTGTTTAAGAAGTTGTCTAGATATGATCAGATTAATTACAGTTCTTGGAGATTGTGTGCGTTAATAATTTGAAGCCAGTTATATATTTTTGTAGATCATGCAACGTGATTAAGTGAAGCAATTTTGATACGTATTTTTGGAAGTTGCCAAGTGGAAGTTTGCAATATTGCTAATGAGTATTTTGAGGCAGACATGAGGTTGTTGAACCCAGTCTAGCATATTTTTGAGATTCATGCTGTGCGCTGAATAGTTATGGTGTTATGTGGAATAGTTATGGTGTTGTGTGGAATAATTATGGTGTTATATGGAATAATTATGGTATTCAAATATGGTATTTGATAAAGTGAGAGTATATGATGAAGTTTTGGATAGTGAGATCCAACGTGATTTTGTGAAGGCAATAATATTATTTTGGCATGATAATTAAATACGAGATATAACTTGGAGTGATAAAACTGTAAGACAACGTTCTATAACCTATATTAAACAATTTTCTTGGAAATTAAATAAATAAATAATTTTGATAATCCAAGATTTTCTGATAATAATAATTTATAAAATAATAATCTGAAGTTTAAGCATATTAATGATCTGACCCAATGAAATAAAAATCTAAATGACCCGATGAAATAAAAATCTAAATAACCAGATGAATTAAAATTTGAATAAGTTGATAAATTAAAATTTGAATAAATCGATGAATTAAATAAGTAGATGAATTAAAGGTTGAATAAATTAACTGAATTAAATAAATTAATAGGTGATTAAACAGCTGATGAATAACTGAATTAAAAGGTGATAATTAATTAAAGAAGCTGATGATTAATAAAATTTAAATGGATTTAAATAAATTTAAATAAGAAATATGATTTAAATAATTTGATGAATTGCAACTTGAATTAATGAATTAAACAATTTAAATGGATGAATTGAGATGATTTAATCTGAATGAGATAATGAAATGAGAGTGTGTGGATAATTGAAGAATATAATGAATTGATGAATATAATATTCATTTAAATGATTTGATGGTAATTAATTAATTATTCTGACTTGAATATAATGAATATTGGGATGAGAACTAATGTGAGAGATATTTAATTTTGATATGATGATGATGATGATAACCAATGAATAGTGAAGTTTCTTTGATTCACAAACAGGTAATAATCAGTGACAGTGTAAATATAGTGTAAATTAATTGTTAGAATTTTAGGAGCATTTATTGAGATTTTCAGCATGTGAATATTGCCATTCAAGCCATGAAATTAAGTTGATATTTAAATATGTGTTAATAGAATATTTGTTAGACAGATTCATATTTATTGACATCCACATATTCATGATGTTAAATTAAAGAAAAGTTAGGTCTCAGGAATCACAAATGTCAGTGACGCATAGACATAGTACTACGGTGAACCTGAGAACCCAAGCGAACTTTAGCAAATTTTCATATTTTTTGTGGATGAAGTACACTTTTGAATAGCATAGAGATGGTTCGATTTTAAGGACAACGACACTCTAACGTTGGCATTCGACCATACTCTTTGGTAGGATGTGTGTTTAATTTCTATGTCTGACTATCAAAGTTTGAATAAATTTGTTTTTATCTTAGTTGTGATCTGATGATGGTGTGGATTTCCTAATCCTTTCCTTGTCTTAATTAAGGTTTAACCAGGAAGGATGTGGTTTGCTGGGGATTCAGTTGGTGGCGCCCATTTCTATTTGTATTTTTTAAATTAAATTTAAGCCCGTAACGACCCTGGAGATACTTTATCTCGTGTTACCCTCTGCTTTTGTGATATTTCAACTGAATTTCCGACACATTCCTTATTTGACTTCATGTTCATTTAACTCCACTCTGTCTTGGAAATCCAGGAATGCGATGTAATAGCAGATGGGTCATCGCATCCCCAGGCCGAACGGGTACAATACCAAGCATGAATTTGAAACAGTCTGATATATATTGTGTGGTGATTTATATCGGAGGTATACTAAATATCCTAATTTAATAAGAATTTAAATGAATAAAAGTATTCTTGAATTAATGATGAGAAATTCTCATCAGCCGGATATAATTAAACCAGGCAAATTGTATGTAGCTCAAACATGACCTGCATCGAGCGCCCTATTCGACTGAACGTGTTAGTAAAGATTTCGAAGAGTTTATATCACTGTTCATGTTCATATCGTAAATTAATCAAAAATAAGTGTAGCACCATTTCTAAAAAGAAATAAGGTGTAATAATGGTTCGATTCCACATGTATACCATGCAGATTGAATATTTTCATTATCGCTTTATTCACAAGGGAATCCTGATATTTTGTGCTAAAAATATCTGTACACTATTATTTCTCCGACATACAGTAGATTAAGAGAATTCACAATTATCTTCGTAATGGCGTCGGAATTGACTAGCTCATGACACCTTCCACGTGTTCGACAGTGATGTTCGAAGCTACGATGAAATGGCGACAATCGACCAGCCCATTCGATCGACATGGAGTACGACATTTCTGTCCGAATTTCCATAGTCATGGATCGCCAAACTACTGTTTCTCTCTCTGGTATTCCAGTTTACTGAGCTCCTCAGTTGGGTGCCAATCCACTTTACCCAAAATTACCTACCATCAGCTTGTTGAAATCCCTCGAAGATCACTGGATCGAAGAACTTGGAAAATCCAGGCTAGAAAACCTCCAGATACTTCCAACAATGGACGGGGATAATATGGCACAGGGGAACCTAATGAGGCTACGTTAAGAAAAACCATGGCTAACGAGAAAAGCAACGGCTCAAGAGAACGCGAGATTTACAAAAAAAAAAAGAATGTAATCTCAGGCGTAATAACACCTAGAAATACCCCACAATGACTTTCTTAACGTGACCTCCACTCACTTCTATAGTTCACCACAATCGTAGAATTAAAATACAACTGATAATATTTATTCAAAAACTGGCATAGCAAATGAGTGCTATGTCATCAGACCGAAATCTGAAAGAACGTAGGCTATCTTGACAAAGTCAAGAATAAATTACAAGAATGCAAATCCCAGACCTTACTGTGCAACTGCATCTTACTTAACAATCAAAAATAGAATTATTCTACACACACAAGCATGGGTTGCAATGTCCCATTCAAATTAGATCCAAAATAAAAACTCCTACTGGATCTGGTATCAGTTTGTTTCAATTTTAGGAGGTAATTTCCTGAATACACATAATTATAACCCTAAAATATTTTTATACATATATACATTTATGTTAAAACACCTCTCTGAGTGTTATATGAATAAACTCGATGATCAAACACCCTCCATGAGTGTATTTTATTTTTGTGGTTTCATGATAAATATTTTGTACTTAATTGGTGTCTCACAGACATAATAATCCTTTACGTGCATAAGCAGAAAATCCAATTTAAATCAACACTGATCTTCAAATTAACCAGAAGGGAAGATTATGTAACTACGTTAGCATTGTAGTAATTTCCAGAAACAGGATAATAAAGATCCTTTACTCAAATCATTAATACCCATGCCTAAAAATGCATGTTTCCAAATAACACATTATCGCCATTTAGTTCTGTTGCTGTAATGTTATAATCGGCCTAATTCACCCTTGACTGTATATTTATCATCCATTCAACAATGGATTTCATTAATACCATTTCATAATACTTATTTAATTATTGCATGCTTTAATGGTGCCACTACTTGGTCTTATCCATATTATAAATTTACTCCACTGAGTAATCATTATTACTATATATTCATTATTCATACATTTATCATTTCATGTCACCCACCATGGTGAAACGCAGAATTTCATTGCTAATATATTTTATAGTTACAGTTTGCGAATAGATTTGTGTTACTAGAATTATAGAAGATCGTAACAGTTCATATAGAATATTTAAAAACTTTATCACTTATTTCTCCAAATTATCACTGGAATTATTAATTATGCTGTACAATAATTTTGTTATAATCACACATCTGTTGAAGGATATGCCTCCACATTCATTAATCTGGGATTTTCGTTGATAAAATGAACATGAATGCTTTTTCAGAATATTGTCAGCTTGAATACTATTCGATTCATAATGCCTGAAAATAACATTAGGAATTCATTTCAATGAGCTCAATATTAACTTGACAATCGTGTGTCAAAACTAGAAATATAATAAGGATCAAGATTTCTCAAGAAAAATCAGAAATAATCCCCTTCGGATGGATTCTAGAAATTAATACAGGGTTTCTACACCATCGTCAAGGATGATCGTAAAAATAAGCACCTACATAGTCGATTAGAAAACCCTACTGTCTCTATCGTCCACCAAAACTAGGAATATCTCTTAGCAAAAGATAAAGAAATCCTAATATCACGCTAAGTTTGTTCTCAGTAAACTCAACACTGTCTATAACGACGAAGAAAATGTTCAAAAAAAAAAAAAAAACAACCCCCAACTAAACAATCAGAAGGATCTCTAAAAATGTAGATCTAGCGATTAATGAGAGTGCGAAGAAATGTGTCATAAATATTCCACAATGAATGTTCAAAAGCACTATCTAGAAAAGTGAAGAATTAATAAAATCTTATCCTATGATGATTCTCTTCACTACGATAAAAAGGTTCCCACATATATTACAATAAGTTAATTTTAATTGTGTAAAAACAGACTACAAAAATTATGCATTCCTATATTGGAATCTAAATCCAGTCGAGAATAAAATCAGACATGAGTAAAACGTCATGCCTAAATTCTACCCAACGAATATGCTAATAAAAGGAAAAATATGACAGCTACTAAAACATTACAATGTCTCGATTTTCAGTACCTTCTCGCCAGTCGCATATGGAATAGAAAGCAATGATATGCCTCTCATATCATTTTTCCTCCATACATGGAAATGTCCTGGATCTTCCTGGTGTACCGATGAGATCGAGCCCCGGACTCCCAGTCTCCAACGCACGGGTTCCAGACGGACATCTGAACGACACCGGTTGTTACTGCCATTCCACGTATAGTCCATCGCGTTCCATAGAAAGTGTTCGTCACATAGTAGTAATTCGCGTTCGACCGAAGCGATAGTTGCATTTCAATGTCATAATGTCATAATGTGCGAACAGGATTAATAAAATTTAGCATAAACGACGACACTCGATTTCATACTCGAAAATGTCAGTGTTCGTTCCTATATTGTGCCGCTCACATCGCAGTATTCATGTTTGAAGTGTCTAGCCTGCCATAGCTACACGATAACTAGGCCTGTGAACTGTTCCTCCCGACATCTGATTTCCAATCATGTCGTAAAAATAAGGAGACTTAATTATAATGTTCATGAAGGCTGAAGTATAACTATACTTGTGTCCATATATAAAGCACTGTTCCAAGATCAGTGTTATACTGTGTGTATTCCAGTACATTCGAAATGTTAATGTTCCTTGTTGTATAAAACCTGCCTGACTTCGCATGTAGCATAATCTTGTCTGCACATTGTAAGACACATTTTCAGAATGTTATAGCAAGTCACTACTGAAAGCAAACAAGTCAGAGTTCTACGACACTCAACTCTGCTTTTGTAACACGGCCTCGCGCACGTTCTAACTAGACCTGTGCTAGCGATACGGTATACGAAAACACACTAGGTTGTTGTTCTGCCCTCTGCACAGATACTCAATCATCTGTTCTCTTCCTGCAGCCCGCAGTTTGACGAAGGGTGAACAGCCCCCTCTCCTGCGCTGCGTAGATCGATAAATCATGTACTTAGTGCATAATCAAAATGGCTTACATGTTTCATAACATCTTGTAGATGAAAATAATTCTTCAGAAACGTTATACAGTATCAATACATCTTGAATATGCTAAAAAGCATAAATGAAATGCTCTTCTTCGTTGTAATCCATAAAATAATCCTTCGTTGGTCAATCAATACCTTGGATCAATACGTACCATATGTTCTTGACCTCGAGCTTGCAGCGAAGCTTCGGCCGTCCTCGGCATAGCTCGGAGATCGCCTAACGGCACTCCTATCAGCTGTCGTGACGTACCTCGCTTGCTAAACGCCGCGCTGTGTTTCAAAACAAATCTCGCAGTGCAATGTACTACAACTTAAGCGTGAGGATGGTACAGTTTCGTCTCTGCTTCATGCACAATTTCTAAGCTTTAGGCTTTGATTTCAGATACCAACACAGGGGCTTTCCAAAACGTGCCTGTTAGGTACGTCTGCAGAGAAAATTAAGGTATAATGAACTTTCTACGCAAGACTTAAGGAAACTATACCAAATATTATGCCAAGAAAAATCTGGCAACAGTGACAGAACAACTTTATAGCTCAGCATGTGCCTCCCGCGTCCCACAAAAGAACAACACACGACGCAAAACGAAACTTGACAAACCATTTTATTTACCAAAAAGAGGAGGTGATACTGTCAAAACTGTTACTGATTGCAAGGTGACTTTCCTGTCAATTTCGCAAATAAAAAAGACAGAGCTCATAATTTGATGTTGTTGTTGTTTTAAGGGGCGGAACTACGAGGTCATCTGTCCCAGCTCTTAATTTGTGCCAGAAGGTAAAGGAATATTGTTAGTAAAGTGGTTGTCCTGTCAATTTTACATACCAGGAGAGATAATGAGTTCTTAATTTGGGTCGACAGGTAATGAACGAAGATGCAGTAACGCCAGGAATCAGAGGAGTCGACAGACGAACGAAAATGTACGAGGGTAGGAAGCAGGGTGTCAGACAACACATTAAGAAGTTCTTCCGTACATTTCTTGTACATTTTGATCATTTGCTGGTTAAATTGACCTCCATTAAGTTTCAAGTAAGTTTTAATTAACACAACAGGAGTTGACAACATTCCAGCCACTGTCAATATGTTGCAGCCGCTATTTGAGAAGGCATGGGTAAATGGCGAAATGTCGATGGACAGGAGGTGTGGGTTGATGGTGAAGTTGATGAAGGAGGGGAATACGTCGAACTGTAACAACGTTAGGGGTATTTCACTCCTCTCATTCCTTCGCCATGTATTCACCAGGGTTCTGCTGAACAGAATTAAAGAGTATGTAAACCAAAGACTCCGACGAGAACAGACAGGTTTTCGCCCGAATCATTCATGTGTCGACAAAATAAACACCTTGAGGATGCATACGCTTACGTTCATGAGTACGCCAAGGTTGTATACTGTCACCACTCATATAATAATATTTTTTGTAATATATTTCCACTCGGTTGCTGGATATTTTTTGTGGGAGTGATTTTGGAAAAGGGACGGAAATGTGTAAGAGGAAACATCGCATACGGTTTACTTTAAGGTTTGGAGGCCCCATTAAAGATATTACTACAATGAATCATCTTCAAGTTGTCGTTCTTTGGTGTGTAAATATTCATTACCGTATATCATATTTGCTGAAAACAATTATGATTTATTAATTAAATCTTCATACTTTTGCTGTGGAATGTATATCGCATACGGCTTACTTGCGCACCGGTCAGGATTTGGCACTGGAGGTTTACAAGTAGTTATTTCAATGTCCAACAGAGTTCACTGTTAACAAGGGATTTGCGCTCCCGGCAAAACTAATAGATCATCGGCTTTTTAATATCTCGCGAACCAATAATGCTAGTGACTTGTATGAGGTGTCCTAGGAGTCGAGGTGAGGCCCCCCGATTTTCTATACCCCCCTAATTTAACCAAAGGATCCAAAACTAATAGGTCATCGGCTTTTTAATATTTCGCGAACAAATAAAGCTGTATGAGGTATTGTAGAATTCGAGGTGACGCACCTTTTTTCATGATTTTGTGATTGGCAGAGATGGGTAAATCCAGAGCAGAATATATGCGAAATTATCGACAAAAGAAACGTGAGAAATATTGAATACTGGAGGTGTACAGCCGAACAAAATTGACTTCACATATATTTCATTTCAATTTCATAGTAGGATAACATGTCAGATGTTACACATCATATGCGACTACTGTAAGGCTCGTTGGGATTGACGTAGTGATGGGGAACGTGACTCGAAATGTGAAACGTCGTATTCAATGGGGAATAGCAGATAGTCTGGAAGATATGGAATTTACTGACGATTTGTGTCTCCTGTCTGATGCAAATGGGAAGATGCAAACAAAGGTTCAAGAGTTGGTAGAAGAAGGAAAAGGGGTGGTACTCAGGAAAAACTCAAAATAGACCAAGGCCCTAAGGACTAACACCAACAAAGTAGACCAATTTTTTTCAGGGGTGAATCTATAGACGATGTGGATAGCTTTACTTATTTGGGCAGTGTAGGGGCCACAGATTGAGAAGCAGCACATGGTGTCTCGCAACGTATTCAGAAAGCAAATGGCCCCTTTGTTCGGCTCTATACGGATTGGAAGATAAACAGAATATCTATGAGGAACAAGCTCCACGATTTCCGAAATAATATCAGATCCGTACTATCTTATGTATGGGCGCAAGACTAGAAAAGTAATTACTACAGGTTGCAGACCTTTGTCAACCGCTGTTTACGGAAGATTCTCAATGTCTTCTGGCCGGAAGTAATCTACAACCATGAACTTTGGAGAAGGACGGGGGACATTAAGATGTCCACACAAATCAAAAGGCGGAAATGGAAATGTAACGAGCATTCACTGAGAAACGGAAATTAAGCCATTGAAAGAGAGGTATTGGATTGAATCTCGCAGGGTACAAGGAAGAGAAGGCCACCCAAACATACGTGGTGAAGATCAGTACACATGGGGTGGGGCAGATGACCTCGTAGTTCCGCCCCTTTAAACAACAATAACTACTACTACACATGGAAACAATAAAATGAGGCAAGACCTGGATCGAGGTGAAGAGGTTGGCTGTCAATAGAATCAGATGGAGATGCTTTGTTGATGCTTTATGTTCCACGAGGGACATCGGGAATTGAGGCAAAAGTAAGTCAAGTATAATTTTACAAAATAATTGCTTTGTTTGTTCATTTAATGATCCTTTTGTAGGTTCTATTTTTAAATATATCTTAATCTAACAAACCACATCGAAACTAATGCTTAATCCTAACTCTAAGTTCTATCTCAATGCCATTCGTAAATTCAACAAAATAGCGAGTTATGCAACCGAAGTTTCATTAACGACTCTCGCAGTCACTGGTGCAAAAGTCGCGAACTATACAAAACTTGTGCAAAACCTGCTAAGTCAATATTTTAATTTATGATTTGGGACAGAAGACCCAACCATAGATTTCACAGATTTTAACCGAATAATGAATGATTTTTTGCTGATTTTTAGGGGTACAAAATATGGTATTAGCTTATATAGTTTGGTCGTATAAAGTTTTTCGGCATTTCCTCGCTTTCGTTTGTTCTTTGAGCCTTCAGTATTTTGACTGGTTTGATGCAGCTCTCCATACCTCTCTGTCCTGAGCTGATCGTTTCATCTCTACATTGCTACCACACCCTACATCCGAGGCAATCTGTTTAACATATTATAACCTTGGTCTACCCCTACAGTTCTTGTCCTCGACCCTTCCTCCCATAACTAATTTTGCTATTCCTGGGAGTCTTATGTCCTACCAACTTATCTCTTCTCTTCATTAGCAGTCGCCAGAAATATCTCTCCTCTCCCACTCGTCTTAAGAACTTTTATGATGTACTTAGAGGGCTATGCGAACTAATTACTCATACAAGAAACAGGATGTATAAAGCTGAACACTGAGGCTTTGTTAAGAACCTGTACTCTCTTCATCCCTAGCCACTAAACAAACACATCATATTCGTGAAACAGTATGTAGAAAGCTGACCATAGGTGTTTTGTTAACAACATGGTACTCTCTTCATCCCTAGCCACTAAACAAACACATCATATCCCAGAAACAGTATGCAGAAAGCTGACCATAGGTGCTTTGCTAACAACATGTACTCTATTCATCCCTAGCCACTAAACAAACACATCATATCTCAGAAACAGTATGTAGAAAGCTGAGCACAGAGGCTTTGTTAAGATCATGTACTCTCTTCATTCCTAGCCACTAAACAAACACATCATATCCGAGAAACAGTATGTAGAAATCTGACCATAGGGGCCTTGTTAACAACATGTACACTCGTCATCCTTAACCTACATCATGCCCGTGAACCAGGGGTTGGAAAGCTGTTCACAGGTGTTCTGTTAACAATCTACTGTATACACACTTCCGCTATTAAGCACACTATACACACAACATATCCTAAGAGCAGGATGTAGAACGCTGTTTGCAGGTTGTCAAGTGTGAATTTCTTGGGCATCGGGGTCATATTCCGTTGAAGATGATACTTGTAGAAATTCAACGAATCCATCTGAGTCTTAAGCAACTTACCGTATAGCCCTACTTCTACCATACGCTGGACAGTCGCTGAGAACGCTCCGTTGTACGGAGAATTTTCCGGAGTAGAGTAAGCATACATAGTTCCTGGGATACCTTCTTTCATTACATGGATGAAGTTTTTCCGTTCTGAGCAATCAGTTTCAGTCCAATCGCCCACTCAGACCACCTCCTTGACATGACTACAGACACGTTTCTATGAAAAGAAATATCATCGAGATACTGACTCCAACTTGGGCCGTTAACTGGAGTTGAAAATCATTGAATTACCTGTGGGCAAGCAACCTCTAATGTAGACACTATCGTTGCCTCCCACCCACCCGGATGAACTACATTCAAATCAGCTTTGTACAGCTCTTCGAAAGTGTCAATTTCAGGAAGTGACTTCACGATGCTCAGAATACTAGTCAGGGAACCTTGGAACGCGTTGGTTACAACAACACTGAAGAATGCGTAGAACAAAATACTAAGTCTGTCAGACAACGCACTTGGAATAGTGTTTAAGGATCCTATCAAGCAAATGGAGAAGGAGTTAATCATATTGTTTGAAAAACTCTCTGGTGTCCCCTTAATACGTTGAATGAAATACCATAAAATGGCTACCAATGGTATACTGCAGATCATTAAAGACCAAGTCATACGATCAAATGGAAGGACTAAGTTCTGGTACTGCGGTCGGCGTTTAGCTTTGGGCACTAGGAACACTGTCCCGTCAAACATGTGTGGGTATATTGAAAGGTACCCTGAAGACTCAACCGTAACCGAGAACGGAACAAAGCTAATATCTATTACGCCAGTTCTAATTTTCGTAGATTCATTATGTATCTTGTCTTCAATGAAGTCTGGTACACCGTTGATGTGAGGAAGAAATGAGTTGAGAATTTCTCCATTTAGTCCAGAATACTTTACACCTTGAGGTGTTTCCTTGGATGGAGGTCGTAACAGACTAGATAGCTTTATAACGTTGCCTTGAATATTGAGTTGTTTCCGTATGTACAAGTTGCTAGCATTTCCAATTGTTGCATCCTGTGCAACAATCTTACCCCCTTTTCCGAAAGGAGTGTAGGTGTATGTTTTGATGTGATCTTCATTTCCAGTCGTTGAGATGGATACTGTGACCACTGCATTCAGTATCTTGAACGACCACAATATGTTAAATACATCATGCACACATTTGTCTGTGTCAGAGATAATAACCACGAGGAACCTTCCTTTCGGATTCAAACCAGAGAGTGCCTTAAGATTTGTAACACCCTGATGAACAATATCCCAGGAGCACTGGTGAAACAACAGCAGGTAAAAGTTACTCTTACTGAGCTGTGAGCTCATTTGCATTGCATTTCCAACTACCAACTGCACACCAATGTAACGGTGCTGGTGTATCAGATGGAGTGATGTTTGGGAGATGCAGTTGGGATTATCTCTGTTCATGTAGACGGTTAAAGTATTATTACTTTCATCAATATGACTGTCGATTAAGGCGGAGATTACCATTGAGATTTTTTGGGTATTGTTGCTCTTCCGCAACTCCAGTTGTAGGAAACTATTTGTTGGTACTAGATTTAGAAGTGCGATGGCTAGGATACTGAATGTGGTCACATACATCAACAGATATCGAAGTAAGAGTGAATCTGTAACAGACAAACAAGGAAATTAATAATTAGCAAGAATATTTACTGATCTAATAACCAACTAGTTCCATGAAGAACGGTTATAGATTATTGTCATACAATCTACTGGTCCTTTGCATCTCAAACTCTGCCTTCTATTATATAGCTTCGTCATGTAATGAACAACACAGGGTGTAACTAAACATGTGGGAAAGCTCCGGGGATCGATCGAGAAACTGACAACGAGCAAAACATGTCCTGTAAACATATTATGTATTTGCTTTTGTTTCCGTGTTACAAGCATTGTTTGTGGTGTAATAACACAGACCGCTTCACAGTGCAGGTTGGTCATTTGTGTTGATAAAGAGTATGTTACTACTTTCAGTTCTCTACAGAAGGTGCTCAAAATGGCTACCACGGGCTGTGATGCAAGCGTCTATGGGCCGCATCATTAACTGTCTCACACGCTCCCATATTCCCGGCGTCTGTCGTATGTGCTGACATCCTTGCTCTATTCGCTGACCCCGCATGAATAGTTGTGGCATACACAATGGCCTTGAAATTACTCCATAAATAGAAGTCTAATGGTTTGAGATTGGGAGAACGAGCAGGCCACGGTGTTGGTCCCATATTTTGCAAAAAAAAAAAAATGAAAGTAGACTTATGTGATCTGCACAGGGCCAGAAGATTGTGTGTCTGTCTGTGTGTCTGTGTGTGTGTGTGTGTGTGTGTGTGATTTGGTATGTCTGTCCCCTCCCCCTATCAATTTAAACACGTTGAAACCGAATTGAATTAAATTTGGTACAGAGATAGCACTAGCAAAAGGCACATCAGTGTCATGTCATCTTTACGGAAACGTAATGGCACCCACCCAAATGTTCCAAGTTTAAATCAAAGTACGACTAACCTAACCATCTGAACTCGACCAAATTTTGCATCAACATATATTCACGGGCGAAGCGTCGTTTGGCCAAGCTCAATACTTTGAAGATGGCGGCCGTGTATGTGTGCAAATAGAATCCCCCTGTCAATTCAAACACAACGAAACCAAATCAAACCCCCTTTGGTACAGAGGTAGCACTAGCAAGGGACAACTCAATGTCATGTTGTATATCACTGCCAGTAGTAGAGTTTGCTTCCCTTTGGATATTGCATCATCATGACCAGAAATTGCGTAATCCTGATGACGTCATGGGATGACGTCATGGGTCCTTAGAGTGAGCACATGGTCCAGGAGCGAGCATGTGCAGTGCACGTGTTAGCGTGGGAAGGGGTTGACCTTTTGGCTTGTTTGAGCGATGATGATAAAAAGTTAATGGGTGTTGACGTCATGGGGGTTGTTTATTAGGATGCTAACTGTCATCGGACACCCATGCGAGTGTGAGCATGTGTGCCAGTGCGAGCAATCCGCACATGTGGCGCGCAGCTGTTATGATTTTTTTGCTCGCGCCGGTTGGGCTGAGCGGAGAGGCGGCTCCTATCCACACATGTGGTGTGCAGCTGTTATTGTTTTTTGCTTAGGATGCTAACCGTCATTTGACACCCGTGCGAGTGTGAGCATGTGCACCAGTGCGAGCGATCACGTGATATGTCTGCAGTGTTCGCGTGAGACGTGGTTGACCTTTAACAAGTAGTGTTAACTTGGGGGCTCTGTCCACTAACTTATTGAACCCTCATCGTATCGGCCCCGAACCCGATATCTCGCACTCGTAGTAATGCTCCCCTCCCTATAGCCTCATTATTTAAATAAAATACCAAAACAAAAGGTCATTCGCGGGTAGTGGGGTAGTGTATGTTCTCTTGCAAGTCGCGTGTGTGCTTGAATACGTATGGCTATGTTGGGAAAATGTTTGGTGGTGGGCGAGGACTAGGGTTGAGTGAGGGTTCGTTTAAATGCTATTTTTCCCGCTCTATTTGATGGTGAGGTAATTTTTTAAAATTGGTGGAATTTGGAAACGCAATTTGAGGTAAACGTGCTTTTTTGATATTTTGGCGAATTTAATGAGCTTGTAAGGCTAGAACGATGTGTTATTTAGGAATGGTGTGACGTCCTCTTTGCTATGAATGTGTGTCGGTATATATATATTTTAAAATTGTTGTTTTTTGAAATTGGTGCTATTTTGGAAACGGTGAAGATGAGAGAAAAGTTTGTTTGACGTCAATGAAAGGTCCCTATGCCCTCTAGGCTGACAGCAAGTTTGAAGTGTGTAGGACAAAACAAAATGATAGCCTACTTTCTGGCGAACATTGGCGATGATTCGCGAACGCATGGTCGGATTTGAGCATATAGGGTGTCGTAGGACTTGTGGTGAACCACCCCTTGCTATGGACGGGAGTATATCCACCCCAAAATAAATCTACCCTTACCCGGAGGTTAAGTAGTGGTTATTTTTGTATGCATGCACACTTGAGGACTTTTGTAAGAGAGCGGAATTTTTAAATGATTCTTTATAGATGAGGCTTTTTAAAAAAAAATATTAAAAAAACAATAAAACTAATAGGTCATTCGCTTTTTAGTATCTCGCTAACCAATAATGCGATTTAAACATATGGGGTGTCGTAGGACTCGTAGTGAATTCTCCTTTTGTATGAATGAGGTATGTCAACCCCCAAAATAAAAACTACCCTTACCTGGGGTGAAAGAGCAATTTTTGTATGTATGCACACCAGTGGCTTTTGTCAAAAGGGCCTAACTACACATTTGCTAATATTTTCTGAACCCCTGATGGGATTTTGCCATAGGCAGCAACCTCGCACTTGGGGTGACGCCTCGTTTTTGAAAGTATGATTCATTTTTTTTTGTCAAAAGGGCCTAACTACACTTTTGTTAATATCTCGTGAACCAATCATGCTAGGGACTTGTATGAAGGGTCCTAGCACTTGGGGCGACGTCCCCCTTTGTGGGGTGAAACTACCCCCCAAAATTGAAAACTCAATATCTTGGAAACTATGAACCCTAAAATTAGGCGTGATAGCTTTAAAAATAGGTGATGGCATAGGCTTTTACCTGGTTTGGTCATTTCACCCATAAAACAGTAAATAGTCATGTTATGGGGAAAAACGTGTTAAACACCTAAAAATGATAATTGAACCCAAGATCTTTTGTTTTTGATGAAAAATAGCAGGGGGGTGAAAACTACCCCCAAATTGAAAAATCGATACCTTGGAAACTAAGAACCGTAAAATTATGTGTAATAGCTTAAAAAATTCGTTGTGACATAGGCTTTTACCTGGATAGATGATGTCACCCCTAAAACAGTAAATAGTGATTTTACAGTGGGGAAAAAGGTCTTAAACGGGTAAAAATGATAATTGAACCTAAGATCTTTTGTTTTTGATGAAAAATAGCAGGGGTGTGAAAACTACCCCCAAATTGAAAAATCGATACCTTGGAAACTAAGAACCGTAAAATTATTTGTAATAGCTTAAAAAATGGGTTGTGGCATAGGCTTTTACCTGGATAGATGATGTCACCCCTAAAACAGTAAATAGTGATTTTACAGTGGGGAAAAAGGTCTTAAACGGGTAAAAATGATAATTGAACCTAAGATCTTTTGTTTTTCATGAAAAATAGTAGAGGGGTGAAAACTACCCTCAAATTGAAAAATCGATATCTTGCAAAATAAGAACCCTAAAATTAGTTTTGATAATTGAAAAATAGGTGATGACATACGCTTTTACCTCGATAGATTATTTCACTCATAAAACAGGGAATAGTAATGTTACATGAGAAAAAGGTATTAAACACTTAAAAGCATAAGAGTTTTTTTGAAACCATGCTTTTTAATGAATGTGTGTTTGGAGGATGACAGCTTGCAAATTATTATTATTATTATTATTATTATTATTATTATTATTATTATTATTATTATTAGGTAATTATGGATTAATGTGTTTATAGCTAATGAATAAGGCTACAGAGTTGTATCAGGTGTTGTACAAATCAGGATGGCCAAACCGTTGCCATTCCCCATGAATATACCCAAAAGAGCCAAAACGTTAAGGTTATCGACCTGAGATTTTATAAAACTAATTATCGGAGAGGGTGAAGTAAGGTGTTGTTTTGGACTGACAGTGGCTAACCCTTTCCCATGATTTATGAATTGACCCAAAATGTTTTACCTGACAAGACTGAGTGTACCTGTTGCAGCCTTTAGAAAATCGAACCCGGACCTGTGTGGTGACAGTCGAGTTATATTAATGATGCTTTTTGAACAAACACACTCTTGCATACTATCGCTGGGTTGAATCTGCACAGAGACACTGGCTTTGTTTGTGTAATGAGTCTTGGTGATAAGAACACGGTGCTCTTGCCAGCAAGTTTCGTATTACTCGTCTGCTTGATAGTGGACGTGATTCGCACCGTGTTAACGTACATGACTTGATAGTTGTTAGGTAAGGGTTGACAAGGCTCAATGAACCTTATTGCAACCTTAAGATGAAAATGAATTTCTTGGTATAGTCGGGGTTGCAAGCCAAGGCCTTAGGGTAGACAACCAACTATGTTAATCACTACACTGTGAGATGGTCAAATGATAATGTAACAGAACATATAGAAAAGTTTTATGTAGTTTAACGAATTGACTAAGAGTAATACCATGAGAGGTATAGGTAATTGAAATTGAATCCTTAGCTGTTGACCCTACTACATGTAAGCTATAGCAATGCCCGCCTATAAGCTATCATGTTAGAAAAAGAAATTTATGGGTTGTTTTAAACGGAGAATGATTGTGTTTACTGTGAAACACACATCTGAATTTAAAAATAGTTTATGTCCTACATGATGTTTGAACTCTCTTTTTATTTATACTTTAGACAAACGCTAACATAGTTGTAATTCAGAAGCCATGGGCTGCCTCCTTTCCAATCCTACACCGTACACTGAAGTTAAAGTTAATAATGATCACGTTACAGGCAGCCAGTTTCAAAGCCATGAGAAATAAGTGAACAAAGTATAAAATACTTGACCCAGTCGGGAAATCAACATGGTGTTGTTTCAAACAAAAGATAAGCGTTCTATAAACTTGACCACCAAGCTGTCCTATCGACCCCTAATTGTTTGGCTGATGGTGAAAATAAAATTAAATGTAAACTATAACTAAAACAAACTACACATTTATAACTAGAAAAATGAAATGTAAGACAAAAGGATAACAGGACAAATAAAGGACAGAAGGAATAAATAATGCCCCTCAACCCTCAAGAATGTGGATTGATGGACTTGAAAGGAAGGAGAGCCATAAAAGGTAGATATGAAAGTAAAAGAGGAGAGGGTCCCGCTCCAGAGGTAATCGATAAAAAGGAGGAAAACTGGGCCCAGCTCAGGAATCCCTTGTGGTCGCCAACTTCCAAACTCATCAGCCGTAAGCCCCTGAGGGTGTAGGCATATCCAGGGTGCACCACAAGTGGTGGGGCTACATACACCCTACCTTTAGTGTGGCTTGTGCAATAGGCAGGAAATAACATAAAAATTTAAAGAAGGCTGCCTCCTCACACAAGGAGGGTATCAGAAAAAATAAACAAGGGTCAATTAATTCGGAAAATAAAGAGACTCCCTAAGCCTTGGATAGCCTAATAATGTCGGAGTCGGTAGAGAACAAGAGTTGACCAAGTGTGGTCGACAGGAAAGAAGACAGACAGGAGCCTAGCACAAGTCAGTGGGAACAATGACGGACTCAGCTGGGGCTCCATGGTCGTCAACCTACATTCCACTAGATGAAAGCCCTGGTTTGGGGGTGGTGGAAAATAAACAGCTCTTTTGTTTTAAATCACTGGCTTTAAGGACGGTAACAAATGGCATGCCTTTATAATGCGATACTGGCCCTAGGGGTATGCAAAATTGTATTAGGTACTCAGCTAATAATACTGTACATCACCCCTTATTATTTTCCCTAATTACAGTACATGGGAATGATGACCATGATTTCCAAGCCTCCAAGTAAAACAAAAACAAATTATTTCCATTTCCAAACAGTTGGGGTGAGGTGAGGTGAGTTTTCTAAACGTCAAACTCATGTGGATTTCCACTTTTACTCCAGGTAAATGCCATGTTTGCCCACAGACAAGTGCAAAGAAAATCGAAACATGTTATGTTTGGATCAATTCCTTACCTACATGACAACATGTACTTGAAAGAACAAGTAATGAGCATTCTATGTTAACAATAGAGAGATGCTTGCAAACTGCCAATGCTTAGAGCTCATTAGCGGCTTCTAAGGGAGATAAGGAGTACACTCACTTGAAAAACTAACAAGAGGAGTTTTCGATTTTCCCACAACACCCAATCTGAAAGTAAATATAAATGACTATGCACTTAAGTCCATAACCATCTCCTTACCATTCCTACCCTTCATTGTCAAAGGCACACATTAATACAGCCATCACAGTGACAGAGGTTATTTTTAAAATATCTAAATATCTGAGATTTATCCTGAAATTGACCAGAATTTTGTAAAATCCACTAAATTTACCACAAATTTAGCAAATTCCACCAAATTTCAGCAAAATCCAACAAATCACTACCAGATTTATTGAAATGCCATTGAATTATTAAAGAATGGTTTGAACTAGCTCAAATTTATATAAAATTACCCGAATATTGATGAAAATTCACCAAATTCTACCAAATTTAGCCAAGAAGTCTACAAAGCATGAAATTTAACCATTTTTTTTAAATTCACAACATATACTCGAAAATTCTATAATATTCCCTTTACGTGTATGCTTTTTAGTTGTTGTTTCGTTTCCCACACTCCCTGCAGACAAATACCTGAACATGACTTTCTGCTAGACTAGGAGCTCCACATTCGACATGATAGCTGAGTTTCATCTCTCATAAACTCGTCTCTGAGGTGGGTGCCAGAAAAGGCATCCAGCTGTAAAAACCACACCCTCACATAGACTTTCATAACTTCTTACGTTGAGGTTCATAACACTACGTTGAATGATTTATCGGTTTCCTTTTCACAATTCCTGTCTATACTTTCCTCTTGAAGGTTGCAAGATGCTTGCAAGGTTCCTAAAATGCAATTCAATTTAATAAATACCTTAAGATGGTTTGATTTGTTTAATGATATGGTGTTAATACTATTTTTAGGTCTTGAATGGCTTTGCAATAAGAATTGAATAACCAAACATGAGTTACCTATGAGGGAAACATTTTGGCCACTATGTTGGCTATTGACCAGTGAGTTTAGCTGTTTATCATTTTTTTAAATCATAAACAACAGAGGCTTAAACCTATAGATAAACCGTGTGACCATGTTTGTTAAACAAGACATTATACCAGAGACAATTAGGATACTTATGTAGAGTTCACCAAAAATAATGTTGTGTAACAGTAAATGCTAGTCAACAAACAGTTATACACTTCTAAAAAAAATCATCATACAATACCTGAGAGCTCTTCTAAAATTATTGATGTGTAACATGATTCCACTAACTTGCTATGTATTTTTTGGCTTGGGGGTGATTTTCAAGAAATGCAAATTGAACTGAAATGCAATACAAACGATGAGCGCGCCTGGTGGCTGAAATTGATACCACGACGTACTGTCGGTTATGTAGCTATGTGGAATGTATATCAAATATGGTTTACTTAAAGGTTTGGTGGTCCCATTAAAGGTATTCCTACAATAAATGATTTTCAAGTTGTCGTTCTGTGACGTGAAAATATGTATTATATGATATTTGCTAACAGGATATGCCACTGGAATTATTTTACAAGTAGTTATTTTAATGACAACAGAGTTCACTGTCAATAACGGAGAGCCCTATGTGGAATGTAGGATAACATGTAACATAATATACGTGATATGTCACAACTGTAAGGCTTGACTATATATGAACCACAACGAATTCGTCTAGAGTGGGAACATCTACCAGATCATCTAAAGAGAAAATTTCAACTTTCAAGATAGTTGAAAGTGCAAAGAAAATATGGAAGCGGCAACAGGTGCTTACTGAATATGGCAAGGCTTTACACTCCTGGGTTAGTCAGTCTTTCTTGCTAAGGATACCCTAGAAAAGGCTATACATGTTAGTTCTGAACAATTAGTGTTAATTGTATATTAAAATTATATGCACAGCTTATACAAGCACGTTTTGCATGCAGTCAAACTTAGTAAGATAATTACATACAACACGCAAAGTGTGTTTCCGCTACCTAGCGGTGGATATGAGCACTCACTGGTGATATCCGAGGTGAGCTGATTTGCTCCCTCATTTGCTCCCATATTGGCTCCCCCATTTGCTCCCACTTTTGCTCCCACTTTTGCTCCCATATTGGCTCCCACTTTTTTCTCCCACTTTTTGATCCCATATTAATGTCAACTCTTATAATTATAAGCAGCAGCAAAATGTAAATGGAATAATATTTCTGATGATGTTCATAACAAAAGTCCTGAAGTCTTGGGTTTGAATTCCCAACTATGGTTGTCAGCCAATGAATTCCACTACAGGAAACTTTTATTTTTGTGTTGTGTAGCGTGATAATTTGCCCATCTCGCGATGTAGTGGTTAGTATACTTTGGTGTTATCCCTGAGGTCATGGGTTCCAACTCGGCTATGCCCAGAATTTAATTTTGATCTGAGAGTTGAAAGGTTAGGTTGGGTGAGGTTAGGTAAAGTTAGGTTAGGTGAATTTATGATAGGTTAGGTTAGGTAAAGTTGGGTCAAGTTAGGTTAGGTGAAGTTAGGTTAGGTTAGGGGGAGTTGGGTTAGGTGAGGTTAGGTTAGGTGAAGTTGGGTTACGTTAGGTTAGGTGAGGTTAGGTTAGGTTAAGTTAGGCTAGGTTAGGTTAAGATAGGTGAAGTTAGGTTAGGTTAGGGTAGGTTAGGTTAGGTTAGGATAGGTGAAGTTAGGTTAGGTGAGGTTGGGGCAGGTTAGGTTATGACTAAGTTTGTTATGCTTAGTTGTTTTAGAAAAACACTGCATTGGCTCTCATATTTGCTTCCATATTTTCTTTGCACTTTCAACTATCTTGAATTGTGTATTTACTTTTGCCGGCATATTTGTTGACATATTTGTTAGCATATTTGCTCCCACTTTTTATATTTGCTTTGCTCCCACATTTCATCCCATATATGATCCCACTTTTTGCTTCCCAATGTTTGCTCACAGTTTTTGCTCCCACATTTGCTCCCACTTTCGCTGACACTTTTTACCCCCACTTTTGCTCCCTCTTTTTGCATCTATATATGCTCCCACATTAATCTATTGTTGTTATTACCAAGTTGTCTTTACTAGAAATTAGCTTATGCTTGACAGTTGATATGGAAGTATCAGTGACTAGGTATGGTAAGCCTTATGCATACTATAAAGGATATTCATATATTGTGAAACGAAGCAATAAAAATGGAAGTGTTATTTGGCGCTGTTCAAAGCAACGATCGAAACAGTGTCGAGGAATGCTTAAGACAAGAGAATTGGACATACTTTCTTCAAACAGTCATGATTGTAAACTTAATAATCATGCTAGTGTAAATGTAAGGAAAACTCAAACCGAAGCAAAAAACCAAGTCCAAGAAAAAAATAGTGCTGCTCAAGATAATATTAACCTCGGGTTTAATACACTACAACGCACTCATGCTGTTAGCGAGTTGTTTAATGAGAAACCTTTAAGACCTCCAGTAAAACCCATGATCAGACACACACACACATCTCAAAAGCCCTCAACTCTATCAGAGACAACATACCCCATCAAGAAGTTGGTTGGGGAAGATGAAAAGGATGGTATGGTGATAATAATAACATAATGTTGAAGCACTCTAGTACATCTAAAAAGAAGCTTTCAACACTATCAAAGGGAACTCAAACCATTGAACAGACTGTGGACACAGGTGGAAATTATGATGGTAAAGATGATGAGGATGATGATGATGATCATTATGAAGATGATTATAATGATGAGGATGATATTGATGGTGAAAATGATGGACTGCTTCCCGAGTATTTGAAACCATTCATAAAAAATAGCAAATGGAACGATCCTAATATATTAGTCGAACGTCTACAGCTCTTGCATGCCTGTAAACAGGCTGGTCATATTGGTTATGAGGAAGAGCTGTTAAAAATAGAAGATGAACTTCGTAAAGCTGGTATTATTGTGTAATTGGTCAACGTAGCAACACCTCCATCCCCTAAAATAATGTTCAGCAAGTGTTATATTTAAAAACTGTAGCAGGACAACATGAACAAAAAAGAGCTGTATTCTGTGTGTGTGTGTGTGTGTGTGTGTATACCTATTGTAAAAATATATATATTTGAATTAAATTAATTAACACAGTTTGTATATATTTCTTGTTTTCTTTGCATGTTGACTGTATACTTGCTCAACCACTTTTTGGTTTTTCAATGCACATTTTTTGGTTTGTTATGATTTTCCGTAGCATTACAGTTATCAGTCTTGTAAACTGGGTGATTAATATAGGTATAAAGGCATCTTTAAAAAATCATAAGCCTTACAGTTGTGACATATCACGTATATTATGTTACATGTTATCCTACATTCCACATAGGGCTCTCCGTTATTAACAGTGAACTCTGTTGTCATTAAAATAACTACTTGTAAAATAATTCCAGTGGCATATCCTGTTAGCAAATATCATATAATAAATATTTTCACGTCACAGAACGACAACTTGAAAATCATTTATTGTAGGAATACCTTTAATGGGACCACCAAACCTTTAAGTAAACCATATTTGATATACATTCCACATAGCTACATAACCGACAGTACGTCGTGGTATCAATTTCAGCCACCAGGCGCGCTCATCGTTTGTATTGCATTTCAGTTCCATTTGCATTTCTTGAAAATCACCCCCAAGCTAAAAAATACATAGCAAGTTAGTGGAATCATGTTACACATCAATGATTTTAGAAGAGCTCTCAGGTATTGTATGATGATTTTTTTTAGAAGTGTATAACTGTTTGTTGACTAGCATTTACTGTTACACAACATTATTTTTGGTGAACTCTACATAAGTATCCTAATTGTCTCTGGTATAATGTCTTGTTTAACAAACATGGTCACACGGTTTATCTATAGGTTTAAGCCTCTGTTGTTTATGATTTTAAAAAATGATAAACAGCTAAACTCACTGGTCAATAGCCAACATAGTGGCCAAAATGTTTCCCTCATAGGTAACTCATGTTTGGTTATTCAATTCTTATTGCAAAGCCATTCAAGACCTAAAAATAGTATTAACACCATATCATTAAACAAATCAAACCATCTTAAGGTATTTATTAAATTGAATTGCATTTTAGGAACCTTGCAAGCATCTTGCAACCTTCAAGAGGAAAGTATAGACAGGAATTGTGAAAAGGAAACCGATAAATCATTCAACGTAGTGTTATGAACCTCAACGTAAGAAGTTATGAAAGTCTATGTGAGGGTGTGGTTTTTACAGCTGGATGCCTTTTCTGGCACCCACCTCAGAGACGAGTTTATGGGAGATGAAACTCAGCTATCATGTCGAATGTGGAGCTCCTAGTCTAGCAGCAAGTCATGTTCAGGTATTTGTCTGCAGGGAGTGTGGGAAACGAAACAACAACTAAAAAGCATACACGTAAAGGGAATATTATAGAATGTTCGAGTATATGTTGTGAATTGAAAAAAATGGTTAAATTTCATGCTTTGTAGACCTCTTGGCTAAATTTGGTAGAATTTGGTGAATTTTCATCAATATTCGGGTAATTTTATATAAATTTGAGCTAGTTCAAACCATTCTTTAATAATTCAATGGCATTTCAATAAATCTGGTAGTGATTTGTTGGATTTTGCTGAAATTTGGTGGAATTTGCTAAATTTGCGGTAAATTTAGTGGATTTTACAAAATTCTGGTCAATTTCAGGATAAATCTCAGATATTTAGATATTTTAAAAATAACCTCTGTCACTGTGATGGCTGTATTAATGTGTGCCTTTGACAATGAAGGGTAGGAATGGTAAGGAGATGGTTATGGACTTAAGTGCATAGTCATTTATATTTACTTTCAGATTGGGTGTTGTGGGAAAATCGAAAACTCCTCTTGTTAGTTTTTCAAGTGAGTGTACTCCTTATCTCCCTTAGAAGCCGCTAATGAGCTCTAAGCATTGGCAGTTTGCAAGCATCTCTCTATTGTTAACATAGAATGCTCATTACTTGTTCTTTCAAGTACATGTTGTCATGTAGGTAAGGAATTGATCCAAACATAACATGTTTCGATTTTCTTTGCACTTGTCTGTGGGCAAACATGGCATTTACCTGGAGTAAAAGTGGAAATCCACATGAGTTTGACGTTTAGAAAACTCACCTCACCTCACCCCAACTGTTTGGAAATGGAAATAATTTGTTTTTGTTTTACTTGGAGGCTTGGAAATCATGGTCATCATTCCCATGTACTGTAATTAGGGAAAATAATAAGGGGTGATGTACAGTATTATTAGCTGAGTACCTAATACAATTTTGCATACCCCTAGGGCCAGTATCGCATTATAAAGGCATGCCATTTGTTACCGTCCTTAAAGCCAGTGATTTAAAACAAAAGAGCTGTTTATTTTCCACCACCCCCAAACCAGGGCTTTCATCTAGTGGAATGTAGGTTGACGACCATGGAGCCCCAGCTGAGTCCGTCATTGTTCCCACTGACTTGTGCTAGGCTCCTGTCTGTCTTCTTTCCTGTCGACCACACTTGGTCAACTCTTGTTCTCTACCGACTCCGACATTATTAGGCTATCCAAGGCTTAGGGAGTCTCTTTATTTTCCGAATTAATTGACCCTTGTTTATTTTTTCTGATACCCTCCTTGTGTGAGGAGGCAGCCTTCTTTAAATTTTTATGTTATTTCCTGCCTATTGCACAAGCCACACTAAAGGTAGGGTGTATGTAGCCCCACCACTTGTGGTGCACCCTGGATATGCCTACACCCTCAGGGGCTTACGGCTGATGAGTTTGGAAGTTGGCGACCACAAGGGATTCCTGAGCTGGGCCCAGTTTTCCTCCTTTTTATCGATTACCTCTGGAGCGGGACCCTCTCCTCTTTTACTTTCATATCTACCTTTTATGGCTCTCCTTCCTTTCAAGTCCATCAATCCACATTCTTGAGGGTTGAGGGGCATTATTTATTCCTTCTGTCCTTTATTTGTCCTGTTATCCTTTTGTCTTACATTTCATTTTTCTAGTTATAAATGTGTAGTTTGTTTTAGTTATAGTTTACATTTAATTTTATTTTCACCATCAGCCAAACAATTAGGGGTCGATAGGACAGCTTGGTGGTCAAGTTTATAGAACGCTTATCTTTTGTTTGAAACAACACCATGTTGATTTCCCGACTGGGTCAAGTATTTTATACTTTGTTCACTTATTTCTCATGGCTTTGAAACTGGCTGCCTGTAACGTGATCATTATTAACTTTAACTTCAGTGTACGGTGTAGGATTGGAAAGGAGGCAGCCCATGGCTTCTGAATTACAACTATGTTAGCGTTTGTCTAAAGTATAAATAAAAAGAGAGTTCAAACATCATGTAGGACATAAACTATTTTTAAATTCAGATGTGTGTTTCACAGTAAACACAATCATTCTCCGTTTAAAACAACCCATAAATTTCTTTTTCTAACATGATAGCTTATAGGCGGGCATTGCTATAGCTTACATGTAGTAGGGTCAACAGCTAAGGATTCAATTTCAATTACCTATACCTCTCATGGTATTGCTCTTAGTCAATTCGTTAAACTACATAAAACTTTTCTATATGTTCTGTTACATTATCATTTGACCATCTCACAGTGTAGTGATTAACATAGTTGGTTGTCTACCCTAAGGCCTTGGCTTGCAACCCCGACTATACCAAGAAATTCATTTTCATCTTAAGGTTGCAATAAGGTTCATTGAGCCTTGTCAACCCTTACCTAACAACTATCAAGTCATGTACGTTAACACGGTGCGAATCACGTCCACTATCAAGCAGACGAGTAATACGAAACTTGCTGGCAAGAGCACCGTGTTCTTATCACCAAGACTCATTACACAAACAAAGCCAGTGTCTCTGTGCAGATTCAACCCAGCGATAGTATGCAAGAGTGTGTTGGTTCAAAAAGCATCATTAATATAACTCGACTGTCACCACACAGGTCCGGGTTCGATTTTCTAAAGGCTGCAACAGGTACACTCAGTCTTGTCAGGTAAAACATTTTGGGTCAATTCATAAATCATGGGAAAGGGTTAGCCACTGTCAGTCCAAAACAACACCTTACTTCACCCTCTCCGATAATTAGTTTTATAAAATCTCAGGTCGATAACCTTAACGTTTTGGCTCTTTTGGGTATATTCATGGGGAATGGCAACGGTTTGGCCATCCTGATTTGTACAACACCTGATACAACTCTGTAGCCTTATTCATTAGCTATAAACACATTAATCCATAATTACCTAATAATAATAATAATAATAATAATAATAATAATATTAATTTGCAAGCTGTCATCCTCCAAACACACATTCATTAAAAAGCATGGTTTCAAAAAAACTCTTATGCTTTTAAGTGTTTAATACCTTTTTCTCATGTAACATTACTATTCCCTGTTTTATGAGTGAAATAATCTACCGAGGTAAAAGCGTATGTCATCACCTATTTTTCAATTATCAAACCTAATTTTAGGGTTCTTATTTTGCAAGATATCGATTTTTCAATTTGAGGGTAGTTTTCACCCCTCTACTATTTTTCATGAAAAACAAAAGATCTTAGGTTCAATTATCATTTTTACCCGTTTAAGACCTTTTTCCCCTCTGTAAAATCACTATTTACTGTTTTAGGGGTGACATCATCTATCCAGGTAAAAGCCTATGTCACAACCCATTTTTTAAGCTATTACAAATAATTTTACGGTTCTTAGTTTCCAAGGTATCGATTTTTCAATTTGGGGGTAGTTTTCACCCCCCTGCTATTTTTCATCAAAAACAAAAGATCTTAGGTTCAATTATCATTTTTACCCGTTTAAGACCTTTTTCCCCACTGTAAAATCACTATTTACTGTTTTAGGGGTGACATCATCTATCCAGGTAAAAGCCTATGTCACAACGAATTTTTTAAGCTATTACACATAATTTTACGGTTCTTAGTTTCCAAGGTATCGATTTTTCAATTTGGAGGTAGTTTTCACCCCCCTGCTATTTTTCATCAAAAATAAAAGATCTTGGGTTCAATTATCATTTTTAGGTGTTTAACACGTTTTTCCCCATAACATGACTATTTACTGTTTTATGGGTGAAATGACCAAACCAGGTAAAAGCCTATGTCATCACCTATTTTTAAAGCTATCACGCCTAATTTTAGGGTTCATAGTTTCCAAGATATTGAGTTTTCAATTTTGGGGGGTAGTTTCACCCCACAAAGGGGGACGTCGCCCCAAGTGCTAGGACCCTTCATACAAGTCCCTAGCATGATTGGTTCACGAGATATTAACAAAAGTGTAGTTAGGCCCTTTTGACAAAAAAAATGAATCATACTTTCAAAAACGAGGCGTCACCCCAAGTGCGAGGTTGCTGCCTATGGCAAAATCCCATCAGGGGTTCAGAAAATATTAGCAAATGTGTAGTTAGGCCCTTTTGACAAAAGCCACTGGTGTGCATACATACAAAAATTGCTCTTTCACCCCAGGTAAGGGTAGTTTTTATTTTGGGGGTTGACATACCTCATTCATACAAAAGGAGAATTCACTACGAGTCCTACGACACCCCATATGTTTAAATCGCATTATTGGTTAGCGAGATACTAAAAAGCGAATGACCTATTAGTTTTTTGTTTTTTTAATATTTTTTTTAAAAAGCCTCATCTATAAAGAATCATTTAAAAATTCCGCTCTCTTACAAAAGTCCTCAAGTGCGCATGCATACAAAAATAACCACTACTTAACCTCCGGGTAAGGGTAGATTTATTTTGGGGTGGATATACTCCCGTCCATAGCAAGGGGTGGTTCACCACAAGTCCTACGACACCCTATATGCTCAAATCCGACCATGCGTTCGCGAATCATCGCCAATTTTCGCCAGAAAGTAGGCTATCATTTTGTTTTGTCCTACACACTTCAAACTTGCTGTCAGCCTAGAGGGCATAGGGACCTTTCATTGACGTCAAACAAACTTTTCTCTCATCTTCACCGTTTCCAAAATAGCACCAATTTCAAAAAACAACAATTTTAAAATATATATATACCGACACACATTCATAGCAAAGAGGACGTCACACCATTCCTAAATAACACATCGTTCTAGCCTTACAAGCTCATTAAATTCGCCAAAATATCAAAAAAGCACGTTTACCTCAAATTGCGTTTCCAAATTCCACCCATTTTAAAAAATTACCTCACCATCAAATAGAGCGGGAAAAATAGCATTTAAACGAACCCTCACTCAACCCTAGTCCTCGCCCACCACCAAACATTTTCCCAACATAGCCATACGTATTCAAGCACACACGCGACTTGCAAGAGAACATACACTACCCCACTACCCGCGAATGACCTTTTGTTTTGGTATTTTATTTAAATAATGAGGCTATAGGGAGGGGAGCATTACTACGAGTGCGAGATATCAGGTTCGGGGCCGATACGATGAGGGTTCAATAAGTTAGTGGACAGAGCCCCCAAGTTAACACTACTTGTTAAAGGTCAACCACGTCTCACGCGAACACTGCAGACATATCACGTGATCGCTCGCACTGGTGCACATGCTCACACTAGCACAGGTGTCAAATGACGGTTAGCATCCTAAGCAAAAAACAATAACAGCTGCACACCACATGTGTGGATAGGAGCCGCCTCTCCGCTCAGCCCAACCGGCGCGAGCAAAAAAATCATAACAGCTGCGCGCCACATGTGCGGATTGCTCGCACTGGCACACATGCTCACACTCGCATGGGTGTCCGATGACAGTTAGCATCCTAATAAACAACCCCCATGACGTCAACACCCATTAACTTTTTATCATCATCGCACAAACAAGCCAAAAGGTCAACCCCTTCCCACGCTAACACGTGCACTGCACATGCTCGCTCCTGGACCATGTGCTCACTCTAAGGACCCATGACGTCATCCCATGACGTCATCAGGATTACGCAATTTCTGGTCATGATGATGCAATATCCAAAGGGAAGCAAACTCTACTACTACTGCCATCATAACAAAAAAGAAATGGCATCCACCCAAAAGTTCTGAACTAAATCAAATTACGACTAACCTAATCATCCGATCTCTACCAAATTTGGCAACAATCATCATATATATTATTTCAGTAGTATAGATCCCTTCTGCGCTCACAAACGACCTATCGTGACGAATGAGCATTCAAATGAAAGAGAATAGATATTAGCAGTGACTTATTGCACTATAATTTCACAAATATCTATAATTTCTTTAAAAAATGACTTGTAAAAAAACGTACGGAGTGTATGATTTGCAAACAAAGTTTATGTAGGAAATTACGCTCCATAATTGCTGTCCACGGGCAGCGGTGGCGCTTGTTTCATGTCCTGAGGCCTTTCCTATATCCTGAAATGTAAATAGTGTTCTATAATAATTTGGTTCAAATAAAAACAAAACAACCTTTCTCCTTAAGTCTCTCATTATAAACCTATTGGCGAGAGTGTGGCTTGTGAACATGCGAGATTTCTCGCACGGGTCCGCTAGTCTATATTATCTCACAAGCGATGAATACTCAATTCATATAATTTCATCAATATCGAATAACCGGTGAGCGTTGCGGCTAAGCTGTCAATCAATGGACTCGCCACACATATGACACTAGCAGTGGCTAATTGCATTCTAAATTTCGTAAATATCAATTTTTGTAAGAAGTGTGCGATTTGCAAATACTGTTGCTGTAGAAAAATACGTGACATTATTGCTGTTCAGTTCGCATTTTGGCCCTAGGGACGCCTGAAACGTAAATAGAGTTCTATAATTATTTCGTTCAAATAAAAACATAACAACCTTTCCCCTTAATTTCTTATTAAAAACCTATTGGGGAAAGTGTGACTTATGAACATGCGAGATTTCTCTCACGGGTCCACTTGTATTCCTTAATTTAGGAAGCATCTTTTTCCCAAACTACAAGGTCATTAATCAAACCGTCTCAAGATGGCGGTTGTATGAATCATGCACGTATTATAGCCTAACCGTAACTTATGACTCAACAAGGCGTGGCCTTACCAAATACGCTCATCGTACAAAGGGAGGTTTAAACTGTCCTCAAGGAGGTGACCGGTAGGATATTAGCATTACAATAGAATATGTAACCGCAGTAGTGACTAACGGTTCAGGCTGATGGTGTGATTCCGTGCTTGTCCGTGCCGTCCCGTTGGATCACAATTTCGGCTATTTGCTCGTAAATCCATATATTTCCGTAACTTCGTAAGTTGATATCCTTTTAGAAATATACTGAACAAAATAATACATATTTAGTATCAAATGGTTTATAGAAAAGGCAGAAAACGCTAATGAAATCGTTGATTGTAAGACACAATGTTATGGAGTTATACTAAACCAGTTGTTAACCAAGTATTAGTGTACGGCATGTGTGGCAAAGTGGTAATGACCTGGATTCATAGTCTTGAGCTTCGTGGAACAAAACCCAGCAGGTTGATTTTTTTACTTCATTTTTTGTATATATTGTATATATATATTATACTGAAGAAGTACTGGGCTCTACGGAAAGAATCGCGTACAGGGAAATGATTGATTCAACCTACCCCAAAGAGGGTGAAACGAAAGAAGAAGAAGATTATATATATTATAATGTTAAGCATATTTAGTGTGTATTTGCAATCGGAAATTCTATTACCGTATATAAAACAAAGTGTCCTGACTGACTCACTCACTCACTCATCATCGCCCAGCCAAAGCTATTAAAGTTACAAACATGAAATTTTGGGGATATGTTCGTTGTAAATCGAAAACGCCCACTGAGGAAGGATTTTTGGATATTCAGGTACTAAAGGGGTGTTGGTATAGGATCGGTCAATTAAAGACCTCCCGTACAGGAGAGAACTCCAACTGAAGGTTGTTGTTGAAACAGAAGTGAACTTTATAAATGAAAAGGTTTCGTCACAGTTAAGGAAAGTACAACAAGAGAAAAAGAGAACAAGTTGCTTAAACAGGTTGGCATTTATTGTCAATTGACATTCATAGTCATAACAAGATAATAAACACATCTTTTACCATTTAACAACTGGTTAAACAATTTATACCGGTAACAAGCTACACTCTGCATTGTAAATATAACAAGGTGTGTTGATGATTGAAGTATTTATACTGTTCTGTTGTAAAAATTAATAACCTGACTGAGATTTACACAACAACAAGCTTTTTATGGCTCTGTCATGGGTTAGATATAGTACTTGAGGGACCAGCCCAAGATACTAAAGAAAAGTAATAAGAAACTGCAAGTTCTTGGGGTCGAAGCCCAAGAAACTTGACGAAAAAGAAGGAAAGTGCCAGATAGAAAGTCTGGAAAGAGAAATGAACTGCTTTCAATCACTTGGGGCCCTAACCCAAGCTGTTTGAAAGAGAATGAGAGATATTTAAACCTTAAGGCAAGGCGAAACACCTTGATGCAAGAGAAAGAATAGAAGGGTGCGATAGAACTACAAACATGAGTTTTAGTCACGCACTGAAAATATAATATAACCTTAAAGGGGTTATTGCGGTCAGGGGCCCAATCCTGACGCAGTAGTAACAAGAGGAGAGCCAGAAGGGCGTGCATTAATCCTTGACAGAAAATGGCCAAATCAAATCGCTATGTCAATCCCCATCGGAGATTCATAAAGACAAGTGAAGCATGTGGAAAAGAAATAAATGCATATAAACAATTTGTATGACAACCACTATTAAAAGTATAGAAAGACAAAATCAGAGTCTTAAAGAATATAGAAAACGTTTTTGCTGAATTACTTGAGCAGAGATGCTCAAAATCAAAGTTGAGTGGCCTATCAAAGGAGCCCAGATGAAAAAATTGCGCATTAGTTTTAAAGTCTGAGAATATGACTGATGTTCCTTATCCAGATCTTTGTCGGAGCATTTGTAGGTTAGATCAACCATGGCAGGAACTGCCATATTGAAAGACACATAATTATTGACACGTGATTTCGGTGGCGTAGTTGGTAGCATGCTGAACTGCTGTTCCCAATATAGCGGGTTCAAACCCGGCCGAAGCCGTCGGATTTTGTAAGAGCGTTAAAAGGCCTTCAGTATGCCTTCGTTAGGAAGGGAAGTAATGCCAGCGGTCCCGTGTCACAGATTTATGGCATGTAAAAGATCCTTCCACAGTCTAAACATGTGTGAAGCTATATTGTTAGGTTAGATTTCGTCGGAGCGCTCTACCAAAGTTCCAACGTTCACCACTAGGTATCATTGGGATCTGGTAGCGAAAGTTGGAACTACTTGAAATTGAACGGAACTTGTAGCTCACCCTAAGGGTGTCCGCTGGAATCAGCTACAGACTCAGGCGAGCCGAACATATCTTCGGACACTCCCGGCACTAAAAACCATACGATAAATAAATTACTTTCCACATAAATCATCCGCGAGATATCCTTTACTGCATCAAAATCCATCCAGAGGTTCTCGAGATTACCCGTGACATCCAAGAATCGGGGACTTGGTTTTATACTAAGTAGAGATTATTTTCATAATTAATATTATTAGTACTATTATAATTCTCAACACCATTATTTGCAAGGCGTGTACGGTGAATAATCGCGACAAAGTGTCTATTACATATTTAAAACTTGTGCACTAAAGATTCGTACGTGTCAGTCATGGCTGTATATTCATGCCACCGTGTACAGGTCATGCAAGAAGTTTGTATTAGATACACCCAATAATTCCAACTTACGTTTGCTCCTTTAGGTTCTTGTGATAGGAGAGTTTTACTTCACTGTCCCTCGGTGACTGCCCACAGCACATCTCTAGTATACATACAATATCAGCAGTGTTGCGTGTTGTGACGCACGCTCGTGTTCAAATGTTAACTAACATAACACAATGA
This sequence comes from Meconema thalassinum, assembly GCA_946902985.2. Classification (NCBI taxonomy): domain Eukaryota; kingdom Metazoa; phylum Arthropoda; class Insecta; order Orthoptera; family Tettigoniidae; genus Meconema; species Meconema thalassinum. The sequence continues at coordinate 33,804,360 of OX336390.1, forward strand.
AAATCCACAGCCTGTTTCCAGTCGATCGACCGGGTCAGGAATGGCATGAATGAAGCCCCCATCTAGCGGCGAGGATATGAACTGTGCCGGCTGCCGAGTCCTGACGCACTCCTCTGGGGCAATGATTAAATGAATGACAGATGAAAAGAAATGATAGTGGAGAGTGTTGCTGGAATGAAATTTTGACAGGGAAAACCGGAGTACCCGGAGAAAAACCTGTCTGCCTCCGTTTTGTCCAGCACAGATCTCACATGGAGTGACCGGGATTTGAACCACGGACCCAGCGGTGAGAGGCCGGCGTGCTGCCGCCTAAGCCACGGAGGCTTGCAACATAACACAATAGTTCGTGGAAATAATTACCCATTTATCAAGGGGCTACTTGTCCATAATCAATATTAAAATTAATGATGATGATGATAATTGTTGGTTAAGGGGCCCAACATCTAGGTTATCGGCATTAAAATAAGTGACCTCGTAGTTATAAAGCCAACATAATATATAAAAAAAAATACAAATCCGCCCCTTAAAACAATAACTAACTAAAATGTGAAAAGTAGGCCAAAATGTGGAAAAAGTAGTCTTATAAGATCACCCGGGCTGATGTGGGTCTGTCTGTCTATCCGTCTGTCTGTCTGTCCATCTGTGTGTGTGTGTCCCAACCCTATCAATTCCTAAACCACTGCAATAATCCAAACCAAATTGGTATAAGTAAAGATCCATACCTGAATTTCTCACGACCATATTTGAAAATTATATCAGTGCTGCCAACTGCTGAAAAATTACAATTGAAATTTGAGCTATACTTTGGATATCTCAGAAATTATGTATGCAAACTGTTCCAAAATTGGCATACAAATAGATATTAACATTCCAGATTAATTTTCAGGAGCCCATGTATGACAGTGTCGCCAACATGATTCTAAGCATACTGAAATACCCAATTTTTAAATGCATGTAACTTCTATACCATCAATTGGATTTCAACCAAATATCGTATGTGCTTTGTTCGTACCATAACAGATATGGTCATGCATATTCTTAGGAGCAAACAGGGCTTTCAACTCTTAATAAATGCTGTCTCTGTGTTTTTACACTATTATCAATATGTCAGAAAGCTCTACAACAGCTCTAAACTTTGCAAACGTATAGTACCCGACATTCTAGATTAATTTGGAGTGACGAGCATATGTTTGTGCTGACAATATAGGTTCTAAGCCTGCTGATAAGTCCAATTTTAAATGCATGTAACTACTATACTAACATATGGATTACATCCAAAATTAGCACAATAATAGATCATAATATTTCGAATTAATTCTGAGCAACACGTACATGACATTTTTGCCAACATGATCTTACGCACTGATAGATCCAATGCTATCCTTCGGACTTCAACCAAATAGTGTATATCCATTATGTACCTTAAGATATGAAACTAAGAATGTATTCAGTCACCAGGGCTGCCAACCGTGAGTGATCTGTTGGGATACACTATTGCTGGCATATTTCAAGCTAATTAAAATTTTCAGCATTACCAACTTAATTTCATCATTAATCTAGATAGGTCTATATAGATTTATCATTAGCACTAGCAGTCATGCCCGGCTTCGCCCGGTGGATTTATTTGTTTTATGGATGATAATGAATACTACTACAGAACTGCCACATGATACTTAAACTAACAGAAAACAATATTTTAAAAATATATTTTTTGTGGTTGTGGTGGTTTTAGTGGGGGTGATAAGCAGTACAGTATAATGGACGTAATATTCAGGTCATTTTCCCGTAATGAAATCATGAAAAGGGAATCAGCTATTTACTAACCACAGCACAGACGCATGTAATTTACGAACAAATGTACAAAAAAAAGAGGAGTAGTGAAATAGAAGACACTGCCTAAGGCCTATATCTCATTGGCTGTTAGAAATGTAGAGACCAATAGTGTCGTCTTTTGTCGCATAACGCCGTAGGAAAATAATCAGAACTCTTTGGAAAGCTTCGGCTGTCCCGAGCTACTGAGGTAGCAATAGTATCATTTATCTCCACAAAGCGCTTAACGATAAGTTTCGGAATAAATGAAGGTACATTTGAAAGCACCAACGCTTATTTCAGCTGATAACCTCAATTTACTGCACCAACACCGTTGCACTTATACAGAGGCATAACATGTTCATGATAACTGTTTAAGGGGGCCTAAGAAATCTTTTTGCAATAATTACCCCCCGTGACTGCAATTTATAAACACCGCAAGATGCAACTATTTTCGCAATTCTGCACCAGAACACTGGTAGGGGTGACGTGATGCAGCCCGAACTGCCCGTCAACAATAGACTTTTTAAAATACTCTTACAGTTACACTACTACGGACATGATGGTTCTAGGGCCTTAATACGTGGGTTTCAAGTTAATTTAGTCTGTTATTCTAAATGTAGGGAATGGGGAGCGTTGCCCAAAATATCAAGTGGACAGTGTTACCAGCAGGGTTTCAAAGTGTATGTAAAATTTGGTGCAATTAGGAGAAACGGCGTAGATTTGTGCCAAAGGTCCTAAATGCAGGCAATGGAGTGGTCTGTCCAAAATGTCATGCAGACAGTGTTACTCGCAGGGTTCGAAAGGGTAAGTATGTAAAATTTGGTTCGGATCTGTGAAACGGTTTATATTTGTGCCAACATGCCTAAATACAGAGAATGGAAGGGTCTGTCCAAAATTTCATGCAGACAATGTTACTCGCAGGGTTCCAAAGGGTAAGTATACAAATTGCCGTTCAGATCGGTGAAACGGTGTACATGTGTGCCAAAGGGCCTAAATGCAGGGAATGGAGTGGTCTGTGCGAAATTTCATGTGAACAGTGTTGTTACTCGCACGGTTCCAAAGGGTAAGTATACAAATTTTGGTTCAGATTGGTGAAAGGGTGTAGATTTGTGCCAAAGGGCCTAAATGCAGGGAATGGACTGGTCTGTCATAAATTTCATGTAGGCAGTGTTACTCGCAGGGTTCCAAAGGGTAAGTATACACATTTTGGTTCAGATCGGTCAAACGGTGTAGTTTTGTGCCAAAGGGACTAAATGCAGGGAATGGAGTGGTCTGTCCAAAATTTCATGCAGACTGTGTTACTCGCAGGGTTGCAAAGGGTAAGTATACAAATTTTGGTTCTGATCGGTGAAATGTGTAGATTTGTGCCAAAGGGCCTAAATGCAAGGAATGGAGTGGTCTGTCTGAAATATCATGTACACAGTGTTACTCGCAGGGCTCCAAAGGGTAAGTATACACATTTTGGTTCAGATCGGTCAAACGGTGTAGTTTTGTGCCAAAGGGACTAAATGCAGGGAATGGAGTGGTCTGTCCAAAATTTCATGCAGACTGTGTTACTCGCAGGGTTGCAAAGGGTAAGTATACAAATTTTGGTTCTTATCGGTGAAATGTGTAGATTTGTGCCAAAGGGCCTAAATGCAAGGAATGGAGTGGTCTGTCTGAAATATCATGTACACAGTGTTACTCGCAGGGCTCCAAAGGGTAAGTATACAAATTTTGGTTCAGATCGGGAAAAAGGTGTAGATTTGAACCAAAGGGCTTAAATGCAGGGAATGGACTGGTCTGTCATAATTTTCACGTAGACAGTCTTACCATTATGGTTCCAAAGGGAATGTATACAAATTTTGGTTCTGATAGGTGAAACGGTGTACGTATCACTAACCATAACGCCAGCGCATGCGGATAGAGCTGTTCGGGAGCGCTTGTTCTACCGACTTACTGAACAAAAATCAATATTTTAGGTTTTACCTGAGAGGTGTAGCCTAAACTATTCCTCTTGAATCTGGCTATCATATAAAGAAGGAATTTTTCTAATCAGACTGGTAGTTCCAGAGATTACCGCGTTTAAACACATGAACACAGAAACTCTTCAGCTTTATTATAATAGTATAGATTTTCTCATGCTAGTGCAACAATCACAACAATGCAGGTTATCACATAAATTCTACACACACACCCTTGTACACGGGGCAACATGACCACGATGTCTAAGCCCCGCAAATGAAATATTAACTGTGCATACGATAGCATAGAGAATACTACAGTCAAATACAATCCTTGATTGTCAATCGGTCAGTTTTCCCATGTGTCCTTTAGGAAATGTTACCGGACTATCATGATACAGAGTAAATCGTTGTTGCCTAGCGACAATATGTCCGCCAAATTATTAGATCGGTGAAACGGTGTAGACTTGTGCAAAAGGGCCTAAATGCGGGGAATGGAGTGGTCTGTCCGAAATTTAACATAGCCTAAACTATTCCTCTTGTATTAGGCTATCATATACAACAATAATTTTTCGAATCCGACTGGTAGTTCCAGAGATTAGCGCGTTTAAACACATAAACACACAAACACACAAACTCTTCAGCTTTAGTATAGATGAATCTTAATTTTTAAGATAAATAGGCTCTTTAGTTCGACACGGAACTACTTGTTGCGAAATGAGAAATGTAGGCTATAAATGTGGCGATAATAATCGTTAGAAGAGGACTATCTGATTTAAATGATACACATTATCATTTTTATTCGGTACTATTACGCTGTATGTTATACTCACACTATCGCAGGCCCTCTTGAACAACCCCAGAACGTTGGACTTCTTTTCCTGCCAGTCGCTCACTAATATAGAAGTACGGTAGCTGACCCCATTGTGTATTCAATTGCGTGCTTATAAATCTGTTTTGTTTTCCCCTTCGTACAGCGTTTATCTGATGATACAATAACTAGACAATTATTTATTCTGATTTTATCAGTCCCCGATCTAGCCTCGAGTCAGTATCACGCAAGTGCAGTCGTTCCTTCCTGATGGTGTGCACACTTCCGACGCTCAATCCGACCACGGCGGCTATGGCGTTCACTGCCACTCGGCGGTCCTGGGTAATGAGTGCATCAACCAGCTAGACGTTGTCATCGGTAATGCAGGGGGTTGCCCCAGACCGGGCATCATCGGCTAACGACACCCGTCCTTCCCTGAAGCGCTTGTGCCACGCCTTGACTCTTGCAAGGGACATGCAGTGTTCGCCGTACACTTGTGATATTCGGCGATGAATGTCCGTTCCCCCTACTCCTTCCGCTGTCAGAAACCGAACAACACTTCTTTGCTCTTCGTTTGACGCCTAAATGTCACTGTTTGTAATGTGACTAGCAGCGTTGAACGATTGATGCATGCTGCTGCTCGCTTAGAATCGTCACGTGACGTGCACGCGTGCCCTCTAGCGACGGGCTGTGACCTTCCACGCTCTGGTCGGAACCACACCTCGTTACACACGCCACGATTAGCCGATGTCGTCACCGGTTTGCGCTTTCCAGCCTCCGGCTCGTTACTTTTCAACGCACCTTATATTTCCCGTATTAATTTGTATGTATAACCAATGCCTGGTAATTAATTTAACCAACAAGTTCGTCATTAATATTTCATTAAAATATTTCAGATGCCTATGAAGTGCTGTGTGCCTGGCTGTAGGCAAATTATGACAGCAATATGGAAATAACTGGTTATGTCACTCACTTAGCGAGGAGGACATTCAGTACCTAGTAATTTAGTTTTGGGTGTGTATCTTCATGTGGTCTCTATTTTCCGGTGACCAGTGTTAACATTAAGCTTGGAGGCCTATTGTGACTGTGGACAAGATGTGAAGGATTTATTAACTAAGGCAGTCTCTTAGTTGGTTAGAACAGTTTTAAATAATTTTTGATGTGTAACATCTTTCCACTTGGTTGCTGGATATTTTTGTGGGAGTGATTTCGAAAAATGGTGCGAAAGTGGATCGGACGGAAGTATGTAAGACGCACTGCCAGCTGGATCGCATCCCTCCTGGCTGCTAAAGCAGTGGTAAGAGGAAACAATGAGCGCGCGGTGTCGGAGATTGGTACCATGACGCACTGTCAGCCATGTGAAATGTATATCACATACGGATTACTTCGAGGTTTGGAGGCACCATTACAGATATGTCAACAATAAATCATCTTCAAGTTGTCGTTCTTCGGTGTAAAATATTCATTACATCATATTTGCCGAAAACAATTATGATTTATTAAGAGTCTGTTTTTCAATCTCTGGATAAAAGTGATGGGCCGAGTAACTTTGCTCAACTGTCTTGTACTCTAAATTTCTGTGGTTGTAATGGCTGCATGGATAGCAAGCAAGTGTGACAGTAGCATATCTCCAATTCAATCTATACATTCATTATAGTACCAGTATGAAAACGGAGCGTAAATTAACATTTCATGAATGTCCAAGCTGTGCAGTATACGAGTAGGATAACATGTCAGATGACTTCACATACATTTCATCTCAATTTCATAGTAGGATAACATGTCAGATGTTACACATCATATGGGACTAATGTAAGGCTCGTATCTTTTTTTTGAAGCGACATTGAGCATAGCAGCAAGAAAAGAAAACTTCAGACATTGGGGCATTCGGGTACAGTACAGCCTTTTATAACATTTCGCGTCAATATCTATGCATTTACGCAGTGTTAGCAATTACCATGTGTTTGCTCTAGGCTTATTAGAAGACAGATGGGTGACGTTGCCAAGCGTAATTACACGGCTTGAGAATTATAGACGGCGATGGGTATTCTGTTTAACAGAACAATGTAATATCTCGCATATGCTGACGATGTGGATATTTTGAGCAGAAATGAGAGGAGGCTCACGGAAGTGTTGAGAGAATTAGAAGAAGAATCATTGAAAGCAGAGTTGTGCATTAATAAGGACAAAACAAAGTAGCCTATATGGTAATGAATAGAACACAAAGAAAAACAGAAGGAGATCAGGTAAAAAATAGGAAGGTATAGCTTTGAAAGGATTGCATCCTTTAGGTATTTAGGGTCAGTCTTGACAGAGAAAAGCGAGACGCATTTGGAAATAAAAGACAGAATTGAGGCAGGCAACAAGGCTTATTACAGCTTGCAGCATCTTCTGAAATCTCGGCTGATCAGCAGAAGGAGCAAGAAACGCATATATAGGGCAGTGTTACGACCCATTGTAATGTACGCATCTGAGACATGGGCAAAGACAAGAAGTTACGAGATCCTTCTAGACAGCTGGGAGAGGAAAATATTACGTCGTGTATATGGTCCAGTGCAGGAAGAAGATGGATGGCGTATTAGGACGAATACCGAGGTATACGAGATGTATGAAGAGCCTAGTGTTGTGACGGAGATCAAGAGAGCAAGACTCAGATGGCTGGGACACATCGAAAGAATGCCAACTGAAAGAATTGTAAATAAGTTATATTGACAGAAACCAAAGGACGTCACCTGCCTGGATGTCCAAGGAAAAGATGGCTTGACGACGTGGAAGAAGATCTCCGACAATTGGGTGTGAGAGGCTGGCGCCGTCTAACGCGGGACTGGAACGAGTGGAAGAAGATCGTTGAGGCTGTCAAGGCTCTACATGGGCCGTAGTGCCAATGTGTAAGGTAAGGTAAGATGGGTATACTCAACCTCATGAGACAAAACTAACAGAAGAGGTGGCTTCCATTCCTACCTCAACCTCCTTGAAGGGCTTTCCGTAGTTTCCCACTTTTGCTCCGGTCAAATGGCGGGATAGTACCTATCTTAAAGTTACAGCCGCCTCTTTACCAATCATCGCCTGATTTACAAGTACACTCACTACTACAGGCACCACAATGACACAGGTTATAATACACATATACAGGGTGTAGAAAAAATTCCGCATTTGGAGGTCGGCATGCGACTCCTCATCCAAATACAGGACGAAAGTTCCTATAGCAAACTAGGAGTGCGTGAAGTTTGAAAACATAAGTATGAATACGAGAAGCTGCCAACACTGTCCATCCTGCAGCGCATCAGAATGAACAGGGGAATGTTTATCACCCCGCACTACCGTTTTAGCTCACTGAGTTGACTACTGGGTTATCAATCCCACATCCAACATGGAGCTACGGTTCGAATCTACTTCAGGACTTTTTTGTAGTCTACTTTCGATCTGTACAAAAAATAAAAGTAGACATGAGACCTACACAGGGCCAAACATTGTGTGTCTGTCTGTGTGTGTGATTGTGTGTGTGAGTGTGTGTACTCTGAATGTATATCCACCCCCCCTATCAATTCGAACACGGTGAAACCGAATTGAACGAAATTTGGTACAGCGGTAGAACTAGGAAAGGGCACCTCAGTGTCATGTTTTATATCGCCGCCATCTTGACTGAAAAGTAATGGCGGCCACCCAAATATGCAAAGCTTAAATCACATTACGACTAATCTAATCATCCGATCTCTACCAAATTATGCAACAACATATATTTATTTGGCGAGCATTCTTTGACTAAACTACAAGGTCATCAACCCAACAGTTTGCAGATGGCGGCCATGTAAGTGTGCAAATCGATTTTCCCATCAATTCAAACACGGTGAAACCGAATTGAAAGAAATTTGGAACAGAGGTAGCACTAGCAAAGGGCACCTCACGGTCATGCTTTATATTGCCGCCATCTTGACGGAAACGTAATGGCGGGCACCCAAATCTTAAAATCTTAAATCAAATTAAGACCAACCCAATAATCTCTACCAAATTTTGCAACAACATACTGAACTCGAATTCAGCCCAGCTTAAGACTTTGACTGAGCCGAGGTTCAAACTGACTTGTGAACCATGGGAGAGAAAAATTGGAAATTTGGAATTAAAACAATTTAATATTTATATATGCATTTTGGGAAGTGAATGTTGCATAATGAAACTATTTAGGAAAATTTTGAAGCATTCTATGGAATTATTATTTGGAAATATTCTGGTGAATGAGATTTTAACTAAGGAAGGGTCAGATCATTCGAGGCTGGAAATTGAACAAGGCTTCATGTTAGCAAGCAGAAAACCAGTTTTGGTTGGTCAAGGCGACAATAACAAATTATGCACACGACCCGCTGATAAGAGGCTAAATCCAGGAGCTTCTATCATGATATTTCAACAGCCAATCAGATTGAGGCACATAAATTTTGTGGGAATTGCTTTTATATAAATTTGGCTTGCATAAAGCGATATGAAAACTTCTACAGGTGTAGAATACAATATGGAATTTATTTGATTAAATAGACGTATGAATTATAGGCTAGGAGAGAAACTATGAGTATAATTCTATTAAAATGCATCCGTGCGAGGTTAGCAGAACAGACTAGTTTTTGCACGCGCGCCACCTTAGAGAGGGAAGCCAGGACTCTTACTCAGCTTCTTGAACCGAGCGGACGTTTTCAGTCACGCGTTCAGCAGAGCATTACCATGATAAAGAAGTACGGACGACAGACGAAGTAGGACCATTTGGAGATCAACCATTCGCCGAGGAAGAAATACGAGAAGCCGGTGAAATATAAATGCACTAGCTACAGAAGAGAAAAGCATTTATTCAGTATCACAACCATTAGAAGAAGACTTCGCTACAATAGCACTATTCTTCAGCGAAGCGATAAACAGCAGCATTGCTTACTACAGCTATATTATTGCAGCATTCAACATTCTACAGTACAACATCACAGTCAAGATGACCGTAATATACCTGAGTCAGGGAGGACAAATTATTCAACTATTATTGAGAAGATTATAATGAGCAACTAAACAAATGGAAGGAGGATAGTCTATACCATGAATTGGAGATTCATAGTGATCTAGAAGACCGGGAATCGATAAATCTACAACTGCTTAACGACATGCAGTATTCTGAGATGACTTCCAACACTACGAGCGAGATGTCCATTACCACCAGAAAGAGCTATCAACCCAGGACATTCAGATCTACATTGTTGATGACGATCTGCTACACGAGAAGAAGAAGATGGACGCATTCAGTCGTTTGGACCAAGAGATCCAGATACCAGGTCGCTGACCGTGAAAAGAGAAGACTTGCCGTTAGCCGAGAAGGACGAGCTGTCTCGCAGGTGTTCGCAGCACGATCCAGACCGGGGAGCGATCATATGGTTGGCACACGCTTAGCAGGAACCCGTTTCCAACGCAGACGACTCGCACCAGCAGTTCGAGCCGAACATCGAGCTCATCTAATGAAGGTATTCTCGACACCAGAAGCCATCAGAAAGGTAGAAAAACTGAATGCTCAAAGATCTGTAGTTTTGCAGTAGTATTTGTTGTTATTGAGGGGTGACCAACTTCATTGTAGATATTCTTATCTTTATCCTATGTTTATTGTAGATAAATTTTGGAGATTTACTGTAATTCTTTGATACGTCTTCGTGTGTCGTTACAGACGTAATTTCATTCATTTTTGACCTTTGATATTTCGTTTCTTATATATTTTGAAGGAATCGTTTTTAACATGCTCACTTTTCAACGAAACCCGTTTTATAAGGTAATGCATCGATAGTAATATATATCGAAGGGAATGCTTCGATAGTAACATATTTAATTGGAAATTCTTTCCAAGAGTAAGAATATTTTGAACGTTAAGATTGTTATTGATAGTTACAAATGCGTAACAGCGACAGAATACATTTGTATAATTATATTGCATTATTATAAAGGAAAGCATCATTGTAAAATGCTGTAACATTGTTTAACAAACATTATTATATCAGAATATAACTGAAACACTTATTTATAACAGTATGGAAGTTATAAAATTCCAATTGCGGAATACAATTTATTTGACAATGATATAGTCATGGACTATTGTTATTATGAAAGTACACTGTAAAATAGGATCATGTTAGTGACAATTGAAGTCAAGTGATGCCTATAGTTATTAAGAATTTCATTGGAAACATTGTTAAACTGAAATGACAGCTGACAGGAGATTTGTTACTCTACCTGAGGTCTTGTATGTCTTAAAACAAGCTTAAATATGAATAATTCATTCATTTAAATGTACACCAGATGCGTGAGGATATGTATTTGTATTTATTAACTAGTAAAGACGAGCGAACTACGAGTTAGTATCGTTTATATTTGGTAACGTGGAAAAACAGTCTATTATGGAACTAAGTGAACGAAAAGCGCTATTGAAAGAAATAAGAAATACTGTGTGAGGTGAATTGTAGTGAACAAACATGTTATTGTTGTTAAAAATGCGCGAGGTTAAATAATTTAGAGGAGATATGTGGTTAGGAGTGCACTCTGAACGGCAGAATACAATTGCGTATTCACCTAGTAAAGTCATTGATTCTTCTACAAGTTTGTAGCAAGATGGGTTTCTTAATGAAGTAATGCCGTGCGGAGCAATGAAGATTGTTTGTAGTAATGAAAAGAAGGAAGTATGTTATGTTTGGAGCGTAGCAGACGCTATTTATGAATATTGTTCACCGTATTACGAGAGCAGGAAATGTATTGCCATGTGGAACAACGAATTGTTACAGTATGTGTAAAAAGCACTGACATATGGGTTAATATTTGTATTGTGCATGTGAGAGAGTATCAGTATAATATCCACGAAGTATATTTTGAGGTGTTTAAGTAGTTTTGCATCGCTCTTTATCTTAATGTATTTTATTCATTGACACGACATATTCTAAGCTATATTTAACTTCAGTGTTCGATATACAAGCTTTACTTATTCTGACAAGTTACCAGAGATACCTGAAAATTTATTGTTGTGTGAAACATTGTTCATAGAACTGTTTTTGAAAACATAGACACTAGAGAACTGTCAGATCGCGACTGATAGTGCGAATAGTATTTTAATACCGTGTTAAACATAGAAAGATGTATATAATGTATCTATTTCAACTATATTTAATTAATATTATTATCATTATCTTATGTATTCACATTTTACGCACGTATGTGTATAATTCAGCGTTTTTACATTTTTAACTTAATTTTTGATGCTTGAACAGCTGATGCTGATCAGACTGCGTCAGTGACAGGTTCACAGGGTGATGATTAAATGCGTAAACATTTTATTAATTTCTTAAACACTTACATTTTTGAATTGACATTGTTTATGAACATTTATAGCACAGATAGACGGACTATCTGACGTGTGATTTATTTTATTTTAACTTGCTTTCATTTCTATTGGTGATTGGGAGTTTATTGTTTGTAATTTTTAGTAATAAATCCCAGGCACTATTTTTTTGTTTGCCTGTTCGTTTTTTTTTATAAATCTGATCACCTTTTCATTTTGCAATCGACATGCGATAATACTGCGAATTAGTTACTAGAATTCACGTAGTCTCAACTTTCACCGTTCACGCCCGAGATCCGAGATTCTCGTTCTACCATCATGTTATGGGTATTTTATTTCTAGTAAATGTGTAACTAATCGGTAGTGTTGTCGCATGGCCGGTTTGTATCGAGAGTTTCCTAGTCATTTTCCTAGTAGGGTAGTGTTGGTTTATCTGGCTGGGTATCGACCTCCCTACAATCCTATTCCATCTCAGCGGATATAGGCTATGACTATGCGGAATTCGGGTGCAATACCTTTATGTGGGAAGCATATTTTGACTAAACTACAAGATCATCTGCCTAATAGATCGCGGATGGTGGCCATGTATGTGTGCGAATCGATTCTCCCTATCAATTCAAACACGTTCAAACCGAATTCAACGAAATTTGGTACAGACGAAGTACTAGCAAGGAGCACCTCAGTGTCATGTTTTATATCACGGCCATCTTGACGCAAACGTAATGGTGGCCACCCAAATGTTCAAAGCTTAAATCAAATTACAACTAACCTAATCATCTGATCTCTACCAAATTTTGCAAAAACAAATATTCATATGGCGAGCGACTTTTGACTAAACTACAAGGTCGTCAGCCCAATAATTTGCAGATGACGACCATGTATGTGTGCGAATCGATTCCCCCTATCAATTCAAACACGGTGAAACCTAATTGAATGAAATTTGGAACAGAGGTAGCACTGGCAAAGGGCACTCTAGGTTCATGTTTTATATTGCCGCCATCTTGACGGAAACGGAATGGCGGCCACCCAAATGTTAAAAGCTTAATTCAAATTACGACCAACCCAATCATTTGATCTCTACCAAATTTTGTAACAACATACCTTTTTGTGGGAAGCATCGTTTGACTGAACTACAAGGTCATCAGCCCAATAGTTTGCAGATAGCGGCCATGTATGTGTACAAATCGATTCCCCATATCAATTCAAGCACGGTGAAACTGGATTGAATGAATTTTTTTTACAGAGGTAGCACTAGCAGAGGGCACCTCATATTCATATTTAATATCCGTATAGCACGCTGTATTTCAACAAGCTACTACAACCAACATTCAATTATAGTCCTTGAAAAGGACAAAGAATTATAACAATACCCATGCATTTAGGAAAAAGTAGGCTATATGTGCTTTACTGAACATCTTGTTTGACGTCAGTTCCCTAGATCCCGTCGATTATCTGCGTTTATAAATAGGATATCATTTTAACACATGACAGTCATCGCTTTGGACATCTGTGAAATGAACGTTGCACGTTAGTACCGGCTCTGTGAAGGTAAGACTGGATACCAAACGTGCACAATGGAATTACTCTATTGTGTGTAGCATAATGAGGAATCTAGTGTAGCCTGCCTATTGTGTTTCTGTACCTCATTGGATAAAGACGATGTAACTCTATCCTCTATTATGTTCTAATGACTTTATTTGTGCCATGTACGAAACTGAGTGGTCGTTTACGTCTGTAAGAAGTTCATGTAAATACAACATATAATGTGCGAGTGTGAAAAATTATGTATTTGTGTCTTCGATCTACTGGAAAGAACAAGATTTCTAAACAAACTGGAAGACCTTGGCGGAAAGAATGAGATCACAATAGCAATAAGAAACATACTGACCCACAACAAAGTCGTAATACAAGACGGAGAGGCAACTTCGAAGGAAATCACGCAAACAAACGGCGTACTACAGGGGGGCCCAATGAGCCCTATACTGTTCAACATCGCCACAGCAGATAATACTAAAATAATTGAAAACACCAAAACAGAGTCATTATATATGTACGCAGATGATATGGCCCTGGGTTCATCTAACATATCGGAACTACAAAACACCTTGGATGCTCTCCACACTTGGGCGCAAGAAAACGAAATGTTAATTAACCACAGTAAGACGGTCCACATGTTATTTCGGAAAGGAGGAAAACTAGCAACAAATGACGAGGTAAAACTCGGAGATAACGACATCAAAAAAGTTAATACCTTTAAATACCTAGGGATAACACTCCAGACCACATGCAACTCATTCAGGGTCCATATACAAGAAAGAGCTGCTGCCGCCATCAGAGGAATGTTTGAAATCAAAAACATCACCAAACTCTCTCTACAAACAGCCATTGCGCTATTTCATGCCAAAATATCTCCAGTTATAACATACGGCATTGAACTAACATGGGACCTTACCAACCTTGAGAAAGTCAAATCGAGATATTTGAAGAGAGCACTTGGAGTAGCGAGAACGACCAAGTCCAGAATGGTATATGAACTGGCAAGGGAACCGTTCTACATAGAGGACCTGAAACTCAAGCTGCTCCTACCTCACACCAAGCAAGTATCTCAATTAATAGAGCTAAGGAAACAAAAAACAAAAGAAATACCCGAATACTTTTACGCTACAGACGCCATGATTGACAGGAAATGGGCAAAAGCGAACCAAGAACAGCGATCGGTGCTAACCAGACTTTCAGTGCACGGCTATCACCACAAGATATGTAGAAATGACAAATTTCACGAACCAAACAATGCATGTGTATGGGCACTATGCAACGAACATTGTTAGAAATACCACGTAACTAAATGTCATAAGAGGACTAAGTCAATCATTGACTAGAGCAAAGACTAGATCTGAATGTATCATTGTACATAGGATATAAATCTTTATGTATGCACATTTGTGCGCATTTTATGTAATAATAATATTTCTAAAACCAGTCATGCAATTAACCCTCCAGAACACGCATGGAGTACCTAATAACATCTAAAAGGCTGGAGCGATTTCATTGAAACTCGGTAAGTTCACAGCACTATTACGGACGACCCTATCGTGCCCTTCAAATTTTCTTACGTCTCACCAATCCAACATGGCGGCTGTGCGAAATATATCACCAGCATACAATATATCCGAAACTATTACCCATATCCCCCTGGAATATTTTACGGTGATAGAGGGAACTACTAGATGTTCATCTAAGTGACTTTTGAAAACCTGGTAACTACAAAACCAACATGGCGGCCAAGCGAAGTTGCGACTTTTAAATAGACGTTTCTCGCGATTTAACCAACCAAACGCAATAAAACTTGGTACAGTATATGTTTATACACATATGTAATGCACCGACATCTACTGTAAGTTCATTCAATTGTTTACATAACCTCAAGATGGCGGCTGTGCGAAATATTTCACTGGCATTCTATATCTGTGAAACTATTAGCGGTATCACCCTGAAATTTTGTAAGGATATATAGGACACTACTGGAAGTTCATCTACAAGACTTTCAAAAACAGGTTAACTACAAAACGAATATGGCGTCCAAGCGAATTTGAAAAATTTAAATAGACCTTTCTCGTGATTTAATGATCCAAACGCAATGAAACTTGGTACAGGAAATTTTCATACACATTGTAATGCACTGGTATCTAATATAGTTCAATTGTTTACATAAACTCAAGATGGCGGCTGTGCGAATTTTAAAATTAAGTTTTTATTTCTTGTGTCGTAATCATGCGATCGAAGTGAAAGTTTGAATAATGAACCTACGCACTAATTTTCCTTTAATGGTACATGACTCAATGGCCTATACATATAAAAAATCCAACATGGCGACCATCCGAAATATTTAGATGGATCTCAATATCTACGAATCTATTACAGTAATCAAACTGAATTTTTTCATGTTCATAGGGGATACGAACATAAGTTTATATATAGGACTTTCAATGACCTGGTGATCACAAATCCAACATGGCGGCGATGCGAAGTATAAATATTCACACGGTCGTTTCTCGCAATTTAACCATCCGAGTGCAGTCAAACTTGGTACAGTGAATCCTTATACAAATCTTAATCCACCGGCATCTAATTTATTTCAATTGTTTCCATAACCACAAGATGGCAGCTGTGCGAAGTTTTAAAATGTCGTTTTTACTTCTTGTGTCCTAATCATGCGATTGAAGTTTGAATACTACAAGTACGCAGTAATCTTCATGTAACAGTACATAACACATAAAATTTGAACATGGCGACCATCCCCAATATTTAGTCGGTTCTCAATATCTGAGAATCTATTACAGCAATCAGACTGAAGTTTTGTACTATGTTGATAGTGGCAATTAACATGAGTAGGATATATGAAAATAGGCTCTAGTTCTTCTTGTTTCTACATGTAGTTTATATTTACACATTTCCATTTCATAAATTTTAAGAGAAAATCAACTGACACTTAAATGTTTTATAGTGATCTTTATCTATATTAATTCATTTTCTCCTTAGCAAAGATAGTAAGATGTTACTCAAATATGTTATGTTGCTCGCAGTTTTTAATTGTATTTTCTTTCTAATTAAACTTAATTTGTGATTCACTAGGCACTGATGGCTGAAGAATATTACAATTTAATCGAAGCAGGTAAAATATAACGTAATAGGCAAGGAACTGAGAGACATAATAAAAGGAATGTGCATGGATTGCTACATTAGTAGTAGGGAACTTTAGACTTTGAATATTGCGTAATCGCGATGACGTCATAGCCCTTTGGGTGACGTCATGGGCCCTTAGAGCGAGCACGTGGTCCGGGAGCGAACATGTGCACTGCACGTGTTAGCGTGGGAAGGGGTTGGCCTTTTGGCTTGTTTGTGCGATGATGATAAAAAGTTAATGGGTGTTGACGTCATGGGGGTTGTTTATTAGGATGTTAACCGTCATCTGACACCCATGCGAGTGTGAGCATGTGTGCCACTATCAGCAATCCACACATGTGGTGTGCAGCTGTTATGTTTTTTTTTTTTGTCCGCGTCGGGTGGCTGAGCGGAGAGGCGGTTCCCATCCACACATGTGGTGTGCAGCTGTTATTGTTTTTTGCTTAGGATGCTAACCGTCATTTGACACCCGTGCAAGTTTGACCATGTGCAGCAGTGTGATTGATCTCGTCTGCTGTGTTCGCGTGAGACAGAGTTGACCTTTAACGTCATTGGCTAAGAATGTAATCTTTGACTTCTTTAAGCAATAGTGGAAAAAAAGAAATGTTTGCGTTAGAAGCTAGTTTGCAGCATATGGTTTCTGGAGTGTGGGTGGGGGTGAAGGATATATAAATGGACGAGTGCATGGAAGAGTTTAACTTTTACTTTTGCGCGAAGAGTGTGTGTGTGTGAAAGAAATAAAGAAAGTCAACGACGAGGAACAAATTGTGTGATGGAAGCTCTAACGAAGTTCAATAACTTATCATCTTGTACTGAGTATTCTAATAAGAAACTAGCAGAACTAGTCATTGATTTACCATATGTGGTCCAAATTATTCGCCCCGTACAGACAAGGTTTGGAAGAAAAATAGTGGTGGATATTAGCATTGAAGATGAAGTAACAAGTGTATTTCTACCAGCAGTATTTTCAAAATTAAGCGCATCAGAGATCGATGAACTAAACTCAATGGGAGGCACACTGATGCTGGTGTATTTGGGGGTGAAGAACCACTCACATCAAGTCATTTTGAAACAGTACTCGAAGGCAAACTGATGACGGTGTATTTTGGGTTGAAGAACCGCTCACATCAACATGTTTTGGTGAGTATTGGATTATATATATTTTATGTATTGATTGATATAACGATTGATATATTTAGTTGCTAATTATTTCTTAATTTGTTTAATTTTTCAGATTATCTAAAAAACTAATAAAACAACCAGCATAATGAAGTTGAAAACTGTTAATTTCCTGAGTGGAACTGAACATCGATCGCACCCGCTAATAGAGTATCATCGTGTATGCTTTCAACAACCGGAAGAAGAGGAAGAAGATGATAACGAGGTGAGTCGTAATGAGAAAGAAGCTTGTTTTAACAAATGGACATCTTCGAGTGGAATTTCAACATTTTCAGTCTACGTTACCAATGTTAGCAAATCAGATGATAGTCAGCGAGAGGTGACAGAAACAGTTCTAAGATATCTATTGAAAGAATTATGTGAAGATGAACATTTTATTTGTTTCTTCGGATACAATACATTTGATGAAGTTTTCAAAATCGAATTTTCCATGACTTGTTACGATGTAACAAAATTGAATGAGTATAGGAACAATTTGCTTGGTAAACTTCAGGATGAATTTCCTTTTGAGGCTGTTCATTGTTCATTGGAGATTACAGGCAGTAATTTATCACAATGGCTTGAATATACTTTAAAAGATTATAGGTTTATGGTAAACCGATGTTACAGCAACTGCTGGTGGTGTATTAACAATAGTGCAAATTGGACGTATGCTTAGACATCAGCGATGGTACACCAACTGTTGGTGGTGTATTAACTTTAGTGCAAATTGGACAATTGCTTAGACAACACCAACAATGACCTCGCCTCCTAGCAAACGTAGAAAGGTTGATATTGTAATACATAATAACAGTGAAAATATAAGAAACCAATTGGACGATGCATTTGAAAGTGTTTCTAATTTTCGAAGTGAACTAAACGGTGCTATTTCAGTATCATACCAAATCGGGGAAAACACTCAAACCGAGTTGATTGAGAACAGTGATGAGTTGATTGAATGTTGGAGAGTTATTAGTGAGCACATATTGCAACAAGCTGTGAATTTCGAAGAAATTACAATTCAAATAAAGGATGAATCTTTCTTGAGCTGTGAGTTAATTGAAACAGCATTCAATTCTAGAGTGTACACACTTGCAGTATCAAATGTTAAGAATGAGTTTTTGGATCCTCGCGAATTTTTAGCGAATGCTAATATTTGGTTTACAAAGTATGTTAAGAAAGCGTTAACTGTACAAGCTTTAAAGGTGAATTCAGTTTTGTGTGCACAATATGTGCTTCGCGACATATCACAAACAAAATATTTTGCTATCAAAAATGAGGTAGTTTTCGAGTATACTGATTTAAATGAATTTTATAATAAGAATATCATTGAAGGTACATTGACAAAAATGAGCGAATTTGAAGCAAATGGTTCCGGGTGGGCTTTAGAAAAAATTCATAGTTTGAGAATTAATATAAATAAATATGTTGGATTTCAAGTAGGAATGTCCAATACTAGTCGATTGCCTGACGTAATAGTCAATAAACATGCAGTGCTAAATTTGTATGATACAAAGGAAGCTTGTTTTGCGTGGAGTGTGGTTGCTGGTTTGTATCCAAAAACTCGAAACGTGAATCATCTTTCTTCCTATCCTAATTACAGAGATGTTTTAAATTTAGATGGTATTCCAATTCCGATGGAAATGAAATATTTAAACAAGTTTGAAAACCAAAACAATATTTCTGTAAATGTGTATGGAGCACAATATGATGATGAAAACAATTGGGTATGTATGGGAACAAACGAAGTAAAAGGAAAAAAAAACTTTTACTATTGTACCTTTGTATGTATCAGATAAAGTATATGAACGGAGTGTAGACTTATTGATGTTGCAGATTGGAAACAGTGAAAGTTATCACTTTTGTTTTATTAGAAATCTTGCTCGCCTTGTGCGATCAAGCGTCACTAGCACTCAGAGAAGGATTTATATATGTAGACGTTGTTTGTCATATTATTTTCTTGAGGATGAGTTAAATGTTCACTTTGCAGACTGTAAACAGTTTCCTGTTGCAAAAAGCATAATGCCGACTGATGAACAAAGATTTGTTAATTTTACATAATTCCGAGTTAAAGATACAGTTCCATTTATAATATATGCAGACACTGAATGCGTCTTGTCTCCAATTTCCTCCTGTTTTCCAAATAGTGACATTCATAACTCTACTTTAACACATAAACATATTCCTTACAGCATTTCTTTATACCTTCATTGTAATTTTGAAAGTGAATTGTGCAGTTTCAAACTCTTTAGGGGAAATAATTGCATTGAATTGTTTGTAAAGGAACTTTATAGTATTGTGGATAAACTTCAAACATATTACTTATCGGTTAAGCCAATGTTAAAGATGACCGAAAATGAAGAAAGATTATTTTTCTCAAGTAAAATGTGTCACATTTGTGAGAAACCGATTGCAGTTAATGAACTCAAAGTACGCGATCATTGTCACTTAACTGGAAAATATAGAGGAAGCGCACACAATAGTTGTAATTTAAATTACAAAATAACAAAGGTTTTGCCTATAGCATTTCATAATCTAACAGCCGATGATGGACATTTTATAATTAAAGAAATTTGTGAGAAACAAGATGGAGAGGTGTTACATAATCCTGGTCATATAAGTTTGCTAGCGGTGAATATGGAACGTTATAAAGGGTTTACAAAGTATGTACGGGCTAAGAATGGATTCATTCAGTTAAGATTTTTCGATACATATAATTTCTTGTCCTGTTCACTAGATCAATGTTCATCTTCGTTAAGCGAAGATTCAAAGCAAATAACACGACGTTATTTTAATGATGATGCACAGTTTCGACTTACTGCGAGAAAAGGCGTGTTTCCCTATGAATACGTCACGAGTATGGATGTACTTAACGAAACTAAATTACCTGAAATATCCAAGTTTTATAGCAGCCTTAATGATCAAACAATATCGAATGAAGAGTATGAGTTCGCTCAATCGTTGTGGGAAACGTTTTCCTGTCAAACATTAGGAGAATACGCCGATTTGTATTTAAAAGTTGACACACTTCTTTTGGCGGATGTCTTTGAAAATTTTAGATCGAATGGCATGGAAATTTATGGCATTGATGCAGCTCATTTTTACACTGCTCCATCTATGTCTTGGTGTGCTATGAAAAAGATAACCAACGTTCAACTTGAATTGCTTCAAGATATTGATATGTTACACTTTTTGAACGATCTATTCGAGGAGGAAATGTTCAGTGTATAACACGACATGCGATTGCTAATAATAAGTATATGAAAACTTATGATGAGAAAAAGCAAGAGTCCTACATAATGTACTTTGACGTTAATAATTTATATGGATATGCGATGATGGAATATCTTCCAACGGGTGGCTTTAAATGGGTTGCAAATGTTGAAGGCTTTGATGTTTTAACTATTGATGATACTTCAGAAATTGGATATATTTTGGAAGTAGATTTGACTTATCCTCAAGAGTTACATGACAAACATTCAGATTACCCTCTATGTCCCGAAAAGTTGACAAAGCTAATGGCTACCTTAGATAATAAAGAACGTTATGTTTTGCATTATAGATTGTTAAAGCAATGTATTCAACTGGGAATGAAATTAGATCGTATTCACAGAATAATTGAATTCAATCAGAGCCAATGGCTAAAACCATATATTGATGTGAACACAGAGAAACGAAAACATGCCAAAAATGATTTTGAAAAGAATTTTTATAAATTGATGAATAATGCAATTTTTGGTCATTCACTGATGAATGTGAGGAAGTTAAGGGACATCCAATGGGTCACCAAATGGCATGGAGCTCGTGGTGCTAGGTCTTTAATAGCTAAGGCTAATTTTAAACATAGAATTATATTCGATGAACAATGTATGGTCATCGAGATGAGTAGACTAAAGATTTTTCACAATCAACCAGTATATGTTGGTGCATCGATATTAGATTTGTCTAAATGTAAAATGAATGACTTTCATTACAATGTTATTTTAGCAAATCCTGAATCAAATGTGAGGTTGTTATACACAGACACCGATAGTTTTATGTATATATTCTATTATGATATTTATGAGTTCATGAAACAGCATTCAAATTTGTTTGATACTGGAAACTATGAAACAAACAATCCTTTTGGCATTGTGAGACAAAATAAAGGTGAAATTGGTTTAATGAAAGATGAAAATGCTGGAAGGATTGTTGAAGAATTTGTGGGGTTACGACCCAAAATGTATGCAATAAAATTGTGTGATGAAATGAATAGCTTGTGTAAGGCTAAAGGCATTAAGAAGAGTGTGAGTAAAAGTATGAATATTGATGAGTATCGAAAGTGTCTTTATAACAGAGAAAAAGTCAACAAAGTTCAAGTTTGTAAAATTTCAAAATCTCATTCTGTATTTACTGTTCGGCAAAATAAGTTGGCAATTTCATCAAACGAAGATAAAAGACACATAACTGAAAACGGAATTGATACTTTACCGTTTGGTCATTTTTCTCTGAAAAAATGATTAGAAACAAAATGAGATTAAAGCAGTTCATCTCACTTTATTTCTTTCACACACACACACTTTTATGCTGTTAATAATAATACTAATTTTTGTGTGTTCCTTTGCTCATGAAAAAAGAATAAATAATAACCCAAATTTTGTTGTATTATTTAAAAAAAAACACCTCCCCCCACCATTCCCATTTTCCAGAAATATATATGTATAATTACTTTATATTACATATCATTTAGTAATGGTGCGTTGTAAGGGGAGCAACTCTACCACTCAATATAAACGAACAGGAAGTGGATCATTAATTAGTCGTGTACTTAATAAAACTATTGATAATTTACCCGTGGAATTACACATCCCGGGATATGAATATTGTGGACCAGGAACAAAATTAGAAAAGCGATTGAGCCTCGGTTATCCAGGAATAAATATATTAGATAAAGCGTGCAAAGAGCACGACATTGCTTACGCAAAGCATAAAGATTCAAACAAAAGAAGAGAGGCCGATGAAATTTTAGCTCCAAAAGCTTGGTCTCGTGTAAAATCCCGTGACGCATCATTTGGAGAGAGAGAAGCTGCACTAACAGTGGGTGGCATAATGAAAGCTAAGTCTAAGATTGGAGGAGGTAAGCGAAACTTAAATAATAAAAAAAAGAAAAGATTAAAAAAAAAAAAAGAACATCGAAAAAGCAAGGTGGTATTTTACCCCTACTTCCGATATTTGCAGCCTTGTCGGGCTTGGGGGGTCTATCAGGCGGAGCAGCAGGGGTGGCGTCTGCTATAAACAAGGCGAAAGCCGCTCAAGAAGAACTAAAAGAAATGAAAAGACACAATCGAATGATAGAAGCAATGCGAGGAAAAGGAGGTCAAGGCATTTATTTAAATCCTCCTGCATACAAAAGATAATTAACCAAATACCAAATAAAGCATTAAGTAATTTCGATTTAGCTAAATACGCACATAAATTAAAGATTCCAAATTTTAGAGGAGTCTTTATGCGAGATACGTTACCAAGATATCCTCGAAAAAATGAAAACTGTATTGTTAACCTTGAACCGATGGATAAATCCGGTTCACATTGGGTGGCTTTCAGTAAACGTGGTAAATATGTGCATTATTTTGATAGTATTGGTAATTTAAGACCACCATTAGAAATTTTAACATATCTTAAAAATTGCTATCTACAATATAATTTTCATTCATATCAATCGATTACTTCTTCGATTTGTGGACATTATGTTTAGTCTTCTTGTATTGTATAAATAAGGGAAACACAGACCGTCTTTAAACATTTCAAAGATGGCTTTCGAAAGACGGATAACTCTTGAAGGTAAAGGCTCGAAGATTGATGTTACATTGGAGAACCCGATTCATCTTGTAGGAGCAGAGTTTTTTGAAATAGGACTTGCAGGATTGTATACATCTAATTCTATTCGAAATGTTACCAACAGAAATAATAAATTTCGCATTCATTTTAGGCTACTAATTTTTTATCAATTGATTTAGTGGTACCACCGGGTATTTATGAATTTGAAGATCTAGCCTCAACATTTGATGATTTACTTAGTTATCAGTCATTGTCGAAACTTATACCAGAACATTTAGAAAAAACAAAAATGTATGTGGAAGAGGATATAGATGGAAAAAGAGACAACCGTCTCGTTTTGTCTTCTCCGTTTAATATTGATTTCACTGTAGCCAACAGTGTAGCAGGGCCTTTAGGTACTGAAAAGAAAGTTTACCCTAAAGAGAATAAAAGAGAAATTGAAATTGATCGAAATAGAATCGATAATGAAGTAACAATTAGCGAGAATAATAACGTTTTGGCTATAAAGTTGAACGAAGCGGATAGAGCGAATTTAATAATACCCAATGCTAGCTATACGTTAAAACAATTAAGTGAAAAGATTAATGAATTATTAGTTGTACATTTATTAGGTGACAAAGACAAATTCCCATCATTTTATATTAATTATGATAAAGTCTTTTATCATTGTAAACTACATTCGAAAGTGTTTGCTATAGATTTTGGTGTTGCAGATTCTATTGCAGATTTGTTGGGATTTTCTCATAGAAAGTTCAAGGCAAACACAACTCATCATTCTGAATATATGATTAAAATTAACACTGTTAATAGTATTCGAGTATGTTGCAACCTTGTGCTTGGTACGAGTTCTTATTTGAACCATAAACCAACACACTCTTTATATAATTTTAAAGCTCATGTTCCTGCTGGTTACCCGATTGTTGTACAACCAACAACAATTAATTTTTTGCCTATGAACACCAAGGTTATTCAACATGTATCTGTGCAACTTGAAGATCATCTTCAACAGCTCATTGATTTGCAAGATGAAGATTTAACTGTAGAATTAATTATTCGTCCAGCACGATATCTTGCTATATAAAGTAATGAAATACTGTTATGTTTTTCATTCTACTTGAGTAAGCTTACTAGAAAACATTCACAAATATGGTTATACTATATAATACTCAAAGTTTGAAAAAAAAGAAGTCGACTCTGATTCGAAAAAATAATATAAATCAATCAGCTAAAATTTGTAAAAAAAAACAACAACGACATCGCACCTTGAAATCTAAGAAACAGTTATCGAGTAACAACAAACATTTCTTACAGTCTTTAGGCTATCGCGTACTTTAATTTCAATATAAATATATATGCAATTGTTAATCTTATTTAGTTTCTATCTATAGTTGAAGCTGTTAACATGTTTAGCATGTTTAACATAACAGATAAAAGAGAGGTTGACAACAGAGTTGTGCGACGAGAAGAAAGAGTTTATCAACCTTACTCAGCTAATAAATTCGAAAATAATGATGAAATTCGAATACCGATTCAAAATGAAGAAAACATAGTTTTATTATCAGAAGGTGTTCTTCACTTAGAAGGTCAAATTATTACTTCTAACATAAATCCTGCTGCTTCTACTACAGCACATCCTGACCAAAATTTTGGGGCTAATCTTTTTAGCGAAATTCGCATCACGTTAAATGGTAAAGAAATTGATCGTACACGCCATCTAGGTATAACAAGTTCTATAAAAACCTTTGCATCATATTCAAAAAACGAATATACAGCTTTACAAAATGCTGGTTATTTTCCCTCTTTAACAACACCAGCAAGTGAAGCAAATATTGTTGATAGTAACACAAAACGTTTTCATATAATACTTCCTTTAAGCAACCTGTTAGCTTTAGCAGAGGATTACAGAAAGCCGATTTTAAACTGCAAGCATGAGGTAATACTTCTCCGATCGTCAAGTGACGCACGTGCGTTGCAATCGACAACCGAAAACGATCTTTCTAAGGTCAAGTTATTTAAAGTTTATCTAAAAATTCCCGTTTTATTATTATTGGACGAAGAACAAATTAAAAGATTAAAACTAATGCAGAAAAATATTCCCATTCAGGTTGGTTTTCGATCATGGGATGTTCATGTCTTGCCTTCTCTTCCTAGAACAACTAAATATAGTTGGACTGTAATGACAACTTCTGAAACTCAAAAACCACGTCAATTTTTATTAGGTTTTCAAACTAGAAGAAATTTACTAAACACATGCTTTTCCTATTTCGACCATTGTAACATTAAATCTATAAGAGTTTTTTTAAATTCAATTTTTTATCCCTATGAAATGCCAACTTCTGAAATTGCCATAACTGACTACAGCGAGTTGTATGACATGTTTGTTAAATTTCGTAATGTATATTATCAGATCGATGATGTTCGTTCAGAGACTTTGGTTTCACGAGATGAATTTAAGTCTCATTGTCCGATTATTGTAATTAATTGTCTCGAACAAGTGGAAGCAGTGAAGACATCTTCAGTCGATGTGCGAATTGAAATCGAGACAAGTGAGAATATACCTGAAGATACAACTCTTTCTTGTGTTCTTATTCATGATCGTCAAATATCTTACAGACCATTAACGAATGAAGTAATTATCTAAACCAATATTTGCTAAGTTATAAGCAAGCAAGTAAACAAGTATTCTCACTTTAGTTGCAATCATGGAATTGACAACAACAAACTCTCCTTCTACTGATGCTGGCACGTGGAATAAGAAGCAACCAATAGTTGCAGACATTCGCAAGCTACCAAACGGCAGTTTGGAACTTGCTTACTGTATGTTAAATAACGGTAATATACCATCATTCAGCCCCGTTATCACATGGGTTGCAGCATATTGTGAAAAAACTCTTTCTTCTTTTTTTGAGTCTATTAAGAATAAATATGAATATTTAGTTGTATATAATTTGCCACAGGAATGTTCTTTGTTTGCACTAAAAGCACTTTCCCCTGACTCATTATTCGATCTTAATACGATTGATGGAATGCCAGACCTAATGTTGAGACATACCCATCGTTTACCTACAGATTGTCCAAAACATTTACCATCTCTAGCAATGGGAAGCAATAGTTGTGCTAAATTCAATGTCAATGCTGTTCAACATTGGATAAATTCTTCTGATGGCATCATGAAAATCGTGTGTTCGATAATAAACAAGTTTCGAAACAGTGGACTTCGAGGTTTTAATAAGTTTGATTGGAACTACTTTCCTATAAACGTACTGACTATATATGAACCACAACGAATTCGTCTAGAGTGGGAACATCTACCAGATCATCTAAAGAGGAAATTTCAACTGTTTCATCTTCGCTGCAAATGTGATAACTGTAATCGCTATCTATAAAAGGTGATTAATTAAATCTACTAGTGTCGTTGACCGCTATACATATTTTGTTTTAGTTTGCTTTTTAACATAGTGTATATTTTTTGTCTACAGAAAAAATAATCATCTGGACAATTAAAAAGAAGAAGAAGATCATCTCAACACACCCACACTCATCTAGACAACTAAAAAAGAATGAGATTACTTCAAGAGAAATAAAATTGTATTAATTGTAATTCTAAATGAATAAAGAAGAAGAATAGGTCTTTTGTACCATTTCATATTAAAGTTCTTATTAATGATCAATTACCTCCACACTCTACATGTAAATTAAATAATAATATTGTCAGGCGAGGGATTCGAACCCTCGCTTTCAATTTCTGAAAATTAGATCTTAAGTCTAACGCCTTAGACCGCTCGGCCAACCCAACACATGCAAATCATGCATATTAGCCAACGTGTTTTGTTGATTCATCTCAGTTCGCATTTAGCTTTGTGTGGTGAACATCTTTTCTTTGTGAAGTGAAGCAGAATCATGAAGTATTTTAATTGTGTAAAGTATTCCAAAAAACAGTTAATGCAAATGATATTGAGTCAAAAAGAAATGAATTTAAAATCTGAAAGAGATCGGCTAAAAACATTTAAGACATGGTCTTCAGACAGTTTTACGAACACTGCATGGTTAGCAGCTGCAGGATTTTACTATTATGGATATAAGGATATGGTTAGGTGTGCTTTCTGTAATCTGCAACTTAGTTATTGGGAAGAAGATGATGATCCGTTTGAAGAGCATAAAAAATGGGCTTTTTCTTGCCCCTACGTAAACAATATTTCTCCTAGCATAGAATTGAAATCTGAATATGAAAGACTTAAAACTTTTCAAAATTGGCCTCTTCCCTGTCCAAACGAATTTTGTTTAGCATCAGCAGGATTTTATTATACTGGTCATGGTGATAAGGTGAAATGTATATTCTGTAAGATTGAAATTGAAAATTGGAGGGAAAACGATAATCCTTTAAATGATCATGGAAAATGGGCGCCATATTGTCCATATTTAAGAGGGTTTTACGTCGCCAACGTTGATTTAAATCCTGAAATTCCTACTATTATTCCATATAATACAAGTTATGATACGTGTGGAAGCAATATATGTTGATGTGATGTGATTTTTTGTGCAGTGTGCATTCTCAGACGTAAACGTAGACATGCTGAAGTTTGTTAAGCAGTCAAACACTCTACCAGTAATTTCATTTACTAATGCTGAAAACCAGAGTAAAAGTGAAAAAAGAAAGCATGGTGTTTTACTACCGAACACAATTCGATGTATCATTTGCGGTCCATCTAACTGTGGCAAAACAAACGTAATGCTAAATTTATTGTGTCATAAAAATGGAGTTCGTTTTGAAAACGTTTATATTTATTCTAAATCACTTGCTCAAAGTAAATATGTTGAATTAAAAAAGTTTTTGGACTCCATAAAAGAAATAAAAAGTGATTTTTTTGATAATGATGAAGTAATGCCTCCAGAAATGGCTAGAAAAAACTCTATATTTGTTTTTGATGATGTAGCCAGCAATAAACAACAACACATGAAAGATTATTTCAGTAGAGGTCGTCATCACGACGTTGACGTATTTTATCTTTGTCAAACATATTCTTGTATACCTAAACATCTAATTAGAGATAACGCTAATTTTTTAATTCTTTTTAAACAAGACGGAACAAACTTGCGTCACGTATATAACGATCATGTAAATACAGATATGAGCTTTGATCAGTTCTTTGATAATTGTTCGTATTGTTGGCAAAACTCTAAGTTTGGCTTTTTGGTTATCGATAAAGATAGCGATTTACAAAATGGTCGATATCGCAATGGATTTGATGTTTATTTTCAGTTATAAATATGACTTCAAAAAGAGCTAAATGCCCATTCGTGTTATAGCTTTTGCGTGGTTAACAACTTAACTATGACATCGTTTAACAAAACCATTAATGTGTCTATCGGACGACCGACTTCACGACATGATATTGCAACTAAATCATATGTTGATGATAAGCTACTGCAATATGGAAATCAACTAACAACAACAACAAGCGACGGACATCTAAGTATTAACAGCAAACGGTTAAAAAATGTTGGAACGCCAATACATGTTGAAGATGCATGCAACAAAGGTTATGTAGTGAAGTTATTAAATGAGCTAAATAAAATCGAGTCTAAAGAAGACATACAACGAAACTTTAACGAGCTTAAAGGTTTAATTTTTTCAATTTGTAAAATAGAGAAAAAAGAACTTGACTTTCAAAACAAACGTCTCGCGGGCTTAGCTTTACCATCATCTGCAAATGATGCAGTAAACCTTATTGCAATGCAGCAACATACATCGAATATAAAAAAAATATCTTGAGACCCGAATAACCGAAGTGTTACAACGAGTAGAATTCATTCATGGTTTAGTGCGAGAATTTTCAGAAGATCACTTTCCGTATGATCAAGATACTCTCGACTTGGGTAACAAAAGAATAAGAAATGTTAAAGATCCAATTCAAAATCAAGATGCGGTAACGTATTCTTTTCTTAAAACTCATGTAACAAATGAACTCGATGAAATTAAAAAATCTCTTTTGAATATAAACAGAGATGATGAAACTGTAGATATGTTAAATAGAAGAATAACAAACATATCTCAACCAATCGATTCGTTAGATGCAATAAACAAATATTACTTAGAAAACTTTGCTGCCTCTCGAAAAGATCTAGAAGACTTAATCACTAAATTTAATAAACAAAACTTTTTAAACGTAGACGATGGTGGAACTTTAAATATGATGAGTAAACGAATTACTCACGTAAAAAATCCCATATACGATAACGATGTTGCAAATAAGACGTTTGTTGAACTATATGCCGCTTCCCAACGTGAATTTGATCAATTGAAACTAACTGTAAACAATATACAACATCAAAAACAAACATATGTTGAGTTTCCTGTTAACGACCAATATGTGACAAATAAACGGTTTGTAGAACACTATGCTGCTTCACGAACTGAAGTTAATCAACTAAAAGAAATTTTAAGCAATTTACAAACTCGTATTGAGGGTGTTGCTAACAATCTCAATATTGTTAAAAAAGAAGATCTTGAAAGTTATGCTGCTGAATCCAAAGAAGAATATAACAAGTTAAGAACTGAACTGGAAAAAATTGAGCAAATGGTTAACAAAGAACCACTCGAAAGTTTTACTGCATCCAAAGAAGAATATGGTATATTAAAAGATGAAGTAAAGAAAAAGAACTTATCGAAATTTATTCTGAAATTCCCCAACACACCATCAATCCATTCACCAGTATACACGCTTCATAATCATAACATACAGTACCAACTTCCCTACAAAGGCGTATTAAAACCAATTTTTGTTTCACCAAGATCTCCAATTGTGTATGCAATTTTAAATATACGTCAAGAGATTGAACTGGATGGCAGTGATATTGTTGTTGAAGAGCAAGATGAAATTCAGTTTCGACTTAGAGACCCTAAAAAACATAAAACTGATGATCTTCCTCTTCAAATCGATTTTGAATATACTATAAATAAGTAAAACAACCACAATTTCCGTTTAGTCATGGAGAAGAGCTCAAAGATTAAAGCTGAAAGTCGAGTAAAGGATAAACTTTCTCGCTTAAAAAAAGATGTTTAAGACAAGTATCTTTCACTTCAAAATGATGTTAGACGTAAAGAATTAGATATAGAGACTAACTTTAAACCAGTAACAAGTTCATTAAATCAACTTGTAGCTATTGCTAATACTCAAAATAAAGAAAATCGAAAAAGAAAAGGAAAATATGACGATTCTGAATCCACTGCTACTTCAGACGAAGAAGATGGAGATAGCATCAAAATAATTTCACTACTTAACCGCTACTTTGATCCGTTCATTAAACAAAAAGTGGATAGAACATATGGTATAACGATAAGAAATGATAAACAATACTTGGGACGCGAACGAGTTTTCTTTGATAAAAAGTGGATAAAAGTTGGTGGTGAAAAATTTCCTATAACAGAAGGTCTACTTGAATTGATTCAAAGGAAAGTACCAGACCCCACTCTAATAGATAGGAGTGATTTAAGTTCATATTTGAAATTATTAAATGTTTCAAACGTGCACAAAAGAAATTATACAAGCAATGCAGCTCCAAGAGGGACGCAATCTTATAAGTATAGACATATAATTGAACCCCTTCTCACTGAAGACATAGATAGAATTATAAAAACAGCAGATGAAAATGAAGAAGAAGCAAATACTACGATGCATACTGGATATGGTCAAAAAAAAAACACATCACACCACAAGCCATTTGGAAATTTGAAGGCGGAAACAATATTGAATTCGTTCACTGGAATGAACCAAACAAATTGGTATCAAGACTTAAAAAATTAATTGCATCGAAAGCTGCAGGTCACACAGGACTTGACAGCGAAATCTTTGCAATTGAAGAAGAACTAAGAAATGCAGGATATATTGAATAAAAATTCCAACGTTTGTAAAACAATGCACAGTATGTTATAAAACATTGTTTGGAAAATAACTATGAACGAAATCAGACGAGAAATTGCAAAAGAACTTCACGCACCGCTTAGAAAAAAGTTTAAAAGACGACGTGTTATTAGCAAAGGAATCGATGACCTCCATGAAGCTGACCTTGTGGACATGTCCAAACTTGCAAAATGGAATAATGGATTTAAATATTTATTAACCATTATTGACGTTTACTCGAAATATGCATGGGCAATTCCTCTTAAAACCAAAAAAGGAAGTGAGATTGTAAAAAGCTTAAAATTTGTTTATTCTCAAAGTAAAAGATTGCCCAATTATTTTCACACCGATCGAGGAACGGAATTTTATAACAGTGAATTCAAAACATGGTCTCAGAAACAAAATCTAAAGCATTATTCCACTGGGAGCTCCATTAAAGCGAGCGTGGTAGAAAGATTTAATCGAACTCTTAAGGAATCGATGTGGAAAGAATTCACAACACGAGGTTCATACCGATGGGTACATATTTTGCCTGAGTTAATAGTAAAGTATAATCACAAAATACATCGCAGCATCGGCATGAAACCTATTGATGTAAAAAGAAACAATCCACCCAGCTTGCCAACACAATATAATGAAACTTTAAGAAAACCAAAATATAAAATCGGTGACATTGTAAGAATATCAAAAATCAAGAAACACTTCACTAAAGCCTACGAAGCTAATTGGACAACGGAATTATTTACAATTTATAAAGTTCAAAATACTAATCCACGAACATATCTTTTAAAAGATAATAAAAATTTGCAGATATTTGGAGCGTTTTATGAAGCAGAGTTACAACGAACAAAACATCCTAATATTTACTTAGTCGACAAAGTACTACGTAGAAAAGGAACCCGAGCCTTCGTATCTTGGCTTGGATTCGATTCAAATCACAACTCTTGGATCCCCAACAAAAATATCTTCTAATTACAACAGTGTAAGTTTTTTTTATACCTCGCAAAAATATTATTATTATTATTATTATTATTATTATTAATGTGTCTCTATATATATTTTTCAGCTCACTAAAACCAACACACGCAAGAAAGAAAAGAATGATTGTACTTACCCGTGCACATGACCAGCATATTCCACTCTGCAAACAACACAGCATCTTCAATTCTCTGCAGCTTGTTGGAAAAAGAACTACTTACCACTTTAAGAACGAAGATCATATCATTTTTCACTATTTCATATTATATAATTAATGTAAACCACAAATGATCAAATAAATATATTTTAAAAAAATTACACTGCACATTTTTTTTTAAAAGCAATCCACTGTCCACCGTCCATTTAATTTAATTAAAAATTTGAACATCATCATCATCATCATCTTCTTCTTCTTCTTCTTCTTCCGCTCGATATTCTTCTTCCACTCGATGTTCTACTTCCTCTAATGAGCGATCAAACACTGCCATAACCTCCTCCGCTAATGATGGATCGAACGAGTTGGGAGGAAGATCATGCAGGTTGAGCGACCTTAACCCAATCGCTCTGAGTTTTTCAATTATTATATTTAAATTATGTTCCGTCACCCCGTTAAAAGTAATCTCTTCAACGTGGCACGGGTCTCTCACCAACTCTAAAATCTCGCAACTAAAAATCTCTTTTTCAGTTGCTGACAGCTTATCATACCACGCTACCTCCTCCACTTTCGTGGCACTGACAACGAAATTCAATCCTTGCATTCTGGCGCTATTTGCCAATGACTTGATTCCTTGCAGTTTCCTCAACTTTTGTACTAGGCTCTCACACAGACTCATGTTGATTGTGATATCTAACTACTGCTCCATAGCAATCTCCTCTTATATATTAAGAAGTTAGAGCGTCAAAAAAGCTCTTTAAAACATTTCACATGAAGCTCTGGGAACCGACATCCAATCTCGTTCTCGCATTAAAAATTACACACTTGAATAATGACGTCTAGGAATCTAAAACCAAACAGATCAAGATTCATTTCACACACTCGAAGATACACATGACATATAAAACACTGTAACCAGATTGAGATCATGAAGCAAGCCAGAACACAAGAAATGTTAACATCATTTAAATTAAACAGACATAACATAGCGACAACGAGTAACACATGTTCACTCCCACGCTTTGGTAATATATGCTCTACTTAAACAGAGTCCAGCTTTAGAACACCAATTGACTTATTTAGCGAGCGCGAGCAAAAAACTTTAACTACCATGCGTCACATGTGCAGAGAGAGTGGGCTGGTCTCACGGCTCGCCCACACAGCGCGAGCAAAAAAACCGAACAGATGCACACCACATGTCTGGTAGCGAGCCAGCAATGTCGACCGCCTCACCATACACTCTCATTCAAAAGTTATGACACCAAAGACTCTCTCCACTCCCTTGAAACAATTACCTAAATATAATTCAATAATCAATCAATAATTAATAACCAAGATACACAACTAACCTCTGCTGTCCTCTCCATGCGAACACAAGGCGTGGTGGTCATCCTAGCCATTGACCAATCACCTGATCCCCCTGGACCACGTGGTCGCTCGAAGGGCCCAAAGGGCTATGACGTCATCGCGATTACGCAATATTCAAAGTCTAAAGTTCCCTACTACTTACATTAGTGTGAAGACTAGAGTCGGGACATCGGAATGGTTTAAAATTGTCACTGGACTAAAGCAAGGAAGTGTGTAGTCACCATTATTGTTCTTAATGGTGATGGATGACACCATGAAGGCATCAATGAAAGACTATAGAAGGGAAAAGATGAAGGTAATGTTGTTTGCAGACGATGTTGTGATCTGGGACGAGGATGAGATGGAGGTACACGAACAGTTAGACGTAATAAATGAAAAGATTGAGCAATGGGGATTGAAGATAAATACGGAGAAGAGTAAAACAGTGGTGGTGAGTAGAGGTGAGATAGAAGGAAAAGGAGTAATCAAAGTAGGAGATAAGGAATTGGAAGTGGTGAATCACTTCAAATACTTGGGAAGTGAACTGACAGAAGATGGAAGACTAGATTTGGAAATTAGCAGAAGAATACAACTCGGGAGTGCTTTCAACCAACAGGTACTGTCCCCGTATATTCTAGAGGCGGTCTGTTGGATATCCGAAGCGCCAGCTGGATTCGTAGACCCTGACTGCTCCGGCGCAAAATACTAGTCAAGGATCTACGTCCAACTAGACCCTCGCGAATATACGTGGCGGAAATTACAATACAACTGTGAATTACAAGAAAATACACTTAGCTTGCGGTAAAACACCTACCTTATTCTCGGGGATCTCGTGGTCAGCATCTCTGGACCTATAATTGGTTTCACAGTTGCATCTCCTTATATCTAAAATAATTCACGACAACACGGCTTCTAATAAAACTAAACGATTTAATAACAAAATGTAAACTAGGGCTAAACAGTCACACAATAAAATTAATAACACACTCCCATTCGCTCATATCTACATTCACGCCACTGACAGAACTGCGTTCTATGAACATAATGACAAAATTTGGTGTAGCGTGTGTCCATACATCAAGCTGTACAACAGTTACACACCTCTGTGTATTTTCATACATATAGGCGCTCGGCGCACGCAACCCTCGCCACGTGCCCGATGACATAACATTCACCGCTACATTCCCAGTCTAGCTGGTTTAAAAAAGGAAAAGTGCGAGCCATGCGGTTCGCAACATCTCTCCCCATTTGTGCGGCCTGGCCGAGCTATGGCCTTGGCTAGAAACGAGTTTTAAAGAAGTCCTCGCTATTCCCGCCTGGTCCACAAATGTGCTCTCCATAACAATAAAAACTGTGTTACAATGAAACAGATTCACGTCAGACAAATACGTGAACTGTACGCAAATCCTACATGCTATTGATATAAAACTTCTACACACACTCTCATTCATACTCTCGCATTGTGACGTCCCAATGGAGTTCATTTCATTTGCACTGAACAAGAAACAAACCACATACAGTCACACACTCATTTATACTCTAACCTCTACGTTAAACAAACTATAAACTTCCTATTCCTAACATCTTATATACTCGATAGGCAAATAATAAAGATTTTATCATGGGCTTCGAAAAAATGTATTATTCCCATTATCATCCCTTATAATTCATTTTACGGGGGCAGTACGGGGACTAGTATGGAACAAGGATATACCAATTAAGGCTAAAGAAGTTATGTACAAAGCATATTATGTTCCTATAATGACATATGCAGCAGAAACTTGGACAATGACTAAGAGGGATGACAGCCGAGTACAGGCAGCTGAGATGAGATTCCTGAGAAGTATGGTCCAGAAATCGAGGAGAGACGAAGATATACGGAAAGAACTGGGATTACAGAAACTAAATGACAAACTGGAGCAAATCAGATTGAGTTGGTTTGGACATGTCAAACGGATGAATGAACTAAGGCTACCAAGAAGAGCACTGGAACGACGGATGACAGGGAAGAGAGGACGAGGAAGACCAAGAATGCGTTGGATGGACTCGGTGAAGAATAGCATTAGTAAAAGTAACCTGGATTGGAACATCGTGTCGGAAGAAGAATGGTGGAACGACAGAACAAAGTGGAGAGGAACCATATTTGCCCCCACCCAATGTCAGCTGGAAAAGGGGAACAATCGGAAATCCATATCTAAGACAATGACTGTACCACTGCAGGTAAATAAATATCTGAATAGGCAATTGCACACATAAAATGAATTTGGATGAATATGCAGTGTATGTACGCGTATAAATTACTCAAGTTTAAAAATACATCAATCTCAGCCGTTATTGAACTTAATGGTTAATATTAATGGTCATGACGAGTTTTAATACTTAGTCCTTACTTACCTTAGTCTCTTGAGATATTCGTTATACACAAGTAATACACCGCTGTTCCACTTGAACTGGTCTCTCCTACAGTCCTACTGTACGGTAAGCGTACATTATTGCGTGCTGCTAAGTATAGCGTTTGGAACTTTCAATGTCTTGATTGTGCCCGATGATAAATGTGCCGGGATTTTCATACAACTCATTATCATAAAATAGCGTTTTAATCAGAAATAAATGATCACGCACCACTAATCGAAAGTTTTATTATAGACCCCCAAATGTGCTGGTTTTTTTATCCTACTTGGCGAATGTATCTTACGCTACAGTGTTTTGTTTCGTCGTTAACTGTGCAAGTAAATACGCAAGAGAGTGCCACTTGTACTATGTGCTGAATTATCTTTGCCTCTTACTCCAATGTTTTGGGTTATTGGTAGCACTGGTGCGATTTTCAGTTGTATTTTGACTGGTTTGGTTCTTACAGTAGGCCTAGCTGATGAGTTTAGGTTTTAGACCTATGAAATCACTGCTTCAACATGCCGAAGCGAGGGTGTAATTTTAACAGCAACATAAAAAGTGAGGTTCCTTTTATCAAAGGCAGATTAGTTACTGTTGTTTTAATGGGCTGGAACTGCGAGGTCATCTGCCTCTCGAACTGTAGATTGCACGTTGTGCAAATCAATATTAATTGGATATGGTGGACGGTTTGACATTGTGAATCACGTGAAAACGAAGATACATCACTTGAGTGTTCAAACGAAAAGTGTAAATAAGTGACTACCTAACCTAAAAAGCGGTGACTGGACTGGACAGGCATTTGGCTGCACAAGAAGCCATCACAGAGCAATGCATAACCATAGTTTTAGGTCAATGAACTGCACGACAGTTGTTAGAAAACTGTTCAATCCGAAATTTACGCGTGGCCTTACAAAATGTAACGCAATCATTTCTAGGGTTATTTCACTCTATGCAGCTCAGCTGTTTTTAAATGAACTGCAAAATGCTCGATTCATTTCAATAATGATGTTTTGTACCAAATTTATCTGTAGATGAAGACGAACTATTTGATGAATTTTCATGCGTACGGAACTAATTAAAAAATGAAACTAGAAACAGTGATGCAAGAGACAATGAAACTATTTGTGAAAAGTGGAGTAAAATGATTGCCTATTTCAATAGTAAAAAAAATCCTCTCGGCACGCCGGAAGGCAGAGGTAGATTTCACCGGGAAAACTAGGGGATAGGCGAAAATAGGCAAAATATGCAGGTTTTCGTAGGAGGATCAGACCTCATTTATTGCGAGAAAGTATTTTACAATTGGAGGTTAAATAACTTTTTTTTCGTCTTTCTATGCATATTTTCAACATTTTATTGTCTTATGGGGATGGTAACCTTCTTGTCATTTGGGGTTCATTTTTATACTATTGATCACACTGTCCTTATGCAAGGTTTGGAACTAATGTGTAACTATTTAACAGTCTGTTACTTCTTCACGCAAAATTTTATCTCCCGGAGGGATGATGGTTGGTTCCTCAGTTTAGGGGCTGCGACAACGTGGTCATGTAACCGCGTGCACATTGGGTGTGTGTAGAATCTGTCTGATAAACGGTGTTAATTTTCATGACTGTATTAGTCTGTAATTCAGGTAAGGTCTGCAAACGGTCAATTTTAAGTAGTAGTTCCTAATTTTGTACCAAATACTACCGTCAACGACACATAGCTGTGAACTTGGCTACTAGATGCCACCACAACCAGCAACTTGCAACGAACGTTGGAACTTCCCCTCCGAAGGAAATCATGCTAAGGGATTTTTAGCGCTCTTAGAAAATCCGACGACTTGGCCAGCTTTGAACCAGCGATCTTGGGCATAGAACTTCAGCATGCTACCAGTTAGCCGCTTCCCACAAAGCTTGCACCCGGCACCCTAGGCCAAACGATATTATTATTTATAAACATCAATTACTGGAACATGTGTGAAATACTGTAACTGACTTCGGTGGCGTAGTTGGTAGCATGCTGAGATTCTATGCCCAAGATAGCGGGTTCAAACCCGGCCGAAGCCGTCGGATTTTTTAAGAGCGTTAAATCCCTCAGTATGCCTTCCTTCGGAGGGGAAGTAAAGCCGGCGGTCCCATGTTATAGATTTATAGCATGTTAAAGAACCTTCCACTAATTAAACCTGTGTGAAGCTAAATTGGATCGGTTAAGAATGTAAACAACGCTCTTACGTTTCTACGTTCGTTGCCAAGAGCCGACTGTGGTGGCGTCTACTAGCTGTTCTGAACTTGGCCTAGTAGTCGTTGACGGTGGCGCTAGGCGGCAAAAGTAGGTACTATTTGAAAAATTCTAAGTTGCCGTCTGTACTTACATTAAACAAGGAGATTTTAAAATTTTTCACAGCTGCCATCTTGAGTTTATGGAAACAATTGAAATAAATTAGATGCCAGTGGATTAACATTCGTATAAGGATTTACTGTACCAAGTTTCACTGCACTCGGATGGTTAAATTGCGAGAAACGTCCATGTGAATATTTATAATTCGCGTCACCGCCATGTTGGATTTGTGATCACCATGTTATTTAAAGTCCTATAGGTGAACTTAAGTTCATAGCCCCTATGAACATTAAAAAATGCAGTTTGATTGATAAAATAGATTCGTAGATATTCAGTATCGTCTAAATATTTTGGATGGTCGCCATGTTGGATTGTTAAATGTATAGGCCATAGAGTCATGTACCATTAAAGGAAAATTATTGCGTAGGTTCATTATTCAAACTTTTACTTCGATTGCATGACTACATCACAAGAAATAAAAACTTAATTTTAAAATTCGCACTGCCGCCATCTTGAGGTTATGTAAACAATTGAACTAAATTAGATACCAGTGGATTACAATATGTATAAATATTTCCTGTACCAGGTTTCAGTGCGCTTGGAACATTAAATCGCGAGAAAGGTCTATTTAAAATTTTCAAATTCGCTTGGCCGCCATGTTCGTTTTGTAGTTAACCGGTTTTTGAAAGTCTTATAGATGGACTTCCAGTAGTGCCCTTTATCTCCGTACAAAATTTTAGGGAGATACCGCTAATAGTTTCAGAGATATAGAATGCCGGTGAAATATTTCGCACATCCGCCATCTTGTGATTATGTAAACAATTGAACGAAGTTAGATGTCGGTGCATTACAATGTATATAAACATATACTGTACCAAGTTTCATTGCGTTTGGTTGGTCAAATCACGAGAAACGTCTATTTAAAAGTCGCAAATTCGCATGGCCTCCATGTTGGTTTTGTAGTTACCAGGTTTTCAAACGTCACATAAGTGAACTTATTGTAGTTCCCTCTATCACCATAGAAAATGTCAGGGTAATATCGGTAATAGTTTCGGAGATATTGAATGCTGGTGAAATATTTCGCACAGCCGCCATGTTGGATTGGTGAGTCGTAACAAAATTTGAAGGGCACGGTCGATGTCGCCGGGAATAGTGCTATGAACTTCCCGAGTTTCATTGAAATCGCTCCTGCCGTTTAGATTTTATTAGGGGGACACACACACACGAATCACACACACACACGCACACACACACGGACAAAAGGTGATCTCATAAGCCTATTTTTTCAAAATTGAAAATAGGCTAAAAACATATAACACACACTAATACAGTCATCACAATTAACCCCGGTTATCAGACAGATTCTACACACACCCGAAGTATACGGGGCTACATAACCGCGTTGTCGCAGCCCCTAAACTTAAGAACCAATCAACCCACAGTCATATGGAGAAATGAATGTGATCCCGTGCAATGGCGTTGTCTTGGCAACCTCTGATAGCTCATCTCTCAACAATTTAGAAGCGTTGTCATGGTAACCTCTGATGGCACTTGGCATTTTCTTTAATTCCGAAATCATTTTCTCTTCCCTTGGCGTAATGGTGGCTCATATCAAAAATTCTTTCAGACAAAAGTTTTAGGTAATTATTAGGGAAATATTTTCCATTTTGTACGGTTTTGATATTGTGCCTATTAAGAGAGATATGATTAATGATTCCCGAAAAAACAACTTTTTCCACCCCTTTGGTCAATGGTTGGTGCTATAAAAAAACTTGTCAAACATAAATTTTTGGCAATCATCCGACACATATTATGAACTTAAAATGGATTCGATATTTCACGTATTAAGAAAGTTATAGCGATATTTCACTTTTTCGAAAAATGCCCCCCATTTTCACCCCCTACGACCAATTTTGCCCATTTACAAACCCGACCGAGAATTTAAAGGGATACATATTATGTAAAAAATTCAAAGTGAATGGTGCAAAATTACGGCAGTTACCGTGTCCACAAGAAACTGATATATATATATATATATATATATATAAACTTTGAACTGACGGTGGTTTTTGGGTCTGGGGATGTGAAACGCGAAGATATGTCGAAATTTTCCGGAAGTCGAAACATGGTACCCATTGCAATAAGTTACCTTTCTAATGAAATCTACCTAAAACATTAACATTGAGAACATGGTTCACTTGGCAGGATTTTGTCAGGCAGTTCCTGGGCCAAATGCTGCTGTGGTCAAATGAAAAATACAGAATGAAAATTGCAATAGTGAAGGACTTGCTCAGTGTCAAAACACACTTTGATGTGGTATCATTTGATGAGTTTTATGAAAAAATAATCGGAAGAAAAGATACTCCTTGACAAAATACATAAAAGTGAAAATTGCGGAGTTATTGGGGCATCTAAATCTGCGGAAAAAATATATAAAGCCTAAGCTCAATGTTGGTTTGTCTGTTATTTATACAAATCCGTACCGTTTCGCCGATCTGAACCAAAATATGTATACTTACCCTTTGGAACACTACTAGTTACACTGTCCACATTAAATTTCGGACAGACCACTCCATTCCCTGATTTTAGGCTCTTTGGCGCAAACCTACACAGTTTCAGCGATCTGAATCAAATTTTGTTTACTTACCCTTTGTAACCCTGCGAGTAACACTGTCTACCTGAAATTTCGGACAGACCACTCCATTCCCTGCATTTAGGCCCTTTAGCACAAATATATACAGTTTCACCTAATTGCAACGAATTTAAAATACAGTTTGAAACCCTGCTGGTAACACTGACCACTTGATAGTTTGGACAACCCTCTGCATTCCCTACATTTATAATAACAGACAAAAGGAACTTGAAAACCACGTTTAAGGCCCTAGACCATTCATGTCCGTAGTAGTGTAACTGTAAGGATATTTCTGTGGCTTGGAACAAAAACAACCAATGTCCAAAATGGCAGTTTTGAGATAATGGCATCTGAAGTTTGGAGCACGACGTTGGCATTGGATCGCTGCGGAATTATCAGCTGTGTCGCCTAACCTGTTACTTTATCGACTATTTGTTAGCTTTCTTACAGATATCTCAGCCTCATTAACCGTTAATTTCTAATACTAGCGATAAAAAGGAGTCATTGTTTAGAATCCATGGACATTGGTTGTTTGTACATTACAATTTTATTTCTCCAGAATGCTATTAGAACCTACCTTTACATGTTAAATAAAGTAACGTTAACAAAGAGTTTAAGTTTTAAAAGTTACGAAATATTGTGTTATCACTCACATATTAAAAACATTCTTGTTTATCACTGAATAAGAAAGTTTGAACAAGGATAACGATATATTCTCTGCCTGAAATTTGAAACATTCTTTCCTCAAGCAGGAGTTAAGTACGAGGGCTGTTTTTTAAGTAAGGGCCGTTTTTTTAAATTAACCGAACATTTTATTTTGAAACCATATTTATGTTTCTATTTTTCTACATAGTTGCCTTGTTTATTTAGATACTTGTCATACCTTAAAACTAAGTTCTGAAATCCCTCTGCATAAAAGTTTGCCGCCTGCTCTGACAACCAAGAATTCACACTTGAGGAAAATCCATTGATAGAGTGGTTATCATGAATCCTCGGTCCTCATGAATTTTCGTATCAATTGCAGTCACCAAGTCATATGTGATCACAGACCTGAGCGTTCATCGTCATGAACATTTTCAAGGCCACTTTTGAACTCGCGTACCCATTTTCGCACTTTACCTCCCGTCATTGCATTATCACCATACACCTCACAAAGCTGACGATGAATGTCTGCAGCCGACATGTTTCTTGCACTCAAAAAACGTTTCACAGATTATAATTCACACGCGGCGGGCGAATCATTATTCTTGAACATTGTAAAGATGCACAGTTCAGCGTACAGGTCAGCTGCACAGCTGCAACTGACGCCTGCTTGTTCGCAAAGGATGTCGGGAGGAAGCGCGCACGCTTGTTGCGGCGTGCGCACTAACTACGGGCTTTAAAAAGAACGGCCCTTACTTATAAAACAGCCCTCGTAACTTTGAGTCATTACAGTCATCTCCCGTTCATCTTAACTCACACTTGGGGCCAAGTATTCATCGCAATCGATGAATGGTATATGAACGCATACGGGATTTTGTTGAAACGCTTCGCGAGTCGTCACTCATTTGTTACATCTACTCGTGCACTACCAATATTGTAAAATGGATTTAGTAAGTCGAAGACCTTCCCTGGCATGTACACAACAACTCATCAAAGTTTCATCGTAATCGGATGAATGGCATATGAACGAACGCATACGGGATTTTGTTTAATCGATTCGCGCGCCTTCACTCATTGTTGAATCTACTCATGCGCTAACAATTCTAAAATTGATTTACTAAGCCAGAAACGTTCCCTGGAGTGCACACAACATCTCACCGATGTTTCATTGCTATTAGATGGATGGTATTTGATCGCATACGGGACTTTGTTGAAACGCTTCGCGCGACGTCTCTCGTTGTTTGAATCTAGTCATGCGCTACCTGTTGTAAAATGAATGTACTAAGCCTTCATAGAGTGGACACAACATCACACCCAAGTTTCATTGATATTGGACGGATGGTATTGAACCCATGTACCATGGGTTCAAGGGGTCGAATCCATGTATTTTTGTAAAAGCAAGGAAAGAAATATACAGTCTTCAGAAGAACATAGAAAGATTTTATACAAGAGAACAGGCATAACGTTGAGTAAGAGACTGAGGCCAGATGGCTAGGAGATGAGATCACGTCTGACGCATCGCTGGTAGCCTATCATAGCTATATTTAGAACGAGTGGAAGTTTCCGTCGCTTGGACAGAGAACTTGTTTCGGAAATCGCCCTTACCTTGCAGTAAAACGGCAACAGCGCAACTGTGCCAGAAGAATAATAATTAAATTTAACCCATTTGCAAGAATAAAATTAACTAAAGAAATACAGCATTGTGAATCAATTCGGAATAGAGATTTTTGTGTGGAGAAAAGGTTTTAATAATGGCCCAGGAGAGAAGTGCAAACGTGGCCATGCGTCATTGGGAAGCCCCTAAATATCGTCGTTATATTGAATTATTCTTACCCATCAATGATGACACTTCATAATTAATAAATGCCAAGGTTACGAAAGTGGTCTATGAACCTAAATAATGTTGTAAAAATAATGAAAGGAACGCCAGGTCTTTTCAGAGAACTGTGGACAAGAAATAGCTGTTTTTAAAGCGTGAATATAGCGGTCTTGAGAAGACGAGACATAGAGCCTCCCCTCCCTGGCCATAAATCAAGTCAAGTGTTACGGTCAAACCCCTGTTGGAGTAGGGTCGGAGAAGACCGTCTGCTGGAAATAATGATACACCGTGAGTGTTTAGAATTTGTTAATGACCTGGGATTTGAACCGAGGTTCTTGTAGATTGAAAGTACCGCTTGCCAGTTCAGATCGTAGCTTTCTTATATGATAATGGTCTTTAAGACAAATAAATAAATAACAAGAAGTTCCTTGAAGAACTATACAGCCTACTTTTCATGCCAATGATTATTCTACAGAATATGAACCTATCTAGAATAATGACAAAATTAAGTTGCTAATATCGAAATTTCCAATTAGTTCGAAATATTGTATACCTGGCATAATGTATCCTAATACAGAACTACAGTTGGCAGCCCTGATGACTGAATATATTCTTAGTTCCGTCTCTTAAGGTACAAAATACAAAATTTGGTTGAAGTCCAACGAATAGCATGGACGTTACATGCAGTTAAACATTGGATCTAACAGCTCGCGTAAAATCATGTTGGCAACAATGTCATGCATGTATTGGTCAGAAATAATCTGAAATAATATGATCTATTGTTGTGTCAATTTTGAATGAAATACATT
Source organism: Meconema thalassinum (assembly GCA_946902985.2). NCBI lineage: Eukaryota > Metazoa > Arthropoda > Insecta > Orthoptera > Tettigoniidae > Meconema > Meconema thalassinum. The sequence continues at coordinate 33,848,915 of OX336390.1, forward strand.
AGTTAGTATAGAACTTACATGCATTTTAAAATTGGACCTATCAGCAGGCTTAGAATCATGTTGGCAGCACTGACGTATATTAGTTACTCGAAATTCGTCTAGAATGCCAGGTACTATACGTGTGCAAAGTTTAGAGCTATTGGCTTGCATACTTTATGATATATTGATATTAGGGTAACAAAAATAGGGACAGCACGTATTAACAGTTGGCAGCACTGGTTGCTCCTTAGAATACGCATAGTCATATCTGTTATGGTACACATTGCACATACGAAATTTGGTTGAAATCCAAATGATAGTATGGAAGTTACATGTATTTAAAGTTGGACCTGTCAGCAGGCTTAGAATCATGTTGGTAGCACTGACGTATATAAGTTACTCCAAATTAATATAGAATGTCAGGTACTATAGCTGTGCATAGTTTAAAGCTGTCGGCTTTCATACTTTCTGATATATTGGTATTTGGATAAAATAAATTAGGAGCATTTATTAACAGTTGGCAGCCCTGGTAGGTCTTAAGAATACGCTCAGTCATATCTGGTTATGTACACATACAACATACGAAATTTGGTTGCATTCCAATTGATAGTATAGAAGTTATATGCATTTAAAAATTGGACCTATCAGGAGGCTTATAATCATTTTGGCAACACTGCCATGTTTAGCCTCCTGGAAATTAAACTGAAATATTATGATCTGTACGTGTGCCAATTTTCAAATAGCTCCCATTCATACTTTCCAAGATATCCAACATGGAGCTCAAATTTCAATTGCGATTTTTTAGCAGTTGGTAGCACTGACATCATTTTCAAATATGGCCGTGAGATATTCAGGTATAGATCTTTACTCCTACCAAATTTTGTTTCGATTGCTGCAGCCGTTTAGGAGTTGATAGGGGGGGGGGACACACACACAGCCAGACAGACAGACAGAAGGACAGACAGACAGACAGACAGACAGACACACATTTGCCCGATCTCATAAGTCTACTTTTTCCTCATTTTTGCAAAATGTGAAAAGTAGGCTAAAAATCCTTAATGTAATGTTGTATTGATGTAGGATTTTACGAGTTTAATGAAGACAATTAGATTTCGGGAGTGATCATAATCTTTGACTTTGTTCAAGTAGTCTTCGGTAACTCTGGAGTACACAAGTAGTTTCCCAATCACTGTAGTGAATTTGTTAAACTTGAGAGAGATGGTAACATAAGAACATTGTGAGATGCCCAAAAATTTAAATAAAGGAATAACCTTTATTTTAAATAAGATTATATATTGTTTTGATGGTAAGAAGCTCATAAAGAAAATGATTTTGAGATTTGTGAAGAATAACGCATCTTATATTGGGACGTATCGAGCCATGGGAGCTCGTGTTTGTATTGAACTTTAAAGTGACACTTTCTGGAAGCGAAAGTAATTATAATTTTGTTGGTTTGAAGGAAACCATGTGTTTTAATATAATATTTGTTTGATTTTATGTGCTCCTTGTTCACTTTGAACAAGTTAGAAGGATTGGTCAGTAGTTGATTTGTTTAATTTGTTTGTAGCGCCATAATTTTGGTTAATTAAATGTTTTATAATAGGAGTTGATTTGTTTTTATTTTTGGAAGTGTATCCTCTATTTAATCCAAAATGTGTAAGTCACAGAGTGGGAGAACATACCAAAACCCCGAAAATCCCGATTTGAGCATTGCTGGCATACTGTGATTTGCATATTTCTTACTGAAAGGGCACAGTATATGAACGCATATGGGACTTCGCTGAATCGCATCGCGCGTCGTCGCTCATTTGTTGAATCTACTCATGCGCTACGTGTTGTAAAATGGATTTGCTAACCCAGAAACCTTAATATGGGTGTACTCTAGACCACACCCAAGTTTCATCGTAATCGGACGAATGGTATATGAACGGTGCACGCATACGGGACTTTGTTGAAACGCTTCACGCGTCGTCGCACATTTGTCGCATCTACTCACGTGCTGCCTACTGGGTCCAATTTGGAATCTAAACCATACAGGGACACACTCAAACAAACTTACTTGTTGTTTATTTTCTATGAGCCGTTATTGAAATGTCCGATCTACGATGCAAGTGATTTGTGCATGTTTTGATGCTTACTTCAAATATCAAGAATTCGACATCACTGCCACCTATGGTACAAAAACATAACCATGAATTATTCTCACAAAGTTAATTATTCATGAACGTTTTAGAAGAAACCACTTCCAAGGGTACGGGCTTGAGAGAATTAGTGGGGAAGATAACCATGTTTAGCGGCGAGTTACGTTTCCATGACGTCAGTTTTCGTTTTGTTGAATGTACCTTATGGTTCTAAAAGTGTTTTCATCCCACATTTTCGTCGCTACGCCACCTATCAGGCGGCAGATGTTGCTGCCTGTGGCCCGTCGTTTATCCAAACAAAACAAACTTTCGTCAGTGTACATCCAGCGTGTTCAAGAACATCGTTTGACAGATTTCTTTCCGTCTAGCACATACTTTCTGGTAAATTTTGGTCGACTTACTGCCTTATCTGTGCGAACTCTCTACCTCTCAAGTTCAATCACACAGTCGCTCAGATACTGGTTTTGCGCATCAGAAGAAAGTTTACCTCTGACAGATAGAGTATGGCTCACCTGTGGCTCGACGTTTCTTTTTTTTTGACAAGTATCAGGATTTCGTTTCCTTGATGAACTGGCTTCTACTATTCTGCCTTTCGTGCGAGGTTTAGACAGGCTACCTCGTCTATGTTGTCTTGCCTTGAAACTTCAGTACCTAGTCACAGTTCGCTCACTGTGTAATTTACCTACAATTGATCATTCCTAACAAGAGAGAAAATGCGAAACAACCATAAACCGAAACCATGACTCGCCTGATATACACCATGGTTGTAGTCGCTGTCATTGTTGACCTATCTCGGCGCCCCTAGATTTCTGATACATTGCCAGAGGAGATTGGTTGTGACCGAGCAACAAAATAGTATTTAGAGACGATGTAGGACATTGGCTGTTGTTTTATTCGAAAGATCGTCTCGGAATTATAAAGAGAATGTTCAAACCTGAAAATGCCAAAAAATAGACATTGGTTGTTATTGTTCCAAGCCAGAGATTTTAATTTGTCTATTGTTGACTGACAATGCCGGTTGCATCACACCGCCCCCACCCGTGTTCTGGTGCAGAATTGCGAAAATATTTACATCTTGCGCTGCTTATAAATTGCAGTCACGGGGAGTAATTAGTGCAAAAGGATTTCTTAGGCCCCTGAAAACAGATATCATCATGAAAATACCGACAACAGTGGCTACGCGGGCTAAAACGCAGCGTTAGGTCATTGGGCCAAGCTCTCTGCTGACTCGGTAGACGCGTGGGTTCGAGCCCCACCGTCGGCTGTCCTTGAAATGGTTTTCCGTGGTTTCCCATTTTCAACACCAGGCAAATGCTGGGACGGTACCTTCTGATAGGTCACGGCCGCTTCCTTCCACATCCTTGCCCAGTTTAATTCATCTTCATCCATTCCATCTTTCATCCCGACGCGCAGGTCGCCCACGGGCGTCGAATAGAAAGACCTGCACTCGGCCTCTGAGGAGGCCACACGAAAAAAAACCAACATGAAAATATTATACCTCTGTAAAAGTGCGAAGGTTTTGGTGCAGTACTTTGAGGTCATCAGCTGCAATAAGCGTTGGTGCTTTCAATTTTACTTTCATTTATTCCGATCCTTATCCTTCAGCGCTATGTGCCGATAAATTAGACTATTGTTACCTCAGGACCTCGGGACAGCCGAAGTTTTCCAAACTGCTCTGATTATTTTCCTACGGCGCTATGCGACAAAAGACGACACTAATGGCCCTTTCTTTTATAACAACCAATGAGATATAGGCCCTAGGCAGTGTCGTTTATTTCACTTACTCCTCTTTTTAATCATATTTTCAATTTGTCTGTAAATTACATGTATCAGTACTGTTGTAGCGGCTTCGGTGCCGTAGTCGGTAGCATGCTCAACTGCTGAGCCCAAGATAGCGGGTTCAACCCCGGCCGAAGTCGTCGATTTTTTTAAGTGCGTCTAAAATCCTTCAATATGCCTTCCTTCAGAGGGGAAGTGAAGCTGGCTGTCCAATGTCATAGATTTATGGCATGTAAAATTTCCTTCCACAAACTAAACTTGTGTGAAACTAAATTGTTAGGTTAGATTTCGTCAGAACGCTGTATCAAAGTTCCAACGTTCACCTCTAGGTATCGTCGATATCTGGTAGCGAATGTTGGAACTACTTGAAATTGAACGGAACTTGTAGCTCACCCTAAGGGTGTCCGCTGGAAGCAGCTACAGACTCAGGCGAGCCGAACATGTCCTCGGACACTCCCGGAACTAAAAGCCATACGATAAATAAATTTATAAATAAGTAATGTAGTTAGTAAATAGCCGTCTCCCTATTCATTATTAACATTGCCATTAGGGGGAAATGACCCGAATGTTACGTCCATTATACTGTACCACTACCACCACCACCACAAAAAGTTATATGTTTATTTTTCTTTCTGTCAGTTTAGATATCATGTGCCAGTTCTGTAGTAGTATTCACCATCAACCATAAAACAAATTAATCCATCGGGCGAAGCCCGGAACTACTGCTAATAAGTAATATTTTGCTTTATTTGTGAAATAAAAAATGCATTAAATATATATCTGTAAAACAATTTGGAAAGTTTAATATACATTTGCCAGCCTACACAATCTAAATAGTATCTTTAGTATTATCCATGTTAGTGCTTATTGGATTGAGTATGAATATCCCAAGTTTATTCTATCGAGTGCAATCAATTTCTACAAAGATATGCGTACACAATACTGTGGCATTAGGTGAACTGTCGTCAGCAGAATCGAACTCGTTGTTACCGCTCGAAAATACACTCTCACTCAGCGTTAAAACCTTATTTATATCCCCTTTGTTGAAAGAACTAGCCATATTTATCACCATATATCAAAATTAGCTCCAAGCTAGATCATAACCATACAAGATTTCAAATGATAACACACGCGGTAAGACAGCTGACCGCAGACTATTCAAAGAGCACTTATCATAAATCCAGTTACTCACGGAACTTAAATACATCGATGTATTCTGAGATAGAATGATTCCCGCGTTGTCTTGGTTACATCAGTTTTAGCGCTGCGCGACTGGAAATAACACTGGTTCGTTCCTAAGTTAGGGGCTGCGACAACGCAGTCATGTAGCCCCGTGTACTTTGGGTGTGTGTAGAATCTGTCTGATAAGCGGTGTTAATTGTGATGACTGTATCAGTGTGTGTTATCTGTTTTTAGCCTATTTTCAATTTTGAAAAAATAGGCTTATGAGATCACCTTTTGTCCGTGTGTGTGTGTGTGTGTGTGTGTGTGTGTGTGTGTGTGTGATTCGTGTGTGTGTCCCCCCCTAATAAAATCTAAACGGCAGGAGCGATTTCAATGAAACTCGGAAAGTTCATAGCACTATTTCCGGCGACCTCGACCGTGCCCTTCAAATTTTGTTACGACTCACCAATCCAACATGGCGGCTGTGCGAAATATTTCACCAGCATTCAATAACTCCGAAACTATTACCGATATTACCCTGACATTTTCTATGGCGATAGAGGGAACTACTATAAGTTCACTTATGTGACTTTTGAAAACCTGGTAACTACAAAACCAACATGGCGGCCAGGCTAATTTGCGACTTTTAAATAGACGTTTCTCGCGATTTGACCAACCAAACGCAATGAAACTTGGTACAGTATATGTTTATATACATTGTAATGCACCGACATCTAACTTCGTTCAATTGTTTACATAATCACAAGATGGCGGATGTGCGAAATATTTCACTGGCATTCTATATCTCTGAAACTATTAGCGGTATCTCCCTAAAATTTTGTACGGAGATAAAGGGCACTACTGGAGGTCCATCTATAAGATTTTCAAAAACCGGTTAACTACAAAACGAACATGGCGGCCAAGCGAATTTGTACATTTTAAATAGACCTTTCTCGCGATTTAATGATCCAAGCGCACTGAGACCTGGTACAGGAAATATTTATACACATTGTAATCCACTGGTATCTAATTTAGTTCAATTGTTTACATAACCTCAAGATGGCGGCAGTGCGAATTTTAAAATTAAGTTTTTATTTCTTGTGATGTAGTCATGCGATCGAAGTGAAAGTTTGAATAATGAACCTACGCAATAATTTTCCTTTAATGGTACATGACTCTATGGCCTATACATTTAACAATCCAACATGGCGACCATCCGAAATATTTAGACGATACTGAATATCTACGAATCTATTTTAGCAATCAAACTGCTTTTTTTAATGTTCATAGGGGCTATGAACTTAAGTTCACCTATAGGACTTTAAATAACCTGGTGATCACAAATCCAACATGGCGGTGACGCGAATTATAAATATTCACATGGACGTTTCTCGCAATTTAACCATCCGCGTGCAGTGAAACTTGGTACAGTAAATCTTTATCCGAATGTTAATCCACTGGCATCTAATTTATTTCAATTGTTTCCATAACCTCAAGATGGCAGCTGTGAAAAATTTTTAAATCTCCTTGATTTTTCTTGTGTCCTAATTATGCGATTGAAGTTTGAATACTACACGTTCACAATAATCTGCATGTAACAATACATAACTCTAGGACCTACATATATAAAATACAACATGGCGACCATCCGAAATATTTAGTCGGTTCTCAATATCTACGAATCTATTACAGCAATCAAACTGAAATTGTGTATGTTGATAGTGGCAATTAATATAAGTAGGATATATGAAAATAGGCTGTATAGTTCTTCACGGAACTACTTGTTTAATTCAAGTAAGCACTCCAGACTTTGAATTTTTTCAAATAGTTCCTACTTTTGCCTCCAAACGCCACCGTCAACGACTATTAGTTCAGAACTTAGCTACCAGACGCCACCACAGTCGGCTCTTGGCAACGAACGTAGGAACATAAGAGAGTTGTTTACATTCTTAACCAACACAATTTAGCTCCACACAGGTGTAATTAGTGAAAGATTCATTCACATGCCATAAATCTATGACATGGGACCGTCGGCTTACTTCCCCTCCGAAGGAAGGCAAACTGAGGGATTTTAACGCTCTTAAAAAATCCAACGACTTCGACTGGCTTTGAACCCGCGATCTTGGTCGTAGAAGCTCAGCAGGCTGCCAGCTACGCCACCGAAGCCGCCGGAAATAATACTAAACAAGTAGTTCGGTCAAGAACTATACAGCCTATTTTCATATATCCTACTCATGTTAAAAGCCACTATCAACATACAAAATGTCAGTTTGATTGCTGTAATAGATTCGTAGATATTGAGAACCGACTAAATATTCCGGATGGTCACCATGTTGGATTTTTATATATTTACGTCTGAGAGTTATGTGCTGTTACATGAAGATTATTGTGTACCCTACGTGTAGTATTCAAACTTCAATCGCATGATTAGGACACAATAAGTAAAAACGAGATTTTAAAATTTCTCACATCTGCCATATTGTGGTTATGGAAACAATTGAAATAAATTAGATGCCAGTGGATTAACATTTGTATAAGCATTTACTGCACCAAGTTTAATTGCACTCGGATGGTTGAATTGCGAGAAACGTCCATTTAAATATTTATATTTCGCGTCGCCGCCATGTTGGATTTGTAATGACCAGGTTATTGAAAGTCCCATAGGTGAACTTATGTTCATAGCCCCTATGAACATTAAAAAATCAGTTTAATTGCTGTAATAGATTCGTAAATATTGAGAACCGTGTAAATATTTCGGATGGTCGCCATGTTGGATTGTTATATGTATAGGCCATGGAGTTATACACAATTAAAGGAAAATTATTGCGTTGGTTCACTATTCAAACTTTCACTTCGATCGCATGATTAGGATATAAGAAATAAAAACTTAATTTTAAAATTCGCACAGCCGCCATCTTGAGGTTATGTAAACAATTGTACGAAGTTAGATGTCGGTGCATTACAATGTGTATAAACATATACTGTGCCAAGTTTCATTGCGTTTGGTTGGTTAAATCGCGAGAAACGTATATTTAAATGTCGCAAATTCGCTTGGCCGCCATGATGGTTTTTTAGTTACCAGGTTTTCAAAAGTCACATAGATGAGCTTTAATTACTTCCCTTTATCACCGTACATAATTTTAGGGTGATATCGGTAATAGTTGCGAAGATATTGAATGCTGGTGAAATATTTCGCACAGCCGTCATATTGGATTGGTGAGACGTAAAAAATATTGAAGGGCACGGTTGGGGTCGGTCAAAATGGTGCTATGACCTTACCAAGTTTCATTGAAATCGCTCCAGCTGTTTAGAAGTTATTAGGTGACACACACACATCACACAGACACACATACGCACACACACAAACACGGACAAAAGGTGATCTCATAAGCCTATTTTTTTTTCATAAAATGAAAATAGGCTAAAAATGTAGAAACTAGGGCCGAGAGATCCACCGGTGGCATTTCTAGCAGAAGCTCCCTCGGCCGATATATCTGTCCTGTGGCACTATGAGGATTAAGCTATACGGAAATTACTATGCATATCAGCCAATTCAATGTATAAAATCGTTATAATAACGTCATTAGCTTCGTTAATGAGTAGGAGAGAAGTCATGGTTCTAACGCACAGCCTATTTTCCTGTTGTCTTTGTCAATATCTCGCGAACCCATGGTTGGATTTTGACAAATGAGGTGAGGTAGGACTCGGGCTGACGCCCCCTTTACTACGGACAACTTATTTCCACCCCAAAATAAAACGTACCTCTACTAGGGGGTGAAATATTATTTCTTTAGTAAACGTTGCTTTCCATGTACGACAGACATGAGGCTCGATACTATTCTGAAATTATTAAACGTTGTTCTACATGAAAGACATGCACAGGGTTTGACACTATTATGAATTAATATTTTTGTTTTTCTTTTGTACGCATGTGCACTTGGGGATTTTGTAAGAGGGTGGGTTTTTAAATAATTATTTATGGATCAGGTTTTTTTTTCATTTAACTAAAAGATCCAAAACTAATAGGTCATTCGCTTTTTAATATCTCGCGAACGAATGAGGCTAGGGACTCGTATGAGGGGTCGTAGGACTTGGGGTAACGTCCTGTTTCTGAATGTGTTTTTATTTTTTGTCAAAAGGGCCTGACTGTACTTTTCTTAATATTTCGACAACAAATAAGGCTAGGGAATTGTATGAGGGGTCGTAGGACTTGGGGTATCACCCTGTCTTTGAGTGTATTTTTATTTTTTCACAAGGGCCTAACTACACTTTTATTAATACCTCGCGAACCAATAAGGTTAGGGACTTGTATGAGGTATTAAATGATTCTGGGCGTTACTCCCTTTTTAGCCTATTTTCACTTATGAAAAAATTGGCATATGAGATCACCTTTTGTCCGTGTGTCTGTGTGTGCGTGTGGGATTGTTTGTGTGATGGTATGTGTCCTCCCCCTAATAACATCTAAACGGCTGGACCGATTTCAACGAAACACGGTAAGTTCATGGCACTATTCCGGACAACCCCGACCGGGCCCTTCAAATTTTGTTAAGTCTTACCAATCCAACATGGCGGCTATACGAAATATTTCACGAGCATTCATTATCTCCGAAACTATTACCGATATCACCCTGGAATATTAACGGTGATACTGGAAACTACTAGAAATTCACCTATCTGACGTATGAAACCCTGGTAACTACAAAACAACATGGCGGCCAAGCGAAGTTGGGACTTTCAAATAGACGTTTCTCGCGATTTATCCAACCAAACACAATAAAACTTGGTACAGTATACGTTTATACACATTGTAATGCACCGATATCTAACTTCGTTTAATTGTTTACATAACCTCAAGATGGCGGCTGTGCGAAATATTTCACCGGCATTCTATATCTCTGAAACTATTAGCGATATCACACTGAAATTTGTACGGAGATAAAGAGCACGACTGGAAGTTCATCTAGATGACTTTCAAAAACCGGTTAACTACAAAACGAATATGGCGGCCAAGCGAATAAACCTTTCTCGCGATTTAATGATCCAAAAGCAATGAAACTTGGTACAGCAAATATTTATACACATTGTAATGCACTGGTATCTAATTTAGTTCAATTGTTTACATAACCTAAAAATGGCGGCTGTGCGAATTTTAAAATTAAGTTTTTATTTCTTGTGTCGTAATCATGCGATCGAAGTGAAAGTTTCAATAATGAACCTACGCAATCATTTTCCTTTAATGGTACATGACCCTATGGCCTATACATATAACAATCCAGCATGGCGATCATCCGAAATATTTAGACGGATCTGAATATCTACGTATTTATTACAAATCAAACTGAATTTTTAATGTTCATAGGGTCTATGAACATAAGTGCACATATAGGACTTTCAATAACTTGTTGATCACAAATCCAATATGGCGGCGACACGAAGTATAAATATTCACATGTTCGTTTCTCGCAATTTAACCATCCGAGTGCAGTGACACATGGTACAGTAAATCCTTATACAAATGTTAATCCACAGGCATCTAATTTTTTCAATTGTTTCCATAACCACAAGCTGTCAGCTGTGCAAAATTCTAAAATTTCTTTTTTTACTTCTTGTGTCCTAATCATGCGATTGAAGTTTGAATACTACACGTACACAATAATCTTCATGTAACAATACATAACTCTAGACCTACATACATAAAATTCCAACATGGTGACCATCCGCAATATTTAGTCGTTTCTCGATATCTACGAATTTATTACAGCAATTAAACTGATGTTTAATGTTCATAGGGACTATGAACTTAAGTTCACCTATAGGAATTTCAATAATCTGGTGATCACAAATCGAACATGGTGGCGAAGCGAGGTATAAATATTTAAATGGACGTTTCTCGCAATTTAACCATCCGAGTGCAATTAAACTTGGTGCAGCAATTGCTTATACAAATGTTAATCCACTGGTATCTAATTTATTTCAATTGTTTCCATAACCACAAGATGGCAGATGTGAGAAATTTTAAAATCTCATTTTTAATTCTTGTGTCCTAAACATGCGATTGAAGTTTGAATACTACACGTACACAATAATCTTCATGTAACAGCACATAACTCTAAGACCTACATATATAAAAATCCAACATGGCGACCATCCGCTATATTTAATCGGTTCTCGATATCTACGAATCAATCACAGTAATCAAACTGATTTTTTTTATGTTGATAGAGGCTATTAACTTAAGTAGGATATATGAAAATAGGCTATAGTTCTTCACGGAACTACTTGTTTTCTAATGTAAACAAACTACCGAAATCTATTAGGTCATTGTCTTTTTTAACTAGAGACGTGTACGAGGTATCCAAAGACTCGGGGTGACATCTCCCTTTTCAATGTCGTATTTATAAAAATGATCACAAAGGGCCTAACGACACATATGTTGAAAAAACATTTTTTTAAACCTTTTTAAATTTTTTACTAAGAGTGGTCGTCGAGAGAGACGGTACCGCTGGCGTGTGTTTCAACGAGCCTGTCGCCGGCTACGGTGGTGGTATCCTAATAGAGCAATCGATATTTCGACGAGACGGCGGGTGGTCTACAAAGATTTGTTTTCCGGTATTTCCCAAGGTGGCGGATGGACGTTAATATTTCCCAAAACGCATGATGTGCGCAAGATTTTTCTACCCTTATAGGGGGTCTTTAACGTGTTAGTAAACGGTTATGAGTGACACGGCTTTGTGGCATTGTCATAGGCTTATAGATCAGCAGACGGTTGTAGAATATAAAAACCTATAACGTTTCGATTGACCAAGCGATCTGAATGAAGGCAAGATATGAGTGTAAATGAAAAAAATAATATATTTCTGTGATGAGACGAAGCTGGACTCTATATATGACAACAGAACTTGTATATATGTGTGTTGTGGATGGATTGAGGGACATACTACTGGCACTGCAGCAAGCGGCTAAACAAGAAAAGAACAAACCTGCTCTGCAAGCTGGCTAGCCCCCACCACGACCGTATTAGCTCATCCTGGTGATGATTTCTCTGGAAGCATGGATATTTTACGTCCAGAATATGCTGAACGTACCCAGGGTGCATGCTCGAGCTTCAGACATGCTTTTGACTTTGCCAAGATACTGTGAATATTTTTACTGATGGAACTTAAATTATGCATACTTGAATAAATCATAACACGTCATTCTGCATCATTTACCACGTTGTGGTGATTTAATAATTGATTATTTTCATAAAGATAAAGGTATGTCATCGCAGAGATGCGAACCGGACATAATTAGTCGCTGTACGACTTTGTAAGTGTCGATCCAGGAACATCAGCTTCCGAGAGGAAGCTTACCCAATCGTGTGTTGGTGAAGCATAGACGTGAATTTGTTAAGGTCTGAGTAAACCAGGGTTTCGGACGATAGTTGTCCACGTTTTATCAGTGAATCTGATTTAATCGAGTGCTTGTGAGTTATATAAAGTCTCTGAGTATTATACTAGTGACAACGCCAAATTTGTAAAACTACGATTTTTACAGATCTGCACGCGGTGAGCACTTATATCGCGTGGCAGAAGCCTATTCATGTTTAAGTGGTAAATCTGGAATATTAACTGTATGAAACAGTGTTTTACAGTGATTACACAAATTACATTATATAAAACCGTTCTGTGTAAAAGCCGGAATTTTACGCCAAATGATCATTGTGATAATCGGCGATGGAATTTTTACAATTAATAGAATCTGTGTGATAGATACCAGACGTATCTGTAAATTCGGTGAGAAGGCAACAGGCCATTCTTTGATAAAAGTCTGCAAAGTGTAGAGTCAGTGTTACTCATGCCAAACCTACGCTTAATTTCAGTGATTAGTCATATTTCATCAGTCTACGACATGCTGAAACTCAACCACGTGGAGGTAACTCGTTCCCAAGTTACTATGATGCTTATGGAAGCTTAAGCCATGCTTATGGAGGAGATGTCGAGGAACTAACCGCATTATGGACTGGAAGAAGAGGAAAAAATGGCTGGATTTAAAGCCTCAGGAATGTCGGAATTTCCTTTCTGCCACGAGGAGTTGATTGACCCCTCAAATGTCCTTGTTGGAAATGAAGTGAACCACAATCCGCCGTGAGTCTTCCAGTAAATTCCTTGCAGTTCAGGTTATCGGTCATGGTGGAGTACGTTCGTAGCAACCGTGATGATAACAGTCATATAAGTAGTTTCTTTTTTCCAGTCATTGTTCTAGTATATTTTTGCTTTGCCAGCTTCTGTATCGTTTGATTCGAAGCTGATTGGTGGGACATCCAGGGCGTTTTTATACGCAGGTGCATTTTGTAAATTTTTGTATATTCACATATTATGAGCCCTTAGATTTTTGCTTAGCTGAGAGCAATAATTTACTAGATAGTCATGCTGCGTTTTATGGGAGGATTGTAGTCCCATATTTAATTTATTTGGCACCCTATTCAGGTAACTATTCTCACGCCACTGACAGGCGTGTGATTTTATGAGAAGAGGTTAACTCTCTAAACGTTATGAATTTTGTTAAATTTTTCTTTTGTGTATCAAAGTACTATGGTATTCCTGAAAGAATGTTAAAGTGTACGAGCTGTCTGTTGTTTAACTGTCTCAATCCCGAATACACTAAATTGTATCATTTGCACGACACTAGAAGGGTAGAGTGTTGTCTTACTATTATTGTTTGTGCCATGAACGAGCACGTATTGATTTTACAAAACAGTCAGTGGGATATCTTTCGAGAAAAGCAAAGCAGTTCAGACAAGTTTCATGTCTGTCTGATGGTGTTCTTTGCCATGTAAAAGCATTCATATCTTACTACGTATTTCTTCATAACCAAGCTTATTAGGATTGGGACATTGCATTATACTCATTGTTTGTTTGGGCAGATAACCTAGATGTTAGGCCCCTTAAAACAACAATTATCATCATCAATATTTATAAAGGGTCATGGTTTGGACAATGATAAATGAACCCAGTGTGAATTACATTTTATTGCATTGCTTTATGCAACGTTTTGATAGACAGTGATATACACAATACGAGCGGACTTGCTAGAGTCGCTCAATGCCACGAACTTGTTGCACAATACCCACAATTCAGTGCTTCTCATTGTGAGACCTTGACAGCCAAACCAGTTTTATGAATGTTGCATTTTTGTTATGGAATGCTTTCGAACCATGTTGAGAAGGTTTTATAGACCAAGTTCACAGCTGTGGAGCTGAATATTTGCACAGGGTGATTAAAAAGTCCCATAATTTGAAACATCGCTATGATCTGTAAGCGATTGGAATTACTCATGTCATGATTCCTATTTTTAAGAGAGGTTTCTCAGATATTATTGATAGACATTTATGTATCAGGCTGGCTAAATGTGTTATTATGGTGTCCACTTTTGTAGACACTTATGATGGTATTTCTATGTATGTGCTAAGTTTGGAACAGTTTGCATACACAACTTCTGAGATATCCACCATAGAGCTCAAATTTCAATTGTTAATTTTTCAGCAGTTGGTAGCACTGACATTATTTTGAAATACGGACGTGAGAAATTCAGGTATATATCTTGACTTATACCAAATTTGGTTTGGATTATTGCAGCCGTTTAGGAATTGATAGAGTTGGGGGGACACACACAGATAAACAGACAGACAGAAAGACGGACAGATAAACACACATCAGCCCGGGTGATCTTATAAGATTACTTTTTCCATATTTTTAGCCCACTTTCCACATTTTAGTCAGTTAGTTATTGTTTTAAGGGGCGGATTTGGATTTTTAGCCTACTTTTCACATTTTGCAAAAATGAGGAAAAAGTAGACATGAGATCGGGCAAATGTGTGTCTGTCTGTCCTTCTGTCTGCCTGTCTGGCTGGCTGTGTGTGTGTGTCCCCCTATCAACTCCTAAACGGCGGGAGCAATCACAACAAAATTTGGTAGGAGTAAAGATCTATACCTGAATATCTCACGGCCATATTTGAAAATGATGTCAGTGTTCCCAACTGCTGAAAAATCACAATTGAAATTTGAGCTCCATGTTGGATATCTTGGAAGGTATGAAGGGGAGCTATTTCAAAATTGGCATACGTATAGATAACAATATTGCAGTTTAATTTCCAGGCGGCCATACATGGCAATGTTACCAAAATGATTATAAGCCTGCTGATAGGTCCAATTTTTAAATGCATATAACGTCTACAGTATCAATTGGAATTCAACCAAATTTCGTATGTGCTATGTGTACATAAGGAGATATGACTGAGCGTATTCTTAAGAGCCTCCAGGGATGCCAACTGTTAATAAATGCTCTCATTTTTTATCCAAATACCCATACATCAGAAAGTATGCAAGCCGACAGTTTTAAACTATGCACACGTGTAGTACCTGACATTCTATATTAATTTGGAGTAACTTATATACGTCAGTGCTGCTGAGAGGTCCAAATTTAAATACATGTAACTTCTATACTATCATTTGGATTTCAACCAAATTTCGTGTGTGCTATGTGTACCATAACAGATATGACTATGCCGATTCTTAAGAGTAACCATGTCTGCCAACTGTTAATAAATGCTGTCTCTATTTTTGTTACCCTAATATCAATATATCAGAAAGTATGCAAGCCAAAAAAATAGCACTAAACTTTGCACACGTATATTACCTGGCATTCTAGGTTAATTTGGAGTAACTAATATAGTCCTATGGCAGTGCTGCCAACATGCTTCTAAGCCTGCTGATAGGTCCAATTTTAAAATGCATATAACTTCTATACTATCTAATGGATTTCATTCAAAATTGACACAACAATAGATCATATTATTTCAGATTATTTCTGACCAATACATTCATGACATTGTTGCCAACATGATTTTACGCGCGCTGTTATATCCAATGATTAACTGCATGTAACGTCCATGCTATCCATTGGACTTCAACCAAATTTTGTATTCTGTACCCTAAGAGATGGAACTAGGAATATATTCAGTCACCAGGGCTGCCAACGGTAGTGCTCTATTAGGCTACATTATGCCAGGTATACAGTACTTCGAACTAATTAGAAATTTCGTTATTACCAACTTAATTTAGTGATTATTCTAGAGAGATCCATATAGATTAATAATTGACATGAATCTTAAATTTTAAGAAAAGTAGGCTCTTAGGTCGTCACGGAACTTCTTGTTATATATTATGTTGGCCTTAGAACTACGAGGTCATTTATTTTAGGGCCTATAACCCGGATGTTCGCCCCTTAAAACAACAATTATCATCATCATCGCTTCTTTTAATATTGATTTTGGACAAGTATCCCCTTGATAAAAGGGTAATTATTTCCACGAACTATTTTGTTATGTTAGTTAACATTAGAACACGAACGTGCGTCACAACACGCAACACTGCGGATATTGTATGTCTACTAGAGATGTGCTGTGGGCAGTCACCGAGGGACAGTGAAGTAAACCTTTCCTATCACAAGAACCTGACGGTGCAAACGTAAGTTGGAATTATTGGGTATATCTAATACACACGTCTTTCATGACCTGTACAGGGTGGCATGGATATACAGTGATGACTGAAAATTTCGAATGTTTACTGCAAAAGTTTTCGATATGTAATTGACACTTAGTCGCGATTAGTCACCGGACACGCCTTGCTAATAATGGTGTTGAGGATAATAATAGTACTAATATTATTAACTATGATAATATTAACAGTAGATACGCCTCCAATCCATGGCTAAAACAAGAGTCTTCATGATGACTATAGAAGATAAGGTAATCCCAACAGAGAATCATCGGATATAAATTTTAAGTGAATTATAGGAATTACTTACAATCTCTCTCTCTATTCGTTTAGTCGATTCCGACTCTCCGTGACCCCATGTACTAGACTACGCCAATTTCTCCTATCCTGCACTGCGTCTCGAAGATTTTCCAAGCTGGAATTTAGTGCTTCTGTGATGCCATCCATCCATCTCATTCTTTGCCTCCCTCTTCTTCTAGTGCCTTCTATCTTCCCCAGCATTAAGGTCTTCTCTAATGAATTATGTCTTCTCATGATGTGTCCAAAATAGTCCAGTTTCTGTTTCAGGATTAAGCCCTCCAAGGAACAAGCTGGTTTAATTTGCTGTAAAACTGACTTATTGGTTCTCTTCGCAGTCCATGGAACTCTAAGAACTCTTCTCCAACACCATAATTCGAAGGAATCTATTCTATGGCGTTCAGCTTTCCTTATGGTCCAGGTCTCACATCCGTACATCACAACTGGAAAAACCATAGCCCTTACTATATGGATCTTTGTTGTTAAGGTTAGGTCTCTACTCCTTAAGATTTTGTCCAGATTTGAAAATGCCTGTCTACCAAGTAGCAATCGTATTTTGATCTCATGACTGCAGTCACCATCGGCAGAAATCTGAGAGCCAAGATAGTTAAAAACAGAGACTATCTCCATTTTTTCTCCTCCTACTTGCCATGAATTAACAGTTGTAGTTGTCATAATTTTTGTTTTCTTGACATTCAACATTAGTCCAGCCTTTGAACTTTCTTCTTTCACTTTCAGTAAGAGATTTTTTAAATCTTCTTCAGTTTCAGCCATCAGGATTGTATCATCTGCATATCTCAGGTTGTTTATATTTAACCCAGCTATTTTGATTCCTGTTTCTTCTTCATCTAACCCCACATTCCTCATAACGTGTTCTGCATACAGATTGAAAAGGTAAGGTGACAATATACAGCCTTGCCGAACTCCTTTTTGAATCTTAAACCATTTAGTTGTTCCATATATGGTTCTCACTGTAGCTTCTTGATCAGAGTATAAGTTCCGGATGAGGTTAATTATATGTTCTGGTACTCCCATGTATTTTAGTACTTTCCATAACTCGTTATGATCAACACAGTCAAAAGCTTTAGCATAATCAATAAAACAAAAATATACATTTTTCTGGAATTCTCTTGCCTCCTCCATTATCCATCGTACGTTGGCGATTTGATCTCTGGTCCCTCTTCCTTTACGAAATCCAGCTTGTTCTTCAGGTAGCTCTCGGTCTACATACTGGCGTAGTCTATTTTGTAGGATTTTAAGCATGACTTTGCTAGCATGTGAGATAAGTGCTATTGTTTGGTGATTCGTGCATTCTTTAGAATTTCTCTTCTTAGGAATTAGGATGAATACTGAACTTTTCCAGTCTTTTGGCCATTGTTGGGTTTTCCATATTTGCTGACATATGGAATGTAAAATTTTCACTGCACTATCTCCAACTCCTTTGAACATTTCTATTGGAATTCCATCATGTCCACTTGCTTTGTTTTTAGCAATATTCTCTAGGGCCCATTTGACTTCAGTTTCCAAAATATCTGGTTCTGGTTCGAAGGGCACATGAACTTCATTATCCATAATACATGGTTCTTTCTTATACAGATCTTCTACATATTCCATCCATCTTTCCTTAATGTCCTCTGCTTCTGTTAGATCTTCGCCATTTTTATCTTTTACCATCCCAAATTTTGCCTGAAATTTTCCTTTGATATCCCTAATTTTCTTGTAAAGTTCCCTCGTCTTTCCCATTCTGTTATTTTCCTCAACTTCCTTACATTGATTAGTTATAAAAATATTCTTATCTCTTCTAGCTAATCTTCTAAACTCTGCATTAAACTCAAACATGGATCTATCCCCTTTAATTTTTGCATTCCTTCGTTCTTCTGCAATTTGCAGTGCCTCACCCGATAACCATTTGGCCTTCTTCTTATTCTTTTCCTTGGGAATGTATTTTTCTGCTTCCTGCTTAACAGCAGAAGATACTTCTGTCCACAACTCTTCAGGGGTTTTGTCTCCAATCTTCAATGTATTAAATCTGTTTCTGACTTCTACTGTATAATCACAAGGAATTCTTCCCAGATCAAATCTGTATGATGGGGCAGTTCTAGCCGTTTTCCTCAACTTCAACCGGAATTTTGCAATTAATAATTCATGATCTGATCCACAGTCAGCGCCTGGTCTTGTTATAGTAGATTGAATAGCACTTTTCCACCTACTATTACAAATTATGTAATCAATTTGATTTCGGTATTGGCCATCTGGTGAAGTCCAAGTGTATAGACGTCTTTTGGGTAACTGGAATAGTGTGTTGGTAATAATCAGTGAATTATCTAGGCAGAATTCTAGGAGTCTCTGTCCTGCTTCATTTGTTGTACCAAGAACAAATTGTCCTGTTGCACCATCTACTATTTGATTTCCCACTTTAGCATTCCAATCTCCAACTATGAACACGATATCCTTGTTCGGTGTCGACCGTAGTAGTTCTTGCAAATCTTCATAAAATTGGTCAACTACGTCCTCTTCAGCATCAATGGTTGGTGCATAGACTTGAATGACTGTAACATTGAGAGGTTGACATTGAAGTCTGATGGATATCATTCTATCATTTTTATACTTGCAACCCATCACAGTTTTACCTACTCTGTTACTAACTATGAAGGCTACTCCATTACTTCTGTTGTTGTCTTGTTCAGAAAAGTATACTGTGTAGTCATCCGAAATAAACTCTCCCATTCCAGACCACCTCATTTCACTTATTCTCAATATGTCGATGCCGATTCTCTCCATTTCTCTTTTGACTACATCTAGTTTCCCTTGATACATGGATCTCACATTCCATGTTCCTAAACAGTACTGTTCCTTGCAGCATTGCACTCTTCTTAAAGACCCTCTCAACTTAGTTCCCCCCGGAGATCCGAACGGGGAACTTGAAACTCCGGAACATTTTAAATTGAGCAAAGCCATGGGGTTTTCTTGGAATATTTAATGTGGTGGTTTCCCGTTGCCTTCTACATTCTGATGCCGTTGACCAATCATGGTTCCTCCGCCTTCAGGGATAATTTCTCATCCCTAGGACAACAGAGTGCCCTAAACCTCTACCCGCTCATCCGCCTTCCAAGGAAACCGTTGGCACTTGGTAGAGGAGGACCTCTTATACCGGACGTCACTCGGTCGTCAGAGCCTCGTCAGTCTTAAGCAGGGTGCACCACGTGCAGGTGAGGTTGACATTTGAGTAGGAGTTCTGTCAACATCCTACCCCTTACAATACATTGTGGATATTAATAACCTAGACAATCAATACATGAGAACAAAATTTAACAGACACTGTTCACAGTACATGTTTCATTAACTTAACAGAAAATAACTGGATTTTTTGATTTCTGCATTTAACTTAGTAATTGGAAGTATCAGGCACAAACTTGGAGCTCACGTCAATGTTAAAACAAGTAGTTCCGTGAAGAACTATACAGCCTAATTTCATATAGCCTACTTATGTTAATTGCCTCAATCAACGTACAAAATTTCAGTTTGATTGCTGTAGTAGACTCGTAGATATTGAGAACCGTCTAAATATTTCGTATGGTCGCCATGTTATGTACTATTACATAAAGATTATGGTGTAGGTGCAGTATTGAAACTTCAATCACATGATTGGGACACAAGAAATAAAATCGAGATTTTAAAATTTCGCACAGCTGCCATCTTGTGGTTATGAAAACAATCGAAATAAATTAGACGGTAGTGGATTTAAATTTGTATAAGCATTTACCATGCCACGTTTCACTGCGCTTGGATGGTTAAATCGTGAGAAATGTCTATTTAAATGTTTTACTTCGCTTGGCCGCCATGTTCGTTTTGTAGTTAACATGTTTTTGAAAGTCCTATAGGTGATCTTGCATTAGTTCCGTCCACCCCGTACAAAATGTCAGGGAGATATCAGTAACAATTTTGAAGATTTAGAATGCCGGTGAAATATTTCGCACAGCCGCCATCCTGAGGTTATATAAACAATTGAACTGCCTCAGATGCCAGTGCATTGGAATGTGAATGAACATTTGCTGTACAAAGTTTCATTGCGTTTGGATTATTAAATTGCGAGAAAAGTTTATTTATATATTTCAATTTCGCTTGGCCGCTATGTTCGTTTTGTAGTAAACAGGTTATTGAATGTCCAATAGATGAACTTCCAATAGTGCCCTTTATCACTGTAAAAAAATCAAAGTGATAAGAGGAATAGTTTCGGAGATACAGAATGCCGGTGAAATATTTCGCACAGATTGGTGAGACGTAACAAAATTTGAAGGGCACGTTGGGGGGTTGCCAATATGGCCTCACCGAGTTTCATTGAAATAGCTCCTGTCGATTAGACGTTATTAGGGGACACACACAAACAAAAGATGATCACATGAGCCTATTTTTAGCCTACTTTGGTCTTTTGCAAGAAATGAAAGTAGACTTATGTGAATGTGTGTGTGATTTGGTATGGCTGTCCCCCCTCCCTATCTGTTCAAACACGATGTAACCGAATTGAACGAAATTTGGTACAGAGGTACCACTAGCAAATGGCACCTCAGTGTCATGTTTTATATCACCGCCACTTGACTTAAACGTAATTATGGCCATCCGAATGTTAAAAGCTTAAATCAAATTACAACTAACCTAACAATCTGATCTCTACCAAATTTTGCAAGAACATACCATAATGTAGGAAGCGCCTTTTGACCAAACTACAAAGTCATCGGCCAAATTGTTTGAAGATGGCAGCCTTGTACGTGTGCAAATCGATCCGCCCTATCAATTGAAACACAACGAAACCAAATCGAACCACCTTTGGCACAGAGGTAGCACTAGCAAGGGACAAATCAGTGTCATGTTGTACAGTATATCGCCGCCATTATAACAAGAAGAAATGGCGCCCTCCCAAAAGTTCTGAGTTTAAATCAAATTATGACTAACCTAATCAACCGATCTCTAACAAATTTTGCAACAATATTCCTTAATGTTGGAAGCGACTTTTGCCCAAACTGCAAAGTCATTAGTCAATTTTTTTCAAGATAGCGGTTCTATGAATCTTGCAAGTATAATAGCCTTACCGTAACTTACGCTTCAACAAGGTAACTTACGATTCAACGAGGCCTGGCCTTACCAAATACGCTCATCGTACATGGGGAGGTTTAAACTGTCCTCAAGGAGGTGACCGGTAGGATATTAGCATCTAAAAATAGAGTATGAAACCGCAGTAGTGACTAACAGTTCAGGCTAACCAGGCCATATCGTGCTTGAGTCAAAATGGCGGTTATAGTTTGCTCGTAAATCCATATAACTTCGTAAGTAGGCCTACATATTATTTTAGAAATGTCTCCTATTTCTTAGACAGTTTACCCTCCAGGTAGGCTTTTCCTACGGACTCAGTGAGGGATTCCCCCTTAGAGCAGTGTCCTGGAGCTTAAAATCGTGTCAGGGGATACAACTGGGAAGACGGGACAATCACCTCACCGAGGCGAACAGGGGGCCTCATGAGGGATGGGAAGGAATAGGAAGAGTAGGAGGGATAGACAAGGAAGAGGGAAGGAGGCAGCCATGGCCTAACGGTTGGTACTGTGCCCGAAGAAACATGAACAGTACTTGTCGAACCCGATGGAACAGCTGGATCGTAGAACCTGAAAGTCCCCGGCTAGAAAAACCCTCAAAATCCTAGCGATATGTACTACATGTAAGGAAACATTTTCCTAAAAATATTGCGTTATGAAAAAAACCAATGAAGAAAGAAAATAAACAACCTCAATCGGTAAAAATCGAGAAACAAGAAAAATACTATCTCAAGGCAATAAGTCTAATATGGGAATAACGCCCAACACTGGTCTTAGAACAATCTAGCACAAATTATTATAAATTACAACCTCATCCTTCCCTAAAACAACACTAAATTTCATAAATCTAAGACTGATACATGAAAAATTTAATTCCCCTGTCAAGAAGATAAAAATAATATTACACACGACATGAATTACGTCATATTAAAGTTTCACGCTTGCAACGTATAAATGTCCAAATTAAATTGAATATGCCACAACTTCACATAGATATTGCGTTACGTTAAGAATAAACCACACTCACTCTAAATTTATACACACATTTCCATAATATGGCAATCATGATACTGGTAATCATATTAATCTCAACATGACAATCGTAAATCAGTTATTTCAGGTTTCGTTAATTACGTAGACATATTCCAATACTATATACACATAATTCTCATAATCACACTTCATGAATCTCCCTTAAGCATCAAAATAATTCTAACCTTCCACAATAATAGATATCAACATCATTCGTCGTCACAACTTATTTTAACACACTGCGATCATCACAAATATCACTATCGTATGTTTCTGTTTCATAAAAAACAGTGAAATTTAGTCATAGACTGGCCTATTTAACCGAGCACTTAAGCTAAGTTCAAACGTATCTTACAAATTCGTGTCAAATAGTCAAACGTACAACCATGAGCTTAGCTTACTAATTTTCCTGCGGTGTAAAATTTTACCTTCATTCAAAATTAAACCTACCAAACCAAAATTTTCACTTCCATAAATGATCATCTCTTTCTCACAGCATATTAATGTCTCATCATATTCTTCACTAAGTTTACCATGTCTTAAATCACGACTAAATTCCTTTAAATATACTCACATAATTACTGATTACTGATTACTGATGACGTAAGACAAGCAATGGATGAGCTTAAAGTGACTATACTCATTCTTCTAGACTTCAGCAGTGCATTCGACACCATTAATACAGACATACTTATGGCTGAATTGCAATCCTTCCATCATAGCCCCGTTGCTCTCAAATTATTCGCCTCCTATCTTCATAACAGTAGACAACGTGTACTCCTTAATGAAAACAGAACTGAGTGGAAGTTCAAAATTAATGGAGTACCTCAGGGTTCAATTCTCGGACCCCTTATATTCATTCTATATCTGAACGACATCTCATCGAAACTGGTAAACTGCAACTACCATCTATATGCAGACGACCTTCAGATATATTGCCACACAAAAATAAATGACATAGATGCGGAAATTGAAAACATGAATCTAAATCTAAAGAGGATCAGCCGCTATGCAACTGAAAATTCTCTTGCCATCAACCCAATTAAAACACAAGCTATTGTAATAGGGCAGAGTAAATTGCTTTTCCATTTACACAGAACACCGCTTTCCTTAATTCAACTAAATGGTGTTGCTATCCCGTTCTCTAAATCGGCGAAAAGTCTTGGAGTCACACTAAATGAAACTTTGAATTGGGATGGGCACGTTACTAATACATGCAGGAAAGTTTACTCGTCACTTCATCCACTTAAGATTCACCAGTCCGTTCTATCCCGTAACTTGAAATTAAAACTCGTCCAAACTTTGATACTCCCTATATTTAACTACTGCGATGTCGTATTAGTAGTTGCTACCGGAGAACAATACAAGAAACATCAGAGAGCTTTAAATTCCTGCATTAGGTTTATTTCCTCCTAAAAATTTGCTCACACGTGTCTCCTTTTTATGATCTACTTTCCTGGTTAAAAGTAGAACAACAAAGAAACCTGCACATATGTACCCTCATCTATCGACTTCTCAATGAAAGTACACCTCACTATCTCTCTTGTAATTTTCGTTTTCTTTCTTCCTTTCATGATCGTCACACGCGATCTGGATCTACAATTGCAATTCCCCTACATCATTCATCTGCCTTCAGTAACTCTTTCCTCGTGTCGGGAACTAGAATTTGGAATAATTGTCCTCGTGGCGTTAGAAACTGTACATCCCTAACAACTTTCAAACGTGCATGTAAAGATTTCCTCTTGAATTCGTTGGCCAACTAGAACAATTTGGGTTTTTTTTTTTTTTTTTTTTTTTTTAGTCGTTTCGGCCATCAATGGACCACGATGTTCTTCACTCATATGATCACAGTAAAGCTTGTTTTCTTGTCTGCCAGTAGATCTTCATTCTTGACGAATGTTCAGCTCTCCTTTCTTCCGTCCACTTGCAGTGAGGGCGAGGCATCACAGATGTCAAAGGGTGTAGATTACTAGTTGATTTAACCGCCTTTCTGAACAGGTTCCTATCCCAAACCAGAGCTTGATTGATTCGAGCTTCTGTTAGGTCCTTTTTAACTTGCATCGACCATTTACAATAGGATTTTTTTTTTAGAGATTGATGAGTGGATTCGATATGAAAGTCGATGATGCTCCATCCGCTCCAAATGTCCAAAGAAAGACATTCTCCTTTTTCTCATCACACTCACCAAATCTTCTATATGTTCAAATAATTCATTGTTATGTCTTCTTCTGTAAGTACCATTATCATTAACAGGTCCTAATATTTTCCTTAGAATTTTCCGATCCTTAAGTTCTAATTTTCTCAATGGGCCTTTGTTTGTCATCTGTAAGCATTCTGCAGCATACAG
This sequence comes from Meconema thalassinum, assembly GCA_946902985.2. Classification (NCBI taxonomy): domain Eukaryota; kingdom Metazoa; phylum Arthropoda; class Insecta; order Orthoptera; family Tettigoniidae; genus Meconema; species Meconema thalassinum. The sequence continues at coordinate 33,874,275 of OX336390.1, forward strand.
TGCTGACGGCCTAATTACTGTATTATAATGACAAAGTTTGACATTCCGGGACAAGCTTTTACTTTTGTAAATGTTTTTGCAGGTTTGAAAGGCACCTTCCAATTTGTTACATCTGCTCTCAATGGCAGCTATTTCTGAATTATTAGGGGTAATCCATTCGCCTAGGTATTTAAATTTTTGGACTTTTTTGATTTTTTGCAGACCAATCGTGATGAATTTTGAGGCATCTTTGACATTCGTGATAAAATTAGTTTTATGGAAGGCCACTTTAAGTCCAGTTTTAGCAGCTATGATTTGTAGTTTATTAAGTTGGTCAGTGGCCTCTTCCATTGAATTAGCGAACAAAGCAATGTCATCTGCAAAAGCGAGACAGTTTATATTCAGGTCTTCTTTTTTATAACCAATTCGAATACCATAATTATTTGGTAAGATTGTTAACCATTCTCTTATAATTTTTTCCAAGACACAGTTGAACAGCATCGGTGATCCCAGATCACCTTGTCTACAGCCAGTCTTGATTGCAAAGGCTTCGGACAATTCACCACGAAATTTGACCTTAGAAATGGTGTTTTCTAAGCTTGCTTTGAACAAATTAATTGATTTATTGTCTAGGCCAAACTCACGTAAGGTGTTAATTATTGTGTCTCTATGAATGCAATCATAAGCCTTTTGAAAGTCCACAAAAATCACAACATAAGGTTTTGATCGTACCGTACAGTAGGAAATTATGGTCTTAATGTTATGAATTTGTTCAGGACAGGATCTTGATTTCCTGAACCCAGCTTGATATTCCCCTAACTGACGGTCTAATATCGGTTCTGCTCTGTTCAGAAGAGCCCTTGCAAATATTTTGTACGTTACCGATACCAGTGAAATACCTCTATAATTATTTGGGTCGGATTTATCCCCTTTCTTATGTATAGGATGAATGATGGCAGAAGTCCAATCCTCCGGCAACTTTTCACTATGCCATATTTCTTCAATGGTTTTCTGGAGACAAATGATGGAGTCATTATCTGCATATTTCCATAATTCAGCCACAATACTATCCTCCCCAGAGGCTTTATTATTTTTTAGCGCCTTGATGATTTGTGTTATTTCTTCGACGGAGGGTGGTGAACTGTCGTGGTATGCAATGCTAGGATAGAAAGCAAGTTGTTCAGTAGGTATGTCCGTGTTCAAAAGGGTTTTAAAATATTCTCCAAAAGCTTTAGCACAGTCTTTATTATTGAGATTAAGTTTACCATCAGATCCTCGGATGTGAAGAGTAGGGGCGACGTATTTGGACAGTTGGTGTTTAAAAGTTTGATAGAAATCCCTTGTTTTGTGCCTTTGAAAATCATCTTCAATTTGAATAATTTGAGATTTATGGAAATTTCTTTTTGCCAATTTTAAAATTTTACAAGTTTCTTTCCTGATGCAGAGAAAGTTCTCAAGGTTCACATCGTCTTTCTTGTTATTCCACTTGATCCAAGCTTTTCTTCTTTCCTCTATTGCGTGATCACATTGACCGTTCCACCATGGATGCTTGCGCGTTCTATCAAGAGGAATGGATTCCGAAGCCGCAGTAACAATGGCGTTCCTTAAAGTAAACCATGTTCCATCTTTTGGTTTGTTGTGGAGTGTTTCCGCAAAAGTGTTGTTATTTGACTTCAGACCACCGATGTTGTACTTTTGCGTTTTCATTCCCTTTTCAACATTCACTCTATTGTTCCTAAACGGAATACCTTTCATTTTAATAAGGGACAGATAATGATCTGAGTCTATATTCGCATTACGCAGGACCTTCACATTTTGGATTTCACGATCTGATTTTTTTGATATTGCCACATGATCCAGTTGAAATTCACCCATAAGTGGATTTGGATGTCTCCATGTCTTTGCTTTCCGAGGAAGATGTTTAAACGCAGTAGATTTCAAAACTAGGTTGTTATTTTTGCAGGTGTCAATCAGCCGTTCGCCATTTTTGTTTGTTCGTTTATGTGCAGGATAGTTTCCAACTATATTCCTAAACTTTTTCTCTCTTCCTACTTGGGCGTTAAAATCACCGAGAAGGATGGTGGTGTGATGCGCTGGAATATTGTCAATCACGTCTCCTAATTGTTCCCATATTATATTAGTTTGCTCTCGGTCTTTCGTGTTTGACACGTTCGTCGGTGCATGAAAATTGACCACGGTGTAGGCTTTATTAAGTGATCTAAATGACAATGTGGATAGTCTTCCATTGAATGATGTAAAATCCAGCACTGAATCAACAGCTTTCTTGTGGACTATAAAACCTGTACCAAGATGAGGGATGTTCGGTGTAACTCTTGTGCCAGGTATTCCTTTATAAATTCTGAATCCTTGAGACTCAAAAGCTTCTTCATCACAAAATCGTGTTTCTTGCAATGCAGCGATGACAATGTTATGTTTCTCAAGAACATCCAATGTTTGCTTTAGTTTTCCTATCTGAAGGAGTGAGTTTATGTTAATTGTTGCTAAGTACATAATATATTTCTTCTTACATGACATTGCAGGCTCCCCAGACTCCGCAGGCCTACTAACTCCACAATACGTGGAGGTGGATTTATTACCACTTGGGTAATTACCACCTGGAGTAGATAATCCAATACTTTGTGTTTCCATCATGAGTGAAGAAAAGAATTGAGAAAGGCTATCCCGAAGGATAGCGGGGTTATAACTGATGAGGTAGTAAGCCTCCCAGTATTAGAATCAGCCGCCCAATCTGGAACAGACGCTGTTTGTAGCCGCTCAATCTGAGACAGACGCTACCCTGATATGTGTGGACCACATACCTTTTACTCCTAATCTCCTGAGCACAAGGAGGCCCCTTCCGCCATTATTACTGTACCGCAGTTCAACCGCTCCACCAACAATGCCGTTGAGGACTTCACCGTAACCCTGGCAAGGGACCCTTACAAGGTACTACCAGCCGGGTCAGCTAGACCTAGGTTTTTTAACGAGGTGTTACTCCTCCGACTCCTCCTTCCCCATTTCTTGCGAATAGGGCCCCGGACTTGCCACCGGTATAGTGGAGTTAGAACAATTTGTGTATGAATGTGTGAGTGAATGACCATAGTATACTTTTGTTAAAAATTGATGTCATTTAAATTGTATACCTTAGTTAATATAACGCAGTAGCCAATTTAATTTAATTTAATTTAATTCTAGTATTTATGTTTGGTAGGTTAAGTATATCATATTTGAGTATTAATTTAAGTTGCACTGTGTGTGGTTAAGTGTAAGAGAGGGCCTAGAGCCCTAACTTCGCCACAATAAAGGCACCAGTAAATAAATAAATAAATAACATTCATTGTAATCTCCTATAAATTCAATATATATGCTTCAATAAATTCAATTCCATTTCTGCATCAGATACAACCTCATTATACCTCAAATATACTTTAAATAGATATGCTGAAAATTCGTATGTTCCTCGGCAATTTTACACATTTCTTTGATTTTCATGGCTATAATGTTTTATCCTACTTTTCATTATTATTTAATAATAATATAGTTAATTACTTTCAGTCAATACCTTATTTGTTGTAAACGATATCAAACATCTGTAAGTTTTCAACATTTTCAGTATAATTCTTAACTTATTATTATCAGATTTCAAAATTTACCCAACTCTCATTAGAATTCAATAAATTATACAAATATGAAAGCATGGTAATTTTCCTTCCTCGAAAAAGAATGTGTATACTTGACCCAAAATGTCATTCAAAATATAGCTTTAATAGAACATCTCAAGGTTAAGAAAATTCGTTAATACTGTCTACAGTTCATAAGTTCTTCAACACAATCTCCTAAATACGCTTATAAAGTAATCCTTCCATTCTAAAGATCCAGATAACGTTGATTATAATATAAGTAAAATGACTGTCGAAAATATTCATAAACTTCCTACAATATTGTCTATCAAAATTCTAATTCTATAATTCTTCTTCCTACGCCCATAAATCTTATCCCTAATAAATTCTTCCTCGTAATGCATATCTAAACATCAACAAAATCTTCATTCGATCGAATAGCAAATCAAAAGTATTCATGATCCAAAATAAATTCAATCCAAAATTGAAAATCAAAAATAAAGGATGAATTCACAAACGAATCAAAATCTTATTTCAAAATAAGGCGAAATATGAAATGAGTAGCATATCTTCACCATATTCCAATTTAAACAGACAAAAATGGTGAAATGGTGAACTCCAACATACCTCAAACTACTACTACTACTAAAGTAGCCTTGTAGAAATTGCATATTCGAAAATACACAATGGTCTCCCCGAAAAACGGAACTGTGGTTCTGTTCACCCATCTGCCTCTCCTGGTCTCGAATTGGGTTATGGACTCCTCCCTCTTGTTCCTTCCTGGATTGTGGACTGCTTCTCTCAGATTCCGGGTTCTCATTCGTCCAGATTGTAGACTCCATCTCCCTTTTTTGAAGAATCGTTTAACTTTGTAGTAGCATTTCATTTTTAAGTCGGATTGTGGTTTGACCTCACTTCCTGCATAATTTTGAAATAAGTAGTAATTGTACTCGTAAGCGTCGTTGATTACTCTTGACATCCTCCGTTACTTCATATGTTGTGTTCCTTCTTTATACTTAACCACTCATCGTCGTAGATTTAGTATAATGCGATAATATTCCTCCTGACTTCATGTAGTATAACATAGTGAAATAAAGTTGTGGACTGACTTCACTGAAATGCTTTATCATAAGAATGGATATTCTTCTAACTTCAAATATAGTCGATACTTCTTGCGAGTTTTCAAATATTCATATAAGTTTCTCAGAATATGTTTGGAGTATATCTCCACTGTAGATTACTGCTGGAATAAAATCGAACCACCTTTGGAACAGAGGTAGCACTAGCAAGGGACTACTCAGTGTCATATTGTATATCGCCGCCATCATAACAAAAAAGAAATAGTACCCGCCCATATGTTCTGACCTTAAATCACATTACGACTAAACTAATCATCCGATCCCTACCAAATTTTGCAACAATATACCTTAATTTGGGAAGCGTCTTTTGCCCGAACTACTGGGTCATCAGTCAAATAGTTTCAAGATGGCGGATGTATGAATCTTGCAAGTATTATAGCCTAAACGTAACTTACGATTTCCTCGTGTGGGTGTGGGTTAGAATACACCCACGGTATCCCCTGTTTGTCGAGGCGACTAATAGGGGGGCCTTATTAAGGTCTTTTTCAACTTCCGATCCCAATTTTGAATTCACCCTCAGAAATAAACGTGCATTCTGCCTGGGGAAGGGCCATCAACTTTGCCACCTGTCCAGAATGCCTGGACGGTTATTCCCCATCCCGTCAGACGGGTGCGCCATGTAGGCCTACCCTTGCAGTAGTATCCGCCTCATAACGGAGGTCCCTTCACAGCCGAATACTAGCGCCGAACATATCACTGTACGTGCCGAGGGGTATGTGCCTGTTCAAGACACTAGCACCCCGGGCAAAACTTACTACCACCAGGTAAGTATTGCCTTGGCTAGGTGGTGCCCACAGTTATGGCCCTCATTCGGAGTAGGTAGTATTCGGGGAGAATGTTACCGGGATGACGCGTAAGCGGCCCAATAACAAGTCACAGCGTGGCCCCCTCAAAAAGCTGTCTCTAGAGTGTCGAGCTAACCCCAAGGTGTATACGCCTTGAGATAAAGCCTTTAATCGAAGATTCCCCGTTGACAGGTCTCCTCGCTACCTGGTAGTTACCAGGACAGACGGGGGTGATTTTAAGCTGGTAAAATCTGTAATCTTTTCTGAGGAAATCGAGGGGAAATTTGGAAACCTAAGCGGGATTTCCAAGCTCCGGAACGGGCAGCTCTTGCTGCACACCGTTGACTGGAGGCAAACCGAAGCGTTGCTCGAATGCACGCAATTCGGTGAAATTCCCGATAAGGTCTCAAAACACGAAACGCTAAATGAGGCCCGTGGAGTTATTTTCAATCGTGACCTCATTTTAAATAGCGATGCGGAATTGTTGCGGGATCTGGGGAAGAGAGGCGTCACCAAGATTAGGCGCATCACCCGAAAGATTGGAGAGGACAATGTCGATACCGGCACTTTTATTCTCCATTTTGAGGATGATGTTGTACCTATGTAGGTGAAGGACGACGCATCGTACCACTGCCATGTTCGACCGTACATCCCTCCACCTATGCGCTGCTATCAATCCCAGAAATTTGGGTATGTTTCTGCCAGGTGCACTGCCAAGGCCGTGTGTATTGAGTGTGCCAAAAGGACAAATGACGGTGAGATGTGTACGCCTTCTCGGATTTGTCCTAACTGCCAAGGAAGCCGCTCTCCACGATCGAAGCAGTGCCCTGAGTTCTGTAAGGAAGCAAAGATTCAAGAAATAAGAACTGTCGATAGGCTTTCATATCACGACGCTCAAAAGAGGTACCGTGTTATGAATGCCCCATAATTTCGAGTGTCGTTTGCAGCCGCTGCGACGTCCTCATTCACCCTTGCTGTATCTGTTCCGAGTGTAGTACCTCGACGCCCGTTTATTCAGCAGTGTTAAAATCACCCCTCGCTGTACCAACGAAATATGTCAGCCCGAAGGTGGTTCCACAACTTTCGTCGGCCCCGGAAAAAAAGGCGGCGGTTATAGCAACTAAACCGGCGAAATCGGAGAAGAAGCCCTCTTCTTCTCCGAAACGGAGAAACGACTTCCCCAGCTAAAGGGGGAAAGAAGACATTGCCAACCGGGGCTGGTCCTTCTTCCAGCCCACCTGATACGATAAAGATAGGGGAGAAGAGGGAGGCGGTGAGCCGCTGTATCTTCCGCCCTCCAACTGACGGGATGGCACCTGTATCTGCTGGTTCTTCTGCTCCCACGACCATCAAGGGAGCGATGCCGGCAGAAGCCAAGCCCGTTAGTGTAGAAGAACTCCCCTATAGAAAGATCAGAACACTGGCGGAGAAGAGGGAAACGGTGCAGCGCCATGTCTCTAACTCTCCTGCTAAATAGGCTGCTAACTCATCAGCTGGCCATCCCGCTCCCACTACTATCAGTGAAGCGGTGCCAGCAAGAGCAGCCATGTTTAGCAAGGATCTGGCGTCAAAACGGAAGGGACAAACCTACTTCCCCGAATAGACGTCAGTGCCAGTCAAGAATAAAGAACGTTAGGGACGTGTCGGAGACGGACACCCAGTCTTCGGACCGGGATAAGGTCCGACGACACCGCTCTCGCTCTTCTCCAAGAGCGAGAATGTGTAAGACCAGCGATGACCGCGCGCGCGCCTCCCAAGAGATGTGGAGGTTGAGGTGTGCTCTCCTGCCCCATCATCTCCACCTAGAGATAGGGAAGGGTGGCAAACGGTCAAGCGTAAGTAGAAGACCAACTTCTATGGCACTACCGTATTACAATGGAACTGTAATAGCTATTCTGGTCATCTCGCTGAGTTACGTCAACAAATATCTTCGTTTTCGGCAACCATTGTTTGTCTTCAGGAATCCAGGTTTCATCCTGGACATGAGACAACAATACGTCACTTCAAACTCTTCTCTAAAGACCGGCTGGACGGAGCTGTGGCCGTTGGTGGCGTCTGCACTCTGGTCCACTCTAGCCTCTTTAGTGAAGAGGTGCCGCTGCGTACTCAGCTAGAAGCAGTTGCAATTCATACTTCGTTGCCAGTAATGGCAAAAGTATGTAACGTGTAATCCCGCCTTATTATCTACTGGATTAAAACCAGCTGGTAGATCTAGTCTCTCGGCTCCCCCCCCCCCCCCCTCCTTTTCCCCTTCTGGGAGATGTTAATGCCCACAACACAATCTGGGGCTCCGCTACCACAAGCGGTAGAGGGAGAGATTTTGAGAGAATGATCAGGGGGCTGAACCTGTGTTTGTTGAACACAGGGAAACCTACGCACTTCTCTATTGCATTTGCCTCTCACCAAGGCGGTCCGGGTTCGATTCCCGGTCAATGCATGTGAGATTTTCGAAGTGAAATGCCATGTCCTGTGGTTCGGATTCCACGTAAAAAGGAGGTCCCGTGGCTCATGATCTCAAGATTAACGGTCACGTTAAACTACAAACTTCCTTCCTTCCTTTTCTCTATTGCACACGGCACTTATTCAATACTAGCAGTAGTGCCCGGCTTCGCCCGGTGGATTTGTTTGTTTTATGGATGATAATGAATACAACTACAGAACTGGCACATTATACTTCAACTACACATTTTTTGACCCTGTGTAGATCACATAAGTCAACTTTAATTTTTTGTGCAGAAATCGAAAGTAGGTTAACAAATGGATAGGGTGTCAGAAACCGATACCGCGGCCTGCTCGTTAACGCGATCTCAAACCATTAGACTTCTACTTATGAGGCCATTTCAAGGCCATTGTTTATGCAACACTTATTCATATCGTGGATATGCTGCGTCAAGCGAATAGAGCAAGGAAGTCAGCAGATACGACAGACGCCGGGAAATTGGGAACGTGTGAGACAGTCAGTGATGCGGCCCATAGACGCCTGCATTACAGCTCGTGGTAGCCATTTTGAGCATCTTCTGTAGAGAACTGTGTTATTACACCACAAACAATGCTTGTAACACGGAAACAAAAGCACATACACCATATGTTTACAGGACATGTTTTGCGTGTTGTCAGGTCCTCTATCGAATCCCCGGAGCTTTACACATGTTTAGTTAGAGCTGTTGTCAATTACATGAGGAAGCTATATAATTGAAGGCAGAGTTTGAGATGCAAAGAACCAGTAGATTGTATGACAATAATCTATAACAGTTCTTCATGGAACTAGTTGGTTATTAGATCAGTAAATATTCTTGCTAATTATAGATTTCCTTGTTTGTCTGTTACAGATCCACCCTTATATTTCTTCGATATCTGATGATGTATGTGACCACATTCAGTCTCCTAGCCATCGCACTTCTAAATCTAGTACCAACAAACAGTTCCCTACAACTGGACTTCCGGAAGAGCAACAATATCCATAACATCTCAATGGTAATCTCCGCCTTAATTGACAGTCATGTTGATGATTGTAATAATACTTTAAACATCTGCATGGACAGAGATAACCCCATCTCCCAAACATCACTCCTTCTGATACACCAGCTCCGTTACACCAGTGTGCAGTTGGTAGTTGGAAATGCAACGCAAAAGAGCTTACAGCTCACCAAGAGTAACTTTTACCTGCTGTTGTTTCACCAGTGCTCCTGGGATATTGTTCATCAGGGTGTTTCCCACCTGAATGTTACCTATGGTTTGAATCCGAAAGGAAGGTTCCTCGTGGTTATTATCGCTGACACGGACAAATGTGTGCATGATGTATTTAACATATTGTGGTCGTTCAAGATACTTAATGCAGTGGTCACAGTATCCATCTCAACGACTGGAAATGAACATCACATCAAGACATACACCTACACTCCTTTCGGAAAAGGGGGTAAGATTGTTGCACACGATGTAACGAATGAAAATGCTAGTAACTTGTACATACGGAAACCACTCAATATTCAAGGCAACGTTATAAACCTAGCTACTTACTCACGACCTCCGTTCAAGGAAACGCCTCGAGGTGCAAAGTACTTTGGACTAACTGGAGAAATTCTCAACTCATTTCTTTCTCACATCAACGGTGTACCAGACTTCATTGAAGATGATATTTATGGTGAAACTTCGATGATTAGAAAAGGTCTAATAGATATTAGCTTTGCTACGTACATGGTTACCTTTAAATCTACAGGATATCATTCAATATACCCACACATCTTTGAAGGGACAGTGATCCTGGTGCCCAAAGCTAAACGCCGACCTCAGTACCAGAACTTATTCCTTCCATTTGATCGTATGACTTGGTCGTTCATGATATGCAGTATACCATTGGTAGGCATTTTATTGTATTTCATTCAACTGATTAAGGGGACACCAGAGAGTTTTTCAAACAATATGCTTAACTCCTTCTCCATTTGTTTGTCGGGATCCATAAATACTATTCCAAGTGCGTTTTCTGACAGACTTAGTATTTTGTTCTACGTATTCTTCAGTATTGTTGTAACCAACGCGTTCCAAGGTTCCCTGACTAGTATTCTGAGCATCGAAAAGTCACTCCCTGAAATAGACACTTTCCAAGAACTGTACAAAACTGGTTTGAATGTGGTTCATCTGGCTGGATGGCGGGCGATTATAGTGCCTTCATTAGAGGTTGCTTGTCCACAGCTAATTCAAAGACTTTCAACTTCAGTTCAGCGCAAAAGATGGAGTCAGTATCTGGATGATATTTCTTTTCATAGAAACGTGTCTGTAGTCATGACAAGAAGTTGGTCTGAGTGGGAGATTGGGCAGAAATTGATTGCCAGAACGGCAAAAACTTCATCCATGTAATGAAAGATGATATACCGGGAAATATGTATGCTTACTCTACTCCGGAAAATTCTCCGTACAACGGAGCGTTCTCAGCGACTGTCCAGCGTATGGTAGAAGTAGGGCTGCATGATAAGTTGCTTAATACCAAGATGGATTCGTTGAATTTGGACAAGTATCATCTTCAACGGGATATGAACCCGATGCCCGAGAAATTCACACTTGACCACCTGCAAACTGCGTTCTACATCCTGCTCTTGGGATATGTTGTGTGTATTGTTTGTTTAATAGCGGAATTATGTATACGGTACATTGCTAACACAACACCTGCAAACAGCTTTCCAAAACCTGTTTCACGGGCATGATGTAGGTGGTATCTGGTTTAAGATGAAGAGTGTACATTTTGTTAACAAAGCCTCTGTGTTCAGCTTTCTACATACTGTTTCTCGGATATGATGTGTTTGTTCAGTGGCTAGGGTTGAAGAGAGTACATGTTCTTAACAAAGCGTAAGCAGGATTTGAAAGACGACCAGCGTCCTGGCCTAGTGGGCAAGGCCAGAATGGTGAGCTAGCGACTATGAGCGCTCGAGCCAGCAAGCAGGCCGATGAGGCGCGCGCGGTGTAGAGGAATTGGCTTACTCGGAGCGAGCTGGGAGTCAGGGGTTCGAGTGAGGGCGTTTAAGAAATGTAAGGAGTCGGTCTAGGTGTGTAAAAGTGATTTAATTCCACAAATGTGATGGGGGTTAGTCGCTAGTGAACTCCTAGTGATACAACGTGTAATAAAATGTAATGAGATGAAATGAGGCGATTACAGAGTAATTGGGTGTGGAGTTGGAAGGATACGTCTGAGGGAAATAACCAAAGAGCGACACTCATCTAGTCTGTAGATTTGCAGTGACGGCGTCTAACAGCGGTTTCACAGGAAAGATATCCCTACTCCTTGGGGGCACTTCTATTTAAAGTAATCCTCACTGTGTCGTAAGCTGCGTCAGCGTCCTTGTGTGTTGGGTAGATTATAGGCTAGGGAATAACCCACCCACCAATGGAAGATGATTAAGAGAAGGAAGTAGATTTGGGATTTGGAAAAGAAGGATAGAAAAATAGGAGGAGAGTCCCACAAAATTAATAAGTTGAGGTTTAAATACGCTTTGGAGCAGTTGCAAATGGAAATTATCTCTCGGATACCTAAAATAGGTACGAGCTTGGTCGGGGCTAACGGGAACCGCAGTTAGGACTTGGGCGGTTTTCAAGAGAGAGGCTTTAGTACATTTCCTCCCGAGCATGTATAAAAGTACTATGGGGAAGGGTGATGGTCTGGCAAGACTTAGAGGAACAAATTTACTGTATGTTTTCTCGAAGAAATTAGGTTTTACAAAGTGATTCAAAGAATGCCAATGATTTAACTCAAGCTTGGTGTTTTCAATTTCCAAAATTAAGGAGTTCCTGTAAGGGCGACCAAGTGTCTCTAAGAAGGAATATGATAAAGAATTATGCCTTATTGGGTAATTTTGGTAAATGAACCAATGGTTGCATTGGACAATGGCTAAGCTTTTACTCAGCGAGGAGCCGGCTAAAAGTTTAGACAAAAAGAAACACTTATTTTTTGGAAAACTGACCATAAGTTTCCGGAGAGGGTCTCCACAAGCAGGTAGTTGGCTTAGCGAACTTTACTTGCCTTACTGGCCAATTAGAATTAGCTATTAACGCTAAGAAGAACTTTAGTAAGGTGAAAATTAAGAGTTCTTGCTCAAATGCAACAAATAGTGAAAGCCCTATTAAAGATTTTAATGTCATTGAGTGAGGAGAGTCAAGGAAGACAGGATTTTGCCTAAACTTTATATTCGCAAATGAAAAAGCGAAGGGAAAAGATTTGTTTATTTTACAATTAGAAAAAGTTTGATGAAATTAACAATTATGCAATATAAATTTAATTAACATAGTTCATTTGAACTTTTTAACAAATAGGGTCGCAGACCTCTCAACATTAAACGGTTGCTCCAGGCAACTGACAATTTACAAGGTTTCAAACCTTACATGTTTCTAAAATTTTCATAAGAGTTAAACCAATAAACAATGAAATAATTAAAGCTTAAACGTGAATTAGAGTACAAAAAGTGTACCTTAAGAAATTCTTGAGAGAATGTTCTAGAGAAAATAACAACTTTGAAAATGACGATAACAACAACGTGAAAAATAAGATAGAAGTTCCTACAACTTCTTATATTTATACAGAGTTAATATATGAGAATTACACAAAGAGGGCAGGTCACTTATTGTGAAACCTGAAGAAAGTGAAAAGGAAGTTTCTAGACTTCCTATGTTTAATTAGGAATCACGAGAAAATGGGGCAGTTTCCATTTCGTGAAACCTGAACATGACTCGCTCAAGAGTTTAGAGAATTGTTTTCCCTGATTTTGAAGGGAGGAACAATGTAAGTTTGAAACGTGTGTTAGACACGTATCACAAAGATTATACAGAGATACTTAATGATAAACCAACAAAAATGGAAGGGCACTTCTTAGAATGACACCTTATTGAAACCGACCTAGATTAAGAGTTTATTGCAGATTGTTAGTGAAAGGTTTAGGAAAGAGAAAGGGGAATTAAGGAAAATGTTCATGGCCTTATTTAATATAACCGGACGATCGCGACGCGGTAGAAACGTGGAGAAAGCACTGTTTATCACTGTAGTCTATGAAGATGGATTCAAAGTTCACTATAGAAACACTAAAGTTCATGAAAAAGAAAGCTATTGCAATTATGGAAAGAACTGATTGCACTATATAGATGAGAGTCTATTTCTTGAAAAAGTTGTAATTTACAATTAAATGCGCCATAGAATTTTCCAGAGGTTCCAGCGGTGGAAGAAAGTTAGCTATTGCAAAAATTTATAAGGAAGATTCCTCATTTTAACTAGCATTTTCACAGTGCGTGAACAATACTTGACGACAAGACTCGCAGATAGAGAACAAGGTCTAGAAGGTTCCAGAACGACCTTAGCAGAAAATGGGGTTGAGAAAATCCAACGGAGGAAATAGTTTTATAATTATAGGCAGTGGGTATTAGATAATATCCCACGTAGCGAGAGGATTTCTCGTTTGAATCTCTTAAGAAAAGCTCTTTTGTTTTAGTAAGGTTGGCTTATACAAGCAAAAAGCTCAACATTGCAAATCCCACGAAGAATGATCATTGCCCCAAAGTAAATCATTTCACACTGCCTATAAATTATAATTAAAACCACTTGGAAGTTAAAACCATGAAGATGAGGTTAAAACTTTTTAAAAATGGTACTTATCTTGATTTCATGTTGAAGTCGGATTTCTCACTGATGCTTAGAGTTCCAACATGGCGTAAAAGAGGGTGAGCCTCTTGGTTTGAGGAGGCAAGCTCGAGCGGAGCTTTGACTGGACGAGTCAACTGCAGACGGAGAAGTGAGAGCAGCTCAGCGGAGCACGGAGAGACCACGGAAGGGGAAAGAGTGGGGGTAGGAAACAAAAGGTATACATATCAGCATAACCAACTTAGCAAAAAATAATTTTCTTCTTGATGGATGGTCTTCTAAGAGTTGATAGTAGGCGATATTAGCGCAGCATGGTGAGTGAAACAGTAGACGTAGTCCTCTTGCTCAAGGAGAAAATAGCTGACGATAGTAACGAGATCTGGTGGCCAGATGGATATGTAAGTCCTCTTGCACGATGAGGAATTGAGTAACTTCAGAGGTTCGCTACTAGATGACGCTAGGTGGGTCACAGAAGTTATATATCTGAAACATACTTATGAAGACATAAGAGATATGCCCAACAAGGAGAAAACAGATGATCACTGTTGGTGGTTGACAAAGAGGAAGGAAGAAATGAACATGCAAAGAGCAATAAAAATTATATCTCAGGTACCGTGTATTCAAAGAATACACCATACTGGGGGGGGGGGGGTAAACACCAACAGAGAGCAAATAAACAGTTACACATTTATTGGAAGCGGAGCGATCAAAGACAGTGGTCTTTTGATCGGTCCATTTGTGGTCAAGATTCTGGCCACCCTGACTCTCCCATCTCTTCCAGGGTAACATTCGGTCACCCTACCAGAAATCAATACTAGGGGGGGGGGGGGTGAAACATCCCTAACCAAGACCAAGTCCCCCACTTTAATGTCGGGACTGGAAAGAAACCACTTCTGCCTCCGTTGCAAGGAAGTTAAATATTCTAAGTTCCATCTCTTCCAAAAAGAATTACGGAGGGCTTCAAGTTTACACCAAGTGATAGGTAGATTAGAATCCCTGTAAGAATTAGGAAGGGGAGGAGGGGCAGAGAGAGAAGTGCGTGTAAGGAAGCGACCAGGTGTAAGTGGAAGGAGGTCATCAGGGTCATTGGAAAGCGGAGTTAAAGGGCGAGAATTAACGACACTTTCAATCACGAAATAGCTGGAAGCTGAGAAAAATAAAGCACTAGTAAAGATTACGATACAATGCAAAAGGTGAATTAACAAGTTCAAACACAGCGTATAGAAACAAGTACATCTATTCAGGATAAGAATATACCAAGTAAACAAAGAAACTATACGAGTAGAAAGCAAGAACGCCATAGGTAACGACCTAGTAGCAATAAGCAATGACCTTAAGTCACAATAAGCATCAAAGGGGTTACTCAGAAAAATACTTAAGTCAGCGAGAAACGTGACATGACAAGTATAAATGCAAAAACACATCGAATGTGACGACGAGAAAAAGCAAGTTTGTTCATCAATGAACATTAAGATCGCAAAATATGCAAGCAAATTGCAATACATAAGCGCGTGAGAAATACGCAACGAAGTTTTGAAACAGGGATCGAAGCAGTTATAGAATACGAGCATGAGTAAGTGAGAGACGTAAACAAGCACGGCCTTGACACACATAGTACAACGAGATAAGACATATAAATAGCTGACAGAGTCCTTAAGCGGAACAAGTTTATTTTGGGAAGTAGGTAAACGGCTTCTGTACTTGTAGTAGCAACTCGCCAGACAATGCTTGGCAATCAGCCAAAGTTGAGATAAGAGAAACTTGCTTTGAACTGTGTCAAGCGTACAGGAAATAAACAACAATTTGGCCTTCCTCAGACTAGTATACAAACAAGTCTGACAACCAAGCAGTTCGAAGTACACACACAACATTTGGTGAATCAGCTGTAACTTAAAGCAGATATTCAGTTTGAACGGAATGCAGTCAATCGTAACTTGGACGTGAACAAACAATTTAAAGCTATATGAAATAAAGTATGAAGTCAATTTCGCATAATTGAGAGGATCACGAAATCGGACAATTTTCAACAAAAAGAAGCTTAATTCTTCCGAGCAAAGAAGACAAGCTTGGACATTGAGAAGAAGGTTATGCATAAGAATAGTTATTCTAAATGCTATAGAATTCAGAGTATCAAGCGGTTTCAAAAGCGACTTCCAATTGTGAGGAAGGAGGGAGGAGCCGGCCGTGGCCATCCTTCTACATAGCGAAAGAAGTGAAACATAGCGTACAGCAAAGTGATGGTGACTGATAGCCATGGTTTTACACAAGGGGAAGATAGTTTTCAAGGAATAGTTTAAGCAATTAACTGCTATAAAAAATGACATGAAAAGGTAAACGAAATAACACAAAGCAAGGCGAACTTGAATTGCCATTTTGTGCGGGAAGAAGGAAGAACCATTTAAACAACTTACAAAGGTAGCGCAGTTGTTCACGATAAGACATCGTTTCGACAAGTGGTTTTCAAAAATATTGAGATTTGAAACATGAGCGTTCTCTTTTTCAGAAATAGGATTTATGTCAGCTGTAACGAAATGACATTGCGCTTTGGTTTGAGCACTGGTATGGTTGATTTCACCAGTAATAACCCAACCAAAATCGGTGTCTCTGGCGACCACGGTTGAAGATAACTTGCGTGTTTGTTTGCGAATGCAATTCCAGAAAACATTGGCACTGAAAAGTACATCAATGGGACCTTGAGCATTAAACTGAGGATCAGCTAACCTTAAGTTCGAAGGAATCTTTAATCCGAAGGTGTTGATAGAGTGACTTGGAGTGTCCTTGCCAACACTATTAAGAATTAGACAATTAAGTTTAAGAAAGTTGTTTCTTTGGCAAACGTCTCTGATTTTCAATTTTGAAGACTGCAAGACTTGAGTTTTCAAATTGTTAATGCCGGTCACACTGATAGAGGTAGGCGATGACGAAAGACCTAGTTTTTTAATCAACGATTGCGAAACAAAGTTGTGCGTTGAAGCGGAATCGAGAAGACCACGGGTTCTAAACCAATTTCCAAATTGATCTTGGATTTCGAATTGTACAGTGGTCAAAAGGGTTTGCGCACTGTGAGAAGGTTCGGCATTAGAAATGCAGGAAGAAGCATTAGTTTGTTCGGAGCTGCTCTGCATGGAGCTTGAAGAGGCAGGTACTGATGACCTCGATTTATCGTGAACGTGCAATAAAGAATGATGCGGTTTTTTACAATGGAAACAGAGATTTGATGACGTACAGTTCGAAGAAGAATGCTTAGGTGACAAGCAATTGAAACAATGTTTGCTATTCAACACAAACTTCCTTCGATCTTCGACAGACAATTCTTTAAAGGATTTGCACAAATACAATGTGTGAAGCTTTTTACAGAGCGTGCATTTTAACGATTTGTTAAGCGGCCTGATATCTTCTCTTGAATGATTGAAAGAAGAACGGGTTTGTTTGTTTTCGACAAATGGGGGCTGATGTCCCTTTGAAGAAGCAAGTTTTTTTTCAAAATTTTGACACTGAGGATTCGTTTCGACCTTTTCACACTGAAATGCGAGTGCTGTAAGGAATTGACATCGACTGTTGAGAAACGAGATAAGGTGTTCGAACGAATGTTCCTTGTTGCAGGCGAGTTCGATCTCCCAGGCCTTCAGTGTCGAAAAATCGAATCTTGATGTAGCTAGGTGAATAAGTATGGTGTCCCATGTTTGGACAGGCTGTTTTAGTTGGTATAACGCCCTGACATTTAACTGCATAGAATCTAAGAGGTCTCTTAAAGATGTGACGTCATTAGGTTTGACGGCTGGTAAGTTGAAGAGACAGCGGATATGACGAGCTACACTCAAACGTAAATTGCCATATCTCTCTTTAAGGAGATTAAAGGCGATGTGGTAGTTGTCTGCGCTTAAAGGCAGTGACTCCACTAAGGCCAAGGCCTCAGATTCCAAAGACGTACGGAGGAAGTAAAATTTATGTATGTCAGGGATCTCGGCATTTTCATGAATTAGGGAGCAGTAAAGTTCGTAAAAAGAATACCATTCACTTTCCTTGCCTGAGAAGTGCGGTAGGCTTATCTTAGGAAGTAACGGTGTCGGTTTGTTCTCGTGAACTGAAGCGGGTGCGAACTGGGCCGGATTGATGACCTTAGTGTCCGGTTCTGAGATATTGGGGATCAGTTGGTGTATTATTTTAAAAGCAGAACCTATGCCTTCGTAATATAAGTTCTCTACTTCAACACGATCTTCTGTTTGATTGAGCATGCAAGTTTCAATTTCAGTTTGAATGTTACAGTAGTTTTCATAAGAACGTTCAAAATCCTTTACACGATGTTTCAACAAATCTAATTGCGCGTCTGAGGGATCTAATTCTTTTATGTACCTTCTGAATCGGGTAATTTGCCCTTTATAGGATGCTCGTTTAGAAGTAAGTTTTTCATCCTTATCCTTATCAGTGGGAGCCATATTAAAGAAGATGAATGAAAATGTAACTCACGAAACTGTGGAACCTTGGAAATGCTGTCAAGCTGGCAGCAGCGAATGAGTAGAAAGAATGGGACACACCATAGGAGACAGGAGCGGCCTCTTTCCCGTTCACAGGCTTTGCACGATATGGTTGTAGCTGAAATATTCAACACAGATATTAGAAATATGCAAAGTATTGCCAAATGACACTTTTTTAAAGAGAGAAAAGAAAAAATGGGCTCTCCCGGGTTTCGGCACCAAATTTTGGGTAGATTATAGGCTAGGGAATAACCCACCCACCAAGGGAAGATGATTAAGAGAAGGAAGTAGATTTGGGATTTGGAAAAGAAGGATAGAAAAATAGGAGGAGAGTCCCACAAAATTAATAAGTTGAGGTTTAAATACGCTTTGGAGCAGTTGCAAATGGAAATTATCTCTCGGATACCTAAAATAGGTACGAGCTTGGTCGGGGCTAACGGGAACCGCAGTTAGGACTTGGGCGGTTTTCAAGAGAGAGGCTTTAGTACATTTCCTCCCGAGCATGTATAAAAGTACTATGGGGAAGGGTGATGGTCTGGCAAGACTTAGAGGAACAAATTTACTGTATGTTTTCTCGAAGAAATTAGGTTTTACAAAGTGATTCAAAGAATGCCAATGATTTAACTCAAGCTTGGTGTTTTCAATTTCCAAAATTAAGGAGTTCCTGTAAGGGCGACCAAGTGTCTCTAAGAAGGAATATGATAAAGAATTATGCCTTATTGGGTAATCTTGGTAAATGAACCAATGGTTGCATTGGACAATGGCTAAGCTTTTACTCAGCGAGGAGCCGGCTAAAAGTTTAGACAAAAAGAAACACTTATTTTTTGGAAAACTGACCATAAGTTTCCGGAGAGGGTCTCCACAAGCAGGTAGTTGGCTTAGCGAACTTTACTTGCCTTACTGGCCAATTAGAATTAGCTATTAACGCTAAGAAGAACTTTAGTAAGGTGAAAATTAAGAGTTCTTGCTCAAATGCAACAAATAGTGAAAGCCCTATTAAAGATTTTAATGTCATTGAGTGAGGAGAGTCAAGGAAGACAGGATTTTGCCTAAACTTTATATTCGCAAATGAAAAAGCGAAGGGAAAAGATTTGTTTATTTTACAATTAGAAAAAGTTTGATGAAATTAACAATTATGCAATATAAATTTAATTAACATAGTTCATTTGAACTTTTTAACAAATAGGGTCGCAGACCTCTCAACATTAAACGGTTGCTCCAGGCAACTGACAATTTACAAGGTTTCAAACCTTACATGTTTCTAAAATTTTCATAAGAGTTAAACCAATAAACAATGAAATAATTAAAGCTTAAACGTGAATTAGAGTACAAAAAGTGTACCTTAAGAAATTCTTGAGAGAATGTTCTAGAGAAAATAACAACTTTGAAAATGACGATAACAACAACGTGAAAAATAAGATAGAAGTTCCTACAACTTCTTATATTTATACAGAGTTAATATATGAGAATTACACAAAGAGGGCAGGTCACTTATTGTGAAACCTGAAGAAAGTGAAAAGGAAGTTTCTAGACTTCCTATGTTTAATTAGGAATCACGAGAAAATGGGGCAGTTTCCATTTCGTGAAACCTGAACATGACTCGCTCAAGAGTTTAGAGAATTGTTTTCCCTGATTTTGAAGGGAGGAACAATGTAAGTTTGAAACGTGTGTTAGACACGTATCACAAAGATTATACAGAGATACTTAATGATAAACCAACAAAAATGGAAGGGCACTTCTTAGAATGACACCTTATTGAAACCGACCTAGATTAAGAGTTTATTGCAGATTGTTAGTGAAAGGTTTAGGAAAGAGAAAGGGGAATTAAGGAAAATGTTCATGGCCTTATTTAATATAACCGGACGATCGCGACGCGGTAGAAACGTGGAGAAAGCACTGTTTATCACTGTAGTCTATGAAGATGGATTCAAAGTTCACTATAGAAACACTAAAGTTCATGAAAAAGAAAGTTATTGCAATTATGGAAAGAACTGATTGCACTATATAGATGAGAGTCTATTTCTTGAAAAAGTTGTAATTTACAATTAAATGCGCCATAGAATTTTTCCAGAGGTTCCAGCGGTGGAAGAAAGTTAGCTATTGCAAAAATTTATAAGGAAGATTCCTCATTTTAACTAGCATTTTCACAGTGCGTGAACAATACTTGACGACAAGACTCGCAGATAGAGAACAAGGTCTAGAAGGTTCCAGAACGACCTTAGCAGAAAATGGGGTTGAGAAAATCCAACGGAGGAAATAGTTTTATAATTATAGGCAGTGGGTATTAGATAATACCCCACGTAGCGAGAGGATTTCTCGTTTGAATATCTTAAGAAAAGCTCTTTTGTTTTAGTAAGGTTGGCTTATACAAGCAAAAAGCTCAACATTGCAAATCCCACGAAGAATGATCATTGCCCCAAAGTAAATCATTTCACACTGCCTATAAATTATAATTAAAACCACTTGGAAGTTAAAACCATGAAGATGAGGTTAAAACTTTTTAAAAATGGTACTTATCTTGATTTCATGTTGAAGTCGGATTTCTCACTGATGCTTAGAGTTCCAACATGGCGTAAAAGAGGGTGAGCCTCTTGGTTTGAGGAGGCAAGCTCGAGCGGAGCTTTGACTGGACGAGTCAACTGCAGACGGAGAAGTGAGAGCAGCTCAGCGGAGCACGGAGAGACCACGGAAGGGGAAAGAGTGGGGGTAGGAAACAAAAGGTATACATATCAGCATAACCAACTTAGCAAAAAATAATTTTCTTCTTGATGGATGGTCTTCTAAGAGTTGATAGTAGACGATATTAGCGCAGCATGGTGAGTGAAACAGTAGACGTAGTCCTCTTGCTCAAGGAGAAAATAGCTGACGATAGTAACGAGATCTGGTGGCCAGATGGATATGTAAGTCCTCTTGCACGATGAGGAATTGAGTAACTTCAGAGGTTCGCTACTAGATGACGCTAGGTGGGTCACAGAAGTTATATATCTGAAACATACTTATGAAGACATAAGAGATATGCCCAACAAGGAGAAAACAGATGATCACTGTTGGTGGTTGACAAAGAGGAAGGAAGAAATGAACATGCAAAGAGCAATAAAAATTATATCTCAGGTACCGTGTATTCAAAGAATACACCATACTGGGGGGGGGGTAAACACCAACAGAGAGCAAATAAACAGTTACACATTTATTGGAAGCGGAGCGATCAAAGACAGTGGTCTTTTGATCGGTCCATTTGTGGTCAAGATTCTGGCCACCCTGACTCTCCCATCTCTTCCAGGGTAACATTCGGTCACCCTACCAGAAATCCATACTAGGGGGGGGGGTGAAACATCCCTAACCAAGACCAAGTCCCCCACTTTAATGTCGGGACTGGAAAGAAACCACTTCTGCCTCCGTTGCAAGGAAGTTAAATATTCCAAGTTCCATCTCTTCCAAAAAGAATTACGGAGGGCTTCAAGTTTACACCAAGTGATAGGTAGATTAGAATCCCTGTAAGAATTAGGAAGGGGAGGAGGGGCAGAGAGAGAAGTGCGTGTAAGGAAGCGACCAGGTGTAAGTGGAAGGAGGTCATCAGGGTCATTGGAAAGCGGAGTTAAAGGGCGAGAATTAACGACACTCTCAATCACGAAATAGCTGGAAGCTGAGAAAAATAAAGCACTAGTAAAGATTACGATACAATGCAAAAGGTGAATTAACAAGTTCAAACACAGCGTATAGAAACAAGTACATCTATTCAGGATAAGAATATACCAAGTAAACAAAGAAACTATACGAGTAGAAAGCAAGAACGCCATAGGTAACGACCTAGTAGCAATAAGCAATGACCTTAAGTCACAATAAGCATCAAAGGGGTTACTCAGAAAAATACTTAAGTCAGCGAGAAACGTGACATGACAAGTATAAATGCAAAAACACATCGAATGTGACGACGAGAAAAAGCAAGTTTGTTCATCAATGAACATTAAGATCGCAAAATATGCAAGCAAATTGCAATACATAAGCGCGTGAGAAATACGCAACGAAGTTTTGAAACAGGGATCGAAGCAGTTATAGAATACGAGCATGAGTAAGTGAGAGACGTAAACAAGCACGGCCTTGACACACATAGTACAACGAGATAAGACATATAAATAGCTGACAGAGTCCTTAAGCGGAACAAGTTTATTTTGGGAAGTAGGTAAACGGCTTCTGTACTTGTAGTAGCAACTCGCCAGACAATGCTTGGCAATCAGCCAAAGTTGAGATAAGAGAAACTTGCTTTGAACTGTGTCAAGCGTACAGGAAATAAACAACAATTTGGCCTTCCTCAGACTAGTATACAAACAAGTCTGACAACCAAGCAGTTCGAAGTACACACACAACATTTGGTGAATCAGCTGTAACTTAAAGCAGATATTCAGTTTGAACGGAATGCAGTCAATCGTAACTTGGACGTGAACAAACAATTTAAAGCTATATGAAATAAAGTATGAAATCAATTTCGCATAATTGAGAGGATCACGAAATCGGACAATTTTCAACAAAAAGAAGCTTAATTCTTCCGAGCAAAGAAGACAAGCTTGGACATTGAGAAGAAGGTTATGCATAAGAATAGTTATTCTAAATGCTATAGAATTCAGAGTTTCAAGCGGTTTCAAAAGCGACTTCCAATTGTGAGGAAGGAGGGAGGAGCCGGCCGTGGCCATCCTTCTACATAGCGAAAGAAGTGAAACATAGCGTACAGCAAAGTGATGGTGACTGATAGCCATGGTTTTACACAAGGGGAAGATAGTTTTCAAGGAATAGTTTAAGCAATTAACTGCTATAAAAAATGACATGAAAAGGTAAACGAAATAACACAAAGCAAGGCGAACTTGAATTGCCATTTTGTGCGGGAAGAAGGAAGAACCATTTAAACAACTTACAAAGGTAGCGCAGTTGTTCACGATAAGACATCGTTTCGACAAGTGGTTTTCAAAAATATTGAGATTTGAAACATGAGCGTTCTCTTTTTCAGAAATAGGATTTATGTCAGCTGTAACGAAATGACATTGCGCTTTGGTTTGAGCACTGGTATGGTTGATTTCACCAGTAATAACCCAACCAAAATCGGTGTCTCTGGCGACCACGGTTGAAGATAACTTGCGTGTTTGTTTGCGAATGCAATTCCAGAAAACATTGGCACTGAAAAGTACATCAATGGGACCTTGAGCATTAAACTGAGGATCAGCTAACCTTAAGTGCGAAGGAATCTTTAATCCGAAGGTGTTGATAGAGTGACTTGGAGTGTCCTTGCCAACACTATTAAGAATTAGACAATTAAGTTTAAGAAAGTTGTTTCTTTGGCAAACGTCTCTGATTTTCAATTTTGAAGACTGCAAGACTTGAGTTTTCAAATTGTTAATGCCGGTCACACTGATAGAGGTAGGCGATGACGAAAGACCTAGTTTTTTAATCAACGATTGCGAAACAAAGTTGTGCGTTGAAGCGGAATCGAGAAGACCACGGGTTCTAAACCAATTTCCAAATTTTTCTTGGATTTCGAATTGTACAGTGGTCAAAAGGGTTTGCGCACTGTGAGAAGGTTCGGCATTAGAAATGCAGGAAGAAGCATTAGTTTGTTCGGAGCTGCTCTGCATGGAGCTTGAAGAGGCAGGTACTGATGACCTCGATTTATCGTGAACGTGCAATAAAGAATGATGCGGTTTTTTACAATGGAAACAGAGATTTGATGACGTACAGTTCGAAGAAGAATGCTTAGGTGACAAGCAATTGAAACAATGTTTGCTATTCAACACAAACTTCCTTCGATCTTCGACAGACAATTCTTTAAAGGATTTGCACAAATACAATGTGTGAAGCTTTTTACAGAGCGTGCATTTTAACGATTTGTTAAGCGGCCTGATATCTTCTCTTGAATGATTGAAAGAAGAACGGGTTTGTTTGTTTTCGACAAATGGGGGCTGATGTCCCTTTGAAGAAGCAAGTTTTTTTTCAAAATTTTGACACTGAGGATTCGTTTCGACCTTTTCGCACTGAAATGCGAGTGCTGTAAGGAATTGACATCGACTGTTGAGAAACGAGATAAGGTGTTCGAACGAATGTTCCTTGTTGCAGGCGAGTTCGATCTCCCAGGCCTTCAGTGTCGAAAAATCGAATCTTGATGTAGCTAGGTGAATAAGTATGGTGTCCCATGTTTGGACAGGCTGTTTTAGTTGGTATAACGCCCTGACATTTAACTGCATAGAATCTAAGAGGTCTCTTAAAGATGTGACGTCATTAGGTTTGACGGCTGGTAAGTTGAAGAGACAGCGGATATGACGAGCTACACTCAAACGTAAATTGCCATATCTCTCTTTAAGGAGATTAAAGGCGATGTGGTAGTTGTCTGCGCTTAAAGGCAGTGACTCCACTAAGGCCAAGGCCTCAGATTCCAAAGACGTACGGAGGAAGTAAAATTTATGTATGTCAGGGATCTCGGCATTTTCATGAATTAGGGAGCAGTAAAGTTCGTAAAAAGAATACCATTCACTTTCCTTGCCTGAGAAGTGCGGTAGGCTTATCTTAGGAAGTAACGGTTTCGGTTTGTTCTCGTGAACTGAAGCGGGTGCGAACTGGGCCGGATTGATGACCTTAGTGTCCGGTTCTGAGATATTGGGGATCAGTTGGTGTATTATTTTAAAAGCAGAACCTATGCCTTCGTAATATAAGTTCTCTACTTCGACACGATCTTCTGTTTGATTGAGCATGCAAGTTTCAATTTCAGTTTGAATGTTACAGTAGTTTTCATAAGAACGTTCAAAATCCTTTACACGATGTTTCAACAAATCTAATTGCGCGTCTGAGGGATCTAATTCTTTTATGTACCTTCTGAATCGGGTAATTTGCCCTTTATAGGATGCTCGTTTAGAAGTAAGTTTTTCATCCTTATCCTTATCAGTGGGAGCCATATTAAAGAAGATGAATGAAAATGTAACTCACGAAACTGTGGAACCTTGGAAATGCTGTCAAGCTGGCAGCAGCGAATGAGTAGAAAGAATGGGACACACCATAGGAGACAGGAGCGGCCTCTTTCCCGTTCACAGGCTTTGCACGATATGGTTGTAGCTGAAATATTCAACACAGATATTAGAAATATGCAAAGTATTGCCAAATGACACTTTTTTAAAGAGAGAAAAGAAAAAATGGGCTCTCCCGGGTTTCGGCACCAAATTTTGGGTAGATTATAGGCTAGGGAATAACCCACCCACCAAGGGAAGATGATTAAGAGAAGGAAGTAGATTTGGGATTTGGAAAAGAAGGATAGAAAAATAGGAGGAGAGTCCCACAAAATTAATAAGTTGAGGTTTAAATACGCTTTGGAGCAGTTGCAAATGGAAATTATCTCTCGGATACCTAAAATAGGTACGAGCTTGGTCGGGGCTAACGGGAACCGCAGTTAGGACTTGGGCGGTTTTCAAGAGAGAGGCTTTAGTACATTTCCTCCCGAGCATGTATAAAAGTACTATGGGGAAGGGTGATGGTCTGGCAAGACTTAGAGGAACAAATTTACTGTATGTTTTCTCGAAGAAATTAGGTTTTACAAAGTGATTCAAAGAATGCCAATGATTTAACTCAAGCTTGGTGTTTTCAATTTCCAAAATTAAGGAGTTCCTGTAAGGGCGACCAAGTGTCTCTAAGAAGGAATATGATAAAGAATTATGCCTTATTGGGTAATCTTGGTAAATGAACCAATGGTTGCATTGGACAATGGCTAAGCTTTTACTCAGCGAGGAGCCGGCTAAAAGTTTAGACAAAAAGAAACACTTATTTTTTGGAAAACTGACCATAAGTTTCCGGAGAGGGTCTCCACAAGCAGGTAGTTGGCTTAGCGAACTTTACTTGCCTTACTGGCCAATTAGAATTAGCTATTAACGCTAAGAAGAACTTTAGTAAGGTGAAAATTAAGAGTTCTTGCTCAAATGCAACAAATAGTGAAAGCCCTATTAAAGATTTTAATGTCATTGAGTGAGGAGAGTCAAGGAAGACAGGATTTTGCCTAAACTTTATATTCGCAAATGAAAAAGCGAAGGGAAAAGATTTGATTATTTTACAATTAGAAAAAGTTTGATGAAATTAACAATTATGCAATATAAATTTAATTAACATAGTTCATTTGAACTTTTTAACAAATAGGGTCGCAGACCTCTCAACATTAAACGGTTGCTCCAGGCAACTGACAATTTACAAGGTTTCAAACCTTACATGTTTCTAAAATTTTCATAAGAGTTAAACCAATAAACAATGAAATAATTAAAGCTTAAACGTGAATTAGAGTACAAAAAGTGTACCTTAAGAAATTCTTGAGAGAATGTTCTAGAGAAAATAACAACTTTGAAAATGACGATAACAACAACGTGAAAAATAAGATAGAAGTTCCTACAACTTCTTATATTTATACAGAGTTAATATATGAGAATTACACAAAGAGGGCAGGTCACTTATTGTGAAACCTGAAGAAAGTGAAAAGGAAGTTTCTAGACTTCCTATGTTTAATTAGGAATCACGAGAAAATGGGGCAGTTTCCATTTCGTGAAACCTGAACATGACTCGCTCAAGAGTTTAGAGAATTGTTTTCCCTGATTTTGAAGGGAGGAACAATGTAAGTTTGAAACGTGTGTTAGACACGTATCACAAAGATTATACAGAGATACTTAATGATAAACCAACAAAAATGGAAGGGCACTTCTTAGAATGACACCTTATTGAAACCGACCTAGATTAAGAGTTTATTGCAGATTGTTAGTGAAAGGTTTAGGAAAGAGAAAGGGGAATTAAGGAAAATGTTCATGGCCTTATTTAATATAACCGGACGATCGCGACGCGGTAGAAACGTGGAGAAAGCACTGTTTATCACTGTAGTCTATGAAGATGGATTCAAAGTTCACTATAGAAACACTAAAGTTCATGAAAAAGAAAGTTATTGCAATTATGGAAAGAACTGATTGCACTATATAGATGAGAGTCTATTTCTTGAAAAAGTTGTAATTTACAATTAAATGCGCCATAGAATTTTCCAGAGGTTCCAGCGGTGGAAGAAAGTTAGCTATTGCAAAAATTTATAAGGAAGATTCCTCATTTTAACTAGCATTTTCACAGTGCGTGAACAATACTTGACGACAAGACTCGCAGATAGAGAACAAGGTCTAGAAGGTTCCAGAACGACCTTAGCAGAAAATGGGGTTGAGAAAATCCAACGGAGGAAATAGTTTTATAATTATAGGCAGTGGGTATTAGATAATATCCCACGTAGCGAGAGGATTTCTCGTTTGAATCTCTTAAGAAAAGCTCTTTTGTTTTAGTAAGGTTGGCTTATACAAGCAAAAAGCTCAACATTGCAAATCCCACGAAGAATGATCATTGCCCCAAAGTAAATCATTTCACACTGCCTATAAATTATAATTAAAACCACTTGGAAGTTAAAACCATGAAGATGAGGTTAAAACTTTTAAAAAATGGTACTTATCTTTATTTCATGTTGAAGTCGGATTTCTCACTGATGCTTAGAGTTCCAACATGGCGTAAAAGAGGGTGAGCCTCTTGGTTTGAGGAGGCAAGCTCGAGCGGAGCTTTGACTGGACGAGTCAACTGCAGACGGAGAAGCGAGAGCAGCTCAGCGGAGCACGGAGAGACCACGGAAGGGGAAAGAGTGGGGGTAGGAAACAAAAGGTATACATATCAGCATAACCAACTTAGCAAAAAATAATTTTCTTCTTGATGGATGGTCTTCTAAGAGTTGATAGTAGGCGATATTAGCGCAGCATGGTGAGTGAAACAGTAGACGTAGTCCTCTTGCTCAAGGAGAAAATAGCTGACGATAGTAACGAGATCTGGTGGCCAGATGGATATGTAAGTCCTCTTGCACGATGAGGAATTGAGTAGCTTCCGAGGTTCGCTACTAGATGACGCTAGGTGGGTCACAGAAGTTATATATCTGAAACATACTTATGAAGACATAAGAGATATGCCCAACACGGAGAAAACAGATGATCACTGTTGGTGGTTGACAAAGAGGAAGGAAGAAATGAACATGCAAAGAGCAATAAAAATTATATCTCAGGTACCGTGTATTCAAAGAATACACCATGTGTTGATGCGCCCTAGTTAATTCTGCTGGCTCTGTGTTCACCTTGGGTGGCAATGTTTCTTCATGTATGTGATTTGGTTCGCTATTATCTATATGTGTGCCAATTTTGGAATGGTTGGCATGCATAGCTTCTGAGATATCCAACATTGAGCTCAAATTTCAATTGTGATTTTTCAGCAGTTGGTAGCACTGACGTCAATTTCAAATATGGCATTGAGATATTCAAGTATAGATCTTTACTCTTGCCAAATTTGGTTTCGATAGATACAGCCGTTTAGGTGTTGATAGTGGGTGACACACAGGCAGAAGGACGGACAGACAGACACACATTTTCCCAGATCGATCTCATAAGTCTAATTTTTCCTCATTTTTGCAAAATGAGAAAAGTAGGCTTACAATTGAACGTGCAAAGGGTTAATTAAATTAACAAACGAAGCAGTTATTTTGTAAAATTAAACTTGAATTACTTTTGACTTAATTCCTGGTGTCCCTTCATTAGTCATTTTCAAGAAAATTGTCGAATTTTTATTGTCTCATTCGAAAGTATGTCCTCTCTAGTTTCCAGAAATATATAGTTTATTCTATTTTTGTTGTTTAGCTCATTTATGTTTACTTCAATGATCGGTGTGCACGCTTTTCAGCAGCTGTCACTTTGACGCATAAGTGCAGCAGATAAAGCACACATTAATCTGGCTTTGAAACAGTCTACTCCAGAACTAAAGCAATGTAAGAGATACTCAAGGGTAGGGGAATGCAGAAGATTAACCTACAATCCAATGAAAAGGCAGTTTTTAGGAGTAGAAAAATAAGACTCTTTACTCTAAATGTGTACCTCAACTTTAAGTTACGTTTTTTCTCCCTTCATTTTTTTCAATATTTGTCTTGACTTGGGAAGTTAAAATGTCCACTTAGAATGCAGATATTAGTTTCATTTAAAAACTAAAATATGGACAAATAATGCAGCTATGTGATAAAGCCGAATGATGCTGTTAAATTGAAATTATGGGTCCTCCTCCTCCACAATTAATTTATTTTTTCAATCAAAATAACGTAAATTGTAAAACAAAGCTAATATATTTGCCTCAATCAATGACACAAAAACGATTCTGCTATACAACATTCTGAACGTACAGCAGATCAATTTGAAACAACTCAATTAAGTTGAAAAAGAGCGAAGATATCGAGTCCTAAAAATGCAAGTTATTTTTTTGATTAATCTTTGAAGGAGACCCCCCATTTTTTCTTTTCTTTTTTTGGCAAAAATCCACTAGTTTATATTCTTGGAATCAGTGATATCAATTTCAAGAAAATAAGATAACTTGTAATGAAATGCCTTCAGTAGTGTGTCGATGAGTACCTTAATTCCTGTTGTCCCTCGTCGAACATAGAGCATCAACAAAGCTGGTTCTATTGACTGCTAACCTCTTTACCTCGATCCAGGTCTTGCCTTATTAGCCTACTTTCGATTTTTGCAAAAAATGAAAGTAGACTTATGAGATCAACACAGGGCGAAAAAAGTGTGTCTGTCTGTGTGTGTGTATGTGTGTGTGTGAGTCTGTGTGTGTGTCTGTGTGTGTGTGTGTCTGTGTGTGTGTGAGTGTGTGTACTCTGAATGTCTGTCCCCCCCTATCAATTCGAACACGGTGAATGCGAATTGAACGAAATTTGGTACAAAGGTAGCACTTGCAAAGGACTCCCCAGTGTCATGTTTTATATCGCCGCCATCTTGACGGAAACGTAATGGCGGCCTCACAAATGTTCAAAGCTTAAATCAAATTACGACTAACCTAATCATCCGATCTCTACCAAATTTTGCAACAACATACCTTTATGGGGGGAGCATCCTTTAACCAAACAAATAGGTCATCAGCGTAATAGTTTACGGATGGCGGCCATCTTTGAGTGAAAATCGATTCCCCCTATTAATTCGAACACGGTGCAACCGAATGGAACGAAATTTGGTACGGAAGTAGTACTAACGAAAGGCACCTCAGTGTCATGTCTTATATCGCCGCCATCTTGACGGAAACGTAATGGCGGCCACACAAATGTTCAAAGCTTAAATCAAATTACGACTAACCTAATCATCCGATCTCTACCAAATTTTGCAACAACATACCATTATGGGGGGAGCATCCTTTAACCAAACCAATAGGTCATCAGCGTAATAGTTTACGGATGGCGGCCATCTTTGAGTGAAAATCGATTCCCCCTATTAATTCGAACACGGTGCAACCGAATGGAACGAAATTTGGTACAGAGGTAGTACTAACAAAAGGCACCTCAGTGTCATGTTTTATATCGCCGCCGTCTTGACGGAAACGTAATGGCGGCCACAAAAATGTTCAAAGCTTAAATCAAATTACGATTAACCTAATCATCCGATCTCTACCAAATTTTGCAACAACATACCCTTATAGAGGAAGCATCCTTTGACCAAATTAATAGGTCATTAGCCTAATAGTTTGCGAATGGCGGCCATCTTTGTGTGAAAATCAATTCCCCCTATTAATTCAAACACGGTGAAACCGAATGGAACGAAATTTGGTACAGAGGTAGCACTAGCAAAGGGCATCTCAGTGTCATGTTTTATATCACCGCCATATTGACAGAAACGTAATGGCGGCCACACAAATGTTCAAAGCTTAAGTTAAATTACGACTAACATAACCATCCGATCTCTACCAAACTTTGCAACAACATACCTTTTTGGAGGGAGCATCCTTTGACCAATCTAATAGGTTATTAGCCTAATAGTTTGCGGATGGCGGCCATCTTTATGTCAAAATTGATTCCCCCTATTAATTCGAACACGGAGGAACCTAATGGAACGAAATTTGGTACAGAGGTAGCACTAGCAAAGGGCACCTCAGTGTCATGTTTTATATCGCCGCCGTCTTGACTGAAACGTAATGGCGGCCACACGAATGTTCAAAGCTTAAATCAAATTACGATTAACCTAATCATCCGATCTCAACCAAATTTTGCAACTACATACCTTTATGGAGGGAGCATCCTTTGACCAATCTAATAGGTCATTCGCCTAATAGTTTGCGGATGGCGGCCATCTTTGTGTCAGAATCGATTCCCCCTATTAATTCAAACACGGTGAAACAGAATGGAACGAAATTTGGTACAGAGATAGCACTGGCAAAGGGCATCTCAGTGTCATGATTAATATCGCCGCCATATTGACAGAAACGTAATAGCGGCCACGCAAATGTTTAAAGCTAAAATCAAATTACGACTAACATAACCATTCGATCTCTACCAAATTTTGCAACAACATACCTTTATGGGGGGAGCATCCTTTAACCAAACCAATAGGTCATCAGCGTAATAGTTTACGGATGGCGGCCATCTTTGAGTGAAAATCGATTCCCCCTATTAATTCGAACACGGTGCAACCGAATGGAACGAAATTTGGTACGGAAGTAGTACTAACGAAAGGCACCTCAGTGTCATGTTTTATATCGCCGCCATCTTGACGGAAACGTAATGGCGGCCACACAAATGTTCAAAGCTTAAATCAAATTACGACTAACCTAATCATCCGATCTCTACCAAATTTTGCAACAACATACCTTTATGGGGGGAGCATCCTTTAACCAAACCAATAGGTCATCAGCGTAATAGTTTACGGATGGCGGCCATCTTTGAGTGAAAATCGATTCCCCCTATTAATTCGAACACGGTGCAACCGAATGGAACGAAATTTGGTACAGAGGTAGTACTAACAAAAGGCACCTCAGTGTCATGTTTTATATCGCCGCCGTCTTGACGGAAACGTAATGGCGGCCACACAAATGTTCAAAGCTTAAATCAAATTACGATTAACCTAATCATCCGATCTCAACCAAATTTTGCAACAACATACCCTTATAGAGGAAGCATCCTTTGACCAAATTAATAGGTCATTAGCCTAATAGTTTGTGAATGGCGGCCATCTTTGTGTGAAAATCAATTCCCCCTATTAATTCAAACACGGTGAAACCGAATGGAACGAAATTTGGTACAGAGGTAGCACTAGCAAAGGGCATCTCAGTGTCATGTTTTATATCACCGCCATATTGACAGAAACGTAATGGCGGCCACACAAATGTTCAAAGCTTAAGTTAAATTACGACTAACATAACCATCCGATCTCTACCAAACTTTGCAACAACATACCTTTTTGGAGGCAGCATCCTTTGACCAATCTAATAGGTTATTAGCCTAATAGTTTGCGGATGGCGGCCATCTTTATGTCAAAATTGATTCCCCCTATTAATTCGAACACGGAGGAACCTAATGGAACGAAATTTGGTACATAGGTAGCACTAGCAAAGGGCACCTCAGTGTCATGTTTTATATCGCCGCCGTCTTGACTGAAACGTAATGGCGGCCACACGAATGTTCAAAGCTTAAATCAAATTACGATTAACCTAATCATCCGATCTCAACCAAATTTTGCAACTACATACCTTTATGGAGGGAGCATCCTTTGACCAATCTAATAGGTCATTCGCCTAATAGTTTGCGGATGGCGGCCATCTTTGTGTCAGAATCGATTCCCCCTATTAATTCAAACACGGTGAAACAGAATGAAACGAAATTTGGTACAGAGATAGCACTGGCAAAGGGCATCTCAGTGTCATGATTAATATCGCCGCCATATTGACAGAAACGTAATAGCGGCCACACAAATGTTTAAAGCTAAAATCAAATTACGACTAACATAACCATTCGATCTCTACCAAACTTTGCAACAACATACCTTTATGGAGGGAGCATCCTTTGACCAATCTAATAGGTCATTAGCCTAATAGTTTGCGGATGGCGGCCATCTTTATGTCAAAATTGATTCCACCTATTAATTCGAACACGGTGGAACCGAATGAACGAAATTTGGTACAGAGGTAGCACTAGCAAGAGGCACCTCAGTGTCATGTTTTATATCACCGCTATCTTGACGGAAACGTAATCGCGGCCACCCAAATGTTAAAAGCTAAAATGTAATTACGACCAACCTAATAATCTAGTCTCTACCAAATTTTGCAACACCATATCTTTATGTGGGAAACATATTCTGACCAAACTGCAAGAACATCAGCCCAATAGTTTGCAGATGGTGGCCAAGTATGTGTGCAAATCGATTCCCCCTATCGATTCAAACACGGCGAAACCGAATTGAACGAAATTTGGTACAGAGGTAGCACTAGCAAAGGGCACCTCATATTCATGTTTAATATCCCTATAGCACGTTGTATTTCAACAAGCTACTACAACCAACATTCAATCATACTCCTTGAAAAGGACAAAGAGTTATAACAATACCCATGCATTTAGGAGAAAGTAGGCTATATGTTCTTTACTGAACATCTTGTTTTTTTGTTTCAATGTGTACTAGTAGTTAGTGGTATTTATTGCTGTATTAAGGGGCGGAACTACGAGGTCATCTGCCTCATCCCACGTATGTTTGGGTCTCCTTCTCTTCCTTGGACCCTGCGAGATTCAATCCAATGCCTCTTTTTCAATGGCTTCATTTCCATTTCGCAGTGAATGCTCGGTCCATTTCCAATTCCGCCTTTTGATTTGTACGGACATCTCAATGTCCCCCGTCCTTCTTCAAAGTTCACGGTTGGAGATTCCTTCCGGCCAAAAGACATTGAGAATCTTCCCTAAACAGCGATTGAAAAAGTTCTGCAACCTAGAGGTAATTACTCTACCTATTTTTTCTAGTCTTGCACCCATATATAAGATAGAACGGATTTGACATTATTTCGGAAATTGCGGATTTTGGTCCTCATAGATATTCTGTTATTCCTCCAAACCAGATAGTGCCGAACGAATGGGACATTTGCCTTTTGAATACGATGCGAGACATCCTGTGCTGCTCCTCCAAATAAGTAAAGCTATCTGCATCGTCTATAGATTCACCCCTGAAAACAAATAGGTCTAGTTTTTTTGGTGTTAGTTCAGAAGGCCAAGGTTCTGGCACAACCTTCACCAGGCGTATATACCTTCGTTTATATACCTTGGTCAATTTTGAGTTTATCCTGAGTCCCACCTTTTTTCCTTCTTCTACCAAGTCGTGAATCATTGTTCGCATTGTCACATGTGCTTCAGACAGGAGACACAAATTGTCAATACATTCCAGATCTTCCAGCCTACATGTTAATCCCCATTGGATGCTACGTTTCACATTTCGAGCCACGTTCCCCATCACTGCGTCAATCACAATCAAATATATGGGTGGCGACAGGATACAACCTTGGCGTACTCTTGAACGTACGTGTATAGGTTCAGATACACGGCCCTCGTGAATTACAAACACGGTAATTTTTAGCCTATTTTCATTTTTGAAAAAATAGGCTTATGAGATCACCTTTTGTCCGTGTGTGTGTGCGCGTGAGGTGTGTGTGGGGGTGTGTGTGTGTCCCTAATAACTTTTAAACGGCTGGAGCGATTTCAATGAAACTCGGTAAGTTCATAGCACTGTTCCCGACGACCCCGACCGTGCCATTCAAATTTTGTTACGTCTCACCAATCCAACATGGCGGCTGTGCGAAATATTTCACCAGCATTCAATATCTCCGAAACTATTCCCGATATCACCCTGGGATAATTTACGGTGATAAAGGGAACTACTAGAAATTCACTTGTGTAACTTTTGAAAAACTGGTAACTACAAAACCAACATGGCGACAACGCGAATTTGCGATTTTTAAATAGACGTTTCTCGCGATTTAACCAACCAAACGCAATAAAACTTGGTACAGTATATGTTTATACACATTGTAATGCACCGACATCTAACTTCGTTCAATTGTTTACATAACCACAAGATGGCGGATGTGCGAAATATTTCACCGACATTCTATATTTCTGAAACTATTAGCGGCATCACCCTGAAATTTTGTACGGAGATAAAGGGCACTACTGGAAGTTCATCTATAAGACTTTCAAAAACCAGTTAACTACAAAACGAACATGGCGGCCAAGCGAATTTGAAAATTTTAATTGGCCTTTCTCGCGTTTTAATATTCCAAACGCAATGAAATCTGGTATAGGAAATGTTTATACACATTGTAATGCACTGATATCTAATTTAGTTCAATTGTTAACATCACCTCAAGATGGCGGCTGTGCGAATTTTACAATTAAGTTTTTATTTCATGTGTCGTAATCATGCGATCGAAGTGAAAGTTTGAATAATGAACCTACGTAATGATATTCCTATAATGGTACATGACTCTATGGCCTATACATTTAACAATCCAACATGGCGACCATCCGAATGATTTAGACGGCTCTGAATATCTACGAATCTATTATAGCAATCAAACTGAATTTTTGTATGTTGATAGGGGCTATGAACATAAGTCCACCTATAGGACTTTAAATAACCTGGTGATCACAAATCCAACATGGCGGCGACGAGAAGTATAAATATTCACATGGACGTTTCTCGCAATTTAACCATCCGAGTGCAGTGAAACTTGGTACAGTAAATCCTTATACGAATGTTAATCCACTGGCATCTAATTTATTTCAATTCTTTCCATAAACACAAGATGGCAGCTGTGCGAAATTTTAAAATCTCCTTGTTACTTCTTGTGTCCTAATCATGCGATTGAAGTTTGAATGCTACACGTACAAAATAATATTCATGTAACAGTACATAACTCTAGGACCTACATATGTAAAATCCAACATGGCAACCATCCGAAATATTTAGTCGGTTCTCAATATCTACGAATCTATTCGAGCAATCAAACTGAAATGTTGTGTATTGATGGTGGCAACTAACATAAATAGGATATATGAAAATAGGCTGTATAGTTCTTCACGGAACTATTTGTTGTGAATGAGATTAATAATTTGTGGTGGCACTCCATATCGCTTCCCATTTTACCACATGGATTCTCTACTGATCCAATCAAAGTCTTTCTCGAAGTCAACGAATACTGCGTAGAGTTGAGACGACCATTCAACACACTCCTCCAAAATTATCCTCAAGGTGTTTATTTGGTCGACACATAAATGATTCGGACAAAAACCTGTCTGTTCTCGTCGGAGTCTTTAGTTTATATAGCCTGCTCTTTAATTCTGTTTAGCCTAACCCTGGTGAATACTTTGCTAGGGATTTAGGGAAGTGTAATATCCCTCCAGTTGTTACAGTTTGACGTATCCCCCTTATTCGGCAACTCCACCATCAACCCACACCTCCAGTCCATCGGCGTTTCCCCATTTACCCATACCTTCTCAAATAGCGGCTGCAACATATTGACTGTGGTGTCCATATCAACCTTGATGACTTCGGCTGGAATGTTTCCAACTCCTGTTATCATATAAAAACTTACTTGAAATTTAATGGAGGTCAATTTAACCAGAAAATAATCAAACAAGAAATATACGGATGCCATAAAAAGTCAATTATTTGAAACAAAATTACTTCTTACAGTGTATTTTAAATTAAAATTTTCCGCCTTTTCAATACACATTCATATACACATTCATGGGGACATGTATCTGGAGTTCCTTAATCTCCTTCATCAACCTGTACACACACTTTCATATAAACATTATAAAAAAATTGATTTTTCTAAAATAACACACATTAAACATACCGATATTATAGACTTAAACATGCAAATTAAAATCAATAATTGTTAGATAGAAAATTTTGCTGCATTATACATACTGACCTTGACTCTGGGCGTGTTTTGTCCTTCCACACTCAGTAACCTGTTTTGAATGATACATTTCTTGTGTTGCTTTGCAGTCGAGAGACCAAGTGAAGACCATTGACATCAATGTCATTAAAAACCATCGTGTCCCATTAATGTCAAATATTATGAGTAATTTTCCCTGGTTGAGGCTTATTTTATGCTCTATTTTTTTATTGTGATGCGTTTTGCTTGTTTTGGTCCTTGATCTTCCTGTGAATGCGTTGAATGGGAATATTCTGCTGTGAATGAGTTGAATGGGAATATTCTGCTGTGAATGAGTTGAATGGGAATATTCTGCTGTGAATGCGTTGAATGGGAATATTCTGCTGTGAATGGGTTGAATGGGAATATTCTGCTGTGAATAAGTTGAATGGGAATATTCTGCTGTGAATGCGTTGAATGGGGATATTCTGCTGTGAATGCGTTGAATGTGGATATTCTGCTGTGAATGGGTTGAATGGGAATATTCTGCTGTGAATGGGTTGAATGGGAATATTCTGCTGTGAATAATTTGAATGGGAATATTCTGCTGTGAATGCGTTGAATGGGGATATTCTGCTGTGAATGCGTTGAATGGGGATATTCTGCTGTGAATGGGTTGAATGGGAATATTCTGCTGTGAATGGGTTGAATGGGAATATATGTGTAGCAAATCTTGCGTAGCGTCTTACGAATCCTATTGCGTTCCACTATGTTGCAATTAATACTGGGAGATGTTTTGGACTAGAGATCTTGAATGACGTCCTGTGAGGTGCGCTTTGACATCCCATGTTCCGTAAATATAAATCCACGTGTAGAAGATAAAAACCGATGTTGTGATAATGGAATCGCGCGTATTGGAGCACGACTAGCATGAGAGTGCACTGTGCGGAGAGCTCCCTTGACAGCTTGTATAATGCCGCTAAATTGTATTTTAACTTCTTCTTCTTCTTCTCCTTTTTCGTCTTTTAAAGGTGCATAATAAGTTCCGTTGTCTGTTCATTCTATGCAGTATTCACGCAGTCCATGGTATCTTCAGCATTCTGCGGTAAGTCCACATTTCAAAGGTCTCTATCTTCTTTGTTGCTGCCGCATTTATTGTCCATCCTTCAGACCCATATAGAAATACAGACCAAATGTAGCATCTTACAAACCGAAGTCTAAGGTTTAAATTTAAATCCGTGCTTGTGAGGATTTTCTTGGATTTCACAAAACCATTACGGGCATTCTCTATACGACATTTTATCTCTTTTTAACAATATTGATTTTAATAAGCACGTTTAAATGTCGGTATTTTTAATGTGTGTCATTTTAGAAAAATCAATGTTTTTATAATGTTTAGGCCTATATGAAAGTGTGTGCACAGGCTGATAAAGGGAAATTAAGGAACTCCCGAAACATGTCCCTACGAATGTGTATTGAAAAGGCGGACAATTTCAATTTCAATTGAATTAACTAAGTCAATACGGACCATTGATTATTCCTGCACTTCATACAATGTGCCAACGTCATTTAGTCAGCGTAGAAATTCTACATATAAAAATGTTCAAAACAAGGGAAAATGCCACTTAAGTTGGGTCAGGTCATCCTCGACACCGTCCATCAACAAAATGAATGCTGGTTCTTCCTCTTCTTGATATTGTTGCGAAAGGCCTCTTCTCCCTGCAAGACCTCACTGAGAAATTTCTGGTTGTCGTTCGCTGTCCAGTTTACGTCGAAGTGCAGCTCTTAAGGGGAGGGTGTAAACCCTACCTCCGCCATGTTACATTTGTCACCTTTATGTTCCTTTTTCTCATTAAGTATTTAACCTATTGAAACAAAGCCTTACACATACTTAGATCTATATTGTATCTTCAAATGGTTGTTTTGGAAATGTGTGCGTTCGTAATTAATATATATATATATATTTCAAATGTTAAATTTACAACTTATTTCTCTACGAAAACATAAAATGTTATTTTTTCTATTTATGATAAAAGCAACAGAAAGCAATCAATCATTTAGTAGATCAAATTGAATTACTGA
The DNA here is from genome assembly GCA_946902985.2 of Meconema thalassinum. Taxonomy (NCBI): domain Eukaryota; kingdom Metazoa; phylum Arthropoda; class Insecta; order Orthoptera; family Tettigoniidae; genus Meconema; species Meconema thalassinum. The sequence continues at coordinate 33,913,212 of OX336390.1, forward strand.
AAGAAATCAGAGCGCTATTGTTAATACTTCCTGAGGAAAAGGAACATTTGTCTGAAAAAAAAAAAAGTGAAGCAAAATGCTCTTACAGATAGGCTAAGTGTTGCCTTAATGTGCTAAGGCCCATATTCAGAATCATCTGGGTTATCTCCATCTTCTCTGCCCCTCGTTTCTTTTTAACTTCCTAGCTTCTTTAGAGAAAGAGATGAAGGAGGAGGAGTAGGAGCAGGAGAAGTAGAAAGAGAACGAGCAGGAGGAGGAGGAAAATGAGCAGGATAAGAAGGAGAAGGAGGAAAAGGAGAAAGAGAGGAAGGAGCAGGAGACGGAGGAGAAGAAAGAGGAGAAGAAGGAGAAGGAGAAGAAGGAGAGGAAGGATCAGGAGAAGGAGGAGAAGAATGAGGAGAAGAAGGAGCCGGAGAAGGAGGAGAAGAAAGAGGAGAAGAAGGAGCAGGAGAAGGAGGAGAGGAAGGAGCAGGAGAAGGAGGAGAATAAGGAGGAGAAGAAGGAGCCGGAGAAGGAGGAGAAGAAAGAGGAGAAGAAGGAGAAGGAGAAGAAGGAGAGGAAGGATCAGGAGAAGGAGGAGAAGAATGAGGAGAAGAAGGAGCCGGAGAAGGAGGAGAAGAAAGAGGAGAAGAAGGAGCAGGAGAAGGAGGAGAGGAAGGAGCAGGAGAAGGAGGAGAATAAGGAGGAGAAGAAGAAGGAGCAGGAGAAAGAGAAGGAGAAATAGAAGGAGCAGGAGGAGGAAATACGCCAGTTCTCAGGAACAGATCTTCAAGGGGGGCGCGGCTTTAAATGGTGTTTAGCTAACATTTTCAGCAAATAAGCACACGGGCTTTATACAACACGAATCAAAATAACATAAAATCTAAAATTCCACTTTTTGACCCAAAGCAGCTTACAACCTCCCCTTAAATCCGTCGAGCGTCTTTCAGTTTTGCTTCTTTGAGTGCATCACCTACTTCAATTGGGACCAGGATGTTTATTAAAATCATTTCCTCTTTTCACGATGCTCTTCCCCTAACCAGCCTCAGAATTGTAGAACGGCGCCTCACGGATCAGACATCATGTTTCTTTACGTTTTGCCAGACGTGAACACGATTTTCTTCGCTTTTCGGAATTGGAAATGGCAACTTCCCGCATTTTTCACTACGCCATTTTCAATGACACTCACTTTGCGAAGTTGCCGTTCAATATTTCCAAAAAGTGTTGTCAGGTGGGATAAATGAATGGCCCTGTATTGAGAACCATATCAGTAACCAGGGGGATAGAATGCTGATCATAGACTTGTTTTTGTTTCTACCCCCACAACCATCGGATAATAACCGATAATTTTCTTGCACCTTGAAAATGTATCTGGTCAGTTTGTGGTTAACTGCCGACGTCAGGGACGGCTCCTGATTAAAATTTTAGGGTGGGCCTGTTGATGCTATTGTTGTTACATATTAAATATTGTTTTATATTTGGCATTTATTGTTGCCAATATCGCCATTATCATAATTCCACACAACACAACATTTGAAATAAGTTTTAATAAATAGTTGATGCATTAAAAACTGTATTCTTTATTAACATATATTCTCTCCTGTGCTTGGATGAAGCAAATTTACCTTTCGGCCTGGTTGATGAGGTCATAATTATTTAATTTCTAACTTCGTGTTCAGAGCTATAGAAGAAAATGGGTTTGTTAACAAAAAATCCACTTTCATTTTCCTACGTCGCATACAATCGACATATGAAATAACAAAGTACCGTGCCACAAAAGTTAAAAACACATTTATACAGTAGAAATTAACTTCATCGACAGATCTCACTAACACATTTGTAATGTACTTGGAACATCAGACAACTGAAAATGAATAATTATATGTTTGCCTTATGTCAGTAAGCTGCGAACGATAGCTGAATACCTGTTTAAGGGCGTGGGGTGGGGTGGACCCTTCTAACGTAGTCCAGTTTAACAGAGACAGAAGCAGGAAGTGAAATGGAGAGATCTTCTATTTCCCTTCAAAGCAACGCTATGGGCCCAATCTGCTGGCCCTTGAAGACAGAGAAAATTACCTTCATAGCACTGAAGATTTTGCGTGCAAGACAGTGCTATGTCCACTGTTTCCTCACCCAGCCCATGAAGCCATATACTTCACATGATACTTTCTGTGGAGCGGCCCTCGCTATGACGATACCCCGTACGAGACTGTCAGGATCTTAAGCTAGGGGTGAGTTATTTATAATGAATTCTCTTTAGAGGTTCTAGAAGGGTAAAACACTTTTTTTTAAGTTGAGTATCTGCAATATAAAGTAATTTTAAACGACATTAATTAAACAAATTCTTTGCAATGCTGTCAAACGGCCTTGGGTGGGCAGGGCCCATTCAGCCCTTAATGACGCACCGTCCCTGGCCGACGTTATTTAGTTTGATCAATTAGCATGTTGATGTTCTGAGGACACGAAAGATGTCTCTGTCTTGGTTTTTGGGGGCGATTCCGAGGAGCCCTGGTAGATTGTAAACTTGTACTGGTACAACTGTCGGGAATAATACTCCGCCTAATCTGGCACCGTAGGCAACATTGTATTTTGCTGCTTTTCAGTCTGTCAACACGACTGTGCCCAATGAATTGGGCGGGGCACAAGTTAAACACACTCCTGGAAAAAATACATGTATTAGTTAGTTATCACACTTAAATAGGCAATTTAGGATTACACGTTTCGTCCCTCAAGTGGCCATCGTCAGATACTGTTCACTGTGTAAAGGTTAATTTACGTAGCCTATATTCGACGATGTCGAAATGTAAACATTATGTCAGAAAACCGTATCGTAATGAGGGTCATTGTAGTACTATTCTTCATTATGAGACGGTTTCTCCAGCCAATCAGAGCTCATTCATTGACCAATTAGGTAAGGATAGCTTCGCGCATGCGCTCAAAATCCAACATGTCGGACATGAATTACATTATTTGATAGTTCAAATTGGATATCGGATATTGGATATTGTACTTATAGTACAAAGACAAAATCAGCACGAACCTTTACGGTAACAAGAAAATACTAAGGCATATGCAAGAAATGTATGAGTCTACGTCCAGAAGTTAGCCACACAGCGTCCTTCTTTATAAATTACCGACATGGAAAGTGCACCGACCCATATGTTCGCGTAAATAAACTGGCGAATATGAGACAAGAAACAGCACTGTACCTTAATATTCCCAACCCCAAATTTCTACACAGCGCATTGCTTTCAACCGACTTCGGTGACAATATTAGTGAATGCTAGTTCTGACCGGCACTAGACATCATGCAGGCTGTAAACAATAGCATTGCCAAGCAAAGTAAATGGTCACTGCTTTCGAAATTCTTTGACCCACGTATGGGCTCTGTTCAGTCAGCAAACCACCCAGCGTGCTCTGTTCACTAACTGAAGTTACTGAATCCCACAGATGGTTGGTTGGTTGGTTGGTTCCTCAGTTTAGGGGCTGCGACAATACGGTCATGTAGCCCCGTGTACTTTTGGTGTGTGTAGAATCTGTCTGATAACCGGTGTAATTGTGATGAATGTATTAGTGTGCGTTATCTGTTTTTTAATTCAAGTAAGGACAGCCGACTTTTGAATTTTTCAAATAGTTCCTACTTTTGCCGCCATCGCCACCGTCAACGACTACTAGTTCAGAACTTAGCTACTAGACGCCACCGCAGTCGGCTCTTGGCAACGAACGTAGGAACCTAAGAGCGTTGTTTACTTTCTTAACCTATACAATTAAGCTTCAAGCAGGTGTAATTAGTGGAAGGTTCTTTAACATGCCATAAATCTATGACATGGGACCGCCAGCTTTACTTCCCCTCCGAAGGAAGGCATACTGAGGGACTTTCAACTGTCTAAACAAATCCGACGACTTCGAACCCGCGATCTTGGGCATAGAATCTCAGCATGCTACCAACTACGCCACCGAAGCCACCAAAATCCCAAAGATATTTGTGAATATTTATGTTAAAACATATTGGTAATAAAGTTATAATTATCGTCGAACTTAAACAGTCGTATGCAACTCGCCTATAATGGTAATTAAGACACTCGTATGGAAATTATAAAACGAGCTACGCTCGTTTTATAAACATACTCGCGTCTTAATTTTGTCCATTATAGGCTCGTTGCTTAATGAACTATTTCACTATAGTAAATTCACTATTGTGGTTCAATAGCACGTCGTTAGATGATTATAGTATAATGTTTGATTCGCAGTTTGAATCTCGCTACACGTTGGGTTTGTTTTGTGTTACAAGGTTTTGAGAACTACTTGAATAACGATGTGTACGCACTTGTATACAATAAAGAATATCACACTATAATAATAATAAATCAAATAACAAATTTTAGCATGCTCTAGAAAAAACTAATTATAATGTACACTTAACTTGGTATTGTTCTCCTCCCAGCTATGCTCATTTATAGATTTCGGCACCGGTACTGGCACGGTGATGTCTGCATCTAGCCTAGCTCGCTTGTCATCCTGCACGCTATCTGTTGTTGGAAATGTTAACTGAAGTTTTGAATGAATTATCGTTGTACCTGAACCAGCAGAATGAGGTTGGAAAGACTTATGAAAAAATTTATGCTATGGACTCAGGAACTGTTTTCATTACTATCGTAGGCCATTTCAGCCGCCTTGCCACAACTTAGACACCTGTCCATCTGTTGCCACCCGGTCTATTAGACGGTATAGGACCCTACGATACTACGTAATACAGGTCTTGGTTTGTTGAAAATAGACACAATGTGCATCCTCATCCTATAACATGTTTCCAGCTTAGACATCACTAAGTTCTTTTGACAGTCGTAGCTCAGAGTTACTTCACCTTCATTATCTTCTTTTACCTTTTCGTAAAATACATCACTTCTCATTTTGTTGACTTTGAGCTGGGTATTCAGGTTCTCTTTTTCAGCACTCTGGTTTTCTGCTTCGCTTTTCCAACAACGGGCATGTTTAACACGTATCGAAATAGGGTGCACCGAAGTCAATCAAGTAATGTTTGCAAAACATTTGTCGATAATAGTCGTACTTGACAATGTTTTCAGGAATCTCTTCACAATACATCTTTTTAATTCACTGCTTAAATACTCCCTTTCCCCTTTGTTTGCTCAGTCAGGACGAACTCCTTAATGTGTTGTATGACCCCTCTTTCCTCGTACAGTTTCGTTCGTCTGTCGTCTCCTCTGCTCTTTGGCGTTACTGCATCTTCGGCCATTACCTTTTGACCCAAATTAGGGACACATTATCTCTTTTGATTTGTAAACTTGACAGAATAGCCGATATACTAACAATATTCCATTACTTTCTGGCACAAATTAAGAGCTCTGTCCTTTTTTTTTTTTTCGAAAATGGCACGAAAGCCGCCTAGAAAACAGTAACAGTTTTGACAGTATCGCCTCCTTTTTTGGTAAATAAAAATGGTTTGTAAAGTTTCGCTTTGCGTCATCTGTTGTTCTTTTTCGGGACGCGGTAGGCACATGCTGAGCTATGAAGTTGTTCTGCAGTAGGGGGGTAAGGCGGGTTCTGCTTCACTTGACGCCGCTGTGCCCAACAAACCAATATGGCCGCCGCGCGAAGTTGAAACATTTAAATAGACTTTTCTCTCGAACCCATGGTCGGAGTTTCACGAATGAGGTGTCGGAGGACTTGAGGTGACGCCCCTTTGCTATGGACCACTCGTTATACTTTTGAAAAAAAAAAATTGAAAATTTTTGTTTTAGAAAGTAGGTGTTGGTTTGAAAACCAAACATGATAGAACGTTGTGCCATGGCTCAAACGAATGGACTTTATGACCTTTATTTTTTGTAATAAAAATTTTTATATTTTATGTTTTTTTGAAAACACTCGAATTTTGAAAATTCTATATTTTGGAAACTAGGAAGTTTACAAAACAGTTTGTTTGACATAAATGAAATGTCCCTATGCCCTCTACCTTCAAAATAAATTTCAAGTCTCTAGAGCTAAAATTTGTGTTTTGTAAGTAGTGTGGTAAGGGGAAAGCTGCATAAAAAAGCAAGTGGTGAGCCCCTGCGACCTTGGAATGGAAGGAGTCATGCTAGGAAGGCGTGCTTGGATTCGTTTTTTTCGTCTCGTCGTGCTCTTTACGGGAATGTAGGTGTCGAAAAGGTGAAAATTTGGAAACACGTTTTTTTTTTTTTTTTGGGGGGGGGAAACCGTGATTTTAAACTTTTTGCTATATCTCACGAACCAATCATGCTAGAGTCGTGTACGACGGGTCCAAGGACTCGGGGTGACGTCCTCTTTGCTATGGACCATTCGTTATATTTTTTTTTAAATTTGGAAAATCGATTTTGAGGTAAAGACGTGTTATTTGTGATTTTTGCCGATATCTCACGAACCAATAACGCTAGAGACGTGTACGAGGTGTCCTAGGACTCGGGCTAACTCCCCCTTTCAAATGTGGTAGATATGTTTTCCAAAAAATAATTCACAAAGGGCCTAACGCCATACATGTTGAAAAAACCTGTTTTTTTTTCACTACCTGTTTATAAAGTTCATGAAGCGTGGTGGTTGAGAGAGACGATACTGCTGGGTGTGTGTTTCAACGAACCTGTCGCTGACCACGGTGGCTGTGTTCAATAGATCAATCGCTATTTCGACGGGTCGGTTTATGACAGAGCGAGGGTGCGTTTTTTCACACATGTTACATTTGACGTGTAAACGGTGATGAGAACTTGGTTCTATGTTGATCGAAGCGAGTAGAGAAAACAAACTTGCCGAGGAGCAAGAGGTGAATGTCATTTGAGCTTATTGGAAGGCGCTGATCTGACTTGACAACAAGTGCAATGGAAAATGACAAAGACGCTTGAAGGTGAAATAATCTGACCATTGTGGTGGCAGGGGAGTGCGAAAGGCATGTGAACATGTGTGAAACCACATGTAGGCTAAACAAGTTACATCTTGTCTTGCTTCGTACGTGACAAAATGCAAGTCCATGTGAAATTTGATCTCCCACAGGTGTTCACCTTGGACGTTAGCTGTCCACGTGCACGATAACTTGTAACAAGTTACATCCTGTTTTGCTTCGTACGTGACAAAATGCAAGTTGACGTGAAATTTGATCTGCCACAGGTGTTCACCTTGGACGTTAGCTGTCCACGTGCATGATAACAGATTCTTCAAAGCATGGGAATCGCTGAATCAGTAAAAAGTATGATGCAATTTGTGGGAATGATGTCACAACCAATAGATAGGCAAGAGCTGCGAACAGCAGTGGTGGGAGGTGAAGGGGAGGAGAGGGGGGAGGGGTAATGTAAAAGAGAACACAAGTGGAAAGAAAAAGAAATATGTGGAGCTTAGGACTGTACTCATAGACCTATAGGTAGTGTACAACATGTGTGAATAAATAAAAATTGCACAGGTTCACACAACATGTAATTTATTGATCCAAGAATTAAACGTAGAGTTAAACCCTAACCATTTGACATAGAGTTAATTTCCTTTTTGTTTCAACACTTTTTCCACAAGATAATGGTGAGGAAATGCTGTTTTCTGAAGTTCATAGAGATAAAATCTACCTTTTATGGGTTGACGGTTGAGGTCCTCGAGTAAATAGGTGACTGGAGTGTCCAAGTTGACTCGACGAATTCGAAATAGTTCAGTCCCCCACTGTGGCGTGTAGCCCTTATTGAAGGCAGACTTAAATTTGCTCACACGAACAAAATCCCCAATTTTCAGTCGGTGACGTTTAGGATCGGCTGTTTTTATGGGGTTAAACAGTTTATCCAATCGCTGAATAGTTTTGGTCACGAGGCGTGGCTTGGTCCCAATCGTTCTATGTTTGGTGTCATTGTAACGTGATACTAGCTCTGGTAACATGTCCAACCAGCGATACGTGCCCTGAGTGGTAAACGCTTTCCACATATGGGTTTTCAATGTTCGGTTGAACCGCTCGACCACACTGGCTTTGAGATTGCTGTACGTGGTGTAATGGTGAATATCCTTAGATTTGAGAAAACTGGAGAAATCCGTGTTGAAAAATTATTTCCCCTGGTCAGTTTGTAGCAGCTGAGGTTGACGTTTGGAGTGTTGAATAATATGTTGAAAGGCCTTGGTAACTAGTAGACCAGACTTGCGACGCACAGGTTCAACAAAGGCCATTTTGGAATAGACATCAATGACGGTCAACATATAGCGTACACCGTTGTTAACGCCAGCATAGGGTATCATTTCAACCAAGTCAGCCTGCCAAAGTTCATCCACACCTCGTGAAATCACCTTGAGTCGCGGATAGTGACGCCTAGCTGGGCGATGCAACTCGTGAGCAATACCCATTTTAATGGGTGAGGGCTTAAACAATAATTTTGGAATTTCGAAGTTCTTGTTCAATTTCTTGAATTTCCCAATCGTGACCGGTATGGCCATCTTGACGTGAAGCATGCAACAACTGTAGCCGCTGGACGAGCTTATTGGGATTGTGCCAGTAGGTAACATCCACAAGGGGTTATAATGGTTTAAAATGTCAATCCCGAAGCGGACGCTTTACGACGAGTACTTTGACTGGTGGGAAATATTTTTGCAATGATAGTTTTATATTTTTGAGATATATTGTCATTCACTTGTTGAGCGGGATCATACTGTCTTTTGTGGGCATGGGTATCCAATAAAATGGATTTATATTTGTCAAGATCCTCTGGTGTATAATCAAGGAAAGAGGGGGTCCGAGAAAAGAGCAGCTTTAACAGTCCTGGCGTTAATTTATAGTTGATGTTTTTAATGACAACTTTAGTACGAGCAAATTTAATGGATGAATCGCCAATTTTAAAACTATCATCCTCATAGCGAACACCATACGTGGTATCTGTGTTTCCAATAAATAGATCGGTGAAATAGGGTTCCAATGTTGATCCATAATATTTTATTAAAATGGTTTTAAGTTGAGCTTTATATTGAGGGGTGGCCAAGAGATGTGAAAACGGAGACGCTCTGGAAGGGCAAGGTGTATCGACCATGGCCAAGGATTTCTTTTTTCTCAAAAACTCTGCAAGGGGTGCGGCCTTTTTTTGAGGCGTAAACACTTGTTCCTCCTCATCCTCAACTTCACTAACACTAGTCAAATCTTCCTGTTCCTCTTCCTCTTCCTCAGGGTCCTCGTGCAACGTCTGCGTGGCTTGTGAAACGGTGGGTAGCGTTTCAGATGGCTTGAAAGAGGGTTTCAACATGGCTTTTAGTGGAGGTGCTAAATGTTGCTGAATAAACAAAGCATGATTTGCACGTGATTGTTTCAATTGACAAAACTTTTGACGAATAGTATTTTTTGCTCTAATAATATGCTTTTTCCATTGACTCTCTGCTAACGCCATGGTGTCTTGACAAATGACTTGCCGGGGAATGAGACAGGGCCTTAAATAGCAATAAAATGATCAAACCCTAAGCGATACCGTCCTTGGTTGAGTTCACTTTGTTTGTCAATCACTAAACAGGCATGACGTTGAGTGTTCCAGCACTTGGCACACAATTCTGTAAACATTTGAAAGGTCATATCAGGATTCACATGTTCATTATAAATGTGACGACTGTTCCTCTCGTCCTGACGAAATAAAACAATGACATTGGCATTGTCACGAATCAACTGTTTGGACATTTTAGAATACGTTTGTCCAAGATAGAAGCAATCGATATGTTTGTGACGACCCATGCTGAATTAGCTTTTAATGATGCCTTGACGTTCAGTGGATACATCATCGAAAATCATGAGTGAATCAGGCTTTACCTCATCCGGTGAAATCACATTTTCTTGCATGGAAAATGTAAAATAACCCATATTCTCTTTTTGTAATCCAGACATGACTTGATCCAGAAACACGTAGAGGGGTTGGTAGAGAGATTTTTCAAAAATATAAATATTTTGAAAACGCAGACCATTGGGCGCCGTAATGAGCGTTAGCAATAGATTAGTCTTTCCACAGCCGGAAGGCCCCAAAATGATGCAGCGAATGGAAGATGGAAACAGTGAACCATGGCGTTGTTCACGTGATGTGGGACAGAGATGGGAAACCATGTCCCCCACGGGGAATGACTCTTGCTGCTTAATAATCTTCATGTCAACTAAGGCTTAGACAGGCTAGCCGGCTGTCTATATACAGGACACCGAACCTTGTCATAGAAAGAGTAGACTCGTACTACAGGTTGACGATGGATGTCTTTGGACGTGCGTTGATGGCCAAAGCAAAGCCTGTTCCCATACATGATCCTAAACAAGAAACAGATCCTGCTAATAAACACTATGTGGGTAGGTCAGTAGTGCCACGCACAAAACAGGGAGATTATGACTTTAAGGGAAAGCGGTTAACCCATGTAAAACATCCTCAAGTGTCAACAGACATTACTACGAAAACGTATGTGGATAACAAAGTGTATGAGTTTTATGACAAAGTGCCCCAGCTTACGGTGAATGGCTATAGCGCTAATCACCATCGGATTATTCACGTGAAAGACCCACAAGACGAAGACGATGTTTGTACCAAGCGTTACATGACCTATGAAATGAAAAGGCTTTATAAATTTATCCCATCTGTATTTTTAGTGTATCTGACAAATGAAAAACCTGTGAATGACAGAAAACATTTACCGCTAGTCCATGATCAGCTCTTGACCTATGTGCTTGCTTCGGGTTTAAGCCACTATCGATTACACTATGATGGAACCATTCACATCAAATATGCCATACCGGATGAGAACCATTTACAAATAAAGATAAATGGTCATAGGATGTTGATCCATAACCATGAAATGGTCAATGCAGGTGACGAATTATCCCTTCACCTCATGTTGACATGGGATGAAAAGCAAGCGGGAAAAACCATAAACGATTTCCCACTTTATGTGGAATTGGAATATACAGCCATGAAATAACCATCTGATGTTAGTTGTGATTTAAACTTTCTTGTGAAAGGTTGTTGGTCATTATCATCATGGTGAAACAAAGGTATGCAGTGAGAAAGACTAAAAAAAGGACCTTGTCCTTGGCAAAGCCTGGGCTTAAGACATTCGTGGACAAGCCCTTGCGAAAGAAAAAAAAAGAAAAAATGATGTATTTTCCGTAAGGAAAGCCTTTCGAGCAGCACAGAGACATGTTATTCCAAAACGTCGGCGACAGGTTTCAAACCAAGGGCGAGTGATTCCCGTCCCCAAACGAGCGGGATTTTTACCTGCATTATTTGCCGGTTTGGCTGGTCTGGGTTCACTTTTGGGCGGTGCCAGTGCAGTGGCGAAAACCATTAAAGCCGCGCAACAGGGCAAGCAACAACTCAAAGAAAGTCAGCGACACAATGAAACGATGGAAGCGATTACCATGGGGGCTAGAAATGCCAATTTAAAGCCAGCTTTTTATCAACAAGGATTTGGAATTTCACCATTTCGAAATATTAAAAAACAAAAATAACCTCAGCCATAGCAAGACATGCCCTGACGCATCAATAAGTGGAAAGCCATGCTAAACTAATGAAGCTTTCTCATTTTCGAGGTGTGTTTATGCGAAACCAATTACCCCCACGACCCTGGAAGCAGGAATATGCTGTTGTCAATTTGGATGATCACCGAGGACCAGGAACGCATTATGTAGCTTATGTCAAAGAGGGATCCATCGTATGGTACTTTGACAGTTTTAGGAATTTTCCCCCCGTCCATGGAACTAGTGACCTATTTTGGAAACAGGATCAAGATATATTATAATGTGAAACGTGAGCAAACGTTTAACAGCCAACAGTGTGGACGTTTGTGTTTAATTTTTTATATAAGACGCAGCACAAGCAAAAACCCCACCAGTATGTCGGCAGAAAGTAAAACGTTTACAGTACATGGACGTGGACCTGAAGTCAGCCTAGACTTTTACCCGCCTATTGAATTGAGTGAAAAACCCTATGGTTTAGGACTTGTTTCTCTTGAAACGTACAATCGAATATACAACATACGTGAAAATGTGAACAACAAGTTTTACTATGATGATTCTGTGCTCACCCTGAACTCTGGTGGATACACGATCGATGATATTTATGAACACATTTATGTGGTGTTGATCAATCAATATGGTTTAAAGTCATTTCTCGACGGAACGCACAAGTTTGAACTTGTAGGCAATACTAATACTCATCGCTGCAGTATTTTCTCTACCTTTAACATTGACTTTAAAACTCACCCCGATTCCATTGGCCCATTACTAGGATTTAAGCCACGTGTGTTGGAGCCCAACAAAAAATATCATTCGGACCATGAAGTGAAATTCATTGAGGACCATAATGTGTCGATGACGTGTAATATTATTAGCCAAGTGTACACCAATCAAGAACCATCGCATTCACTTTATGACTTTATTGTGACATCGCCCAATGGCTATATTATTCGTGAAAACCCTCCAGTGGTGCTTTTTCATTCTGTGGCTGTCGATAGTATTAGTAATATAACATTAAGACTGATCAATAGAGATCAACAACTCATTGATCTAGATTCCATCACACCAGTGACTTACAAGTTGGTGCTAAAGCCACAATGAAGTTTGTGTATAAAGCAACAACACCGTCTAGGAATGGTGTTAGTTGTTTGCCACGTGAATACACGTTAACATCTCAAGACAAGCAGATTTTACAGCATTTGGGTTACCACGTCAACCCTCATAATGAATTCTATCCTAGAGATAGCGAACCGCATCGAGGAGCAACCAGGAGTGGTAAGAATTGATCTCCATTCCTATCAAGCTCAAACACCTGGACTCAATAACAATGATGAAATTCAATTTGTTATCAACAACCAAGATATTTACACCCTACCGCATGAAAGTGTCATTCAGATTGAAGGTCGGCTCACCAAAGATGATGGCTCTACACACACCACATCCAAGTTGGCCAACCATGGTTTGGCCTTTCTGTTTTCTGTAGTGCGTTATGTCATTAACGATATCGTGGTGGATAGCATTCGAAATGTGGGCATTTCCAGTGTCATGAAACTAAACCCCTCTTATATTGAGGAAGAAGGTAAAACACTTTGCATGGCAGGTTGGTGTCCTGACTCGACCAATGACTGGATGGTACACACCGATGGGACCTTAACTGGATATTTACCTCTTAAACTGATTTTAGGCTTTGCCGAAGATCACCAACGCATTGTGGTCAACGCAAGGCAAGTGCTTTACCTAGTGAGAGACAGGAGTGATAATAATGCACTCAAGGGAGCCGACAATGCCCCCATAGATTCAAAAATTCAACTACAACGCTTGCTATGGAAAGTGCCCCATGTGATTCTTGACGATAGCAAAAAACTGGACATACTCAAAATGGTAAAGAGAAATATGCCTTTACCCATGGAATTTAGAAGATAGGCACTCCATGAGTATCCGCTATTGCCTACCACCAACACACACAGTTGGTCTGTAAAAACAGCTCGCTATACAGAGAGACCTCTCTGCCTGATCGTGGGTTTTCAAACGAATCGCAAGTATCAAAAAACCAAAGATGCCACGCAATTTGATCACCTTCAATTGAGAAATGCACTTTTTTTTCTCAACGGAGCTGTGTTTCCCTATGAAGGACTGGATTTTGATGTTTCAAAAAATAAGTTTGGCCCCCTGTACGACTTGTTTTCTAAATTTCGATGGTCGTATTATCAAAAAGAGAACGGCCCCATGCTGCTACCCCAAGCGTTTAAGGCAAGAGCGCCACTGATTGTCTTTGACTGTTCTTACCTGGAAGAGTCTGTCAAGCCATCCAATATCGACATTCGACTAGATTTTGAAACGCATGACAATGTACCAGCCAATACGACGGCCTACTGTTTGATTATTCATCACAAACAAGTCAACTATTATCCACTGTCCAACCAAGTGACGAGTGTATAAATAACAGCTCAACCCACGTCAAGCCGCTCAGTCATGTCTTGCTTTAAAGCCTCAAGAGACGTTACATCCATGAATTTAAACTCTGAGGAACAACGTTTCAAGACGTTTGCCACGTGGCCGGTGCCTTTCATAAACCCTCAAGCCTTGGCGGCTGCTGGATTCTACTATTTAAAAACAAGAGATGAAGTGAAATGTGCCTTTTGTTCCATCATCATAGACCAATGGCAGGAGGGCGATGAACCCATGCAGGAACATCAGCGCTGGTCACCCACCTGCCCCTACCTGTGTAGAATGGAAGTGGGAAATATACCCTGTCATTCAATCTATCCCTCACTTGTGTCTCTGAGTGATGAAAAAACAAGTTACGATACGTGTGGACCGTATGGTGTCCATGGTGCTTCGGTGAGCAGCTCACCATCAAATACGCCTAGTTTAGAGACTTTAGGACATCATCGGTGTTATGGACGTTACAAACACAAGAGACTATATTGTTGTATCAGTTGGTATCGTCCTTATCCCAAAATGACAAAAGCCTGTAAGACGTGTTATGATAATAAAATGATGTAATTCTTAAATTCTTATTTTTACATGTCCCCCTGTCCTACCCTAACCTCAATTTGAAACTAGCATGGCAGGTAAGTCCATGCCATGATCACACTTTAGTGGTCGATCGTCAGCCAGTCGTCAGTTGAACTTGGTCCAGGCAAGCGTCAACATGTTGCGCACACTCATTGTGGATTGCCAAGGGTTTAAAATAGGTGACAACAAATTTATATTTAAACAAGTGGCCATTATCGATTGTACCACGTTTTGGATATCGCAAGCTACGCATTTGCTATTTAAACCACCCCATGCTTTTGATTTGTTGTGTGAAAAAGACCGTAAACAAACCCAGTGGATTGAAAATCATAGGCAACTAGACTGGAATCAGGGAACCATTTCCTATAAATATTTGGACGTGGTCATGAAAGCACACTTGTCCTCGGCCAATGTGGTATTTGTGAAAGGTAATGAAAAACGTCAATGGTTGCAACCATTTTTGGAGTCTTACTGCCATTGTATCGACCTCATGGAGTTGGGCTGCCCCTCCCTGCAAACGCTCATGGATACTTGTTCCTGTGACAGCATTACCCATACAGCCCTATCGCATGCGTGGCATCTCTTTCATTGGTTAACCACTCAAGCCTGCTGGGAGTTGTTGAACAAAATTATAACTCAAGATTTACCTGTGAATGACGCCAGTGATATTTCTACAAGCGACGTGTAAACATCTACAGCACGTGATACCATGGAGAAAGGCAATGCTACGGACAAAGCCATCGGCAAGTTCTTTGTGTGTAAAAAGAAACTAGACAGTTTTACCAAAGAGGAACTCTTGGCGCTGCCCAAGTTGTTCATTTATTATGTGGCCGCCAACGCGGTGAAAGAAATCTGGCAACATGTACCAAAATCATGGACTCAAGACCCTGTGTTGAGTGAATTGCAACCCTGTACGGATTACGATCACCATAAGCAAGTGGCCATGGCAAAAATACCGTCTATGCGTCAGTGTGCGACTTGCCAGCTAGTGAAACTGTATCACGGTCATAAAAGTCCATGTAAAGACTTTGTTGAATCATTCCACGGGTGTCATGGCGAGAAAAGGCAACAACAACAACATACACAAACATCGTCCACAGAGGAGGAGGAAGACCAAACCTTTTTACCATCGATGGAAAAGGATATGCCAGACCTGTACTGGCAATGGCGTCATTGACAAAGTGATTCAATACCTACCTTTCGAAATCCATCTTCCAGGTTATCGTTTTTGCGGCCCTGGAACTCATCTTGAAAAACGTTTACAACGTGGTGATGTACCCATTAATCTTTTGGATCAAGCATGCAAGGAACATGACCTTTCTTATCGCCATAGTCATCCTGGTTTAAGACATGTGGCAGATAAATTGTTATTGAAGAAAGCTAAACAACGTTTCACATCCAGTGATGCCTCAGTGGGTGAAAGAATGGCAGCCCTGATTGTCATGAGTGATATGAACGGAAAGTGGAGATGCATGGACATAAACATTGAGGAGTGAGGAATTGGGATTGGTTTGTATTCAATTTTTCTTTTGTCAATTCACTATGACTATGAAATAAAAACAAAGGTTTACCAGAGCACGATGTTTTGTTATTTTTAATTTTAAGAAATCTTAATGTTGATGGCTTATGTTTCATTTTACACATTTCACACATGATGAATTCACACACTGCCATTTGTCATTTTGCAATTTACAGATTTTAAAAAAGTTCGTTTCAAGTTTAACGTTTTTGATGATATGGATTTTTCCATTTTGCTGATGACACTTTTTATACAATGTCCGTTTGAAGTTTTTTGAATTTTCAAATTTCACACATGGCCATTTCCAGTTTTTTTTTTAATGTCCGTTTTAAGTTTTGCGTTTTTGGTGATATGGAAACATGGATTTTCCATTTTGCTGTTTTCACATTTTTCCATTTGGTGTATGTCGAAAGTTGAGATTTGACAATGATGTTGATGCAAGTGCTTGACCATGGCGATGCTGCAATGTGTTTATGGGTGTTTGGAGAAACGTCGAGGTCTACGACTACTGCAGGTAAGACTGTTTTTACAAAAATAATATCTTTTGACTGCCACATTTCAATGATAAAACAAAACTATTGAAAACAAAATGAGTATATAAGTGACCATTTACCCCCTCCCCACCCACCCACCCTACCTCACCGTGTTTGCTCTGGTCAACCATACACACCAGCTTTCTCTCTCCACTCATACATTCACACCTGTCTTTGGGAACAAACACAACCACTTTATTTATTCCCAAAAGCACATTCTCGACATGCACACTCATCCCAAAAGAACTTTTTTTAGTTTATCATTTACGTTACGAAAAATAATTAAATACTAGTTATTAAAGTTACTAAAAATCTTACTTATTTCATATTTACAATAGAAAAACTTTTTACAGCTTAAAAGAATCAAACTATTCACCAATCAAAAATAAAAATAAAAAGGTTGCATAGAACTTTTTTAAAGAGCAAAAGGTCCAAGTGGGTTGCCACTATTTACAAAATCTACTATTTATAATGGCAGAAACCAATATTTACAAAATACTAAATCTACAAGTTACATAAAGCTATGTCCCATAAACGATTAAACAATGAAATCACACCTCCTCCTCCTTGCGATCATAACCCCCAGGGCAGGCTGGTGAGCAGGTCATCAGCCCACACACGTTTGTTATCCATGGAGGCGAGGGTGCGTTTTCTCTGTTCCACAAGATACAAATGATGGTTGCTGGATTGTATCCTGCACTGTGTATGAGACATAGCTTTGCCAGTGTATAAAACCGCTAGATAGTCATCAACACGTAGCGATTTTACCACTGCCCTACCTACACCTTTTTCTCTTTTGGCTTCCTTTCAGTCGAGTGTGCGATAAGCATACATTTTTGAGGCTAAACCTACGAATTCCGTCATAATGGAATCACCGCATTCATCTTTTAAAACGCCCATTTCCTTCTTGTTTTTATGGGCAGCTGAAACACGTTGTCAGCACTATAGCAAGAGGTGTCGAACCAGTCACTATGTTGCCTCATGACGTCATAGGGGTTGCAGTGGCGAATGTGGTAAATGAATGAGTCCGTGTCCATATACAAAAGAGAGACGTCCCCAAATGGCGTTTGGCAAACTCATAGTGAAATCGATACATGACCGATTAGGAAAGTCTAAAATGACTTGACCAAAGTAAATGGGTTTATCCATGGTCACGCTGGTCTTACTCATTTCAATAGTAGCCAAATCCTCATCGATAATTTAGATCGATTTGAAATTTGGCTTGGCAATGTACCGCCGGGCACCCCACCGCCCCTCCCAGACATTCACCAATTTAATGTCACGGTATTTGCGGACATTCTCCATAGACTTGCCATAGATGCAGTTGTTCATTAATTTAAAAAAAAAAATCAAACTGCTGTGTTGCCATTTGTCGGTGCTCTGTGTTGAGTCGCATGTATGGCTCAAGCCATGCTTTTTGAGCAAAATAAATACCCCTGTGGATTTTCTTCAACACCAAGCCTTGGGCGAGGCATTGCACCAACATTTGGATATGTAGCACATACCGATTTTTGTTGTAAAGTGTGCCCATGAGTTTTTCAATTTTCACTTTACTGTCAGGGGGGACCATTTGCTCAAGGCAGAATGGGAAATCGGCATGTTCATCATACAAGGATGAGGGATATTCAGTATCCACTTCTAGCACATATCCACGGCCTGTTTCTTGGCAAGCCATGTTCACATCAAATTCTGACACTTGTTTGTCTGTCAGCCAAGCAAACTTCCCATAGGGCAAAGGCTGACTCATGGCGTAACCGTACAAATTATTCACGTCATAGTACATTAAGTGCGATTCTGGTTTGTCTGGTGAATAATCAGGCATGTAGACATTGTTCGCTTCGGCATGGCGCTGGTTAAGTGACACAAAACCGCCACAAATGCCCTTTTCAAAAAATAGAACCATGTCTACATCAGTGAGTAAATCCAATTCCACTTGAGTGTATTTTAAAGCGGCATCAAACGAGAGTCCAGGACTCGTATAATAGTGAGCCGGGTCAAGACCGTAAATGTGTTGACACAAGTTACGGAATTTTTCAAACACATCGGTGAGTAGCAATACTTCCAGTTTTATGTAATGCAATGCATATTCACTTAGCGTCTTCATGCCGAACACTCGCCAAACTTGACATGCATGTGCATAGTCTTCATCGGAAACGGTACTGCTTGTTAGTTTCGAGTAAAATTTCTCTTGTGGTGGGAGTTTTCTTTGCTTTAACACGTCCCAGCTATTGCAGAAATCATACGGGAATATACCTTTCCGAATGCACAATTGAAATTGCTCAGGATCATTAAAATGCATTCTAGTATTTTTTAATTCCTCCTCATTCAAGCCATTCACGAGGCTGTCAAGCGAGGATGTCATAAACTTAAAGGAATCCAAAAATCGAATGCTAAAGTCGCCCAACCTCCATGTCAGGGCTGTAAAACGCTCATGGTTTTGGGGAATAATGGTAAACGAGCCCTTGTTGACATGGCCCAATTCACGAATCAAAAACTGAATGTCATAATTCGCCAGATTGTGGAAAATGACACTGATGAAACGAGGAGCTGGAAAGTTCAAGTTGCATTTGCTGTGCGCTGCTCCACGAAACTCCCCTGTAAAATGCGAGTGGTCTCTGACTTTTTCCTCTCCACTTAAAATAGGCTTTTCGCAAATATGGCATGTCGTGGCATGCTCATACTGCTGCTGCTGTTCTTGAGATAGGCTCATGGGTACTGGGTGGTCCAGTAATTCCTGTACATCATGAGTCAACTTGACAAGTTCATCCAAGAACCATTTGGCACAATCTGGCCCCTAGCGGTATTTGTAAACGGATTGTGTGGGGTCATAGGCACACACCACATTAAATCCTATGGCAAATTGTTCATGTTTTTGAATGGGTGTGGTTGAGCTAATGGTGGGATCTGGTTCACATCCCGCCATGGGTGTGGGGAGAGCTTCGAAATCTGCATATACCACATAGGGAACAGTGTCACGCTTGTGAATGTCCTTAAACTTTAACACAGCCTTGTCCCCTTGTGGCAATATCAATCTCACTGCTTCTTGAGAAACATAATCTACCCTATGACGTTCCAAAAGCGTAGGGGTTTTAAAATATTGCAAGCATCGATCACAAGTATATTTTGAACGCTTGTCCTTAGACATTTGACTGCTTAGCAATCTACTCAAGCTTTTAATGAGGCAATAGTGATTCGCCTCCCCCTCAGATAGATATAAAAGATGAATGTGGTGACGTTTCGGTTCTTTTGTAGCATAAAGAGGACCCACAATCTCATCACCATCAAGGCCATACACCATGAACGAAAAGTCCTGGTTGTCTTGTTCAAACCTATGGATCTCGGTTAAGTCCATAGGGAACGACACTCGAGTTAAATTTAAAGTTTGTTTCAATTCTTCAAACTTGGCCTTGTACTTTCCTGGTCGAGAACCATTACGGTCTTGTGGTGGCTGCAAATACGCGGCCACACACCACAGGAAGCAATCATTGTCATAATTCTTTATATTCACCACAGCCTTTTTCAATGCTATTGCTGGTGGTGTTTTAATATAGCTAGACCCAGCATTCAACGGGTTGAAATGACAAATGTTGATTTGTAGATGGTGAATTTTGTCGAAGGCGAGGCCACTCGATCCTTGTTGCAGTTTATCAAATTTTGATAGCAAGGCATTCACTACATGGCTTTGATACCACTCGTTCAGATTATCGGCTATCAAAAGCTCTTGCATTTTACTGCAAATATAAAATGTCTCTTTATGCTCCACGTCCTTCTTTTTATATATGAAATCGCACACCAGTTCTGTATTCACCTTTAAAGCTGTATGCAACCTTTGTACTGTACAAATTTCAATTTTAAAAATTTCAAAACAAGATTGTAAACATTATTTGGGAATCAAACTTTTTCTAACATTGACCACGCGGCCAGAGCACACACGCGATTTGAAACAAGACTCAAGGGGCTCCCAAGTTAACGTATCCGCAGCAGTAAAAGACATTATTTTGAAAGAACACTCTCACCTGAGTTTTCAGCTGTAGACTGCTTGACAATGGCCCCAAACACACACGTTCCTGGTTATCAACAGAGGTCAAGCGTTTTCCAACACTCTAAAAAGAAATAAAATAAACCACCATAAGTATATCCATTCCATATAGTTTATGCATTTCATAAACAAAACAAAATCAAACAGGTTATATATCAATAAAACAAATCTCACCTTGACGTGTAATGCTTTGCTATATTCCCGTCTCGTGGGCTAGTGTGGAAATGGTTTCCTTTTCTAGCTGTCTGTCTTTCTCTTTCTTTAATATATTTCCCACAGACACACGACAGGTAGGCTATACACGTTATCTGCAAACAAATAAATAAATAAAATCATTAATTACCTAATCAATAAATAATTGCATGTATTTATATAAAAATCAATAAATATATAAATATATACCTACCCCACAACAAGGTTAAGTATTTTCCAACAACACCAAAACTGTTAAACAAGACCAGGGGTTTCATGCAACGCAGTGTGTTCAAAGGTAGTCACCTAAGTGAGAGTGGAAATAATATCGACATGTTTTTATATATGTTACGTTGCATGTATAATCTTTTTTTTTATGCTTTGTACATTCAAACGTCCAAGGTAAACACCTGTGGCAGATCAAATTTCACGTCAACTTGCATTTTGTCACGTACGAAGCAAAACAGGATGTAACTTGTTACAAGTTATCGTGCACGTGGACAGCTAACGTCCAAGGTGAACAACTGTGGGAGATCAAATTTCACATGGACTTGCATTTTGTCACGTACGAAGCAAGACAGGATGTAACTTGTTTAGCCTACATGTGGTTTCACACATGTTCACATGCCTTTCGCACTCCCCTGCCACCACAATGGTCAGATTATTTCACCTTCAAGCGTCTTTGTCATTTTCCATTGCACTTGTTGTCAAGTCAGATCAGCGCCTTCCAATAAGCTCAAATGACATTCACCTCTTGCTCCTCGGCAAGTTTGTTTTCTCTACTCGCTTCGATCAACATAGAACCAAGTTCTCATCACCGTTTACACGTCAAATGTAAAATGTGTGAAAAAACGCACCCTCGCTCTGTCATAAACCGACCCGTCGAAATAGCGATTGATCTATTGAACACAGCCACCGTGGTCAGCGACAGGTTCGTTGAAACACACACCCAGCAGTATCGTCTCTCTCAACCACCACGCTTCATGAACTTTATAAACAGGTAGTGAAAAAAACAGGTTTTTTCAACATGTATGGCGTTAGGCCCTTTGTGAATTATTTTTTGGAAAAAATATCTACCACATTTGAAAGGGAGAGTTAGCCCGAGTCCTAGGACACCTCGTACACGTCTCTAGCGTTATTGGTTCGTGAGATATCGGCAAAAATCACAAATAACACGTCTTTACCTCAAAATCGATTTTCCAATTTTTTTTTTAAATATAACGAATGGTCCATAGCAAAGAGGACGTCACCCCGAGTCCTTGGACCCGTCGTACACGCCTCTAGCATGATTGGTTCGTGAGATATAGCAAAAAGTTTAAAATCACGGTTTCCCCACCCCCAAAAAAACGTGTTTCCAAATTTTCACCTTTTCGACACCTACATTCCCGTAAAGAGCACGACGAGACGAAAAAAACGAATCCAAGCACGCCTTCCTAGCATGACTCCTTCCATTCCAAGGTCGCAGGGGCTCACCACTTGCTTTTTTATGCAGCTTTCCCCTTACCACACTACTTACAAAACACAAATTTTTGCTCTAAAGACTTGAAATTTATTTTGGGGGTAGAGGGCATAGGGACATTTCATTTATGTCAAACAAACTGTTTTGTAAACTTCCTAGTTTCCAAAATATAGAATTTTCAAAATTCGAGTGTTTTCAAAAAAACATAAAAAATACAAAAGTTTTATTACAAAAAATAAAGGTCATAAAGTCCATTCGTTTGAGCCATGGCACAACGTTCTATCATGTTTGGTTTTCAAACTATCACCTACTTTCGAAAACAAAAAATTTCCTTTTTTTTTTTTTTCATAAGTATAACGAGTGGTCCATAGCAAAGGGGCGTCACCTCAAGTCCTCCGACAACTCATTCGTGAAACTCCGACCATGGGTTCGAGAGAAAAGTCTATTTAAATGTTTCAACTTCGCGCGGCCATATTGGTTTGTTGGGCACAGCGGCGTCAAGTGAAACAGAACCCTACTTTCTGCCACTGTTGTAAGAATTTTCTTGCAAAATATTTAGTATACTTTCCTTACGCATTGCATAGTTCATTGTACCTTAATTTTCCCTGCGGATGTATACAGGCAGGTTTTGGAAAGCCCTTGTGTTGGTATCTGAATCAAAGCCCAATGCTTAGAAAACGTGCATAAAGCAGAGACGATACCAACAACAGCAGAAACTTGAGGTTATGTTTTCGTTTAAATATTTGTTATGCCCTTACATTTCAGTCTTTGCCACAATTATTTAGCATGTTTCAGGAAACCTCTTCCTTTTCCCTGACGTGCCGTTTTCCACAGTCTGATTCTGGTTGCTTTCAACTCCAATATCAACGGGATCAACTATTTCAACGTAGGCTACACTATTTCTCCCCCAACTTACCGTTTCTGTTCTTTCCTCCGTATTTGGAACCTCCACGATATTATTACCGTCCATAAACACGGTACTGATTCATTTTCCTGGCTTGAAATGCCCACAAACAACAAACAACCTGTCGATCGGCTCTACTTTTAACCGGCGTGTTTTGACAAGGCAGCATGGCAGCGTGTCATTGTTGCGTACGCTTCCTCGACACTGTTGCCATCCCTATTCGTGGGTAGAATATTGACTGTTCTTGTACCAGTTAGCGGGGTTTGCAGCCGGACCTGCAAGTTCAGACGCCATACTTACGCAACTTAGCAGTCCTTGGGGACTTAGAGCATCGTAACCAACATGCGTTTAGAGGTTAATGCAAGCATACGCGATTATTGTTGTCCATTTTCAACGGCTTGGAGCAGGTTACGCACCCTGAAACTTATTTCATCGCGTAACCTTTTAAAAGGCAAATGAGGCGGTGTGCTAAAAACAAAATATAAGAAAAAGATACAGTTAGTCTGAGAGACTAGAACTTATGTCATTTCAAATGACACATGCTACAAATGCTACACATGTGGGAAAGGCTCAGGAGGGCTCTTTCATCAGACTCCATTACCCATTAACTTAGGCTTCCCGCGCGAACGGAGAGCGGGAGGTGCACTCTGCTGCATGACGTCACGCACTCGCCGTTTCCGTGACGCATAACGCCAGACCCCAGGAGTAAACTCAGACTCAACAGACTCCATTACCCTTTAACTTAGGCTTCCCGCGCGAGGAACGGAGAGCGGGAGGTGCACTCTGCTGCATGACGTCACGCAGTCTCCGTCTCCGTATCGCATAACGCCAGACCCCAGGAGTAAACTCAGACTCGGTGCATATGCACTGAACAACATGATGACGTCATACACGCCGTAACCATAACACATAACGGTAGACCAAAGCATGAAGTCGACAAGATCATTTGAAATGATAAAACGTGCACTTTGTGGCCTACTCATATGATGGGTGTGTGCTTTGAGGTTAGGGACGGAGAGTGTTCATTTTGTTAACCAATCACCTGTGATCAGCTCTGTACATTCTGTTTCTTGTATGTTGTTTGCATGTTTCATGGTTAGGGTTTTTATTGTACACATATCATTAATATTACACTGCAACAGCTTCCAATATCCTGTTTCAGTTGTATGTAATGTAATGTTTTCTGTGATTTTAAAGTTGTACAAGTCCTTATCCTTAATTTGAGTGTTGGTAAGACCAGAGAAAAATTAATTCCTATTACCAGCTTGGTCGTAAGAATATGTTGTTTTTGAAAGTGTATGTTACCTTGAATACGTTTTATAATGTGTTGGTTCTATTGATTTTACAGCACGACCATATATATTAGGTTAAGTATCACATTTTCAGTATCGCTTGAAAGTTGCTTAATAAAAGAAATTAAATATATGATTTTGTAAACTAAACATGTACGTTAGGTACCTCAAATATAAACTGCAATACCGCTTTGGTATGTCGTAGAGGTATCCTTACTCTCTCTCAAAATCCTATCCATGGTGTACACAGGCTCCAGTTTGTGCCGTTTCACAATACTTACCAACTCTCTCTTGGTCTTCTACAACTGTAATATACAGGGGATGCCTGATAAGTAATGTCGGCTTTTAAAGAACAGTTTATTTGGAACGATTTTTGAGAATAAATTAAACTTTCATCATTGTTTCTAATCCCGTGACTGTACCAGTCTCAGGGATGCCACGAATTCGGCGAGACCCACTTCCACAACTTCAATATTTTAGAAATTTCTTCCACGCAATAAATGGGCCATGGATCGAATGTGAAGGTAATCTGATGGCGCAAGATCAGGGCTGTAAGCTGGCTGTGGTAGCAGTTCGAATCCTTCCAATTTCTGAGTTTTTGCCGTGCTTGTTCGTGCAGTATAATGTTTCGCATTGTCATACTGCAAGAGAACACTATTTCGGTTAAGTAATCTCCGTCTCAAAATTTCATGAACTCGTTCCAGTTGTTGAGAATAAAGATTCGCATTGATGTTTGGAACAAACTCCCAGTGAATCATTCCTCAAAATTCCACCAGACACACAACAGCACTTTGGGGCCGAACCGATCCTCTTTAACGATGACTTTGGCTGATTGACGGGCCCTGAGCCACTGTCTCTAGGCGTCAGCGTTGCGGTAATAGACCCATTTTGCATCACATGTGGCAATTCTCTTGATAAATCAATCATCCATTGGGGTTACCGATAAGCTGACGACTGATTCATGAGGTACAGATCAGCAGTCCTTGTTTGATCTGGCGATGTGTGGTATATTTTGATGCACCAAGTTCTTCTGACAGCCTACGACTACTTCTTTGCGACTTTTCGTCCTAAACTCTGCGTACATTCAACAATATATTTTAACCTCTTTCAGAACGAGGTAAATCTGTAGTGTTTTGTTCTCCAGTGTTGAAACGTTGGAACCATCAGTGTGCCACACGCTCACTAACGATACCTTCTCCTTTCACTTCACATATTCTTCGTGCCGCGGCAGCAGCTTTGTAACCTTGTTTCCAGTAGTGCTTTAGAAGGACCCTAACCTCCAACTTTGTATGTTCCATTTGTCACTGAGTATAAACAACTGACGACTGATACATTCTACACATGGCCTCCTGTAAATAGCAGTGGTGAACCAAAGTAAACCAATTCTATCTTAGAAAGCACCAAACTTAAAAATCGGCATTACTTATCAGTAGGGCCCAGATGTCGATTACATGCCATCTTTTTGATGATGATGATGATAATAAATTGTTGTTTTAAGGGGCCTAACATCTAGGTTATCGGCCCCTGACCATCTCTTGACTGAGCTGTCTAAAACAATGCTGAAGTGCATAGAAACTCCGGACGGGCCACCCCGTCTTCATATATGTAATTTTTATTTTGCATCATTTTGCATTTTTTGCTATTTTTCCATTTTAAGAGCATTTTTTTAAGTTTGGTGGATTTCTATGGTCATATTTTAGAGAAATCGGCCTTTTAAGGTCATTTTGTTCCCAATTGAGTCATGTCACAGCTTTATGTGACGGAGTTACGTCTCTCAGAGTTAACAAGAAGCTAGGAGCTGATACAGCTTTATGTGACGGAGTTACGTCTCTCAGAGTTAACAAGAAGCTAGTAGCTGATACAGCTTTATGTGAAGGAGTTACGTCTCTCAGAGTTAACAAGAAGCTAGTAGCTGATACAGCTTTATGTGACGGAGTTACGTCTCTCAGAGTTAACAAGAAGCTAGGAGCTGATACAGCTTTATGTGACGGAGTTACGTCTCTCAGAGTTAACAAGAAGCTAGGAGCTGATACAGCTTTATGTGACGGAGTTACGTCTCTCAGAGTTAACAAGAAGCTAGGAGCTGATACAGCTTTATGTGACGGAGTTACGTCTCTCAGAGTTAACAAGAAGCTAGGAGCTGATACAGCTTTATGTGACGGAGTTACGTCTCTCAGAGTTAACAAGAAGCTAGGAGCTGATACAGCTTTATGTGACGGAGTTACGTCTCTCAGAGTTAACAAGAAGCTAGGAGCTGATACAGCTTTATGTGACGGAGTTACGTCTCTCAGAGTTAACAAGAAGCTAGTAGCTGATACAGCTTTATGTGACGGAGTTACGTCTCTCAGAGTTAACAAGAAGCTAGGAGCTGATACAGCTTTATGTGACGGAGTTACGTCTCTCAGAGTTAACAAGAAGCTAGGAGCTGATACAGCTTTATGTGAGGGAGTTACGTCTCTCAGAGTTAACAAGAAGCTAGTAGCTGATACAGCTTTATGTGACGGAGTTACGTCTCTCAGAGTTAACAAGAAGCTAGTAGCTGATACAGCTTTATGTGACGGAGTTACGTCTCTCAGAGTTAACAAGAAGCTAGGAGCTGATACAGCTTTATGTGAGGGAGTTACGTCTCTCAGAGTTAACAAGAAGCTAGTAGCTGATACAGCTTTATGTGACGGAGTTACGTCTCTCAGAGTTAACAAGAAGCTAGTAGCTGATACAGCTTTATGTGACGGAGTTACGTCTCTCAGAGTTAACAAGAAGCTAGGAGCTGATACAGCTTTATGTGAGGGAGTTACGTCTCTCAGAGTTAACAAGAAGCTAGTAGCTGATACAGCTTTATGTGAAGGAGTTACGTCTCTCAGAGTTAACAAGAAGCTAGTAGCTGATACAGCTTTATGTGACGGAGTTACGTCTCTCAGAGTTAACAAGAAGCTAGTAGCTGATACAGCTTTATGTGACGGAGTTACGTCTCTCAGAGTTAACAAGAAGCTGGTAGCTGATACAGCTTTATGTGACGGAGTTACGTCTCTCAGAGTTAACAAGAAGCTAGGAGCTGATACAGCTTTATGTGACGGAGTTAGGTCTCTCAGAGTTAACAAGAAGCTAGTAGCTGATACAGCTTTATGTGAAGGAGTTACGTCTCTCAGAGTTAACAAGAAGCTAGTAGCTGATACAGCTTTATGTGAAGGAGTTGCGTCTCTCAGAGTTAACAAGAAGCTGGTAGCTGATACAGCTTTATGTGAGGGAGTTACGTCTCTCAGAGTTAACAAGAAGCTAGTAGCTGCTACAGCTTTATGTGACGGAGTTACGTCTCTCAGACTTAACAAGAAGCTAGAAGCTGATACAGCTTTATGTGACGGAGTTACGTCTCTCAGAGTTAACAAGAAGCTAGCAGCTGATACAGCTTTGTGTGACGGAGTTACGTCTCTCAGAGTTAACAAGAAGCTGGTAGCTGATACAGCTTTGTGTGACGGAGTTACGTCTCTCAGAGTTAACAAGAAGCTAGTAGCTGCTACAGCTTTGTGTGACGGAGTTACGTCTCTCAGAGTTAACAAGAAGCTAGTAGCTGCTACAGCTTTATGTGACGGAGTTACGTCTCTCAGAGTTAACAAGAAGCTGGTAGCTGATACAAGGTAATTTAAAATATTGAAATAAAGTATTCCACATTGCTATTGGTGGAAGCATATATATCTTGGGTGCAGAAGAACGGTGTCGTAGCTATACAGATGCTCTTGTTTCCGTCGCAAACCAGTTATTAGCGGAGTGGAATGTTATCTGCTCTGTTGACCAAGGTTAGCTGTGGCGGGGTAGAAAGGGGAAGGGGTGTATATTCTTGCCTCAGTTCCGCATAGTGCGCGGCGAGAGATATCATTCATTGCCGCTTTCAAAATGCCTACAATAAAACAGAGTGTGTCAGAGCATTTAAAACAGCTAGTATCTGAATTTGGTGACGATGTGTTCTCTACCGATAGAAGCAAACTGTGTGGAACTAAAGTAGCTGCCGAAAGAAGATTTAGAAATCTATTTTGATTGACTTTTCAGTTTGAGCTTAAGATGTCATTTTTGAAATATTGGTGAGTTTTTTATTATAAGATCATTTCTCCGTTCTATAGTGCATTTTTCGAAGTTTAGGTCTTTTATTGCAGTCATTTTTGCAAATTTTAAGTGCATTTTTTAAACATTTTTACTTCATCAACATCGAGCCCTACTTATGAGACATCCTGATAGTTACATTTTAACCATCACAGTATTTCGTCTTTACGAGAAGAGAGGGTGGGAGCTTCAATGTCTCGTATGTGTTATGATTAAGTGAGAAAGTAAAAACGTTGTTGTTAAATTCATCTAGGGACTTTGTCACCTCGTGGTCATGTAACCCCGTGTGTGTGTGGAATTTGAGGATAACTTGTGTTATTGAGATGACTAAATAATAGTGTGGGTAGCTGTAATTCAGATGAGGATTGGGAGAAGCAGTTAGGAACGAACCCGGTAATCACGTGCAGTAGAAGTGGGAAATTACGGAAAACCACTTCCAGAGTGACCGAAGTGGAAATCGAACCCGCCTCCTCTCAGTTTTGCCTCACGAGGCTCAGTGTACCCCGTTCCAGCCCTCAGATCAGAATAAAATTTCTTGGCTGAGACGGGAATAGAACCTGGGACTCCGCGATAACACCCAAGAGTACTAGCCACTATGCAACAAGGCGGACAGTAAGAAAGTAAGGAAGTAAGAAAGTGACAATGTTTTTATTTCTGCTACAAGTGGCTTACAGGCGGTGGTAACACACACGTCATAACAACAAACTGTACATTCCAAAATATTCCTAAAACACCACATGAAAAACTCCACACTCAAGGGTCAAGTTTCAAATACACTGAAGAAACGTAGAGGATGTTAAAAATTTACATATATTGGTAGCATCGTTTCTAAAACTGGAGGTGCAGAGGAGGATGTGAGCAGTAGGATCAAGAAAGCAATTGCAGCCTTTATACAGTTGCATCCGATCTGGAAAAGCAATGAGATATCCACACGAACTAAACTCGGAATATTCAAAGAAATGTAAAATCAGTGTTGCTAAACGGATGTGATACTTGGAAAGTAATAAAAAGCAATCATAAAGAAAAACCAGACCTTTATAAACCAATGCTTACGAAGAATCATGAGAGTGTTTTGGCCAAATGTAATATCCAATGAACAACTATGGAAGTCCGTGGATTTACAGTTGAAGGCAAGAAAGTGGAAGTGGTCGGACATACACTGCGCAAAACCCAGACGGCAATAGAGAGGCAAGCCCTGAGTTGGAATCCTCAGGGACATCACAGAAGAGCAAGACCGAGGGAAACTTGGAGGAGTACAGTGGAGAGAGCAGCTGCAGAAGCGGCAGAACGTGGGGAGAAGTGAAGGCAATGGCACGAAACCGAGTCCGATGGCGATGCTTCGTCTAAGCCCTATGTTCCAGCGATGTGAGCAACAGGACTTATGTAAGTAAGAGTCAACCACACGATTTCAGTATGTGATGTTCTTATTTTATATATGAATTGCAGCCAATGGTCATAGTTGGGTATATTTGATTAAACAACCGAGGGCTCCCAACAAGTTCAACTTCAAGTAGTTCCAACTTTGGCTACCAAATGCTACTGTCATTAACACCTAGCGGCGAACGCTGGAACTTGATAGAACTTTTCTAACTAACCAAATATAACCAACGAATTTTGCTCGACTTACTCGACTTATTTCCTTGTATTCCTTACAGGAACATAGGGCAGCTACAAACTCCTTCCATCTCACTCTGTTGTTGACCATTCTTGTCTTTCCTTCTGAGACGACTTCTATTTCTATTGTCCTCGCCGTCGTCCACTGCGTCTGCTGCCTTTAGGGTTCCAATCCAGAGATCTTCTGGTAACATCGCTTTCTTCCTTCCGTAGTGTGGGCCCAATCCAGCGCGATTTTCGTTCCTTAAAGTAAGGACTATTGGGGCTTGGTTTGTAATTTTCCACAGCTCCTCATTTGATATCACTTTTGGCCACCTGATGCCAATGATTATTCTGAGGCAAATATTGATGAATGTCTGCATTTTGCTATTCATAGTGCATGTCTCACACCCATAGAGTAGTCTGCAGTTTGCTATTCATAGTGCATGTCTCACACCCATAGAGTAGTCTGCAGTTTGCTATTCATAGTCCATGTCTCACACCCATAGAGTAGTCTGCAGTTTGCTATTCATAGTCCATGTCTCACACCCATAGAGTAGTCTGCAGTTTGCTATTCATAGTGCATGTCTCACACCCATAGAGTAGTCTGCAGTTTGCTATTCATAGTCCATGTCTCACACCCATAGAGTAGTCTGCAGTTTGCTATTCATAGTCCATGTCTCACACCCATAGAGTAGTCTGCAGTTTGCTATTCGTAGTGCATGTCTCACACCCATAGAGTAGTCTGCAGTTTGCTATTCATAGTGCATGTCTCACACCCATAGAGTAGTCTGCAGTTTGCTATTCAAAGTGCATGTCTCACACCCATAGAGTAGTCTGCAGTTTGCTATTCATAGTCCATGTATCACACCCATAGAGTAGTCTGCAGTTTGCTATTCATAGTGCATGTCTCACACCCATAGAGTAGTCTGCAGTTTGCTATTCATAGTCCTGGTAGAACACTATGTCTCACACCCATAGAGTAGTCTGCAGTTTGCTATTCATAGTGCATGTCTCACACCCATAGAGTAGTCTGCAGTTTGCTATTCATAGTGCATGTCTCACACCCATAGAGTAGTCTGCAGTTTGCTATTCATAGTCCATGTCTCACACCCATAGAGTAGTCTGCAGTTTGCTATTCATAGTGCTTGTCTCACACCCATAGAGTAGTCTGCAGTTTGCTATTCATAGTCCATGTCTCACACCCATAGAGTAGTCTGCAGTTTGCTATTCATAGTGCATGTCTCACACCCATAGAGTAGTCTGCAGTTTGCTATTCATAGTGCATGTCTCACACCCATAGAGTAGTCTGCAGTTTGCTATTCATAGTCCATGTCTCACAACCATAGAGTAGTCTGCAGTTTGCTATTCATAGTGCATGTCTCACACCCATAGAGTAGTCTGCAGTTTGCTATTCATAGTCCATGTCTCACACCCATAGAGTAGTCTGCAGTTTGCTATTCATAGTCCATGTCTCACACCCATAGAGTAGTCTGCAGTTTGCTATTCATAGTGCATGTCTCACACCCATAGAGTAGTCTGCAGTTTGCTATTCATAGTGCATGTCTCACACCCATAGAGTAGTCTGCAGTTTGCTATTCATAGTCCATGTCTCACACCAATAGAGTAGTCTGCAGTTTGCTATTCATAGTGCATGTCTCACACCCATAGAGTAGTCTGCAGTTTGCTATTCATAGTCCATGTCTCACACCCATAGAGTAGTCTGCAGTTTGCTATTCATAGTGCATGTCTCACACCCATAGAGTAGTCTGCAGTTTGCTATTCATAGTGCATGTCTCACACCCATAGAGTAGTCTGCAGTTTGCTATTCATAGTCCATGTCTCACACCCATAGAGTAGTCTGCAGTTTGCTATTCATAGTGCATGTCTCACACCCATAGAGTAGTCTGCAGTTTGCTATTCATAGTGCATGTCTCACACCCATAGAGTAGTCTGCAGTTTGCTATTCATAGTGCATTTCTCACACCCATAGAATAGTCTGCAGTTTGCTATTCATAGTGCATGTCTCACACCCATAGAGTAGTCTGCAGTTTGCTATTCATAGTCCATGTCTCACACCCATAGAGTAGTCTGCAGTTTGCTATTCATAGTGCATGTCTCACACCCATAGAGTAGTCTGCAGTTTGCTATTCATAGTGCATGTCTCACACCCATAGAGTAGTCTGCAGTTTGCTATTCATAGTCCATGTCTCACACCCATAGAGTAGTCTGCAGTTTGCTATTCATAGTGCATGTCTCACACCCATAGAGTAGTCTGCAGTTTGCTATTCATAGTCCTGGTAGAACTCTATGTCTCACACCCATAGAGTAGTCTGCAGTTTGCTATTCATAGTGCATGTCTCACACCCATAGAGTAGTCTGCAGTTTGCTATTCATAGTGCATGTCTCACACCCATAGAGTAGTCTGCAGTTTGCTATTCATAGTCCATATCTCACACCCATAGAGTAGTCTGCTGTTTGCTATGCATAGTGCATGTCTCACACCCATAGAGTAGTCTGCAGTTTGCTATTCATAGTCCATGTCTCACACCCATAGAGTAGTCTGCAGTTTGCTATTCATAGTGCATGTCTCACACCCATAGAGTAGTCTGCAGTTTGCTATTCATAGTCCATGTCTCACACCCATAGAGTAGTCTGCAGTTTGCTATTCATAGTGCATGTCTCACACCCATAGAGTAGTCTGCAGTTTGCTATTCATAGTCCTGGTAGAACTCTATGTCTCACACCCATAGAGTAGTCTGCAGTTTGCTATTCATAGTGCATGTCTCACACCCATAGAGTAGTCTGCAGTTTGCTATTCATAGTGCATGTCTCACACCCATAGAGTAGTCTGCAGTTTGCTATTCATAGTCCATGTCTCACACCCATAGAGTAGTCTGCAGTTTGCTATTCATAGTGCATGTCTCACACCCATAGAGTAGTCTGCAGTTTGCTATTCATAGTGCATGTCTCACACCCATAGACTAGTCTGCAGTTTGCTATTCATAGTGCATTTCTCACATCCATAGAATAGTCTGCAGTTTGCTATTCATAGTGCATGTCTCACACCCATAGAGTAGTCTGCAGTTTGCTATTCATAGTCCATGTCTCACACCCATAGAGTAGTCTGCAGTTTGCTATTCATAGTGCATGTCTCACACCCATAGAGTAGTCTGCAGTTTGCTATTCATAGTGCATGTCTCACACCCATAGAGTAGTCTGCAGTTTGCTATTCATAGTCCATGTCTCACACCCATAGAGTAGTCTGCAGTTTGCTATTCATAGTGCATGTCTCACACCCATAGAGTAGTCTGCAGTTGGCTATTCATAGTGCATGTCTCACACCCATAGAGTAGTCTGCAGTTTGCTATTCATAGTCCATGTCTCACACCCATAGAGTAGTCTGCAGTTTGCTATTCATAGTGCATGTCTCACACCCATAGAGTAGTCTGCAGTTTGCTATTCATAGTCCTGGTAGAACTCTATGTCTCACACCCATAGAGTAGTCTGCAGTTTGCTATTCATAGTGCATGTCTCACACCCATAGAGTAGTCTGCAGTTTGCTATTCATAGTGCATGTCTCACACCCATAGAGTAGTCTGCAGTTTGCTATTCATAGTCCATATCTCACACCCATAGAGTAGTCTGCTGTTTGCTATGCATAGTGCATGTCTCACACCCATAGAGTAGTCTGCAGTTTGCTATTCATAGTCCATGTCTCACACCCATAGAGTAGTCTGCAGTTTGCTATTCATAGTGCATGTCTCACACCCATAGAGTAGTCTGCAGTTTGCTATTCATAGTCCATGTCTCACACCCATAGAGTAGTCTGCAGTTTGCTATTCATAGTGCATGTCTCACACCCATAGAGTAGTCTGCAGTTTGCTATTCATAGTCCTGGTAGAACTCTATGTCTCACACCCATAGAGTAGTCTGCAGTTTGCTATTCATAGTGCATGTCTCACACCCATAGAGTAGTCTGCAGTTTGCTATTCATAGTGCATGTCTCACACCCATAGAGTAGTCTGCAGTTTGCTATTCATAGTCCATGTCTCACACCCATAGAGTAGTCTGCAGTTTGCTATTCATAGTGCATGTCTCACACCCATAGAGTAGTCTGCAGTTTGCTATTCATAGTGCATGTCTCACACCCATAGAGTAGTCTGCAGTTTGCTATTCATAGTGCATTTCTCACACCCATAGAATAGTCTGCAGTTTGCTATTCATAGTGCATGTCTCACACCCATAGAGTAGTCTGCAGTTTGCTATTCATAGTCCATGTCTCACACCCATAGAGTAGTCTGCAGTTTGCTATTCATAGTGCATGTCTCACACCCATAGAGTAGTCTGCAGTTTGCTATTCATAGTGCATGTCTCACACCCATAGAGTAGTCTGCAGTTTGCTATTCATAGTCCATGTCTCACACCCATAGAGTAGTCTGCAGTTTGCTATTCATAGTGCATGTCTCACACCCATAGAGTAGTCTGCAGTTTGCTATTCATAGTGCATGTCTCACACCCATAGAGTAGTCTGCAGTTTGCTATTCATAGTCCATGTCTCACACCCATAGAGTAGTCTGCAGTTTGCTATTCATAGTGCATGTCTCACACCCATAGAGTAGTCTGCAGTTTGCTATTCATAGTCCTGGTAGAACTCTATGTCTCACACCCATAGAGTAGTCTGCAGTTTGCTATTCATAGTGCATGTCTCACACCCATAGAGTAGTCTGCAGTTTGCTATTCATAGTGCATGTCTCACACCCATAGAGTAGTCTGCAGTTTGCTATTCATAGTCCATATCTCACACCCATAGAGTAGTCTGCTGTTTGCTATTCATAGTGCATGTCTCACACCCATAGAGTAGTCTGCAGTTTGCTATTCATAGTCCATGTCTCACACCCATAGAGTAGTCTGCAGTTTGCTATTCATAGTCCATGTCTCACACCCATAGAGTAGTCTGCAGTTTGCTATTCATAGTGCATGTCTCACACCCATAGAGTAGTCTGCAGTTTGCTATTCATAGTGCATGTCTCACACCCATAGAGTAGTCTGCAGTTTGCTATTCATAGTGTATGTCTCACACCCATAGAGTAGTCTGCAGTTTGCTATTCATAGTCCTGGTAGAACTCCATGTCTAACACCCATAGAGTAGTACCGACTTCACATTACTCTGTTTTCCTGCTCATCTGCTTACTCCTCCAGATGGGTCTTAGTTGTGCAAGCGCGGCTCTAGCCTTCTTGATCCTGCTTTTGATATCCTCCCCTGCCCTCACTAATGCTGCTCAGGTGGCAAAACGATGTCACCCTCTCTATCTCTTTCTCTTCTAGCATTAATTGCTTCTCTCTCTTGTTATTGACACGCATATGTTTCGTTTTATTAGAGTTTATATTCAGGCCTACTTGTTAGAACGCTTCTAACTAACCAAATATAACCTACTAATTTTCCTACACACTACCAATTGCGTGCCATAAATCTATGACATGAGCCCACTGGCTTTAATTCCCCTCCGAAAGAAAGCATATACAAGTATTTTAACCCTCTTAAATATCCAACAAATTCATCCGGGTTTGAAAGCACGATCGTGGGCATAGCAGATCAGCATGCTACCGACTACGCCTCCGAAGCCGTAATGTTTTTAAGTTACGATACCATCTCCCATTCTCACTTACAATTAGTAGTAACTCGACTTCACTTAATTATTCGTGAAGTTCAAACTAAAATAGAACGTCTATCATTAAACTCCTAATTAAATAAAACACAATATACAATGTGGTAAACTACACTTCACAACACCTGCAAATAAGATCACTTTATTTGTAAACTAACTTTCCTTTCGAACACTTGCAATGCCCTGGGGATTGAACCCAGGACAACTGGCGTCTGTTACTCATCACGCGTTGCCGGTCAGAATTCTCAGAATGGGGTTGCCTTTGTATACTGTAGCTATTGTAGTCAATGGTATTCAGTACCTGCTCCTAGATGTTTGAGTGAAATTGTGCCTGGATTGGCGATCCATTTCTGTGCATGATGAAGCATTATTGCAAGTAACGGTAAATATAGCTCAGCTACTCTTCAAAAGTAAGTGTTACCAAACCAGGAATAACTTTATTGGAATATAGAATCTATGTTTGGTGTTGTGCTCCTATTTAAAATCCACACATTTTCTGGGGAGTCCTCTAGTCCCCATCCATTGTGTGTTCTGTCTGGTACGTACCCAGCCCGGAGGCTAGATGACCTGGTAGTTCCGGCCCTTATAACAGCATTAACTAACTAACTAGTTGGATCTTGGAATTATGGATAGAAACAGAAAAGAACCAATGCAGTGGTATAGACGCGTACTAGGAGTGAGGTAGTTTGTCATTACTTTCCTCACTAAGCATGTACATCAGTACCAACCCCATGTGTAGAACCTGTCACGACACCCACCGGATCTTGCTGTGCCCACATGACATCACTCAGCACCAATCATAGCTTAGTAGCTTCCATACAATTACTGCCATGAATGAGACCATGACATCTGTGAAAAAGCCACATTTTACTGTAGCCTGTGCTAACAGACAACCTCAAAAATGTTGCATTCATCGAGATATTCTACAAAAGGAATAATCCATATGAGAGGTCTGGTATCAAAACAACACACAGCACTTCAACAAAATATTTCAGGAGACACATAAAACTGAATAAGTCCTTTGTTTACTGACAAATAAATACGTCTCTTTTTTGAGAGTTGTAAGTGATATAGGCAAATATTTCCCAAAAGTTTCATAACTCATGCTGTTTTATTTTCCTTTCTATAAGCGTTTTGTTTTAAAACTTGCTGATGTATCTTGTTTTGCCACTCAGTAATCGGATGCATCTCATTTTGAAAATAAAATAATCACTCGTCACAAGTATTAAGTCGATTTAACACACCAATACAAATGTAAACACACCGGCACTAACAGAAGCAGCACTCAGCTGATGCACTGATCGATGCGAAATAGACCCTACCAAGATGTGTCTTGCTTCGATACTTATTCATCTAATTGTATTATTTGGAAACTAACCGACTACTTTATCATTGAAAAACAGCATGAGGTGTCCTGTTTTGAATACCTTTCTATTCCCACATGTAAAGAGGGCATTTAGGACTTTGCAGACTTTGGGAAACGTTTTTCAATCCATATGAGAGACAAGCTGACCGCTGCAGTGAAAGCTATGAGTGACATAAAACAGATTCATGTCCCTAAAGACTGCAATTCAACTGTTTCATGTAAAAATATCACCAATCGCATCTTATGGATTGGAAAATATATGGATACACCTCAAGAGAAAACACCTGGAAAGAGTAAAATCCATCTATCTCAAGAGAGCTTTATGCCTTTCAAAGTACACGCCATCCCGTTTAGTTTACCTGCTAGCTAGAGAGCCATATTTCATTGAAGACCTGAGACTGAACCTACTGCTGCCCGTTACACCTGGATATGAGACTCTACTGACAGAATTGAAAAGGAAGAGAGAAGACATATGGGACGACTTTTACGGCACTGACACGATGCTTTCAACTAAATGGACAAATGCATTGTATGATTTCCGTCATTTAGTTACGAGATTTTCGGTACATGGTTTTCACTGTGAAGTATGCACCAAGAAGAAATATCATCAGCTGGACCAGCAGTGCATCTGTTTGCTGTGTGGAGAGCAATGTGATAGGTATCACGTGATGTTGTGCCAACAAAGACGGGTCACACTTACAATGTTTTGTAGTGAAGACTAAGGCAATCTTTGTTTTTCTTTTAATGTTAATTTATTAATTTGGCCATTGGCTGCAATAAAGTCCTTATTTAGGAATTGATAATCAGCCGTATCTCAAAATTTCAAAAATAGCCATGTATCTTGTTTTGATACCAGACGGCTCATACACAGTGGATAGAATCTGGGGAACTGTTATATCACACACAAGCTGCGTACTCTATTAGAAGTCACATCGTCTCGTTGTCACTGTTCTATGGAGAGTTAGTGACGCATTCGCTTTGTCACCAACTCAAACAAGAAACCTAGAACACATACAACATATCCTAAGAACAGCAGGTGGAAGGCTGTCTGCAGATGATCCAATGTGAACTGTGTCGGGTCCGAAGATTCCTTGTATGATGCTTCCGATCACTTGCTCAAGTTTTGCCTCACCAACTCCATTTCGGTCCATTTATTGTAGAGCCCAACTTCATTCACCAACAAACAAATCTCAGAATACACTGCTGTATACGGAGAAAATTCCGGAGTAATTCGACCTAATAGCACTACTTCAAAATGTTCCTTCATGATATGTACGGTATTTCTCCCCATGTAGACATTCTGCTTGACTATGAATGCATCATCGGCTTGACTTTCGATTAAAGCTAAGGATATAGTTTTATTGAACGCAATATTATCAAGAGTATCATTCAATTTGAGGTGACCGATCTGAGTTAATCGCTTAATTATCTCGGGGTTAATAGTAAGGAATAAATGTTTTAACGTATGATAATAACCTCTAGGGTGGGCCAATGTCAATCCAGATTCATAGAGATCTTCAAACGTGTTAATTTCAGGATAATATTTGGTTGCAGTAAGAATACTTGTGAGAAGGCCTTGAAAAGCGTTCGTTACGATGAAACTGAAGAGCACCCAGAATAGAACAACCAGCCTGTCACTCAACACACTCGGCAGAGTAGGCAAGGAAATCGATAAGAAATAGGAGAAGGCGTGGAGTAAATTGGTGGAGAAACTCACGGATGTTCTGTTGAGACGCTGAATAAGATTCCACAATATGGCCAACAATGGTATGCTGCAGAGAATAAGTGACCAAGTT
Source organism: Meconema thalassinum (assembly GCA_946902985.2). NCBI lineage: Eukaryota > Metazoa > Arthropoda > Insecta > Orthoptera > Tettigoniidae > Meconema > Meconema thalassinum. The sequence goes on from OX336390.1 coordinate 33,952,112, forward strand.
ATTTGGTCAAAGGGGAGGAACAAGTTAAGATATTGCGGAATAAGTTTAGCTGTAGGCACTAAAAATATAATCCTATCGTGAATGATAGGCTGGACATATTCTACATTCCTGACAAAAGTCAGTGGATAATTTACTAGTGATATATCAAGCAACCCGTCTGCTATAGATTCAAATTCAGATACTTTGTTTATATATTCTGGAACTGCGTTGATGCGACAAAGAAATGCCTTGAGGATTTCTCCTATTTCCCCTCGACACTCAAAACCTTGGGGAGTTGGGGTTAAGAAATATTTGTACATTGATGAGAGTTTGATGACATTGCCTTGTGCATTGAGAGATTTCTTAGAGAATAGGGCGTCAATACCTCCATTACGTTTTTCTTGTACAGCAATCACATTTCCAATTCCAAAAGGATTGTAAGTGAATGTCCTGATGTGCTCTTTCCCTCTTCTTGTTACCGTCGGAATAGAGACCACTGCATTCAGTATCTTATAATTCCACAATACTTGAAACACTGAGGACTCACAGTTGTCCCTAGGAGAGATAATGAGCACGAGGAACCTCCCTCGGGGGTTCCAACCACTAAGTTGACTGAGATAGGCAACACTCTGATTAACATCTTCCCTGGAACACTGGTGATAGACAAGAATATATGAATTACTCTTAGAGAACTGTTCTATCTTCAGCTCTCTCTCACCATTTACCAACTGTACACTGGTATAAAGTCGCTGGTGTATAAGATGTAGTAACGTTGTAAGGACAGAGCTAAATGTATGTCTGCCCACATACACCGTTAACACATTATCTACGTCATAGTTGCCAGAATCGTTGAGTAATTCGGAGACCACTGGTGAATAATTCTGGACATTATAATTTGGTTGGTATCCTCTTGGTTCCAATATACTGTTCGTTGAAACCTGGCTTATGAATATAGCTGCCAACAGACTGAACCTTACCATGTGCATCTTCATATCCGAGTGAACCTGCAACAAACGATTAAAGCAACTTTACAGAAACCTGGCTTATATATATATATATATAACTGCCAAGAGATGATGATGATGATGATGATAATTATTGTTTTAAGGGGCCTAACATCTAGGTTATCGGCCCCTAATGGTCTGGGTGATAGAGAAAATGGCAATGAAATGGAAACCAGAACGAAAATTAAGTGAGACTGAAAATACTTACAAAATGTAACTGAGATTGAAAAGAATCACAAAATGGAGAGTGAAATACTTACAAAAGGGAATTGAGAAGGAAAATACTCACAAAAGAAATAGATTGAAAAATACGCACAAAATGTAGTTTAGGTTCAAAATACGTACAAAATGCAATGTAGAGTCGAAATACTTAAAAAGGCAATTGAGGTTCAAAATACTTACAAAATGCAATTGAAATTGAAAATACACAATGCAATTTAGATTGAAAAACGCACATTTCAGAACCAAAATACTCACAAAATGCAATTGAAATTCAAAATGCTTACAAAATGCAATAGAAATTGAAAATGCTTACAAAATGTATGGTAGATTCAAACTACTCATTTGGATGGAGAATACATACGAAATGCAATTTAGATTGAAAATACTTAAAAATGTAATTTAGATTCAAAATACCCCAAAATGCAAATGAAAATCAAAATACTTGGAAAATGCCCGCCATACAAAATGCAATTTAGATTGAAATTACTTGCAAAAAGCGTTTTAGGTTGAAATACTTACAAAATGCAATTGAAATGTAAAATACTCACAAAAGTCCCAGACCATATATTGAAATACTTACTAAAGAGCAATTTAGATTGTCAATCCTTACAAAATGGAATTGAGGTTGAAAATACTCGCAAAATACAATTTAGATGGAAACGACTTTCAAAATGCAACGTAGATTGAAAATACCTACAACATCGAGTGTAGATGCAAACAATTCGCTAAAGGGAATTTAGGTACACGGGAGCCAATTAACAAAAACAGTGCGGGAATCTTAAGAGAAAAGGAAATATAATGAAAAGAAAGGGAGAGGTCTGACCCCTCGAAGAAACAGGGATCAGGAATGATGAGACAAGGGCCAATTAAGGCGGGGAATGAAAGACTCCCTAGGCCTCGGATACCCTAATATCATCGGGGTCGGAAAAGAACAAGAGTTGACCAAGGAAGGTCGACAAGTAAGAAGACAGAGAGGAGCCCGGCACAAGTAAGAGGAAGCAATGCCGGACTCAGCTGGGGTCCCGTGGTCGCCAACCCACGTCCCACTAGATGTGAGCCGCTTGGGGAACTGGCAAGTATATCATCTTATCTGAATCTGCAACAAATGATTAGAGCATGTTTATAGCATGGGTTATTGAGGAGTGAAACATACTGCTACATACCTTTAAGATGACAAGTGCAGACTACTTCAGAAACACTCGAGTTCAATGACGATAATGTTGCGGATGATGACAACAATGTTTGACTTAGAGGCATAGTTGCCAGGTTATCAGGAGAACAAAACAAAGTAGCTATCATGAGAAATGTGAGAATTATTTTCATCACTGGCGCTTCCCACATCTACAAATTCCATGGGAAGAGTATTACAGATTAACCTCCTTGATTTTCATAGTGATTCAAGGAACAACGAAATCCGACATGCAAGCTACCCGGGTGTCAAATTACAAAGCTTGCACCCGGCACCCGAGGCCGTATGATATTATTATTATTATTATTGATTATATCATTTGTAATGGAAAATTGGCAGACTTAGTTTTGGATACAAGAGTTTATCGAGTACCTGGATTGGAAACAGACCTCTATTTATTAGTTGCTCCTATTCGTTTAAAACCACGGTGGTTCAAGAAAAAGAAACAAAGAACACCGGAAAACGAAACGTTATATAAGGTTAACCTTTTAAATGATCCCAGTATAAAATGGCTATACCAAAACAGGCTTGATAATCACATTCAGATGATTCCACTTTCTGACGATGTGGAAGACGAGTGGTCCAATTTGAGTTCAGCTCTAAAACAGTCAGCATTTGAAATTTTGGAAGAAAAAAGAAGATGGCAAAAGAAAAAGGGTTTAAGGATTTGGGACGAAGAAATTGCAAAAGTAATCTCCGAAAAAAGAAATTCATATAAAAAGTTTCTGTCAACTGGTAAATTAGAAGATAAAATTGAATACCATCATAAGAGAGCAATAGCAAAAAGAGAAGTTTGAAAGAAACACAGGGAAAGTTGGGAAAACTTTGTCTCGTACCTGGAGACTGACATAACAAGACCACAACCACAAACCTATAAAATTTTGAAAAAAACTAAATAGGGAAGTAAAAGAAGATGTAAAAATTAATGCAATATCTCACAAAGAATGGCTTGAGTATTTTCAGAGCCTTTGGTCGAGTCCAAATATTGAACAACTTGTTTTACAAGCATCTAACAACAAGTCTTCGGAAAATATTACACTCGAAGAATTAGAACAGGTCTTGAGGAAACTTCGAAATGGGAAAACACCTGGAGAAGATTCAATAAATGCAGAAATGTTGAAATATTCAGGCGATGCCTTCAAGAAAAGATTTCTCAGATTATTGAATTTAATCTGGACGGGTAACAGGCCTCCAGAAGATTGGTAAAAGGCAATAGTAGTTCCTCTTCATAAGAAGGGAAATATTAAAGATTTGGAAAATTATAGAGGAATAAGTATACTTAACTCTGGATACAAAATTTTTTGCAAATATTGTTAAAGAAAAATTACTGAAACATTACTCTGAGGTGATAGGGAATGAACAACATGGGTTTAGAAAAGGTCGCACATGTGCAGATGCCTACTTCACCTTAAAAATTTTGATCGAAAAACGCAGGGAGTTCAATTTGGAAACGCACATATCATTTGTTGATTTTAAGAAAGCCTTTGATTTTGTTGACAGAAACAGACTTATTGACATATTGGCCAGAGATGGTGTCCCCCAACAGTTAATTGATAACATTTCCAACATGTATAGTGGTACTCTTATTGCAGTAAGGTTAAGTAATCATAAATCCGAGTGGAAGCCAATCAGCAGAGGGGTACCGGGTGAGTTAGCCGCGGTCGTTACAGCATGACTGTTGGCAGTCGCTCACATCCGGGAGGCGAGGAGGTTCGAATCCCCCCGCCGGCAACCTTGAAGATGGTCTTCTGTGGTTTCCCATCTTCCTTCCAGGCAAATGCCGGGGTTGGTCCCTAACTATAGGCCACGGCCACTACCTTCCAACTCATCGACCTTCCCTTCCAACTTTCCTCCCCCACGGTACTTGTAGCTCACCCATTGGGTGTCCGTATCGAAGTAGCTACAAAACTGGTGAGCCGAACATGCCCTCGGACACTCCCGGCACTAAGAGCCAAACGCTAAAAAAAATAAAAAGCAGAGGGGTAAGACAAGGCTGTGGACTCTCTCCATTGCTATTCATAATCTACATGGATGCTACAATAAAGGAATGGAGGTGTGAAAGGCATGGTTCAATACCTATCAGCAGGCATCTGAAAAATTTAGATGCTATACTATTTGCTGATGATGTTGCATTGGTAGCAGCATCTGAAGATGATCTGCAGTGGTCAGTATTCAACCTCCAGAAAGTGGCATCAAAATTCAGCATGTGCATTTCTACTGAAAAGACTAAAGTAATGGCCTTTAAAGGTAAGGACCCTATCCCCAGTAAAATTTGTCTGGATGGTAAAATTTTAGAAAGAGTTAACGAATTCAAGTATTTAGGATATAATTTATCTTTTCAAGAAGAACGAAACATAACTGCAAAAATAACTAATTATACCAGAACAACAGGAATCATCAATCACGTCATGAAGCCATCTCTTGTCCAAAGGCATACACGCTTGCGTTTGTGTAACACATTAGCCAGACCAACCCTAAGCTATGGCAGCGAGGCATGGACAATAAGATCTCAGGACATCTCCAGACTCACAGCACGCGAAATGACCTTTATGCGCCGAACAGCAGGCTATACTAAATGGGATCATAAGATAAACGAGGATGTGCTGAAGGAACTAAAAGTGAAACCAATAACTACATACATTTGTGACTACCAAGAGAACTGGAAGCGTTATGTCCAAAGGATGGAACCTGGAAGATTACCAAAGGAGATCCTTCGCTACCAGCCACGGGGTAATAGATCGATAGGACGTCCGATGAAGAGATGGAGGGAAAGTGCAAGACCGTAACGGGACATTTGGCCCAATACTCGGAAGGAAGATGATGATGATGATGATGATTATTATTATTATTATTATTATTATTATTATTATTATTATTATTATTATTATTACAGATTAACTTGATATTGGAGAGATTGTGAGGTGTGCCTGTAATGAGTATTTTGACCTCGATTATTACCTTTCATGCCTTTACCGTGCTTAACTAAGTCCGTCAATTACGAACAAATAACTCTTGTGTTTAACCATGATGAAAGATCAGGAAGGTTCTCATGATTTTATGATAGCTGTAATCGCAAGTGAAGGTGATGAAATTATTGTGTTTCAACACCTAGATTATAGGCCAATATATTATTGCAAATTTCCGGAATAAGCTCCTCACAGTTTGGAACGATTGCTAAGAAACTCAAAGAATGATGTTAGACTGATTGAAAACAAAAACCTTTTTTAATCTATGTTTCACTGTTGTTATTATATGGGGCGTCATTTTTCAGTACAGTATTTTAGTTCATAAGTTGGCATTTTTGCGATCCCACCTGCGACACCACATGCTGTCGCTCGTTTTAGCCTATTTTCACCATATGAAAAAATAGGCTTATTCGATCACCTTTTGAATGCACGAATGTAGGTCCCTAATACATCATAAACGGCTAAAGCGATTTCAATTAAACTCAGTAAGGACATACTACTGTTTTATCCGAATCTGACTGTTCCCTGACATTTTTATACGTTTCCCGAATCCATCTTAGCGGCCGCGCGAAATATCTCACCGTCATTCATTATCTCGGAAACTATTACTGATACCAACTTGAAAGTTTGTATGGAGTTAGAGAATTCTAAGATATGTTCTTCTAAGTGACCCTTAAAACATATTAAGTGCAAAACTATCATGGTGGCGAAACGAAGTTAAAATATTTAAATGACAATTTCTCGAGTTTAATCAACCTTTCGCAGTGAAACCTAGCACCCTTAATACCTCCACAAGATGTAATCTACTGGCATCTAACTCAATTCACTTGTTTTCATAAAAGTAAGATGCTGGCTGTGTGAAATTTTAAAATTAAGTTTTTAATTTCTGTGTGCTAATCATGCGATCGAAAAGAATGTTTGAATAATGAAATTACACGATAACCTCCATCTAATTTTACATAACGATATGGCCTACACTTAGAACAATTCAACATGGCGATCTTCCTAAATAGACTATTTAGATGGTTCTCAATATCTGTGAAACTGTTACAGTAATCAAACAGAAATGTTGTATGTTCATAGAGGCTATTAACATAAATTCACCTACGAGCCTTTCAATAATCTGATGAACGCAAATCCAACATTTTGGCAACGCAAAATTTAAATATTTTTATGTTCTTTTCTCGCAATTTAATTATCCGAGCGCAGTGAATCTTTAGCACATCAAATCTTCATACTAGGCTAAATATATTAGCGTCTAATTTAATTCAATGTTTATGAGAACTTAAAAATGGCGGCTGTGCTATCCTTTAAAAATTACGTTCATATATCACGTGTCCTAAACATGTGATAGAAATGTACGTTGCTATAATCAGCCACGATTATAATACTAATATGCTAGCATATAATTCTATAGAATATATATGTATACTAGCAACCCACCCCGGCTTCGCCCGGGAACAGTTATGAATGCATTACGTGCTAGCTCGTTAACTGTCCCCTCAGTAATTGAATGGAGCTTGTTGGAAGAAATGAAAACGTATAGACTAAACACTTATAGTGGGCAATGTATTGAAGATAGAGATATGCTCTCGCGGACGTTTTTGTAGAACGTTTCATGCTGAACAATTCTTACATTCATAGTATGTAGATATTTTTAACGGTTATCCAAGAGTAAGCTTTGAAAAGCGCACGGACGCCTTTTTTTTTCAACTCTTTCACTGAAATCTTTACTGCTTGGCTTCTTTTGAACATAAATAAATGATTTTCTACAGAAAACGTCCTCGCGATATTCTTTACAGAATGGTGTTAACCGCATCAAAATCCATCCAGTGGTTCTGGAGATTACCCATGACATCCAAGAATCGGGGACTTTGTTTTATACTAAGTAGAGATTAAGTCTCGTCATTATTCTGTAACGGTAATAATTCATGCATGACACCGTTTGACATATAGGTCGTCCATTGACCGGGTCATGTTGCGAAATAATAATGGAATAACCGTCTTCGGCTCTACATAATATTAAAGGATATTGCAAGCTATCCTACGATCTGTGAATTTCAGGAATATTTTCTGAAGGTTGTTATTTCTACTACGTAATACTATCTCCCTTCTGTGGAACTGTTGCCCAGCTATTACAACACCTACTTTGCTCGTAGTAGGTGCATTAAAGCGGCCGCGATGTTCACAGATAGGAATTTTATCGGCGTGGATAACAATATCGAAACCCATTACGTTAGGTGGGACACTATCAGTCGCTGCTTTGAAAGATTGAACGTATTTATCACGGCTGTGTAACATTTCTTGCAAAGACCTCACTAAGCCATTATTAAGGGGTTGTGTATAAATAGTAGAAGCTTATATTTCTGGGTCCACTATGAAATAAATCTGTAGGAACTTGTGATCATTAGATTCAGGAGGATACAGAGTGCCAGCCAGGCGGAATAAAGAAAATGTGAGTTGCACTACCAGGGAAACTCCAAACACAACCACCCTTCTCTGAAGTCTTAACAATAGAACACTATAGGTCTTAACTCAGACACGACTCGACGGTTTGCTGCTGACAGTATCTGGGGTAATAGGTTCGCCCACTAGTTAGGCTGTAACAGGGGTGATAGACTCGCCCTTAGCTAGCTGGTAAACTGTCGCCTCAGTATTTGAACGGGCATGGTTGGAAGAAACGAAAACGTAAAATCACTTATCGTTGGCGATGTATTGAAGATAGAGATATGCTCTCACGGACTTTTTTGTAGATCTTTTCATTCTGAACAATTCTTACACTCATAGTATTGAGATATTTTTAACGGTTTGCCCAGCGTGAGCTTACAAAGTGCTCAGACGCCAGTTTTTTTTCGACTTATTCATTGAAATCGTTACTGTTCGGTATGTATATATATATATATTAATTATTTAAGCGAAAATTCCCCTACAGGAGAGCGATTAAAATTAGATAACAGGATGTCATTTGGAGGTGTGTCTCCTCCGCTCCTCCCAAAATCTCTTTATTCTCGCGGAATGCTCCCTCTTCCTCTCATCCGTCCAATTTTTCCCAGGTTGTCGTAATGATCTCTGTTCAAACTTAACATTCGCGATTTTCGTCTGGCACTCAGTTCGGTCTTCGAAATGTTCTATACTGATAACTTGTAAGTCTCTCTGTACCTCTTTAGGCCATTCTGTGCAGCATTTACTCTGTGTTATGACACCAAGTAGTTTCTTTGGCAATCTGGAGGTGGCCATCCTGTGGATGTGAGTGTAAAATTTGGCTCTGCATTTTCTAATTTCGTCTGTTATCGTATTGGTCTTCTGATAGAGTTCTGTACTAGGTCTCTTCATCCAAATGCCGTTTCTGTTGATTGCTCCCTAGATCTTCCGGATAATTTTTCGTTCCTGTATTTCCAGTTCCCTAATCTTGGAATGACCATCGGTTACTATTGTTTCAGCGGCATATTTTATTCTGGAAGAATAACTGTTTTATAATGTCGTAATTTGGCGTTCATCGAAATGCATTTCTTGTTGTATTGGGCCCACGTTAGCCTGTAGGCCTTCTGGAGTTTAGCGATTCTGTCTTCATTGGCGATTCGATTAAGTGCTGAGGGCTGTATAATTTCACCAAAGTATTTAATAGTGCCGACTTGGGCGATGTTACTCTATTTGGTGTTTAAAGGCGATTTATTTTCTGGCCTTCTCTCCATATATTTGGCCTTGTCGTAATATATATAGCCTATGTTTTCAGGAGGAACGCTGGGGTAAGCGAACCCCTTAAATATTTAAAAACTGTTTAAGAAAACATATTGGTACATTTGTATTTAGTCCGGAAAATATAACATCCGACTTGAAAGTTCATCGATCATCTGGCATCAACGTATTGTTCAGAACAGCTGGAGGAGATTTCGAGTAATCCTCGATTTAAATCGATCTATCGAATCAGTTTCCTTTGGTCGGCAACTCGCCACTCAGCAGCATAATCGAAACAATAGGCCATATTATTTTCTGCTCAACAAAAGCTTTGTGTAATTGCTGCCTTATTCGAAGGAATTTACTTGTTTAGACAAAAATAAGTAACATACTCTAACATTCGTGAAAAGGCAGTTCTGCTCTTATAAGCACGCCGGCTAGTGTTTCGAGGTGGGATAGGTTGTTAGTTTGTGTGTGTGGTTAGTTTTCAAGGATGAAGAAAATAACGAACTATTTAGATCCTCCCAGGCATCGAAAAAGCTGAAAGTCAATGAATTAATAAATTAACCCAACGCAACCTTTCATTTAACATTTCAGCCCATAAAGTAATAACCGGGCTCTGCAAATTACCGAAAATTGCAAGATCATGATGTTTTGTCGACTACAACTGAGACTACCCCTTAAATATTGTTTAGAAGAAAATCACTGTATATATATATACTTGAGTACCCTTAAAGGGCGTGTAGGGGATGGGTATAGGATCAATTGGAGGTAGGGAACCTGGGGTCGGAATGACCTCCGAATCCCAGAAAACAGGGTTGTTTCAGACCCTCCGCCCCTGTAAAGTAGGGAAGCGCCCCAAGTGTTACTCTGAGCTCAGGCACTCTTTCGCTGTCAACAGTCTTGATGCGACCACCGCTCAACGCTGCGTTAGCCGAGAGCTGCATTCCTCTTGCCAATTGATAGTTCCGTCGTCTGTAACTACTACAGAAACACACGTAACTCGCTAATGCTAATAATCAAAAGGCAATGAATTTACAGAATCAACGATAGTTTTAAAAAATCAGCACAGGATAAACACGCACTGTGACTACGCCCCCTACTACCCCTCTAAAAATAAAGAAAAGGAACAAGGAAAAAATGAAGGCATGGCACCCCAGGAGAAACGAGCCCGGGACCTCCGCGGCACCGCGCCTCGCCCCAATCCTCTCGGCTAACGCAGCATTGAGATGTGGGCGCGCCAAGACCGTTGACAGCGAAAGAGTGCCTGAGCTCAGAGTAACACTTGGGGCGCTTCCCTACTTTACAGGGGCGGAGGCCCTGAAACACACCTGTTTTCTGGGGTTAGGAGGCCATTCCGACCCCAGGTTCCCTATCTCAATTTGGTCCTATACCCATCCCCTTCACGCCCCTTAAAGGTACTCAAGTACATAAATGACACCCTGTATAGATAACATAGCGTCCATACGATACTTTTAACCGATTCACAATATCTCCGAAACTATTTGAGGAGCCAAATCAATAACGAATATAATATTACAACTGCGCCTGTCATAAATCTTGTACAACAACACACACTTCTTGTTATTACAAGCAAAGTTTAAAATTTTCAAAATTTAAATTGGAACTATTTTCTTCCATTTTTCAAAATGTATTTCTTGTTTTGTGCTGATCTTCATAGTTTCCCTCAAATCCCCCATGTTGATAGGAATTTTTGGACTCTTGCTTTTTTTTAAATGGGTGCTAAACCTCCAGCTACAAAATGAATCTCGCATATTTTCACATTATTAATTAATTAATTAATTAATTAATTAAGCGCCATTATTTCAATTTTTATTCCGAGCAAACGAAAAAAAAAAACATTTCATAGAAAGACTAATTAAGGTCACAACGGTTTTGAGTGAGATTCGTTTTGTAGCAGAAGGTTTATCACCTACATTAAGAAAAGAAAACTCCAAACATTTCTATAAACACGGGAGATATCAGGGAAACGGTGAAGGTCAGCACAAAACAAAAACCAAATTTTGAAAACAATGATAAAAATAATTACCATTTGAATTGTGAAAATTTTTGGTTGGTTGGTTGGTTCCTTAGTTTAGGGGCTGCGACAACGCGGTCATGTAGCCCCGTGTACTTTGGGTGTGTGTAGAATCTGTCTGATAACCGGTGTTAATTGTGATGACTGAATTAGTGTGTGTATCTGTTTTTTTAATTCAAGTAGGGACTGCAACTTTGAATTTTCAAATAGTTCCTACTTTTGCCGCCAAGCGCCACCGTCAACGACTACTAGGCCTAGTTCATAACTTAGCTACTAGACGCCACCGCAGTCGGCTCTTGGCAACGAACTTAGCAACCTAAGAGCGTTGTTTACATTCTTAACCTATCCAATTTAGTTTCACACAGGTGTAATTAGTGGAAAGATCTTTAACATGCCATAAATCTATGACATGGGACCGCCGGCTTTACTTCCCCTCCGAAGGAAGGCATACTGAGGGATTTTTAACGCTCTTAAAAAATCCGACGGCTTCGGCCGGGTTTGAACCCGCTATCTTGGGCATAGAAGCTCAGCATGCTACCAACTACGCCACCGAAGCCGCCGTGAAAATTTTTAAATTTGCTTCTAATAGCAAGGTGTGCGTGTTTCCTTGGAAATGTATATCATTGTTGTACAAGATCTATGACAGGCGCGGTTGTAATATTAACCCTCTCAGTGCCGCGCGCCGATCAGATCGGCTCGCGCCAAAAGTGCCAAAGCCGATTCAATCGGCATATTGTTTATCTTATATTTGTAAATTTCTGTAGACATGTCCGTGATTATTTCATACTGCTGGACAGGTGAGGTTTCAAGCTTGCCTGTGTGGTGTTTACGTTTTTCCTTCGAAGTCCGTTACGCGATAGGATTGAGTTTGTATTCACGCCCTCCCTTTGCGCTCCTCCAATCACGCACGTTCCCGCCAAAATCGCGGTGCAGTTTTCTTTTTCTTGAAGTTTTCTGCCTACAGATGCATCTAAGAACTTTCTACAGCTGGAAACGTAGTGTTTCTTCGAATATGGCCCTTTGGTATCCTTAATTTAGGCTCAAAACAGACTTTTTATACACACAAGATTGAAAATTTGAACAATTATCAGAATAACCTCAATTAAAAAGGTGTACATGCCGTATTTACTGTTATGAACATAATGCATGAAAGAATGAGGTATTGGTTACAATGCAAAGCAAAAGTAATGATTCTATCGTTGGAAATGTGGTATTTATGTTGTTGTTTTTTTTCGAATAGTCTGCATGACCATTGAAAATGGCTTGGCATTCTTGGCAAGTATTTCAGGAAATAGCTTACCACTAAGAGCATTAAAATCGATATTGTTTTGGCTCCTTAAGTTGTATGTGCCCCCCCCCCTCCCCTATTTAAGCAATCAAACTGACATTTTGTATAGCGTTAGAGGACTATTACGTTAGAACAAATATGTAGGCCAACTTTCCAAATCCTGAGAAATATATACAAGAACAACATGGCTACCAAGTGATTTTGAAATAATTAAAATAATCTTTCTGGCGATCTAATCACCCGAGTGCAGCAAAACTTGGCACAGCGAAATTTTATTCAGAACTCAGTGAAGAGACATCTAATGATGTTCAATTGTTTTCAAAAATCCAAGATGGCATCAGTTCGAAATTTTAAATTTTTTTATTTCTCGTATCTTATTCAGGAGATTGAAAATATAATTCGTATAGTGGGCTATGATAACAATCCTTATCTAATGGCCCTACATTCTGTAGCTTACTGTTCGTAAACCATATGACTGTTCTAAAAGTTAACTCCCGGTTCGTTACAGAAAGATGCAATCTTGCGGAAGGAGTCTTAATCACCGATATTGAAAGCTGTACATTCTAGCACATAACTTTTCATTATAATGGTGTCTGTGAATGAATTGGTCGTGAACCAAATGCTATCTAGGTTATCACTTGGAAAATCATTTTAATAGGCAGGAGAGTTTTAACGGAAAAGTGGTTGGTGGTTGGTTCCTAGGTTTATGGGCTGCGACAACGCGGTCATGTAGCCCCGTGTACTTTGGGTGTGTGTAGAATTTGTCTGATAACCGGTGTTAATTGTGATGACTGTATTAAGTTAGTGTGTAATATATGTCTTCAATTCAAGTGAGGACTGCAGACATTGAAATTTTTCAAGTAGTTCCTACTTTTGCGGCGAAACGCCACCGTCAACGACTACTAATTCAGAACTTGATCACGAGATGCCACCGCAGTCGGCTCCTGGCAACGAACGTCGGAACCTAAGAGCGTTTGTCGAATGTTTAACCTATATATAATTTAGCTTCACACATGTGTAATTAGTGGAAGGTTCTTTAACATACCATAAATCTATGACATGGGACCGCCGGCTTTACGTGCCCTCCGAAGGAAGTCATACTGAGGGATTTTTAACGCTCTTAAAAGACCGACGACTTCGGCCGGGTTTGAACCCGCGATCTTGGGCATAGAAGCTCAGCATGCTACCAACTACGCCACCGAAGCCGCATTTAACGGATAAGACTAGTGTGATATATAAGTTATTTAGATCTTCATGGAACTACTTGTTTTATTCCTAATATTATCTGCCTGATGTGCAGATCCTCATTCTGGAGCAGCATCTGCCTAGTGGAAGTCTCTCAAGTTGCCGATCGTAGGCACTTGGCGCGTCGTGATGACGATGTAATGTTACAAACACTCAGTAGCCGAGCCAGGCGAATTAATGCGGTGGTCGTAAATTCAACCCGAACCACTTCGGTTACATCCAACAATGCTGGCCACTACGCCAAGAGTCAGCAGGAGGAGCCAAGAAGCGTAGCTTACTTTGAAACTCGAGTGATAATTTACTAAAAGCTCTGAAGTGGTTTTTTTTTCAGTGTTGCCTCACTGACAATGATTGGTGACTTTCAGTAGGTCCGCACCAATAATATTAGGCAGGAAATTTGATATTCTTCCTGAAGAAATCTGCATTGAATTAATTATTACAACCACAGCTGGGATTACAAGGATGATGCAATCATACATCATCAGGTCTACAGTAGGATAATCAAATCAAACACATGTACAAGACAAGACACACTCACATCCACTCTCATCAACACCACAGCCAGAATAGAACCATGTGTGTTCTTATCACCCGTAACCATCCAGCACTCGACTTTACACCAACTGTAATTTCACCATAATGTGCAAGACGGAGAAGTACGTGCTAGAGAGAGAGCGGAAAGAAGAGGCGGCGGTGGCAAATTTTTGAAGATTGAAATATTGTATCAAATTTTGAGGAGTGGACATTAAGCGTACTATTTAAACAGTGTAGGAAAAAATGAGAGACAGTATTTAAAATACCCCAAATAAATAAATAAATAAATAAATAAATAAATAAATAAATAAATAAATAAATGCAGAAACATTACTCAAAGGATTCTTAAATTAGATGACGTTCAACAAACACATTAGACCAATTAAACATTGGCTTAGGTACACCAAATGAATAAAATAGTTTATATGGGCAAATAGATGACTTTAAGTTGAAACACAAAATACACTGACCGGCACGATACCGTAACACACAATAAATGATGTATAATCATTGTGTAATCATCTATTTAATCAAAGTGAAACACTTGAACCTAATTTTTTAAACGGGGTATGTTATTGTCGTTGCTTTGCGAGCAAACAATGAAGTGTCGATTGTTGATTGCACTAGCCTCAATTGTATTTTCCCGCGCAACCTGGAGAACACATCACAGGATGTGAGCCAATAATATGTTCCCGCTCTTATAGTGCTTATTGAGAGCAAACAATGAAGTGTCGATTGTTGATTGCACTAGCCTCAATTGTATTTTCCCGCGCAACCTGGAGAACACATCACAGGATGTGAGCCAATAATGTGTTCCCGCTCTTATAGTGCTTATTGCGAGCAAACAATGAAGTGTCGATTGTTGATTGCACTAGCCTCAATTGTATTTTCCCGCGCAACCTGGAGAACACATCACAGGATGTGAGCCAATAATGTGTTCCCGCTCTTATAGTGCTTATTGCGAGCAAACAATGAAGTGTCGATTGTTGATTGCACTAGCCTCAATTGTATTTTCCCGCGCAACCTGGAGAACACATCACAGGATGTGAGCCAATAATGTGTTCCCGCTCTTATAGTGCTTATTGCGAGCAAACAATGAAGTGTCGATTGTTGATTGCACTAGCCTCAATTGTATTTTCCCGCGCAACCTGGAGAACACATCACAGGATGTGAGCCAATAATGTGTTCCCGCTCTTATAGTGCTTATTGCGAGCAAACAATGAAGTGTCGATTGTTGATTGCACTAGCCTCAATTGTATTTTCCCGCGCAACCTGGAGAACACATCACAGGATGTGAGCCAATAATGTGTTCCCGCTCTTATAGTGCTTATTGCGAGCAAACAATGAAGTGTCGATTGTTGATTGCACTAGCCTCAATTGTATTTTCCCGCGCAACCTGGAAAACACATCACAGGATGTGAGCCAATAATGTGTTCCCGCTCTTATAGTGCTTAATGTTGTGCTTTGAATCGTTCCCTTTTCAATCACACGTGTTTGTAGGAACTTTTTGTGATTATCGTAATCAGCTTTCTGCAGCCCGGAACAAGCTGCAAAAGCTGTTGCTTTGCTGGAAGATGGTCGCAGCATGCATTATGTTACTGAAGTGTTGAGAACTACATCTTTTACGATTTCCAGAACCGTACGAAGGTACAGGGAAACTGGAGGCTTTGCAAGGAGCCAGGAACAGGCCCGAGAAGAGCAATATCGGAGAGAGATGACCGCTTCTTACAACGTTAAGTAGTCGCGACCGTCACACCACTGCCAATGAAGCACGAAATCGACTCTACCAAGTTCTAGGGGTCGATGTTAGTGACACAACCGTCCGAAGAAGATTGTAAGAAGCCAATCTTCAATCCAGAATACCAGCTAGAGACCCAGAACTTACCAGAGAACATCGCACAGCTCGACTACGTTTCGCAAGGGAACACCATGGCTGGACAGTACAACAATGGGAACAAGTATTGTTCACCGAAGAGTCACGATTTGGCCTCCGTTCACCTGACGGAAGTGAGAGGGTCTGGAGAAGGCCAGGGGAAAGGTATTCCCCTTGCACATTCTCATCCAGGACGCCTTTTCTGGGTGGTTGATGGTGTGGGCAGAAATCACTACGGCTGCAAGGACAGATTTGGACTTCGTGGAGCATGTTGTGCTTTTTGCTCCATTCATCGGTGATGATTTCACACTAATGCAAGACAATGCACACCCACATGTTGCGAGAGTTGTTGGAGAGTTCTTGGGTGAAGCAGGGATTCATGCTATGGCTTGGCCTGCTCGAAGCCCTGATTTGAATCATATTGAGCACGTTTGGGTTCGGCTGGGGCGAAGAGCCAGTCAGCGCTATCCAGAGACCCTAAAGGACCTACGGAACGTCCTCATGGAAGAATGGGAGATGATTCCTCAACAGGACATTACAGCATTAATCAGGAGCATGCCTGAAAGATTGAATGCGGTTATTGGTGCAAGAGGTGGCAATACACGCTTTTAAAGATGCGAACAGAGGTCTCCGAAATCGTCTCTGAGGTCTGTGAAGTAAAGTGTGAAGTGTATAAGATCAAAACAGAACTGCTTATGAGCTTAATCAACATTTCCTGATCTTTATGCGCTCTTTCCTTGAAGTGTGCATTTATAATTGTCTTTTTTTCATTGTTAGACACCTACATGGGACCGTACTACAATATTTCATCATCATATAGTAGATTAGTGTCATAAAAGTGTCATCAATATTAAATAAAATTTCAGTTTTTGTGAGAAATTGAAGTGCTGCGTTTTTCGAGCCGGTCAGATATCGCAGATGTAATAAAGATCTGAACTTCTAGATTTTACTTAACGCAATTTACGAATTTAAATTTCCAAACAACAAATATCACATGGATGAACTTAAGCCTCCTTCGAATTCTGGGCACAGAAACAATACACTGCTCGTACATTGTTGGAATGCAACCACGGCCGTCCGCCATGAGGCAAATTTAAAATTACAATAAAAATGAAAGTCACAAATAAACAAAGACATTACACATATCAAAGAAACGGAGAGCTATCGAACGTGGGATTTAAAAAACATTATAAATAATGATTATCTTGTCGCAGACGAGCTATTTACGGCCTCATACAAAGAATGAACAACAACAGACTTTCACAGAAGATATTTGATGTAAGCCACTCAAGCAGGAAAACTAATTGGTATCATGAAATAGAGGAAGACTTAAGGCAGGCGAGGATCGACAGGCAAATGTTTGGAGACAGAGGAGAATTCAGAAACAACATTAAGAATACAAAAAGTAAAGCAAATGAAAAGAAGAAGACGGGATCATTGTGGTCAGAACAACGGAAACGGGAGCACAGTCAAAGGATGAAGAGATTTTGGGAAGAGAAAAGGAAGAAGGGAGAGAAGTGAAAATTTTGTCATCATGAAATACTGTATATCAGTTCAAACACTGTCCATAAGGGCAAAAATGATATAATAATAATAATAATAATAATAATAATAATAATAATTATAATAATAATAATCCGGTCATTTCGTAGATATTATAATAAATAGATACTAGCAGACCCGAGCGAGAAATCCCGCATGTACATAAACCACACTTTCCCCTATAGCTTTATAATGAGAGACTTAAGGAGAAGGTTGTTATGATTTTATTTCAACCAAATGTCATGTATGTGCCGAGTCCATTGATGGCTTAGCTGTAACACTCAGCGGTTATTCGATATGTATGACATTATACGATTTGAGCACTCATTTCTTTGATTTACAGTTTCTGAAATCCATGCAAAATGATAAAGGAAAGACCTCAGAATGTTAAAATGACATGAAACAGGCGTCACAGTGACCGAAATGTGAAGTGGACAGCAATTATGGAGCGTATTTTCCTACAGCAACAGTATCTGAAAATCGCACATTTTATACATAAAGTCTTTTTTTTAGAAATTATAGATATTTATGCATTAGAGTGCAATTCATCACTGCTAATGTCTATTCTCTTTCATATGAATCATCTTTTGTCACGATTGGTCGCTTGTGAGCGCCGCAGGAGAGATCTATACTACTGAAATAATATATATGATATTTCGGGGACTTGTTGCTAAAGTATATCACAACTGTTTTGGGCGCAATTCATTCAGATTTTGCCGTACCTTTGCTGATTGGTGATTGAAAGCCGCGACTATTTGTGATTAGTATTGTGTGTTTAAATCGTGTTCCGTAGAGTAATTTTGATGAATTGTATATAGTTAGTTATTGTTGTTTTAAGGGGAGGAACTATGAGGTTCTCTGCCCCTGAATTGTATATATGTTTGATTTGATGACCTTGATCTGATGATGTCCACTTGACGACCGAAACATGCCATCCTCGTGTAGAATCGGATACTTCCTGCCTAAGATAATTCTTGTTGACACACTGAAAGATTACCACGAGCAAGTATTTACTCTACACGAATGCTACAAGTCCTATTCTGTCCAGACTCTCAGACTTACACTTTCCCGTTGTTCTCTGATTGGGCCATGACATAAAAGAAACTTATCAATAGGAAGATTCGTATTGCTACATGGAAAAGTATGGAGGGACCGATAACCTAGATGTTAGGCCCCTTAAAACAGCAATTATCATCATCTTCATCATCATGGAAAAGTATGGATGGACATTATCCCAAAAAGAACTTATTATCTGAGGATCACCGCCATGTCAATCCTGTTATAAGAATGATCCTGAATGATTGTTGACTGACACATATAACTACAGTACGTACCTGTACGTTTGGTGATCGTGGTGTTTTAGGCGTGCTTCATACAAGTCGTTTACCACACCCCAAATCGCTCCTGATCTTCTTTTATTCTCTTTGTCTGAGATACCTTGGTCTGCTTATTACAGACATCAGCCGAAGAGTACATTCGACTGTCTTCTTGAAGGCTAGCTTTTACAGGCCTTCTGGTATATTTCGATGGCCCTCAATTTACAAAAACAAGTATTAAGCAAAGTACGGGTCTTGGATCCGCACTTGCCGCCCGATAATTCTCTGAAAGGCTATATTACGGAGTGGAAATATCCGTGTCCCAACTCTCTGTATATATTGATCAGTATGAAAGAGACTCTGATAATATCACCACAAAGAATTCGATATAACTTACCCTGGGTAGATAAATGAGTCCACAAGTCCTCCCAATCTGATAAAGAGAAGGATTTCTCCAACAGGCAGAGTCAATTTGATTCCAATCTTTCATACTCCTGTACTTTGATGGGATTAGATAGTATTACATCACCATAACATTACACTTGACAGGTCAATACAAGTCCTACGTGCGGGGCGTAACCAATAACTCACTATCAACTAGAGCAGCAGTTCCCAACCTTCTTCGACTCGCGAACTCCTTCTACAACGATCTGAGTTGGGTGAACCACTGACTTTTAAATATGAGGCACGTCCAGAAAGTAAGTTCCGTTTGGTAATTAAATTAAATTGTGTACAGATACAGAAAAATTATTTACTGCACAACATTCTACACCTCTTAAACTAATTTTCCACATACCAGCCGAACTTTTGCAGGCATTTTTTCATAGCGTGGCACAAGTTTTTGGATACCTTCTTCATAGAAGTTTGCCGCCGACCGTAAGCGAGAGTGAAGACTCCCCTGTAATATATCCTAACGTTTGGCCACCACTGTGAGACAAATTGCGAGCTTACCAGGAGAACTGCGTATGTTTAGGAGTTCTCCTGACCACATACGCAATTTGCCTAACAGTGGTGGCCAAACAGTAGGATATCTTACAGGGGAGTCTTCACTCTCGTTTACGGGTCGGCGGCAAACTTCTACGAAGAAGGTATCCAAAAACTTGTGACACGCTATGACAAATGCCTGCAAAAGTTTGGCAGTTATGTGGAAAAGTAGTTTAAGAGGTGTAGAATGTTGTGCAATAAATATTTTTTCTGTATCTGTACACAATTTATTTTTATTACCAAACGGAACTTACTTTCTGGACGTGCCTCGTATAACTGTAAGTTCCTTAGTGTAGTCGCGGTTCTGTTGTTAGTATTGTTACAACAGAAAGAAGCTGGCAGACAAAATACCATTGTAGCGCAATCAAATGCATTCCTAACGTTATTACATGACTGTAAATTAGGCATTAGTGGCATAGTTGGTAGCATGAAGAGCTTCTATGCCCAGGATCGCAGGTTCAAACCCGGCCGAAGTAGTCGGATTTTTTAAAGAGCGTTAAAAATCCCTCAGTATGCCTTCCATCGGAGGGGAAGTAACGCCTGCGGTCCCATGTCGTAGATTTATAGCATGTAAAGAACCTTCCAATAACTACACTTGTGGAAGCTAAAATTTGTAGGTTAGTTTGATAACTCTATATGAGTTCCAACGTTTGCCGCCAGGTGTTGACTGCAATGGCATTTAGTAGCCACGTCCTCAGCTAGGTGTCGTGGATGGTAGCATTTGGTAGCAAACGTAGGATCTACCGGTAAAACATTAATCGTCTGCAGTCCCTCTACTTGAATCACAGATAACACACTCTAATAAAGCCTTCCAATTAACACCGCTTTTCAGACAAATTCTACACACACCCAAAGTACACGGGGCTACATGACCGCGTTGTCGCAGCCCCTAAACTAAGCAACCAACCAACAAATTAGGCATTCGCACTAAATATGTATTTATTGTGTAAATAGTGTGATAAATTCCCGACATTACACATACAGTATGTAACAAGGGGCATTACAGGGGCAATTTACTATTAAAATAATAATAATAATAATAATAATTATAATTCATCCCCTGCATAAGAAAGGTGACAAAACGGACGTTAAAAACTACCGCGGCATTTCCCTCCTACTGATAACTTAAAAAATTATTTCAAAAGCTCTACAGATTAGAGCAAAACAACAACTTGATCCACAATTAGGAGAGTACCAAGGAGGGTTCAGGAAGGAGCGCTCATGTGCCGAACAAATTATGAATCTGAAATCCATCCTTTTCGATCTGACGCAAAGGAACAAGAAATTTGTGGTAACCTTCGTCGACTTCAAGAAGGCCTGTGATTCGATTGATAGAATAGATCTTATTCAAATTCTAAAGGAATTTGGATTGGATAATAAAACCAGGGCAATCATTCAACAGACCTTAGCTAACACAACCTCCAGAGTCAAGTTCAGAGGAGAAATTTCAGACTCTTTCGAAATTAAGACAGGAGTAAGGCAGGGAGATAGGCTTCCACCCCTGCTCTTCAACTGTGCACTTGAAAAAGTAATCCGCGAGTGGCGCAAAGAAATGAACAATGGGGTCAAAAATGGAGTACGACTGGGTTACAAGAACATGAACCTTTCTATTGATTGCCTAGCTTTTGCAGATGATCTTGGAATATTCTCCGACTCTTTAGACATGGCCACAAAACAAATTAACCAGCTGCAGGTACAGGCAACAAAAGTTGGTCTTCAGATCTCTTTGGAGAAAACACACTTCATAACTAACATCAAGCCAGCACCAAGGGAGCTAAAAGTAAACCAGGGGAAAATCAAACGGACATAAAGGTTTAAATATCTTGGCGGCTGGGTAGAACCCAACGTATGAGAGAAAGAAACCTTCACTTCGGGCATGAACAAAATGGAAATGGCGTACCAACTCACCAAGGACGTTAACAACAAAAAGTCAATATCCCTGAACGCAAATCTTAGGCATATTGCACTGTCATACGACCAGAGGCTCTGTACTCAGCGGAATGCCTCACCATGAACAAGAAAGGCCTGGTAGAAAAATTGGAGATCAAGGAAATAAAGATCTTGAGGAAAATTTTTGGCCCGATAAAAGACAACGGTGAATATAGATGACGGCATAACTATGAGCTGTATATTCATGTCCAGAAGATCTCTGATGTAATGAGAAAAAGGAGGATTGCATTTTATGGCCACTTGCTTTGAATGAAACCCACACGATTGACGAACCGGATCTTTAACTATTTTAAAAATAAGAAGACCAAGTCAGCCTGGTTCGAAGAGGTGGAAAGTGACCTCCAAGAGATGGAAATTACCTGTGGGGATATTCAAGAACGCAATCCCCTCAGGAAGAAACTACACGACCACCAGGGTTTTCAAGAAAAAACGAAGTTGAAGACGGGAAAGATGTGGACGAAAGAAAGAAAAGAGCAACACCGGCAACGTATGAAAGAACACTAGGCAAAGATCAGAGCTCAGAGAAGCCAGTTGAAATAACGTGGTCCTTAGTTGGCCGATACGATTAAAGAATAATATAATAATTGTTACGTGCAATGCCCGTACCAACGTTTTTAAATATGTATCTCCCCTATATTCATGTGTCCCCGACCTTTAAAACGACCGCCTGATGGCTTGGTTCCGCTAATGAACTAGAGGTGGCAGCATCTATCGGCCTCTAGCCGGAGTTGTATCTTCGACTGCTAGAGTGTGTTTGTGGTGCCTTCTGATCTCATCCTAGTCGAGACATAATTGAAGGATATTGTATTCTACGTCATTTGACAAAAGACTGTATGTACATCATGCCGCCAAAATAATTATACAATATGCACATTGTTACTTGATGTGTCAAGCTGTGATTGGACAAAAACAATTAACATGAATGCAGTGCGGGCTTTGACTTTGGATTCTCCGCCATCTTGTGATCTTCATAGTCTGTCGTCAAGTAAACAACAAGCCAGTTAGTCGTGAAAGAGTATCTCTCCGTGTGCTGGGGGCTTGGCCCCTAGCCATTACGAAATATGAATATATTCAAGAAAAGGAAACGCCTGTGCTCCTAAGGATTTAATTTCTTCTTTTCGCCTTGAAGATGAACTGTGGTATATTTATTTTGACGGGTTACAAGAAGAGAAGCTTCATGGGTGATCGAAAGCGGCGTGTGTGCTCTCGTGGCCATTTTGAGGCAGTTCATGTCTTTTAAATCATTTAAAATGTGTTAGTTTTTTGTTCTTTGTGTCTCCACTTAGGAAGGATGTAAGGTACGTTGCATAAAATATTTATCTTTATTTTTTTGTTATGGGAGCTCCGATATTGGTCTTATATTAATGTTTTAATATTGTATTTTGTTTTGTTTTATAGGCCTAATATTTCTGTTTGTCAACGTTACCTGATATGTAAATATTGGTTTCTGTGCCTTCCGGAGACACGTTCCTAGTTACCGTACCTTGTAAATTATTATTTATTTAGTTTTTTTCTTTTTGGTAATCTTTGGTATTGGCCAATTATTAATTTGATGTAAGATCCGTAGCAGCCTAAATCGCCACGTGTTAAACGTATTTAGATATAATAATTTTCCTCCTTTCATTTCTCTCTGGTGACGTTCTATTTTAATAAAAGTATTTGTTTGCCGTAATTCGATTGGACATGCGGTCATCTGTTTTGGTGGCCATGTTTGTTTTTTGTTTTGCCCGAGTGCATTCTGGTCTTGAGAGTGCATTCTCTAGGCGTCGAGCGGGAGACTCAAACGTGTTGTGGTGATCGCTTAGTATGTTTTTGTTAATCTTGTTGGTTTAACTTTGTGTTTTTGTGAGTGTTCCTAAATTTTTCTCCGTCATGATAGCGGTGGAATTGTAACTTGGTCCTACTTTTATTTTATTAATTTAATTTTAAATATTTCGTTTTGCATCGTGCCCTTGTTGTCTTCATGTCGGGTCGGTATTGCGTACTACTATGTCATCAAGCCCTTTCTCGTTAGGTAATTCCTGTATTCTGATTTTCATTTTATGGGGTTTTTTATTTTAATTTTAAATTAAATGTTTTCATTTCGCTCAGCAAGCATGTTAAACCGTCTCTTGCCTACTTATGTAAATAACTTATGTTGGCCTTAAGCCATACGCATCACCAGAGAGAGGTTGCTGTGGCCATAGAGTTTCTTCTTTTTTTATGATTTTGTTAAATTTTATTTTTTTCTCTTGACCCCTTTTGATAATTAAATTCTCTTTTTAATTTTTTTAAGCAACTGTTGTGGCATTATTTCGTCGGTGACAATTCTATTAGTTATCGGATGTGTCCGTAGACGAGCCTGTGCGTTTCCCCTCTTCTCCACCTTCCTTCCTCCCTTTAGGTGTTCCTCTGTTGGGGCATGTCATCTGGCGGTGATTTTGCAGAAAGTGCCGCGGACCTCTTGAAAACAGGTAAGTAGGCCTCCAGTACCATCCCGGGTGGTCGCAATAATAATAATAATAATAATAATAATAGTAATAATAACAATATGACAATGGCGCGTAAATTAAGGAAACAGTAATAGTCCTAACTTCAAAACCCGAAAAGTGTTTGGCGAACCCCTTGAAATACTTTGCGAACCCCCTGTGGGTTCGCGAACCACAGGTTGTGAAACGATTTAACACTCAATATATGGAATGTGTTGGCGACCACAGAGCCTACAACTGAAGTTGATTATGTTGTTATTTATTGCACCTTGTTCCTCTATATTACTATTCACGTCCAACATCCCTTTAATACCACTGGTTCTCTTCGTATTCCAATGGTATTCGGGCTCCTATGGGCCATAGATTATCCGTCTTTCAAACTTTATGTTACTAATTTTATTAGGCTGTGACCCAAAGCTCAAGCAGATATAATAACTAGTGACTAGCTGCTAGCTTCTACACACCACGGAGCTTAGGGACATGTGTCCTTGAAGCATGGCCTCCCTCATAGACTTGTGTTCTGAAACACTCAAGGTTTACATGCCGGTGCCAAACCCTCGCGCAAGAAGGCAGTGCATCGCACTATGGAGCTTAGGGACATATGTGCTTGAAGCATGGCCTCCCTCATACAATTGTGTTCTGAAACACACAAGGTTTACATGCCGGTGCCGAACCTTAGCGCAAGAAGGCAGTGCATCGCACTACGGAGCTTAGGGACATGTGTGCTTGAAGCATGGCCTCCCTCATAGACTTGTGTTCTGAAAAACACAAGGTTTACATGCCGGTGCTGTGCCAGTCGAACGACTGCCACAATATTTCGTCCCCACCCCTCCCCCTCTCGCTGGGCTGCTTGTCCCGGGAGCTGGGCTCTGAACACTGTATTTCAAATATGTCAAACTCCCGCCGTTACCCCTCTCTGCCTGGCTACGTATTTCCGGCCTCGGAAGGGACATGACGTCATGAGAAGCCACGAGATTTGTTCTCGTAGGTTCCAGAAGGAATTTGTAATACTGGCCGCTTGACAAAATGCTGCGCGACGATTGGTGGATGGGCGCGCGCATGCACCGAGAACTGAGATGTACTTGTGCGTCTTACTGACGCAAAGATTCGACGTTTGGACTGCTTACGATTTAGTTGTAAGAGGAGAAAGCCGGCCGCTCGGTAGGCCAGCCCTTGAGGCTGTGAGGCCATGAGACCTTTGATAAGGTACTGTGTATTTCTACGAAAAAATGTTCTAATACTGCTTGTGCTTTTTGTTCATTATTCTACTCCCGATGGAGATTTTGATTATTTATTTGCTGCTTCGAGTGCGGGCTGTGAAGCTAAGCGTCATTTGCATTTTGGACTTGTACTTGTGTGGGCCACATAATGATTGGAAATTTATTATTCCTGTTTGATATCTTAACTCTTATTCTGAAGGAAATATTCCTTAATTATGATTCTCAGCTTAGTGTGGCATATTTACGTATGATGAAACTTTGGAATATTCAAACACGTGCTACGGCCGTTAATCCTGACGCCAACCTAATTTTGGTAATAAGCTATTTCGCTATTTAATATGGACACGAACCACCTTCTTTAATGTGAAAATATTGATTGTAAACTTTTTGTATTGGGATTTTATGTTATTTTGTCGGCGGCATTCCCCTTGCCTATTGTCGCCGTCTGGTCGGCTATTCTTAGACGCCTCGTGGCGTAGGCTCTTCTAGCCTTGAGTAGTGTGGTAGTGAGAGAGCTGCCCCACTTATTTTTGAACCCTCGTATCGGTCCCGAACCTGATATCTCGCTAACCAAACACGGGATTAGAACATACAGGGTGTCCTAACACTCGTAGTGACGCCCCCTACTTTCCTATAGCCTCTTTATTTAATTAAAAGACCAAAACTAAAAGGTCATTCGCGAGTAGTGGGGTGGTGTTGGCTTTCTCAAGTCGCGCTCGTGCTTCAATATGTATGCCTATGTTGGGAAAGGGTTAGGTGGTGGGGGAGGAGTAGGGTCGAGTGAGGGGTCGTTTAGATGGTATTTTTTCCGCTCTAGGTGATGGTGAGGTTATTTTTTAAAATGGATGGAATTTGGAAAGGCCATTTGGGGAAAACATGTTGTTTTGACATTTTGGCGATGAGTGGTTTTTTTAGTATGCCTACGAACTTGAGGTGTTTTACATGATTATTTATAGATGAGGTTTTTTTAATATTAATTAAGAATCATTAAAACTCATAGGTCATGCGCTTTTTTACTATCTCGGTAACCAATAATCGGATTTAAACCTATGAGGTGTCGTAGGACTCGTGGTGAATCCCCCCCCCCCCTTTCCTATGGACGTTCATGTCCACTCTAAAATAATGCTAGGTTGTAGGTTCTACGTTACCTAGGAAGTTGTGAGCCCCTGCGACCTTGGAATGGAAAGAGTCATGCTAGGAGGGCGTGCTTGGATTTGTGTTTTTTTCGTCTCGTCGTGCTCTTTACGGGAATGTAGGTGTCGAAAAGGTGAACATAGGGTTTTGGGTCTAAAAATGGGTTTTTCACATTTTTGCTGACTTGTGTGATAGTATTTTTTCGTCTCGTTGTCCTCTTTACGGAGATGTAGGTATGGAAAAGGTAAAAAGCTGGAAACATGGTTTTTTGATGGAAAATGGGTTTTTGTGATTTTCCCTAATATTGCGAAAACTGAAAACGTGATGATGACGTGCGTGATAGCATTTTTTCGTCTCATTGTTCTCTTTACGGGGATATAGGTATGGAAAAGATAAAATCTAGAAACATGGTTTTCTTATGGAAAATGTGTTTTTGTTCATTTTCGCGTTATTTGGAAAACGAATGAGGCGATTTTTATGACGGGCATATTGATGTATTTGTGTCGTTGATCTCTTTACGGAGATGTAGGTATGGAAAAGCAGAAATCATGGTTTCCGTCATATTTTTTTTCGAGATCGTTGAGGAAAACGGGGAAAAAGTAAGAAACCAGATTTGAAGTCACGGTATGTTAAGCGCTATTATGTTGGTAAAACACCTATGCATTATTATTATTATTTGACAAGGCTTGACTGGGCTCACATGCAGAGAGAGAACTTGCTTGATGAAATGAGAATTGAAAGCATTGAGGCTGACCCACGGCCAGCCAGACAAGGGGTCTTATCATCGTACGTGTCTCGCAGCAGAGAGATAAGAGGCAGGTGTCATTATACAGTGTGCAGCTTTATACTGTGTATGTCATAGCCTTGGTTCATTATGGTCTCATCATGCAACGAAAAGTTTGAAACGATGGGTGGGTGTATAACATCATGATAAAAGATTGGCATGGACTTGAACAAAGAGGTTTTTGGACATGTAATAAACAAACGGGTGGGAATAATGAAAGAACATGTGATACATCTTTTTGGAAATGGTTTTTTTTAAATAAATAAATAGGGTTTTATTACAAAAAATTATGTTTATTGACCCATGAATTATACGTGGAAGGAAACCCTAACCACTTTACAAAATATTTTGCACTTTTGACTTTAATTACTCGTTCAATGAGATAATCGTTGGGATATAATGTTTTTGCACTTCTTCATAATAGAATCGTCCCTGAATGGGTTGACCGCTCTGATCTTCTAAGAGATACCTAGCTTTACTTGGCGAATTTTAAAAATTTCTGTCGACCATTGTGGAGTATACGATTTTGAAAACACACTTCTATATTTACTAATGCGAACAAAATCTCCAATTTTAAGGCGATGTCGCCTTGGGTCTACCCTTTTTATAGGGTTAAACAGTCTATTGAGTCTGGATAGGTTCTTGGTGACGAGGCGAGGTTTCATGCCGATGGTGGAATGAATGGTGTTGTTGTAGCGTGACACAAGTTGAGGTAACTAGTCCATCCATCGATAGGAACCATGTATTGTAAACTCTTTCCACATATAACTTTTAATGTTCGATTGAAGCGTTCAACTACACTAGCTTTGAGATTGCTATAGGTGGTGTAATGGTGAATATCCTTAGATTTGAGAAAACTGGAGAAATCCTTGTTGAATAATTCTTTCCCCTGGTCGGTTTGTAACAAGTGAGGTTAACGTTTTGATTGTTCAATAATATGTTGAAAGGCCTTTGTGACTAAGACACCAGTTTTTTTTACTGGTTGGACAAAAGCCATTTTGGAATAGACATCAATGACGGTCAACATATAGCGTACACCGTCGTTAACGTTAGATTAAGGTATCATTTCAACCAGGTCTGCCTGCCAAAGTTCATCGATTCCTTTGGAAATGACACGACGACGTTCATAAATGCGTCGGGCTGGTTTATGCAATTCATGAGCAATGCCCACTTTGATAGGGGATGGCTTATAAGATAATTTTAGCATCTCGGAGTTGTTGTTCAATGTGGGCGATTTCTGCCTCATGTCCAGTGTGACCAGCTTGTTTTGATGCATGAAGCAAGTATAAGCGCTCTACTAACTGATTGGGATTATTCCAAAAGGTTATATCTAGGTAGGGTTTTAATTTCTTAAACCTTACACCAGAGGCAGAGTGATGTTTTTGTTTACCAAAGATGTTTGCAATGATGGTTTTATATTTTTGGGATATATTGGCATTGACCTGCTGAGAGGATTTATAGTTTCTTTTGTGAGCGTTGGTGTCTAATAAAATGGATTTATATTTAGCAAGGTCCTCGGACGTAAAATCTCGTGGTGAGGGGGTGCGAGAAAATAGCAGCTTTAATAGACCTGGTGTTAATTTATAGTTGATCTTTTTAATGACAGCTTTCGTACGAGCAAATTTAATGGATGAATCCCCAATTTTAAAACTATCATTCTCATAGCGAACACCATACGTGGTATCTGTCTTTCCAATAAATAGAAGGGTCAGATACGGTTCCAGGGTTGCCCCATAATGTTTGATTAAAATGTTTTTGAGTTGAGCTTTATTTTGAGGGGTTGCCAAGACTAGTGAAAACGGAGACGATGTGGAGGAAGACGGTTTTGCCGCTAGGACGGAAGATTTTTGTTTTGTTTTTAGAAACTGTTGAAGGGGTGAGGATTTTTTTCTTCTTTCAGGACTAAATACGCTTTCGCTTTCACTTTCACTTTGTTCATGTTGTTGTTCTTCTTCTTTTTCATGTTCTTGATGTTCTTGTTCACTAACATTAGAGGAGGAGGAGGAGGGGGAGGATTTTACCTGTCGTGTGGAATCTGTTTGAGTAAATTTTGAACTTATTATGGGTTTGTTTTGAGAGGTAGCAGCAGCAGTAGCAGAAGAAGCATTAGGTTTGAATCTCATGGGATCAACCGATGATGGAACATGTTTTGTCATGGGTAAAGATTGACGTTTTTTAAACGTTGCAATTCACGAAATTTATGTCGAATCGTATTTCGTGCCCCAATAATACGCTGCATGATTTGAACATGTTTCTTGTACCCTATGGCGTTCGCCATGGTAAGGTAAAGACACACTAACAGGAAATGTCCAACCCTGGGTCTTTTTAAACAGAAATAAAATGATCAAAACCCAAGCGATAACGTCCCTCACATCGTTCACTCTGTTTATTTATGACCAAACAGGCATGGGGATGATGGTTCCAACACGAAGCACACAATTGCGTGAAAGCTGTAAAGGACATATCTGGATTCACATGATCTTGAAGAATATGATGGAGATTTCTAGAGTATTGGCGGAAGAGAACGATGAGATTGGCATTGTCACGAATCAACTGTTTGGGGATTTTGGAATAGGTCTGAGCCAGATAAAAAC
This sequence comes from Meconema thalassinum, assembly GCA_946902985.2. Taxonomy (NCBI): domain Eukaryota; kingdom Metazoa; phylum Arthropoda; class Insecta; order Orthoptera; family Tettigoniidae; genus Meconema; species Meconema thalassinum. Next base: position 33,982,117 of record OX336390.1, read on the forward strand.
AATCCACTTGTTTATGACGCATACTAATATACTCTTGAATAATGGCCTGTCGTTGAGTGGCAATATCATCAAAAATTATCATGGAATCTGGTTGAATGCGGTCTGGTTGAATGACATCTTGAGGTGAGGTGAATGTAAAATAGCCCATGGCTTCTTTATTTAACGAAGACATAATTTGTTCCAGATACACGTACAGAGGCTGGTACAAGGATTTGGCAAAAATATAAATATTTTGAAATCGTAGGCCATGAGGTGCGGTAATAATGTTCAGTAAAACATTGGTCTTTCCACAACCCGAAGGCCCTACCATAATACATTGAACGGTAGATGGGAATAGGGTGCCATGACGTTTAGGTTCGCACACGGACAGTGATAGCTCTGAAACCAAATCAGAGACGGGCAAAGCATGGGGTTGTATCATTAATTCCATTGTGTCGACGACTGAGTTTTTTCTTGTGTGTATAAGGTTTATATATATAGGCAAGCGGTGAATAGGATAGGTTAGTTAACGTCTATCACCATGGACGTGTTTGGGCGAGCACGTGTAACCATAGCCACGGCCGCCTCTTTGTTAAAACAGACACGAGAGGTCGCAACAAAAAGCTATGTCGATCGCAAAGTGCAAAGTGTCTATCACATGGCCCCGAGACTAACCGCTGAGGGCTATTCAGCCAATTATCATCGTATTATTGATGTGCAAGAGCCTCGAGACGAAAATGATGTCTGCACGAAACGTTATGTGACCTATCAAATGAAAAGGCTTTATAAATTTGTCCCATCTGTATTTTTAGTGTACCTGTCAAATCAAAAACTAGACAATGACAGAAACCATTCCCCACCACCACTGGTGAATGATGATCTTACCTATATGCTTGCTTCCGGATTAAGTCGTTATCGACTGCATTATGATGGTGTAATTCATATTAAATATGCCATGCCTGATGAGAAACATTTAAAAATACAACTAAACGGTGATAGAATGTTGGCCCACAACCATCAAAGAGTAAATGTTGGAGATGAATTATCCTTTCATCTTATGCTTACGTTTGAGGAAAAGGAAGCTGGAAAAACGGTGAATGATTTTCCGCTTTATATAGAATTGGAATATACTGCTATGAAATAAGGTTCTCTACGTTAGTTGTTATCGAATGTTTGCTGTGAAAGGTTCACCAAGTAGCAGCATGGTGAAAAAAAGATATGCCATGAACATGAAAAAGACAAATCTCAAAAGGAGAAAAAAGCCAGGTCGGAAACCAAGTCGATCTGCCTCACACCCAGTGTTAAAACTTAAAAAAAAACTAAAAAAAATCTAAAAAGAGTGGCTATTGAAAAAGCTTTACAAGCGGTGCGATTGTCTACAGCTCATTCCAGTTGCTAAGCGTGGGGGATTTTTGCCGGATTTATTTGCAGGGTTGGCAGCTTTGGGGTCCCTTTTGGGTGGTGCCAGCGCTGTAGCGAAAACCATAAAAGTCGTCGAGCAAGGCAAGCAACAACTCAAAGAAAGCGAGCGACACAATAAAACGTTAGAAGCCATTGCGATGGGAGCTAGAAATGGCAATCCTTTAAAGCCAGTCTTCTATCCACAAGGTAGTGGCCTACCGTCAAAGAAAAAAAATGGCCATCATCGATAAGCGCTTAAGGCAACTGCCTCGTCATGCCATGACCCATGAAGAAGTGGAAAGCTATGCCAAACAACTAAAGATTTCTCATTTTCGAGGTGTATTTATGCGAAATGAATTACCCAAAGCACCGTGGAAAGAAGAACGAGCCATGATGATTTTAGATGATGATGCAGGCCCAGGAACCCATTTTGTAGCCTATGTGAAACTTTCCACAGTATGGTACTTTGACAGTTATGGAAATTTACCACCCCCGATTGAGTTGCTACGTTATTTGGGAAACCGGGTAAAGATATTCTATAATGTGAATCGTCAACAAACCTTTGACAGTCAAGAGTGTGGCCGTTTGAGTTTACATTTTTTATATAAGAGGTCGCGTTAAGCCAACAGTTTCATCATTATGAATGTCAACGCCAAGACCTTTACCGTGCACAGTCGCGGGCCTAAAGTGTCCCTGGATTTCTCCCCCCCCCCCCCCCATTGAATTGCAACCAGAACAATCCTATGTGCTAGGATTAATTTCTTTGGAAAGTTACAACAGAATTTACAATATTCAACTGGATATTAATGACGAATTTTATTATGATGATTATATGTTGAGACTACCCCCTGGAGGTTATACCATAGAAGATGTGCATGAGGCCATTAGCGTGTCGATGATAAAACAATTTGGTGTCAAACCATTTGCGGATGGGACACACAAATTTGAACTTACAGCCAATACAATAACTCATCGCTGTCGTATTTTCTCTACGTTTAACATTGACTTTGAAACACGAGTTCATTCTATTGGCCCTTTACTAGGATTTAAACCAAGAGTGTTGGCAGCTCACCATCCCCATGAATCAGATTATCCAGTGAAATTCATCGAGGACCATCACATTTCTGTAACTTGCAATATTATTAGAGACGTATTTACGAATCAAAAACAAAGCCATTCCCTGTATGATTTTATTGTCACCTCTCCTTGCGGCTATATTATTCGTGAAAACCCTTCAGTGGTTCTATATCATCCTGTGTGTGTCAGTGATATTAGTAATATTACCTTACGCTTAGTGAATAGAAACCAACAACTGATTGCTTTGGACGCCAACACCCCTGTGACCTACAAGTTGGTTTTAAAGACGCTATGAAATTTATCTATAAAGCAACAACAACGTCTACGAGGTCGGTTAGTTGCCCGCCGTGTATGAAACGGTTGACACGAGTAAACCGACAACGCTTACAACGCATTGATTATACGCTACACCCCAACCATGAACAAAGAGCTGTTGCAAGTGTTAAATCCCATACAAGTGGAAGATGGCGTCATGCGCATTGATATGCATTCCTATCAACCTCAAGCAACAGGACTGAATAACAATGACGAGATTCAATTCATCATTAACAATCAAGATATTTTTACTCTACCTCATGAAAGTGTCCTTCAAATTGAGGGTAAATTGATGAAAGCAGATGGCAGCACACCCACAACGTCTGCGTTGGCGAATCATGGTTTGGCTTTTCTGTTTTCTGAAGTACGTTATGTGATAAATGATATTGTCATAGATATGACTCGAAATGTGGGCATGACTAGTCTTATGAAATTATATCCATCATATAGCGAGGAGGAAAGTAAAACGCTTTCTATGGCAGGATGGTGTCCCAACAGTAGCAATGACTGGCTAGTTCATACCGATGGCACTTTTACAGGCTTCCTACCCTTAAAATTACTCCTTGGCTTTGCCGAAGATCACAAGCGTATTATTTTAAACGCAAGACAAAGTTTGTATCTGGTGAGAGACCGCAGTGATTATAATGCACTGAAAGGAGCCTCTGACCAAGGATAGACTCAAAAATTCAACTGCTTCGATTACTATGGAAAGTGCCCCATGTGACGCTATCGGATCGTAAAAAGCTAAGCATGTTAAATTTGGTGCAAAAAGATAAAGCCTTGCCTATCGCCTTTCGAAGTTGGTGTCTACATGAATACCCCATGCAACCTACCACAGACACACATAGTTGGAGTGTCAAATCGGCTCGCTCTACCGAGAGACCCCTCTATGTTATTATTGGTTTTCAAACCAATAGAAAATACCAACAAAGCAAAGATGTCACCTTGTTTGATCACATTCACTTGAGAAATATACGACTATTTTTAAATAATGTTTGCTGTCCCTATGAGGTGTTGGAACTCAATTTTTCAAAAAATAAGTTTGGTCCCCTTTATGACATGTTCGCTAAATTCCAATCGTCTTATTATGAAAAACAGGATTGTCCTATGTTGTCGCCACAAGGGTTTAAAGCAAAAGCACCACTGATTGTTTTCGACTGTTCGTATCTAGAAGAATCTATGAAAATCACCACCATTGATTTAAGGGTAGATTTTGAAACACAAGAAAATATCCCAGACCATACCAGTGCCTACTGTTTGATTATTCATGCTAGACAAGTGAAATATCATCCTTTGTCCAATTATGTCACCAGCATGTAAGCCATCTGTGGTCGAGTGAAAAAAAAGATCATCATTCATAGGATTGATGATAAGCGTCTGCATGCACAGTATCTGTTGCGCTCTGGCACTGTGCGCACATACAACAACAACAAACATCATGTGTCCCTCAATAAGCAACAGCAACAACAACAACAACGTGACAGACAAACCATGGAATTTAAAATGTGAATTTATTCGTCTGAAAACTTTTGAAACATGGACAGTTCCCTTTATGGATTGTGGAGAATTGGCTGCGAGCGGATTGTATTACTTAAAACGTGGGGATGTGGTCAAGTGTATTTTTTGAAACATTGAATTTGGAAACTGGGAAATAGGGGATCGACCCTTTAGCGATCATCAGCGATGGAGTCCATCCAGCCCTTACCTCAATCGCTATGATGTGGGCAATATTCCATGGAGTTTGACTTACCCTGTTATTGTAACAGACCCTGCAAAACTAGGAGATACCTGTGGACCGTATGTGCAAACTATTCATTTGAATGCTGTTCCAAATTAAGGCACCAAACTTTGTAATAAAAGTGTAAGTGTTTTTTATGTTATGAATAAAACCTCAAAAAATATTTAGCTGTTGTTCAATTCATTTGTTTCTATTTTTTTCCTAAAGTCCTTTGACTTTGCCATGTTAAACCATGGCATGGGTTAGTTGTTGATTAGACGTTAATGAGGTAACAAGTAAAAATAAAAGTATGATGCGTACACTCATCGTGGATTGTCAGGGGTTTAAAATTGCAGACAACAAACTTATATTTAAGGAAGTAGCTTTTATCGATTGTAGTACGTTTTGGGTGTCTAACCCTATTCATTTGGTGTTTAAACCTCCCTATGCTTTCGAGTTGCTTAGTGAAAAAGAAAAAAAACAGAGCCAATGGATTGAAAATCATATGCAGTTAGCATGGAAAAAGGGTGATATTTCTTACAAGTATCTTGACATCGTCATGAATGCCCATTTGTCCGCGGCCAATGTCTTATTTGTTAAAGGGAGAGAAAAACGCCAGTGGCTTCAACCATTTCTACCCTCTCACTGTCAATGTATTGACCTTTTAGATCTGGGTTGTCCATCCCTGCAAACGCTCATGGACACTTGTCCTTGCGACAATATTCAGAATAAAGCTTTAGCGCATGCATGGCAATTGTTTCATTGGCTCACCACGAGTGCATGTTGGGAGTTGTTCAATAAAATTAAAACTGAAAGTTTATCGTCCAATGATAGCGGTGAGACGTGTACACGTGAGGTGATAACATCAACGTTATAGACATGGGCGCCACTACAATCGACAAGGCTATTGGAAAGTTCTTTGTGTGCAAGAAAAAACTGATTAGCTTTACACAACATGAATTATTAGCACTACCTAAATCATTTCTTTTTTATGTTCCTGCCAACGCTGTCAAAGAAATTTGGGAAAAGGCGCCTGCCGAGTGGACTAACGACCCTGTGTTGAGTGAACTACAACCATGCAGTCATTTTTCCCATCACAAGCAATTAACCATGGTAAAAATACCTTCCATTCGACAGTGTGCCACATGCCAATTAATGAAATTATATCATGGTCATAAAACTCAGTGTAAAGACATTGTTTCATCATTCCATGGCTGTCATTCGGAAAACAACCACCACCTATCATGCTCGTCAGCAGCCGCCGACAAACAACAACAACAACAACAACAACAACAACAACAACAACAACAACAACAACAACAGCAAGAACAATAATAATAAGAAGAAGACAAAAAGAACAACAACAAAAAGTGTTTTTCACCGATTGAAACCTCTATGTCCCAGGTGTAGTGGCCGTGGAATTATTGATAAGATCATTAAAAACTTACCATTCGAAGCTCACGTACCTGCTTACAGCTTTTGCGGCCCTGGTACTCGTCTTGAAGATCGTTTGAGGAGAGGGGATATGGGAATCAATGCTTTGGATCATGCATGCCTTAATCACGATAAAGCCTATGAAAACAGTGACCCCACACTAAGACGCATTGCCGACAAAGTCTTGTTAAGCATTGCCAAGCAACGATTAACAGCTTCAGATGCCAGTCTAGCAGAACGAATGGCAGCATTTATAGTGATTGGTGCTATGAAGAGCAAATTACTTTTATCTAGATATGGACTTAAACGTAATGAATTTATTTTTAGAAAATTTATAGTATCACTGTTATCATGACAAAAAATAAATAAAAAGACAAGAGTCCATGTTGTGTTTTTTCCATTATTATTATTCACTCTTAGTTTCATCATTATAATTATAAATAAAATGAATAAAATGACATTAATGACAAACAATAAAAAAGGGACAGCAGTGCATCGTTATAAAAATTACTAATTGTAGTAAATCTATTTTTCAATCACAAACAATAAAAAAGGACAAAAGTCCATCATTTTAACTAACAGTTTCATCATTATTATTATTATAAAAAATTATATACATGGTAATTGTACTAAACCTATTTTTAAATCACAGACAATCAAAAAAGGACAAAAGTCCATCATTATTCATCAGCTTCAAATGCCAGTCTAGCCGAACGAATGGCAGCATGAAATCTATATCTACTCTAGAACCAGGTTTTTGTTAAACGCTTATTATTGAATAAAATAACATGTTAATAGAATTTGATCATTATAAATTATAATCATTATAATAATAATAATAATTAAAAATTGTTTAAAAATTGCTATAAATGCTATTTTAAATCACAAACAATAAAAATGGACAAGAGTCCATTATTTTTATTATTATTATTATTGTTAACCTGAAATAACCTTGTTGTGAACAGCCATCTTGTCGAAGATGAAATCACACAGAAGATAGATAGGCGATCATTTCCTTGTGCAAGCGCTCCTATCGCTAACCAAAGACCTCAATCTCTCGATCCGAGTCACGGCCTACTAGACTCCACCATCGGTATGACGGAAGAGGCAAAGATTCAGCGTGATACAGCGGAGTTGTTGGGAGCATCAACGGAAAGCATCCAAAATGGCGGAGATGGTAGGCGTATTGATGATATCGGTCGGCAGATAACAGAGAATCAACATGAAGAAGAGATGCATCTTGAGACTGCCAGATCACTACTAAAGAAGATTATGGCTATTCCTCTTAAGAACTTAAAAATGGATATAAACAAGATGTTCAGTAAAGAACATATAGCCTACTTTCTCCTAAATGCATGGGTATTGTTATAACTCGTTGTCCTTTTCAACGAGTATGATTGAATGTTGGTTGTAGTAGCTTGTTGAAATACAACGTGCTATAGGGATATTAAACATGAATATGAGGTGCCCTTTGCTAGTGCTACCTCTGTACCAAATTTCGTTCAATTCGGTTTCACCGTGTTTGAATTGATAGGGGGAATCGATTTGCACACATACTTGGCCACCATCTGCAAACTATTGGGCTGATGTTCTTGCAGTTTGGTCAGAATAAGTTTCCCACATAAAGATATGGTGTTGCAAAATTTGGTAGAGACTAGATTATTAGGTTGGTCGTAATTACATTTTAGCTTTTAACATTTGGGTGGCCGCGATTACGTTTCCGTCAAGATAGCGGTGATATAAAACATGACACTGAGGTGCCCTTTGCTGGTGCTACCTCTGTACCAAATTTCGTTCATTCGGTTCCACCGTGTTCGAATTAATAGGGGGAATCAATTTTGACATAAAGATGGCCGCCATCCGCGAACTATTAGGCTAATGACCTATTAGATTGGTCAAAGGATGCTCCCTCCATAAAGGTATGTAGTTGCAAAATTTGGTACAGATCGGATGATTAGGTTAGTCGTAATTTGATTTAAGCTTTGAACATTTGTGTGGCCGCCATTACGTTTCCGTCAAGATGGCGGCGATATAAAACATGACACTGAGGTGCCTTTTGTTAGTACTACCTCTGTACCAAATTTCGTTCCATTCGGTTCCACCGTGTTCGAATTAATAGGGGGAATCGATTTTCACACAAAGATGGCCGCCATCCGCAAACTATTACGCTGATGACCTATTAGATTGGTCAAAGGATGCTCCCTCCATAAAGGAACGTTGTTGCAAAGTTTGGTAGAGATCGGATGGTTATGTTAGTCGTAATTTAACTTAAGCTTTGAACATTTGTGTGGCCGCCATTACGTTTCCGTAGAAATGGCGGCGATATAAAACATGACACTGAGGTGCCCTTTGCTAGTGCTACCTCTGTACCAAATTTCGTTCAATTCGGTTTCACCGTGTTTGAATTAATAGGGGAATTGATTTTCACAAAAAGATGGCCGCCATCCGCAAACTATTAGGCTAATGACCTATTCATTTGATCAAAGGATGCTTCCTCTATAAGGGTATGTTGTTGCAAAATTTGGTAGAGATCGGATGATTAGGTTAATCGTAATTTGATTTAAGCTTTGAACATTTGTGTGGCCGCAATTACGTTTCCGTCAAGATGGCGGCGATATAAAACATGACACTGAGGTGCCTTTTGTTAGTACTACCTCTGTACGAAATTTCGATCCGTTCGGTTGCACCGTGTGCGAATTAATAGGGGGAATCGATTTTCACACAAAGATGGCCGCCATCCGCAAACTATTACGCTGATGAACTATTAGTTTGGTCAAAGGATGCTCCCCCCATAAAGGTATGTTGTTGCAAAATTTGGTAGAGATCGGATGATTAGGTTAGTCGTAATTTGATTTAAGCTTTGAACATTTGTGTGGCCGCCATTACGTTTCCGTCAAGATGGCGGCGATATAAAACATGACACCGAGGTGCCTTTTGTTAGTGCTACCTCTGTACCAAATTTCGTTCCATTCGGTTGCACCGTGTTCGAATTAATAGGGGGAATCGATTTTCACACAAAGATGGCCGCCATCCCCAAACTATTACGCTTATGACCTATTGGTTTGGTCAAAGGATGCTCCCCCCATAAAGGTATGCTGTTGCAAAATTTGGTAGAGATCGGATGATTAGGTTAGTCGTAATTTGATTTAAGCTTTGAACATTTGTGTGGCCGCCATTACGTTTCCGTCAAGATGGCGGCGATATAAAACATGACACTGAGGTGTCCTTTGCTAGTGCTACCTTTATACCAAATTTCGTTCAATTCGCATTCACCGTGTTTGAATTGATAGGGGGGACAGACATTCAGAGTACACACACTCGCACACACACAGACACCCACACACACAGACACACAGACTCACTCACACACATACACACACACACACAGACTCACACACACACATACACACACACAGATAGACACACTTTTTTCGCCCTGTGTTGATCTCATAAGTCTACTTTCATTTTTTGCAAAAATCGAAAGTAGGCTAAAAACGGTCTCATGAAGTTGGAAGAAGCTTTAGATGCTGGACCAACATGTAGGTTGTCATGGAAGAAATCAGCAGAAGAACTCAAGCAGGAAATAACTATCATGGAGAACAAAGAATCGACCAGGACATCATTAGTAACAAATGAAATGGTGGAAGATCCAGGAAAATGGGAAAAGGTTCTACCTAAGAAGAAGAGAAAGAAGAAGAGTGGGGAGAGGCAACCTAATGATATTCCAATGGAGCAGGTCAAAAACGATCTTAAAGATACAGCGGTTAGCGAGAGTGGAAAACGACCTTATTCTAAATTAAGGAGTCGATCAGAAGCCGTAATTATCAAACCAATGAAGGGTAAGACTTTCGCTGATGTTCTGAAGGATATCAGGAATAAGGTAAAGCCGGAAGACAATGGAGCAGACATTCGATCTATCCGTAAAACTAGAGATGGGGCTGTTCTTCTTCAGTTCAAGAAAACAACGCAGATTGAAAACAGGGAGAAATTCAGTAAATCTCTGAGAGATGTTCTTGGACAAGATGGTGATGTAAAGGCTTTAATTCCCCGAACTAAACTGGAGATTCGGGACTTGGATGGTATCACTACCGTTGCAGATGTGGAGGAAGCTGTGAGGCGGGATTGTGGTAATACTCATGGAGAGCTGAAAATTTCGGTAACTAAACCAAATTGTTGGGGACAGAAACTTGCCATTTTTGAAACTAAAGATGAGGATGCTCAGAAACTTCTGGAAGCAGGAAGAATTAAGATAGGATGGCTATACTGCAGATTACGTGTTAGAACCATTTTACCTCGCTGCTTTCGATGCCTGTCATATGGACATTTGGCACGGAATTGCGAAGGCCCTGACAGAAGTAAGCTTTGTTTTATGTGTGGAAAAGCTAGTCATAAAGCAGTAGACTGTAAAAAGAATAATCCGCGATGCATGCTTTGTACAGATAAAGGTGTCAATGAAGTTAAACGAAATCATGCTCCTGGATCAGGTGCATGCACAGTTTTTCGTGAAGCTCTTGAAAAGGCAAAAAATAACAGCAAATGATGAGAATCCTTCAAGCAAACATGCATAGGAGTCAAAAAGCTAACGACCTTCTGACACAGCTGATTTATGAGATGGAAGCAGACATCATTATTATTAGTGAACAATATCAAGAGAGGGACCATCCTGGGTGGTTTGCGGATAATCTTGGAACAGCAGCAATTTGGATACCAGATCTAGGAAAATTCTCAGAGCATAGATGTGAAAACGGTTTTGTCTGGGTACAGATTGGGGGAATCATTATTGTAAGCTGTTATTTTACGCCAAATGAATCTGTCCCAAACTTTCAAATGAAACTTGATGGCCTTGAGGATGCATTGCGTGGAATGGACCAAAGACTAGTGGTCGCTAGTGATTTTAATGCTCAAGCGTTGGAATGGGGCATGCCACAAATAGACTCCAGAGGAAGACGCATAATGGAAATGGCAGCTAGAACAGGTTTAGAGGTCAATAACATTGGAAATGTACCAACATTCCGACGGCCAGGATGTCAGGGAACAATACCGGATGTAACATTCTCAACGGAGGATATCGCACCTAAGATTGCTGGATGGCAAGTTATTGAGGACTATACAGGGAGCGATCACCAATATATCATCTTTCGTTTCCTTCAGGAAGTTCCTCAAGCAAGAAACATACTGCGCAGGCCAGCACGGTGGAATATAGCCAGCATTGACAAGGAAACGTTTCTTGATGTAATACAAAATGGAATGGAGAACATAGCAGAAAAATATTCTTGCTGTAGAGGAAAAGAAGCAGCTGGTGTACGTGTTGAACTCACCATGCAGCTAATCCAGGAAGCATGCAATACATCAATGTCCCGAAAGAGACCACGAACTAGCAGACGCCCAGCGTATTGGTGGACCGAAGAAATTGCAGAATTAAGAAGAAACTGTCTGCGACTTCGACGCATGGCCCAGAGGACGAGAGGCAGACAAGTGAATACCTCAGTCACAGCGGAGTATAAGTCAGCAAAGAAGGAACTCGGCAAAGCAATTAAGAAGAGTAAAGCTGATAAATGGTGGGCTTTGGCTAAGGAAGTGGAAGATGATCCATGGAGTCTAGGTTACAAGATTGTAATGAAGAAACTTGGTAAATTCTCAAACCCGAGCATGGATTCACAAACCATTAAAAAAAATCCTCTCGGCACGCCGGAAGGCGGAGGTAGATTTCACCGGGCAAACTAAGGGATAGCCTATAATAGGCAAAATATGCAGGTTTTCGTAGGAGGATCAGACCTCATTTATTGCGAGAAAGTATTTTACAATTGGAGGTTAGTTAAAAATTTTTCGTCTTTCTATGCATACTTTTAACATTTTACTGTCTTATGGGGATGGTAACCTTCTTGTCATTTGGGGTTAATTTTATACTTGTGATCACACTGTCCTTATGCAAGGTTTGGAACTAATGTGTAACTATCTAACAGTCTGTTACTTCTTCACGCAAAATTTTATCTCCCGCAGAGATGTTGGTTGGTTCCTCAGTTTAGGGGCTGCGACAAGGTGGTCATGTAACCCCGTGTACATTGGGTGTGTGTAGAATCTGTCTGATAAACGGTGTTATTTGTGATGACTGTATTAGTCTGTAATTCAGGTAAGGTCTGCAGACGGTCAATTTTAAGTAGTAGTACCTAATTTTGTACCAAATACTAACGTCAACGACACCTAGCTGTGAACTTGGCTGCTATATGCCACCGCAACCAGCAACTTGCAACGAACGTTGTAACTTCCCCTCCGAAGGAAAGCATGCTGACGGATTTTTAGCGCTCTTAGAAAATCCGGCGACTTTGGCCGGCTTTGAACCAGCACCTTGGGCATAGAAGTTCAGCATGCTACCAGTTAGCCGCTTCCCTCATAGTCAGATGGAACAAGAAGTTCCATGACGAACTAAAGAGCCTACTTTTCTTAAAATTTAAGATTCTGGCCAATGATTAATCGATGTGGATCTATCTAGAATAATGACGAAATTAAGTTGGTAATATCGAAATTTCTAATTAGTTCGAAATACTGTATACCTGGCATAATGTAGCCTAATAGAGCACTAAAGTTGGCAGCCCTGGTGACTGAATATATTCTTAGTTCCATCTCTTAAGGTACAGAATACAAAATTTGGTTGGAGTCCAATGAATAGCATGGACGTTACATGCAGTTAAACATTGGATCTAACAGTGCGCGTAAAATCATGTTGGCAACAGTGTCATGCATGTAATGGTCAGAAATAATCTGAAATAATATGATCTATTGTTGTGCCAATTTTGAATGAAATCCATTAGTTAGTATAGAAGTTACACGCATTTTAAAATTGGACCTATCAGCAGGCTTAGAATCATGTTGGCAGCACTGACGTATATTAGTTACTCTTATCTAGAAAGCCAGGTACTATACGTGTGCAAAGTTTAGAGCTATTGGCATGCATTCTTTCTGATATATTGATATTAGGGTAACAAAAATAGATACAGCATTTATTAACAGTTGGCAGCTCTGGTTGCTCTTAAGAATACGCATAGTCATAGCGGCTATGGTACACATAGCACATACGAAATTTGGTTGAAATCCAAATGATAATATGGAAGTTTGATGTATTTAAAGTTGGACCACTCAGCAGGCTTAGAACCATGTTGGTAGCACTGACGTATATAAGTTACTCCAAATTAATATAGAATGTCATGTACTATACGTGTGCATAGTTTAAAGCTGTCGGCTTGCATACTTTCTCATATATATTGGTATTTGGATAAAAGAAATTAAGAGCATTTTTTAACAGTTGGCAGCACTGGTGGTTCATAAGAATACGTTCAGTCATATCCTGTTATGTACACATACAACATACGAAATTTGGTTGAATTCCAATTGATAGTGTAGAAGTTATATGCATTTAAATATTGGACTTATCAGTAGGCTTATAATCATTTTGGCAACACTGCCATGTATGGCCTTCTGGAAATTAAACTGCAATATTATTATCTATATGTGTGCCGATTTTGAAATAGCTCCCATTCATACCTTCCAAGATATCCAACATGGAGCTCAAATTTCAATTGCGATTTTTCAGCAGTTGGTAGCACTGACATCATTTTCAAATATGGCCGTGAGATATTCAGGTATAGATCTTTACTCCTACCAAATTTTATTTCGATTGCTCCAGCCGTTTAGGAGTTGATAGGGGGGGGGCACACACACAGCCAGACAGACAGAAGGACAGACAGACAGACAGACAGACATTTTCCCGGATCGATCTCATAAGACTACTTTTTCCTCATTTTTGCAAAGTGTGAAAAGTAGGCTAAAAATGAATGTGATCTCGTCAATGGCGTTGTCTTGGCAACCTCTGATAGATCATCCCTTATCAATTTAAAAGCGTTGTTATGGTAACCTTTGATGGCACTTGGCATTTTTTAAAATTCCGAAATCATTTTTCTCATCCCTTGGCGTAATGGTGGGTCATATCAAAAATTCTTTCAGACAAAAGTTTTAGGTAATTATTAGGGGAATATTTTCCATTTTGTACGGTTTTGATATTGTGCCTATTAAGAGAGATATGATTAATGTTTCCCGAAAAACCCACTTTTTTCCACCCCTTTGGGTAATGGTTGGTGCTATCAAAAAACTTGTTTGACATAAATTTTTGGCACTTATCCGACACACTTTGAATGGATTCGATATTTCACGTATTAAGAGAGTTATAGCGAAATTTCACTTTTTCGAAAAATCCCCCTAATTTTCACCCCCTTCAACCGATTTTGCCCATTAACGAACTCGACCGAGATTTTATTGGGATACATATTATGTAAAAAATTCAAAGTGATTGGTACAAAATTACGGCAGTTATCGTGTCCACAAGAAACTGATATATATATTGGTTTTGGGGTCTGGGGGATGTGAAACGCGAAGATATGTCGAAATTTTCCGGAAGTCGAAACATGGTACCCATTGCAATAGTTAGCTTTCTAATGAAATCTACCTAATTGTGGATACACTATTTCCCGACCATCCAGAGAGGACTGATTGTGACGATGAAAGCGAACTGCATGATATACCTCTCTTCACAGTAGAAGAACTGAATACAGCTTTTAGCTCCCTTAGAAACAAGAAGGCTCCAGGACCAGATGATATACCTGCAGAAGTGCTCAAGATAATATCAGAACTTTGTCCAGAACTGTTGTTGAATATGTACAATCATTGCCTGCAAGCGGGTGTTTTTAATGCCCGATGGAAAATGGCTCGATTGGTTTTGATCAGCAAAGGAAAATCTGGTGGTTATAGACCCTTATGTATGTTGGACACAGCTGGAAAAGGCCTAGAGAATCTTCTGCAGCCAAGAATTCTCTCAGCAGTTCAGATAGCAGGGGATTTATCTGTTCATCAGCATGTATTTCGCAGAGGACATTCTACTATTGATGCAATATTGGAGGTGGTAAACACAGTAGAAAGAGCGCAAACGGGCAATCATCATTCTCGTAAAGTGACACTTCTTGTGCCCCTGGATGTAAAGAATGCTTTTAATTCGGCAAGTTGGAATGACATGTTGGAAGCTCTTGAAGAGACTTTCAAAGTACCACAGTATCTTATGCGCATAATGAAAGACTACTTCAGGGATCGCACTTTGCTGTATGATACGGAAGATGGACAAAGGGCAAAACGACTAACGGCTGGAGCAGCGCAGGGATCGATCCTTGGTCCAGATATCTGGAACATCATGTATGATGGCTTGTTACGTCTGGAGATGCCAGAGGATACGAATCTAGTGGATTACGCTGATGATGTGGCTGCCTTGATAGTGGCCCGCAATGTTGAGATGGCTCAAATCAAATTGAACCAGGTGATGCGGCGCATAAAAAACTGGATGACGAGTCACAGACTAACACTAGCAGAACATAAAACTGAGATAGTTCTTCTGACGAGGAAAAGGATTGAGACTCTTGTACCAATGACTGTTGGAGATACAGTGATTGAAGCATCTACGAGTACAAAATATTTAGGAGTGACACTTGACTCCAAGCTCACATTCTGGAACCATATTCAGAGAGCGACAGATAAGGCAGTAAAATACATGACAGCACTTAGTAGGCTGATGGGCAATATTAACGGTCCAAAATCAAGTAAAAGACGCCTCCTCATGACGACGGTTCAGTCAGTGCTCCTGTATGGCTCTGAAGTTTGGGCCGAATCCTTGAGATTTGGATGGTATCGGAGAAGGATAGCTGCCGTACAACGGAGAGCAGCTTTACGTATTGCATGTGCATACCGCACGGTTTCTGAACCTGCAATCCTCACGGTGGCAGCAATAGCCCCAATAGATCTACTTGCATTGGAGCGACAAGAAATCTGGCGTACCCAAGGAGAGCTGGGAAAAAATGTGCAAAGAAGCGTGCTTTTAATCAACGGATGAGGCGATGGCAACTCAGATGGGAAAGTGACCCTCGTGGTACATGGACCAAGCGACTGATACCACGCCTGGATACCTGGGTCGAAAGAGTCCATGGTGAAGTCAACTATTATCTCACACAACTACTAACAGGACACGGATATTTCCGAAAATTCCTGCATAGAGTAGGCGGAGCGAGTGGTGCAACATGCATATATTGTGACGACATCGATAATGTACTTCACACCTTCTTCGTGTGCGGCCATTGGATGTTAAAGAGGGAATATGTGGAAACTGAACTGGGAGAACTGACACCAGATAATATTATTTCTGTGATGTTACGGAACCAGCAATCATGGGATCAGGTAGCAGTGTATGTGGAGGATGTCCTTCGCCAGAAAGAGCGGGATCTGGAAGCGTAAGAACGCCCTTAAGAAGAAATGAAGATAGAAGAAGTCTGAAAAGCTAAGTCAGCACGACATCACCCTGAAGTAATGCGAGAGCGGTTCCGGGGTGACGAACGCATCGTGGGAAAAGGGTTGTGGTTTTTAGTGGGTAAGAATCCCACACTACTGTGGAGTGCGGACCCTTCACAAGTGTCTTTTGAAGATTTTCCACAGTCCCTCGTAAAAAAATATATATTATTATTATTATTATTCATAAAGTAAGTTGAAACGTCATGTGCTTAAGGTTCGCTTGTTGTTGATCTAACAACCCCTCACGCACTGCAACCACAGTTAAACCAAAATCATGTTTTAAAAGTATGTGATACTGGCGTACGAAATCTTTATCTACTCTAGAACCAGGTTTTTGTTAAACGCTTATTATTGAATAAAATAACATGTTATTAGAATTTGAAAAAGAAAAAAACAAAGCTGTAGTGCAAAACCATGTCTGCAGTAAAGGCAATGTGACGTTAACTTTAAATTATTTATTTATTTAGTAAATAGTGTTTAATAGATTTCTTGTTAAAAATATATCTCTCTAACTTTTTATTTCTTACTTGTGGCAGTAGTGCATAAGGGAGTGCTGAATGAACAAGCGAGCCTTAAGTGCATAACGTTTCAACTTATTAAAAAAACTATTTATGTACATGAAAATTAAAAAAACAGGTAAACTAATTATAAACATGCTTCATAGGCATGATTCTATTCACGTAGCCTAAGGCTAAAAAAATCTCCAATTAAGAGAACTAACAAAAATTAGCATTCACCTATGCTCATCATAGACATCATTGTATTGACATGACTTAAGGTTCAAAAAACAAACACAAAATTCTACCATTAAGCATAAGTTTTGAAAATTTATTTTGATTATTATTTATCATTGTAAACGTTGAGCAACAATTAATAAACGTCAAACGGTTGAGCACCAAAAAATAATTTTATTTTATTACCATATAGTTATTGAAGAGTAGTGCATGAATAAACATAAAGTCACGGCTAGCGTACAATGATTATTCGTTTTCAATTTTTACAAAACGAACCATGCATCGATTATTTTTTTCACCCTCATAGATTAAATAGACAGGGTGAATACTGGAATTGACATCTTCCATGACATTATCAGGTAGGTTATTAAATCGTGTGGGAAGAAATGTCTCAAAGTCTTGACAAATGCAAAGAGCTCGTTCACCAAATTTGGTTTTCAGTTTTTGAATTTTATGTATGCGAAAGGGTGTTTGCGTAGGCAATTCACTCATTTTCTTGCGTGCAAAGCCACAATCTTGACCAAGGGCGTTCAAGGCGTCCATGGTTGTCTATACCCAAAGAAAAGAGTGTTACTTTCTAACACTCTCGTTCTTATATTACATCAACAACAACAACAATAACATTGTACATCAAAGTGTGTTGTTGTTTTTTTAAAGCCTGAGTGTTTATGACCTAAAGTTGTAGATAGATAGTATTGGATAAATTAACAAAAATATAATAATAATGTTTGTATCATTTTCAGTCAAAACATACATTTGGAAATTATTTAATAGGAAATGTTTTATCAAAATTAAGTGTGAATCATTTTCAAGATCTCTTGGAGGAAAATGCATGTCTCTGTTGTGAATGGGAATTAGCCTATCATCCCCTTGTCGAATGACTTGTATTCGTTTGCTCTGTTGTTGTGCAAATTCACACTGCATTCTGTTAAATAAATGGTATCAACTGATACTAAGAGCAAACATTTGAATGCTGTTGGTAACCTATAAAAGGCAAAGTTAACACGCTATGCATTTAATAACCATGATGTTAGTTTCTAACAAATCTCATTCTATGAGGCGAATATTGATTGATAGGTAAGCTAAGACAAAGTTGGCGAAATGCTTGTTGTCGATACGAAGTGATTCGTTCCTCAGCAGGAAATTTATAAAAATGAAAACAAAACATTTGAGAGGTTATTGGAAAATAAACATTAAACAGGGGTTTTGTACATATTGTACACCAGAAATCTGCAAAATGATCTTCGCCAGCTAATCTAACAATCACTTGATTCATGGTTAAACCGTACCATGCTTTATGAATCACTTGCGTGGATACATTATTTTCAAAACCAAAATTTAGCATACAGGATTTACAAAAGTGATGCCCTGGGTCATGAAACAAATCATCATCATTATCTTCCCGATCAATGATGCTGTCATAAAACGTGGTATCAATGCGTACTTTCGTGTTTCTATATTCTGAAGGATAGGCCACACGTTGAGGATTATGAGACACCATCGTGGCATATTCATTGAACGTGGTGTGTTTTGTGACGATAAAACAATCTTCATCTGGCTCATGATTGAATCTGAAAAGTAGTCGTTGCCGTTTACTAAGTGAATAAATACAAAAATACAATGTACTATATACACTGTCTGTCCCCTAAGTCAATGGCAAAAATAAAATAAAAAACAAGATGTTCAGTAAAGAACATATAGCCTACTTTCTCCTAAATGCATGGGTATTGTTATAACTCTTTGTCCTTTTCAACGAGTATGATTGAATGTTGGTTGTAGTAGCTTGATGAAATGCAACGTGCTATAGGGATATTAAACATGAATATGCGGTGCCCCTTGCTAGTGCTACCTCTGCACCAAATTTCGTTCAATTCGGTTTCACCGTGTTTGAATTGATAGGGGGAATCGATTTGCACACATACTTGGCCACCATCTGCAAACTATTGGGCTGATGTTCTTGCAGTTTGGTCAGAGTATGTTTCCCACATAAAGATATGTTGTTGCAAAATTTGGTAGAGACTAGATTATTAGGTTGGTCGTAATTACATTTTAGCTTTTAACATTTGGGTGGCCGCGATTACGTTTCCGTCAAGATAGCGGTGATATAAAACATGACACTGAGGTACTCTTTGCTAGTGCTACCTCTGTACCATATTTCGTTCCATTCGGTTTCACCGTGTTCGAATTAATAGGGGGAATCAATTTTGACATAAAGATGGCCACCATCCGGAAAATATTAGGCTAATGACCTATTAGTTTGGTCAAAGGATGCTCTCTCCATAAAGGTATGTTGTTGCTAAATTTGCTAGAGATCGGATGATCAGGCTAATCGTAATTTGATTTAAGCTTTGAACATTTGTGTGGCCGCCATTACGTTTCCGTAGAAATGGCGGCGATATAAAACATGACACTGAGGTGCCCTTTGCTAGTGCTACCTCTGTACCAAATTTCGTTCATTCGGTTCCACCGTGTTCGAATTAATAGGGGGAATCAATTTTGACATAAAGATGGCCGCCATCCGCAAACTATTAGGCTAATAACCTATTAAATTGGTCAAAGGATGCTCCCTCCATAAAGAAACGTTGTTGCAAAGTTTGGTAGAGATCGGATGGTTATGTTAGTCGTAATTTAACTTAAGCTTTGAACATTTGTGTGGCCGCCATTACGTTTCCGTAGAAATGGCGGCGATATAAAACATGACACTGAGGTGCCCTTTACTAGTGCTACCTCTGTACCAAATTTCGTTCATTCGGTTCCACCGTGTTCGAATTAATAGGGGGAATCAATTTTGACATGAAGATGGCCGCCATCCGCAAACTATTAGGCTAATAACCTATTAGATTGGTCAAAGGATGCTCCCTCCATAAAGGAATGTTGTTGCAAAGTTTGGTAGAGATCGGATGGTTATGTTAGTCGTAATTAAACTTAAGCTTTGAACATTTGTGTGGCCGCCATTACGTTTCTGTCAATATGGCGGCGATATGAAACATGACACCGAGATGCCCTTTGCTAGTGCTACCTCTGTACCAAATTTCGTTCCATTCGGTTTCACCGTGTTTGAATTAATAGGGGGAATTGATTTTCACACAAATATGACCGCCATCCGCAAGTATTAGGCTAATGACCTATTCATTTGGTCAAAGAATGCTTCCTCTATAAAGGTATGTTGTTGCAACATTTGGTAGAGATCGGATGATTAGGTTAATCGTAATTTGATTTAAGCTTTGAACATTTGTGTGGCCGCCATTACGTTTCCGTCAAGATGGCGGCGATTTAATCATGACACTGAGGTGCCTTTTGATAGTACTACCTCTGTACCAAATTTCGTTCATTCGGTTCCACCGTGTTCGAATTAATAGGGGGAATCAATTTTGACATAAAGATGGCCGCCATCCGCAAACTATTAGGCTAATAACCTATTAGATTGGTCAAAGGATGCTCCCTCCATAAAGGAATGTTGTTGCAAAGTTTGGTAGAGATCGGATGGTTATGTTAGTCGTAATTTGATTTAAGCTTTGAACATTTGTGTGGCCGCCATTACGTTTCCGTCAAGATGGCGGCGATATAAAACATGAAACTGAGGTGTCCTTTGCTAGTGCTACCTTTGTACCAAATTTCGTTCAATTCGCATTCACCCTGTTCGAATTGATAGGGGGCGGGACAGACATTCAGAGTACACACACTCACACACACACACACACACAGACTCACACACACACATACACACACACAGACAGACACACTTTTTTCGCCCTGTGTTGATCTCGTAAGTCTACTTTCATTTTTTGCAAAAATCGAAAGTAGGCTAATTAGCAAAACACAAATAAATAACCATCTGTCTGTTGACTTCTTTAGCTGTAGGTGGCAAACATAACATGCAACAGATTAAAAAAAATTCTGTTCAGATATTGGATTGGCGTTGTTTTCAAATATATTAGCACTCGTAACACTAGACATAAAGTGAGAGATTGTGCACAGTAAAAGCAGAAGATTTTTTTTTGTTCTTGCATGAGACCTACTAAGTCACAACCTAGTGTGGCCTATTAAGCTGTGCCTACTGAGAAAGTGCACACTTTGCTGAAACATGAGGCCTACTAAGCGACAACAATATTGAGGGGGGCTACTTGTTTGTTTTTTTTCCTAACCTAACCTAAATAAGCCAACATGTTTTTAATCTAGCCTGTGCACAGTGAACCATGCAAACTTTGATGCATGGCTCTCTTTATGCGTTGACAGGCAAATAGCACAAGACATACAGTTTATGTACAACTATTTACAGGCATTCACACATCCATGCATACATCCATGCACGCAGGTTAAAAAACAAAAATTATATGATACACTACAATTTTTTATTTTTATTCCGAGGCTCAAGATGGCATCTCGCATTTGATAGCAACCAAACCAAACACTTGCCGTGTTGTACAACAACAATAGCATCATCCATTACTGGTTGTAACCAAATGGGACGCTTGCCATCATATTCTGACATCACTGTCTCATGTCGTCCAACAAAGCGAGTGTTTGTTTTCGCTGCTTCATTAAAAATAAATCATAATTTTTCGAGAGAATCCTAAACTGACTATGTGCCATGGCTGTGTGGATCTGAAGGACATGTAAATAATCATCCACACAGAGTCGTTTAACCACATGCTGGCTAATCCCTTTGGCTCGCATAGATTCGCATCGATCCACCAGTCGAAAACTATACATTTTCGGAGCGAAACCTACAAACTCAGACATCATGGTGTCTGAACACTCATCTTTCATTAAACCAATATCTTTTTTGTTCAGACGGGGGATATCGAACACGTTCTTCTCACTAAACGAGGACGTGTCAAACCATTTTGGGTTTTGTTTGATAACGACATACGGATCACAGTCACGGATATGGTAAATAAAACTATCCGTGTCTGTATATAACAAGGAAATGGTATCAAATCGCTGTATTGCAAAACCATAATGGAATTTATACATGTGCAATTTTGAAAAATCTAAAATGACTTGGCCTAAATAGATAGGCTTATTCATGACCACTTTAGTTTTGGCATGTTCAATAGTCAGCAGATCATGATCAATAATGTTTAAAGATTTGAAATTTGGTTTTGCAATATATTTTTGAGCTCCCCATTGTCCATGCCATGTGTTGACCAATTTAATGTCCCTATACTGCCGTACATTTTCCAAATTATTCATCAGTTTAAAAAAGTTTATTTGAAATGGTTGAGTGGCACTTTGTCTGTGACTGGTATTTACATCCATGTATGGTTTCAACCACGGTTTCTGACAAAAAGAAATACCTCTATGGATTTTTTCAGGGTTAAGCCCTCGGCTAAACATTCTACCAGCATGTCAATATGCAACACACAGTGATTTTTATCATACAAGGTACCCATCAATTTCTTATGATTGCCCTTACTCTCGGGCGGCACCATTTTCTCTATGCAAAAGGGGAAACCACCATGTCGCTGTCTGAGATGGGGGGAATAAGCTAAGTCGACGTCAAGAACATACCCTACGTCCTGTTGCTTGCTGGCGCTATGCACATTAAAATCTTTAATTTCATTCTCAGACAGCCAGACAAAGTTTCTGTACGGCAGTGGTCGACTCATAGCGTGACCGTATAAATTGTTTACGTCGAAATACATTAGGTAGGATTCAGGTTCTTCGGGACAATAACCAGGCATGTAATGATTATTTGCCTTGGCATGTCGCTGATTGAGCGATACGAACCCCCCACGAATCCCTTTTTCCATCATCAGTACCATATCGGGATCCGTCAGTAAATCAAGCTCTATGTGGATAAATTTGAGGGCAGCGTCCCAACTTAACACTGGACTGGTATAGTAGTGGGCGGGGTCAAGGCCATAAATCGTGTGACATAGATGACGAAACGTTTCAAACACGTCTGTCAACAACAACACGTCTAATTTTAAGTAGTGCATAGCATACTGGTCCGTGGTTTCTATGCCAAACACTCGCCAAACATGGTGTGCGTGAGCATAGTCATCTTCACTAATGGTGCTTTGAGTTAACTGAGAAAAGAATTTTTCTCTTGGCGGCAAAGACGTTTCTTCAAGCACCTCGTAACTTCCCACATAATCATAAGGAAAATGGCCTTTACGAACACACAATTTAAATTGATTTGTATCCGTAAAGTGGGAATGGATATGTTTCAACTCAACTTCGCTTAAGCCTTTCACAAGATTATCCAGAGAACTAGACATAAACTTGAATGAGTCGAGAAAGCGAATGCTCATGCTTCCTTTTCTCCATGAAAGTGAGGTAAAGCTCTCATGGTTCTCAGCTAGAATACTGAAGGTGCTCTTATCTACATGAGCAAATTGTTTTACAATGAAGTGAAGGTCATACCGGGAGAAATTGTGTAAAACGACAGGGAGGAAGCGTGGTGTAGAGTACTTCAAATTGCATTCGCTATGAGCAGCACCTCTAAAATGCCCTGTCCTGTGGCAGTGATCTCTTACTTTTTTCTCCACCTAAAATGGGCTTTTCACACATGTGGCAGGTGGTGGCTTGATCATATTCTCTTTGCTGTACATCATTCATTTGAATTGGTAGAGGATTGTCCAAAATTTTTTCTACTTTGCCGGCTAAAGCCGCCATTTGATCAACAAACCACTGCGCACAATCCTGACCTTTGTGACTTACATACTCACATTGTGAATTATCATAGTGACAGACAACATAATAGGCTACAGCAAAAGGCTCATGTTTCTGCACTGGATAGGTTGAGCTTGTATGGGGGCTTGGTTCACATCCCTGAATGGGAACGGTGAGGGCCTCAAAATCAGCGTAAACAGTAAATTATACCATGTCTTGTTTGTTAGAGGCCTTAAATTTTAAGACTGCGTCATTCCCTTCGGGCAAGACTAGCTTTACTGCCGTCTGCCCTTTACAGTCTTCCGCATGTCGTTGTCAAAGTTCAGCAGTTGTAAAATATTGAAGGCAGCGCTCACAAATATGTGTCTTACCATTATGGTTAGACACTTGGCTGCTTACTAGTTTTCCTAAATGCATTATCCAACAATAATGGCTTTTATCCCCGTCAGACAGGAAAGGCAGGTGAATGTGATGTTGCTTTACCTGTTTGGTGGCATACAAGGGGCCGACAATATTGGATCCCTCGATGCCATACACCATGAAGGAGAAATTTGGATTATCTTTCTCAAATAAATGAATTTTATCTAGAGGCATGGGAAATGAAACACGCTCAAGATTGAGAGTTTGTTTCATGTGGTTAAACACATCTTTGTACTGCCCTGGTCTATCAACATGTCTGTCTTGAGAGGGATGCAGACAGCTAACTATACTCCACAAAAAGCAGTAATCGTCTTTATTGCATATGTTGATCACTGCCTTTCTGGAAGCGATAAAGCTCGGTGTGGCAATATAGCTACTTCCTGCATTCAATGGATTGTATTTACAAATATTGATTTGCAAATAGGCAATGCTATTGAGGGCCAAGCCACTGGGACCCTGTTGCAACTTATCAAATTTTATGATAAGCGCTTGAATAGCTTTCTCCTGATACAACGTTTCCAAATTATCAGCTATCAGTACTTTCTCCATTTTTGTACAAAGGCTGAAGGTGTGTTTCTATTGAACATTATTTTTTATCAACCTAAATACACATAGTAGTTCGAAATTTATTTTAAAGCCTCATGCAATCTTAAGCCTGGTTCACATTCACTCAAAAAATGGGAAAACATAATTCCACAAAATCTTTAGGCGACAGACAGTGATTCGCATTGTAAATTTGGCCGGAGCATACTCGCGTTTTGAAACATTTGGCCAAAGGCTGCCACACTAACACTTCACGCTCTGATATAGACATGATTATAAAATGGACTAATACACGTGCAAACCTTACCTTAGAATAGGTTAATCCAAAACCAGCAATTTCACACGGCCACACTTATCGGATTCACAGACTGGCACACAATCACACTCACAGGCACACAATGGTCGTAGCAATTTGATGATGATTCTTTACAATTGGCCCCAGCAGGAGTTTATAAATTTCCGTGAAATAAATGGCATACATTTAACAACAATAACAATAAAAGTAGTGGAACAACATGTACTAACCATATAATGAATTATAATGCTTTCAGCAAATGTGCTCCTTGCCGCCACTGTCACTGTCACTGTCACTGTCTCTCTGTCTGATTTTCGCAGAATTAATGACGTTTTTTTAAATCTGCAACAAACGAAATCCAAAAAAATACAATCAGTCACTAACTTACTTTCACGCATACACAAAATAACAATAAAACCAATCATGTCATAATTAACAATAATGAACCTACCTTATTACAAGTATGGCCGGGGTTCACGTAATTATTTACAAAGAGCTTAAGACACTTGCATTCGTCGTCTTCAAAGATGATCACAAGAATGATGACTCTCTCTTACCCTCAGAACATATATGTCACCTCAACAAGATGCAATGTTAACACATTACTTTTTTGTTCCTACGCCTAGGATGTTGTGGAAGGCACAAGTCAGACTGATTCTCACAAGCTTTGCAAACTCTGCATGAGTGAGCGTGAGAATGCAGTGATCAGCTTTTCGACAGAGCTGTATGTCCTTCAATGCAAGATCGAGTTACACGTCTGGGTCAGATAACAGCCACCTGCATGCGAACAACAGGCTGTTATCTCTCTCTGCCTGCGAGGCACGTACAATGATAATACCACTCTCTGTCTGGCTAGCCGTGGGTCAGTCTCAATGCTTTCAATTCTCATTTCATCAAGCAAGTTCTCTCTCTGCGTGTGAGCCCTGGCAAGCCATGACAAATAATAATAATATTGCATAAGTGTTTCACCAACATCATAGCGCTTAACATAACGTGACTTCAAATCTGGTTTCTTACTTTTTCCCCAGTTTTCCTCAACGATCTCGAAAAAAAATGACGGAAACCATGATTTCAGCTTTTCCATACCTATATTCCCGTAAACAGAACAACGACACAAATACATCGACATGCCCGTCATAAAAAATCGCCTCATTCGTTTTCCAAATAACGCGAAAATGAACAAAAAACACCTTTTCCATAAGAAAACCATTTTTCCAACTTTTTACCTTTTCCATATCTATATCCCCGTAAAGAGAATAAGGAGACGAAAAAAATACTATCTTACACGTCATCATCTCGTTTCCAGTTTTTCCAATATTAGGGAAAATCACAAAAACCCATTTTCCATAAAAAAAACATGTTTCCAGCTTTTTACCTATTCCACACCTACATCTCCGTAAAGAGGACAATGAGACGAAAATATTCTATCACACACGTCATCCTCACGTTTTCAGTTTTCGCAATATGAGGGAAAATCACAAAAACCAATTTTCCATCAAAAAACCGTGTTTCCAGCTATTTTACCTTTTCGACACCTGCATTCCCGTAAAGAGCACATCGATACGAAAAAATACTATCACGCACGTCATCATCACGATTTCAGTTTTCGCAATATTAGGGTAAATCACAAAAACCCATTTTCCATCAAAAAACCATGTTTCCAGCTTTTTACCATTTCCATACCTACATCTCCATAAAGAGGACAACGAGACGAAAAAATACTATCACACAAGTCATCGTCACTTTTTCGGTTTTCCAAAAATGAGCAAAAATGTGAAAAACGCATTTTTAGACCCAAAACCCTATGTTCACCTTTTCGACACCTACATTCCCCGTAAAGAGCACGACGAGACGAAAAAAACTAATCGCAGCACGCCCTCCTAGCATGACCCCTTCCATTTCAAGGTCGCAGGGGCTCACAACTTCCTAGGCAACGTAGAACCTACAACCTAGCATAAACGTCCATAGGAAAGGGGGGGGATTCACCACGAGTCCTACGACACCTCATAGGTTTAAATCCGATTATTGGTTACCGAGATAGTAAAAAAGCGCATGACCTATGAGTTTTAATGATTCTTAATAAATATTAAAAAAAAACTCATCTATAAATAATCATGTAAAAAGACCGCCCTCTTACAAAACCCCTCAAGTTCGTAGGCATACAAAAAAAACACTCATCGCCAAAATGTCAAAACAACATGTTTACCCGAAATGGCCTTTCCAAATTCCATCCATTTAAAAAAATAACCTCACCATCACCTAGACCGGAAAAAATACCATCTAAACGACCCCTCACTCGACCCTACTCCTCCCCCACCACCTAACCCTTTCCCAACGTAGGCATACATATTCAAGCATGAGCGCGACTTGAGAAAACCAACACCACCCCACTACTCGCGAATGATCTTTTAGTTTTGGTTTTTTAATTAAATAAAGAGGCTATAGGAAAGTAGGGGGCGTCACTACGAGTGTTAGGACACCCTGTATGTTCTAATCCCATGTTTGGTTAGCGAGATATCAGGTTCGAGACCGATACGAGAAGGATTCAAAAAGAAGTGGGGCAGCTCTCTCACTACCACACTCTTGCCTTGGGCTTTCTGCCTTTTCTTATGTTGCCTTCCACAATATTCTTTATTTCTGTGTTTGGTAAGCCCTCCCGGGCAGATTACTTAGAACAAACTCTTTGTTTGATGACACGTGCTCGTGTAATTAGTGTAGCGTCTGTGATTTGCTCATATCAATCTTCCCGCCTATTATTGCTCGGATAGCAATTATTACTTCTCTTGCTCTCGCTCTCATGAGCCATGCACCTCATTGCCTTGGTATTTACGATTACTCCTTGTTGCGCCTGCTGCGCCCAAGCCGACCAGATCTATGGGTCTCCTCCCAGTTTAACTTAGGCCCCAAGTGTCTTATGACTTGCGCCCCAATATCTTATGTACTCCCCTTTATTTGAATATATGTGTTATTTGTTTTGAAGTTGAGAACATGATTCTCCTTCTATCCAGCACGTCCTATACCCACCCTTTGGGTACGTCCAGCTTTCCACTCCCTGGTCAATCTGACCAAGTCCCCCTTTCCCTGAGTCTTAAAGGTAGCATTAACAAATCTAGGCTCTGGGCAATTAAGGGGGGCTGTGCCGTATTCCTTCGCTGGGTGCCGTACAGGAAGTGGTAGCGAGAGCGTTGGTTATCGTAGTGCCGTCATGCGGCTAGCCACCCCGTGTTCTCTTGGCTGGATTTTTATGTTACCACCAAATTTATCATTTACCTTTGAGTCATGTTTTTTGTTTTAGGGCTAGTAACTTCATGTAAGAGTAAGGTCAGTAAGTTAGGACCTGATGTGATGTGTTGTGAAGTATGCTGTGTGCATAATTCTAATCTCTGTCTGTTTTCTGCTTTTTTTTCATGGCCTTGTGCTTATTTGGAGCGCCACGAAATTAATAAAGCAAAAGTTGTAATGCTAATTTCATCAACTGTGTTGAGTTGAAATGAAGAACTCCGTAGGGCTCGGTGAGCTCTGGCTTTGCTGCTCTCCCTTTCATGTCTCTCTTTCGCTGTGTTGCTGCAGAAGACTTCGCCGTGGTAAGTTCACTTCAGTACAGTAGTGTTGAGTTAATCTGTAATTCGTTGTGCCTACAGTTTCTGCATCAGTATGATAAGTATCGTGCTCAAACTCCCTGTGTTTTTCGGTCGTAATTGTTTTGGAGTTTCTCAGCCGTGGGGTGCTGTTGGTTGCACTCAGTGTGTTAGTGCAAAAGTTCTTCTGCTAAAATTTTGTGATTTTTCTGACCGTGTAACTTTTGAAATTGAAAGCCTATTGTTGGCAGTGTTGACTAGTAGTCATTGTTAATGTTCCTGGCAGTTGGTCGAGCCCTAATTGTAAGCTGTATGCTTATTATTTTCTGGCAGTGGAAGCCAAGTGGAAGCCGTAAGTGCTAATTATTTTCCGGCAGTGAAGGCATGTTCTTGTAGTGATGCCAAGTGTTGAGTTAAAGCTAATTGTCAAGCTAAGTGAAGCCGTTGAGTGCTAAATTATGTTTTCTGGCCGTGTTGAGGAAATTGGAGGTTCAATAAAAAGTTTTCTGGCCGTGGTGCCCATTTGAAGGTTTAAGTACAGTTTTCTGGTCGTGTTGCCGTTTGGAAGTCAAGTTAAACTAAGTGCTAATTGTGTTGTCAAGTTATTGTAAATTTTCAGGCTGTGTGCCAAGTTGTTGAAGTTATAATTCTTCTCAAAATTTCTTATGAAAGTTTGATCGGTGTTAATCCGCATTTTTCGAGGCCAACATTTGTGTAGTGGTACACCTGTTCTACTAATGCACCTATAGACAGTAGCTGTTTGATCCTGTAGTATCTTTTGGAAGTAGTACTATTCTTATTGTCTTGCTGTGACATTTTATGTGAAGTTTTCAGGGAACGTGAAAAGTGAATTATTAGTGTACCATCGTACACCATACACCTGCCAGCTGTGTCTGTGCTATTTTGAAATTGTGAAGTGCGAACCTGCATTTTGAAAATTGTATTTCGAATTTTGATAACCTGTGTCAGTGAGGTTATGTTCACATCGGCTATGGAGTGCCTTAGGTGTGACTACAGTGTACGTGCTGTGATGATGTGGCACAAGGTTGCCAACTGTGTCGGTGAGATTTTGATATCAGTTGCTGCGTGCAGTGCCAATTGTTAATATTTCAGCTTTGAGGTGTGCTGAATGAACTAGTGGTGTTGTGAATGGTTGGTGGTCGATAGAATTTCTTTATTTAGGTTAGTACTGCTGCCGTGTCAGTGCCTGTGAGTGACTGATCTGATTTTGTTGACTTCTGCTGTGTTCGAGTGTTGTAGAGTGACCTGAGAGCTGCGTGTGTCGAGAGAATGTTGTGTGAAAGTCTGTTAACCTTAAATTTATATAGTTTGGTGGGAAATCAATATAGGATCTGCACTGAGATTGTCTATTGTGAGAATAGTGGATAGCTCGAAATTTATTTTATTTCAGAATTTGTTGATTTTCTTTTAATGAGCCCCGTGGACTTGGGTGAAGTTGAACCTGATCTGACGTGTTCAGACGTTGCTGCGACGTATCGCTTGTATGCTGTTCTTGTCGTATGCAGTTCAGAAGAGTTCCTGTTAGTTTTGAAATTCTTTGGTCGTACCATTTTTGATTTTCAGTCGGTGACCAAGTGAGCTGATTTAGAAAATTTTTATTTCAGGTGGTTTTGAAAGTTTGGTTAGCTATGGAGTAGCTGTTGAAGAACGTGCTGGGACCTCGTGTGTGAATGGTTGTTGCTGTTGCTTTAGTTTTAAGGTTTTCTCTTGTATTTCCCTGGACATTGCCTGTGCTTCCTCGGGTTGGTACCTGTCTCCGTTGTACCCCGGCGTCCTCTGGTGACATGGTGTTTTCTCTTTGGTTGACTGGCCTGTGATGTCTATTACGTCAACGTTCGGCAGGAGGAAGTGTTATCCTTATGTGTCATGTGTCGAGCTAGTTCGTCCCCTTCTGTCATGTGAACCGGTGGAGTTCACCTTGTGGCAGAAGCAATCAATTGTAGTGTGTGTGTCTTAGGTAATTGCGAAGTCTTTTATTTCAGATTTTGTGTTGGAGAGTTGGGTGCCTGTCGACATGGTCGATTCGTTATGTTGGTACCAGGTTCTGTTTTGTGTGTCAAGGTATCTCAGTTGGAGTGAGATATTTGTTGTGAGAGTTAGTGGGTTGGTAAGTCTACAGGTAGTTGCAGTAGCAGTTATTTCGGGACGGTGTTTCCCCGCAATTTTATTTCAGGAAGGAGAATTCCCTGTGTTGTAAATAGAGGTTTGCCAGGATGCTGTGCCCGGAGCGGAAGTTATTGAAGGTTACCAGGAGGTTGTTCCCTGTGTTTTGGATGTTGTTCGTTATTGGTAATTACAGGAAGGTGCATTCCCTGTTGTGTTGGTAGCCCAGGAGGGTCAATGCCCTGAGGTTGTGAATTGGTTCAGGATGGTGTATTCCCTGACCTTTGGTGGACCCTGAGATGGTCAGTTCAGGATGGTTGATTCCCTGATTATTGGAAGATCCCGAGTCGGTCATTTATTTTTCAGGATGGTGTATTCCCTGATTTTTGGTGGACCCTGAGATGGTAATTTGCAGGATGGTGAATTCCCTGTTGCCCGTGTGGTATTTTAATCAACGTTGAATATGTCTACCCCCAGAGCTTGCTCCATTGCGTGAGTATTGGCAGGCTGGTACATAATTTGAGGTAGGTTTAGTCTTCTTGTCGTTGGAGCAAGTGGCAGATGTTCCAGACCTTCCGAGCGACGACTGATTTCTGCATAGTTTCGGAATTTGTAGTTGATTTTCGAGGGATCGTAGTAGCCTTCCGTGTGAACCGTAAAATTAGTTATGATACCCCAGAGGAAGTTCCTGTGTTGGGACGGTGCTGTTTCGAGGAGTTGGTTAGACTTGAAGTATTTTTAATGGGCGGAATATGATTTTAATCTTCAGTCGGTCCTGATGGACGTGTGGAAGTTGGAGTGAAGTAGTGTCATCTGAGTCTGCTCGATGGCGCTGAAGTGAAGCTGTGCGTTGTGGACGAGTGAAGTAGCTTAGCCTGAGTCAGCTCGGTTATGCGTTGTGTTCCTGTGTGAGGTTGGTAGCAATGGTTTGGAGACCTAGAGAGATTGCTGCATTTTGTGTTGGTGCGAGGGTTGTGTTGCGCCTGGAGTAATGGTTGCTCTAAGTGGTGCAAATTTTATTTAGCAACGTTGAGAGTATGTTTGAGTAATGTTGTATGCCTGCGTGTTGCTGTCAAGGAGAGGTCCTGGTCAGTTGTTTGACTGACAGAATTTTGATTATAGGTGAGATTTTGAAATTTTATTGTTCTACAGTTCGAGTTTTGAAAAATTATTGCTTACAGGTTCTGTTGAGATGCTGTTGCTTCTTGGCCCATTGCGGGCGGTCTCTTAGTGTAAGAGCCATACTTGTTGACAGTGCATTTGAAACGCTATATTACTATAAATGTAAATAACTGTACTGGCTGACTACCCGGCAGGCACTTGTGCTTGTTGACCCTGTGTTGGTCACACTAATTATGAGAGCAGAGTCACCCAGTCCCTATGGGAGGTTTCCTGTGTACGTGGCGCATCTGCAAATTGATTTTCTGTTGAATTAGTATGTGAATTCAGGATTTTGGATTGGGACAGTTGATTTGGTCCTTCAGCCAATTTTATTTTGAGTTAAGTGGGTGCCTCCCCTCCTCTTTGGTATTTTGGTAAGCGTATAAATCTCTATCGTTCTGGTGTTGTCCTTAATTTGCTGGTGTTAAATTGATTTTAAAGTTAAAGCTTAATTGTTATCTCAAGCGGTGCGTGTGCGTCGATCAGCAGTAAAATTTTGACCTCTCGTGATCTGAGAGAGTGCCTCGTCAGTATGAGCACAAGGTGTGCCAAGTCCTCCTTGAATAAAGTGGTGTTTTCCCCTGTGTGTTCTTCGTGCGGTCAGCTGTATGTGACCCACCCCCTACGTCGTCTGGAGAAGTGTCCTGCTATATGGTAGGGAAGGTGTCAGCTTTACCTCTCCTGTCGAGCCAGCTGCTGAGTGTGGACGGTTCGCTGCTGGTCTCTGATTTGTTACACCTATGGTCCAGAAAAGGTGTAGCCCAATGGGGCAGTGATCCGTGGCCAGGGTCACTGTCGGCCCCGACGATTTACATCTTCTGATGGTGGAGCTTGACGGCTGCTGGCGTTCCTGATGGCGATACCTACCTGGTCGTCCTTACCTGGCTGGACACTCTGAGCTCCCGTGCTGGGCTGTTCCACTGGTGATATTATTGTACATCACGACATCATGATGTGATTCAGGACATGTGATATGGGAATGAACTGTAAGAGTGCTGCATGATCGATTGACTGTGATAGGTCAGATGAGTGACCCAAGTGGTATACTCACCTGTCAAATTCCCCCCCCCCCCTTTCCTCCCCATTCTTCGATGGGAGAGGGGAAGACTGTGCCAGTCGAACGACTGCCACAATATTTCGTCCCCACCCCTCCCCCTCTCGCTGGGCTGCTTGTCCCGGGAGCTGGGCTCTGAACACTGTATTTCAAATACGTCAAACTCCCGCCGTTACCCCTCTCTGCCTGGCTACGTATTTCCGGCCTTGGAAGAGGCATGACGTCATGAGAAGCCACGAGATTTGTTCTCGTAGGTTCCAGAAGGAATTTGTAATACTGGCCGCGTGACAAAATGCTGCGCGACGATTGGTGGATGGGCGCGCATGCGCCGAGAACTGAGATGAACTTGTGCGTCTTACCGACGCAATGACTCGACGTTTGGACTGCTTACGATGTAGTTGTAAGAGGAGAAAGCTGGCCATTAGGTAGGCCATCCCTTGAGGCTGTGTGGCCATGAGACCATTGATAAGGTAGCCTACTGTGTATTTCTACGAAAAAATGTTCTAATACTGCTTGTGATATTTTGTTCATTATTCTACTCCCGATAGTGACTTTGATTATTTATTTGCTGCTTCGAGTGCGGGCTGTGAAGCTAAGCGTCATTTGCATTTAGGACTTGAACTTGTGTGGGCCACATAATGATTGGAAATTTATTATTCCTGTTTGATATCTTAACTCTTATTCTGAAGGAAATATTCCTTAATTATGATTCTCAACTTAGTGTGGCATATTTACGTATTATGAAACTTTGGAATATTCAAACACGTGCTACGGCCGTTAATCCTGACGCCAACCTAATTTTGGTAATAAGCTATTTCGCTATTTAATATGGACACGAACCACCTTCTTTAATGTGAAAATATTGATTGTAAACCCTTTGGTTTGGGATTTTTATGTTATTTTGTCGGCGGCATTCCCCTTGCCTATTTTCGCCGTCTGGTCGGCTATTCTTAGACGCCTCGTGGCGTAGGCTCTTCTAGCCTTGGGCTTTCTGCCTTTTCTTATGTTGCCTTACGCAATATTCCTTATTTCTGTGTTTGGTAAGCCCTCCCGGGCAGATTACTTAGAACAAACCTTTTGTTTGATTACACGTGCTCGTGTAATTAGTGTAGCGTCTGTGATTTGCTCATATCAATCTTCCCGCCTATTATTGCTCGGATAGCAATTATTATTTATCTTGCTCCCGCTCTCATGAGCCATGCACCTCATTGTCTTGGTATTAACGATTACTCTTTGTCGCGCATGCTGCGCCCAAGCCGACCAGATCTAAGGGTCTCCTCCCAGTTTAACTTAGGCCCCAAGTGTCTAATGTCTTGCGCCCCAATACCTTATGTACTCCCCTTTATTTGAATATATTTGTTATTTGTTTTGAAGTTGAGAACATGATTCTCCTGCTATCCAGCGCTTCCTATACCCACCCTTTGGGTACGTCCAGCTTTCCACTCCCTGGTCAATCTGACCAAGTCCCCCTTTCCCTGAGTCTTAAAGTTAGCATAAACAAATCTAGGCTCTGGGCAATTAAGGGGGGCTGTGCCGTATCCCTTCGCGGGGTGCCGTACAGGTGCCAAACCCTAGCGCAAGAAGGCAGTGCTCCGCACTACGGAGCTTAGGGACATGTGTCCTTGAAGCATGGCTTCCCTCATAGTCTTGTGTTCTGAAACACACAAGGTTTTCATGCCGGTGCCAAACCCTAGCGCAAGAAGGCTGTGCATCGCACTCCGGAGCTTAGGGACATGTGTGCTTGAAGCATGGCCTCCCTCATAGACGTGTGTTCTGAAACGCACAAGGTTTACATGCCTGTGCCAAAACCTAGCGCAAGAAGGCAGTGCATCGCACTCCGGAGCTTAGGGACATGTGTGCTTGAAGCATGGCCTCCCTCATAGACTTGTGTTCAGCAACGCACAAGGTTTACATGCCGGTGCCAAACCCTAGCACAAGAAGGCAGTGCATTGCACTCCGGAGGTTAGGGACATGTGTGCTTGAAGCATGGCCTCCCTCATAGCCTTGTGTTCTGATACGCACAAGGTTTACATGCCGGAGCCAAACCCTAGCGGAAGAAGGCAGTGCATCGCACTCCAGAGCTTAGGGACATGTGCGCTTGAAGCATGGCCTCCCTCATAGACTTGTGTTCTGATACGCACAAGGTTTACATGCCAGTGCCAAACCCTAGCGCTAGAAGGCGGTGCATCGCACTATAGAGCTTAGGGACATGTGTCTTTGAAGCATGGTCTCCCTCATAGACTTGTGTTCAGCAACGCACAAGGCTTACATGCCGGTGCCAAACCTTGCGCAAGAAGGCAGTGCATCGCACTACGGAGCTTAGGGACATGTGTGCTTGAAGCATGGCCTCCCTCATCGCCTTGGGTTCAGCAACGCACAAGGTTTACATGCCGGTGCCAAACCCTAGCGCAAGAATGCAGTGCATCGCACTACGGAGCTTAGGGACATGTGTTTTTGAAGCATGGCCTCTGGGTAGGTTTTTGCTTAGAATTAACCTTACCCACAAGGGAAGATGAATAAACAAGTAAAGGGAAGTGTGTTTCGGACAGAGGAACAAGTGTGGATAATAGGAAGAATGTCCAACACTAAATACTAACAAATTTAAAGAAAAGTGTCACCGCAAAGCCCGTGAGATCACTAAAGTGAGTGGGGACCTGAACACAGCTAACGGGAAACGCCGCTAGAGCTTGGGCTATTTGCAGGCGAGAGTAGGAGGTACTTTCCCTTCTAAGCCAAGATTCGGCTACTATGGGGAAGGGTGGTGGTCTGGCAAAGAAAGAAATGATAAGTTTCCTATGTACCTTTTTAAAGGAGTTTGTTTTAAACAAATATTATGAAGAATGCAAATAATTTGAATAAGCCGTGATGTTTTAGTTCTTGAAATTGTAGAATTTCTAAAAAGTGACAGAATATTTCCAAGAAGGATAGGGATGAAGCAATTATATCCTTGAGAATAATTTTGGTACGAGCACCAACAGTTGCATTTAGGAATGACTAAGCTTTTACCCAGCAAAGATCCGACTAAAAGTTAGACGACAAGAAAAAACTTAAATTTTGAAATCCAACCATAAGTTGTAGAGAGAATCTCAACAAGCAGGAAGCTGGCGTAGCGAATTATGCTTGCCTTACTGGCCAGTTAGAATTAGCTATCAAAGCTAAGAGAGACTTTAATAAGTTAATAACTAAGAGTTCTTGCTCAAATGCAACAAGTAGTGCAAACCTTATCAATGGATGTATTTTTATTAAAGAGGGCATAAACCTAGGATGAGTCAGGGAAGACAGGATCTTGGCTAACCGTTATTTCAGAGAAATGATAAAGCAAAAGGAAAAATTCAAATTTATTTAACAATGCCAAAAGATGTAATGAATTTAAGACTTATATAATTTGAGTTTACAAACAATTGGGGTCGCAGACCCCCGAAATCATTTAAATCTTGCGCCAGGCAATTGATAATTTTTTGGTTTTAAACCTTTTATATGAGCTAAAATCTTCGTAAGATTTTGAAATAGTGCGAAGATTAATAAATAGAAAATTTTAAGATAATTAACGTAATTAAGATTAAACAATAAATCAAGTACAAGGTGTGTACTTTAAGGATTTCTAGATAGGTATCTTAGAAATATGAACAAATATCAACTTCGAAAGTAACAACAACTAAAAACACGAAGAAATGAAGTAGAAGTTTCTATAACTTCTTGTATTAATACAGAACTACGTTTAGAGATTATACAAATAGGACAGGTCACTTATTGTGAAACCTGAAGGGAAAAATTGAAAGGAAGATTCTAGAACTCCTATGTTTAAGTAGAGATCACGAGAAAAATAGGGCAAATTTCCCTTTCGTGAAACTTAGAGATAACTCACTTTTGAGTAGAAAGAATTGGATTCCCTAATTAGAAGGGAGAAACAATATACTTTAAGGCTTGTACTAGACACGAAGTTTTACAGACATTAATTCGTTGTACGTGGAGCAATTAAGGGAGGGCATTTATTGAGAGTGACACCTCATTGAAAAAAGACCTAAAGTAACAATTTTATTATTTTAGTTTGTTAGTAAAGGGTTTAGGAAAGATGAAATGGGATTGTGGAAGAGTGTTCATGGCCGCATTTATTGTACTCGGACGAGCGCGACGCGGATGAAAAAGTTGAACAGGCACTGTTTTCACTATAGTCTGTTGATATAGTTGAAAAGTTCACTGTAGTAGCACAAAAAGTTTATGGCAAAGAAAGTTATTGCAATGGTGGAAAATAACTAGTTACACTAGATTTGCGAGAGTCTAATGCTTGAAAAACTTGTTGGCTATAGTTGAATGCACCAGAAAGATCCCAACGAAGGAAGATAAATTAGATATTGATCAGCAGTTCATAAGGAAGATTCCTTAGTTCGAACAGGTATTCCCTTATGTGAGTGGAAAGTACTAGAAGGGTTAACTTGTAGATGAATTGTTCGGTATGGAAAATTCCAGAACAATCATGACTGAAGAATATGGCAAAAATTAGTCCAGCGGTGGAACGAGCTAAGTATTCTATAGATAGTGGGTAATTCAATGGTGTCCCACGTTGTGAGAAAATCTCTCATTTAATAAGCATAAGAAATGCTGCTTCATGTTAAGATTGGCTTAGACAAAAGCCCAACATAGAAAATCCCGCGAAGGATGATTATTGCCCCACATTTAGAAATCTCACACTACCTATA
This sequence comes from Meconema thalassinum, assembly GCA_946902985.2. Taxonomy (NCBI): domain Eukaryota; kingdom Metazoa; phylum Arthropoda; class Insecta; order Orthoptera; family Tettigoniidae; genus Meconema; species Meconema thalassinum. The sequence goes on from OX336390.1 coordinate 34,019,644, forward strand.
AAATGATCATTAAAAAGCATGTAGCTATTTAAAATCAATTAAAATAAGTTGAAGAACGTAGAAATAGCACTTAGCTCATTTCTGATGAACGGCGATTCCTTGGTGACCGTTAGTCAGGAATTCACAACATGGCGAAGATTTGAAAGTTTGCCTCTCGAGGTGAGGAGAAGAGCTTTAGTTAAGCTCCGACTGACTGGTTTGACTTCAGACGCACAAGTGAGGCCAGCTCAACGAAGCGCGGAGAGACCAGGGAAGGGAAAAGAGTGGGGGTAGGAGACGAAAGAATACACATAAGAATATCCAACATAACAGGAATAAATTTTCTTGACGAAATGGTCTTCAAAGAGTTGATAGCAGGCGTCACTAGCGAAGCCGGGTGGGTGAAAAAGTAGACGAAATCCTCTTGATCACGGAGATGATAGCTGGCGATAGCGACGAGATCTGGTGGCCAGATTGGTAAGGAAGTCCTCTTGTACAGGGAAAAATTGAGGAACTTCAGAGATTCGCTGCTAGATGACGCTAGGTGGGTCATTGAAGATATATATCTAGAACAGACTCACAGGTGGTGTAAGAAAATATACCAACAAAGAGAAACCAGGAGATCACTGTTGGTGTTTGCGAAAAAGGGAGGGGATGAACTAAAGCAAAGATAAGCAAAAGCTTACTCTGTCTTACCGTGTATTCCAAAGAATACACCAGCCTCCCTCATAGACTTGTGTTCAGCAACGCACAATGATTACATGCCGGTGCCAACCCCTAGAGCAATAAGGCAGTGCATAACACTACGGAGCTGAGGGACATGTGTCCTTGAAGCATGGCCACCTTCATAGACTTGTGTTCAGCAACGCACAATGTTTACATGCCGGTGCCAAACCGAAGCGCGAGAAGGCAGTGAGTGCATCGCACCACGGAGCTTTGGGACATGTGTCCTTGAAATATGGCCTCCTTCATTGACTTGTGTTCTGAAACGTAAATCCTCCTCAATATCCCCCTTTCAATCTTCAGAAGCTTTTCCAGGTTCATCAAGTTTGCCGTCTCCACACCATATAAGATCATCGGTTTTACCACAGCATTGTAGGGTTGTAGTTCAGCATTAAGGGAGAGGTTCTTTTTGTTGTATACATATTTAGTGGAGAAGTTGAGTTTTTCTAGTTTAAGTCTTCTGTCTTCCATTGAATCTCTGTCCAGTCCATACGATATTATTATTATTATTATTAGTAGTAGTAGTAGTAGTAGTAGTAGTAGTAGTAGTAGTAGTAGTAGTAGTTGTATTACTATACGAGCCCAATATATTTTGCTTTGCCCATGTCTTTAATTATGGTTAGAGGCACGTTGTGTAGTATAGTTAGTGCAGTTCACCCATCCCTGTGGACCAACGCCAACTGACACAGATCCAAATTCAAGCAAGTGTTGTTTTGCACCAATCTCAAACTCTAAAGTCACACCAGACTACAGTGTTGTTGATGAACTGTTTTATTTAAATTCTCATTTTTGCTTTCCTTTGTAGGCTATATGAACAAATGAATTTTGATTTTGTTTGCGTTCCGTGGACCATATCTCTTGGAGTCTGTTTATTGTTGTATTTTTGTTCAGTGGGATTTGTTGATTCCGAGTGGTGATTATTTTTAGGGTGATATTTTTCCATGTTAGTGTATCTTGTATAGTAAATAAATTTGCTACCATAGTTATAGTCTTTCCGTTTGGCCACGATGCCCAGAGGATTAAGGGATTTCTCGGAACTCAACTGACGTCACTCACTCACCCTCCCGACCAGCTCGCCGGACTGGCCGGTGGCGTACAATGACTCACCTACTGGCGCTGTCCCACAGCACTAAAACTTATCTTATTTCAAGTTTAAATTTACAATTTTCAAGTTTTTTGAATTCTATATAAAATTCTAAAGAAAATGAGTCCAAACTCGGACATCTATCTTCTTAAACTGTCGTTTATTACATGCCATTTATGATTTCATCGCAAGAGATAAGTATGACTCATTTACTACGAACAATTACGACACGAAATACGTCTTAAGTTTCGACCGACTATCAGACCATGGATATGGAGCAGTCGCGTCTGGACTCATTTTCTTGAGAATTTTATGTAGAATTCAGAAACCTTGAATATTGTAAATTTAAACTTGAAATAAAAGAACGTTTTAGTGAGCCATTGTTCCGGCGAGCGGGTCGGGAGGGTGAGTGAGTGACGTAAGTTGAGTTCCTAGAAGTCCCTTAATCCTCTGGGTATCATGGCCAAACGGAAAGACTATAATGATATCCCTTGTGTCAGCCCTTATGATCTCTCAAAAATACCCAGGACAATTTTTATTATTAAGTACCGTAGTGAATTGAATGCAACCCTGATGTAGAGTCCTGTCCTAGAAAGTCCTGTGAACGGGAGCAATATGTGTGATTTGTTTATCTTGATCTGACGATGTTCACTTAACGATTGAAACATGTCATCCTTTTCTTTTTCAGGTAGAATCTCACATTTCTCGCCTATTATAATATTGTTGTAGACCGACTGAAAGTTAACCATCAGCAAGTATTTACCTCTACAAGTCCTGTTCAACCCAGATTTTCAGTCTTACACTTTCCCGGTGGTTTCTGAGTGGTCCATGACACAACAGGAACTTACAAATTGCTACGTGGAAAAGTATGGATATTTACACAAAATAAAATACTTATTCTGTGAGAAGAATTAATAAGTTATTTCAACTTACCCTCTGATACACTGAATGCTCGTTAACCGACACTTTCAACATACAATGAACACGAACTTCAGAACTGTTCGGTTGGTGATCGTGATTGAGTGTTTAGGGGCGCATCATCGAAATTATTTACCCCATTTGTTCCTCAGTCAATAATGTTCGCTAATAATAATTCTTGCCTCCGGTATGTAGTGTCCAGGGCGGGATACACGTACCCCTTAAACATTTGAAAACCGTTTAAGAAAAAATATTGGTACATTTGTATCTGGTCCGGCAAATATAACTTCCGACTTGAAAGTTCATCGATCAGCTGGCGTCAACGCGCTGTTCACAACAGCTGAAGGAGATTTCTAGTAATCCTCGATTTAAATCGATCTATCGAAACAGTTTCTTTCGGTCAGCAACTTGCCACTCAGGAGCATAATCGAAACAATAGGCCATACTATTTTCTGCTCGACAAAAGCTTTGTGTAATTGCTGCCTTATTTGAAGAAATTTACTTGTTTAGGCAAAAATAAGTAACATACTCTAACAATCGCAAAAAGGAAGTTCTGTTCTTACAAACACGCCGGCTACTGTAGTGTTTGGAGGTGGGTTTGGTTGTTCGTTCGTGCGTGTGGTTAGTTTTGAAGCATGAAGAAAATAATGAACTATTTTACATCCACCCAGGCATCGAAAAAGCTGAAAGTTAATGAATTAATAAATTAACCCAATGCAACTTTTCATTTTACATGTCAGCCCATAAAGTACTAATCGGACTCTGCAAATTGCCGAAAATTGCAATTTTGTCGACTACAACTGAGAGTACACCTTAAATTTTGTTTAAAAAAAGCAGGGCACACATCAGCCGAAATGTACACTTCAAGGCTTACTTTTATAGGCCTCGTAATATATTTCGACTGACCCTCAATTTGTGAAAGCAATTATTAAGCCACGTACGCACACACTCTTGCTGCGAATAATTCTCTGTAAGCATTTATTGCATTGATTGTAATATGTCCGTATAATCGAGTCAAATCAGCGATCTCCCCACATTGGTGGATTCCCAGCCAGTAAGTTCTTGTGCACCGTCTATATACGGCCGTAGCAACCAAAGGGTTAAGGCATAAACGCACACACATTTGCAGCGTGATAATTATCTGTAAGCATTTATTGCACGGATTGTGATATGTCCGTATAATTGATTCAAATCAGCAATCGCTCCACATTGGTGGGTTCCCAGCCGACTGTGTGTATTGATTACAGGTACTCAGTATACAGTATTACCAAAAGGATTACGGTATCCATTGAGTACATAAGTGAGGCCACAACAACTCCCAATCTGAGGAAGTGTCTTCAATAGGCAGACTCCCACCTTTTGTAATCCTGTACTTTGATGTAGTTAGATAGCATTACAACAACATAACATTACAATTGACTGTTCAATAGACGTCCTACGCTATGGGCGTAACCAATATTTCAGTATCAACTCGAGTGATTTAGCACTCATCTTATGAAAAGTCTTGGCAGTCATGGTGCCTTGATCTTAGTAAGTAATTAGCCTACTTTTCACATTTTGTAAAAATGAGGAAAAAGTAGACATGAGATTGATCCGGGCAAATGGGTTTCTGTCTGTCTGTCCTTCTCTCTGTCTGTCTGTCTGTCTGTCTGTGTGTCTATCAACTCCTAAACGACCGCAGCTGTCGAAACCAAGTTTGATATGACTAAAGACCTATGCCTGAATATGGCAAGGCCATATTTGAAAATGACATTGGTGCTGCCAACTGCTGAAAAATTACAATTGAAATTTGAGGTCTATGTTGGATATCTCGGAAGATATGCATGGCAATTGCTCCAAAATCGACACACATATAGATAATATTACATAAGATAATTTACAGGAGCCTATACTTGAAAATGTTGCCAACATGATTATATGCCTACTGATAGGGTCAATCTTTAAATGCATGTAACTCTCATACTATCTATTGGATTTCAACCAAATTTGGTATGTGGTTTGCGCAACGGAGCAGATATGAATATGCATATTTTAGTGTCAACAGGGCTGCCAACTGTTGAAAATGCATTCTGTACATTTTTGTCCTAATCCGAATACATCAGAAAGTAAGCAGTCCAACATTTATAAACTTTGCAACAATATAGTACCTGCAAATGTAGGTTAATTTTCAGTAAACGATATACAACAGTGCTGCCAACATGTTTCTGAGCGTGCTGATAGGTTTAATGTTGAATCACATGTAACTTCCATACTAATAAATGAAGTTCTTTCATAATTGACACATACAGCATATAGATCATAATATTTCAATTTAAGTTTGAGCAACCTATTTATGGCAGTGTCGCCAACCTGATTTTACGCTTGCTGATAAATTCTATATCTAAATACATGTAACGTGCATACTATCTATTGGATCTCAACCAAATTTCGCGTGTGCATTGTGTACCTTAAGATATGGAACTAAGAATATATTTAGAGTCGTCAGGTCTGCAAAGTGTTGATCTAAGTTCTGTATGATTTGATGAAAAGTACGCTTTTTAGTTCGTCACGGAACTACTTGTTGTTATTGTTAAATGCACCTTATTCCTCAATATCACTTTTTAACGTCCACCCTCCCTTGGTTACCTCTGATTCTTTTCCTGTCACGATCCACCCTCTATTTTCGTCTTTAATAAATTAGTTTAGCTTTTCGATTGAGTAGTGAATTAGGGCCTATTAATCTTCTTCTATCTTTCTTCGTCATGCCCGACTAAGGAGCGCGATTGAACTTATTCAGCTGATGGCATTGCTTTCTCTTCTCCAAAAATGTCTTCATCTTCTCGCTGTGACTACTCTTGCGATCTTCTGACCAGGTTTTGTTGGTAATAATGCTTGGATGGTCTGCAAAGTGGGGATTATCGACTAATTCTCTGAACTTAGCTCTGTCTAGTACAATGCCATCTGTGATGCCTATTTCCGGAAGATCTTTTCCAACTTCAAGCAGCCAGGTGTTTTTGACTTTTATTGACAGGGAAAGGTTAAGAATCCTTTTGGTCAGTCTCTGATTGCCTATCCTAAGGATACGCCCGTGAAATTTCTATCGACTTTTCCTAAATAGGTCTGAGATATTCTCCGAGTGCTGGTATAAGTCTTGGGATTTTCTTTTCATCCAGATTCCCCCTGTACAGACTGGTTCAAAACTGTTTCTTATTATTTTCCTTTCTTGCTTTAATACATCTTTAATTAATGATCTCCCCAATAATCAGCGTTTCAGAAGCATTATTATTATATGTATTCTTTCTCCAAATGAGCCAACTATGGACTACGTAGGTTAACCAAAAGGATTTTCAGCTTGATGAGTTGGGATTGGGTTCACGTTCTTAAGAGTTTTCTTCCTTTTCTGACTTTGTGGTTGTTTAGCTGCTTCTGACCTCTTTGGTCTCTGCCCTTTCTTTAGTTTAATCTGTGGGTCTTCTTTTAACATTTTCTGGAAAGCTTGTCTGTCTAACGGATTCAGAGATGTCAAAGCTTTGCAGAACTTGTTTAACTTGTTGGTACTGCCCCCGTAAATTGAATTATACTGAGACCACGGTGGCTGTATTGGCATATGTGAATAAAGTTATGGCCGTCATAGTTGTGACGTGTATATGTTTGACGTAGGCACGGATGACGCAGACTTCATGCAAGTAGGCTGGATGAGCTGAGATTCTTGGTGACGTCATGATTTTGTTCGAGAAGGATCTGAGATTTACGACGCAGTCGCAGGGAAACAAGGAATTGTGCTGAGGAAGAAGTTACGCTATTGGAGGAGAGGCTCGAACCAATGAATGATAGTTTGGAGGGAGACGGAGATTACTGAAACTACCATATTTAATTACTTTTGGCATGCAGAATTGTGGAAATCTATTTTCAGTTATGGCATTGATTTGGAATTTTGAAGAAATTAATTATGAGTTTTTGAAATTTGAAAATCCGTCAAGTATAGCCAAAGTTAGAACTTCTAGCAATGACGGAGGAACAAGCTATGGTAGGGATGGATACGCCCCTTAAGAAGTTGATAAAAGGCCTTGCACAGCAGAGAGGAAGTTCTCATGTCTCATGTCTGAGGCTCTCATGGCTCATTTCTCATTCTCATATTGTCAGACTTCGAGTTCTTAATTCCGATAGAACAAGTATATATTATTCAGTGAAGCAAGTCGTCATTAGCAAGTGTGGCAGAGCCCACAGCATCGAGCAAGCATTGAGCGTGCAGCAGTGCAATTTTACGGTTACTAAAACTAGGCGAAGTTGGAGCGCACACATAAACGAGTCTACAAGATTATCCATCAGGAGTTAGATACTGCATTTATGCTAATTCAATTGTGCATTACAATATTGAGGCGTGTACGAAAGTTGAACATTTTCACTATTATACTTTGGAAGATATTCGCATTTTAAGACTGCAGACAAAAGTGATTTTCTCGACACCTGAGAAGCACTTTTATAATACCACATTCTACGCTACGGCTGACACATGAATTGCAACCGTGATACTGAAGATTACATTTGGTGATATAACGCTACATTCTACAATGGAACTATATAATCTGGCAGTACTTTCGACTATTATTATAACGGAAGTGGAGATGGAAGACTAAAACTTTAATGCAATTGGGACATATATCAATGGAGTGAAATAGCAGCATGGAGCTTCGTTAATCGTCATTCTACAAAAGCGAGCATGTAGTGAACATCCAACTACACTCATGCATCGTAATCCATCGCTGAATTACATCAAATGGCAGTGGAAATATCTTCATACTCCACAATTATGAACATTTCTGCGGAAATAATTGCAATAAACTTCATGGCGAATTTCTACCAGAACTTCAGGGAACTTTCAAGAGAGGCCAGGGTGGACCCGGCTCACACAGAAGAGTTTTGCCAGAAGGATGTCTATCGTCTACACGGAGCAGTGCAATTTCCGGAGGAGGAAACTGTTCTATTCTCCGAGGGCGCAGGTTCCAGGTTCGAGGTCGGAGCACATCTTTACGGTGGTGAAATGGAACCAACAGCAGTCTTCTTTGGAAATTTTCCTCTAGAACTTCAATCAACAGATAAGGTAGTCGTGAACGTTTCTTGATTTATTTGAGCCATTTAGCGATATCTGAGCAACCATTTTTCCCATATTTTCTGTCCCATATATTTTGCCCCATATTCTTGCTTGATATTTCTGTACTCTGTACACTTTGCTGATTTATGCCTTTTTCTACGATTTATTGGGACATTAGTATGTCATTGGCATATTTAAATAATTTTGGATCAGTTGAGACTGATAATATATATTCTTTCAGTAATTTGCATATTTTTGTAGTCACGATTTGACTGTAAAGTTAACGATTTTCTATGGCAAATTTGAATTCAGACAGCGTGTCATTTTATTAAAGTAATTCTATTCAGTAAATTACTTTGACCAATTTTCTGTCATCCTCAAGAAAGAAGAATGATAAAAAGATTTTAGAGCGTTAAAATCTACTACTTTATCGATGATCTTAGAAATACTAGTCGTTTTATGAACATGATTGCAACATAGATATTTATCGTCAATTTTGAAATACCATTGCATTATAGACAATTTTATGAAATATGAACTTTGATTACGATTTATTGAGTACACTATAGTAATGAACATTTGATAGGAGTTTTCCTCAATTCTAGATTGGAACAATAATGTTTGCAGTCCACAGTCTAATTGTATTCTATTCGACTATTTATGCAGTTTAGATGAACTTTGATTGAAGATAGTATTTTTATACTGCGATACTTTGATGATATTAATCTCAATTTTGATAGACCAGGGAGGCGTGTCTAATCGTATTTGCTATTAAATTTATTTGTGACTGGCAAATTTTTACTTCATATCGCTTCATGAATGAAACCCACGAAGGTTACATATAATAACAGTTTTCGATACAATTGATGAATATAAGAATTTTTAAAGAGGAACTATGGATGTATAATCGTTAGTTCAGTGGACGTGTAAAAGTCGCTGATGGATAATGCCCTGTAATAAGTGAAGGAGGTTCCCACAGTAATATTGATGATGATGATGAATTTATAAGTGGAGGTTTTTTGTGTGTATTGTGGAAGATTTTGATGCCATATATAATGAGATATATGATGAATTATGGGCCAATTTTTATGCAATTTTGTGCGTTTTGAGCGAGGTATTTATCCGCTGAGTGTATTGTTCAGGTCCATTGAAAATTATTCATGTGAAGTTACTGTTAAAATTAACAAGAGTGTTTAAATAATTTGAGATAAAGATTTTGAATGGAGGTTACCGTCACAAATAATAATTATTAAATCTTATTAAACCTGAATCTAAAATTTAAATATAACTAACCTTCATTGGTCGATTATATCACCACGATTTAAGTAATTATCAACCGGATAAACGTGTGGTTTAATGTATTTCTAATATAAATAATATAAATAATGTAAATAACTATGTAAATATCTTTAATAATAATTTGAAACGAACGAGATTAATAGAGGCGTGTATAAATTTTTCAATTGTCGTTTGACAATGTTATAAACAATTTAAAATGTTATAAATAATTAATGAACATTTTGTTATAAACATTAAGCGTTTTCGTTATTATACTCTAAACAACGCTAGTTCAACATTTGGAATTTACAATTAAACAAGATTTGGGATTATTAGAGTAATCCATTGATATTTGAATGGAGCATTTAAAAGATTTGCGTGATAATATTTGAGCTGAGATGTGAACATTTAAAGTGTTTTGAAAAGGAGCTAGGCTCTGATGTAACTAGCATATGCTAACATTGGTTGAACAGGTGCTTCCATTTGACGAAGCAAGCATGCGACACGGTGCAGGGTGTATCGCAGGTGGCCAGATAACTGAATGATAGAGGCCAAGGTCATCTACATAGCAGCCTGGCGGTTATAAATAAAATGTGATGTTCATGAACAAGGAAACAAATGCTATATGTCTCGTCCCAGCTCCCTTATCCATTCCAAAGTGCATTGTTGTTATTAATACGTTCTTTTGAGCTAGAGAAAGCTGAAATTTTGTATGTGAAGTCTACAAGTCCTACAGGAGGACATGGTTGCATTGACAATGGCTTCTGATTGCCACGTATATTTTGTTGTTAAATTTTGTTGTTAAATTATTTTTTTTCTTTATGTGAAATAAATTATTGTGCAGTTTAAATTTTCTTGTTTCGACTTGGTTCATTTTAAATATCGTGGTGGAGGTTATTGTGAGGGCATACTATTAAGTGATCCAGTTGAAAACCCAGACCCGAGATTAAATTGAATAGGTAAGTAAAAGGTAAGTATGAACCCCCGTATATTTGGTGTGTTCCACAATATTTTCATGTTAACTACTGTGCTCTAATCTCGGTGGTATCTGTCAGTGCCATTTTCATTGATGTAGCTGTGCCGGTGCGATTGATTATTGGCAATCCGATTGAGGGGGCGGATTTCTGACAGCCTACTATCCGGATTATCGGGGACAGTAGCACAGTGAAGTTGTTTTCTTGCAGGAGCTGGCTCTGTGGATTACACTGGTCAATCATAACTCATTCATTCTCTCAAGGTGTCCGTAGAATTGGAGGCGTCTCTTGATGATTATATTATTATTATTATTAATAATAATAATAATAATAATATTATTATCATTATTGATATCGTAATCATCAGCGGATTTCTTTCTTCAAACTTCACGTATTTACTTGTTTATTTTCATATGACTTCTTTGAGGGAATTTATGGAATCTAAACATAGAATGTTTTTATTTCAGGAGGGTATTTACTGTAGTTAGGATTTAAAACTTCGCACGATTTTCCCACATAAGAATGTGTATCAATGTGTGTGTGGGTTTTCACTATAATAAATCACCGCAGTGTTAATGGAGGAGAATACCTGAGCAGGGAATTTGGCAGTTACCTGGTAAATCATGGTATCCACCGACAGCTGACTGTCCCAGACACTGCGCAGCAAAATGGGTTGCTGAAAGAATGAACCAGACGCTGCTTGACATGACAAGATGCCTATTAATTGAGTCAGGGATCACGAAGTCTCTTTGGGCTGATGTGCTACGTACTGCTTGTCACATCAGGAACAAGCGCAATAGATGGCCAAACACCTGAGGAACTCAGGTCAAGCTAGATAACCTTCGGGTGTATGGTTGTAATACTTGGAGTGAAGAACCCGAACAACAACGAAGAAGCAATCAGGACCCAAAGGCGATTGAATGCATCTTGCTGGATACCACGATGATCTTAAAGGATACAAACTGTGGGACATGAAGACAGACCGCATCTTTACGAGCCGCAATGTCACATTTGATGAAAACTGTTTCCCCTGCAAAACTACAGCTAGTGAACTCGGTGATGACTTTGTGGTAAGGACATTTAATGATAACCTGACCATTGAACTTGAACTCGACGATGGACTTGATGAGATGCACGAAGAAGGTATACTAGCGAATGGCAACAGAAGAAACAATGAAGAAAATGCTCCACATTCCGAGAGAGAAGTGCCAAGACCAGCCATAGAAGACATTGTTTGCATACGTGGATGTTCTGAAATCAGACAACGCCAAGGAGGTCAGAACGATTGACAGTTAAGCAAAGTTGCCAACAACATTTCTAGTGCCACACTTGTAACCTAGCCACGAGGCATGATGCATCAGATGACCCAATCACAGTGGAAGAAGCGCTAAACTCACCTGACGTGGACATGTAGAGGGCCGCCATGCTTGATGAACTGGACTACAATCAGGCACGGACGGTAGTTTGGAGACCAGCTGACAGACGAATAGTGAAGTGCAAGTGGGTGTTCCGGAAGAAGTAGGCTATGACAAGGATGGCACACGCGAACGCTAAAAGGCACGAACGTTGGAACTTAATAGAAGGTTATTCAAATCTAACCTGCAAATTTAGCTTCTCACTAGTGCAAGCTTCTTTTACATGCCATACCCCCCCCCCCCCTACCCCGCCAGGGGCTCACATCTAGTGACACGTGGGCTGGCAACCACGAGGCCCCAGCTGAGGCTTCCACTTACTTGTACCGGGCTCCTCTCCGTCTTCTTTCCTGTCAACCTCACTTGGTCAACTCTTGTTCTCGTCCAACCCCGACGGTATTAGGGTATCCGAGGCCTAGGGAGTCTCTTCCTTCCCCGCCTTAATTGGCCCTTGTCTCATCTTTTCTGATATCATCCTTCTGCGAGGGGTCAGCCTTCTTTATCTTTTCATGTTATATCCTGCCTTCTGCTCAAGGCCCTCAAGGAGGCAGGGTGTATGTAGCCCCACCACTTCTGACGCACCCTGGATATTGCTACAAACTCAGGGGCTCACGGCTGGTGAGTTTGAGAGTTGGCGACCCCGAGGGATTCCAGAGCTGGGTCCGGTTTTTCCCCTTTTATCCCGTACCTCTGGAGCGGAACCTCTCCACATTCACTTCCCTATCTGTCTTCCATGGCTATCCTTCCTACCAAGTCCCTCAATCCGCTTTCTTCGATGGTTGAGGGCCTTTCTTTTCCTCATGTCCTTTATTTGTCTTATTCTCCATTTGTTTTCCATTTCTTCTTCTAGTATATAAATTAGTAGTTAGTTTTAGTTATAGTTTACATTTCATTATCATATTTACGTTCACCCAAACCATTAGGGGCCGATAACCTAGATAATAATAATAATATCCTCGGGTGCCGGGTGCAAGCTTTGTTATTTGACACCCAAAGGGTAGCTTGCATGTCGAATTTCGTCGTAACTTGAAGCACTATGAAAGTCAAGGAGGTTAGATATCTAAGCTCCTTGAACACTATAGCGCTTTCTAGTAGAGAAATGGGAAACTTTGTGTTGGCGGTAACTCCCGAGATTAATTTTGCCACTATGAACACGGCCTACTGAATTCAAATGGGGTAGTTGACATGCCAACATCGTATAACATGGTGTCGTAATTTTTGCCGCCTTCCAAAAACCACTTACCATGGCCAGGAGCGAACCTGCACACTTGGGGTTAGTAGACCGACACGTTGAATACTCTCCCACCGTGGCAAGCGATAACCTAGATGTTAGGCCCCTTAAAACAACAATTATCATCATCATTTTACGTGCCATAAATCTATGACATGGGCCCGTCGTCTTTACATCCCATCCGAAGGAAGGCATACTGAAGCATTTTTAACGCTCTAAAAAATCCAAAGACTTCGACCTTGTTTGAACCCGCAATCTTGGGCATAGAATGAGTTTAAATCAGAATCATTTTCGAGCCTTGCTGAGTGATGGACGGGAGTGTTTTCTCCAAGGAACTTCCCGATGATATGGCATGTGCTTAACAGAACTGCCTTCTGCAGTTCAATATAATTATATCAGTGGACCCAGATTCAATACTGATAGACTACTGTGGAGGGTTTTGGGTACAACACCAGCACTTAATTCAATTATTGGAATTGTAGTCACATCTGCTTTATCTGCTTTATCTCAATTGCCAGATCTGTGTACTTAGATATTTTAATAACATTAGATACTGTAAAACTCAGCAATTCTTCTAGGTTAGATACTGTAGTTTGTATGTTTTGTGTGTTGAGACATGCGATATCTATCAGTAATGCCTCTCGGTGTTCTTTAATGACGGCAATGATATCTGACCGGTTGTTACTGACTGCAACATCTGTCACAACTCCTCTGTCCCAGTAGAGCTTGTGTGTGAGATTTTCGAGTACTGCGGATGGTGCGTATTTCCAATAGGGGACGGAGCTTTGAAGAAGTTTGTACTTCAAGGCCAGTTTCTGGTGGATTATGTTGGCAGCTTGATCGTGTCTATGTTTGTAGTCAGTGTTGGCAAGGTGGGAACAACCTGATAGATACAATATGTTGAATGGTCTCACTACATTTGCAACAGCGGCGAAACTTCTCACTCTCAGTTGCTGGATCTTAGAAGATAAATTTGTCCAGACCGCCGCTCGGCGTCCGCGCCGTGTCGCCAAAACTTTGAGACAACTAAAGCCAACAGCGTGCACCTCTATACAAGGTCATTGATCACTTATTAATGATTGGTACAACTAAGTTCGATCCTAAGTGGAGAGAAAGTTTAAGTACCGGTACAAAGCGTTTTCAGTCGTCGCACTAAACTAAAATATCATGAACTTTACTTCCTAATTTGATTAATGAAATGAAAATCCACAGGCTGCTTCCAGTCGACCGACTGGGTCAGGGAATGGAATGAATGAAGTCCCCATCTAGTGGCGAGGATATGAACTGTGCTGGCTGCCGAGGCCTGTCGCACTCCCCTGAGGCAATAATTAAATGAATGACAGATGAAATGAAATGACAGTGGAGAGTGTTGCTGGAATGAATGTTGCTCCTCAGAGAGCCATGTATTGGTTAGCAACGTTAGGTCAACTACCTTGTAATAGCCCTTCTCGGAATAGGCCAGGTAGAATATGTCCTCATATCTTTGGTCAACAGGAAACGGCCCCATGTTATTTGAGTAACCAGGGCCCGGATAATTATGTGCTTAGCTTTTCAGAAAGATGTATCTATTTATGTGCTTAAAAATGGAAAATATGTGATTAAGTTTCAAAAATATGTTTTTAAATTTGTATAATATTTTTGTCCCCCAGTTTGATTAATAATTGTGTCAAATGAACATAAATACTCACTCTTTGTCATTCATGCTGTATTAGTGTGTTTAAAATCATCGTACTTCAATTTTAAAGGGATTTACTAAAAATTATTTATTTTTTTCTTTCTTTTATCCACTATAATTAAATATATAAAACGGCAACAATACTAAATAAAGACAGCCACAAAACTCACCATTTTGCACCTGTATTGATGTGTAACATCTTTCCACTCGGTGTCTGGGGGTGTTTTTGAAAACTGAAACGGAAATGGATGGGACTGAAACAATGATAGCGCGCGGTGACGGAGATTGATACCACGACGTTCCGTCAGCCATGTGGCTATGTGGAATGTATATCGCAAACGGTTTACTTCAAGGTTTGGAAGACCCATTAAAGATATCCCTACAACAAATCATCTTCAAATTGTCGTTCTTTGGTGTGAAAATATGCATTATATCATATTTGCTGAAAACTGGTCAGGATTTAGCACTGCAGGTTTACAAGTAGTTATTTCAATGACCAACAGAGTTCACTGTTCTCCCGGCAGACACATAGTCGGCCATGTGGCTGTGTGGAATGTACATCGCATACGGTTTAGTTCAAGGTTTGGAGGCCCCATTAAAGATATTCCTACAATAAATCATCTTCAAGTTGTCGTTCTTTGGTGTGAAATTATTCATTGTACCATGTTTGCTGAAAGCCGGTCAGGATTTGGCAATGCACTTTTACAGGTAGTTATTTCAATGACCAACAGAGTTCACTGTTAATAAGGGATAACAGTCATATGTTACACATCATATGCAATTATTGTAAGGGTCGTTTTTGTTATGAAAACCATACCCCCCAAACACCCGGAGTATTATTGCCCGCAAGGTCCCCCAACTACTGTATTTACAATATGGCCCTTAGTTAAAAAGGCAGGGGCCGATAGCCTAGATGTTAGGCCCCTTAAAACAACAATTATCATCATCATCAGTTAAAAAGGTTGGGCATCCCTGCTCTACTGTACTGCGTGTTGCCCTGTCCGCCCCGCCACTGTCATGCGTGAGACTTCAGTACTACGTGTGTTTTATTGTTCCTGTTTAGTTCAATCGAATTCACCGCTGCCAGAGGACAATTCACGGTTTGAGTGGCGGCCTAGGCTGTTATCTTGATCGATAAAGGTAATGTGTCTATTAAACGCTCGTTTGCACTCAGTGCTTGTCACTAGATAACATCATATACAGTGATTGATCACTGTGCTAGAAACACCTGTTGCATGCCATATCGTGAGCAGGACACGACATTATGGGCTCTCAGATAACCTGTAGTTATTCTCTACGACATCGAGGTCAAATCATGACACTAATAGATGGATTCCTGCGTATGCTACGCCCCCCACCCCACCCCCTCACTCCCTCGCTTTTCCACGCTTACTTCAGACAGGTAGTAGAGTTATATACCCCGTCAGGAATGGAACCTCACCCTGTGTCTTCCAATGAATTTGGCTTCTAAATGTATTATTATTATTATTATTATTATTATTATTATAATTATTATTATTATTATTATTTTCTTCTCATTGGAAACAGAGTCTGCAGACCACCTAAGTTAATTCTGAGAACGACAAGATGGAGACCTCGCCTTGCTATTTTCTTGGAAAGACGGAATGGAGCCTAGCCCCGACATATAACTAAAAGATGAAGCTTGTAGTCCATTCCCTTCCTACATGACTGATCTATCTAAGAACATGATATCTTAGATAGATAATCCCGAACAAGCCCTCTCCATTTCCAAACATGATAACCTCTGAAAGCCAGTACCCAGTTCTTTGAAAGCATTGGAGCTGTTGACCACAAAACTGCAGCAGGAACATTATTGGCTAGCCTTCAGCATTGGTTCCCCACTCAGGGACGCGGCTCCCACTAACAGAAACAGTCTTTTGACTGGCTAAACCCTTCGGGAAGTATCGGGGAAACTAACAAATTCCCACCAGGTATTATCAAGTATATAATAATTGTGTACTGAGCCCGTTAGAGGAGGTGATCCGGGTATCATCCGTCGAAAGAAATGGTACTTCGAAAGACCCCGTCCTTCGAACCCAAAACCTCAGAGGATCGGGTGCATTTCTTTGTAGGCTTGCTCAGCACGAGGGGCTTGATCCAGGGGATCTGGGTCATTTAGCACGGAAACAGTCATAGACGCCCAAAGAAATACATCCGAAAAATACCAAAGCTAGCAATAAAAAGAGATCCAGTCTTAAGTTAGATTCGTGCATGATTTGTTCAAGTAAGACCCCTAATCAATTCCCGAGAGTCGAAATCGGCTAATCCGTTAATCTAATTACAATAATGAGTCGTCCCTAGTTTGATGTTAAGGACCCTCGCGAAATCCTAGTTACATGAAACAATAGCAAAGCTAACTAGGCGCGTGGTACAAGAATTATTATCGTGTAGCAAATTTACAAATAAATGACTCGGAATAATTTATTTTTAACAGCTAGCAAACCAATACCTAGGTTAGGATGGTACCACGTCCACATTTAACATTGCATTAAGTTCTGTCTAACGCCTATGTGAACGAAAGTATTACGACGAGATGTGTCGTAAACGTATGCTTATTACCAAATCTAATGATAGTTTGACAAATGACTATCAAAAAACAATCACATAACACTCTTATGTCTAATAGGAACAATGGGATAAATACACTCCGGAATAAAGAAGTAAACACTCTTATACTAGCCTGCCATCGCGAACTGACGTACTGTTCGTACTCAGTCGTCATCTCAAGCATGTGAGTTATGTTGGCAAAGCGCAATCATAATTGCGTCTTACAAGCTTTAGATCACGCGGGCCACAAGTTACTGATTATCTGTCCCGGAGATCCAATGTCGTCGATACAAGTAGTGTCAGCTCATTTGAAGTCTTCTCCCACATGGAAATGGATTGAAGTCACGGTGTCGATTAAACAACAAGCAAATGGTTGCAAAGTTATGGCTGTAATTATTTATAACAATAAATTAATCCGTTGGTTTAGGATAATTATGCTCTTGATTTATCAGAAGGTTTAAATGTTATTTAGTTAGCTCTATTAATGACACCAGTCATAGGTTGCAACATGTGATCTCGCTTGGGATTTACTCAAATAACATGACTTCAACAAGTCAACAATAACACAGGTAGGCGCGTCTTACACCAATTGCGCGCGGAGCATCGGTCGTCTTAGCCACAGCTCAAAGAACGCCGGAATAAACAAACAATAAGGCGGACATTCATCCGTCCTGCCAAATACCAAATAATGTGTTCGTGGACACAATAATTACACTGGCTAGCCTAATTTATACAGAAGCTGAGTCAATTAACATTATTGTTTAAACCTTTCTATAACACGCCAGATGAATCAAAGTCATCGGCTCAAAATATTAAAGGAATTCGCCTGAGCAAGAATCCCCTCACTCATAAAAAGTGGTAATAGAAATTACAGATGTTGACAGCTTACATAGCTATTCTCCAAAGCAAGGTTATATTAATACCAGTGACCTTCAAATTCCTAGGACTTGTGACGTAAGTTAGCACACAAAAAAGTCAATAAAGTCGTCTCTCTGTAGCATCTCGGGTAAACCGGTTGTCAGCTGGCGCACTCAAGCAACTCTCACTGCTTCGCGTGCAGCTTAGCATAGCAAAGATTGTGTTACCAAAATAATCATTCTAATCTTGTAGTAGCACGAATTAAAGTCCTGAAGTGCTCTATAGATTATATAAAAATGTCTCATCACTTCCCTAACAGTGTTCCTTGGGATATTATACCCTCCAAAAAGATATAATGCAGTATTAAATTCAAAGAATACAAATAGTAAGATATTACACTCGTGCATCTAACTGCACTGGCATTCGAATATGTGTCACTCGTTCATTATACACGTGGGCTTTGATATACGTGGATTGGCACTCTCCACAACAAAAATAAGACCTCTAACCTCTGCTGCGATGTTTGAAATGATACGAAGTAAGTTAGCCCATCAGTCTAACTGTGCATGGGTTCATTCCTCTGGAACTTCACGTAGTAAAATAGTACTCACGAAAAATGCCAAATAAAGAGTACAAAAACGTTTCAGCAACGGTCGGCTGAGAAATGATACATAAATATGCTCTTCCAACTTAAATAAGGGACCTGACTATAGGGTGTCCCCTAACACTTTCAGAAGCCTACACCTTCTGTAGTTAAGATGTCGTTTTCATGACATAAAATTGCAGCTCCTTGCTGACTCACAAATACACTGAAAATACATGTGAATTTGCACCTACCGTATAGTACACGGACTGTGGTGTCTAACTACTGTAAGATTGTCCCAGAGCCAAAGAAAGAAAAATATATACATGTCCTACCTAAGTGGTCAAATATCGTTGCGTTTTGGCTCAAAATATACATTCAACAACTACCTCAACCTGGACAAACCTCGTACAATAGGCTTTACAAGACTCACGGTTACTTCACAAAGTAGGTCACCTTCCAGAACTCCCATTCGAAGGGGTGGTATACTTACAGGGTTCCGAGCATACTCCTTGGTAAGGCTATAGGTTTAAGCCTGTCCTCGTGGTCCTCTGTTTGCGTCTTGTTCATGGTTTGTACCTGGTGGTGTGGATTGGACAATTCCGTGGTGGTGGTTTATTTCAGCGGTGTCTCCCCACACATGATGAGTTACACCATCACGATGCTCTCACAATAAAGTTGAAGAATTACTAACACGTGGTGCGTTCTCGAATGCATCGTAGTTATCAAAATACACTGATTCTATTGAAAATATGATTGTAAATGCACACTGGCTTTAATGATTGCAGGTGATCAAAATACTCTGCTTTGCCTGCCACAGATTCTAATGTTACCAACACGTGGTATTCGTTCACAGATTTTATACTAAGTCAAATCACTGAAAATCTGAACAATCACTGTCGCATGCGTGCGATACGTAACTTGATCATGGTTGATTTTTATAGTAGCCAGCACTGGGCTATAAGACGTAGTCGTAAATTTAATATGTCATGTCTGTTAGAATATTTCATGTCTGCCTTCAGACGGTCTTCGTGGTTAGTGAAAAATATGTCGAATTATCACAATTAAATTCCAACTTTCACAATCACGTTGCACTGCCCTAACTGAGCCGAAAATAATACTTTTCGTAGACTTAATCGTAGAAAGCAGCTCGATTGCTGTAGATTACAGTCCTCCCAATTATGGAGTATACACTTGTCTGCAATGGCCTTCGTCTTCTAGACGGACAATTGACACGATGCGTCCTGCCTCAGCAGACTATCAAAACCTTTTGTTCGTAAATAGCACGGCTTCCTGATCTGAAGGAAGTAGTCAAGTCAATTAGCGACTACTTTCATAATCCTCCGCGTGTCTGTGGTGAAAAATACATTTACCTTAAATTGATTTACCATTTCCAAAAGGCATAGAAGATGGTAAATTAAGCAGAATTAATTATTGTATGCTCCTGAAATATGTGGCATTAAAATAGTAAGTAATATATCTCTAGGAGGAAAATGAGCTGTCCTCTCCGAAGTCAAAGTAGCGGATTGTTCATGAGGAAGATTTAAGGTGTGTTCTGAAGATCTGAGCATGTGAAGTAAATATGCTCTCAAATAAATATTTGATACATGAGCCTAGGCCTGCTCAGTACAGAGCAAATCGCTCTCTTCCTGTATCATAATTTTAACGAGTAATGTAACTCCGTTTAACAGACTGCTCTATGCCTTGTATATAACTAACAACTGTGAATGTATTGTTGCTAGTCGACCAAGAATAAATAACATTCGTTGAAAATCTTCATGTTCATTTGAAATAAGATATACTCAGACTCGTGGAGAATCTGTGAGGATCAAACTTCTAGTTTGCCGCGAACATCGTTTGGGATCTGTAAATTTAATTGTAGTCCGTCGTTAAGCTACAAACTTAACTGGGGGCCCGTCCAGGATTGATACATGATCGCCACAAGATCTAAACGCTAATTGGATCAGGTATTCAGACAACCCTGAAATAAGCGCCTTTCGTTACCTATCCGAGTTTGCAACATAGTGATCATGTAACCCCTGTGTACTTGGGTGTATGTTGAATTTGGGTGATAACTTATGTTACTGTGATGTCTGTTGGCCTACTAGTAGACCATCTCGTGGTGTAGTGGCTAGCATGCTTGGCTGTTGCCCCGGAGGTCCGGGTTCGATTCCCGGCGTTGCCAAGAAATGTAATTCTAGTCTGAGGGCAGGAACGGGGTACACCCAGCCCCATGCTGCAAAGCTGAGAAGAGGCATTTCGATTTCTACCTCAGTCATCCTGGATGTGGTTTCCGTAGTTTCCTACTTATACCCCAGGGAAATGCGAGGATTGTACCTAACTTAAGGCCACGGCCTACGTTAGAGCTATCCAGCGGTCAGAAGTGAAATCACTTTAACCCTGTATAGAGAAAGACTATTTTTAGCCTACTTTTCATATTTTGCAGACATTAGGAAAAGTAGTCTTTTGAGATCGATCCGGGAAAATGTGTGTCTGTCTGTCTGTCCTTCTGTCTGTCTGGCTGTGTGTGTGTCCCCCCCCCCTATCAACTCCTGAACGGCAGCAGCAATCGAAACCAAATTTAGTATGAATAAAGATGTATACCGGAATATCTCAAGCCCATATTTGAAAATGATGTCAGTGTTACCAACTGCTGAAAAACTGCACTAGAAATTTGAGCTGCATGTTGGATATCTTGGAAGGTATGCATGGGAAATACTCCAAAATTGGCACACATGTAGATAATACTATTTCAGTTTAATTTCCAGGAGGCCTTACATGACAATGTTGCCAAAATAATTTTAAGCCTTATGATATGTCCAATTTTTAGCGCATATAACTTCTACACTATCAATTGGATTTCAACCAAATTTTGTATGTAATATAGACAGATACGACAGAACATATTTCTAAGAGCCACCAGGGCTGCCAACTGTTAATAATTGCTCTCTCTATTCTTTTCTAAAATCCAAATACCAATATATCAGAAAGTATGCAAGTCGACAGCTTTAAACTCTTCACACGTATAGTACCTGACATTTTAGATTAATATGGAGTAACTTATATACGTCAGTTCTACCAACATGATTCTAAGCCTGCTAATAGGACCAATTTTTAAATACACGTATCTTCTATACTATCAGTTGGATTTCACCAAATTTCGTATGTGCTATGTGTAACATAACAGATATGACTATAAGTATTCTTATGAGCAATCAGGGCTGTCAACTGTTAATAAATGCTGTCTATATTTTTTTTATCCCTTATATCGATATATCAGAAAGTATGCAAGCCAACAGCACTATACTTTGCACACGTATAGCACCTGACATTCTAGATTAATTAGGAGTGATTAATATATGTCAGTGCTGCCAACATGATTCTATGCTTGCTGATAGGTCCAATTTTAAAATACATGTAACTTCTATACTAACAAATGGATTTCATCCAAAATTGGCACAACAAGATAAGATTATATTTCAGATTACTTCTGACCAGCACATGCATGACATTGTTGCCAAAATGCTTTTACGCGTGCTGATAAATCCAATGTCCACCTGCATGTAACGTCCATTGGACTTCAACCAAATTTTGTATTCTGTATCTTAACAGATGGTACTAAGAATATATTCAGTCACCAGGGCTGCCAACTGTAGTGCTCTATTAGGCTACACTATACCAGGTATATTTCGAACTATTTAGACATTTCGATATTACAAACTTAATTTCGTCATTATTGTAGATAGGTTCATATACTGTAGATTAATGATTGGCATGAAAAGTAGGCTCTTTAGTTCGTCACGGAACTTCTTGTTTTTAATGTGTTTTTACATTTTAATTCATTTTATAATTTTAAATGATCTTGTCGACTTCGTCGTTACGCTGGGGTCTGGCGTTACGTTACGGTGACGGGATGAAATGTACCCAGATGCACTGAGGTGTGTGACGTCATAGTACCGCTTTGTGCATGTGTACCCCGACAATCTCTACTTCGTTAGTGTAAGACAAAAATCCCCGATTCTTGGATGTCACGGGTAATCTCGAGAACCACTGAATGGATTTTGATGCGGTTTTCACCATTCTGTATAGGATATCTCGAGGAAAGATTCTGTAGAAAATAATTTATGTATGATCAAAGGAAGCCAAGCAGTAACAATTTCAGTCAAAAAGTCGAAAACAAACTTGGCGTTCGTGCGCTTCTTAAGCTTACGCTGGGCAAACCGTTAAAGATATCAATATACGATGAGCGTAAGAATTCGTCAGCATGAAAAGTTCTACATAAAAGTCCGGGAGAGCATATCTCTATCTTCAATACATCGCCCACTATAAGTGTTTTTAGACTGGATGGAAGGGGCACGTCCCCGCGCGCTCTGGTGAGCTTGACGGCATCCCGCGCGCTTGACCTTGCTTTGCCCTTGGTTTGCACTTGCCGTTCGCGAGTAATTTGAAACAAGATAAGTAAGATAAGTACTATGCAGATAATTTTCTAACATGTCGATTCGCTCGAAGCCTCCAGCCTTTCTATCATTTTTCAGCATTTGTAGCATTTAAAATGATACAAAGTCTAGTCTTTCAGAGTGGCTGTCACTTTCTAATTATTATTATTATTATTATTATTATTATTATTATTATTATTATTATTATTATTATTATTTATTTAAGCAAAAATTCCCCTACAGGAGAGCGATTAATGTTGATAACATGATGTCATTTGGAGGTGTGTCTCCTCCGCTCCTCCCAAAATCTCTTCATTCGCGCGGTATGCTCCCTCATCCTCTCATCCGTCCACTTTTTCGCAGGTTGTCGTAATGATCTCTGTTCAAACTTAACATTCGCGATTTTCGTCTGGCACTCAGTTCGGTCTTCGAAAGTTCTATACTCATTACTTGTAAGTCCCTCTTTAGGCCATTCTGTGCCGCATTTACTCTGTGATATGATACCAAGTAGTTTCTTTGGCAATCTGGAGGTGGCCATCCTGTGGATGTGAGAGTAAAATTTGGCTCTGCGTTTTCTAATTATTTTAATTATTATAATTATTAATAATTTTATTTTTTGTTTCTCCAATTTTAATGTTTATATATTTATTTTAAATTGTAAATTTATGTTCTTATGGATTTAATTTAGATATTATTTTATTGAATTACTTAATTAATTACTTTCACAATGTTTTTGTTATGTTTATTATTATAATTTTTATATTTCTTTTGTTATTAAAAAATTATTTTTATAATTTTTATTTCAATATTTATATTTTATTTTTACACTTAAATTGTTAATGATTTTAGTTTAATTTTGTTTTTAATTTTATCCAACACATTGTGTCCAGTAGATACGTATATCATATTTGATTTTTAGAAATACTAGCACTTCGGCATGAACATTCTCCAAAATTTGGCTGAAAGATTCAACCATCAGCATCTTTGAAAGCATAAACTGTCCTTATGGCAGGTGGTTAATATAGAGACCACTATCCCATAAAGGGTTAGTTAGCCAATCGCAGGCAGAGAACGAAACTTAATTTGTTGTGATATATCGATTTTAATGCCTGCCTTTTATTGGCTAGTTAAAGTGATTTTATATCTGACCGCTAGATAGCTCTAGACTAGCATTGAAACATCAAGTCGGAAGTAATGGCGTCTTTAGACTATTATAACGTACTTACTAGAAGAAGAAAGGGACACACAAAAACAGACAAGGAGAAGAAATTCCCTGAACCCTCGAAGAATGAGGACTGAGGGAGTCAGAGATAATTAGAGCCATGAAAGGCAGAAGGAGAGAGAAGATGGTCGGCTCCAAAAGAAATGGAAAAAAGTGAAAACGGCACTGGAATCCCTCAAGGTCACCAACTCCCGAGTTTATCCGGAGTGCACCAGAATGGCAGGAGATAAGCTCTGACCCTTCGAGGACTGAGGGAACCAAGAAAGTAGGGACAAAGGACAATTCAGTAGGGAAAGTGAAATATTCCCTAGGCCTCAGATACCCTAATACCGTTGGGGTCGGAGGAGAACAAGAGTTGACCAACGGGGGTCATCAGGAATGATGACAGAGAAGATCCCTTGCACCAGTAAGTGGAAGCAATGCCAGACTCAGCTGGGTTCCCGCGGTCGGCACCCAACGACCCACTAGTCGTGAGACCCTAGTAGGTGATTTAAACCCGGGAGGCTGGCGCGTGGGTATTTTTGACCCGAGGTTTAAATATTGCTCTATATTTTCGTTTTGGTCAGCCCTTATTTGCTGTCGCTTACTGTACCTTCCTTCCTAGCCTTGAACTTCACCCTGCAAAAGAAACATGTCCATAGCTTTTTGGAACATTCAAGTTATTTCTATATTATTTACGGTCGGGTCAGATTTACCCATGGCGCCAGTCCTCGCGTGACAATTTTCGGCTTACGTTAGTCGGGACAATATTGAAAAAAGAAGGGGGGAAATCCATCTGTTTTGGTGCAGCACAATCACTTAGCTCATGATCTTGTTGCTCCATGTTTAAGGCCCAGGGACACCTTAGTCATCAGCTCCTTTGTTCAAAAGAATGAAGATGACTGCTTTGCCGCCACAATCAAGTCAATTATACTGTTACGTATATTATTGCCATTTTTCTGCATGTTAAATTTTAAAATATAAATAAACCTCATTTTATATTGGGAATAGTTCATAGGAAGACACCAGGTGTAAAATTACTTCATTAAAATCCGTATGACTGCGACTGTCGCCTCCGTAGCGTAGCGGTCAGCATGGAGGTCCTGGGTTCGATTCCCGGCTCTGCCACGAAATTTGAAAAGTGGTATGAGGACTGGAACGGGGTCTACTCAGCCTCGGGTGGTCCAAATGAGTAGAGGGGGTTCGATTCCCACCTCAGCCATCCTCGACGTGGTTTTCTGTGGTTTCCCACTTTGTCTTCGGGCAAATGCCGGGATGGTAGCTACTCTAAGGCCACGTCCGCCTCCATCCCTCTTCCTAGCCTATCCATCCCAATCTTCCCCTCCCTTTCCATCCCTCGTGAGGCCCCTGTTCGCTTCGCCTGGGCGAAGTGCTGATCACACCTACCCAGTTGTATTCAAGCTCCAGGACACTGCCCGTGGAGGCGGTAGTGGTGAGTTCCCTCGCTGAGTCCGTGGGAACCACCAACTTCGAGGGTAAATCGACTAAATTAAAAAAAAAATGACTACAACAAAAAGGGAGTGACACACTCGGGGTCAAAATGACCTGGCGTCAATCCTCGTGTTGTATTTTTTCACGCCAGTTCTCAAGGGTTAAGCGCCCTCAAATACCAACTGACTGTGCCAGAATGCGATCCTGCAACCTTCGGTCCAGCAGGCGAGAACATTGCCGCTGCACCACGCGGAGAATCAGGAAATACGGTTTCCTTTTTAAACACTGGATGGCGCCATACATTGACCTTGTCTATATATATAAAGCACAAAGTTTGTCTGTCTGTCTGTCTGTTATGTATACAAATCTACACCGTTTCACCGATCTAAACGAAAATTTGTATACTTACCCTTTGGAACCCTGCGGGTAACCCTGTCAACATTAAATTTCGGACAGACCACCCCATGCCCTGCATTTAGGCCCTTTTGCACAAATCTACACCGTTTCACCGATCTGAACCAAAAGTTGTATATTTAACCTTTGGAACCCTGCGAGCAACACTGTCCACATGAATTTTCGGACAGACCACCCCATTCCCTGCATTTAGGCCCTTTGGTCCAAATCCACACCGTTTCACCGATCTCAACCAAAATTTGTATATTTACCCTTTCGAACCCTGCGAGTAACACTGACCACTTAAAATTTCGGACAGACCACCCCATTCCCTGCATTTAGGCCCTTTGGTCCAAATCTACACCGTTTCACCGATCAGAACCAAAATTCGTATTCTTACCCTTTGGTGCCCTGCGGGTAACACTGTCTGCTTGAAATTGCGGACAGACCACTCCATTCCCTGCATTTAGGTCCTTTGGCCCAAATCTACACCGTTTCACCGATCTCAACCAAAATTTGTATATTTACCCTATGGAACACTGCGACTAACACTGTCTGCTTGAAATTTCGGACAGACCACGCCATTCCCTGCATTTAGGCCCTTTTTGCACAAATCTACACCGTTTCACAGATCTGAACCAAAATGTGTATACTAACCCTTTGGAACCCTGCGAGTAACACTGTCTGCTTGAAATTGCGGACAGACCACTCCATTCCACGAATTTAGGCCCTTTGTCACAAATCTACATCGTTTCACCGATTTCAACCAAAATTTGTATATTTACCCTATGGAACACTGCGACTAACACTTGAAATTGCGGAGAGGCTACTCCATCCCCTGCATTTAGGCCCTTTGGCACAAATCTACACCGTTTCACCGATCAGAACCAATATTCGGAAACTTACACTTTGGTACCCAGCGAGTAACACTGTCTGCTTGAAATTGCGGACAGACCACTCCATTCCCTGCATTTAGGCCCTTTGTCCAAAATCTACACCGTTTCACCGATCTCAACCAAAATTTGTATATTTACTCTTTGGAACATTGCGACTAACACTGTCTGCTTGAAATTGCGGCGAGGCCACTCCATCCCTTGCATTTAGGCTGTTTGGCACAAATATACACCGTTTCACCGATCTGACCCCAATTTTATATACTTACCCGTAGAACCCGACAAGTAACACTGTTCACTTTAAATTTCGGACAGACCACTCTATTCCCTGCTTTTTGGCCTTTTGGCAGAAAACTACACCGTTTCACCGATCTCAACCAGATTTTACATAATTACCCTTTGGAACTCGACGAGTAACACTGTCCACTCGAAATTTCGGACAGACCACTCCATTCCACGCATTTAGGCCCTTTGGCACAAATCTACATCGTTCACCGATCGAAAACAAAATGTGTATACTTACCCTTTGGAACCCGATGAGTAACACTGTCCACTTTAAAATTTGGACAGGCCACTCCATTCCCTGCATTTTGGCCCTTGACACAAAACTACACCGTTTCACCGATCTCAACCAGATTTTACATAATTACCGTTTGGAACTCGACGAGTAACACTGTCCACTCGAAATTTCGGACAGACCACTCCATTTCCCGCATTAAGGCCCTTTGGTACAAATCTACATCGTTCACCGATTGAAAACAAAGTGTGTATACTTACCCTTTGGAACCCGATGCGTAACACTGTCCACTTGAAATTTCTGACATACCACTCCATTCCCTGCATGTAGCTCAGGAATTTCTCGGGGTTGCCAGCTTCCTAACTCACCAGTCATGAGCCCTTGAGGGTGTACCAGAAGTGGTGGGTCCCCTGCCTCTTTGAGGGCCTTGAGCATATTATGAAAAGGAAAAGAAGGCAGACCCCTCGAAGAATGAGGGTATCAGGAAAGATGAGACAAAGCCAATTAAGGCGGGAAATTGAAAGACTCCCTAGCCCTCGGATATCCTAATACAGTCTGGGTCGGAAGAGAACAAGAGTTGACCAAGGGAGGCTGACAGGAATGAGAACTGAAATGAGCCCGGCACCAGGAAGTGGAAGCGATGCCAGACTCAGCTGGGGTTCCGTGGTCGCCAACCCACGTCCCACAAGTTGTGAGACCCTGGGGGGGGGTCAGTTGTGAGAATAGCTTGCTGATTCATCGCGAGGTGACTTGAGAGTTACTTTCCAGAGCCCGCCGTGTTATCTCCTGCTGTCTATGCTGATGCCAGCACAGGGCCGTTGCGAAACAGTGAGTGATTCCCGGTCAATCTGTATAGGACGGGGAACCCCGAACGTGTGTCATCATATTTCGTCATCATCTGCGATCATCTCAGGTTCGTGCAGCTCGGACCTATATTCTTTGTCTTTGCCGAGCAGTACGCTCTTTCACTAGACGCATCCAGTACAGGCCTAAGCCAGAAAATAAGGTTGAGACCTTGAAAGACATCGAAGCTAGACACCTGAATTACCTATATCAGTTTTAAAATAACACCATGTTCGTTTAGTAGTCATTTTTTCATTACCTTATTATTATCATCATAAGTGCAAATGACCTAGATGTTACGCGCATCATACCAATAATCACCGCCGCATAAAGTCTTTCTCGACTGTGATTTCTAAAATATTTATTTTTGGTTGGTTGGTTCTTAAGTTTAGGGGCTGCGACAACGCGGTCATGTAGCCCCGTGTAATTTGGGTGTGTGTAGAATCTGTCTGATAACCGGTGTTAATTGTGCTGACTGTATTAGTGTGTGTTATCTGTTTTTAAATTTAAATACAAACTGCAACTTAGAATTCTTCTAATAGTTCGTACTTTTGCCGCCAAGCGCCACCGTCAACGACTACTAGGCCAAGTTCGGAACTTAGCTACTAGACGCCACTGCAGTCGGCTCTTGGCAACGGACGTAGGCATCTATGAGCGTTGTTTACCTATCAAATTTAGCTTCACACAGGTGTAATTAGTGGAAGGTTCTTTAACATGCCATAAATCTGACATGGGACCGCCGCTTTACTTCCCTTCCGAAGAAAGGCATACTGACTGATTTTAACGCTCTTAAAATATCCGACGACTTCGGCCGGGTTTGAACCCGCTATCTTGGGCATAGAAGCTCAGCATGCTACCAAATACGCCACCGAAGCCGCCATATAGTTATTTTTATTACAGTACATTGTGTACATTATACGTTGAAGTGTCAATTCAATACCGGTAGTAGTTTCCCTTATCATCCTCATCGTAAGAGCAAATGACCTACAGTAGATGTTACGCCCATTACACCATTAATCACCACACACAATAAGTCTTCCTCGCCTGTGAATTTTGAAATATGTATTTCTATTACGGTAGTTTGTAAGTTTGACGTGTCAATTCAACAGTAGTTTTTATTATCATCCTTATCAAAAGGGCAAATGACCTAGATATTACTCCCTCATTGTCTTTGGGGGCAAATGACTTAGATTTTAAGTCCATTATATTTCTAAGGAGACCTTAAAACATTATCATCATTCCACCGGGCGAAGCCGGGTACTACTGCTAGTTGGTTATAAGAAGAGCAGTGTCCAAGTCACAGATAACACAGTGACCCTAGCTCGCAATGGCAGCATCATCGTGTGGTGTTTGCATAGCAACTTGCCTCTTCACTGTTCTGGGAGTGACACTTGGAGCAAGTAGGTAATTTTTCCGGACCTTGTCCTCCATAATAATATCCCCAGGTTATTTCCGGATTATATATCTATACAATTAAAAGTAAGTTTGTTAATTACTCATGCACCCATCTGTAGATAATCACAGATGTGTTCAAGCTAGACGTAACTGATATGAGGATTCCACAAATGATAGGTGGGAGCGAAGCAGGAGGGGGCTCGTAATGAAGAGATAATGGCTAGCAAAGATGTTAATGTTCTTGTTGTTCTCGTCCTGATATCGGTTTTGTTGTTGTTGTTGTTGCCTTGTTGATCTTGTTCTTCTTGTCTTGTAGTTTATTTGCCTTGTTGATTTTGACGTTGTCCTTGTCCTGTTGCCGATCTTTCTGTTGTTGTTTTGTCTTGTTGACCTTGTAGTAGTTCTTGTTGTTTTGTTTTATTTGTCTTGTTGATCGCGTCTTGTTGTTTTTCTTGTCTTGTTGATCTTGTTATTGTTATTGTCATGTTGTCGATCTTTTTGTTGTTGTTGTTGTTGTTGTTGATGATGATTTTGTCTTATTGTTGTTGTTGTTGTTGTTGTCTTGTCGATCTTGTTGTTAATGTTAATGTTGATCTTGTCTTGTTAAGCTTGTTATTGTTGATCCCGTCTTGTTGATGTTGTTGTTCTTGTAGTTGTTTAATTCAGGGACTTGAACATCTTGGTAATTTTATCCTCATGTACTTGGATGTGTGAAGAATTTGTCTGATAACCTTTATTGTGGTGTCTGTATTAATGTGACGAACGCAAAGATAAGAAACCTCACATGACGAGATCTGGACTGGACTGTAGATTAAAAATACTATTCCGATTACTAACGCAACACTGAAAAACGGCTTCCAAAATTATTGCAAAATTTGTATTCGTAATTTACTTCTGTATTGTAACCATTACATTGCAGTAATCAATTCACATTCCCCTTTGGAGTGTCTTTTCAGTAATTGTAAAGATCTAGGAGATCGGGGCTAAGTGATGACAATTTTATTTTGCAAGGATGAGTATGTTCATTTTAGCCTACTTTCGATTTTTGCGAAAAATGAAAGTAGAGTTATGAGATCAACACAGGGCGAAAAAAGTGTGTCTGTCTGTGTGTGTGTGTATGTGTGTGTGTGAGCCTGTGTGTGTGTGTATGAGTGTGTGTACTCTGAATGTCTGTCCCCCCCCCCTATCAATTCGAACACGGTGAACGCGAATTGAACGAAATTTGGTACAAAGGTAGCACTAGCAAAGGACACCTCAGTGTCATGTTTTATATCGCCGCCATCTTGACGGAAACGGAATGACGGCCACCCAAATATTAAAAGCTTAAATCAAATTACGACCATCCTAATAATTAGATCTCTACCAGATTTTGCAACAACATGCCTTTTTGTGGAAAGCATCTTATGACTGACTACAAGGTCATCAGTCCAATAGTTTGCAAACAGTGGCCATGTATGTGTGCAAATCCATTCCCCATGTCAATTCAAACACTGTGAAACCGAATTGAATGCAATTTTTTACAGAGGTAGCACTAGCAAAGGGCACCTCATATTCATGTTTAATATCCCTATAGCACGTTGTATTTCAACAAGCTACTACAACCAACATTCAATTATACTCCTTGAAAAGGACAAAGAGTTATAACAATACCCATGCATTTAGGAAAATTCTTCTTCCCTTTTTCTTCCTCTTCTTCTTCATTATGCCCATTCGAAGATTGCGTTTGAACTTGTAACTTAGTTTTCCTCCAAAGATCTGTTCATGAATACACTTCCTACCAGTTTTCTTTTAGGTTTCTCCGCGAATTAGTGCTTGCCTACTTTAGTACTAAAGGCTGCATGATTCTCTATGAAGTCGTCTGTGATATTTACATTTACCTTCTTTGAGTCGATTACTTCAACCCTCTATGGGATAGTGGTCTCTATATTAACCACCTGTCATAAGGACAGTTTATGCTTTCAAAGATGCTGATAGTTGAATCTTTCAGCCAAATTTTGGAGAATTTTCATGCCGAAGTGCTAGTATTTCTAAATATCAAATATTTTATACGTATCTACTTGGCGTAATGTGCTGGATTTTTTTAACTTAAAACATTAATAATTAAAGTGTAAAAATAATCTATAAATATAGAAATAAAAATAGTACAAATAAAATAACAACAATAAAATAAATATAAAAAATAAAATAATAAACATAACTATAAAACATTATGAAAATAATTGTAAAATCAATTGGAAATTGGTTAATGAATTCAAGTGAAAAATAACAAAATTAAATTTATATGAATATAAATTGAAAATTAAAAATAAATATATTCACAATAAAATTAGAGAAACAAAAATAGCATAATTAATTATTATAAAAATTCAAATAAATTAAAAAGTAAAAACACATGAAAATAAAAAATAGTTCTGCCCTATAAAGGGTTAAATAATGTTTTGGTTAGACTGTCGCTGTCCATTCTCTAGAATTTCAGACATCTCTTGCGTTCGGCATCAGTGAACCTGTCAGTCAAGGGATACAGGCCCGCTGTTCTCCTCTTAATTCACATTCCATTTTCTCTCGTGGGTCCATAAATTTCGGTTCTTGCTTTACCAATTCTGTAATTTTAGAGTGTCACCGAGAGGTATTGCTTCTGAGGCACATAAAGCTTCCGGAAAAACAAATGCCTTACGGGGGCGTATATTTTTTTTTTTTCAGGGGGCTGAATATCCTCGAAAATTGTGAGTATTCTCAGGGAATTGTCACCGCAAAATGCCCAGAAATATCAACCAATATCTTAGGACATATAACTTTGTGTAATTATTTTAGATAAGAGGTAATAATTGAAAAATTCTAAGTTTATACAGCCTACAATTACTGGCGGCAATACAAAAAAGTTGAAAAATACAACACATCACAAAATAAAACAAGAAGTTCCGTGAAGAACTATACAGCCTACTTTTCATGCCAATGATTATTCTACAGTATATGAACCTATCTAGAATAATGACAAAATTAAGTTGGTAATATCGAAATATCTAATTAGTTCAAAATATACCTGGTATAATGAAGCCTAATAGAGCACTACAGTTGGCAGCCCTGGTGACTAAATATATTCTCAGTTCCACCTCTTAAGGTACAGAATACAAAATTTGGTTGAAGTCCAATGGACGTTACATGCAGTTAGACACTGGATCTATCAGCACGCGTAAAAACATGTTGCCAACAATACCATGCGTGTGCTGGTCAGAAATAATCTGAAATATTATGATATCTGTTGTGCCAATTTTGGATGAAATCCGTTTGTTAGTATAGAAGTTACATGTATTTTAAAATTGGACATATCAGCAGGCATAGAATCATGTTGGCAGCACTGCCTTGTATTAATTCCTCCAAATTAATCGAGAATGTCAGGTGCTATACGTGTGCAAAGTATAGAGCTGTTGGCTTGCATACTTTCTGGTAAGTTATATTGATATTAGGGTAACAAAATATAGACAGCATTTATTAACAGTTGGCAGCCCTGATTGATCTTAACAATACTTATAGTCATATCTGTTATGGTACACATAGCACATACGAAATTTGGTTGAAATCCAACTGATAGTATAGAAGTTACATGTATTTAAAAATTTGTACTATCAGCAGGCTTATAATCATGTTGGTAGAACTGACGTATATCAGTTACTCCAAATTAATCTAAAATGTCAGAATATACGTGTGCATAGTTTAAAGCTGTTGGCTTGCATACTTTCCGATATATTAATATTTGGATTAAAAAATAGAGAGCAATTAATAACAGTTGGCAGCCCTGTTGGCTCTTAAGAATACGCTCAGGCATATCTGTTTATGTACAGATATTACATACAAAATTGTTTGAAATCCAATTGATAGTGTAGAAGATATATGCATTTAAACATTGGACCTATCAGAAGGCTTAAAATTATTTTGGCAACACTGTCATTGTTGGCCTCCTGGAAATTAAACTGAAATAGTATTATCTGCATGTGTGCCAATTTTGGAATAGCTCCCATGCATACCTTGCACGATATCCAACATGGAGCTCAAATTTCTAGTGCGTTTTTTCAGCAGGTGGTGTCACTGACATCATTTTCAAATATGGACGTGAGATATTCCGGTGCACATCTTTACTCATTCTAAATTTGGTTTTGATTGCTGCAGCCGTTTAGGAGTTGATAGGGGGGGGGGGGGGGACACACACACAGCCAGCCAGCCAGACAGACAGAAGGACAGACAGACAGACAGGCAGACACACATTTTCCCGTATCGATCTCATGTCTACTTTTTCCTCATTTTTGCAAAATGTGAAAAGTAGGCTAAATATTATACTTAATGAATTTTCTATTATGGCCTATGGAGTATGAATGGCATATACAGAGAGATTCTTTCGCTGGGCGCGCGCGCTTTCCGCCAGCCAACGGAGCTCGGGGCGTGGATTGCCCGCAGGTGGAAACCGTAACAAAGTACATTAATTAAGGGTAATTTCACTAGCAAATCATGACTAAAGAACTTGCCTTTTCACAGAAGATGCTGAGAGTGTTTTCCTTCAGCTGACAGGCAGGCGTTGTACCGTGTAGATAAATTAGCGATTACTCGCTGTAATTCCCTTCTGTTGTGAGGGATATCTGCTGGCATATATTGTCCTCCAGCTCCATTAGATCCGTACACTTTGAATTTTAAATTACACCACAATTAAACATCAAATGAGCTTAGGTCCGAGCTTCGATTAATTAGAGTAAACACGCAGGTGGGTACAGGAGTAGCTACATAATGTAACGATGTCCAAAGTTACTGTTTGTCAGCTGAAGGAGAACATCTTCTGTGAAATGGTATGTTCTAACCTCTATCTGGTGACGTGAGGTCATCCAGACTCCCAAGAAATAAAAATTAAATCTTGCAGGAAGGTGTTAAGTTACCTTCTTATCTGTGCGCTGACACTTCACACCCTCGTTGATGAAAGTTGAGTGACTGACCTTAATGACCCTGGTTAGCTCGCCTCCGCAACCCTGCGGGCAGAGCTCGGATGGCAATCGGCCCCGCTCCAGCAAAAGAATCTCACTGTATCTAAATATTTGTCAATTTATTAAGCAGAAAGGTAAACAGATTTCTTTATTTTTAATTGATTATTCATTTCTCAAAATTACCGTATTGTGAAATTCTCAGTTTTGCCTCACAAGGCTGAGTGTACCCCGTTCCAGCCCTCAGACCAGAATTAAAATTTCTTGTCAGAGCCGGAAATCAAATTCGGACCTCCGGGGCGGCAGCCAAGAATGCTAGCCACTACACCACGAGGTAGTCTAATTTCAATCATAATATTGTTTATAACTTAGCCAATAGTTAAGATTAGGGTACAACCAAATTTACAAATTTTATGCTTTTAACAAAGCAACACTTTCTTCAACTCTATTGTTTTCTTTTCGGGGAGAGGGGGGGGGGGAGGAGGGGAGGCAGGAGCCCCCGCATCTCGTCCTTTATGTACGCCCCTGCTGCCTTGTAATGTTTGCCTTACGCGATATGACTCTTTTATTGTGGTAATTCCACGCCTTATGGAATTTGGTGGCCCCACTGTCTAGTCCCGATGGTAGTATGATTTCTCCAAGGTTGTGCTGTTTTCCATTACTGCGTTTTCTCGTACGATATTTGGCAGCCTGCCATTGATGATATGAGTCAAGTTACAAAACTCGTTTAATCCACTTGTTAATAAAAATCATTCTCATGAGAAACGTTTCTCTGTACTTTGCCTCACGTATCTTTTGTGTTTGATGTTTTCTACTTTTTGCTTTGTGTTTATGGATTTGTGTTTAATTTGTGCTTTTGATTTTGAATTTTACTTTTTGCATTTCTTTCTTGGTTTTGTGCTTGTTTTCCGCTTTTGCTTTTGTTTTTGAATTTTGCTTTTTGCTTCGTCTTTTTTGTTTTGGTTTTGCGTTTGTTTTCTGCTTTTTTTTAAATTGCTTTTTGCTTTATGTTTCTTGTTTTTGTTTTCTGCTTTTGCTTTTGTTTTTGAATTTTGCTTTTTGGTTCGTCTTTTTTGTTTTTGTTTTTGTGTTTGTTTACTGGAAAAACAAAATACAACAAAACAAAATGAAACGAAATAAACAAAACAAGATCAAAATAAAACAAAATAAAAATTAAACAAAATAAAAGAGAATAATTAAATAAATAATTTTACGACCTTATCCTTCTTCACAAGTGGCTTAGACGAGTCTTGCAACCAAACGACTCATATATTGTGTAGACTCAGCACGGCGTATCTGGTTTAATCTCTGGTCTTAGTAATGATATCTAGATCATCAACAAATGCTAAACATTTCACCGTGAGGCTTTGGTTGAATGGATTGTTTTCTACTTCAAAGAATGTTGAAAGTGTGGTTGTTTTGTAAATTAAGTGTATTTTTATTAACTACAGGTTAAGATTATCCCTCTTCCTTCTGCTCTCTCACACACACCCCAGGGGCTCACATCTAGTGGGACGTGGGTTGGCGACCACGGGGCTCCAGCTGTGTCCGGCATTGCTTCCACTTACTTGTGCCGGGCTCCTCTTCGTCTCCTTTCCTGTCGACCTCCCTTGGTCAACTCTTGTTCTCTTCTGACCCCGACGGTATTAGGGTACCGGTACTTACTTACTTACTTACTTACTTAGCGTATGGCTTTTAGTGCCGGGAGTGTCCGAGGACATGCTCGGCTCGCCATAGGCTGTAGCTGCTTCAGTACGGACACCCATTGGGTCAGCTACAAGTTCCGTTCAAATTCAAGTAGTTCCAACTTTCGCTACCAGATGTCAGACACCTAGTGGTGAGCGTTGGAACTTTGATAGAGCGTTTCAACGAAATCTAACCTAGAAATTTTGCTTCACACAAGTTTTGTTAGTGGAAGCCGGTTTTACTTCCCGTCCGAAGGAAGGCATACTGAAGGATTTTAACGCTCTTAAAAAATCCGACGACTTCGGACGGGTTTGAACCCACGATCTGCATGCTACCGACTACGCCAATGAAGCTGCTGGTAATATGGTATCCGAGGCCTAGGGAGTCTCTTCCTTTCACGCCTTAATTGGCCCTTGTCTCAAATTTCCTGCTACCCTCCTTTTGCGAGGGGTCAGCCTTCTTTTTCTTTTCATGTTATCTCCTGCCTTCTGCTCAAGGCCCTCAAGGAGGCAGGGTGTTTGTAGCCCCACCATTTCTGGTGCACCCAGGATATTGCTACACCCTCAGGGGCTCAGGGCTCGTGAGTTTGGGAGTTGGTGACCCCGTGATGGATACGGTTCCCCCCCCCCCCATTTTCCATTGCCTCTGGGGTGGTTTCATGGCTCTCATTCCTTCCAAGTCCCTCAATTCTTATTCTACGAAGGTTGAGCGCGTTTATTTTCCTGTCCTTTGCCTTATTGTCCGTTTGTTTTCCATTTCTTTTTCTAGTCTGTAAGTGTGTAGATAGTTCTAGTTCTCATCTTTCACGATCATCCAAACCATCAGCGGCCGATAACCTAGATGTTACGCTCCTTAGAACAGCAATTATCATAATCATCATCTCTCTCACATACATAAACACTTCCCACCCCCACTTACTTCCCAAGCAGGTGCGTGTATTATTTTAAACATTCTGAGGTCTAATGGCTGGATTACATCTTTACCACACGCAAACATGGGCTAAAGAATGACAATTTTTTCCGCTGTCTGTATTAAGTTGTAATAAGAATTACATACTGCATAAAACAGGGCCTACCTATACCCTGGCCCTGGTGATTGCTGTGCTACACTTGAATAATCATTCATTTTCTCCCTGCCCCCACACACACACCTCTTCCTCTTCGGCCAGATGACTTCGCTGTTCCGCCCCTCAAAATGGAGTATAACTACATTGGTAATTTGGTAAAGTAGCGGACCGTGCGAGAACTCTCGCATAATGAGTTGTGTGCGCCCCATGTGTACAGACTACCCGCCCGGATCTGGAGCTATGCGGGCTGTAGGCGACACAGTTCTGCCAGGGGTTATCGTCTTGTTTATTTGTTTA
Organism: Meconema thalassinum; assembly: GCA_946902985.2. NCBI lineage: Eukaryota > Metazoa > Arthropoda > Insecta > Orthoptera > Tettigoniidae > Meconema > Meconema thalassinum. The sequence goes on from OX336390.1 coordinate 34,057,138, forward strand.
AAAGCACTTTGTAAACAAATTCATATATTTCCGTTGACATCGAATATTGAATGAGAAGAAGAAGCAGCAAACTAACAAAACACTATCAAACCTACAGAGGGGCGGCTTCGGTGGCGTAGTCGATAGCATGCTGAGCTTCTGTGCCCAAGATAGCAGTTTCAAACCCGGCCGAAGCCGTCGGATTTTTAAGAGCGTTAAAAATCCCTCAGTATTCCTGCCTTCGGAGGGGAAGTAAAGCCGGCGGTCCCATGTCATAGATTTATGGCATGTTAAAGAACCTTCCACTAATTACACCTGTGTGAAGCTAAATTGGATAGGTTAAGAATGTAAGCAACGCTCTTAGGTTTCTACGTTCGTTGCCAAGAGCAGTGGCGTCTAGTAGCTAAGTTCTGAACTTGGCCTAGTTGTTGACGCCAAAGTAGGAACTATTTGAAAAATTATAAGTTGCAGTACTTAAATTTAAAAAAACAGATAACACACACTAATACAGTCATCACAATTAACACCGGTTATCAGAGAGATTCTACACACACCCAAAGTACACGGGGCTACATGACCGCGTTGTCGCAGCCCCTAAACTTAAGAACCAACCAACCAAACCTACAGAGACACCCAAAGACAGTATCTGCCCTCCAGAAACCAAAAATAAAAACCGTTTAGAAAGTTAGTAAGTGTGCTAATTATTACTCATCCATTTAGATGATTCACTAAAGCAATCAGCCTTAACTCCTAGAGAATTATAAACTAATAATCATGAGTAGGCCATTCCGCATATTAGATGTTCATGGTTTAGTAAACTAATAATTATCACTTTTATTTATTTATCGAATGGCCTACATGAACATTATTTATAATATGACATCAAGTTTTGAAACGTAATGAAGTGCCTGTGGTGTCCCTAGGAAGAAGTCGCTGAATTCACCACTGTAACATGTTTGTATGCATTCTTCAACTAGGTGCCGAACAGTCTGTCTTTCAGCACCGCACTCGCAACATGATGACGACTTTTTCCTCCACTTGTACAGGAGATCCCCGCATACACCGTGATTGGTCCGGATTCTATTTAATTTTGACCAGGTCTTTCTAGGCTGAGGCAAACGAATTCCAATCAGAAGACCATCTCTCAGCCAGGTTGAATTTGTTGGTTGCAAGATTCTCCGCTGTGCAGATAGGTGGATATCTTGAACGTAATCGTTTCACATGTAGATCAGCATTGTCCCAATGGACGTAGTTGTTTGTTGGTCGGGATCTTTCTATATTCTCTTATCAAAATGTTGCACCGCCGCAAATGAGGTGGTGGGATGTGGCTGAGAATAGGAAGCCATTGTGTAGGAGTGGACATAATTATCACAATAACGAAGTCTCTAACAGGTTTTATGTTTTTGTTTTTGGAGGGCAGAGACTGTCTGTAGGTTTGGTAGTGTTTTGTAGAGTCATTTGTACTGTATATTTGGATCCGATGTTGCTCGCTTGGCAAGCAAAACATGTCATCCCTTAGTTTTCTCCTTTTTCAATAGTCCATAACAATATACCAGGTGAATCAGTTGCCCCTAATTATATTGTTTTATGCAGCCCAACTAGCATTGATGTCAGGAAGGTCGACATTTCTCTGCTTGCATCCCGTATGCTTCCTTTTTAGCCTACTTTCGATTTTTGCAAAAAATGAAAGTAGACTTATGAGATCAACACAGGGCGAAAAATTGTGTGCCTGTCTGTGTGTGTGTATGTGTGTGGGTGAGTCTGTGTGTGTGTGTGAGTGTGTGTACTCTGAATGTCTGTCCCCCCCCTATCAATTCGAACACGGTGAAACCGAATTGAACGAAATTTGGTACAGAGGTAGCACTAGCATAGGGCACCTCAGTGTCATACTTTATATCGCCGCCATCTTTACCAAAACTGAATGGCGGCCACTCAAACGTTCAAAACGTAAACTCCAATTACGGCTAAACTAATCATCCGATCTCTACCAACTTTGGTGACAACATACTTTTATATAGGACGCGTCTTTCACCCAAACTTCAAGGTCATCGGCCTTGATATTTCAGGATGGCGGCCGTGTGAATTATGCAACCATTATAAACAATAGCTTGAGACCTACCAATTCCGATTATCGAGCCTAGGGTGGTTTAAGCTATCCTGAAGGTCGTGATCCGTTATTTATTTTAATTTAATATTATAATAATATACTGTATGAGTGGCTTAAAAGAGCTGAGCCGTCTCTGCCACACGACAAGATGGCAGCTGTCCTCATGAGCCTGTCTTATATTTCAGTAGTTTTAGTATGTTATATGTGATATACCCTACTGATACAATAATATAAAATTTGTATGAAATGATCTATAATGAAGATGTACTGCAGTGAAGAAATCGTTTATTTCAAGTCATTATTTCCAACAGGTTGTATCTAATATATCAGTTAAGAACACGATGATGTTAAGGACATGTTTAGCTCTGGGCTAGCGTGTTAGTCTGTCACGCAGTAGACTGGGGATCGAATACTGCTACAGTTAACCTTTTTTTTCTTGAATTCTTTTACAAATGATGTGCACAAGTTCTTACCACAGATTCTGAATAAAATGTAATTTAGCTCTAAGGGGAGGCTAATGTATACACTCGTTTATTAATAAAATCACAGTCCCAGCATTGCACATAAACAGAAGACATTAGGGAAAGGAGAATAGAAGAACTAGATACACGTTATCATCAACCACAGCCTTCTTAATGTCTCTGTACGGTGCTGTCCTCTTGTGGGTTATGTGGGTAATATTGTCCAAACATACCGCTGTGTAAATACCTGGCCTCCTGAAGTATGGCAATTTTGTAATACTGGTAGTTCAACTATTAGCCACGATCGCGCTACGATTACCTTTAAACACTGCCAGCAGGATCGCCTCCCTCCTGGCTACTTTAAACTGCCTGCTCATTGAACACCCAGAGGCGTACAAGATTAGTACATTATGCAACGAGCCTATAATGGCCATAATTAAGACACGAGTACTTTTATAAAACGAGCGTATGCGAGTTTTATAATTTCCATACGAGAGTTTTAATTACCATTATAGGGGAGTTGCATACGACTGTTTATGTTCGGCGATAATTATAACTTTATTATATGTTTTAACATAAATATTCATAAATATCTGTTCAGTCACTAGAATGTTGTGATCGGGTGCTGCGGTGGGTAGTATATCTCTGTTTCCTAAGCTCTCTGGACAACCGACGCATGCGCTCTGTGTGCTTCAATGCCATATGTTCAGATTGTGCTCCAGTATTCAGTAAAACTGTCACCGAAGTCGTTTCAAAACCACGCGCTGTGTAGAAATTGATTTTGGGGATATTAAGGTACAGTGCCATTTCTTGTCTCAGTTTATTTACGGGAACATATGGACGGTGCAATTTCGGTAATTTATATAGACATGTTGGATTTTGAACGCATGCGCGAAGGTATCCTTATCTAATTGGTCACACAACTGTTTCTTGAGCTCTGATTGGTGGGAGAAACTGTTTCATAATGAAAAATAGTGTTATAATGAGCCTAATCATGATACAGTTTTCTGACACATATTAGTTAGGGTCGAACATAAAAATATTAATTCACTGCTAGGTCGCAGCACCAACCTACTGTGATCGGCGCGGATTTTTAAAGGGGAAAGTACCCAAAAAGAAAGATTCTTAAGTTTGCAGGCTGACTTAATATAGAGATTAACGGACGTGAATGCACTACAATAAGTTAGTAGTTTTGTTACTCAATCATCATAAAGTATATAATATTCATTTTGACACTTACTGGCTAATTATCAATATAAAAGAAAACAAACACTACATGGTGGTAGAGGTGATTGTTTTAGGGATGAGGACAAAGAGTTATAAATATACCCATACATTTAGGAGAAAGTAGGCTATATGTTCTTTGCTGAACATCTTGTTTGATGTGTAACATCTTTCCACTCGGTAGCTGGATAATTTTGTGGGAGTGATTTTGAAAAATGGGACAGACGTGGATCGGACGGAAGTGTGTAAGTCGCACCGCCAGCTGGAATGTATATAACATACGGATTACTTCAATGTTTGGAGTCGCAATTACAGATATTTCGACAATAAATCATCTTCAAGTTGTCGTTCTATGTTGTAAAAATATTCATTATATCATATTTGCTGAAAACAATTATGATTTATTAAGAGTCTGCTTTTCAATCTCTGGATAAAAGTGATGGGCATCCACTCCCCGAGTAACTTTGCTCAACACTTTCATACTGAACGGTAAACGCTCATGCGAAATCTGGTGTCAACTGATTGAAACACAAACCACATGTTAAAGGTCTTCGTATCAGTATTTAAATGATTATATGCTTTAATATGAAACATTGTAACTGGTCGGCAAAGCCGGTATTATGTTTCTGCACAATGGCTATTCAGATATTAACCCGCATTGCGGTAATGCAGTGATCAATGTAATATATATCGATATTCTTATACGGGAACTGGGCTAGCCTTTCATAGACCACTATAGGAATTCCCTTTATTGTCAAGTAGGCGTATTCATAACTAATTTAAAACTCAATTCCACGCGGGAACATTATCGAGAAAAAAGCAAAATATTAATGGAGCATAAAAAATACTTCCATATTATTATTTTTTTGTCGTGTGGCCTCCTGAGAGGCCAAGAGCAGGTCTTTCCATTCGACGCCCTTGGGCGACCTGCGCACCGGGATGAGAGATGGAATGGATGAAGATGAATGAAATTGGGCAACCATGTGGAAGGAAGCGGCCGTGGCCTGTCAGAAGGAGCCGTCCCAGCATTTGCCTGGTGTCGAATGTGGAAAACCACAGAAAACCATTTCAAGGACGGCCGACGGTGGGGCACGAATCCACGCGTGTACCGATTCGGCAGAGAGCTTGGCCCCATGACCTAACGCTGCGCTTTAGCGAGCGTAGCCACCACTGTCGGTCCTATGGCACTAATGCACTGCAAGCGATACTGGACACCATTATATCATCCCCTGATGTTACTATAGACTAATACGAGGGCCCCCCAGGGGCTCACATGTAGTGGAACGTGGGTTGGCGACCACGGGGCCCAGCTGAGTCCGGCAGTACTTCCACTTACTTGTGCCGGGCTCCTCTCCGTCTTCCTTCCTGTCGACCTCCCTTGGTCAACTCTTGTTCTCTTCCGACCCTGACGGTATTAGGGTATCCGAAGCCTCGGGAGTCTCTTCCTTTCCCGCCTTAATTGGCTCTTCTCTTATCGTTCCTCCTTCTGAGACGGGTCAGCCTTCTTTTTTCTTTCCATGTTATCTCGTGCCTTCTGCTCAAGGCCCTCAAGGAGGCAGGCTAGGGTGTGTGTAGCCCCACCACTTCTGGTGCACTCTGGTTAATGCTACACCCTCAGGGGCTCACGGCTGGTGAGTTCGGGAGTTGGCGACCCTGAGGGATTCCTGAGCTGGGTCCGGTTTTCCCCCTTTTATCCATAACCTCTGGGGTGGACATTCTCCTCTTTCCCGTTCCTATTTGCCTTTCATGGCTCGCCTTCCATCCAAGTTCCTCAATCCTCAATCTTCGAGGGTGGAGGGCATTTCTTTTCCTCATGTCCTTTATTTGCCTTATTCTCCTATTGTTTTCCATTTCTTCTTCTAGTATATTAGTCAGTAGTTAGTTTCAGTTAGAGTTTACATTTCATTTTTATCTTCACGATCACCCAAACCATTAGGGGCCGATAACCTAGATGTTAGACCATTTAAAATAACAATTATCATCATCAACACTAATAAGAGGGAAATATACTAGTGTTCAGTGCTTGCAGTGCGTTAGTATCATATGGAATGCAAACACAGAAATATCGACCTTCCTGATAACACAGGTTAGTTAGGCCGCATCAAACAACATTTTTGGTGGCAACTGATTCACCTGGCATATACGAGGGTGCAGCGAAAAATAAACCGGAGTGAGAGCACGCTACTATTCGTGGACGTAGTAGAGAGTACTCCCGCTAGATGGGGATAATAGAGACCTTCACGAAACAACTGGCCAGAAGGCGTCAGTTTGTGTATGTGACCGTTTGATCGTAGTGTTGTTTTCCTCTCACTGTTCACGAGTTCCACCTGCGAAGTCGTTGTGGCAGATTAAAAAGAACAAAGAGTGTGTTTGGAATTCTGTTTCCTGCTTATTAAATTGCCACCAGTAGCTTTCCAAATGCTTCAACAAGCTTTCAAGGAGGTTGTTATGGGCCACACACAAGTTTTTTAGTGATTTAGGCGCATTAAACGTGGTAAAATGACTCGGTCCAACGTCGAACGCTGTGATGAGAGGCACTCTCTTCAACACTTGAGCAAGGCGACGATAAACACGCCTGCCATAATGACTGCATTATGGCAGGCGTGTTGAAAAGTTTGCCTATCATCACGGCGCGGCGCGGCGTGGCGTTCTATTAAATCTGCCATTACGACTTCACAAGCGGAACACGACAACAGTAAGAGAAAAACAACACTACGATCAAACGGTCTGACGCCGTCTGGGCAGTTGTTGCACGAAGGACTCTATTAACTCCATCTCGCGGGAAAATTCTCTACTACGTCCACGAATAGCAGCGCGCTCTTATTCCAGTTTTTATTATGGATTCACCCTCGTATGTCTTAATCCCATGTAATTTATTTCAAGTCATTTTTAGCATATTTTCAATTTTGAATAAAAAAATTGGCTTATGAGATCACCTTTTATCCGTGTGTGTGTGTGCGTGTGTTTGTGTGTGTGCGTGTGTGTGAGGAGTGTGTGTGTGTATGTGTCCCTAATAACTTATAAACGGCTGGAGCGGCTTCAATGAAACTCGGTAAGTTCATAGCACTATTCCGGACGACCCCGACCGTGCCCTTCAAATTTTGTTACATCTCACCAATCCAACATGGCGGCTGTGCGATATATTTAACCAGTATTCAATATCTACGAAACTATTCCCGATATCACCCTGGAATTTTTACGGAGATAAAGGGAACTACTAGAAGTTCACCTATGTGACTTTTGAAAAACTGGTAACTACAAAACCAACATGGCGGCCACGCGAATTTGCGACTTTTAAATAGACGTGACTCGCGATTTAACCAACCAAACGCAATAAAACTTGGTACAGTATATGTTTATACACATTGTAATGCACCGACATCTAACTTGTTCAATTGTTTACATAACCACAAGATGGTGGATGTGCGAAATATTTCACCCGGCATTCTATATCTTTGAAACTATTAGCGGTATCACCCTGAAATTTTGTACGGAGATAAAGGGCACTACTGGAAGTTCATCTATAAGACTTTCAAATACCGGTTAACTAAGAAACGAACATGGCGGCCAAGGGAATTTTAAAATTTTAAATAGACCATTCCCGTGATTTAATGTTCCAACCGCAATGAAATCTGGTACAGGAAATGTTTATACACATTGCAATACACTGGTATCTAATTTAGTTCAATTGTTTACATAACCTCAAGATGTCGGCTTTGCGAATTTTAAAATTAAGTTTTTATTTCTTGTGTCGTAATCATGTGATCGATGTGAAAGTTTGAATAATGAACCTACACATTAATTTTCCTTTAAGGTACATGACTCTATGGCCTATACATTTAACAATCCAACATGGTGACCATCCGAAATATTTCGACGGCTCTGAATATCTACGAATCTATTAAAGCAATCAAACTGATTTCTTTATGTTCATAGAGGCTATGAACCTAAGTTCACCTATGGGACTTTAAGTAACCTGGTGATCACAAATCCAACATGGCGGCGACGCGAAGTATAAATATTCACATGGACGTTTCTCGCAATTTAACCATCCGAGTGCGGTGAAACTTGTTACAGTAAATCCTTATACGAATGTTAATCCACTGGCATCTAATTTATTTCAATTGTTTCCATAACTACAAGATGGCAGCTGTGCGAAATTTTAAAATCTCCTCGTTATTTAATTTGTCCTAATCATGCGATTGAAGTTTGAATGATACACGTACACAATAATCTTCATGTAACAGTACATAACTATAGGTCCTTCATATATAAAATCCAACATGGCGACCATCCGAAATATTTAGTCGGTTCTCAATATCTCCGAATCTATTACAGCCATCAAACTGAAATTCTGTATGTAGATAGTGGCAGTTAACATAAGTAGGATATATGAAAATAGGCTGTATAGTTCTTCACGGAACTACTTGTTTCACATATTCCAGTAATTGTATCTATGTTGTGTTCACCGACTGAAAGATATAATATCAATTGTTAATATGGCAACAATTAAAAATAGCTTCAAAGCTATCTTTATTTAATTATTGATATGTCATCATCGTCATTTATAGCTTACTTTTCACATTTTGCTAAAGTGAGGAAAAAGTAGACTTATGAGGTCGATCCGGGCAAATGTGTGTCTGTCTGTGTCCCCCCTATCAACTCCTAAATAGCAGCAGCAATCGAAACCAAATTTGGTATGAGTAAAGATCTATACCTGAATAGGCTATCTCAAGGCCATATTTGAAAATGATGTCAGTTGTACCAACTGCTGAAAAACCGCAATTGAAATCTGAGCTCCATGTTGGATATCTTGGAAGGTATGCATGAGAGCTATTCCAAAATTGGCACACATACAGAGTGGTTCACCAGACCCTTATTATTTAGTTTTATGAAACCCATCTAAAATTACAATTTTCCTGATGGTCGATATGGCTCTGCGCACTGCCTGTGTGACAGACATGTAAACTGAGCTATGGGCCTAGAAAAGGAAAAACGACCGTAATAATTTCCGCGCCAAATACTAAGGACCATTCTACGAACATGTGATTCATTGCTACTTGAAGAACACACATACATGTAATACAATCGAATTAATAGGTTACGCCACGTGATCTGCATTAGTAGAATGTTAAATAAACACTATAAACCACGATTGAAGACTTTTAAACGGATATTAACGATTGAGGTGGAACGGTCATAGTTGACTAGTATCCGTGTATCACGCTACCTGTACGTTGTCTTCGTGGCTTAGGCGGTTAAAGTCCGATCTGACGTATTATGCGAGACTGGGCAGACTGGTGCTTCGAATCCGTCTGTAGACATACTTTTTTTAATGACAGCCCGTGCTCCATTTCAGTTGCGATATAATATCAAGCCAAACTTACAAAGTCACATTACCACATTTATTCACTTACGATTTATTCCTATGCAGAGTACGTTGATTTTGCTATTTTAAGAAGATAGTGAGAACTTTTGGGTTGGACACTAGACTTTCTTTATCTAAAACATCCCTACCGGTTCCAATACGATTTTAGTCGTCGGGCATTATAAATATTAATGTTCACGTTCAAGGATAAGATTCATTTTATTTTCTTCTGTTGTGATGGCTTGCAAACGTGCAGGTGTTCGCTTAACTCACAGCCACCTCGATCGCATCGCCTTGCCACATGATTTTCCACCGCATTGTGGGTAGCGGAAACATTAGGTTATGGAGCTAAGAGAATTATGAATATTGTAATGTTTCCGCGGTTACGGATTGTTCTCAATGCAACTGCCGTGCACTCCTAACACTCAAACTGTCATATCATTGGCATTTGTAGACTAATCATGGAGGTGTTTACACTGCTATGATTAATATAGGCTACCCTCATCCACAAATTGGTATTGCTTTCAAGCTAAAATTCTGAGTTTTAAGTAACTACCATTGGCTGGAAATTACCCAGTGAAATGTTTCGCAAGTGAATTTTCAGCATGGTAGCCAATTTTAGGAAATTAGTTGCCTCAAAGAACAACGCATTACAGGGGGGAGAAGATGGTCCAAAGTTTTGTTTAATTCAAATTCCGGTTCAGTAGGGCTAATAGTTAATGAACCAGGAGCCAATGTACATGAGACTTCATTTTGCTGTCCTCAGCGGTGTCAATATTTGAAGTTTCTTTTCAAACTTTAAGGGCTTGGACATCATGATCATCACATTCTTGTGTTCTTGTGTGTGTTTAAATGTGTCTAATAACCTATGTGTTGTTATTACGGTGTCGGTAGTAGTTTGTGTATTTGTAACTGAAGGTAGGAATGTTACGGAGTTGGCAGTGGCCTTAAATTTCAAACCATTCCACCATTGTATCTGGAGTAGAAGTGGGATACCACGGAAAACCACTTCCAGGATGATTTAGGTTGGTCTCGACTAGATGATAAAGATTTGATAATCAATTCCACGTGCATGCCAATACACTTTATTTTGTTCCTATAAAAATAATCCTGCCTGAAAATTCATTCAGCAGACGCTCATTCAGTTAGTAGCTTTCGTTTCTGATAATTTCAGTTTCTCTCTTTTCATAAATTAGAAAGATAAGTCATGTTAAGAATCGAATGAACTCAATACGATACGGTTTTCCTCATTAGTGAATGAATTAATACTGTTCTGTATTTGTCGAACGTAAGAATGAGGAATGGTTTATATACCGAGGTTACTGAGTGTTTTGACGCGACAGGTGTGGTGGCCTGGGTGAGTCTGATTTTCCCTTTAAACAAACGTGGTCAACATTTTGAACACTTGCTACCCTGAATATACAGGGTACCTTGCTTTTATTTTACAGATCATTATGTCGTCGTCCAACCTGGCTACGTACCATCGGATAAAAACGGTCCTTTTCAGGACAAATAAAAAATCACTCGTTGGAACAGGAACATAAACGGCCATAGTACATCCACTGTAAACGGCATTAAGCGAAAAATATGTACCAGCCCTGTGATCGAACCTGCTTACCGGCAGCTTGCCGGATTCAACAGCAGGTATACATGACATAGCCAACTTAGCTACCGATACCCCTAGCGAATAGCTGGCACGTATTGAATTTATTCGTAGCCCCCATAGACACCTGTCCAAACGTAAGGTGGTGTTATTTGGAGCTGTGATCGTTTTAAACATGCATTATAGTTGAGGTCATTGAAATAACACTAACGCTAACGATTTCTGCTATATTCGTGAGCATGAACTCAACGGTAATGTTGTTTATGTTCGACCCTCACTATTATGTGTTTGAAAACTGTATCATAATGATGGTCATTATAACACCGTTTTTCATTACGATACAGTTTCTCCAGCCAATCAGAGCTCGTTCATTGACCAATTAGGAAACGATAATTTCGCGCATGCGCTCAAAATCCAACATGTCGGACATAAACACAACATCGAACTATAATAAATTACCGACATGGAATACCCACCGTCCATATGTTCGCGTAAATAAACTGGCGAATATGAGACAAGAAATAGCACAGTACCTTAAAATCACTAACACTAATTTCTACACAGAGCATTGTCTTCAAATGACTGCGGTGACAATATTACTGAGGGACGGCTGATGTAAACATATGGCTGCATATGGCAGAGCGCATGCGTCGGCCGTTCAAAGCTCTTGAAAGACGAAGGTATAACACTCTGCGATCACAAAATTCCAGTAGCTGACTCTCAACAGATATTTATGAATATTTATGTTAAAACATATAATAAAGTTATAATTATCGTCGAACATAAACAGTCGTATGCAACTCGCCTATAATGGTAATTAAGACACTCGTATGGAAATTATAAAACTCGCATACGCTCGTTTTATAAAAAATACTCGTGTCTTAATTATAGCCATTATAGGCTCGTTGCATAATGTACTATTTAAGGCCATAAAGGAGCAGGTAGTAATGTCTTTAGGATGACTATAACATACGCGTTAGTTGGGTTGCCTTCTTCCAAAAAAATAAGGGGCTGGTGGACCACACTGTTATAATATTTCAATTTAATTTCCAGGAGGCCATACATGACTGTTGCCAGAATGATTCTAAGCCTGCTGATAGGTCCAATTTTTAAATGCATATCACTTCTACACCATCAATTTGGATTTCAACCAAATTTCGTATGTGCTTTGTGTACTATAACAGGACTATGCGTATTCTTAAGAGCAACCAGGGCTGCCAACTGTTAATAAATGCTGTCTCTATTTTTAGCCTATTTTCATTTTATGAAAAAAAAAATTGGCATATGAGATCACCTTTTGTCCGTGTGTGTGTGTGTGTGTGTCTGTGTGTGTGTGTCTCCCCTAATAACTTATAAACGACTGGAGAGATTTCAATGAAACTCGGTGAGATCATAGTACTATTTTGGCTGACCCCGGCCGTGCCCTTTAAATTATATTACGTCTCACCAATCCAGCATGGTGGCTGTGCGAAATATTTCACCGGCATTCCATATCTCTGCAACTATAACTGATATCCAGAAATTGTGTACGGTGATAAAAGGCACTAATAGACGTTCGCTTACGAGACGTTCTAAAACCTGATAACTGCAAAAACCAACATGGCGGCCAAGCGAAGTTGAGACTTTTAAATAGACTTTTCTCACGATTTAACCATCCAAACGCAATGAAACTTGGTACAGCAAATGTTTATACACACTTTAATGCACTTGCATCTAATTTAGTTCAATTGTTTATATAACCTCAAGATGGCGGCTGTGCGAAGTATTTCACCCGCATAATATATCTCCGCAGCTATTACTGATATCACCCTGAAATTTTGTACGGTGATAAAGTGCACTACTACAAGCTTATATACTGTATGTAAGTTTCAAAAACCTGTAAAGTACAAAACGGACATGGCGGCCAAGCGAATTTGAAACATTTCAATAGACTTTTCTCGTGATTTAACCATCTGAGCGCAGTAAAATATGGTACAGTAAATGTTTATAAATATTGTAATGCACTGGCATCTAATTTAGTTCAATTGTTATATAACCTCATGATGGTGGCTGTGCGAAACTTTAAAATTAAGTTTTTACTTCTTGTGTCGTAATCATGCAATGGAAGTGAATGTTTGAATAATGAACCCACGCAATAATTTCCCTTGAATGGTACATAACTCAATGGCCTCTACATATAAAAATTCAACATGGCGACCATCCAAAATTTTTAGACGGTTCTCAATATCTTGGAATCTTTTACAGCAATCAAAGTGTGGTTTTTTTGTGTTCATAGAGGCTATGAACATAAGTTCACCTATAGGACTTTCAATAAACTGGTGATCACAAATCCAACATGGCGGAGACGCGAACTATTAATATTTAAATAGACGTTTCTCGCGTTTTAGCCATCCGAGTGCAGTGAAGCGTGGTACGGTAACTGCTTATACTGAGACCTTAAGGCATATTGCATATCCCTCTAGTCTCAAGTTTATGTTTCCAACATTAATTCTATACGCAGACCGGCACAGCAGATGCAGAGTACAGAGGCGGCAAAAGCTTTTATTGGAGATGTGCAGAAACATGAACGAAGAATAGCAGGAGGGATGAGTGGTCATAAATGCACTTAGCAGGATTCCAGGGAGAGCCGAGGGTGTACCGTGAGAAGACGAGCGAGGGCTAGGACGGCAGGTCGTTGAACGCAAGAATTTGTGTGAGAAAATTGCAGTCGGGCAAGGACACAGCTTCAAGTTTTGGTACCGCCCAGATGCGACCTACTTAAGAATTAATGACCGGAGAGCAATGAGAGTTGCATATATGGAAGCGGGAGACTCTCTACCTCCCAGAAATGTAATTTGGTGCAATTTGGATGTAAGGCTGATTTAATTCAGTATAAAATGCCTGATGTGGGGGCGTTTCAGCGTCAGCCATTGAGAGGATAAGCGTCACCAAGCCGTGTTTTTGCGCGTAAATTGGCAGACAAAGAGGGATGATTACTGAGTTCATTTGATAAGAAGCCCACGATCAATTCTTGGAAAGGACATCACCAATGAGACATTACAACGAGTTCAGTGATATAAGTCAATTCGGGACAGAGCTATTATTTTGGAAATCAATTTCATATTTCCCCTTCCTACGACCAGTTATGCCTCAAACACTTAAATAGCTCCATCTGGGAGAGTGAAGTCAGTCGATTTTGTGATTCTGTTACGGACGCTTCACGTCGAGTTCGTGATTTGGACTCTGTTGTTTTACATGTCCAGTGGTAAAAATTGAGACAGTGTGGCGCTGCTTTTGAGATCATGTCTAGATCCTATAGCATACGAGAGCGAGTTCTTGTCAGTGTCGAGATAAGATATTGATATGCGCGCTAGTTCACGTGTGCAAGTTCGGCTGAGAAATAGGCTTGCCACTGCGCTAGGTAAATATATAAGTTGTGTCGATAGGAGCTACGGCGGACAATCTGGATGAATTGAGTAGTTCAGGTGGTAGCTATTTATGCGAATGCTAGGGTTATCGGCTCTGAACAGTGAGTGCGAGTTACCTTCTGGTATGCCGCATTAAGTAACTGTGTATTCTGTGTTCATCCTTACCACGAGGTACCCGAAGCAAGAAGAATCTGATGATGCAATTGGAACAATGGGAGGATCTTCAAACGTGGATTTCGTCAAGTGTGAAATGATGGCGTAAACCAAAACCGAGGGGCACGCTGCAATGATGGAGAGGATCTGGGACCCAGGAATAGTGATAAGTACAGCAAATTATCTTGCATAATTTAGTTAGGGGTGTACGGGTCAACATGAGTGCAATGGCAGTGTACATGTTAGTTGTGTTTTTGTTGTTGTGGTTGTTGTGTTTGTTGATACAATGTGCGTGTAAATATGTATTGTGTGGTCAAGGGTTTCAGTGTAGTTTGGGGAGAGTAACAATCAGGGGAAACCTGGCCATCAGCTTCTGTCACTGTAAATACATTTTCAGTTGAGAAGGTGGGGGAGAGTTTGTACAGTGGTCGTAAGCAAACCAGAGCATATTGAATTTTTTTTTGTGGTAAATACGGTTCGTGGATCGCCTGTGGTAAGTTCTACCAGGTAATGGTTTTTTGCAATCTTCGATCGGTGACGGACAAGGCAGGCAAACCCGGCGATTTGAGGTATATAAATTGGAGTCTGACTGGATGTACTAATGCATATCGGTAAGTCGTGGATGCTGTGCCCACGTGTATTTGGTTGAGTTGGTGGAGGATAGTGCCCACCCATATTGGTAAGTTGTGGATGTTCAAAACCACGTAAGTATTTTGATAATTCCGTGGACGAGGTAATTCCCACGAGGTAAAAATCTCGGCCATGATGCTGGGGTCGGTCTGCGCCCGCAGGCAGCGTGCTAAGTGATGATTCTGCGAGGCTTGTTGAATTGAGCCATATTGAGCACGTGCTTCAGTCAGTACATGTCAGCTGTGGTTGTCGTGAAAGCAGGTAGCCACTCCTCGCCGCGGGGTGCTTTTGCTTGGCCTTGAGTCTGGTCGAGGTTATTTGGTAAAAGTTAAATGGCTGGTTTGTTTATATATTTTGTTGTTATTGATTCTGGGATTCCGGTTTGTTGTGCTTTTGATTTTATTGTGAACCCACGTTACTAGTGTATCAGATTTTGTACCCTCTGGGTGGCCGCTCGACGGTTATAATTGATGTCTTGATAAATGTTTCACACGGGAGCAATTGTATGTGAATGAGGTAGGCACTTTGTATCTTAATGTAGTGTTTGTGTGGCCGCACTGCATGCTGACCGTACACGACCCTAACGGGGGTCGTGAAGGGAGGTCTGTTGCCAAACGGAACGATCTCGTCTGTACGATTCACTTTTTCCAAATAGAGAGCGTTAAAATGAGATTCCAGCTTGTAAAATTTAATTGATTTGAGGCTCCGTTGGAGTGTATAGTGTTCTGATCTGATTATCGTAATGATTCAATTCTTTTGGCATTAATTTAATCTTTTGATGTTGCATTTTGAACTCACCTGGGGTGAGAGCGCGCCACTTTGATTTTGATTTTATTTTATTTGGATTTGTGTTTTATTTGGAGTTTCATGATCCTGCAGTGTTTGGTCAGGGGAAGCTGAGGCTTTGCCCGAATTAATTAGATTAAGGTACCCTGGTCGTACCATCTCTGTGGACTTTATGGCAGAGAAGGATAGTGATGACGCAGTTTATTTTGTTGTGGTTCTACGTTGGTTTTGGGTTGTTTATTAGGGGATTGGTTTTTTTTTCGTCTTGTAGTACTTCTGAGAATAAATTTTGTTTCCTTGTTCCACTGGCATATGATTTATAGTTTTAAGTTCCCATGATCCAAATTTAGAAATTCCTAGGATATAAAGTGTTAATTTGCCACCGAACGAGCCACGCCCGAGATAAGATTCAGCATCCTAGAGAGCCTTTGGAAGGGTACAATACAAATGTTAATCCACTGGCATCTAATTCATTTCAATTGTTTTCATAACCACAAGATAGCAGCTGTGCAAAATTTTAAAATCTCGTTTTTTCTTCTTGTGTCCTAATCATGCGATTGAAGTTTGGTTACTACACGTACACAATAATCTTCATGCAATAGTACATAACTCAAACACCCACATATATAAAAATCCAACATGGCAACCATCGAAAATATTAGTCGGTTCTCAATATCTATGAATCTATTACAGCAATCAAACTGAAATTTTGTATATTGATAGAGGTAATTAACATAAATATGATATATGAAAATAGGCTTTAGTTATTCACGGAACTACTTGTTTTACACTAATACCAATATATCAGAAAGTATGCAAGTCAACAGCTCTAAACTTTGCACACGTATAGTACCTGACATTCTAGATTAATTTGGAGTGCTGCCAACATGATTCTAAGCCTGCGGATAGGTCCAATTTTAAAATGCATGTAACTTCTATACTAACAAGTGGATTTCATCCAAAATTGGCACAACAGTAGATCATAATATTTCAGATTATTTCTGACCAACACATGCATTACATTTTTGCCACATGATTTTACGTGCGCTTATAGATCCAATGTCTAACTGCATGTAACTTCCATGCTGTTCATTGGACTTCAACCAAATTTTGTATTCTGTACCTTAAGAGATGGAACTAAGAATATATTCAGTCACCAGGGCTGCCAACGTTAGTGCTCTATTAGGCTATATTATGCCAAGTATATTTCGAACTAATTACAAATTTCGATAATACCCACATAATTTCGTTATTATTCTAGATTGGTCCATATAGATTAATCATTGGCATGAATCTTACATTTTAAGAAAAGTAGGCTCTTTAGTTCGTCACGGAACTTTTTGTTACTAAAGGTAAAGCCTAGACACTGCAGCCACATTTGCTAGTCTCTTCTTGCTGCCATAAGAACAATAATAATAATAATGTTATAGGTTTTACGTCCCTTTTAACTACCCTGGCTATTAGATACGCCAGGGTGCCGGAATTTTGCCCAGAAGGGGATCTTTAACGTGCCAGTAAATGTACTGACACGGCTCCCTCGCATTTGCGCACCCTCAAATGACAGCTGACTGCGCCTGGTTTCGAACTTGCTACCTTGGGCTCAGCAAGCGAGAACGTTACCCCTGAGCCACGCAGCCAGACAACCATAAGAACAGCAATGGAGTTCTTGATATACGATATTCTTGGACATCCCCTAGGTGTCTTTCCCTCGATAGTGGTTTGGAGAAAAGAGTCGTGCCTGAGAGCATGTCCAAGCAACTTTGGTTTCCTATTCTTTGTTGTTTTTAATAAACATCGATCCTCCGTCACGTCCTGCAGAACAAGATCATTTGTTTCCCTGTCCATCCAACTTGTTCTTGTCATTCTTCTCCAAAACCACATCTCTGCAGCCTTAACCCTTGAGAACTGGTGCCGGATCATTTTGACCCATAGTGTGTCGCTTCCTTTTTGTCGTAGTCGAACGAATTTCCATGAAGAAATTTTACACCTGCTGTCTTCCTATCAACTATTCCCAATATAAAATTAGGTTTATTTAGAGTTTTTGACACCTAGGTCAACAAAAGGAAAACTCTTAACCTTTACATAAGTAAAAACACCAAATACTTGGGGATTAATGCGTGCTGAACTTCTGCTTACCATTTACCCAGATTAAATGAGAGACTAAATACACTAGTATCTACTGTCAAGAAAGATCACTGAGTAGTAATTTTCAGGGAAAACAATATAATCTAAAAATATATATATATAAAATACATGCATGCAACAAGATATAAAAATATTTCATTGTAAAGGAAAAATCAAATCTAAGTTGAGAATCAGAGAAGATGGAATCGTGAAAAACGGAATTAAAAATAAAATTACAGACTGTTGGCAGAGTCGAATCGTGAGAAAATAAATAAAAATAATTTATGTGTCAGTAGACACACATTACAGAATCCATAGTGGATATAGTAAAGTCCAGGGAGAGGTAAATTGAAATAAAACACGTTAAGTAGAGAAAATCCCATGGACAAACAACATGATCACTGGTATCGCAGAACAGAGTGTTTGGACCAGCTTATTAAATGTAATACCTTTGACAGGAGAACAAATTTTGCAAGAGAAAACCAGAGAGATGAAGGTAATTGTTTTCATGAACCAAATGTATAACAAGTCATACATAACCTACAAACATACAAGTGATCAGACACCCATAAAAATGTATAGCTAAAGTCAAGGCAAATAAATTGCAGACCACGAAGGTCACATGCGAAGCTACTACATAACAACCATACTGACAAACATACCAAACCACTTCATTCACATATACCAACCAAACACTCATCATAAGGTCTACGTCACCAGTAAATAAATTACAAACCTGAAGATTAGGTTAAGATGTGAGACCAAACACCCTTCAAATCACAATTAATGTCATACCAACCCTTGACGAAATCAACTCATATGCCGAAGTCAGAATCATGAATAGCGAACTACCAAACCATAAGGTTAAAACATGTTAGACTAAACGCATATCATCCATACAATCACATATCCAGCCATTATAAACACAGCAATCATTCAAACATCTTTACATTACAAAGGTTCACGAACACAACCCCTTAATCTCCACATTTTAACATAAGCACGTACCTTATCTGCTCCCAAAAACAGTTATCTTTTGGTAAATATTAAATAATGATATTTATTTCTTCTTCAGGGCATAACTTCGCCACATGCATAAAGTGGCAAGACATTCTTCTTATGTCATACGATATTTAAAGTTTTCAGTATAAAACAGGGTTCCAAAGGTGGTAGTTAATATGTTGAGTCCACAATAAGACTTAGAAGCTCTAGGCCCAGACTTTTTACAGCTCATGTAAATTCACATGTTCATTCTGCGGATGGAAAATCTCAACTTATTATTGACAGTCTCAACTGTTACCAGTAGCAACAGGTCGAAACAATCGAACTTAGGTCGATATTTACCAATTATCTTCAGTTTCCAAACTTAACTTGGCTGAGAAATGGCAATGATTTTCGTTACCGTATAATTGGCCTCGATAGTGGCGACAAAGCAGTTATAATAATTTGTTTTAAACAAAGGAGCTGATGACCAAGGTGTCCCTAGACCCTAAATATGGATCAACAAGAACGTGAGCTATGTGATTGTGCTGCACCAAAATAGGTGGACTCCGCCCCCCCTCTTTTTAGCCTATTTTCAATTTTGAAAAAATAGGCTTATGAGATCACCTTTTGTCCGTGTGTGTGTGTGCGCGTGTGTGTGTGTGTGTGTGAGGTGTGTGTGTGTGTGTCCCGTCCCCCCTAATAAAATCTAAACGGCTGGAGCGATTTCAATGAAACTCGGTAAGTTCATTGCACTATTCTCGGCGACCTCGACCGTGCCCATCAAATTTTGTTACGTCTCTCCAATCCAACATGGCGGCTGTGCGAAATATTTCACTAGCATTCAATATCTCCGAAACTATTACCGATGTCGTCCTGAAATTGTGTACGGTGATAAAGGGCACTACTAGAAGTTCACCTATGACACTTTCAAAAACTTGGTGACTACAAAACCAACATGGCGGTCAAGCGAAGTTGAGACTTTTAAATAGACATTTCTCGCGATTTAACTATCCAAACGTAATGAAACTTGGTACAGCAAATGTTCATACACATTGTAATGCACTGGAGTCTAATTTAATTCAATTGTTTATATTACTTCAAAATGGCGGCTGTGCGAAATATTTCACTGACATTCTATATCTCCGAAACTATTACAGATACCATCATGTAATTCGGTGATAATGGGTACTGATACAAGTTTACCTATGTATATTTCATAAATCTGTAAAGTACAAAACGAACATGGCGACCAAGCGAATTTGAAATATTTTAATAGACTTTTCTCGTGATTTAACTCTCTGAGCGCAGTGAAATGAGGTACAATAAATTATTTTGCAGATTGTAATGCACTGCCATCTAATTTAATTCAATTGTTTACATAACCTCAAGATGGCGGCTGTGCGAAATTTTAAAATTAAGTTTTCATTTCTTGTGTCGAAATCATGCGATCGAAGTGAAAATTTGAATAATGTACCTAGGCAATAATTGTCCTTGAATGGTACATAACTCTATGGCCTATACATATAACAATCCTAAATGGCGAGCTTCCGAAATATTTAGACGGTTCTCAATATCTATGAATCTTTTATAGCAACCAAACTGAATTGTATTATGTTCATAGAGACTATGAACATATGTTCATCTATAGAACTTTCAGTAACCTGGTGAGCACAAATCCAACATGGCGGCGACGCGAAGTATAAATATTTAAATGGACGTTTCCTGCGAATTAACTATCCGAGTGCCGTGAAACGTTGCACGTTAAATGCTAATACAAATGTTGATCCACTGGCATCTAATTTATTTCAATTGTTTGCATAATCACAAGATGGCTGCTGTGCGTAATTTTAAAATCTCGTTTTTAACTTCTTGTGTTCTAATCATGCGATTGAAGTTTGAATACCACACGTACACAATAATCTTAATGTAATAGTACAAAAATAAAAATTCCAACCTGGCGACCATCTGAAATATTTAGACGGTTCTCAATATCTACGAATCTGTTACAGCAATTAAACTGAAATTTTGTATGTTGATAGAGGCAATTAATATTAGCAGGATATATGAAAATAGGCTGTATAGTTCTTCACGGAACTACTTTTTTATTTCGACGTTGAGTTTATAGATGATTTTGAGAAAACCTGTTATTCTGAATTTCTCACGAGCCGAAAATTTGACTTCAGGAGCGCCTTCGTCGTTCGGTTGTTTTTTTTTTTGTTCTACGCGGCGATTTTTAGCCTATTTTCAATTTTGAAAAAATAGGCTTATGAGATCACCTTTTGTCCGTGTGTGTGTGTGTGTGTGCGTGTGTGTGTGTTTGTGTGTGAGAGGTGTGTGTCCCCTCCCCCCCCTAATAAAATCTAAACGGCTGGAGCGATTTCAATGAAACTCGGTAAGTTAATAGCACTATTCTCGGCGACCTCGACCGTGTCCATCAAATTTTGTTACGTCTCACCAATCCATCATGGCGGCTGTGCGAAATATTTCACTAGCATTCAATATCTCCGAAACTATTACCGATGCCGTCCTGAAATTGTGTACGGTGATAAAGGGCACTACTAGAAGTTCACCTATGAGACTTTCAAAAACTTGGTGACTACAAAACCAACATGGCGGTCAAGCGAAATATAGACTTTTAAATAGAAATTTCTCGCGATTTAACTATCCAAACGTAATGAAACTTGGTACAGCAAATGTTTATACACATTGTAATGCACTGGAGACTAATTTAGTTCAATTGTTTATATTACCTCAAAATGGCGGCTGTGCGAAATATTTCACTGACATTCTATATCTCCGAAACTATTACAGATACCATCATGCAATTCGGTGATAAAGGGTACTGATACAAGATTACCTATGTATATTTCATAAACCTGTAAGGTAGAAAACGAACATGGCGACCAAGCGAATTTGAAATATTTTAATAGACTTTTCTCGTGATTTAACTCTCTGAGCGCAGTGAAATGTGATACAGTAAATGATTTTGCAGATTGTAATGCACTGCCATCTAATTTAATTCAATTGTTTACATAACCTCAAGATGGCGGCTGTGCGAAATTTTAAAATTAAGTGTTTATTCTTTTGTCGTAATCATGCGATCGAAATGAAAGTTTGAATAATGAAGCTAGGCAATAATTGTCCTTGAATGGTACATAACTCTATGGCCTATACATATAACAATCCTAAATGGCGAGCTTCCGAAATATTTAGACGGTTCTCAATATCTATGAATCTTTTATAGCAACCAAACTGAATTCTATTATGTTCATAGGGACTATGAACAAATTTTCATCTATAGAACTTTCAGTAACCTGGTGAGCACAAATCCAACATGGCGGCGACGCGAAGTATAAATATTTTAATGGACGTTTCTCGCGAATTAACTATCCGAGTGCCGTGAAACGTTGCACGTTAAATGCTTATACAAATGTTGATCCACTGGCATCTAATTTATTTCAATTGTTTGCATAATCACAAGATGGCTGCTGT
Source organism: Meconema thalassinum (assembly GCA_946902985.2). Lineage (NCBI taxonomy): Eukaryota > Metazoa > Arthropoda > Insecta > Orthoptera > Tettigoniidae > Meconema > Meconema thalassinum. The sequence goes on from OX336390.1 coordinate 34,079,456, forward strand.
GCGTAATTTTAAAATCTCGTTTTAACTTCTTGTGTTCTAATCATGCGATTGAAGTTTGAATACCACACGTACACAATAATCTTAATGTAATAGTACAAAAATAAAAATTCCAACCTGGCGACCATCTGAAATATTTAGACGGTTCTCAATATCTACGAATCTGTTACAGCAATAAAACTGAAATTTTGTATGTTGATAGAGACAATTAACATGAGCAGGATATGAAAATAGGCTGTATAGTTCTTCACGGAACTACTTGTTTTCTTTACAGATTGTCCCGGCTAAAGTAAGGCGTAAATTGTCACGTGAGGATTGGCGCAATGGGTAAATCTGACCCGACCGTAAATAATTATAAAAACAAGAAGTTCCGTGACGAACTAAAGAGCCTACTTTTCTTAAAATTAAGACTCATGCCAATGATTAGTCTATCTAGAATAATGACGAAATGAAGTTTGTAATATCAAAATTTCTAATTAGTTCCAAATATACCTGGTATAATGTAGCCTAATAGAGCACGACAGTTGGGAGCCCCGGAGACTGAATGTATTCGTAGTTCCATGTCTTAAGGTACAGAATACAAAATTTGGTTGAAGTCCAATGATTAGCTGGACGTTACATACAGTTAGACATTGGATCTATCAGCGCGCGTAAAATCATGTTGGCAACAATGTCTTGCATGTGTTGGTAAGAAATAATCTGTAATATTATGATCTCTTGTTGTGCCAATTTTGGATGAAATTCATTTGTTGGTATTGAAGTTAATGGTATTTTAAAATTTGACCTATCAGCAGGCTTAGAATCATGTTGGCAGCACTGATTGATATTAGTCCAAATTAATCTAGGATGTCAGGAACTATATGTGCGCAAAGTTTAGAGCTGTTGTCTTGCATACTTTCTGATATATTGATATTAGGGTAAAACATAAAAATATCATTTATTAACAGTTCGCAGCCCTGATTGCCCTTAAGAATACGTATAGCCATATTTGTTATGGCACACATAGCACATACGAAATTTGGTTGAAATCCAATTGATCGTATAGAAGTTCCATATATTCAAAAATTGGTCATGTCAGCAGGCTTAGAATCATGTTGGTAGCACTGACATACATTTGTTGCTCCCAATTTATCTTGAATGTCAGGCACTATACGTGTGCAACGTTTAAAGCTGTTGGCTCACATACTTTCTGATATATTGGTATTTGAATTTAAAAAAATAGAGAGAGCATTTATTTACAGTTGGCAGCCCTGGGGGCTCTTAAGAATACGCTCAGTCATATCTGCTTATGTACACATAGTACCGGTACATACGAAATTTGGTTGAAATCCAATTGATAGTGTAGGAGTTATATGCATTTAAAAATTGGACCTATCAGTAGGCTTTGACCCATTTTGGCAACACTGTCATGTATGGCCTCCTGAAAATGAAACTGAAGTTTTATTATCTATATGTTTGCCAATTTTGGAATAGTTCCCATGTATTCCTTCCAAGATATCCAACATTGAGCTCAAATTTCAATTGCGATTTTTCAGCAGTTAGTATCACTGGCATCATTTTCAAGTATGACATTGAGATAATCCGATCTAGATCTTTACTCATACCAAATTTGGTTTCGTTTGCTGCAGCCGTTTAGGAGTTGATAATGACACACACACACACAGACAGACAGACCGACAGACAGACAGGCAGAAGGACCGACAGACAGACAGACATTTTCCCGGATCGATCTCATAAGTCTACCTTTTCCTCATTTTTGCAAAATGTGAAAAGTAGGCTAATAACTCGAGTGTTCTAAAAGTTATGAGAATGTTACTTTTACAGGGTGAACTTCAAGGATATGAAGGAAGGTACAGTAAGCGACAGGAGATGAGGGCTGACCAAAACGAAAATATAGAGCATTATTATTTAAGCCTCGGGTCAATAATACTCAAGTGCCAGTCCTCGGGGTTGAGTTTTATTTCCTCCAGTTTCCCTTATGTCCAGGTTTCACATCCTACAGTGAGACGCTCCAAACAAAGGTCTTGAGAAATGACTTTCTAGTTCTCAAACTGAGTTGATTATTTAACAATAACTTATGTTTATTTGATATGTGATGTTGATTTATTTCAGAGAATGGCCGATGTATGGTGGGCGGAGTGCAAGGAGAATATGTGGAAGAGTCTGAATGCCCGGCTGTATCTTGCGGATACAAGTATGGTGCAACTAGAATATACTGTGAAGATGGGACTTCAGTGTGTTGTAACACCAAAATAAAGCTAAGCAAGAATGGTTCGTTCATTAACCCTTGTTGGGCAAAACTATTTTTTAATTTCATGTGTTTCTACATTTTAAGTTATTTTAATTCTACTATAATTATAAATAATGTTATTTTTTGTTTTCTAGTTTTAATTTGTATATATTTATGCTCTGATAGATTTGATTTTGATATTTGTAATGAATTAACTAATTTCCAATTATTTTCTTAATTTTTATAGTTTCCTTTATTATTTTCATTGTTATATATCTTTTATTATTGCAATTTGATTTTTATGATTTTTTATTTCTATATTTATATTTTATTAGCCTATTTTCAATTTTGAAAAAAATAGGCTTATGAGATCACCTTTTGTCCGTGTGTGTGTGCGTGTGTGTGTGTGTGTGTGTGTGTGTGTGTGTGTGTGATTCGTGTGTGTGTCCCCCCCCTAATAAAATCTAAACGACAGGAGCGATTTCAATGAAACTCGGAAAGTTCATAGCACTATTCCCGGCGACCTCGACCGTGCCCTTCAAATTTTGTTACGTCTCACCAATCCAACATGGCGGCTGTGCGAAATATTTCACCAGCATTCAGTATCTCCGAAACTATTATCGATATTACCCCGACATTTTCTATGGTGATAGAGGGAACTACTATAAGTTCACTTATGTGACTTTTGAAAACCTGGTAACTACAAAACCAACATGGCGGCCAAGCGAATATGCGACTTTTAAATAGACGTTTCTCGCGATTTGACCAACCAAACGCAATGAAACGTGGTCCAGTATATGTTTATATACATTGTAATGCATCGACATCTAACTTGGTTCAATTGTTTACATGAGCACAGATGGCGGAAGTGCGAAATATTTCACCGGCATTCTTTATCTCTGAAACTAATAGCGGTATCGCCCTGAAATTTTGTACGGAGATAAAGGGCACTACTGCAAGTTTATTTATAAGACTTTCAAAAACCGGTTAACTACAAAACGAACATGGCGGCCAAGCGAATTTGAAAATTTTAAATAGACCTTTCTCGTGATTTAATGTTACAACCGCAATGAAATCTGGTACAGGAAATGTTTATACACATTGTAATCCACTGGTATCTAATTTAGTTCAATTGTTTACATAACCTAAAGATGGCGGCAGTGCGAATTTTAAAATTAAGTTTTTATTTCTTGTGATGTAGTCATGCGATCGAAGTGAAAGTTCGAATAATGAACCTACGCAATAATTTTCCTTTAAAGGTACATGACTCTATGGCCTATACATTTAACAATCCAACATGGCGACCATCCGAAATATTTAGACGATACTGCATATCTACGAATCTATTTTAGCAATCAAACTGCATTTTTTAATGTTCATATGGGCTATGAACTTAAGTTCGCCTATAGGACTTTAAATAACCTGGTGATCACAAATCCAACATGGCGGTGACGCGAATTATAAATATTCACATGGACGTTTCTCGCAATTTAACCATCCGCGTGCAGTGAAACTTGGTACAGTAAATCCTTATACGAATGTTAATCCACTGGCATATAATTTATTTCAATTGTTTCCATAACCTCAAGATGGCAGCTGTGAAAAATTTTAAAATCTCCTTGTTATTTCTTGTGTCCTAACTATGCGATTGAAGTTTGAATACTACACGTTCACAATAATCTGCATGTAACAGTACATAACTCTAGGACCTACATATATAAAATCCAACATGGCGACCATCCGAAATATTTAGTCGGTTCTCAATATCTACGAATCTATTACAGCAATCAAACTGAAATTGTGTATGTTGATAGTGGCAATTAACATGAGCAGGATATATGAAAATAGGCTGAATAGTTCTTCACGGAACTACTTGTTTTTACAGTTTAGTTGTACCGACAGCAGTGGCTACGCTGGTTAAAGCGCAGCATTAGGTGATGGGGCCATGCTCTCTGCTGACTCGGTAGACGCGTGGGTTCGAGCCCCACCGTCGGCCGTCCTTGAAATGGTTTTTCGTGGTTTCCCAATTTCAACACCAGACAAATGCTGGGACGGTACCTTCTGACAGGCATACATTTATACAGTTTAATTGTTTATGTTTGGTTTTAAATTTTTTTAAGTTTTACCCAGTAGATACTTATATAATACTAGCACTTCGGTAAGAAAATTCTCCGAAATTTGGCTGAAAGATTCAACTATCAGCATCTTTGAAAGCATAAACTGTCCTTATGACAGGTGGTTAATATAGAGACCACTATCCCATAGAGGGTTAATTATCGCACATTCTTTCTAGTATTTACGGGGTTGATGACTAACATGTCCCAAGCCCCTGGTTGAGGGCCACCATCTGTTGTCTCAGTCCTAGAAGTGATACGTTCGATTCCCAACTCTGACAAGAAAAAAAGATTCTATTCTGAAATCTCGAATGAGGGATCCCCGGGAATCCGGGTTTGATATCCGGCTCTGCCAAGAAATGTAATCATTGTCTGAGGGCTGGTACGGGGTACACTTGCCCACGTGAGGCAAAACTGGGCAGAGGTAGGTCCGATTCAACCTCAGCTATCCTAGAAGTGGTTATCCGTGCTTTTTCACTTCTATTCCAGACAGCCATCACTTGGCTCGGAGAATGCGTGTACTTTGTTCGAACCACCACATGGCTCAGAGATGCTTGTATCTTGTTTGAACCACCACATGGCTCGGAGTATGCTTGTATCTTGTTTGAACCACCACATGGCTCGGAGAATGCTTTATCTTGTTTGAACCACCACATGGCTCGTAGAATGTTTGTACCTTGTTTGAACCACCACACGTCTCGGAGAATGCTTGTACCTTGTTTTAACAACCACATGGCTCGGAGTATGCTTGTATCTTGTTTGATCCACCACATGGCTCGGAGTATGCTTGTATCTTGTTTGAACCACCACATGGCTCGGACAAGACCGACTACAATATCTCAGACCGTAACATCAAAACCAAGATGGCGGAAATCGTAGGGGAACAGCTGTAGCAACTGGCGGGCATGGCGCCATCGAAATAGCGGCAAATTCGAAGACAAACATTCGCATATTTGATTAAATTCCGCCAGAAATTACAGGTTTTTATGTAATAAGGCACAAATTCAATATGAAACCCTGACGTATTTCGCTACAAGCAACGAGAACAGACAGTAGCTAAAAATACAGACATAAATAAAGCAGAGGTAAGACATTATGTTAAAAAAATGCAAATATTTCTAAATGGAACTACAAGAATAGTCAACCAACAACAAAGTCAACCCCTGACACTATACAGCCCATGAAGGGCCTAGGCAAATATAAAGGGTTGTTGCTTATATTAGGGGCTACGACATCGTGGTCTTGTAGCCCCATGTATTTGTGTGTGGAATTTGTGTGATAACCTGTGTTATTGTTATGGCTGAACTATTGTGTTTGTAAATTGGGTATTGTAGTGGGAAGGAAGCGGCCATGGCCTTAAGTTAGGAACCATCCTGGCATTCGCCTGGATTAGAAGTGGGGAAACCATGCAAAACCACTTCCAGGATGACTGAGGGGGGAATTGAACCCTCCTCTACTAAGTTGCTTCATGAGGCTGAGTGCACCCCATCCCAGCCCTCACATGAGAATTAAATTTCTTGGCAGAGCCGGAGAATCAAACCCGGACCTCCGGGACGACAGCCAAGAATGCTAGGCACTACACAACGATGTGGTCTAAAACAGAATGGTACCACTGAACGAAAGTAGAACGAGCGATAATATTCTCTATAGTACATTAATTAGCCAAAATACCTTATCAAACAACGAGAAATAAATCAGGGAATGATGTTTTAAAAGATGCTTCCTCCTCCGCTGTATGTGACCCACCCAGCCATCCCAAATAGCATTGTGACTCACAATTTGGCTTCAGGAGAGAAAGATGCACAATCCAGGCAATTCAGAGTCTTCAAACTGAGATTGTGTCTACCCTGTCAGTACCGAACGGAAAGTTACAATCCATATTCATTGACTTCTCTAAAGCTTTTGACTCGATTAGCAGGAAGAAAATATTGGAAAAACTAGACAGACTATTGAGAGGTAACAGCTACACTAAACATCTTGTCAAAAGTATTTTAGGCTGTAACAATATAGTCATTAACGATGGCATTACAACATCAAGCCCAATTGAGCAGACTACAGGCATGCTGCTACAAGGAGACCCATTAAGCCCTCGTGTTATTTATCACTGCTATGGCAGATAATATCACAGATATATTATCAGAGCGGGTAATCTCATTTATATACGCAGATGACATGGTGCTCGCTTCAAGTTCACAGGTCGAATTGCAATCTGCTCTCAATCCCTTTGAATTATGGGTGTTACACAATGACCTTAGGTTAAACAGAAACAAGACTAAATCTATGACCTTTAGGAAAGGGGGAAAGCCAGCAATTTTCCACATTGCAGGAAAACCGCTTGAGGGTGTACCACATTACAAGTAGTCCTACTTAGGTCCTACATTAGTCAACTGGCAATGTTTTCACACTGCAAATCAAGGATAGACCCAGCGTCACTACCAAAGCCTTCAACGACATAAAACATTTGACTAAGCTATCTATAAAAACAGCCTTAAAACTTTTGCGGTTAAATGTTACCCCTATTGTGACTTATGGACTGGAGAGCATTTGGACACATTTAAATATGAAGTATTTGGAACAATATGGAGAAACTGAAGGCGACTTACATAATGAAGGCCTTGGGTTTATCAAAGTATACACCTTCAAGACCGGTGTAAGAGGTGACTCGCGAGAACTCAGACTTCAAATGCTGCTACCTTCTACTCCAGGATATGTAAAACTCATGGACACACTAGAGCCAAAGAACATTGGTAGGATTTTTGCGCCACGGACACTATGATTTTTGACGATTGGAAGAGTGGGGGGGGGAGGTGCGCGAGCTGAGACCATTGAACTGTCGGTACTATTGGAACAACTCCTCCCATGGTAACCCTCGCTGAAAACTGCTTCCTGGTGCACTGCCAGGCGTAACTAGTCGCACCAAAAACTGTCATACCATTTAACTCTAGGTTGCATGTCAGCTGATATGTCGTGATTCTTTTCATATATTTGAACGTATGTACCTCTGTGCAACGTTATATGTATGGTATTTTCCAATAATACGGTAGGTTTACGGTCTACTTTATTTCGAAGTAGCCTATTCTGCGTTTATGGATATGTCTTACATCAAATTTTGACATAGGCCTAAATAGCACGTATGACAAATACACGTAGGCCCTATTGTAGGTTATAAGTTATTAGGTTAGTCACAGAATTATAACCTACGTCTAGCTTATATTACAGATTTCCATGGAAACGCCCAGATGTAGGCCTATTAAAGAAATGGGGGTAATTCTGCACGCCGTGAGAATATGCCTTTTCGTAACTTTTAACGAGGTATATTATTGAAAATATAGGATTTATGACTTACATACCTTTCTTGGAGTTGTTGGGAGTCGTTTCACAATCTCAACTACAACTGCCGCACCTCAATAATGTGTTTTTTTACGAAAATAAATAATTTTTATCGTGTTCGTTTCACTACGGACGCCATCTTGGACAATCGACAGACGGAAATGTGACTACGTTACCAACATGTCGCTTACAAAATTCACCATTCACCATTTCACACGTAAAGTACTGCCTGGCCGAAAATTACTGCTAGTACCACAAGCAAGGGGGTCTGGGGCGTAAGCCCCAGGTTAGGTTTGTTTTTGTATGTAAAACATTAATAAGATAGAATTTATGTCCGCTACTAGGTTAGGTACTGCCTGGCCGAAAATTACTGCTAGTACCACAAGCAAGGGGGTCTGGGGCCTAAGCCCCAGGTTAGGTTTGGTTTTGTATGTAAAACATTAATAAGATACAATTTAAGTCGGCTACTAGGTTAGGTACTGCCTGGCCGAAAATTACTGCTAGTACCACAAGCAAGGGGGTCTGGGGCCTAAGCCCCAGGTTAGGTTTGGTTTTGTATGTAAAACATTAATAAGATACAATTTATGAAGTAATTTCACATGCCACACAATCCATGGTTAAAGTACGACTGACGATTTGGATTTGGTGCAATTATAAATTACATTATCGACGATCTTTTGTTTCTTTGTATACACGGTGCGAGATAGTACCAAACGTGCGGCGTTGGCATTCCTGACATAGTGACAAGATGTCTACCAGATACTTCATTTCAACTATATAAGTAGTGTCGCTATTTGGGATGGCTGGGTGGGTCTATGACAGCGGACGAGTCAACATCTATTAATTTATCATCTCCAGATACCATTACTACAGGTACTTTGGCTAATTTCATTACTAATTTTTTTAATACACATATTCTCACGGTGTGCAGCGCTACCGAAATGGGTTATAGCTGTGAAAACTTTTATAAACATGCTAAGTTACTTGTTTCATTCAAATAGAAACAAACCACTGCTTAAAGATGATGCGGTACCTGCAATTTGCAATTTCCCACAGCATCGGCTTCAGCCACCCAAGAAAAGACCGAGAGTTATTGAACGACAAGTAGCCTAATATTTACTGTTACTTTCTTCATCAGCATAGGCATAAAATTTCACATTTTCCAGTATACTTTTATGATGTCAGTCTTGGAGACGATAAAAATAATTCCGCTTAAGGGATCTTCCCTGCAGGACCTGTTCGTTTGCTGTATGACTTCTGTGAGGTCGAAGTTTCGACCTGCTTTGAATAAAAAGAAGCTTGTAGTTTTTACGTGACCGTTAATCTTGTGATCATGAGCCAAGGGACCTCCATTTTACGTGGAATCCGAGCCACAGGACATGGCATTTCACTTCCAAAATCTCACTTGCAATGACCGTGAATCAAACCTGGTCCACCTTGGTGAGAGGTGAATAGCTTGACCACTGCGCCACCATGCCCCATTGCTTTGAAGAATATTGAACATGTGGTTGTTTTGTATAAATAAAGCAGGCTATGTATTTTTGTTCACCAAGCATCTATTTAATTGTTTAGTTATAGGCTTATGCATATTCACACACATATGAATGTTGAATACCAATTAACATACTTTTTCTTCTTTATTGTTAGTCATTACCAGCCTAACCTTATTTTTATTTTATTTTAATGTATGTACGACTTGTATTTTTTGCCAGTAGGCCTATAACTTAGTTATTGTGTATGCTGCCTTTGATCTAAGGATAAAATGATGAACAATCAGGCTGCAATATAATATTTAATGTTGCCATATATTCCTAGCCATTTTAAGGATCAAATTACTATGATATTTTGAAATATGTATTTCGGCGTAAGTTCAGTTTAGTTTACCATTCGCCAAAATGTTCAAAAGTACCTCTTTTACTTGTATCTCGTCGTACATATGTACATCATCCTTTTGTTCGTATACGTCAAACTCTCCTCCTTATAAAATGTGTCGCACCAAAAAGTTCCATCATCCGTGTGACGAATGTTTGTGTGAGCGCTGTGGAGAACAATGTGGAAGATACCATGCTATATTCTGCACATTAAGACATGAATCTTTGATATTCCTAGAGAATAACAATTAGTTTACTGTATGATTTTAGATTTTATTCATTATATGCATGGGCATTGGCTGCAATAAATCCCTTATCATTATAGGCTATAGGTGAATTTCCAGCTGTGGATGCCATTATTCACATCAACCATCGTCAGAACAGTACTGCCAACCTCACCATTACGGTACTAGCCGCACCAACACTCGACCATTCTAACCTACGTTTTGTCCAATCCAATGGTTACAGCCTAACACGTCCAGATCAATGGTTTTGTATCAATCTGCCCCGATAGCTGCGCGCAATCAAAGCCGCAGCCTTCGAATTGTCCAATCCAATGGTTTTTTACAATGGTTACAGCTTAACGCATCCAGAACAATGGTTTTTGACAATGGTTACAGCCTAACGCGTTCCGATGACTGCCATTTTTTTAACAACAGTGATCTGCTAATAGATGTAGTCTCCTCCGCTGTCTATAACCCACCCACCATCCCAATTTATAACACGACTTAGGCCTATATAGTGAAATTTCAGTTGTGTCGGCCAGTGGGCGTGGCTTATTTGACAAATAAGATATTGCCAACCCGAGGTATAGGTAAACACGGCCGTAGGTTGTTTGTTTTGAGCGTAGAGAGCTGTGAGATCGCACTCGCTTCTATCTGTATCGGGACATCCTGAACTAACTCCAACAGATGGCGCATAAGTACTCTCATTAGTACTTTATTTCAAATAGCATTTGCCAATAACACAAAATTGATGTTACAAACTCTTTAAAATGAAAATTTACTGTATTATGAACTTGTCATTCTTCAAATTCGATGTGTATAGAATTCCAACGGACATACATTCTATCTTATTAATGTTTTTAATACAAAAACAAACCTAACCAGCGACTAACGCCCCAGTCCCCCTTGCTTGTGGTAGCCTACTAACAGTAATTTTCGGCCAGGCAGTAGGCCTACCTAACCTAGTAACAGACAAAGGTATATACAAAAACAAACCTAATCTGGGGATAACTCCCCAGGCCCCCTAGCTTGTGATACTAACAGGAGCACAATTCTATTTACATACCTGTTGCATTTAAAATCACTGCTTCCATCAGATTACAGTACCCACTTGATTTTTTTCCACAAGCACACAAAGATTATTGATTCATGATTCTTATAGAATATATTTACACTTAAAGAACTTGACACTTTAGAAGACACTGACACTGCTGGTATGTCATTAAAACTACCATCATCTACTTTAACAAACAGGAGTTGTGTAGGACGGTTGATTTGGGAAAATTGTCGAAATGTTATCAGGGGTTAGTATGGCAATTTTCATAACCACAAATTTAGGTTCGAAATGTTTAAGTTAACAAATACAACTGTTTTAACTTCGAAAATGATCCCGGTGAATATTTCTCATCCACTTCTCTTTCAAAGATTTGTCTTTAGGAAATTTAAAAGTTGAAGTATCTTCAGCAGTATTACATTTACAGGCAGGTACACAGTAATGACAATAAACAGCCAATGCTTCTCACATTACGTATCTTCGGCATTTATAATTATTCACAGTGCACTTCACTACTTAAGGTACACTATTACAATATATAACAGCTCGAAATCACTTGAAATATGCGACATTTGAACGAAATTCTCGCAGCAGACCCACTTAAATGTTGGTTGACCAAATGTAAACAATCCCCTACGATTTCCGCCATTTTCTACGATATCGATAGTGGCATTATGGTCTGATTTATTGTAGTCGGTCTTGGCTCGGAGAATGCTTTATCTTGTTTGAACTACCACATGGCTCGGAGTATGCTTGTATCTTGTTTGAACCACCATATGGCTCGAAGAATGCATGTACCTTGTTTGTACCACCACATGGCTCGGTGAATGCTCGTACCATTTTTGAACCTCCACATAGCTCGGTGAATGCTCGTACCAGTTTCGAACCACCACATGGCCCTGCCTGCAGGGATTCTCAAGCTTTTTCTGTCACCCCCCACTCCCCCATCTGAAACATGAAATATCTAGCAACCCCTCTCCCTCCCACTTCTCATAGACTATTTTGCACAAACCACAAATTAACGGACCACAATATCTACAGTATTTGCTTCTGTCTAATTACTGCAACTAGCAGTAACAATAATAATAATAATAATGCACATTGTACTATCAAACTTCAGTGCCACTGTTAAGCCACTTATGCATGGGTGTTAGCGTTACTTTTATCAGTGCATTGTAAATAGGGCTAACCACATGCACTGAATACCCAGTCGAATTCACCTGTCACTCACTGACTTTGGACTGACTGCAAAGGCCTGGGTTAATTCAAGTCGCCAGTTGCAGAAATGGAGGAGTCTACTATATTCTTGTAAGGAAATGGCGGTCATATTGTCAAGCGGCTTATTGTCATTACTGGTTGTTAAGTGTTTGGTATCGCTGTGGGTGGCGGGTGAAAGGGTGTTTGGTTGGTTCTTCATTTTAGGGGCAGTGACAACGCAGTCATGTAGCCCCGTGTACTTTGGGTGTGTGTAGAATCTGTCTGATAACCAGTGTTGATTGTTTGATTGTGAGGGCTGTATTAGTGTGTGTTATCAGTTTTCCATTCAAGTAAGGACTGCAGACATTGAATTTTTTCAAGTAGTTCTTACTTTTGCCTTCAAACGCCACCGTCAACGATTACTAATTCAGAACTTAGTTACCAGATGCCACCGTAGGCGGCTCCTGGCGTCGAACGTAGGAACCTAAGAGCGTTTGTCAAATGTTTATCCTATGATTTAGCTTCACACAGGTGTCATTAGTGGAAGGTTCTTTAACATGCCATCAATCTATGACATGGGACCGCCGGCTTTACTTCCCGCCCGAAGGAAGGCATACTGAAGCATTTTTAATGCTCTTAAAAAATCCGACGACTTCGGCCGGGTTTGAACACGCGATCTTCGGCATAGAAGCTCAGCATGCTACCTACTACGCCACTGAAGCCGCTGGTGAAAGGGGGCTGTGTAAGAAATGTTACTCTACACCTTTCCTGCTGGTCAGTTCTTGTGAAATAAGACAGCTAAAGCACGAGTTTATTAGTCTTGAAGGGTCGCGCGAGCTTCCTGCCTGTGATTGGTTCATGGATATGAGGATAGCGATATTTGTTACAGAATATGATCGTAATTACATATTATTTCAGTAGTATAGGCCCAGATCCCTCCTGCGGCTCTCACAAGCGACCGATGGTGACAAATGAGCATTCAAATGGAAGTGAATAGACATTAGCAGTGACGAATCGCACTCTAATTTTAAAAATATGTAATTTATTTAAAATATTACTTTTTTAATGTAGGAAGTGTGCGATTTCTAGATACTGTTGCTGTAGGAAACTACGGTTCATAATTTCTGTCCACTTCACATTTTGGCCGCTGTGACGTTTGTTTCATATCATTTTATCATTCTGAGGTCTTTCCTTTATCATTCTGCATGGATTTCAGAAACAGTAAATCAAAGGAATGAGTACTCAAATCGTATGATTTCATAAATATCGAATAACCGGTGAGTGTTATGATGATCCAATTTTCAGTGATTGTCTTCTTAAGTTAGGGAACGTAGAACTTGGAATTCTAACTTAAATGTAAATAGTGTTCTACAGTATAATCATTTGATTGAAATAAAAACATAACAACCTTTCTCCTTAAGTCTCTCACTATAAACCTATTGGGGAAAGTGTGGTTTATGAACATGCGAGATTTCTCGCACCGGTCCGCTAGTAAATAAATATTTTAATCACAGCCGGCGCCCCCCTTTATCACTCTCTGCCCCCCTACCGCCCTCCCTCCTAGGGGGCACGTCCACCAATTTGAGGACCTCTGGCCCAGAGGATGCTTGTATCTGGCTCATCCTCGTTATATGTTAAAATACCGCCATGTCCCTCCAATTGTGTGGGGTATACTTGTAGGTGGAACCGATAATACTTTGTCTTTTGTTCTTTCAGCATGTAGGCGATACAATTCTGACATCGAACGAGGCGATCACCCTTACCTGGTAAGTACAGTAATTTTATCCTGCTTTCTTAACCCTTGGGAACTGGCGTGAAACAAGATGTTCAGTAAAGAACATATAGCCTACTTTCTCCTAAATGCATGGGTATTGTTATAACTCTTTGTCCTTTTCAAGGAGTATAATTGAATGTTGGTTGTAGTAGCTTGTTGAAATACAACGTGCTATACGGATATTAAACATGAATATGAGGTGCCCTTTGCTAGTGCTACCTCTGTACAACATTTCATTCAATTCGGTTTCACCGTGTTTGAATTGATATGGTGAATCGATTTGCACACATACATGGCCGCTATCTGCAAACTATTGGGCTGATGACCTTCTAGTTCAGTCAAAAGATGTTTCCCACAAAAAGGTATGTTGTTGTTGCAAAATTTGGTGGTAATTTGATTTAAGCTTTTAAAATTTGGGTTTCCGCCATTCCGTCTCCGTCAAGATGGCGGCGATATAAAACATGACCCTGAGGTGCCCTTTGCTTGTGCTACCTCTGTACCAAATTTCGTTCAATTCGGTTTCACCGTGCTTGAATTGATAGGCGGAATCGAATTGCACACACACATGGCCGTCATATGCAAACTATTAGACTGATGTCCTTGTAGTTTGGTCAAAGAACGCTTCTCACATAAAGGTATGTTGTTGCAAAATTTGGTAGACATAAGATAATTAGGTTGGTCGTAAATTGATTTAAGCTTTTTACATTTGGGTGGCCGCCATTACGTTTCCGTCAAGATGGCGACAATATAAAACTTGACGCTGAGTTGCTTTTGCAAGTGCTACCTTTGTACCACATTTCGTTCAATTCGGCTTCACCGTGTTTGAATTCATAGGGGGAATCGAATTCCACACATACATGGCCACCATCGGCAAATTATTGGGCTAATGATTTTGTAGTTCCGTCAAAAGATTCCTCGTACATAAACGTATAATGTTGCAAAATAATTTGGTAGAGATCAGATGATTACGTTGGTCGTAACTTGATTTAAGCTTTTAACATTTGGGTGGCCGCCATTACGTTTCTGTCAAGATGGCTACAATATAAAACATGACACTTAGTTGCCTTTTGCAAGTGCTACCTCTGTACCAAATTTCATTCAAATCGGGTTCGCCGTGGTCGAATTGATAGGAGGGGGACAGACATTCAGAGTACACACAATCACACACACAGACAGACACACAATTTTTCGCCCTGTGTTGATCTCATAAGTCTACTTTATTTTTTGTAAAATTCGAAAGTAGGCTAAAAATATAACACGAGGTCTGGCGCGGGGTCATTTTGACCCATACTGGGTCACTCGCTTTTTGTCGTAGCCGTACGGACTTTAATGAAGTAATTTTACACCTGGTGTCTTCCTATGAACTATTCCCAATATAAAATGAGGTTTATTTATATCTTTCAGATTTAACACGCAGGGAAATGACAATAATTTTCGTAACAGTTATTGGCCTTGATGGTGGCGGCAAAGCAGTCTTGTCATTTTTTTTTCAACAAAGGAGCTGATGACCAAGATGTCCTTGGACATAAATATGGATCAACAATAACGTGAGCTATGTGATTGTGCTGCTCCAAAATAGGTGGATTAACCCCCTTACTTTTTACAGATTGTCCTGACTAACGTACTGTACCCAATCGTCATCATATGGAACATGCGTTCCTATCCCAGCTAACTCACGGTCTTTCGAGGTATGGGACGTTCATGCCCACCATACGATCACATGCTCAGGATTTGAGTCTGCCAGGTGACTACTCTACTTGAAAGAAACAACATATTCCTAAATATAACATTTAATGATTGAAAATCATGGCTATACAACATAAAACACAAACAAAGGATAGTTTACTTTTACTTCCCACAACAGAAATCAAAGTTATTTGTGAGTCTCTCCTTAAAATTAGTGCTTCACCGCACTCAAGTCTATTCCTAGCATCATATTATTGATACTCTCTGATATTTGCGAGTGTCCATAGTTCTTCACGTGGCACAATTTAACACCAACTGGAATATCACAACACAATAATCACAATTTTTCTTTACATGACATTAATCTGCAATTATTAAACATTTATCCGTTTTACACGGGGCATTTACCTTCAGTAACATTAATTCATTATCTTATGCCTTAATTAATAAGTGTTGTGTCGTGCAACTCGTATTCTTTTTCCCATCAATTTGAAACGCTGAAATGGTACGTTTTCCCTTCCAAAATACACATGGATAGAAATGATTATAGCTTCACCATACAACGGTTTTCTGGGTCTGGTCAAAACATTATCGTCACAAACATGTCATGTCATTGAAATTACTTTACCCGTATGAATAAATTAGTATAAGCTGGGCAAAATACACTTTACAAAGATGCCTATATTCATTTGGTGCAGTATTCCTCCTCAGAGAATAACTTGGCCAAATATTATCCGATCACAGCGATCCAACATGGTATGTGTGTGGAAATAAAGCATTTAATTCAATTGGCATCATCACATCAATCATATCTTAATTACTTTTCGAAATATCGAGATTCTTCAGTGTCCCACTACGCTTTTAAATAAAAGGGTCAGGTCAACGGACCTCCTTTCCAAGCGGACAATAAATTAGTTTCGGCTGACTGAGAAAGATGGCCGCTGGTCTCTTGGCCTTCATGCCACCCCATCTGGCTCCCCACACGGTCAAGTTTGTTTACTGGTGCAGTATGCTGGAGGTACCCTGAGTGTTGTCCCTAGTAATTGAGTCATTCTAAATATTTAACACCTACATTTAGAGTACAATGGGCTCAACTCGGCTCCTAATTAAAATTCATGGCAAGGGATGGATCATGTATAGCTTTGCCGTTCTGTGGCGACATTAGTGGCTACTGGCGCACAACTCGAGTGAGTATCCAAGTTCTCTCACCGGTGCAGCTGCCTATAATAAGGAAATCGGCGTTTCCTATATGACGAACCATTAGTCTTACCTCTAAGGGCAGATCAATTAATACATGGGCTTACACAGGGTCTCGTACAGTTATGCCTGCTGGCACAATTCTGCAAGCGGTGGATACAGACAATCTCCGTCTCACTTTGCTGCAATAAATACAAGTATCCTCTAAGGCGATACTATCTCGTAGATTAGCCTACTTTTCGCCTAACGCGCAAGCTATGTTTAGATGATCCCCGCAACTTATTGACGTACATCTCTTGATTCTACGTTACTTGCTCGCTGTACGCGGCTCAAACAACACTTCTTATAGATGACTCAATTATTAAAGCACTCGCGTCCTCTCTGCAATTACTCTTAAGCCAAAGCTTACATTAACTACCTTAATGGTTCTCAAATACAATCCTGTAGAATTAACCATATTAAATATTCATTCAACAATTCAATGACACTGAAAAACTCTCATTATCTCGATATATTACGTTACTTTCTTACTGTTTACAATAATACAGTATTTTTTACGTTAGACATGACACACGTTGCACGTACTCTAGGCCTGACATGCCTATTATTTTATTCATTACTGTTACCGACCCCAGATTATTATTATTATTATGATTATTATTATTATTATTATTATTATTATTATTATTATTTAACGTTACCGTTACTTTCATCAATATCTTAGGCCTAAATGGCCGTAAACAAATCATCCTCCAAGCCATATTTTACCACAATACGAGGGATGTAAGCTCGTACATAAATGAATGTTACTTCTTAGTCTTAGAGTGATGCTTCGTTGTATGGTGAACTATTTAATCATATCAACATATGAAATTTGTACTCACTTTTCATTTTTGCTGGGTTAATCCAGCCCGCCAGCCACGAACCTACCATGATGCTTGGTTTAAGCCATCATGAGATTTATCACATGACACATGGTATACACTTCACACATGATAATCATATTTTCATCAGAGGCTTTTCTCTCTTTGACACAATACATATTATTTTACCATACACATGAACACTTTTAAAAATCACTGTAATTTAACTTATATACAATTCCCGCACTATTTCACATGTGGATCCTTAATTGGACTCCTACTAACGCCTGACCTCAGAGATGCGATGCAGCTAACTTCTGACAACCGCTGGTCTCCGTGAAAGTCTATCCTGCGTGTGCGTGCGTTCGATTCCCGTCACCTACAGTTCATATCACCTCTACTGCAATTCTGATCAGTCCTCTGTCACGACTATTTGTGACGCCTTCCAGGCTCCCATAACTGTAGTGATCCTGGCTATAATGTGTCATTCTTAACTATGACAACACCTCCTGGTATGTTCACTGTCCATAAACATCTTAAATTATCCCTACGCTGTATAGAATTTATACTTGCATATGTTGTGGTTAAATATCTGACACGATGCATAATTACTATGGTGAAGCTGCATGATGCGCTTCCATTGTTCTCCAAATATACTTGAGCGTCGATACTTTTTAAATTCGCGCACTTGGCACCGTGTGAGTTCACGTGTTGAATCAAGACGAACTGAAGACGAACTAACTCTCCTGCGAAGCTTCCCCCTAAATAAAGCTTTCTTGTGAAACATAGTCCACTGGACACTCAGGACCGACTCCCTTCCTGGAATAATACATTTCCAGACAAAGTGAAGTATATTCCTCGTTTGTCTAGGTGTCGAGGTCCCAAAATCACTCGCGTGCAAGCGATTGCTTCGGCCAATTAATTACAATTAATTGCCTTCTACCGTGGCGTCATAACGCTATCCTGGTACTTCCCCTCCTGCTGGTCTCCAAAACCTTCCTCTCGAGAGGAAGCAGTGTGTTCAGAGGCTCATTTATAGATGTAGGCTTTAATTTAGGCGTGCGAACACACCTAAATTACCTTTCCTAGAATATATTCACCTGGGTGTAGATTTTATTTCATTTCAATGCTCCAATCGGCTGTAATCAATTAATTTCCGTGGGCGGCTACCCCCTCTCTAGTCTCAGGCCTTGTGAACTGGTGAATCCCAGAGTCATTAATCTTGAGCTGTTCGTGTGGTCCAGACGAAAATGAGTTCCCTGGCGTCACTTAAATACGCCCCTTCGCTACCTCCGATTTGTCAACTGTCAAGCTGGTTTGCTTTCATGAATTCTGCTTCTAAAACGTACATAGGCCTGGATTTTCTTGTAATTATCCACCTAAAAAAGCTATGATATGTCCATTCTAGCCGTGATATCCTGCTATTATGATTATATGCAGATATAACTCATTGCTCTTCGGGTTCCCTGTAGCTGTTCCCCCTCAGAGATCAATGGTTCGATTCTGGGCAGAATCATGGGCCTGGTCTTCTTTGATAAGACCCGAGTTCGATGCCAGACTGCTGTGTCTAATTGGGCACATCTTTCCCTTGCTAAGCTCGGAAAATTCATTTTACAAGTGAATTCTTTCGGGCCTCCAGATGGCATCGACTTCATTAGTGTTTACTTTCAGCGGTCAGTGCTCCCGGGCAATGGGATGTCTCGTTCCCCCACTCCACAAGGTCTGCCGTCTCGTATTTCCTCGTTCCGCACCCTTAGCTGTTCATTCATTTCTTGTAAAATTGTTGTAAAATTCTTCCAACTGACAGCTGCATTCATCCCTCGTCTCCTTTGGGTCTACGAGCTGGTTGTCTCGCTTTCTTTCTCCCTGGTGCGGGCTTTTCTCAGGACTCTCTGCGTGCATATATAATGATTCCCTGTCCATTTGGGTGTGAATGGCTTGCTCTTCTATTGTTTCATATACCTCTGGCGGATTATATAATTTTAAATAAGCAGCGTTTACAACAACTTCTCTGCCTGTTTCTTCATCTTTGATTCTGTAGGCATTATTTTGCAAGTCCCTTATAATCAGGTAGGGTCCGTGATAATTATGTTGGAACTTTTTGTATTTCCTGCTCTCTGGATCTGAACTAGCTGGTTTTTTCAATAAGACGTACTCTCCTACGAGTAGTGGTCTGTGGTAGCGTTTCCTTCTGTTCCTTCGCTGCCGTCTGTCCGCTTGTTTCTTGAGATACCTGAATGTTCTCTGGATCCTCAAATGGCGTCCAGGCTGTGCGTCTACAGGTGTCCGAATGACGTTGTTCCATGGCCTCTCCGGTCTTCTATCAAGATGTAGGCTCACGGGCACTTCTCCTGTCGCTTCATGCACTGTATTCTTAATACAATACTCGATAATTTCTAGTACATCTATCCATTTCCAGTTTTCTGTAGAGCAGTATATTTTCATGTATTTCTGCAGTTCTCTCATCACTCTTTCAACGGAATTAGCCTCCGGGTGTCGAACTGTGGACAATATCTGTCTTATTCCCAGATTTTCCAACTCCCTGCGAAATTCTACGCTGGTAAAACAGCTCCCATGATCTGACAATATGTTTTCCGGCTGCCCTAGTATAGGAATGATTCTTTCCTTCAGCCTCTTAAGTACCTGTTTCGTACTGGTTTTCTGAATTGGACATAGGACTACCATTTTAGAAAACACGTCTAGTGCAAATTGGATGTGTCTATTTCCCCTTCTAGCTCTCGGAAGCGGGCCGAAATTATTCAGTGCCAGAAGCTGACATGGCTTCTCTGGCAGGAGTGGTATCGGTTTTTGCCTCATTAAATACGAGTTAGGCTTTACTCGTTGGCAAATATCGCATGTCCTGATTGTATTCCTGACCGTATCTCTATGTTTTGGCCAAATAAATGCTTCTTTCAGCAGGGCAACAGATTTGTCTACGCCAGGGTGGCCAAAAGCTCTGTGTGCCAACCATACTAGCCTTCTCTGTAATGCTGGTGGTACAACAATCCTGGGTCGAGTGTGGTCTGCATCGCTCCATTTGTGTAACATCTGGTTAAACCATAAATATTCTGTCGATAGTGCCTCGGCTTCTACATACATGGGGGTTCCTCTGACAAGCTTTCCCTCAAAGTGATTAATCATTAACCGTATCCAGGGATCTTCACGTTAAAAACGGTGATGTTCCTTAGATCATCTAAGGTCTTCTGGTCTCTATCTTCTATGTCGATAGCTAGAGCTTCCTCTTCATCAGCTGTCGGGTATCTGCTTAGCAAGTCAGGTATAATATTGTCCTTCCCCGGGCAATACTCGATTTCCACTTGAAATTGCTGTATATACAAGGACCAACTCGTCAGTCTTTGACTTGACAAGTCAGTTTTCAACAGGAATGTTAGGGCTTTATGGTCCGTTCTCAATACAATTCTGAACCCATAAATCACTTTTCGCCAATACTGGAAGGCATACAGTATTGCGAGTAATTCGATCTCCGTGACCGTATAATTCTTTTCATTAGTTTCCAACCTTCTGCTTATGAATGCAATATAAGTTTTCTCCTCTGGCCTGTCCACATTTTCCTGGTAAAGCATCGCCCCAATGCCTATAAGTGATGCGTCAGTTTGGATAATAAATTTCTGGGTGTAGTCTGGATATCCTAATTTAACATAATCTAAAAGCATCTGTTTAGATTTCACGGAGGCTTCCTCGCATTTTTCCGTCCATCGCCACCTTCCCCCTTTCTTCAGTAAATCTTGGAGTGGTGCCACGGTCTCGGTATACTTCGGGCAATGGCTCGAAAAGAATCCAATAACGCCTAGATATTGCCTGACATTCTTCACCTTCGTTGGTCTCGGGAAATGTTCAATGACCTCCAATTTTCCCGGATTTGGTCTAACTCCTTGCGCATCTATTACATGGCCTAGGAATTTAACTTCTCTCAGACCAAAGTTAGATTTCTTTAGGTTGACCTTAAAGTTAGCCTGACTTAGGTCATCCAACAGCTTGCGTAGATCTCTGATGTGTTCTTCGACTGTTTCAGATGTCAGCAGTATATCATCTACATAGCTTATGGTTGTTGCTTTTACTTCTTCAGACAGGTTTCGATCAAGCTCTCGTATCAACGCTGAACCAGCTGTTTTCAGGCCAAATGGGAGACGCACGAATGAATATGTATGCTGATCGAATAAAAACCCAGTTAATAAGCTTGTTTTCTCCTCCAGTGCAATATGGTGAAAACTTGCAGTGATGTCAAGATTTGAGAATACAGTCTTTCTTTTGAACCTTCTGAGGATCTCCTTTATGGGTGGCACTTGGTCAAATTCTGGTATGACCTTGGAATTCAAATTCCACAGGTCCAGGCATATCCTTACACTTCCGTCCTGTTTAAGTACAACTACCAGTGGGCTGACATAAGGTGTGGCCGTCTTTACAACGACGCCCGCCTCCAGCATCTCCTTGACCTTTAAATAATATTTCTCGGCTACAGGATAAGGCTTTTGTCTGAATGGTGTCCAGTCACTAACTTGGAACGCATATTGGAAGTTCTTGATCCGGCCAGGTCTCGAATCGAAGACTCCTTTATATTCAAATAGCAGTTCCCTTAACATTTGCTTATGCTCTGGACCAATTTTAGCTTCCTCTATCTTTTCTCTCAGGCATTCTTCGAATTGTGGTTCGAGGTCCTTTTCAATGTCTGCGGCCAGTGTTGCCAACTCTCCCTCGATGTCTTCTGTTGTCAATACTGCATCCCCAGTCATATCTCCGTATGTATGCCATACGTACTCTTCTGGTCTCTATTCACTGTGTTTTAATGAGAGCTCTAAATTTTCCTTTTACTCACTTGCACGAAACATAACAATGTCTTGTGAGAGATCTATTATGACCTTATATTCTCTTATGAAATCCATGCCAACAATGATGTTAAAAGGCAGCTTATTCACAAGTAGGAAGCTCTGTGAAAACGTAGAGTTCCCTATCTGTAAATCTAAATATACTTGGTATCTGCATATCATTACTTTATCTGGTATCACGCCTTTTATCTTCACGCTTGAAATAGGTATTTTCAATACGTGGATTTTACTTTGGATTTCATTATATAACGCCTGGGTAATTAGACATACCGTTGAGCCTGTGTCTAGAAGACTCCTTATCTTCATGCCTGCGATGTTTACAATTATAATGGGTAGTTCCCTTCTTACATTGACCGGCCCTTCATCTTGGTCTTCAATGAGTTCCTCAGGTTTAGCAATCCAGTTAACCACATTCACTGTATTCCACCCTGCATTTATCTCTCCTATTTGGTCATTTAATTTTGGTGGTCTTTTTCCATTAATCCATTCTTTGTGGAGTTCTTCTGTCTGTCTTCGTACTGCTGAAGTTCCAGACTCTTGGCTCCGTCATCATTCTTACAGATGTCGGGTGATCTTCTATTCTTAATCGCTTCATCCCAATGCACTTGCGATTTTCTATTGTCGTCTCCACGCTCCTCCATATATCTTAGTGATGCGTGATAACGTTCTTCTGCTTATTCGTCAAACCCGCGACTCTGTTCGTGGGATCTCCATTCTCGGTTATTCCCATTTCGGCCGTAATTTCTTCTGTTATCAGGCTGTTGGTCTCTTGTGTCGCGCTGATTCCAGGTTTTTCTTCCTCGGTATCCGCGGTTCGATCTTCCTCTGTATGCTGGCCTCCAATTCTCGTTTTCCCTTTCTTCTCGTTGCCAGTCCGACTTCTCCGATTCTGTGTTAGTAGACTTACTTTTAGTCTGCACCCTAGTCGATTCAGTTGGTGTACTAGTCACGTGGACTTGTTCCGAGTTCCAACTTTGCCTTGTGTGCTGCGCTGTGGTGAGATCGAGTTGTCTCAGCACTTCCTCCATTTCAGTCGCTGTCTTGGCGTTTACCGAGATTAATAGTCGTTGTACTTCATATGGCAATTGCTTGGCTATCGCTAAACACAGATCCGACTCTCTAGGGCCTTCATCAAGCTCCCGAAAACGGCATAATTGAGCTATGAAGAATTCAGCATATTTCGTTGGATTATTTGTACTATAGCGTCTGGAGTACAAGTCCAATCTGAGATTCTGTTGTATATTTGCATTCCAGTACCTGCTTAAAAATGCCTGGCGAAATTCGTCAACGGTGTCAAACGTATAACGAAAACTTCTAAACCATAAGGCGCATTCGGCCTCAGTCAGTTTTTCGATAGCTCTCAATCTACGCTCTGGCGGTACCTTCGCGTCATTCAAGTACTCAGAAACCTCTTTGAGCCAGAATTTGGGAGTCATATTTGAGTAACTCCCAGAATATTTTTTCGGTTTCTCGTCACTAGCCCTCACAACAGTGACTATCTGATTTTGTACAGCATTTTCATGTGGTGTGGACATAGCAATAGGTATACCAGGCGTGGTATACGGGCTGTCACTTGGCATGGCTGTATTCTTCGGAGTGGGCTGTATCTCTATATCTGCCCATCTATTTCTCCTATTTTCATCTATGCTTCCTTCATTGGATCTAGGATTTCGCAATATAGACTCCTCCTGTGCGATCATTCTAGTTTCCATTTGGCTGTGCCTGTTTTCCGCTCTTTCTAAACGAGCTAATACTTCTCGTTCTATTTTTTCCAAGCGATCCCGGTTTTTCTCTGCCATTGAATTTACTTTCTCCTTGTCATCCTTAAGGCTCTCTTTCATATGGGAAATTTCCCCTGCCAGACTTTGCCTTACCTCGGCAAGCGTTTTATCGCTGGCTTCAGTCTTCAAGCCCTCTCGAAGTTCCAATTCGTCTCGTAAGCCTGTAACCTCTTTCTGGATGTGACCATGCATATTGGAGATTTCGGTCCTTATTCTGGTAATTTCTCCCTGGTCCTCATCTTGCCTTTTATGAATTATTGCTAGATCGTTTTGAGTTTGTTCTAACTCTTTTTGAACCTTTCCAACCTGCATTTTCATGTTTGAAATTATTCCCTTATTTTCTTGAGCGGAAGTTTTTATTTCACTGATCTCCTTGCATTGATCAAGGATATTCTGATCCTGCTTCCTTAATGCTTCGTCTACAGCTTTTGCGTAGCCTGCCATACGATTATTCCATTTTCCGTCTCAGTCTTCGAGCCTTTGATCCACGGTCTGAGTGAACGTATTAAATTGCTCTTGCTGTCGCTTAGTATTCGCTTCGTTCTGATTTTGAATATCTTTAAGCTCTACGGACATATTGTTAAAGCTATCATTAATCTCGCGTTGTGATTCTCTGCACGCTTGAAGATTATTCTCGAGTTTTACCTCTATTGATTCAAAGCGTTTGTCATTATTTGCTTGCATCTCTGAAACCACGCTAACAATATTCTTAGTTACCTCTTGCTTAATAGATTCTTTAACATCATCAATTTTTTTATTCACCTCTAATAAGTTTGAATCTAACTGAGCGTTTACCGTACCCAACATCTGGCTTACCTCGGTTTGATTAGCCTCTAATCTAGTGTTCATTTCAGTTTGACTAGTCTCTAATCTAGTGTCCATTTCAGTTTGATTATTCTCTAACTGAGTATTTACTGTAGCCAACATCTGGCTCATTTCAGTTTGAATGGCATCCAATCTACCCGTTATTTCATCTTGAAATGCTTTAGCATCTTCCCTAATCTTGGCATGAGTAGCATCAAAATGTTCCTTTAACTCCGCGATACACTTGAGTACCCCCTCAATACCAGCCATCCTATATTTCTTATCTTGAGATTCAGGCAGGCCGTAGCTGAGCATGCTGGCGCGTTATATTGGGAAAAAGAATCCCGATGTCGCGACAACAACAACATTCATATTACACGGTGCTGTAACTACCTATGGAATGGGTTTAGACCCTCGTACCCGTCTGACAACAGTGTCTAATGTTTGAGTATCACCTAAAAAGACTCACAATCGCTCAAACACAGTTTGAGGAAAAAATACTATTACGGTTTTTCCCATGGAAAAAATACTATTATTATGGGGTTTTCTGAATCCCATAAGCCATCTCGTCTCTGGGCGCCATGATAATGTAAAGGTAGGACCTACCATGCTTTATTAATGGGAAAGACACGCACACCTATGGTGACCTGTGTTTTAAACTGGCCCCATGTATCAGCGTCATGATAAATAAGTAGGTGGGTGCTCAATGCTAACGGGTTACATTTAAGCATGTCTTATGGAGGATTATGAACATTTATTTTAACGTGAAGGTTTATTAACAAATGGGACGCGGCCTTTTCCTAATATATCCTAATTTTTCTGCTGTACTTGCCTCTAACATTAATATCTTGGCCGACTTTTAGAGTACCTGTGACTCAATCCTAGTACAATAACATGTCCTCCATGTACCCAATCGTCATCATATAGAACATGTGTTCGTATCCCAGCTAACTCACGGTCTTTCGAGGTATGGGACGTTCATGCCCACCATACGATCACATGCTCAGGATTTGAGTCTGCCAGGTGACTACTCTACTTGAAAGAAACAACATATTCCTAAATATAACATTTAATGATAGAAAATCATGGCTATACAACATAAAACACAAACAAAGGATAGTTTACATTTACTTCCCACAACAGAAATCAAAGTTATTTGTGAGTCTCTCCTCTCTCCTCCGCACTCAAGTCTATTCCTAGCATCCTATTATTGATACTCTCTGATATTTGCGAGTGTCCATATTTCTTCACGTGGCACAATTTAACACCAACTGGAATATCACAACACAATAATCACAATTTTCCTTTACATGACATTAATCTGCAATTATTAAACATTTATCCATTTTACACGGGGCATTTACCTTCAGTTACATTAATTCATTATCTTATGCCTTAATTAATAAGTGTTGTGTCGTGCAACTCGTATTCTTTTTCCCATCAATTTGAAACGCTGAAGTGGTACGTTTTCCCTTCCAAAATACACATGGATAGAAATGTTTATAGCTTCACCATACAACGGTTTTCTGGGTCTGGTCAAAACATTATCGTTACAAACGTGTCATGTTATTGAAATTACTTTACCCGTATGAATAAATTAGTATAAACTGGGCAAAATACACTTTACAAAGATGCCTATATTCATTTGGTGCAGTATTCCTCCTCAGAGAATAACTTGGCCAAATATTATCCGATCACAGCGATCCAACATGGTATGTGTGTGGAAATAAAGCATTTAATTCAATTGGCATCATCACATCAATCATATCTTAATTACTTTTCGAAATATCGAGATTCTTCAGTGTCCCACTACGCTTTTAAAATAAAAGGATCAGGTCAACGGACCTCCTTTCCAAGCGGACAATAAATTAGTTTCGGCTGACTGAGAAAGATGGCCACCGGTCTCTTGGCCTTCATGCCACCCCATCTGGCTCCCCACAATGTCAAGTTTGTTTACTGGTGCAGTATGCTGGAGGTACCCTGAGTGTTGTCCCTAGTAATTGAGTCATTCTAATTATTTAACAAATACATTTAGAGTACAATGGGCTCAACTCGGCTCCTAATTAATATTCATGGCAGGGGATGGATCATGTATAGCTATGTCGTTCTGTGGCGACATTAGTGGCTATGGCGCGCAACTCGAGTGAGTATCCAAGTTCTCTCACCGGTGCAGCTGCCTATAATAAGGAAATCGGCGTTTCCTATACGACGAACCATTAGTCTTACCTCTAAGGGCAGATCAATTAATACATGGGCTCACACAGGGTCTCGTACAGTTATCCCTGCTGGCACAATTCTGCAAGAGGTGGATACAGACAATCTCCGTCTCACTTTGCTGCAATAAATACAAGTATGCTCTAAGGCGATACTATCTCGTAGATTAGCCTACTTTTCGCCTAACGCGCAAGCTATGTTTAGATGATCCCCGCAACTTATTGACGTACATCTCTTGATTCTACGTTACTTGCTCGCTGTACGCGGCTCAAACAACACTTCTTATAGATGACTCAATTATTAAAGCACTCGCGTCCTCTCTGCAATTACTCTTAAGCCAAAGCTTACATTAACTACCTTAATGATTCTCAAATACAATCCTGTAGAATTAACCATATTAAATATTCATTCAACAATTCAATGACACTGAAAAACTCTCATTATCTCGATATATTACGTTACTTTCTTACTGTTTACAATAATACAGTATTTTTTACGTTAGACATGACACACTTTGCACGTACTCTAGGCCTGACATGCCTATTATTTTATTTATTACTGTTACCGACCCCAGATTAGTATTATTATTATTATTATTATTATTATTATTATTATTATTTAACGTTACCGTTACTTTCATCAATATCTTAGGCCTAAATGGCCGTAAACAAATCATCCTCCAAGCCATATTTTTCCACAATACGAGGGATGTAAGCTCGTACATAAATGAATGTTACTTCTTGGTCTTAGAGTGATGCTTCGTTGTATGGTGAACTATTTAATCATATCAACATATGAAATTTGTACTCACTTTTCATTTTTGCTGGGTTAATCCAGCACGCCAGCCACGAACCTATCATGATGCTTGGTTTAAGCCATCATGAGATTTATCACACGAGACATGGTATACACTTCACACATGATAATCATATTTTCATTAGTGGCTTTTCTCACTTTGACACAATACATATTATTTTACCATACACATGAACACTTTTAAAAATCACTGTAATTTAACTTATATACAATTCCCGCACTATTTCACATGTGGATCCTTAATTGGACTCCTACTAACGCCTGACCTCAGAGATACGATGCAGCTAACTTCTGACAACCGCTGGTCTCCGTGAAAGTCTATCCTGCGTGTGCGTTCGTTCGAATCCCGTCACCTACAGTTCATATCAGCTCTACTGCAATTCTGAACAGTCCTCTGTCACGACTATTTGTGACGCCTTCCAGGCTCCCATAACTGTAGTGATCCTGGCAATAGTGTGTCATTCTTAACTATGACAACACCTCCTGGTATGTTCACTGTCCATAAACATCCTAAATTATCCCTACGCTGTATAGAATTTATACTTGCGTATGTTGTTGGTTAAATATCTGCTGTAGACTACATCTTACACGATGCATAATTACTAAGGTGAAGTTGCATGATGCGCTTCCATTGTTCTCCAAATATACTTGAGAGTCGATACTTTATAAATTCGCGCACTTGGCAGCGTGTGAATTCACGTGTTGAGTCAAGACGAACTGAAGACGAACTAACTCTCCTGCGAAGCTTCCCCCTATATAAAGCTTTCTTGTGAAACATAGTCCACTGGACACTCAGGAGCGACTACCTTCCTGGAATAATACATTTCCAGACAAAGTGAAGTATATTCCTCGTTTGTCTAGGTGTGGAGGTCCCAAAATCATTCGCGTGCAAGCGATCGCTTCGGCCAATTAATTGCCTTATACCATGTCGTCATAACGCTATCCTGGTACTTCCCCTCCTGCTGGTCTCCAAAACCTTCCTCTCGAGCGGAAGCAGTGTGTTCAGAGGCTTATTTATAGATGTAGGCTTTAATTTAGGCGTGCGAACCCTCCTAAAGTATCTTTCCTAGAATATATTCACCTGGGTGTAGATTTTATTTCATTTCAATGCTCCAATTGGCTGTAATCAATTAATTTCCGTGGGCGGCTACCCCCTCTCTAGTCTCAGGCCTTGTGAACTGGTGAATCCCAGAGTCATTAATCTTGAGCTGTTCGTGTGGTTCAGACGAAAATGAGTTCCCTGGCGTCACTTAAATACGCCCCTTCGCTAGCTCCGATCTGTCAACTGTCAAGCTGGTTTGCTTTCATTCATTCTGCTTCTAAAACGTACATAGGCCTGGATTTTCTTGTAATTATCCACCTTAAAAAGCTATGATATGCCCATTCTAGCCGTGAAATCCTGCTATTATGATTATATGCAGATATAACTCATTGCTCTTCGGGTTCCCTGTAGCTGTTCCCCCTCAGAGATCAATGGTTCGATTCTGGGCAGAATCATGGGCCTGGTCTTCTTTGATAAGACCCGAGTTCGATGCCAGACTGCTGTGTCTAATTGGGCACATCACAAGCCGAAATATGGCGCCAAGGGTAAATCTGACCCGTACGTAAAAAATATAGAAATAACTTGGATGTTTACAAGGTGATAATAATAATAATATCGTATGGCCTCGGAAGCCGGGTGCAAGCTTTGTTATTTGACACCCAAAGGGTAGCTTGCATGTCGAATGAAAGTCAAGGAGGTTAGATGTTAGATATCTAAGCTCCTTGAACACTATTGCGCTTTCTAGTAGAGAACTGAGGAACTTTGTGTTGGCGGAAACTCCCGAGATTAATTTTGCCATTATAAACTCGGCCTACTGAATACAAATGGGTTCTTTGACATGCCAACATCGTATGACATGCGTATCGTATTTTTGCCGCCTTTCAAAAATCACTTACCACGGCCAGGAGCGAACCTGCAATCTTGGGGTTAGTAGACCGACACGATATCCACTCACCTACCG
Source organism: Meconema thalassinum (assembly GCA_946902985.2). Lineage (NCBI taxonomy): Eukaryota > Metazoa > Arthropoda > Insecta > Orthoptera > Tettigoniidae > Meconema > Meconema thalassinum. The sequence goes on from OX336390.1 coordinate 34,109,455, forward strand.
TGGCAAGCTTGTTCACAAGGTAATGGCCATGTTACTCATGACAATGTTGCCAACATGATTCTTTGCCTGCTGATAGGTCCATTCTTTAAATGCATGTATCTTCCATACTATCTATTGGATTTCAACCAAATTGGGTATGTGATTTGCGCACCAGAGCATATATGAATATGCGTTTTTTACTGTCAACAGGGCTGCCAACAGTTGTAAAATTCACTCTACCTGTATAAATTCTTATCATAATCTCAATATATCAGAAATTATGCAGGCCAATAGTTTTAAACTTTGCATACATATAGTACCTCTAGGACTAATAATTGAAAAGAGAAATAGAAATAGAAAAGGATTACCAACATTCATGGATCCGGAGAAAGCTTTTGAGAACGTGAATTGGAATATACTGATCAAGTTGCTAAAGAAAGTGGGGGTCTCTTATAGAGATAGAAGAATAATACATAGTTCGTATAAGAGTGAAAGAGGAATAATAAGATCTGGCAATAACCAAGAAGAGGTTGAAATAAAAAAGGAGTACGTCAAGGAAGCTCGCTATCTCCTTACTTATTTAATTTGTATATCCAGGACGCCATAAATAGGATAAGAGAAGAGATTCAAGTTGGAGTAAATATGCGTGGAGAAAAGATTGACATGCTCCGATTCGCAGATGACATTGCTTTAACAACAGATAATGAAGATGATCTTCAACAGATACTTCATGTAATGAATACCATCCATAAAATCGAATTTAGCATGAAGATGAATAAAAATCAAACAAAAATACTCGTATACAGTCAGAACCAGGAAGATCATAGAAGAGCACCAGCAATTTATATCGAGAATTATTCGAATACAACATGTGAAGGAATATACGTATCTGGGACGCTTGATAACGTATGATGGAACCAGCAAACGAGAAATTCGGAGTAGGATTATTCAGACAAAGAACGCCTTTCATAGATAGAAGAATCTCTTCACATCCAGAAGTATAGACCTAAAAATAAGGAAAAGACTGTTGAAGACATACGTGTGGAGTGTGGCTTTGCATCTTGATTGATTTTGAGGCTTGGTGCTGGAGAAGAATGCTCAAGATCAGTTGGACAGAACATATGACAAATGAAGAGGTGTTCAGAAGAGCAGGAAAAAGTAGAAGGATTATGAAGAGTCTGAAAACAAAAAGAGCGAATATGTTGAGACATATTCTCAGACATAATAGCCTGCTAACAAGAGTCATCGAAGGGATGTTAGAAGGGAAAACACAAGAGGAAGACCACCACTTGCATACATCACACAGTTAATGACAGACACGAACACAAAATCATATCACGAATTGAAGAGGATGGCGGAGAATAGAGAAGATTGGCGAGTTGCTGCAAACCATCCCCAGGGCTGTTAACTTAAGACAGAGAGTGTACAGCTGTTGCACTGTCTTCGCACAAACGTTAGAACATAAAGGTTCCTTTCATTTATTTACCATAACTTTTGGATTTCAATTTCCCTTAATGCATTTTCAAAAATTCAACATGTTAAAAAAATTACGAGCTTTACAGCAGTCGCATATGATGTGTAACATATTATCCTACTATGTGTCTGCCAAGAGCGCAAATCCCTTGTTAACAATGAACTCTGTTGGTCATTGAAATGACTACATGTAAAACTCCAGTGCCAAATCCTGACCGGTTGGCATGCGCGAAGTGCGTCGAGGTACCATGATTTATTGTAGGAATATCTCTAATGAGGCCTCCAAACCTTGAAGTAAACCGTATGCGATATACATTCCACAGAAAAAATATGAAGATTTAACAAATCATAATTGTTTTCAGCAAATATGATATAATGGATATTTTCACACCAAATAATGACAACTTGAAGATGATTTATTGAAGGAATATCTTTAATGAACCCTCCAAACCTTGAAGTAAACCGTATGCTATATATTCCAAATAGCCACATGGCCGACACAACGTTGTGGTACTAATCTCCACAACCGCGCATGCTCATTGTTTCCTCTTACACATTTCCGTCCAATTTCCGGCCCTTTTCCGTCCCTTTCACAAAATCACTCCCAAAAAAATATCCAGCAACCGAGTGGAAACATGATACACATCTAAAGTAGCAATAAAAGTTGTTCACCTCGAAGAGAGACATCCAATGACATAAAGCTCGACACCCCTGCACCACCCCGGGGGAGGTAAGGGAAGGGAGGGGGGGGGGGGTGACTTAAAAATCTTAAATAGGAACCCCCATTTTTTATTGCAGATTTGGATTCTCCTTAAAGAATAATAAATATAAATAAATAATAAATATGTAACTTTTGTATGAAACATTTTTCTCGTTTCATGTTAGATGGCGTTGTAATCGACAATCTCCTTGTAACCAAGCACCACGAGATAGTGAGAGGCAAGGGAACACACAGTAATCAAGCACCCCGAGATAGTGATAGGCAAGGGGACTCACAGTAATAAAGCACACCGAGATAGTGAAAGGCAAGGGGACTCACAGTAATCAAGCAACCCGAGATAGTGTGAGGCAAGGGGACTCACAGTAATCAAGCAACCAGAGATAGTGAAAGGCAAGGGGAATCACAGTAATCAAGCACCCAGAGATAGTGAGAGGCAAGGGGACTCACAGTAATCAAGCACCCCGAGATAGTGAAAAGCAATGAGACTCACAGTAACCAAGCACCCCGAGATAGTGAGAGGCAAGTGGACTCACAGTAATCAAGCACCCTGAGATAGTGAGAGGCAAGGGGACTCACAGTAATCAACCACCCAGAGATAGTGAGAGGCAAGGGGACTCACAGTAATCAAGCACCCCGAGATAGTGAGAGGAAAGGGAACTCACAGTAATCAAGCACCCCGAGATAGTGAGAGCCAATGAGACTCACTGTAACCAAGCACCCCGAGATAGTGAGAGGCAAGGGGACCCACAGTAACCAAGCACCACGAGATAGTGAGAGGCAAGGGGACTCACAGTATCCAAGCACCCCGAGATAGTGAGAGGCAAGGGGACTCACAGTAATCAAGCACCCCGAGATAGTGAGAGGCAAGGGGACTCACAGTTTCCAAGCACCCCTAGATAGTGAAAGGCAAGGGGACTCACAGTAATCAAGCACCCAGAGATAGTGAAAGGCAAGGGGAATCACAGTAATCAAGCACCCAGAGATAGGGAGAAGCAAGGGGACTCACAGTAATCAAGCACCCAGATATACTGGAAGACAAGGGGACTCACAGTAATCAAGCACCCAGAGATAGTGAGAGGCAAGGGGACTCACAGTAATCAAGCACCCCGAGATAGTGAGAGGCAAGGGGACTCACAGTAATCAAGCACCCCGAGATAGTGAGAGGAAAGGGAACTCACAGTAATCAAGCACCCGGAGATAGTGACAGGCAATGAGACTCACAGTAACCAAGCACCCCGAGATAGTGAGAGGCAAGGGAACTCACAGTATTCAAGCACCCAGAGATAGTGAGAGGCAAGGGGACTCACAGTAATCAAGCACCCAGAGATAGTGAGAGGCAAGGGGACTCACAGTAATCAAGCACCCAGAGATAGTGAGAGGCAAGGGGACTCACAGTAATCAAGCACCCAATATAGTGAGAGGCAAGGGGACTCACAGTAATCAAGAACCCAAAGATAGTGAGAGGCAAGGGGAATCACAGTAATCAAGCACCCAGAGATAGTGAAAGGCAAGGGGACACACAGTAATCAAGCACCCCGAGATAGTGAGAGGCAAGGGGACTCACAGTAATCAAGCACCCCGAGATAGTGAGAGCCAATGAGACTCACTGTAACCAAGCACCCCGAGATAGTGAGAGGCAATGAGACTCACAGTAACCAGGCACCCCGAGATAGTGAGAGGCAAGGGAACTCACAGTAACCAAGCATCACGATATAGTGAGAGGCAAGGGGACTCACAGTAATCAAGCTCCCCAAGACAGTGAGAGGCAAGGGGACTCACAGTAATCAAGCACCCAGAGATAGTGAAAGGCCAGGGGGTTCACAGTAATCAAGCACCACGAGATAGTGAGAGGCAAGGGGACTCACAGTATCCAAGCTCCCCGAGATAGTGAGAGGCAAGGGGACTCACAGTAATCAAGCACCCCGAGATAGTGAAAGGCAAGGGGACTCACAGTAATCAAGCACCCAGAGATAGTGAAAGGCAAGGGGACTCACAGTAATCAAGCACCCAGAGATAGTGAAAGGCAAGGGGAATCACAGTAATCAAGCACCCAGAGATAGTGAGAGGCAAGGGGACTCACAGTAATCAAGCACCCAGATATAGTGGAAGGCAAGGGGACTCACAGTAATCAAGCACTCCGAGATAGTGAAAGGCAAGGGGACTCACAGTAATCAAGCACCCCGAGATAGTGAAAGGCAAGGGGACTCACAGTAATCAAGCACCCCGAGATAGTGAGAGGAAAGGGAACTCACAGTAATCAAGCACCCCGAGATAGTGAGAGCCAATGAGACTCACTGTAACCAAGCACCCCGAGATAGTGAAAGGCAAGGGGACCCACAGTAACCAAGCACCACGAGATAGTGAGAGGCAAGGGGACTCACAATATCCAATCACCCCTAAATAGTGAGAGGCAAGGGGACTCAGTAATCAAGCACCCCGAGATAGTGAGAGGCAAGGGGACTCACAGTATCCAAGCACCCCGAGATAGTGAGAGGCAAGTGGACTCACAGTAATCAAGCACCCTGAGATAGTGAGAGGCAAGGGGACTCACAGTAATCAAGCACCCAGAGATAGTGAGAGGCAAGGGGACTCACAGTAATCAAGCACCCCGAGATAGTGAGAGGAAAGGGAACTCCCAGTAATCAAGCACCCCGAGATATTGAGAGCCAATGAGACTCACTGTAACCAAGCACCCCGAGATAGTGAGAGGCAAGGGGACCCACAGTAACCAAGCACCACGAGATAGTGAGAGGCAAGGGGACTCACAGTATCCAAGCACCCCTAGATCGTGAGAGGCAAGGGGACTCACAGTAATCAAACACCCCGAGATAGTGAGAGGCAAGGGGACTCACAGTATCCAAGCACCCCTAGATAGTGAAAGGCAAGGGGACTCACAGTAATCAAGCACCCAGAGATAGTGAAAGGCAAGGGGAATCACAGTAATCAAGCACCCAGAGATAGTGAGAAGCAAGGGGACTCACAGTAATCAAGCACCCAAATATACTGGAAGACAAGGGGACTCACAGTAATCAAGCACCCAGAGATAGTGAGAGGCAAGGGGACTCACAGTAATCAAGCACCCCGAGATAGTGAGAGGCAAGGGGACTCACAGTAATCAAGCACCCCGAGATAGTGAGAGGAAAGGGAACTCACAGTAATCAAGCACCCGGAGATAGTGACAGGCAATGAGACTCACAGTAACCAAGCACCCCGAGATAGTGAGAGGCAAGGGAACTCACAGTATTTAAGCACCCAGAGATAGTGAGAGGCAAGGGGACTCACAGTAATCAAGCACCCAGAGATAGTGAGAGGCAAGGGGACTCACAGTAATCAAGCACCCAGAGATAGTGAGAGGCAAGGGGACTCACAGTAATCAAGCACCCCAATATAGTGAGAGGCAAGGGGACTCACAGTAATCAAGAACCCAAAGATAGTGAGAGGCAAGGGGAATCACAGTAATCAAGCACCCAGAGATAGTGAAAGGCAAGGGGACACACAGTAATCAAGCACCCCGAGATAGTGAGAGGCAAGGGGACTCACAGTAATCAAGCACCCAGAGATAGTGAGAGGCAAGGGGACTCACAGTAATCAAGCACCCCGAGATAGTGAGAGGAAAGGGAACTCACAGTAACCAAACACCCCGAGATAGTGAGAGGCAATGAGACTCACAGTAACCAGGCACCCCGAGATAGTGAGAGGCAAGGGAACTCACAGTATCCAAGCATCACGATATAGTGAGAGGCAAGGGGACTCACAGTAATCAAGCTCCCCAAGACAGTGAGAGGCAAGGGGACTCACAGTAATCAAGCACCCAGAGATAGTGAGAGGCAAGGGGACTCACAGTAATCAAGCACCCCGAGATAGTGAGAGGCAAGGGGACTCACAGTAATCAAGCACCCCGAGATAGTGAGAGGAAAGGGAACTCACAGTAATCAAGCACCCGGAGATAGTGACAGGCAATGAGACTCACAGTAACCAAGCACCTCGAGATAGTAAGAGGCAAGGGAACTCACAGTATTCAAGCACCCAGAGATAGTGAGAGGCAAGGGGACTCACAGTAATCAAGCACCCAGAGATAGTGAGAGGCAAGGGGACTCACAGTAATCAAGCACCCAGAGATAGTGAGAGGCAAGGGGACTCACAGTAATCAAGCACCCCAATATAGTGAGAGGCAAGGGGACTCACAGTAATCAAGAACCCAAAGATAGTGAGAGGCAAGGGGAATCACAATAATCAAGCACCCAGAGATAGTGAAAGGCAAGGGGACACACAGTAATCAAGCACCCCGAGATAGTGAGAGGCAAGGGGACTCACAGTAATCAAGCACCCAGAGATAGTGAGAGGCAAGGGGACTCACAGTAATCAAGCACCCCGAGATAGTGAGAGGAAAGGGAACTCACAGTAACCGAACACCCCGAGATAGTGAGAGGCAATGAGGCTCACAGTAACCAGGCACCCCGAGATAGTGAGAGGCAAGGGAACTCACAGTAACCAAGCATCACGATATAGTGAGAGGCAAGGGGACTCAGAGTAATCAAGCTCCCCAAGACAGTGAGAGGCAAGGGGACTCACAGTAATCAAGCACCCAGAGATAGTGAAAGGCCAGGGGGTTCACAGTAATCAAGCACCACGAGATAGTGAGAGGCAAGGGGACTCACAGTATCCAAGCACCCCGAGATAGTGAGAGGCAAGGGGACTCACAGTAATCAAGCACCCCGAGATAGTGAAAGGCAAGGGGACTCACAGTAATCAAGCACCCAGAGATAGTGAAAGGCAAGGGGACTCACAGTAATCAAGCACCCAGAGATAGTGAAAGGCAAGGGGAATCACAGTAATCAAGCACCCAGAGATAGTGAGAGGCAAGGGGACTCACAGTATTCAAGCACCCAGATATAGTGGAAGGCAATGGGACTCACAGTATCCAAGCACCCCGAGATAGTGAGAGGCAAGGGGACTCACAGTAATCAACCACCCCGAGATAGTGAAAGGCAAGGGGACTCACAGTAATCAAGCACCCCGAGATAGTGGAAGGCAAGGGGACTCACAGTAATCAAGCACTCCGAGATAGTGAAAGGCAAGGGGACTCACAGTAATCAAGCACCCCGAGATAGTGAAAGGCAAGGGGACTCACAGTAATCAAGCACCCAGAGATAGTGAAAGGCAAGGGGAATCACAGTAATCAAGCACCCCGAGATAGTGAGAGGCAAGGGGACTCACAGTAATCAAGCACCCAGAGATAGTGAGAGGCAAGGGGACTCACAGTAATCAAGCACCCAGAGATAGTGAAAGGCAAGGGGAATCACAGTAATCAAGCACCCAGATATAGTGGAAGGCAAGGGGACTCACAGTAATCAAGCACCCAGAGATAGTGAGAGGCAAGGGGAATCACCAAAATCAAGCACCCTGAAAGGAACAAATTTCTACTAGCCTACGTCCACTTCATTTTTCCTGGGTAACTCTAAAATTAGTCTAAGAATGCATTGCGGGAGGGCTGACGGTGTCACATGATAGCATTTTCAAAAGTATCATAATATTTACTTTGATATTCCTAAACTGAAGTGCTTTTTTTTTTTGAGATGTTACCATTTTCCAACAATTTTCAACTCATTTTCATTTTTGTCGATTACAGTGGGAACAAGAAGTTCCATGAAGAACTATACAGCCTACTTTTCATGCCAATGATTATTCTACAGTATATGAACCTATCTAGAATAATGACGAAATTAAGTTGGTAATATCGAAATTTCTAATTAGTTCGAAGTACTGTATACCTGGTATAATGTAGCCTAATAGGGCACCACAGTTGGCAGCCCTGATGACTGAATATATTCTTAGTTCCATCTCTTTAGGTACAGAATACAATATTTGGTTGAAGTCCAATGAATAGCATGGACGTTACATGCAGTTAAACATTGGATCTAACAGCGCGCGTAAAATCATGTTGGGAACAATGTCATGCATGCATTGGTCAGAAATAATCTGAAATAATATGATCTATTGTTGTGCCAATTTTGAATGAAATCCATTAGTTAGTATAGAAGTTACATGCATTTTAAAATTGGACCTATCAGCAGGCTTAGAATCATGTTGGTAGCACTGACGTATATAAGTTACTCCAAATTAATATAGAATGTCAGGTACTATACGTGTGCATAGTTTAAAGCTGTCGGCTTGCATACTTTCTGATATATTGGTATTTTGATAAAATAAATTAGGAGCATTTATTAACAGTTGGCAGCCCCGGTGGGTCATAAGAATACACTCAGTCATACGAAATTTAGTTGAATTCCAATTGATAGTGTAGATGTTATATGCATTTAAAAATTGGACCTATCAGCAGGCTTATAATCATTTTGGCAACACTGCCTTGTATGGACTCCTGGAAATTAAACTGCAATATTATTATCTATACGAGTGCCAATTTTGAAATAGCTCCCATTCATACCTTCCAAGATATACATCATGGAGCTCAAATTTCAATTGCGATTTTTTAGCAGTTGGTAGCACTGACATCATTTTCAAATATGGCTGTGAGATATTCAGGTATAGATCTTTAATCCTACCAAATTTTGTTTCGATTGCTCCAGCCGTTTAGGAGTTGATAGGGGGGGACACACACAGCCAGACAGACAGAAGGACAGACAGACAGACAGACGCACATTTGCCCATCTCATAAGTCTACTTTTTCCTCATTTTTGCAAAATGTGAAAATTAGGCTAAAAAATCATACCAATGTTACATATTTTCATTACGGAAAATCCAAATCTGCAATAAAAAGTAGGGGTTCCTTTTTAAGATTTGAAAGTCTCCTCCCCTCCCGCCCCACGGGGTGGTGCAGGGGGGTCAAGCTTTATGTTAATGGATGTCCCTCTTCAAGGTGAACAACTTTTATTGCAACTTATCATCAATCTGATTTGTATTTTTCCAAATATTTCGAAAAACAGATATGATATAATTATACGCTAGCCACGCGTCTTGGTGAGGTGAAAACTGAAGAGCCCATTTGTACACTGGGGCGAAACGCTGGCAATTTGTTTGAGCTAGCCGGGACATTTTATCATATTTTTTTAAATATATTAGCTCAAACGGACATAATTACAACATGTTTTAATTCGAGAACATTCGATTCTACGCACTGTATAAACAAAATTTGGCAAAAATCCACAGAATATCATGAAAGTTACATTCAGTTAAACATGAAACCTATAAGCATACGTAGAATTTAGTTTGATACACACACATACAGGCGGAAGGACAGACACACACTCCCATATTTGCGCAGATTGATCTCATAAGTCCACTTTTTCATATTTTTACAAAATTCGAAAACCAGGCTAAAACCAGAGGCTCCGTGATTTATGACCACGAGATTAAATGCTCACACTACAGTTTTAAGTGCTTGATGGTGCGACTTATTCTATACATCATAGATATCGGACATTCCTGGAGCAGTAGCCTACCCTAAGGCACGAAGGTGATTTTCTTGCTTACTTCGTTTTAGAAGTTATCTTAGATAAATACGGTATAAGAGCCCGACGAGTAAAATTGTCAATTTTATTTTACAGGCTTTACTGGGTTTTATCAAAGAGAAACGCTCAGGAGTTTTCACAGATGTTTCCTGGCAATGCGCAGGCGTTCTGATAAGTGAGACGTACGTCCTTACAGCTGCTCACTGCGCAACAGATCCTTACAAGTAAGATATACTTCCTGTATTACTATTTCTTAGAATATCTGAGGCCTAGGAATGGTTTATTACATCAAGTTTTGTTGTGATTGGGACAATGAACTGCGATATACGCTCACTTGAGTATAGACCTCGTGCGCATGGATGTTGCTGCGCTCTGGCGGCAAGTCGTTCGAATAGTCCATGTGGCGCTTGTCATTGAAGTGAAGCAACGTGATTACCAGCAGGGACGGATTTACATATCTGCCGCCCCTAGGCACATTCTGACACCCCGCCTCCCCCCTTCCACGTTGGTCGTCCAGGGGTGGGGGTGGCACCTGAGAGTGATCCTTAACTCACGCACGCACAGAAATGCAGCCGACCGGCTAATGAATCATCTAATTCATCGGCCGGTTGGCTTTATTTGTGTCCGAGTAAGGGTAAGCCCCACTGGACGACTGAGTATAGGATAAATCTTGCACGTCATTTTAATTTTAGACATTATTGATTGTATATAAAGCAGATTGATTATAAAAAACATAATCTAAATTGTGGGGTTGATGTTAATAAAAACTAAAAGTTATTGATCTAAGATTGATTTAATTACATAAGAATTAAGAATATTCTTACAAACTGGCATATTTCCAATAGGCTAAATTTACTCAATAGAAAAGTTTCCTTTACACTTTGATAAAGTTTAAAAGTGATTGTTAAGTCTTTGTATCAGCTACAATAAATGATACATCAAGTCTATTAAGGATTTTACAATTTTTTAAAACATAATTCAATGTTCATAATTAAGAACAAAATTAGATGTTAAAAACTAGCAAATCGATACACATATCTTTTGCATCAATACAGTACATCGGCACCAGCGGCGTTTTTTATTTACATAGACTTTCTCCTGGATTTCATAATTGAGAACTCCTCTATTAGATCTTCAACTTTCATCTTGTCACTGTTCAAAAGTTCAGCCTCGATGTGTAGAATAGCCAACGACTTTAATTTGTCTTCATTCATCCTTGATCTAAGACCAGACTTTATTCTTTGTAAGACAGAAAATGAACGTTCCGCTGTGCAGTTGGAAACGGCTGTGCACAAATACATACGAAGAGCTATATCAATGTTGGGGAATGTTGATTGGAGTTGTTTTTCTCCAATATATTTCATCATGACGAGTGGGTTGTTTCTAATTCCACTACTCTTCAACAGACAAGAAAAATGTACACATTCATTTGAAAATGACTTTTCTAGATCATTGGCATACAATGACTGAAGTTTGTTTGCACGCTCTATTATTGTTTCAGTTGAGGAGGACAGATCGTTAAAAACTGAAAACTTGTCTGCTATTTCACCATATGCGTTTTTCCGTTTCTGCAACTCAGTTTTTATTTGGTCGAGAACTACATAAAATGTCGCAACTCTAAATTTGTCACGTCCTTCAAGAAGTATTTCAGTTTCTTTGTTTACGTCAGCCTGGAATTTTCTCTTTTTTTGACGTTTGTAGCAAGTCTCATAGTCCAAATCACATAGTTTTTTAGCCCTTTCTTCATATACGGCAAACATGTCCCGGAGAGAATCAATAAAAAGGACTAAAGAATCATACAGTCTCACAACTCTTTCTATGGACGTTTCTATTTTCTGAAGAGTTTGGCTGACTTGTTCAAACCTGTCCAATATATCACTCCAAAGTTCCATCATGAATACCGTTTCCAGCCTATTCAATGATCTCAAAAGTCCCGTGGCTTCACTTCTTACCAACGGCTTCTCATTAGTGTTCTCTTCATAGTCCTTTAAAGCCAGCATAACACCGTCTAAGTTTTCACAGAGCCCTTTACATGCACTTTCACGAGCACTCCATCTTGTTTCAGACAAACCCTTAAGAGTTTTACTTTCAGGTTGACTAAAGGTAATTAGAATTTCCCATCTCTTAGTAGATGCAACAAAAAAGTTGTAAACGTTTTGTATAAGGTTAAAGAAAGCACATGCTTCTGGACAACAGCTTGCAGCACACGTACCTACAAGGTTAAGTGAATGTGCCGAACAAGGAACAAGCAGTGCTTTGGGATTTTCATCCTTTATTCTAGCTTGTAAGCCACTATACACGCCTGACATGTTGCTAGCATTATCGTATGATTGCCCTCTACAGTCGGATAGATCAATGGCATTTGATCTTAAAACAGCCATAACAGCATTGGCTAAGTCTTCGGATTTGTGCCCAGTATTCGACAAAAACATGAGAAAGCGTTCAACAGGATTGCCATTTTCTTGTACAAACCTCAAAACAAATGAAAGCTGATCAGTGTGACTTATGCCAGGCGTTGAATCCACTATTATGGAGTAATACTTCGCTTGTTTCACTTCACTGATTATGATATCTCTAACTTTAGAGGCTAACAGTACAATTACCTCATTGCAAATAAATGAAGACAGATAGGACGTTTTCCCTGAACCTGGATTACCAAATTTACGTATGTGTTCAGCGAGAAAAGGATCGAATTCCCCTACTAATTCCAGTGACATCATGTACTCCCCATTGTGTAGAGACCCGAATGTTTCATCAGCTCCTCGAAACGGACGTCCTCGGCTTGCCAGCTTTTTCACCACAGCGAACACTCTTTCCAAAACGTGTTTCCAATACTTCCTTTCAGTTTCGACGATGGAATCGTATTGACTGTCTACCGTTCCAATTCTTATCTTGCGGGTCAAAAGTGCCAGTTCAGAATTGATGTGTTCTTGTGAGCTTACATGTGCAGACAAAATCGCTCCAATATTTTTCCAATCCGAAACACCTTCACTGGCTAGTTTAGAACACGTCTTTTGAAAGCCAAATAATCTGCAGGAAGCGCAAAATACCGAACCTGTACCTTTTGAATACACCAAGTAATCTCTTGAAATGAGTTCTCCATTTTGTAATTTCCTACTAAAGATTTGTTTATTTAAATATCTGGTTTTATTGCCAAAATCCCTTTTTGAGTTTTTAAAATCACAGTCTTTATACTGATTGATTCCTCTGTGTAATAATACTTCGATTGTGGTGTCATTTATTTTCCACTCAATGGGGTCGTCACTAACAGTAAAATTTATATCAGTTTGTTGTGAAACGGAATCATTTGAACTTTCACTTATTTGTGTACTGTCGGAACTACGTTCGTTATCACCACTCAATATAAAATGATGCGTTTCAGGGGCACTTGTTGCTTGATCATTATTTTCATTGTTTGAACCACTTTCGATGAAATTGTAGTGTTCCCAAGATGAGCAGCCTTCTCCACTCAGTCCACTCTCGTTGGATTTTTCAAGAGGTTTAAAAAAACTGTCAACCGTCATATTTTTCAAAAAGTTAGTTTCTTTTTCACGTTTCTCACTTGCGATTTTGCGGTAACCTGAACAACTAAGCTTCCGACGTTTTTCACTCATTGGTACTTTTAGTTCAACATTATAAAAAAATACAATTATAACACACTTTATCTAAGCAATGTGGCAATGTGAACGACTTGGTAAGGATAACAACTGAGCGTGAAGACGTTAAGCGAACGACTATAATCTGGTTTACAAAAGATGCTCGGTGAAAGCTGTCATACGCTTGATGGGTGAAGTGAGGAGTGGAGACGAGAGGGGTAACGGTCTCCATGGCGCCAACAGTGAGCAATGTTGCAATGTGTGCCGACACAGCAATGAGCACATGGTTTGACTCAGTGTGTCTTCACTCGTCACGGTCATTAGACCGCCAGGCAGGGGGGCTAACTTCCACAGTATTTGTGTCTTCCTGCAAGCCTCTTTGAATGTTATGCGTCATGATCTGCCTCAGTGGCAACGCAGCATTTCCCCACGTGCTAGCTTTGACAGCTGTCAGCGAGCTTTATTGGTAATTCAGACTTATAATACACTAGCTTTGACAGTCTGCTGACTGGTAGTGTTGCCAGTCTGTTGACTACCGGCATAAAATATACTCATATTAAAAAAAAACTTCACACTTGACTTGTAAAAGAGATTTTTTTTTAGTTTATGAATTGTATTTAGATTTCAAATTTACGTGAGAAAATGCAAAGTAAGCTCCCTTTGATTGCTGTTCTCGGTCACTGCGCCTGGCGCTTGGCACGGCAATTCACCCGATGCCGCGGCGCCCGTCGGACGTCAGGCTGTGCCGCCCCCCAGACCGTGCCGCCCCTAGGCACGTGCCTAGTGTGCCTAGTGGGAAATACGTCCCTGATTACCAGGCTGCGTTTGTTGAGGTGCGAATTAAAGTTCGAGATGGAAGAAAGTTCCCCAAAACTAAAACAAATTATTCTGTGGTTGGATGTAACTACTCCTACAGAAATTGTCCGCCTGGGACGAAGTTCTTCGTATTCCCAAGCCAATAAACAGCTGGAAGGAACGCTTGGACTGTGACTTTAAATAAAACGGGACACAAGTGATGGTAAACCATGTCATCCTACAAATAATTCACGTGTTTGTAGTCGGCATTTTATAAACGGAACATCGACAAGAGACCTTGACAGTCCCGGTTACATGCCGAGGCTCTACATGAAGCCACATTTATCGGAGCAGCACCAGCAACGAGATGGCAGTAGAGTAACTGCGAGATACAAGAGGCGAAAAATGAGGCTTGAAAATGACGGGGGTGAAGGAAGTGTGATGGAGTATGGTTCATTCAGTGACGCGAGCACATAGACGGATATTGTGACCGTATATAGTAGGATTCTTATATTGAGCCCTAGTCTCAATCGCAATAGCATCCTTCTGCGATTTTGTGACTTTCACGTTGTCAAAATAAAAATTCAGGACGTCACTTGACAACATGGACTCATAATTTTTTGCCACTTTGGCAAGTAATTTATTCCATAGCATCTAAACAGTTTATTAACGTTTTGATGGTCTAATTGCTGAAGACACTGAAGTAAAAGTCTTAATTCGCTCTGTTCTACAGCATCATCCACGATAGCTTCGACAATAGAAGTGGAGATAATTATGGATTCACCTTCACACTCGGCCTTCAAAATTCTTGTAAAAGCACAGTCTATATTTTTAATTTTCTCGTATAGTTCAGTTTTGGTGAATGTTTCTAATCCCACACTTTCCGACACGCTACAAACTGTCCGCTTATTTAATCTAACCTTGAACATTTCTCCTAAATGTTCACCTTTAGAATATTCCATGATAACATTCTTAGGTTTCTCCCATTGTTGCAGGAAGGAAGTCTTCGAAGAATCTCTCTCGGTATTAACATAAGTGCAAAGCGCAGCAATGGGCTTGCAGCATTTGGAAAGGCCTGCTTTGCATTCACACTCGGCTGACTGATTGTTCCTGTTGCAATTGATCTGTTAAATATTACAAGAGGACTAGCATTAATTAATAAAAGAATAATTAACAACGGCAATGGATACGGGAAATATATATAATAAAGTTATGTTTAAAATGAATAGTCTAAATATACATTGGGACCATAAACAGAAATCCTGAAGTGTCCCCTGCTCATTATCTCTTCCGTATCTCACCGGCCGCGGTGGCCTGAGAGTGCAAATGCGCTACCTCGTGCCTCGCTGGCATCGGGAGAGCGTGGGTTTGAATCCTTAAAATGGTTTTCGTGGTTTCCCATTTCCACCACCAGGCAAATGCCGGGACGGTTCCTTTCTATAGGTCCACGGCTGATTTCCTTCCAATATCCCTTCCCTGACCTGTCCTGAAAAGAAAAGTACATGGCCATTGACTGCATTAATAGGGTAATAAATATACAGTACATATGATTTGTGGACCAAAAAGAAAGGTAAATATTACCTAAGTTTAACAGCATAAGGCGCTTGATTAATGCTCGTTTCTCTGAAACAGAAGCTGGATATTTCTTCTCCCAATCGTTCCTTCACCTGAAATATGTGATTACTTTCATTGACCTGTTTGCCTTTCTTTAGCGTAGAGCTCTAAAATACGACGTATCCCACCGAATCTTCTGAAAGCCCACGTGAACCTCTATGGCCCACGACATTTCAGCTTTAAATTGCTTTCTTCACTATCACACTTGATTCTCCCGCACAAGCCAGTACACACACTCGCCACATGGATGTTCTGAGCGAGTTGCCGCTAGGAGCACCAGCAGGTAAAATATCGCCATGCGCACGAGGTCTATAGCTACCGAGATATCAGCGGGGCTTCGGAGCTCTTCGCCTGCTATCGGCAAACCTCGCGTTAGCTCGGTACTTTTAGCGCGCAGCGTGCAGATAAACAGTAGGCTGTGGAACTTTGCATTGAGCTTAGAGCTTTTATTGTAGGTTTAGTACACTATTATTTAGATTAAAACTACTGTCATAATATTCTGTTAAGACATGAATAATAATAATAATTATTATAATAATAATAATAATTTTCCATTACATCAATTAAGACGCTAGTTCGTTAACTAAACATTTTAATCACAGAAGAAATACTAATTGAACACTAGTGTTCATAAGACAAGTCATAAATGAATAAAATATGTGCCAAAATGAGTCCTTGGTGTGCTTTACAGGGGCATAGAGCCGTTTCTGTTAATTAAGTTTTTATATCATCGCACTCCTTCCTGTCACAGGCTTAACGAAAGGCAATTTATGGAGCTTCTTTGGTGGCTTCTACGTTATTTTAGGTTTACCACACTATATTATATGTGTGCATTAAGACTATTTGTAATATTCTAGTTGTATAGTAATTGTTGTTTAAAGAGGCGGAACTATGAGGTCATCTGTCCCAATAATATTCTGTAAAGACATGAATAACAATAATAATTTTCCATTACATCAATTAACACGGTAGTTCGTTAACTAAACAATTTAATCACAGAAGAATTACAAAGCGGTACTGTAGCACGAATAGCTTGAAATACTTCAGGGAACAGGACTTCAGACTTATTGGGTTCCACTAGCATGGTGAAGCATGGCTCAGTAGGACGTGTTTTAGCTGACAATGGAGGGGAAACCCGAGCTACACGAGGTTTGCCGATAGCAGGCGAAGTGCTCCGAAGCCCCGCTGACATCTCGGTAGCTAGACGCAAGTTATACGTTCTGCAGGTAGAAATTTGGTAAAGTAAATCAGAATGGTTGGCGTAGATAAAATATGACGATATGTTTTACGACTGACTGCCAATAGGCGCTAGGTGAGTGGATAAGAATTAGGCTATTTTTGTACGAATAACACAAAATACGAGTTATTGCTTCAAATCCCCAAAATTCAGTCATACCTCCCCTTAATTCTTCTACCTCAAAATGTATGCAGAAACATGCCCAGAAAAGTGATTGAAATGGACCAGGGCACATGTGTCTAATCAAATATAGATTCAGGTGTTAGGAAACCATTTTTGAACGCCATTGTCTGGAGCGTGGCAGGAGTGAAACTTGAATTTTTGGCGCAGCGGATAAAAGGAGAATTGAAGCGTTTGAAATGTGGTGTTACAGGAGAATGATGAAGATCAGATGGGTAGGTAGAGTAACGACTGAGGAGGTATTAAGACAAGTGGGATAGGGGAGGTTTTTCTGGCGACTGATAATAGAGAGATAGTATAGGTTGGTAGGACACATACTAAGACACGCAGGAATAGCAAATGTAGTTATGGAAGGAAGGGTCGAGGATAATAACAGTGGGGGTAGACATTATTTAGCGCATGGCTACATTACTAATCTATACTACTATACTAATATGACATGGTGTTTGTGTATTATGCAATCACGCAAGAACCACTGGTCCAATTTACATGAAAGTTTGCATGGAAGTAGCTGATTTACCAGGTTAACACATAGGCTACTTTTGATTTCGATAATTTGCACTATTTAAAGATGGCGACCATTTTAGTGACGTCACTACACACTTTGGTTTCAAACTTTCATATTTCCATTTCAAATAAAAATAGAACGCTGAGATATGGCATATACGAGCACTTTCCGTGTATCTCCAACGGTTAGCGAGTAAAACCTAAATTTGTGCCATAAAATACGGTCAACGCCGAGCGGTGTCGTTGGACAAAACGTTCCTTCCTTACACTCCCTCCACGCAGTACCTCGCCTATCCCCTGTTTTAACTGTCACCTTCACATTTTAATTTATTTATGAACCGTAGCAAAGCACGGGTACTTCAGCTAGTATTCTAATAATTCTGAATTTACATTTCAGTGGAATGCTTGTAAAAGCGAAGATTGGGAACCATACTTCTGCCAATGGAACTTTCGAATTCGATGTGGAAGATGTGTTTCCACATGAACATTTCTACCCACCCGCCAAGTACCACGATATCGCCCTTGTCAAACTCACCACCAGTATCAGATTTAAGATCCTGAAGCCTGCATGTATAAGGTCGGGCACGGGCAGTGAAAGCAGTGAACATTTCGGCACAGAAGAGGAACTAACAGTCGTTGGCTGGTCCAGTCCCTACGACTACGGTAAGTAACTTAGTTCAATTATACAGTGTGTCCGGGAATGTTCTCCGCAGTGCCTACATGCGTCTGCGAGAGCTAGCTACAGCAGTTACGTTGGTAGCACGGCTGCCGCTTGCATCATCTTTACTTAGTATAAAACAAAGTCCCCGATTCTTGGATGTTACGGGTAAACTCGAGAACTACAGGATGGATTTTGATGCAGTTTTCACCATTCTGTAAAGGATATATCGCGTATGATTTCTGTCGAAAATAATTTGTTTATGATCAAAGGAAGCCGAGCAGTAACGATTTTAGTGGAAAAGTCGATAAAAAAAACTGGCGTACGAGCGCTGTTTAAGCTTACGCTGGGCAAACCGTTAAAAATATCTAAATACTATGAGTTTAACAATTGTTCAGCAAGAAATGTTCTACAAAAAAGTCCGCGAGAGCATATGTCTATCTTCCATACATCGCCCACTATAAGGGACAAACTGAAGCTTGTCTCTTACAGCTTTATGTGCTGTCGACCTAGAAATTCCTGTTTGTTGAGCTAATTTTCGTGTTGATTTACTTGGACTACGCAGCATTATATCGGAGATTTCATCAAGTTTTTCGTCTGTTAAAAGCGTAGGCCTGCCTGTTCCCGGTACCTCGTGAACTGAGCCAGTCACACAAAATGTACTTACCAAATCCAGAACGGTATCACGGTATGGACACTTTGAATTAGGAAACCGCGCCTGAAATCTTAATTTTACATTTTCTGTAAACCGATCGCCTTCGCGAAGAACGTATTCCACCAAAAAAAAAAAGTCCTCTCGGCACGCCGGAAGGCGGGGGTAGATTTCACCGGACAAACTTGGGGATAGGCGAAAATAGGCAGAATATGCAGGTTTTCGTAGAAGGATCAGACCTCATTTATTGCGAGAAAGTATTTTATAATTGGAGCTTAATTAACTTTGTTTTTCGTCATTTTAAGCATATTTTAAACATTTTATTGTCTTATGGGGACGGTAACATTCTTATCATTTGGGGTCCATTTTTATACTTGTGGTCACACTGTCCTTATGCAAGGTTTCGACACTGATGTGTAACTATGTAACGGTCTGTTACTTCTTCCCGAAAAATTATATCTCCCGCAGAGATTTTGGTTGGTTCCTCAGTTTAGGGGCTGCGACAACGCGGTCATGTAACCCCGGGTACTTTGGGTGAGTGTAGAATCTGTCTGATAAACGGTGTGAATTGTGATGGCTGTATTAGTCTGTAATTCAGGTAAGGACTGCAGACGGTCAATTTCAAGCAGTAGTTCCTAATGTTGCTACCAGATACTACCGTCAATGACACTTAGCTGTGAACTTGGCTACTAGATGCCACCGCAACCAGCAACTCGCAACGAACGTTGGAACTTCCCCTCCAAAGGAAAGCATACTGAGGGATTTTTAGCACTCATAGAAAATCCGACGTCTTCGGCCGGCGTTGAACCCGCGACCTTGGGCATAGAAGTTCAGCATGCTACCAGTTACGTCACCGATGCCGTTTCAGACTTAGTCAGATAGAAAACTGAATGTGAGCTCGTGCAAGTGCGTTGTCATGGCAACGACTGGTGGCTCATTCCTCATCAATTTAGCAGTGTTGCCATGGCAACCTCTGATAGCTCTTGGCATTTTCTTATAATTCCGAAATCATTTTTCTCATCCCTTGGCGTAATGGTGGGTCATATCAAAAATTCTTTCAGACAAAAAATTTAGTTAATTATTAAGGGAATATTGTCCATTTTGTACGGTTTTGATATTGTGCCTATTAAGAGAGATTGATTAATGTTTCCCGAAAAACGCACTCTTTCCCACCCCTTTGGTGAACGGTTGGTGCTATAAAAAAAACTCTTCAAACATAAATTTTTGGGCCTTATCCGACACATAGTATGAACTTTGAACGGATTCGATAATTCACATATTAAGAGAGTTATAGCAATATTTCAATTTTTCGAAAAAAGACCCCCCATTTTCACCCCCTTCGACCAATTTAGCCCAGTAACGAACTCGACTGAGATTTTATAGGTGTACATATTCGGTAAAAAATTCAAAGTGATTGGTGCAAAATTACGGCAGTTATCGTGTCCACAAGAAACTGATATCTTATATATAAAAGTGAAAGTCTGTATGTATGTATGTGGGTGGGTTGGTTCCGTATACAAATCTACACCGTTCCACCAATCTCAACCAAATTTTGCATACACATAGTTTAGGACCAGAAGGAACCGCTGGCTACATGAATTTTCGATAGTCTTTCTCATTCTTCTGATTTTGGCCCTTTTGCACTCAAGCACAGGCTAATCAAATCATAAAATATACTCATGAAGGAATGGCAAGGCAGATAGTTTCCATGGCAACATAGCTCAAGTCGAGACACGGCCGACTGGATGCCAGTTGCGCTCTGCACTACCGGTAGAGAAAATGAGCATCTTTACTTGAAATCCCGTTAGTTACTCACCTACTCACACAGCACTGTCAACCGAGTTTAGCATAACAAAGACTTGACACTATCTTCCACTATATATTTGTCAAATACCACTCACTCACTCACTCATTCATTCATCACGAAACCTCAGAAACCACCGAACGGATTGGAATCAAATTTGGTATGCTGCTTCTACAAGGGCCACAAATGCCCACTAAGAGAGGATTTTTGTATATTCAGGTTCTAAAGGGGTGTTAAGGGGGTAGACCTGCATTTCATTGAATAGCGATATCTCCCGATTGGTTTCATTGGGGGATGTGATACTCGGCACATAAACTCATCATAAGAAGACACGAGTCTGAGGGTTTTTCGATGTGGTGTATATTATGAGGTGAAAGGGGGTGAAAAGTGGGGATTGAAAGATTCCTAACGGAGCGTGTATCTCTTAAACGACATAGGCGAGTAGTTTGAAACTCAGCGGAAAAAATCAACATGAAAGTAAGTAAATATGTGTTTGACCGGTTTTTTTTTATAAATCCAATTTAAGGGGCCCATGGGGAGGGGTGAAATTCTGGGGGGGGGGGGCAGGAAAGAAAGTGTCCTAACTGATTGACTGACTGACTCACTCATCAAACTCAGGGGGAAAAAACTGCTTTAAGGTAAGTAAATAGCTGTTCGACAGGTTTTTTTTCATAAATCAAATTTAAGGGGTTCATGGGGAGGGGTGAAATTCTGAAAAAAGAAAATTGAAAGAAAATGTCCTGACTAACTCACTCACTCACTCACTCATCATCGCCCAGCCAAAAGTATTGAAGTTAGAAACATGACAGTTTGGGGATATGTTCATTGTATGTCAAAACCGTCTACTAAGGGAGGATTTTCGGATATTCAGGTTCTAAAGGGGTCTTAAGGGGTTAAACCTGCATTTCATTGAATAACAATATCTCCCGATTGGTTTCATTGGGGGATGTAATACACGGCATATAAACTCATCATTAAAAAGTAAGAAGACACGTTTCTGAGGGTTTTTCGATGTGGTGTGTATTATGAGGTGAAAGGGGTGAAAAGCAGGGATTGAAAGATTCCTAATGGAGCGTGTATCTCTTAAACAACATAGGCGAGGAATTTGTAACTCAGCGGAAAAAAATCAGCATAGAAAATAAGTAAATATATGTTTGACCGTTTTTTCATAAATCCAATTTAAGGGGCCCATGGGGAGGGGTGAAATTCTGGGGGGGGGAGAACAGGAAAGAAAGTGTCCTAACTGATTGACTGACTGACTCACTCATCAAACTCAGGAGGAAAAAATGCTTTAAAGTAAGTAAATAGCTATTCGACAGTTTTTTTTTGATTAATCAAATTGAAGTGGTTCATCGGGAGGGGTGAAATTCTGAAGAAGAACAAATGAAAGAAAATGTCCCGACTCATTCACTCACTCATCATCGCCCAGCCAAAAATATTGAAGTTGGAAACATGGCATTTTGGGGATATGTTCGTTGTATGTCAAAACCGTGCACTTAGGGAGGATTTTTGGATATTCAGGCTCTAAAGGGGTCTTAAGGGGGTTAAACCTGCATTTCATTGAATTACAATATCTCACGAGTGGTTTTATTTGTGGATGTGATACTCGGCATATAAACTAATCATTAAAAACAAGTAGTTCCGTGAAGAACTATACAGCCTATTTTCATATATCCTACTTATGTTAATTGCCACTATCAACATACACAATTTCAGATTGATTGCTGTAATAGATTCGTAGATATTGAGAACCGACTAAATATTTCGGATGGTCGCCATGTTGGATTTTATATATGTAGGTCCTAGAGTTATGTACTGTTACATGCATATTATTGTGAACGTGTAGTATTCAAACTTCAATCGCATAATTAGGACACAAGAAAAAACAAGGAGATTTTGAAATTTTTCACAGCCGCCATCTTGAGGTTATGGAAACAATTGAAATAAATTAGATGCCAGTGGATTAACATTCGGATAAAGATTTACTGTACCAAGTTTCACTGCACGCGGATGGTTAAATTGCGAGGAACGTCCATGTGAATATTTATAATTCGCGTCACCGCCATGTTGGATTTGTGATCACCAGGTTATTTAAAGTCCTATAGGTGAACTTAAGTTCAAAGCCCCTATGAACATTAAAAAATGCAGTTTGATGGCTAAAATAGATTCGTAGATATTCAGTATCGTCTAAATATTTCGGATGGCCGCCATGTTGGATTGTTAAATGTATAGGCCATAGAGGCATGTACCATTAAAGGCAAATTATTGCGTAGGTTCATTATTCAAACTTTCACTTCGATCGCATGACTACATCACAAGAAATAAAAACTTAATTTTAAAATTCGCACTGCCGCCATCTTGAGGTTATGTAAACAATAGAACTAAATTAGATACCAGTGGATTACAATGTGTATAAATATTTTCTGTACCAGGTTTCAGTGCGCTTGGAACATTAAATCGCGAGAAAGGTCTATTTAAAATGTTCAAATTCGCTTGGCCGCCATGTTCGTTTTGTAGTTAACCGGTTTTTGAAAATCTTATAGATGGACTTCCAGTAGTGCCCTTTATCTTCATACAAAATTTTAGGGAGATACCGCTAATAGTTTCAGAGATATAGAATGCCGGTGAAATATTTCGCACATCCGCCATCTTGTGATTATGTAAACAATTGAACGAAGTTAGATGTCGGTCCATTACAATGTATATAAACATATACTGTGCCAAGTTTCATTGCGTTTCGTTGGTCAAATCGCGAGAAACGTCTATTTAAAAGTCGCAAATTCGCATGGCCGCCATGTTGGTTTTGTAGTCACCAGGTTTTCAAAAATCACATAAGTGAACTTATAGTAGTTCCCTCTATCACCATAGGAAATGTCAGGGTAATATCGGTAATATTTTCGGAGATATTGAATGCTGGTGAAATATTACGCACAGCCGCCATGTTGGATTGGTGAGTCGTAACAAAATTTGAAGGGCACGGTCGAGGTCGCCGGGAATAGTGCTATGAACTTTCTGAGTTTCATTGAAATCGCTCCTGCCGTTTAGATTTTATTAGGGACACACACACACACACACACACACACGCACACACACACGGACAAAAGGTGATCTCATAAGCCTATTTTTTCAAAATTGAAAATAGGCTAATAAGCAGACATGTGTCTAAGGGTTTTTCGATGTGGTGTATTATTATGAGGTGAAAGGGGTGAATAGTGGGGGTTGAAGGATTCCTACCGGAGCGTGTACGCCTATCTCTTAAACGACATAGGCGAGAAATTTGAAACTCAGCGAAAAAAATCAGCTAAATAAATAAGTAAATCGGTGTTCGACGTTTTTTTTTCATAAATTAATTTAAGGGGCCAATGGTGTTGGGTGAATTTCTGGGGGAAAAAAGGATAGAAAGTGTCCTAACTGACTGACTAACTCACTCATCAAACTCGGAGGAAAAGGACAGCTTAAAAATAAGGTAATAGGTGTTCAAGAGTTTTTTCATCGATCCAATTTAAGGGGCCCATGGGGAGGGGTGAAATTCTGGTAAAAATAATTGAAAGAAAATGTCCTGTCTGACGCACTCACTCATCACGCCCAGCGAAAACTATTAAAGTTGGAAAAATGAAATTTTGGGAATATGTTCTCTGTATGTCGATAACGTCAACTAAGGAATGATTTTTGTTTAATCGGGTTTTAAAGAGATGTTAAGGGGGTAAACGTGCATTTCATTGAATAACGATATCTCATGAGTTGTTTCTTTGGGGATGTGATATTCGGTATATAAACTAATCATAAAAAATAATCAGACATATATCTAAGGGTTTATCGATGTGGTGTATATTATGAGGTGAAATGGGTGCAAATTGGAGGTTGAGGGATTCTTAACGGAGCGTGTATCTCTTAAACGACATAGGCGAGAAGTTTGAAATTCGGCGGAAAAAAACAGCTTAAAATACAAGTAAATAGGTGTTCGACCCTTTTTTTTTTTCATAAATCCTATTTAAGGGGCCCTTAGAGAGGGGTGAAATTCTGGCGGAAAAAAACAGGAAAGGAAGTGTCCTAACTGAATCACTTACTCACTCATCAAACTCAGGGCGAAATCAGCTTTAAATAAGTAAATAGGTGTTCGACCGTTTGTTTCATAAATCCAATTTAAGGGGTTCATGGGGAGGGGTGAAATTATCAAAAATAAATGAAAGGAAATGTCCTGACTCACTCACTCACTCATCATTGCCAAGCCAAAGTTATTGAAGTTAGAAACATGATATTTTGGGGATATGTTCGTTGTATGTCGAAAACGTCCACTAAGGAAAGAGTTTTGAATATTCAGGTTCTAAATAGGTGTTAAGGGGGGGTAAACGTGCATTGCATTGAATAACAATATCTCACTTTGGGGATGTGATACTTGGCATATATACTAATCATTAAAAATAAGCTGACACATGTCTAATGGTTTTTCGATGTAGTGTATATTATGAGGTGAATGGGATGAAAAGTGGGGGTTGAAAGATTCTTAACGGAGCGTGTATCTCTTAAACGACATAGGCGAGGAGTTTGAAACTCGGAGGAAATCAATCAGCTTAAAAATAAATAAATAAATAAATAAATAAATAAATAAATTAATTAATTAATTAATTAATAAAATAAATAGGTGTTCGACCGTTTTTTCATAAATCCAATTTAAGGGGCCTATGGGGAGGGGTGAAATTCTGGAAGAAAACGTCCACTAAGGAAGGATTTTTGGATGTTCACTCTCATCGACCAACCCAAACTATTACATGTTAGCAGAATTATATTTTGGGGATATGTTTGTTGTGTGTCGAAAACGTCTACTAAGGAGGGATTTTTGGATATTCAGGTTCTAAAGGGGTGTTAACGGGGTTAAACCTGCATTTCATTGAATAACAATATGACACGATTATGACGCGAGCGAAGCGAGGCTAGAAATGAGATAGTGTGTGTCTGTGTATTACTCAATCACGCAAGTACCACTGGTCCGATTTACATGAATTTTACATGGAAGTGGCTGATTTACCTGGTTAACATATTGGTTACTTTTGATTTCAATACTTTGCATTAGTTAAAGATGGCGACCATTTTAGTGACGTCACTACACCCTTTGGTTTAAAACTTTCATATTTCCATTTCAAATAAAAAGAGAACGCTAAGAAATAGCAAACTTTTGATGGCATATACGAGGTTTAAAATTACATTTTCTATCCGAAAGGTATCTCCAACCGTTAGCGAGTAAAACCTAAATTTGTGCTATTATCACGGTCAACGCCGAGCGGTGTAGTTGGACAAAATTTTCCATCCTTAATCTCCCTCTGCGCAGCACCTCGCCTATCCCCTGTTTTAACTGTCACCTTCACATTTTAATTTATTTATGACGTGTGGCGAAGCACGGGTACTTCAGCTAGTATATATATACTAGCAGACCCGGCAGACGTTGTCCTGCCAATCAAAGAAAGTGTTGTAACTTTGTTTCTTGAAGTGATTTTGGATACACACTATTTTTTTCAATTTCTGTTAACTGCCTCTAAACTATCGTGAAATGAATTAAATAATCTAGAAACATTTGTGTGAGCGTGCACAACAACTTTCCAAAGTTTCATCGCAATCGGATAAATGACATATAACGCATACGGGATTTCGTTTAAACGATTCGTGCGCTGTCACTCATTTGTTGAATCTACTCGTGCTCTACCAACTGTGAAATGGATTTACTAAGTTAGAAGTGTACACAACAACTCATCAAAATTTCATCGCAATCGATGAATAGTATATGAACGCATACGGGATTTTGTTGGAAAGCTTCGCACGTCGTCACTCATTTGTTACATCGATTCGTTCGCTACCAATATTGTAAAATGGATTTACCAAGTTGAACACCTTCCCTGGCGTGTACACAACAACTCATCAAAGTTTCATCGGAATCGGATGAATGACATATGAACGCATACAGGATGTTCTTTAAACGATTCACGTGCCGTCAATCATTTGTTGAATCTACTCATGCGCTACCTATTGTAAAATAGATTTACTAAATCTGAAACCTTCTCTGGAGTGTACTCAATGATTCACCAAGGTTTCATTGCAATCGGATGAATGATATATGACCGCATACGGAACATTGTGGAAACGATTCGCGCGCCGTCGCTCATTTGTTGAATCAACTCGTGCGCAACTTATTAAAAACTGGATTTACTAGCCACAAACCTTTCCTGGAGTGTACACAACAATTCACCAAAGTTTCATCGCAATCGGATAAATAGTATATGAACTCATACAGGACTTTGCTGTAACGATTCGCGCACCATCCCACATTTGTTGAATCTACTCGTGCGCTACCTATTGTAAAATGAATTTACTAAGCCAGAAACCTTTACTGAAGTGTACACAACAATTCACCAAAGTTTCATCGCAATCGGATAAATGGTATAAGGACGCATACGGTATTTTGTTGAAATGATTCGCGTGCTGTCACTCATTTGTTGAATGTACTCGTGACCTACCTATTGTAAAGTGGATTTATTAAGCCAGAAACCTTCCGTAGGGTGTACACAACATCTCATCCAAGTTTCATCGTAATCGGACGAATGGCATTTGAACGCATACGGGACCTTATTGAAAAGCTTCGCACGTCGTCGCTCATTTGTTGAATCTACTCGTGCGCAACCTCCTGTGAAATGGATTTACTAAGTTAGAAACCCTCACGTAAGTGTACACAACTTCTCACCCAAGTTTCATTGCAATCGGATGAATGGTATATGAACGCATACGGGACATTATTTTGAAAGTTCGCGCGTCGTCGCTCATATGTTGAATCTACTCGTGCGCACCTCCTGTGAAATGGAATTACTAAGTTAAAAACCCTCACGTAAGTGTACACAACAACTCATCAAGGTTTCATCTCAATTGATGAATGGTATATAAACTTATACGGGATTTTGTTGAAACGCTTCGCGCGTCGTCACTCATTTGTTGAATCTAGTCGTGCGCTACCTATTGTAAAATTGATTTACTAAGCCAGAAGCCTTTCCTGGAGTGTACACATCTCCTTCAAGTTTCATCGCTATCGGACGAATGGTATTTGAACGCATACGAGACCTTGTTGAAACGCTTCGCGCGTCCTCGCTAATTTGTTGAATCTACTCGTGCTTAACCTCCTGTGAAATGGATGTACTAAGTTAGAAACCTTCACGTAAGTGTACACAACAACTCATCAAAGTTTCATCGCAATCGGATGAATGGCATATAAACGCATACGGGATTTTGTTTAAACAATTCGCGTGCCATCAATCATTTGTTGAATATACTCGTGCGCTACCTATAGTAACATGAATTTACTAAGCCAGAAGCCTTCCCTGGAGTGTACAAAACATCTCACCCAAATTTCACTGGTGTCGGACGAATGGTATTTGAACGCAAACGGGACCTTTTTGAAACGCTTCGCGCGTCGTCGCTCATTTGTTGAATCTAGTAGTGCGCTATCTATTGTAAAATGGATTTACTAAGCCAAACATCTTCCCTGGAGTGCACTCAACATCTCACCCAAGTTTCATCGCAATCGGGTGAACGGTATATGAACGCATACGGGACATTGAAACACTCTAACGTTCGACATCACTGCCACCTTTGGTATAAAACATAACTTTCCGCCACGGGCGGAGTGTGTGTTATGGCGGTAGTTGCACAGGTTGCGACCAGGTGGCTCTACGTGCAGACAATCACAGTCCAAAACGATCACTTTTCACTAAGGCTAGCGGTTTCCATGACGATTGTTTATGACTGTATATTGTGGTTCTAAATTTGTGTGTAAATTGTGGTTCTAAAATTCTAAAATTCCACCTACCAGGTCATATTGTGAATCTAAACCACACATGGACCTACCCTATCATACATACAAAATTTCATCGAATTCGGCCCAGCAATTTAGGAGGAGTTCAGTCACATACACACGTGTCGAAGAATTATATATATAAAGATATATATATACATATATATACTGAACCCTTATTAATCTGCGATAAATAAGTATTCATGATTTATTATTATTATTACTGCGGCCCAGGCAGTACTTGTGGAAGTTGACAAAGAGGAAGGCAAGTTAGCGTGTTGCAATGATTGCCACAGAAACAGAGCGTGGTAGCTATTCTTGAAAACGGCCGGGTAATCTGAGTTCAAGGCCAAGTTGTGTAACAACATGCACCAGAATTGGAGTCATAAGGGGATGGTCACGAGTTACTTGCAACCGACCTACGATTGAATCACCCAATCAGGAGAGACCAAGCCAAAACCACGCGATGGGTGGCGTCACTGGTAAAAAGCGCGCGGAATTGATTATATAAAGAACCGCCGATCCGAATTATCTCCGCATGAGTGCGCTGAGACGTTTGAATTAAATGATGAAGATTGACACTGGTCCCATGAGTGTGAGATGAAAACTCTAGAAATGTTTTCTTAATTTACCCCACTCCTCCTCACTCTGTCAGTTTCCAATAAATTGATCGACGAGACGATGTTTCGAGGACTACTGTTTTGAGCTCTGGTGAGCTAACTTCACGCCAGTTTGCGTAGTGATTTTTAAAGCTCTAATATTATTTGAAGACTAACGTTTTGAGCTCGGGTGAGCTAACTTCACGCCAGTTTGCGTAGTGATTTTTAAAGCTCTAATATTATTTAAAGTCATTCGTTTTGAGCTCTGGTGAGCTAACTTCACGCCAGTTTGCGTGCTGATCTTAAGTACTTAAATATTATCTTGAAGACAACTATTTTCAGCTCTTAGGGGCAAGACTTGAGTAACATCCCAATTAGCTCTCAACCCGAGCGAAGGTCCACGCAGAGCAGTAGAGGTTACCGAGCGAGATAACGACTGCTACACAGTCAGATTTAAAACCTGTATTGTCAAGCCAGTGACGATGGGTTTGAAGTGTACATTTCAAGTAAATTTTTATTGTATTTTTCAAGTGTTGTATTGTGCGTGTGTAAGCGAGAGCTAGGGAAAGTCTTCGTTGATTAATCGCATAGGACAATCGTGGGCGAAATTAGTAACTCACAGGCGATTATAGCCAGGTCAATTTATAATAACATTGAACTTTTCTTCCAAAGAGACTACACCAAGATGTCCGACGTGTGGTCAGGAGCCGGAGTGATGTCCAACGCTTCTACGAAGACAACGATGGAGGTCTAAATTTCCCGTAGGGAAATGAGCCGAGATGGAAGTCATATGTTCTACAAGCTGATACGGTGATGTACAAAAATTGATTATTCAATATGTAGTTAGATTGGCGGGGGAACTTTGTAAATAGTTCATTTTAGTCTTTTTCTTGTTTTAGAGTGTTTTTCTTGCACCGACACTAAATGTTTTAAATGTACGTTGGCGCGTGGCTAAAGTTGTTTGTTGTGTATTATTTTTTCTGTGGAGTCATATTTAATGTACACGGCGCGTGTACGTGATTTTTTATCCATGCGAATGCGAAACCCGTTACATTCGATAAGTGGTGCTTTATTAAAGTTCATATTTTTGATAGGAAAGGGAGGTAATTACTGTAAGATGTTTGCTGAACAGGTTATTATTCATATTAGGGTTGCCGAGCGCAACAAATTAAGATGTAATTGTAGAACTCCTTAGTTCTAATTTTTTTTTTGATTTTTTTGAGTCCTTTTCAGGTTTATTAGTCACTGGCATAGAACGGAGGCGCCAGCTGGTGGAATATATTTATGCCATTTTATTTCAGGGACTGTCAAACCAATACGTGTGATTCTGTGTGTGTTATCGTGTCAGGTGTGTGTTTGATTCTACGTGAAGAGGGGTAGAGGTCCTACCGCCCTCATATTTGTTGTTGTTGTATTTTTGATGGAAAGGCAGTGTGCTCTGAGGAGACCGCTGTTCCTTGTCCATGTGCTGATTCTTGGATTTCCTAGGGGAAATGCTGAGATATATTTTGTTCTGACACACACACACGTATTATTGTGCTTTGGGGCACGCTTCTTCGAGACTGGATCCCGTGCCTTGGGAGGCCGAGGTTATTTTGACACGTGGGTTGACAGATATGCAGAGTTCCACGAATCGCCCGTCTAGCCTGGTGACTTATTTTTGTTAGGCAGTCCTATTTTCCGACTGGCCCCTTTAAGCTTTCATTTAGCAAACCTGTTCTTTGTGATGGTTATTTTGAACCATAATTAATTCGGGAGTTCGCCATGTTTGTGGCGGATTATTGCATGTCGTATGGATGGAATATTGTGTTAATAATGTAAATGTTGGCTTTGAGCCTAGTGATTTTTGTTTATGACTCAGTTCATGTAATTTAGTATGTGATACCCGTGTGGTGTAGTGGTGTTTTACTTGTAAAAATGACGGCGGTCATATGTGTATTTCTTTTGTTGGTCACGTGTTAACTTACTAGTGTTGATTTGTGAGAAGTCCTAATTTTAGGCAGTAATGTTTTGCTACGGCAGTTTTGATTCCAATTTCATGCGGAAATTATTGTGTTGTTTATTTTAAGTATAGGAAGTGTCAGTTTAGTTTTAAGTGTTGTGTAGTTGTTCCCCGCGTCTGTCTAGCTCTAAGTAATGCGGATTCGTCTTCTGAAAGTTTATTCCGGATGATGACGAATAATGCATTCAATTGTACTCATCGTGAAGCATGTAGAACAACACGCGCGCATAGATTGTCATTATTGTTGATTTTTGGGACACTTGGTCCGTGTAATAATCTCTCCTGAGATTTGGCCTAGTTTTGGCAAATTTAATTTATTCAGTGGGAGTCATTATGGGAGTTTTGTTTGTTAATTCATTTTTGTAAATAGATGATCTGTCATTAAATTCATTTGTTATAACCCTGGCTTCACTTTTTCCTGCATGTTATTTTGTTACATGTTACCCTGCATGTTAATGAAGCGCTTTAACAACAACTTACGATATGGACTGTTACACCCCCCGAAACTGAGTCTCATAAGCTTCTTTACAAGGGTTCAATACATACATAAATTATATATAAACGTTTGAACTGACGGTGGTTTTGGGGTCTGGGGGATGTGAAACGCGAAGATATGTCGAAATTTTCCGGAAGTCGAAACATGGTACCCTTTGCAATAGTTAGCTTTCTAATGAAATCTACCTAAAACTCTCTCTTCAGTAGTAAACATTTCTGCCTGTATACCGTTGCACTCTTCCAATAATAATCTACCTGAACGCTCGCTGACTGTATTACACGCTGGATACCTGCAGGCTCGTGCTTATCGCGATACACATCGACAGCTCACAAGGGGAAGTCCCGCTTTGAAGGACACAGTGCAGTGCAGCCTACTAAAACTCATGACTCAACCACTCAAAGCTGCACCTACCCACTGCGGAGAACATTTTCGGGCGCCCTGTATTATTCTGCATCTGCACCACATTCCAGTGGTGCCAACCTTGCCATATTTTGCCTGTCAGTCCCATGTACCATAATGAAGTTCTACAATTTGAATATTATAAAATAATTGCATGTATCAATTATATTGCGGCTTCGGTGGCGTAGTTGGTAGCGTGCTGAGCTCTTATGCCCGATGTCACGGGTTCAAACCCAGCCGAAGTCGTCGGATTTTTTAAGAGCGTAATAAATCCCTCAGTATGCCTTCCTTAGGAGGGCAAGTAAAGCCGGCGGACCCATGTCATAGATTTATGGCATGAAAAAGAAGCTTCCACTAACTACAGTTATGTGAAGCCAAACTTTGTAGGTTGGAATTGATAACGCTCTAGTAGTTCCAACGTTCGCCGCCAGGTGCTGACTTCGATGCCATCTAGTGGCCAAGTCCGCAATCTAGGTGTCGTGGACGGCAGCATTTGCTAGCAAAAGTAGAAACTACTTCAAATTATTGTGTGCAGTGCTTACTTGAATTAAAACAGATAACACACACTCATACAGCCATCGCAATTAACACCGGTTATCAGACAGATTCTACACACACCCAAAGTACACGGGGCTACAAGACCGCGTTGTCGCAGCCCCTAAACTAAGGAACCAACCAACCATAAATTATATTGTTCAATAACTGACTAGCTTGCCACGATGGGTGAGTGGTCAATGTGTCGGACTACTAACTCCAAGCTTGCATGTTCGCTCCTGGCCGTGGTAAGTGATTTTGAAAGGCGGCAAAAATTGCGACACGGATGTCATACGATGTTGGCATGTTAAAGAACCCATTTGAATTCAGTAGGTCGGATTCATAATGGCAAAATTAATCTCGGTAGCTTCCGCCAACACAAAGTTCCTCATTTCTCTACTAGAAAGCGCTATAGTGTTCAAGGAGCTTAGATATCGAACCTCCTTGACTTTCATAGCGCTTCAATGAGCGATGCATGCAAGTTGCCCTCTGGGCGTCAATTAACAGAGCTTGCACCCGGCACCCGATCAAACGGAAGTGTACTAGCTGGCAGTGGTGGACAACGGAAGTATGCACTGCCCGCTCGATCGATTAAACGGAAGTGTACTAGCTGCCAGTGGTGGACAACGGAAGTATGCACTGCCCACTCGATCGATCGAATGGAAGTGTGCCCTAGCTGGCAGTGGTGGATCGAACGGAAGTTCAAGACTCACTGCCAACTTGATCGATCGATCCAGCTGGCACTGGTAAGAGAAACAATCAGCGCGCGGTGTCGAAAATTGATACCATGACGCACTCTTGGCCATGTGGAATGTATATGACATACTGAACGGAAAACGCTCATGCGAACTCTGTTGTCAAGTGATTTAAACAAATGACATGGTACATGTTCGAAGTCTTCGTATCAGTATTTAAATGGTAAAATGCCTTAATATCAAACATTGTAAGTAGTCGGCATTGCATTGACATAAGGCATTTTAAACTCAATGTCACTCAGGAACATTATCGAAACAAGCAAAATATAAATGAAACCTAATTCCTTAATGCAGTATTATTGGAACGAGGAAATAAGTCAAATCTTGTGCACAATATTTGCGTAGTCGAAATAGCCGTGGGGTTACTCCGTATGACTGTGAATCTAGAGATCATGGGTTCGAATCCTGGGGGGATAGATATTTTTTTTTGCTACCAGATTATAATTTTAAACGATATTTATCATATCAATATGACTCATTTTAACAGAATCCATATCAAATTACGTGTTGGTCTGTGAATGAAGAGGACCTGTTTATAAGGAATTTAAGGTTATGAGCGGTGTCGCGTCTATTAATCTAGTTGATCCATATCGTATGCTTTATTTAGGGTAGTGCTGGTGGAAGCTACAAATCATCTAATAAAATGAGTTCCGTATTATAAACTACAATATCTGTAAAACACTCCCTTTTACAATCGATTAATATTTGTGCCAATAATACTATAAAATACCGGTGTATCAACAATTTCACGTGAGGTTTCTTTTATGTCAGATGTTACACATCATATGCGACTACTGTAAGGCTCGTAATTTTTTTATTATTATTGGCACAAGTTAACATGTTTGCAGCCTCTAAGATTCTTTCAAGGACACCGTGGCCTCCAGCCGAAATTTTTACCACTATTGGCTAAAATAGAGGCCACGCCCACCTCTTTTTCCCATCCCTAATACAGCTAGGCTACACCATTGTATACAATCACCAAAAAAATAAAGTTCAACATTCACCCGTACTTTTCAATCTTTACATTGAACAAGCAATGAAGGAAATTGGAGAAAAAATTAAAGTGGGAGTGAAGATTCAAGGAGAAATAATTTCAACTCTGAGATTTGCTGAAGACTTTGTCATCTTGGCCGACAAGCCTGAGGATTTGAATGAGTTTTTGAATGGCATGGACTCCGTCTTGAGGAATGAATACACGATGAAAATTAATAAATGTAAAACAAAAATATTGGAATGCAGCCGAAATAAATCAGAAACCTCTATGGACATCAAATTCGCAGGTGAAAAGCTAAAGGAAGTAGGAGACTTCTGTTACTTAGGAAGCAAAATAACCAGTGGTGAACGAAGCAAAGAGGATATAAAAAGTAGGTTGGCTCAGGCAAGGAAAGCATTTCTAAAAATATGGAATCTGTTGACATCGAATGTAGATTTAGGTATTAGGAAGTCATTTTTGAAAGCCTTTATCTCGAGCGTGGCGCTCTATGGAAGTGAAACTTGAACTAATGGTGCAGCAGGAAAGAAGAGATTTGAAGCGTTTGAAATGTGGTGTTTCAGAGAAATGATGATCATCAAATGGGTAGATAGGGTTACAAATGAAGAGGTATTAAGACGAGTGGGAGAGGAGAGATGTTTCTGGCGACTTCTAATGAAGAGAGGACAAGACTAAGGCACCCAGGAATACCAAGCTTAGTTATCGAAGGAAGGGTCGATGACAAGAACTGTAGGGGCAGACCAAATGTTGAACAGATTGCCTCGGATGTAGGGTGTGGTAGGTATGAAGAGATGAAACTATTAGCTCAGGACAGGGAGGCATGGAGTGCTGCATCAAACCAGTCAAATGACTGAAGACTCAAACAACAACATTCTTCCAAGTTATTACAATCCGCCTGGTACCACAATAACACAGGTTAACATGTTGATAACTTCTAAGAAAATGTTAAGGAAATGGTCACCTCATTCTTAAATTTAAACGACACACAATTGTAATTCAGGCCACGACCGCCTCCTTTTCCTACAAACTTTCTCAATCCTCCAGACACCAGAATAATACCGCTTAACTTGTTGACAGTCTCTAAGATAACGCTAACGCCACGTTCACCTCCTGCCTGTATTGAAACCACACACAATACCATTATTTTTCAAAATGGAGGCCACAACTGCTTCCTTTACGTATCCCTAAGCTAAATCTGAGGTCTATGTTGTCATTCATTTTTCTGGAGGGGTCAGAGTATTGTTTTATGTCTCAAGAGAGCTAGCCCACCACTTTATTCATTTGTTAATTCTGCATCGTATACACACAAAATCACAAGTTGCACATGATGTAAAAATTAAAATCAATGATCCATAACATCAGGTTTTAATTGGAAACACGTGAAATGTGCTCAAAGTTCATTTGGACGTTTAAAATCGATCTTTCAAAGAAGCCATGCAAGAGGTTAATGACTAGTATCCCAGTTGATTGGTTATAACGATATCCGCGAAATATTTCAGCAAACAAATTATATGTTATCACAAGAATACATTTCACCCAAATATGCCATTTTCTTCGATAATGAACCCGCGAAATATCGCAATCATACTAATATATAAAAATGAGATGTGTGTGTCTGTCTGTCTGTGTGTTACTCAATAACGCAAGAACCACTGGTCCGATTTACCATGTGTACATATAGGATACTTTTAATTTCGATATTTTGCACTATTAAAAATGGCGACCATTTTAGTGACGTCACTACACCCTTTGGTTTCAACATTTCATATTTCCATATCAAATAAAAAGAGAACGCTAAGAAATAGAAAACTTTTGATGGCACACTCGAGCTTCAAAATTTAATTTCCTATCCGAAAGGTCCTTATCACTTTTCGTGTATCTCCAACGGTTAGCGAGTAAAACCCACATATGTGACGTCACTACACCCTTTGGTTTAAAAATTTCATATTTCCATTTCAAATAAAAAGAGAACGCTAAGAAATAGCAAACGTTTGATGCATACACGAGATTTAGCATTTAATTTTCTATCCAAAAGGTCATTATCACTTTTCGTGTATCTCCAACGGTTAGCGAGTAAAACCTCAATTTGTGCAATAAAACACGGTCAACACCGAGCGGTGCAGTATATCTCTACGTACATAAAAATTAAAGTTTGTATGTTTTTTTCGCAATTTCTACGGAAATTTGAGTTATTTACGCATTTCAAACTGTTTTATTATGGATGCGCGCGAAAATAATTTTTTGGTCTGTCTGTCTGTTTGTTTGTTTGTCTGTGGACAACTTGGTTCCCTTATAACTCGAGAACGGCTGGGTGTATCAACGTAAAATGTGGTACAGATATCCATCAGAGGCACGACACTAATCATTGATGTAACCCTTCTCCGTACCTCTCATAAAAGAGGGCCTACCCCCTTAAAATACATGCTGAAATAGGAGTAGAAGGACGAGACAAAGACCATTTTCAGCCCCTCAATGTGAGAAACAAAACTCGAGGGTCCCCGAAATCCACATTTTAAGGCCCTAAAACTAACCGTTTTTGAGATATTCCCAGAAAACTAATGTAATTTAATAAACTAATGAACGAATACAAGCCGGTAACCATGGCAACAGATTCTCAGAGGTCCATCTATTGCTGTAAGACGCAATGCAATTTCATTAATTACATTGGTGTGAAAGTTTGCAAACGGCTAGAAGTTTATCACGGAACCAAATTAAGCGGTAAAATTCATCAGTACGTATAATGCGCTTAAGGGGGTCAAGGGGTACACTAGAATTTTTTCACGCGATTTACACCTGCGGGTGTGGTACGGCAGGTCTATTATATTCCTATCCCTAAATTATATTATTATTATTAGTATTATATTATGGCGTACAACGAGGAGACAAAGCCCCTCGGTGCCAGAAACAAAACTTGGGGGCCTCGAAAACTACATTATAAGGCTCTAAAACCAACAGTATCTGAAATATTCCCAGAAAATTAATTTAATTCAATTTAACAAATTAATGAAGGAATGGAAATCGGTAACCATGACAACATTATCTCAAGGGGTGGCACCAACTTTCCATCGATTTCTGTAAGAAGCAATGTCACTCCATTTATACCTTGCCACGGTGGGTGAGTGGATAGCGTGTCGGTCTACTAACCCCAAGATTGCAGGTTCACTCCTGGCCGTGGTACAGGCCGGACGTTTGTTTTAGACGAGTGAAAAATCTTAATGGATGCCTGGAGGTGAGTTACTACAGTACCTGTGTTGTTATCAGCTGCCCCAAGCGCTCCGATGATTGATAAAGCTGTTTCACACTATTGCTGAAGTATAGTCACTGGCAAATATAATGACGTTCTGTTCGTAACTACGTAACGTGTACTTCCGTGTCACACAATACTTCGACGTGGACTGTACTGTCTGCTCATGTCCGGAATTCCATTACATCAGATCGGTGGTGAAAAAAGTGAAGTGATAGGGTGAGAGAGTGACTGTTTACAGGCTCACCCGCAGGCTTGAAGGACAAGGGTAATCGTCTAAAACAAACGTCCGGCCTGTACGTGATTTTTGAAAGGCGGCAAACATACGACTCGCATGTCATACGATGTTGGCATGTCAAAGAACCCATTTGAATTCAGTAGGCCGTGTTCATAATGGCAAAATTAACCTCAGGAATTTCCGCCAACACAAAGTTCCTCATTTCTCTACTAGAAAGCGCTATAGTGTTCAAGGAGCTTAGATATCTACCCTCCTTGATTTTCATAGTAATTCAAGGAACAACGAAATTTCGACATGCAAGCTACCCTCTGGGTGTCAAATTACGAAGCTTGCACCCGGCACCCGAGGCCATACGATATTATTATTAGGCTACTCCATTTATTACATTTCTGAGAAAGTTTGAAAATGGCTATAAGGTTATCACGGAACCAATGTAGACTGTATAATTCGTCAATGCAATTAAGGGGGTC
This sequence comes from Meconema thalassinum, assembly GCA_946902985.2. Taxonomy (NCBI): domain Eukaryota; kingdom Metazoa; phylum Arthropoda; class Insecta; order Orthoptera; family Tettigoniidae; genus Meconema; species Meconema thalassinum. The sequence continues at coordinate 34,147,699 of OX336390.1, forward strand.
AAGGGGTAACCTAGAATTTTTTCATGCAATTTCACGTGCGACATATAGTACAGAAAGTCTATTATATCTACAAACAGAAACATTATTTTCAAAAATTCCTGAATTGAATCAGCATTTTTTGCGGCTTTTAGGAATTTGGGCCATTCTAGCTAAAGAACCAGAATTTTCATGCACCACATGCCTTTATAATTTATGAAATGGGTCTTCCTGTGTATGGGGATCTAACACAACGTAGAGGGTCAGTTTTTATGTGACGTGTATTGCGTTTCGTCTACAAGGCTTTCAATTCTATTTCACGTCAGGAAGTACACGTTAGGTGAATTTAGTTTGAGAGCACATTTTAACTAATCTTCTGTTGTCGACATACGGGTTCATCGTAAGGATGATTTTGTTTGATACGTATGGTAGAAATACGCATATTTGGATATCTGGGTGATATGTTGTAGACAATAGAATTGTCTGTCTTTCTGTGTATCTTTATGTACGCCTATAAATCGTCTTCGGATGCTTGGTGCATCGTAAAATTAGGTATGGTAAACATGAGTCAATACACCAATCATTTGTAAAACTCCTCACCGTACTTTTCATACAGTAGAAGGGTGGATATAGGGAAAAACTTCTCAAAATACATGCTAAAATAGGCGAAATATAAAAATTATCCTAGAAGGACGATCAAAGCATATATTGCGCTTCTCATTGTGAGACACAAAATTCGCGAGTATATAAGGGGTCTCCGAAAACCACATTTTAAGGCTCTTAAATTAACGGTGTGTGTGATATTCCCAGAAAACTAACTTCGTTCTGATAAACTTATGAAGGAATGACAAGCCGCTAACCATTGCAACAGTAGCTCAATTGATAATGTCTGGTGTTAATATATAACACCGTTCTTCGAACGGGCACTTCTGCTAGTATATATTATTTTTATTTATTTTCTACTGTCGATTTGAACCTCTATGGACTGCGTGTTAATAACTACTCTCATTTCAGTGTCTCCGTCTTGTTCGTTTGCCGGCTTTGACATCTTGCCAGTATCTCTTGAGCCCATCTCTCAGCTTGTTCTTCCGCTCCTCTGTTAAAGGGCATCTCCGTCTTCTGGGTTCTGCCCGGTTCCGCCTCCACCATAAAACCCTGATAGCTTTTCACCATCCTTCTGAAACTATTCCTGTCTTTGATTTTATCCACCATAATGCCCACCTGTCTCATAACTTTCTCACACTCTAGGAACCATTTCAACTTGGAGATCTTCGGTTGAAGAAAATTCCAGATCTTCTTTGTGAGCCGATCATTATTATTTGCTAATAAAACAGCAATCTTCGTTTTCTAATTGTTGTTATCGGTTCCATCTTGCTGTATACTTCTTTATTGTTACGTGCAAAGCACGTCCCAACGTTTTTAATATGCATCTCCTCTAAATATTGTATTCCTGACCTTTAAAGCGCCCGCCTAGATGGCTTGGTTTCGCTAATGAACTCGAGAGGGCAGCATCTATTGGCACCTCTAGCCGGTGTTGTATCTTCGACCGCTAAAGTGCGTGAGTGGTGTCTTCTGATCTCGTCTAATCAAGACATATTTAAAAATGTCGTATTATACGTCATTAAACAAAGGACTATTTATACATCATGCCGCCAAAATAATTATATAATATGCACATTGTTCCTTGATGTGTCAATCTGTGATTGGACTATTACAATTAACATTAATGCACTGCGGCCTTTAACTTTGGATCTCCGCCATGTTGGCATCTTCTCAGTCTGTCGTCGAGAAAGCAAGAAGATAGTTGGTCGTGAAAGGTGTCGTCGCTGCCCGGGGGCCTCCACGAAATATGGATGTATTCTAAAAAAGGAAATGCCTGTGCTCTTAAGGCTATAATTTCGCCATTTCGCCTTGAAGATGAAGTGTGACATATTATCGCAACTTGCTGCAAACAAAAGTGCTTGTTACCAAAACGACGCATGTGCGGGTTAGCCATTTTGAGGCAAATCTAGTGCCTTATAATATTATTTAATTTGTGTGTTAATGATTTTGTTATTATTGTGTCTCCACAGAGAAGGATTTAAGGTACGTTGTATAAAATATTTATATTTATATATATATTGTTATGGGAGCTCCGATATTGGCCTTATATCAATGTTTAATAATGTATTTTGTTTCGGCTTGTAGGCCAAAGTTTTCTGTTTTATTAATGTTACCTGATATGTAAAGTTTTGTTTTCCGTACCTTCCGGAGACACGTATCAAGTTTATCTTACATTGTAGTTGCTTATTTATTTAGTTTATTTTCTATTGGTGATCTTAGGGATTCGCCTTTTTTTAAATTTGCTTTACGATCCGTAGCATTCTAAATTACCTCGTTGTAATTGTGTTAACATGTAATCATTTCCTCCTTTCCTTTCTCTCTGGTGACGTTCTATTTTAAAAGTAATTGTTTGCCGTGATTCGGCTGGACATTGCAAGCATCTGTTTCGTGGCCATATTTGTTTTTTGTTTTGCCCAAGTGCATTGTGGTCTGGTGAGTGTAATTCTCTTGGCGTCGAGCGTGACACTCAAACGTGTTGTGGTGGTAGATCAGTATGTTTTTTTTGTTAATCTTGTTTATTTACTTTGTGTTTTTGTGAGTGTTCCTGAGTATTTCTCCGTTATGAAAGTTGTGGATTTGTAAATTGATCCTATTTTATTTTATTAATTTAATTTTAAACTTTTCGTTTCCTCGTGGCCTTGATGCCTGCATGTCGGGTCAGTTTTGCGTGCCTTTGTGGTTTATCAAGCCCTTTCTCATTTTGTGATTCCTGTCTGCTGACTTTCTTTCTTTGGGCTTTATTATATTTTTTTAATTAAATGTTTTCTATTTGCTCAGCAAACTACAATGTAAAGCCTTATCTAGTTTTCTTAGGTAATTGACATGTTTTGGCCTTAAGCCAATGTCCATCACCAGAGAAGTTGTTTTTGTGGCAGTAATAGTCTTTTTAATTTTTTTGTGGCTGAAGGATTTTATTAATTTTTATTTTCTTGGCCCCATTTGGTAATTAAATGTTCTTTTAAATATTGAGCAACTGTTGTGGCATCATTCGGTTGGTGGCAGTCCTATGGGTTATCGGACTGTGTCTGTAGACGAGCCTGTGCGTTTCCCTCTTCTCCACCTTCTCCCATCTTTAGGTGTTCTTCTGCTGGGGCATGTCTTCTGGCGGTGATTTTGCAGTTAGCGATGCGGACCTCTGAAAAAAGGTAAGGTAGCCCAGCCCACCTCCACCCCGGCGTAGCAATTATCATACTAATATATAAACAAGATGTTCAGCAAAGAACATATAGCCTACTTTCTCCTAAATGTATGGGTATCTTTATGACTCTTTGTCCTCATCCCTAAAACAATCACCCCAACCACAATGTATTGTTTGTTTTCTTTTATATTGATAATAAGCCAGTAAGTGTCAAGATCAATATTATATACTTTATGATGATTGAATAACAAAACTACTAACTTATTGTAATGCATTCACGTCCGTTAATCTCTATATTAAGCCAGCCTGCAAAATTAAGAATCTTCCGCCCCAATCATCTTCCGCCCCAATCATCTTCCGCCCCAATCACAGTAGGTGGTGCTGCGACCTATCAGTGAATTAATCTTTATCTTGTACGCCTATGCACTGCCATCGTAATGTACTACGATGGCAGTGTTCTATGGGTGTTGAATGAGTAGGCAGTTTAAAGTAGCCAAGAGGGAGGCGATCCAGCTGGCAGTGTTTAAAGGTATTCGGAGCGCGATCGTGGCTAATAGTTGAACTACCAGTATTACAAAATTGCCATACTTCAGGAGGCCAGCTCAGGCATTTACACAGCGTTATGTTTGGAACAATATTACCCACATAACCCACAAGAGGACAGCACCGTACAGAGGCATTAAGAAGGCTGTGGTTAATGACAACTTGTATCTAGTTCTTCTATTCTCCTTTTTCTAATGTCTTCTGTTTATGTGCGATGCTGGGACTGTGATTTTATTAATATACGAGTGTATACTTTATCCTCTCCTTTGAGCTAAATGACATTTTATTCAGTATCTGTGGGAAAAGCTCGTGCACATCATTTGTAAAAGAATTCAAGAAAAAAAAACCTAACTGTAGCAGTATTCGATCCCCAGTCAACTGCGTGTCAGACTAACATGCTAGCCCAGAGCTAACCGTATCCATGACGTCAGGTGTTCTTAACTGACATATTAGATACAAACTGTTGGCAAATAATGACATTAAATAAACGATTTCTTCACTGCAGTACATCTTCATTAAAGATCATTTCATACAAAGTTCATATTATTGTATCAGTACGGTATATCACATACAACATACTAAAACTACTGAAATATAAGACAGGCACATGAGGACAGCTGCCATCTTGTCGTGTGACACAAACAGCTCAGCTCTTTTAAGCCACTCATACTGTATAATATTATAATATTAAATTATAATAAATAACGGATCACGACCTTCAGGATAGCTTAAACCCCCCTAGGCTCGATAATCGGAATTGGTGGGTCTTAAGCTATTTATTAAAATGGTTGCATAATTCACACGGCCGCCATCCTTAAATGGCATGGCCGATGACATTGAATTTTGGTTGAAAGACGCGTCCTATATAGAGGTATGTTGTCACCAAATTTGGTAGAGATCGGATGATTAGTTTAGCCGTAATTTGATTTTACGTATTGAACATTTGAGTGGCCGCCATTCTGTTTTGGTAAAGATGGCGGCGATATAAAGTATGACACTGAGGTGTCCTTTACTAGTGCTACCTCTGTACCAAATTTCGTTCAATTCGGATTCACCGTGTTCGAATTGATAGGGGGGGACAGACATTCAGAGTACACACACTCTTCACACACAGACACACACACACACACACACAGACTCACACACACACATACACACACACACACAGACTCACACACACACATACACACACACAGACAGACACACTTTTTTCGCCCTGTGTTGATCTCATAAGTCTACTTTCATTTTTTGCAAAAATCGAAAGTAGGCTAATGAGAAGGTGTGTGTCTGTCTTTCTGTCTGTCTGTCTGTGTGATACTCAATAACGCAAGAACACTGGTCCAATTTAAATGAAAATTTGCATGGATGTAGCTGATTTACCATGTGTACATATAGGATTCTTTTAATTTCGATATTTTGCACTATTAAAAATGGCGACCATTTTAGTGACGTCACTATACCCTTTGGTTTCAACATTTCATATTTCCATATCAAATAAAAAGAGAACGCTAAGAAGTAGAAAACTTTTGATGGCACATCCGATCTTCAAAATTTAATTTCCTATCCGAAGGGTTCTTATCACTTTTCGTGTATCTCCAACGGTTAGCGAAAAAAAACACATATGTGACGTCACTACACCCTTTGGTTTAAAAATTTCATATTTCCATTTCAAATAAAAAGAGAACGCTACGAAATAGCAAACTTTTGATGCATACAAGAGCTTTACTATTTAATTTTCTATCCAAAAGGTCCTTATCACATTTCGTGTATCTCCAACAGTTAGCGAGTAAAACCTAAATTTGTGCAATAAAACACGGTCAACACCGAGCGGTGCAGTATATCTCTACATATATAAAAAATACAATATTTCTGGTTTTTAGCCTACTTTTCACATTTTGCAAAAATGAGGAAAAAGTAGCCTTATGAGATCGGGCAAATGTGTGTCTGTCTGTCTGTCTGTCTGTCTGCCCGTCTGTCTGTCTGTCTGTCTGTCTGTCTGTCCTTCTGTCTGTCTGTCTGTCTGTCTGTCTGGCTTTGTGTGTGTGTCCCCCCCCCCCTATCAACTCCTAAACTGCTGGAGCAATCGAAACAAAATTTGGTAGGAGTAAAGAACTATACCTGAATATCTCACGGCCATATTTGAAAATAATGTCAGTGCTACCAACTGCTAAAAAATTGCAATTGAAATTTGAGCTCCATGTTGGATATCTTGGAAGGTATGAATGGGAGCTATTTCAAAATTGGCACACGTATAGATAATAATATTGCAGTATAATTTCCAGGAGGCCATACATGGCAGTGTTGCCAAAATGATTATAAGCCTGCTGATAAGTCCAATATTTAAATGCATATAACTTCTACACTATCAATTGGAATTCAACCAAATTTCGTATGTTGTATGTGGACATAACCAGATATGACTGAGCGTATTCTTAAGATCCACCAGGGCTGCCAACTGTTAATAAATGCTCTTAATTTCTTTTATCCAAATACCAATATATCAGATAGTATGCAAGCCGACAGCTTTAAACTATGCACACGTATAGTACCTGACATTCTATATTAATTTGGAGTAACTTATATACGTCAGTGCTACCAACATGATTCTAAGCCGGCTGAGAAGTCCAAATTTAAATACATGTAACTTCTATACTATCATTTGGATTTCAACCAAATTTCGTATGTGCTATGTGTACCATAACAGATATGACAATGCGTATTATTAAGAGCAACCAGAGCTGCCAACTGTTAATATGTGCTGTCTCTATTTTTGTTACCCTAATATCAATATATCAGAAAGTATGCAAGCCAATAGCTCTAAACTTTGCACACGTATAGTACCTGGTATTCTAGACGAATTTGGAGTAACTAATATACGTCAGTGCTGCCAAAATGATTCTAAGCCTGCTGATAGGTCCAATTTTAAAATGCATATAACTTCTACACTAACAAATGGATTTCATTCAAAATTGCACAACAATAGAGCATATTATTTCAGATTATTTCTGACCAATACATGCATGACATTGTTGCCAACATGTTTTTACGCGCGCTGTTAGATCCAATGTTTAAGTGCATGTAACGTCCATTCTATTCATTGGACTTCAACCAAATTTTGTATTCTGTACCTTAAGAGATGGAACTAAGGATATATTCAGTCACCAGGGCTGCCAACCGTAGTGCTCAATTAGTCTACATTATGCCAGGAATACAGTATTTCGAACTAATTAGAAATTTCGATATTAGCAACTTAATTTCGTTATTATTCTAGATCCACATAGATTAATCACTGGCATCAATCTTTAATTTTAAGAAAAGTAGGCTCTTTAGTTCGTCACGGAACTTCTTGTTTTTTTCTGAATTTCTACGAAATTTGAGTTATTTACACGTTTCAGACTGTTTTATGATAGATGCGCGCGAAAATAATGTTTTGGTCTGTCTGTCTGTTTGTTAGATTGTCTGTGGACAATTTTGTTCCCTTATAACTCGAGAACGGCTGGGTGTAACAACGTAAAATTCGGTACAGATATCCATCATAGGCACGACACTTATCATTGCTGTAACTCTTCTCCGTACCTCTCATAAAAAGGGGCCTACCCCCCTAAATTACAAGCTCAAATAGGAGTAGAAGGACGAGACAAAGCTCATTTTCAGCCCCTCAATGTGAGAGACAAAACTTGGGGGCCTAGAGGGTCCCCGAAAACCAAATTTTAAGGCCCTAAAACCAACCGAGTTTTGAGATATTCCCAGAAAACTAATTTCATTTAATATACTAATGAACGAATGCAAGCCGGTAACCATGGCAACTGATTTTCAGAGGTCCATCTATTGCTGTAAGACGGCAGTTCCATTAATAACATTAGTGTGAAAGTTTGCAAACGGCTAGAAGGTTATCACGGAACCAAATTAAGCTGTAACATTATTAAATACGTATAATGCGCTTAAGGGGGTCAGGGGTTCTCTATAATTTTTTCAGGCAATTTACACCTGCGGGTGTGGTACGGCAGGGCTATTATATTCCTATCCCTTTATTATATTATATTATTAGTAGTAGTATTATATTATGGCGTACAATGACGAGACAAAGCCTCTCTGTGCCAGAAACAAAACTCGGGGTCCCTAAAGGATCCTCGAAAACTACATTATAAGGCTCTAAAACCAACAGTTTCTGATATATTCCAAGAAAACTAATTTAATTTAATTTAACAAACCAATGAAGTAATGCAAATCGGTAACCATGACAACATTATCTCAAGGGGTGGCATCCAACATTCCGTCTTTTTCTGTAAGAAGCAATGCCACTCCAATTATTACATTTCTGTGAAAGTTCGCAAATGGCTATAATGTTATCACGGAACCAACGTAGACTGTATAATCCATCAATGCAATTAAGGGTGTCAAGGGGTAACCTAGATTTTTTCATGAAATTTTCGCGTGCGACATATAGTACAGAAGGTCTATTATATCTCCAAACAGGAACATTATTATCAAAAATTCCTGAATTGAATCACCATTTTTTGCGGCTTTTAGGAATTTGGGCCATTTGAGGCTAAAGAACCTGAATTTTCATACACCACAAGTCATTATAATTTACGAAAGAGGTCTTCCTGTGTATGGGGACCTAACACAACGTAGAGGGTCAGTTTTTATGTGACGTGTATTGCGTTTCGTCGACAAGGCTTTCAATTCTATTTCACGTCAGGAAGTACACGTTAGGTGAATTTAGTTTCAGAGCACATTTTAACTCTTTTTTTTTTTTTTTTTTCGACATAAGGGTTCATCGTAAGGATGATTTTGTTTGATACTGTGTGGTAGATGTACCCATATTTGGGTATCTGGGTGATATGTTTTAGACAATAGAATTGTCTGTCTTTCTTTCTGTGTATCTTTATGTACGCATATAACTCGTGTTCGGATGCTTGGTGCATCGTAAAATTAGGTATGGTAAACATGAGTCAATACACCAAACATTTATAAAACACTTCACCGTACTTTTCATACAGTAGAAGGGTGGATATAGGGAAAAACTTCTCAAAATACATTCTAAAATAGGCGAAATATAAAAATTATCCTAGAAGGGCGACCAAAGCATATGTTGCGCTTCTCAATGTTAGACACAAAATTCGTGAGTCTATAAAGGGTCTCCGAAAACCACATTTTAAGGCCCTTAAATTAACAGTGTGTGTGATATTCCCAGAAAACTAACTTCGTTCTGATAAACTTATGGAGGAATGATAACCGCTAACCATTGCAACAGTAGCTCAATTGATAATATCTGGTGTTAACACCGTACACCGTTCGAAGAACGGGTACTTCTGCTAGTTTGATATAAGTCGAACCTGTCCGAAGCATATAAACCTTCTTGCCTGACAACAGTGCTGTAATGCCTTAGTTTGGCTCCTATATTTAGCATCTTCTTATTGTAGATGTTTTGAGTCAGTTGGAATGCTCGCTTTAGTTTCAGGGTGCGGATATTTGTCGCTTCTTGTTAATGTTATTTTGCGAAATGTTTCATTTTCACCATAAAATGCTAAATAACAACGAAATGATAATAATAAGTCATTTTTTTTAAACTAATTACTTCAAAATTCGACAGAAAATCAGAAATCTTAAATATAAATCACTCATAAGATACGGGATAACAAAGTTGGACAAAGTCCAATCAATTATTCAATCAAACTTATAAACGCTATTTCAAAACAATAAAACCACTTCGCCATTTCTAATCGGGAATCCAATTTATCGTCTAATATCAAGATTCCACTGTCTTGTTTTATATTAAAAGATCCATTGTTTTTAACCCTTTATAGTTTAGTGGCCTGTATGTTAACCATCTGCTATGTCAAAGATGCCGATGGTTGAATCTTTCAGCCATTAGGTCAACGAATTTTATTTTGGAAGTGTTCATATTTCATAAAACCAAATAATATTTTCTATCTTCTTGACTTGAGATGCGTGAAGAATATTCTTTTTAACAAAAACAATTAAAACGTAGAAAATAAAATATGAAATATTTAAAATTGAAAATAAATGAATAAATGGTAAAAATTAATAAACTTATAAAATTACTATTAATATTAAATAAGCTGATACTAGTACATTATGCAACGAGCCTATAATGGCTATAATTAAGACACGAGTATTTTTTATAAAACGAGCGTATGCGAGTTTTATAATTTCCATACGAGAGTTTTAATTACCATTATAGGGGAGTTGCATACGACTGTTTATGTTCGACGATAATTATAACTTTATTATATGTTTTAACATAAATATTCATAAATATCTGTTGAGAGTCAGCTACTGGAATTTTGTGATCGCAGAGCGAGCGTTGGGTGTTATATCTTTGTCTTTCAAGAGCTTTGAACAACCGACGCATGCGCTCTGTGTGGTTGCAATGCCATATGCAACCATATGTTTACATCAGCCGTCCCTCAGTAATATTGTCACCGCAGTCATTTGAGGACAATGCGCTGTGTAGAAATTAGTGTTGGTGATTTTAAGGTACAGTGCTATTTCTTGTCTCATATTCGCCAGTTTATTTACGCGAACATATGGACGGTGGGTATTCCATGTCGGTAATTTATTATAGTTCGATGTTGTGTTTATGTCCGACATGTTGGATTTTGAGCGCATGCGCGAAGTTATCGTTACCTAATTGGTCAATGAACGAGCTCTGATTGGCTGGAGAAACTGTATCATAATGGAAAACAGTGTTATAATGACCATCATTATGATACAGTTATCTGACACATAATAGTGAGGGTCGAACATGAAATAATTAATAAGCTTATAAAATAACAATTAAAATTAAATAAACTTGTGCAATTAAAAATAAATTCGCTTATAAAATAGAATTTTAAAAATTTTGATCATAAAAATTATATCTATATATTTAAAACAGTAAGGTGATTTTTGTTACCACGAGATTGAGAGAACGACAGAACCGATTTACTTCGTAGAGCAGTCTAACGAAAGCTCTTGGCCTCTAGATTTGCAGAGTGTCTATAAAATAAACAAATATATTACGGTATATTTTTGAATTAATATAGAAAATAGCAGAATTCTTGACCCTCACGCATGCGCACAATCCGCCTGGGGTCATGACAAAATGGCGGTGAGAAGTCCATTGAAATGTAAGTTATTTAATAAGCTTGCATTTAATTGAAAACATACATTAACCAATTTCTGACAATAAAATATAATGACAGTATGAACGTATACGAATGTGTAACATTGATTTATTTGGATAATGAAATGGATTATTTCCTTCAGACAGCGGCTTTTGATGATAATGAACGGCTGCGTCTGCTGCTGATCATAAGTGTGTGAGTACCTATGTGGTTAAGGCGAATGACTGTGGTTCCAAGGTTCACCGGTTCGATCCCAGCCCTTGGCTTTTTTTTTTTTTTTTTACCACTGAAATATTGTTTAATCAAGGAGTATTAGTAAGGTTTTATGTCTGTTAAAGATACATATTTCTACATTCCCTCTCGGTATATTTTTGAATTAATATAAAAGTAGCAGAATTCTTGGCCCTCACGCATGCGCACAATCCGCCTGAGGTCATGACAAAATGGCGGTGAGAAGGCCATTCAAATGTAAGTTATTTAATAAGCTTGCATGTAATTGAAAACATACATTAACCAAGTTCTGACAATAAAATATAATAACAGTATGAACGTATACGAATGTGCAACATTGATTTATTTGGATAATGAAATGGATTATTTCCTTCAGACAGCGGCTTTTGATGATAATGACAGCTGCGTCTGCTGCTTATCATAAGTGTGCGAGTAGCTGTGTGGTTAAGGCGAATGACTGGTGTTCCAAGGTTCACCGGTTCGATCCCAGCCCTTGCCAATATTTTTTTTTTACCACTGAAATATTGTTTAAACAAGGAGTATTAGTAAGGTTTTATGTCTGTTAAAGATACATATTTCTACATTCCCTGTCGGTATATTTTTGAATTAATATAAAAATAGCAGAATTCTTGGCCCTCACTCATGCGCACAATCCGCCTGAGTTCATGACAAAATGGCGGTGAGAAGTCCATTAAAATGTAAGTTATGTAATAAGCTTGCATGTAATTGAAAACATACATTAACCAAGTTCTGACAATAAAATAAAATAACAGTATGAACGTATACGAATGTGCAACATTGATTTATTTGGATAATGAAATGGATTATTTCCTTCAGACAGCGGCTTTTGATGATAATGAACGGCTGCGTCTGCTGCTGATCATAAGTGTGCGAGTAGCTATGTGGTTAAGGCGAATGACTGGTGTTCCAAGGTTCACCAGTTCGATCCCAGCCCTTGCCAATATTTATTTTTTTTACCACTGAAATATTGTTTAATCAAGGAGTATTAGTAAGGTTTTATGTCTGTTAAAGATACATATTTCTACATTCCCTCTCGGTATATTTTTGAATTAATATAAAAGTAGCAGAATTCTTGTCCCTCACGCATGCGCACAATCCGCCTGAGGTCATGACAAAGTGGCGGTGAGAAGTCCATTAAAATGTAAGTTATTTAATAAGCTTGCATGTAATTGGAAACATACATTAACCAAGTTCTGACAATAAAATATAATAACAGTATGAACGTATACGAATGTGCAACATTGATTTATTTGGATAATGAAATGGATTATTTCCTTCAGACAGCGGCTTTTGATGATAATGAATGGCTGCGTCTGCTGGTGATCAAAAGTGTGTGAGTAGGTATGTGCTTAAGGCGAATGACTGTGGTTCCAAGGTTCACCGGTTCGATCCCAGCCCTTGCCAATATTTTTTTTTTTTTTACCACTGAAATATTGTTTAATCAAGGAGTATTAGTAAGGTTTTATGTCTGTTAAAGATACATATTTCTACATTCCCTCTCGGTATATTTTTGAATTAATATAAAAATAGCAGAATTCTTGGCCCTCACTCATGCGCACAATCCGCCTGAGTTCATGACAAAATGGCGGTGAGAAGTCCATTAAAATGTAAGTTATTTAATAAGCTTGCATGTAATTGAAAACATACATTAACCAAGTTCTGACAATAATTTTTTTTTTTTTTTCGTGTAGCCTCCAGGGAGGCCGAGTGCAGGTCTTTCTAGTCGACGCCCGTGGGCGACCTGCGCGTCGGGATGAGAGATGAAATGGATGAAGATGAATGAAACTGGGCAAGGATGGGGAAGGAGGCGGCCGTGGCCTGTTAGAAGGTACCGTCCCAGCATTTGCCTGGTGTTGAAAATGGGAAACCACGGAAAACCATTTCAAGGACAGCCGACGGTGGGGCTCGAACCCACGCGTCTACCGAGTCAGCAGAGAGCTTGGCCCCATGACCTAACGCTGCGCTTTTAGCGAGCATAGCCACTGCTGTCGGTACAATAAAATATAATAACAGTATGAACGTATACGAATGTGCAACATTGATTTATTTGGATAATGAAATGGATTATTTCCTTCAGACAGCGGCTTTTGATGATAATGACGGCTGCGTCTGCTGCTGATCACAAGTGTGCGAGTAGCTATGTGGTTAAGGCGAATGACTGGTGTTCCAAGGTTCACCAGTTCGATCCCAGCCCTTGCCAATATTTTTTTTTTACCACTGAATTATTGTTTAAACAAGGAGTATTAGTAAGGTTTTATGTCTGTTAAAGATACATATTTCTACATTCCCTCTCGGTATATTTTTGAATTAATATAAAAATAGCAGAATTCTTGGCCCTCACTCATGCGCACAATCCGCCTGAGTTCATGACAAAATGGCGGTGAGAAGTCCATTAAAATGTAAGTTATTTAATAAGCTTGCATGTAATTGAAAACATACATTAACCAAGTTCTGACAATAAAATAAAATAACAGTATGAACGTATACGAATGTGCAACATTGATTTATTTGGATAATGAAATGGATTATTTCCTTCAGACAGCGGCTTTTGATGATAATGAACGGCTGCGTCTGCTGCTGATCATAAGTGTGCGAGTAGCTATGTGGTTAAGGCGAATGACTGGTGTTCCAAGGTTCACCAGTTCGATCCCAGCCCTTGCCAATATTTTTTTTTTTTACCACTGAAATATTGTTTAATCAAGGAGTATTAGTAAGGTTTTATGTCTGTTAAAGATACATATTTCTACATTCCCTCTCGGTATATTTTTGAATTAATATAAAAATAGCAGAATTCTTGGCCCTCACGCATGCGCACAATCCGCCTGAGGTCATGACAAAATGGCGGTGAGAAGTCCATTAAAATGTAAGTTATTTAATAAGCTTGCATGTAATTGAAAACATACATTAACCAAGTTCTGACAATAAAATATAATAACAGTATGAACGTATACGAATGTGCAACATTGATTTATTTGGATAATGAAATGGATTATTTCCTTCAGACAGAGGCTTTTGATGATAATGAACGGCTGCGTCTGTTGCTGATCATAAGTGTGCCAGTAGGTATGTGGTTAGGGCGAATGACTGTGGTTCCAAGGTTCACCAGTTCGATCCCAGCCCTTGCCAATATTTTTTTTTTACCACTGAAATATTGTTTAATCAAGGAGTATTAGTAAGGTTTTATGTCTGTAAAAGATACATATTTCTACATTCCCTCTCAATACGTTTTATTTCCGTTTTACCATTGCATTACAGCATGTGATCAAAAGAGCAAACTGTTGTCCTCAGTACGCCGTTTAAATATCTGCAATCAGTTCCTATAACTGACAACAGATGGCAGTACATCGCCCATATAGTTCCAGTAACTGACAGCAGATGGCAGCACCATTGCATCGATATATTTAAAACCCAAGACATGGCACGTTTTCACGTGATGGAGAATTATAAAGGAGGGGAATATTTAAGAAGGGAAATTTTGAGGAACATTAACCGACAGTTGAATGTGTAGGCTATGTTGTTTATGTACCTTAATATTGCAATTTCTTCCCAATGCTTCGGTGGTCAAGTTATTAGCGTCCTAGACTAAAAGTTATAATTATGCATCGTCGATATACTCTTAAATTATTAAAGAAAAAAGTAGTTTTCCAGGCACTCGCGCGTGTCCACAATTGCTTTCGCCATAAGAGACACTTGGCAAACATAATTCGTTTGAAGGGCTCCGACATCGTGGTCACTCAGCCCCGTGTACTTGGGTGTGTATGTGTGAAATTTTCTTTCATAACCTGTGTTATTGTGATGGCTGCATTACTGTGTGTATTTGTAATTAAGGTGGTAAATGGCACGGAGACGGCCAAGGCCTTAAGTTAGGAACCATCCCTGTATTTGCCTTAAGTGGAAGTGGGAAACCACGGAAAACCACATCCAAGATTGTCGAGGTGGGAATTAAACCTTCCTCTTCTTAGTTATACCTCAAGAGACTGAATGTGCCCCGTTTTTGCTCTCAGACCAGAATTCAATTTCTTGGCAGAGCAGGAAATGTAACCCGGGTCTCCGGGGCGATAGACAAGAATAGGTGGGCCTCCATGTGTTAATACGATTTTTGACATTCACGGGACATATAATTCAAAAACTGCCTCCATTAGGGTGACTGCCGAAGTGAGTATTGAGTATAGGCCTATGGTCGTTCCAGTAGTTGGCGAAGTGATTCTATGTTCCCCTGCAAAATGTACTGTCATAACCTATAACAGGTGATGGAAATTGCTTATTTCGAGCAGTTTCGTAGCCTACTGTTTATAACAAAATGAAGAACGTCATTCTGAGCTGCGTTTTCAAACTATCGCAAAAAATTTCGCTGGCAGGAACAATTATAAGGAATTTATTTTAAGCGATCAGTCTCATCTCATTCTCCTCACCAACCAACTTGAGTATGAAAGTCTCTGGACGGTCATGTTGAACTTCATTGTATAAGACAATTGTTTAATGCTTATTTGTTTAGAGTACTGAGTCTAACTACGCAGTTGATTTCGGCAATGGAAGTATTATTTGCCATTTAATATTTAGCGGCTCCGTTATTGCAGGACACTATAGTGTTATCGAATAATACGAAGCCACATTTAAAATCCAATATAAATAGGCCATTTCAGAAACAATTCCAGATATTATGCAGTACAGTGTACTGTAAGGTCTTTGACGATCAAATGTAAACATTGTTCTACATTGTATTTCTCTTGCGTAAAATCTATGCGTGGTTACTTTGGTCTTTACTGTTGTGAGGGTAAAATTGATCTGCTGGAATATAAAATATTTGCCAAGCTGCAACAATGTAATGATATTAATTTAAAAGTCATTGAACTTATATCCAGTAGTTCAAACACATACGGTACATCAGCGTTAACAGATTGGATACTGAAGATGAAAGCCAGCTACTTCATTTCCCTATTATTGAATTTTTCAATTCCTTGGAATTAAGTGATTCGCCTCCACATACTCCGAACGTTTGAGCCATAGTTATGCTCCTTAGAAATCTGAACGTTTCCCAAGGACTCATATATGGTAATATATTAATTGTAAGAAATATGTAAGAAATTGCTTGGATTCGGATATAACAGGTGCAGTAATATTAGGCAGAGAGCTCAAATCCTACGACTTGATTTAACACCTTCCGATAAAACACTTGCAGGTACAGTACATTTTCTTTTAATAGGCAACAATGTCCTATTCGCTCGGCCTAATTTATCACAATCAATCAAGCTCAAGGAGAAACTCTTGAACGTATTGGGCTATTTACCTCATCACGTTTTAAGTCATGACCAGCAGGATAGTGAAGGTACAAAAAAGGTCCTGTATGGGATGGTAAAGAATAAGAGGCGGAAGGATCCTACGGATTATGTTAGAATGGTGAAGAAAAGGGGACAATGGATAGAAAATAGGGAAGATCTGAAGAAAATGTGGAAAGAATATTTTGAAGAACTCCTGAACCCAAATGGAAACCACGGCGAGGAAGAAGAAATCGGGGAAGAGGTACAGTAGATGAACTGCAAACAGAAAAGGACTTAACATGGAAAGAAGTGGAAGATGCAGTGAGGAAGATGTAAGGAGGGAAGGCACCGGGTGTGGATGAGTTGAGTGTGGAGATTGTGAGAGCATCAGGAGAGGTGGGGATACAATGGATGTACCGAGTGATGAAGGCAGCATGGAAGGAAAGGAAGACCCCAGAGGACTGGAAAAAGGGAATAATTGTCCCGATCTTCAAGAAAGGTAGTAGAACAGAATGCAGAAACTATCGGGGAATCACACTGATGAGTCATTGTGCAAAGATGTTTGAGAAAGTTTTGGAAAGGAGAATTAGGACAAGGATAGAAGGAGGGATGAGGGAAGAACAACATGGCTTCAGAGCAGGAAGGTCCACAGTGGATTTGATTTTTGCTGTAAGTCAGTTACAAGAACAGCACTATGAGTATGGAACAGATCTACTGATGGCCTTCCTGGACATTGAGAAAGCATATGACAGTGTATGCAGAAACAAAGTATGGAAGTCCCTGGAGGATAGAGGAGTAGAAAAATGGACTATAAGGAGGATGAAGGAGATGTACAAGGGAAGCGTGAGCTGTGTGAAAGTGGGAGGAGAGAGATCGGACTGGGTGGAACAGAGAAACGGCCTGAAACAAAGAAGTGCACTGTCACCGTTACTTTTCATTGTGGTGATGGATGACATAATGACCCGAGCGGCACAGGTAATTGGGGAAGGAAAGATGAAAGCAATGGTGTTTGCGGATGATATGTGGAAACAAGGAGGAGGAGGTACAGGAACAGTTGGACGTGTGGGAAGGAATAATACAAGGATATGGGATGAAATTTAGCATAAATAAGGGTGAGCTGGTGATCACAACAAGGAAGAAGGAAAGTACAACAACGGGAATAACAATTGGTGGGGAACAGCTGAAGAAAGTGGAGAGTTTCAAGTATCTGGGAAGCCTGATACAAGAGAATGGAAGAAACGGTAGAGAAATAAATGAGCGGGGGAGACAGGCAGAAGCATTCCGGAGGAGTGTGAGAAGCATGTTATGGAGCAGGGATGTCCCTCAGAACAGCAAGTAGATCATATATCGTACTCTGTCCCTATCCTGACTTATGCCCCGGAGACCTGGGTTATGAAAGGAAGGGAGAAGAGCAAAATACAGGCCAGTGAGATGAGGTTCTTGAGAAGCAGTATTGGAGCTACAAAGAGGGACAGAATAAGAAATGAGAGGACCAGAGAATTAATGAAGTAGGAACCATTACAGGATGGTATAGAGAAATCTAGACTTAGATGGTATGGACATGTAAAACGAATGGAGGAGAAGAGGATACCCAGGAGGATACACGAGACGAAGTGGGAAGGAAAGAGACCAAGAGGGAGACCGAGAGACAGGTGGCTGAAGGGGGTGGAAGAAAGCGTGAAGAAGAGAGGAGAAGACTGGACAAGGGTGGAGGCTGAGAGATGGTGGGAAGACAGAAGACGTTGGAGAGGCTTGTGTTCCAAATAGACCCGGCCAGTGGCTGGAAACTGTGCAAGATGATGATGACCTCATCACGTTTTCAGTCATGACCAGCAATATGTTGCAATGCTGAGAGTGCTATCTTTTGACGCCCTTAAAGTTGCAATAGTGCTAAAAAGTAATCGTACAAATAATGTAACTTATATAAGAAGCTTCTTCAGTAAATTTGTTTTCCATTGTCCGTCATGTTTTGACGGATTTCATCTAGTAAAGAATAAAATTTTAAAATAATTTCAACTTAAACATTAAAAAGATAAATGAAATAAATTAATTAAAGTTTGTTTAAAATAATTACATTTAAATAAATACAAATACAATATTTTAATATTGGTTCTGCCCTATTGCTATTAATATTATTTGTGCTATTGGTATTTGTAATTATAAGTCATGTAGATGTATACTCTTCTAGTGGTTATGTGTAAGAGAGGGCCTTGAGCCCTAACTTCGCCACCAATAAAGGCATTATCTATCTATCTATCTATCTACCTATAAAGGGGTAAATCAAGAACTGACATTCTCGTTTTAAAATCAAAATTCTTTGCCCTTTTGAAGGAAATTTAGTAAATTTAATGATTCACAGTTTAGAACTTTACAACTACTAAGTGTTCACGCCAAACTGTTGTTTTCTTTTATTTTGTGAATCATTCAGCACCAAAACTCAAACAATAAAGAATTTTGATAACTATTGAGGTAAATTTCATGACCTACAGGTTGGTATCCCCCCTCCCACTAGATCTCCATGACAAGTCATTTTGTTTATTCTGTGGTCAAATCTCAATACATTTCATCACTTACAGATTGGTACTGCCCCCGTAAATTGAATTATATTGAGACCACGATGGCTGTATTGGCATATATGAATAAAGTTATGGATGTCATAGTTGTGACGTGTATATTCATGACGTAGGCACGGATGACGCAGAACTCATGCAAGTAGGCTGGATGAGCTGAGATTCTTGGTGACGCCATGATTTTGTTCGAGAAAGATCTTAGATTTACGACGCAGTCGCAGGAAACAAGGTATTGTGCTAAGGAAGAAGTTACGCTATTGGAGGAGAGGCTCGAACCAATGAACGATAGTTTGGAAGGAAGACGGAGATTGCTGAAACTACGATATTTAATTACTTTTGGCATGCAGATTTGTGGAAATCTATTTTCAGTTATGGCATTGATTTGGAATTTTGAAGAAATTAATTTTGAGTTTTTGAAATTTGAAAATCCGTCAAGTATAGCCAAAGTTAAAACTTCTAGCAATGACGGAGCAACAGGCTATGGAAGGGATGGATACGCCCCTTAAGAAGTTGATAAAAGGTCGTGCACAGGATAGAGGAGCTCTCATATCTCTCATACCGCTGATACCGCATATATATTTCAGATGTCATAGAGTCATTGTCGAGTGAATAAGTGAAGCAAGTTGTCTTTAGCGTGTGGTTAAAGCCCGGCGCATCGAACGAACACGGAGCAGTTCCATTTTACGCTGTTCGAAACTAGGTGAAGTTGTAACGCTCACATTAACGTTTCTACGAGATAAGATATAAAGAGTTAACTTCTGCCTTTATTATAGTTCAATTGGGCAGTACAACATTGAGGTGTGTAGAACATTTGAACAATTTCACAGTTATACTTTGAAAGATATTGACACTTTAAGGCTGCAGACAAAAGTGATTTTCTCGCCACCTGAGAAGCACTTTTAAAATTCCACAGTATACACTACGGCTGACACGTATATCGCAACCGTGATATTGGAGCATACGTTTGGTAATACAACGATACATTCTACTATGGATCATTATAATCTTGCAGTGCTTTCAATGATTATAACAGAAGTTGAGATGGAAGGCTAAGGCTTTAATGCAATTGGGACATATATCGATGGAGTGAAGTAACAGCATGGAACTTCGTTAATCGTCTTTCTACAAAAGCGAGCATGTAGTGAACATCCAACTACACTCATGCATCGTGAATCCATCGCTGAATTATATCAAATGACAGTGGAAATATCATCATACTCCACGATTATGAATATTTCTGCGGAAATAACTGCAATAAACTTCATGGCGAATTACGACTGGAACTTCAGGGAACTTTCAAGAGAGGCCAGGGTGGACCCGGCTCATAAAGAAGAATTTTGCCAGAAGGATGTCTTTCGTATACATGGAGCAGTGCAATTTCCGGAGAAGGAAGCAGTTCGATTCTCCGAGGACGCTGATTCCAGGTTCGAGGTCGGAGCACATCTTTACGCTGGTGAATTGGA
Source organism: Meconema thalassinum (assembly GCA_946902985.2). NCBI lineage: Eukaryota > Metazoa > Arthropoda > Insecta > Orthoptera > Tettigoniidae > Meconema > Meconema thalassinum. Next base: position 34,168,135 of record OX336390.1, read on the forward strand.
ACCAACAGCAGTTTTCTTTGAAAACTTTCCTCTAGAACTTCAATCAACAGATAAGGTAGTCGTGAACGTTTCTTGTATTATTTGAGTCATGTAGCGATATCTGAGCAACCATTTTTCCCATATTTTCTGTCCCATTTATTTTTGCCCCATTTTCTTGATTAACATTTCTGTACTCAGTACACTTCGATGATTTATGCCTTTTTCTTCGATTTGTTGAGACATTGTTATGTCATTGGCATAGTTAAATAATTTTGGATCAGTTGAGACTGATAATTTAGATTCTTTCAGTAATTTGCATATTTTTGTAGTCACGATTTGACTGTAAAGTTAATGATTTGCTATGGCAGATTTGAATTCAGACAGCGTGTCAATTTTATTAAAGTAATTCTATTCAGTAAATTACTTTGACCAATTTTCTGTCATCCTCAAGAAAGAAGAATGATTAAATGATTTTAGAGCGTTAAAATCTAATACGTTATCGACGATCTTTGAAATACTAGTCGTCTTATGAACATGATTGCAACATAGACATTTATCATTGCATTATAGACAATTTTATGAAATATGAACTTCGATTACGATTTATTGAATACACTATAGTAATGAACATTTGATAGGAGTTTTTCTCAATTATAGATTGGAACAATAATGTTTGCATTCCACAGTCTAATTGTATTCTATTCGACTATTTATGCAGTTTAGATGAACTTTGATTGAAGATAGTATTTTTATACTGCGTTACTTTGATGATATTAATCTCAATTTTGATAGACCAGGGAGGAGTGTCTAATCGTATTTGCTATTAAATTTATTTGTGATTGGCAAATTTTTACTTCATATCGATTCATGAATGAAACCCACGAAGGTTAAATAATAACAGACATTAATACAATTGATGAATATAAGAATTTTTGAATAGGAACAATGGATGTATAATCGTTAGTTCAGTGGACCTGTAAAAGTCGCTGATGAGTAATGCCCTTGAATAATGAAGGAGGTTCCCACAGTAATAAATGAAGTTGTTGAATTTATGAGTGGAGGTTTTTGTATGTAATTTGGAAGATTTTGATGCCATATATATGAAGATATATGATGAATTCTGGGCCTATTGTTGAGCAATTTTGTGCGTTTTGAGCGAAGTATTTTTCCGCTGAATGTATTGTCCTGGTTCTTTGAAAGTTATTCATGTGAAGATACTGTTAAAGTTAACAAGAGTGTTAAATAATTTGAGATGAAGATTTTGAATGGAGGTTACCGTCACAAATAATTATAATTATTATTAAACCTTATTAAACCTGAATTTGACATTTAAATATAACTAACCTTCATTGGTCGATTATATCAACACGATTTGAGTAATTATCAACCGGATAAACGTGTGGTTTAATGTATTTCTTATATAAATAATATAAACAATATTAATATTGTAAATAATTTTGTAAATATCTTTGATAACAATTTGTAATGAAAGGGATTAATAGAGGCGTGTATAAAATTTTTAATTGTCGTTTGACATTCTTATAAACAATTTATTATTTTTATAAATAATTAATGAACTTATGTTATTAACATTTAGAGTTTTGTTTTTATACTCTAAACAACGCTAATTAAGCAAGTGGATTGAACAATTAAACATGATTTAGGATTATTGGAGTATTCCACTGGTGTTTGAATGGAGCATTTAAAGGATTTGCGTGATAATATTTCAGTTGAGAAGTGGACATTTAACGTGTTTTGAAAGGATGTAACTCGCTTATGCTAGGGTTGAACGGACAGGTGAGTCCACTTTGACGATGCAGGTGCATTGCAGCTGGCCCGGACAACTGTATGATAGAGGCCAAGGACGTTTACATAATAGCTTTGTGGCTATAAATAAAAATGTGAAGTATATAATCACGCAAACCAATTGATATATGTGTCTCGTCCCAAATCCCGTTTCCATTCCAAGTGCATTATTATTTTTACGTTATTTTGAGCTTGAGAAAGCTGAAACATTGTATGTAGAGTATACCAGTCCTACAGGAGGACATGGTTATGTGGTCGATGGCTTCTGATTGCCACGTGGATTTTGTTGTTTTATTTTTGTTAAATTCATTCTTTATGTGAAATAAATTATTGTGCAGTTTAAAGTTTCTCGTATTCGTTATGGTTCATTTTAAATATCATGTTGGAGGTTATTGTGTGGGCATACTTTAAGTGATCCAGTTCACAACCCAGTCCCCGAGATAAATTTAAGAGGTAAGTAAAGGTAAGTATGAACCCCCGTATATTTTGGTGTGTTCCACAATAATTTCTTGTTAACTATTGTGCTCTAATCTCGATAGTATCTGTCAGTGCCATTTTCATTGATGTAGCTGTGCCGGTGCGATTGATTATTGGCAATCCGATTGAGGGGGCGGATATCTAACAGCCTACTATCCTGATAACGGGGACAGTAGGATTGGCGCCCAACGTGGGGCACGATCAGCAAAACATTGGATTACCAAGTTTTTGCAGTAGAATTGGCACCGCAATTTTTGTGGAGTGTTCGAATAACATTGGATTACCAAGTTATCGATGTCAAAGGGATTGTGAAGACTCAAATAAAGAGGTTGATTCTTTGTTAGATGTCTTAGCCAATTGTAGAATTTGAGAGTGTGATTATATAGGAATAAAATGTTGTATTGTATTAGGAAAATTACACTCAGAAAAGATCAGATCTTATACAACTTGAGAGAGGTTAAATAGGCTGGAAACTTAGAAAAATCGCCTATGATCTGGAATCTTATTTTATTTGACCGGCTTATGACATGTGTAGTCATATTAAAGATAAAATTAAATTATTTGGATTGTAAATGTAAATTATTTGTGTTAGGATATTTTAAAATGAACCAAAGAAACTTGAACATGTGCTTGAGTTTATTTCAACATGAAGTGTCTACGAAGGTTAATTATAAGGTAATTATAAGTTAGATTTAAGACAGAAAATTGCTCAAATTTATATATGGTGAAAAATGTTGCTCAGATGTTGTTATTTTGCTCTGTTTGATGTATGTCCCTAAAGCAGTTTATTATTGAAATATTATTGAAATGGCAGATGAAAGTATTAAGAAAATGTTGGAGGAGATGGCCAACAATATGAAGGAGATGGAAGTTAGGAATGCTAGCAGTATGAAGCAGATGATGGAGGAGAATGCTAGTAATATGTCTGTTAACTTGAAAGCTAGCATTAATGAAAGTGTGAGGGAAATGGAAGCTAGGAATACGAGTCGAATGGAGGAGAATGCTCGTAATTTGTCTACTAGGATGGATGAAAATTTGAAAGTTATTCAGACCAGTTCTGCAAACTTAGAAAATAATGTGTCGCGTTTACAGATCAATACCCAGGGAATCGAGAATGCTGTAAGTGACATTCACAAAGATGTGTCTGATGTTAAAATAGATGTTTCTAAGGTACAGAAAGATCTTACTATGTTGAATCTTGATGTTGCTAATGTCCGGGGCGATATTTCATGTGCTAGAGCTGAAGTAATTGTTGTTAGGAATGATGTTGCTACTGTACAAGACAAAGTAGAGGAAGTTCAAAGAGAGGTTAGAAATGCTCGAACTGATGTGTCAAATGTTCATGTTGACATCAATAATATTCATTCAGATGTTAATGATATGCAAAGCGATATCAATAAGATACAAGTAGAAGTCAATACTGTTTTTGTAGACATTGCTAAAGTTCAGACTGATGTTAACAAAGTTAGGGAAGAAATTGAAACTTCAAAAACACTTTGTACTCGTAACATTAGTACATTAACAACTCGGTTAGTTGACGAGTCTGTTAGGACAACAGCTTCTCTAGCTGGTTTAAAATACGATGTAGAGGTCATGAGAACCCAAGTATTAGATCACAATCGTTTACTTAAGGAAAACATTGAAGTAGATATCGCGGAAATGTTAACTGCAAATGTAACGGTGTGGAAAGATGAATGGAACAGGTCAAGTGGGGAACATGTCGATCAGATTCAGGAACGAATTGAAAGAAAACTTGCCAGTACACAAGTAGACATTAATAATGAAGTAGTTCAGATTAGGAAAGACTTGAATGTAAGGATGGATTCGCTATCCGAAAAGCAGGTAGAGGATAGAACTCAAATAGGTCAGGACGTGCAAGCATTAAAAACTGCGTTAGAGGAACAGATTCATAAGGTTGTCTCTGATGTTAATGAAACTAGGAGCAAACTTCAGAATTTGAAACTAGGAGAAGCTAGCATGATGGAAACCTATAAGGAAGAGCTGATTAGGAAAGTCATCACGGAAATCACAGACAAGGATACTGAAGGATTGACTGGTGAAGAGGATAGAAATTACGTGAGAAGATGTAACCTCGCTACAGAAGAGAGAGATATTAGTCCTGAGGAACGTATATCCAGATTCAGGGAAGAAGAAGAGGATCGGAATATTGAACCTGAATGGAAGTATCGTGATAGTGGGAAACATTATATGGATTCATATCCGAGAAATGTGGCAGTCATCCGGAATTTTGAAGACAAACCTCAAAAATTTAGCAACACTGATAGTCTCACACCGATTGAATTTATCAGGAATCTTAAAGACTATTTCATAGAAGCCCACATTCCTAGAGAGAGAGAGATGAGAATCGTAGAAAGATTTCTAGCTGGAGGACCCCTCGAATGATTTAGAGCATTTCGGTACACTTTCAGCAATTTTGACGAATTTGCAGAGGCACTGATAAAACGATTCTGGTCAATAGAAGCTCAGAATTCATTAAGAGCTGAGGTATACTCGAGGAAGTATTCAGGTACTCTTCCAACATGGTACGCTGATTTCTTCACGAGTCAGCTATCACGCTTGAGATTTTTGCAACCCCCATTGTCAACAGAGCAGTTGATAGATGCGATTTCACGTATGCTGCCTGTGGAGGTAAGAAGACTGATCACATCGTCAAATATCAGAGATTTGACCAGTATGGACGAATTATTGAGAAGGCTTGACTACACGAGTCCAATGCCAAATTTGGTACAAAAAGGTCAGAGGCACGAATTCAAAGACGTTAATACAGTCTACATGGATCAAGTGCAGCAAACTGATAAGCCTGATGAAAAAAAACTGAAAATGTAGGTCCTCACAGGAATAATTATTTCCGCAACAACAGATCCCAAGGTTACCGTCCATATCAGCAAAGACGAGGCTGGAATAATAATAGAGGGAATTATAACAACGGAAGAGGTAGATACTACAACAATGGTTATAATAGAAACTACAATAGAAATAACCAGTACCAGAATCAGAATCAGAATTCTCAAGGTCAGGTTATGACACCCGACAAGTATCAAGAAAGAGAGAAAGAAAGTCAGCAGTATCTGAAGGAATTACGAGAAAAGGAAGCTGAAAACCAAAATAAAAGACAGGATGTAGTGATCGATCCTGGTCCTTCTACAAGCCAGCAGGGGAACTTTGAGATTGCTAACACAAAAAAAAAAAACGCCGATTTCTCAACGACAGTGAGAAACAATGAATACATTGCCACACCACACATGATTACCATTAATGAAATTTACGAAGTAACTGATGAGGATTTATTAGAAGAGAGGGGAATCGTCAAAGAGGAAAGACCATGCGCCTTACCTATTATTTCTGTACTGATAGATGGCCAACAGTATAAAGCTCTTATGGATACTGGCGCAATTATTTCGATCATCTCTGATGAATGCTATCAAAGTCTGTTAAAAGGAGAAAACATGACAGTTTTACCTGTTTCTACCGTCAAAGTGAGAGGAATTTTCCAAGACAAGGCAGTGAAATGCAAGATCCAAGTGCTGTTGAACTTTGAAATTAATGGAAGGAATTATGAACAGATCTTTATTGTGGTTAACAAGATCCATTTCGATATTGTGCTAGGAATCGATTTTATATCGAAGGTTGGAGCCATTATTGATATGAAGAATAGGAGTATTAGCTTTAATGATGGGTACATGATCACAGAAGAGATCGAAGAACAGGACGTGAAAAACAGTCTAGAGATAGACCTTAGGGAAGAAATTTTAAATACCATTATCAATGAAGTGGAGAATTTAACAGAAATACCCAGTAGAAAAACTGAAGGATTTGAAGAAATTCAGGGGGAATTTGAGGATTTGATAAAGGAATTCCAAGATATTTTTGATGAAAAGCCTGGATTGATTAAAGACTATAAGTACAAGATAAGGCTGACCGATGAAACCCATTACCAAAAGAGAATATACCCCATACCTGAGAAATACTATCAAGAAGTACGAGGGTTAATCAGAAAAATGGAGGTAGACGGGATTATAAAAAACAGGCGTCGTCTTACATAAACCCCATCACTGTAGTCAAGAAAAGTAATGGTCAGATACGTCTTTGTCTCGATGCTCGGACCATCAACTTGAAGATTCTTCCAGAAAATGACCGACCACCTAAGATCAGAGATCTGCTTAGAAAGTTCAAAGGGAGAGCATGTTTCAGTGTTCTTGACTTGACATCTTCGTTTTACCAAGTTCAACTGGAGGAAGAAAGTATGCAGTACACTGGATTCCTATTTGACCAGACGTCATGGGTCTTTGTGAGAATGCCTTTTGGAATGATCAACAGTGGACCAGCACTTACTCGAGCACTTGATAGCAAGCTCACTGACGAGGTAAAGGAAAATGTAATCTGCTACATTGACGATTCAATTGTATCTTCACCCAACGCCGCAGAACATTTAGTGCATTTGAGAAAGTTGTTTGAAAACTTAAGGGAGGCCAATATCAAGGTCAATTTTGGAAAATGTCAATTCTTGAAGAAGGAGATCAATTACTTGGGGCATACCATTGATAAGGATGGATATCATCCAAACATGCAGAAAGTAGATGCGATCACTAGGTTCCCAAAGCCAACTAAGGTGAAACAAGTCAGAGAATTTGTAGGCGCATGCCAATTTATTAGCAGCCACTGTCCGAGATACTCTGAAATTATGGCTCCTCTGTATGACTTACTCAAGAAAAATAATAGATGGAAATGGAGTACCGCAGCAGACGAGGCTTTTGAGAAAGCGAAGGAGATGCTCAGAAACAACGTCAAACTGGAGTACCCAGACTTTGAGAAGGTGTTCGATATAGAGTCTGATGCATCAAGAATAGGCATTAGTGCAGTCTTATACCAAAAAGACGAGGCAGGCAACAAGCACTACATTGCGTTCACTAGTCGAAAGTTAAAGAAACACGAGGAAAACTACTTTACGACAGAACTAGAAGCGTTAGCTTTTGTTACAGCTTTGCAAGCTTGGAAAAAAATGTTGCTGGGACATAAGGTTATCATTATTACAGATCACAAAGCACTTCAGTTTATGCTGCAAACTGACATGTCTAGTGATAGATTGACACGTTGGGCTTTGTTCACCCAACAGTTTAACGCCACTATCGTCCATCAGCCTGGGAAAGATAACTTACTGGCTGATGCTTTATCACGTAACCCTATCGAAAATGTGCAGATACACCATGTACAATTGGAGCAGCAAGATCAAGAGACCGTTAGGAGGTTAGCCCGAATCGGTGTGTCACAGAAGAGACACGCTCCAATCAGGAAAATGTACAGGTTCCTTAAGGGTTACATGGACAATACTGATGTTGACTATGCAGCTACACAGAGAGATTCACGACACTTTGTCTTGAGTGGAGACATCGTATGTAAGTATGCTGACTCTGCGCATACAAAGCTCCGAATAGTCGTGCCACCTAAACTTGTTGTCAATTTAGTGTGGGTAGCTCATCACGCAACTGGACTTGCGGGTTTAGATAAAACGCTTGATACTCTTAAAGAGAGGTTTATTTGGACTAACATGCGTTCCAGCATTGCTAATGTCATTCGTTCATGTGATAAATGTCAAAGAGCAAAGTATGCTTCCGCTCTATTGAAAGGAAAACCTAAGGCTATGATTCCCTCTAAACCAAATGAACTCATGGCGACAGACATATTTGGTCCTTGTCCGAAGGGATACCAGGGTAATCAGTATCTGTTGGTTACCGTGGATGTCTTCTCAAAATTTGTAACAATGAGTCTCATGCAAAAAGCTAACACGAGGAACGTTGTAAGCAGACTGGAACATGCTGTATTTCCAAAAGCTGGTAAACCAGAGTATCTACTTTCGGATCATGGAGCTCAGTTTACATCCTTAGAATTTGCTGCAGATATGGAAAGGCTTGGTATTAAGCACATATTTTCAAGCGTGCGATATCCGGAATCGAATTCTTCAGAAAGATATATGGCTGAATTTTCGAAATTCTGTCGAATTTTCTGTCCGAATGATCATTCTGGTTGGGTGAGATTTGTGCCCCTTATTGAGGAATGTCTAAATTCTACAGTGCAGGAGAGCACGGGAGAGGTGCCAATGAGACTTCATCTAGGAAGAAACCCAGAAAGGCCGTGGGACAATCTTTTTAACCACGTTCCTAGAGATCCCGACTTAGGAAGGCAGCAGAGAATAGATAGAGCGAAAGAACAACTCCAGAAAGCAGCAGAAAAACTACTGAAGAGAGTAGCTGGAAAACGTTTTGGTGCTCCCTTAGAAATTGGAAATCTGGTATTATTACGCAAACCTGTCAAGGCTGACGTGGGTAAGAAAATCTATCCCAAGTTTGGAATAGTGTTCATGGGTCCCTTCAGAATTACGAATGCCTATGGAAACAACTGTTATAAACTCTACGATGATGAGGATAATGTCGTTTATGGCAAGTTCAATGCTGGGAACTTGAAGAAATATTATCCAAGAGTAAGCCAATAATAATTCAATTTCGTGTTCAAGTGAATTGAGATATTTATAACACAGAGTTTAAAAACAATTTGCAACTGTTTTTAAAACGTGGTGAAGGGAGAATGCCCCCGTAAATTGAATTACATTGAGACCACGATGGCTGTATTGGCATATATGAATAAAGTTATGGATGTCATAGTTGTGACGTGTATATTCATGACGTAGGCACGGATGACGCAGAATTCATGCAAGTAGGCTGGATGAGCTGAGATTCTTGGTGACGTCATGATTTTGTTCGAGAAAGATCTTAGATTTACGACGCAGTCGCAGGAAACAAGGTATTGTGCTAAGGAAGAAGTTACGCTATTGGAGGAGAGGCTCGAACCAATGAACGATAGATTGGAAGGAAAACGGAGATTGCTGAAACTACGATATTTAATTACTTTTGGCATGCTGATTTGTGGAAATCTATTTTCAGTAATGGCATTGATTTGGAATTTTGAAGAAATTAATTTTGAGTTTTTGAAATTTGAAAATCCGTCAAGTATAGCCAAAGTTAAAACTTCTAGCAATGACGGAGCAACAGGCTATGGAAGGGATGGATACGCCCCTTAAGAAGTTGATAAAAGGTCGTGCACAGGATAGAGGAGCTCTCATATCTCTCATACCGCTGATACCGCATATATATTTCAGATGTCATAGAGTCATTGTCGAGTGAATAAGTGAAGCAAGTTGTCTTTAGCGTGTGGTTAAAGCCCGGCGCATCGAACGAACACGGAGCAGTTCCATTTTACGCTGTTCGAAACTAGGTGAAGTTGTAACGCTCACATTAACGTTTCTACGAAATAAGATATAAAGAGTTAACTTCTGCCTTTATTATAGTTCAATTGGGCAGTACAACATTGAGGTGTGTAGAACATTTGAACAATTTCACAGTTATACTTTGAAAGATATTGACACTTTAAGGCTGCAGACAAAAGTGATTTTCTCGCCACCTGAGAAGCACTTTTAAAATTCCACAGTATACACTACGGCTGACACGTATATCGCAACCGTGATATTGGAGCATACGTTTGGTAATACAACGATACATTCTACTATGGATCATTATAATCTTGCAGTGCTTTCAATGATTATAACAGAAGTTGAGATGGAAGGCTAAGGCTTTAATGCAATTGGGACATATATCGATGGAGTGAAGTAACAGCATGGAACTTCGTTAATCGTCTTTCTACAAAAGCGAGCATGTAGTGAACATCCAACTACACTCATGCATCGTGAATCCATCGCTGAATTATATCAAATGACAGTGGAAATATCATCATACTCCACGATTATGAATATTTCTGCGGAAATAACTGCAATAAACTTCATGGCGAATTACGACTGGAACTTCAGGGAACTTTCAAGAGAGGCCAGGGTGGACCCGGCTCATAAAGAAGAATTTTGCCAGAAGGATGTCTTTCGTATACATGGAGCAGTGCAATTTCCGGAGAAGGAAGCAGTTCGATTCTCCGAGGACGCTGATTCCAGGTTCGAGGTCGGAGCACATCTTTACGCTGGTGAATTGGAACCAACAGCAGTTTTCTTTGAAAACTTTCCTCTAGAACTTCAATCAACAGATAAGGTAGTCGTGAACGTTTCTTGTATTATTTGAGTCATGTAGCGATATCTGAGCAACCATTTTTCCCATATTTTCTGTCCCATTTATTTTTGCCCCATTTTCTTGATTAACATTTCTGTACTCAGTACACTTCGATGATTTATGCCTTTTTCTTCGATTTGTTGAGACATTGTTATGTCATTGGCATAGTTAAATAATTTTGGATCAGTTGAGACTGATAATTTAGATTCTTTCAGTAATTTGCATATTTTTGTAGTCACGATTTGACTGTAAAGTTAATGATTTGCTATGGCAGATTTGAATTCAGACAGCGTGTCAATTTTATTAAAGTAATTCTATTCAGTAAATTACTTTGACCAATTTTCTGTCATCCTCAAGAAAGAAGAATGATTAAATGATTTTAGAGCGTTAACATCTAATACGTTATCGACGATCTTTGAAATACTAGTCGTCTTATGAACATGATTGCAACATAGACATTTATCATTGCATTATAGACAATTTTATGAAATATGAACTTTGATTACGATTTATTGAATACACTATAGTAATGAACATTTGATAGGAGTTTTTCTCAATTATAGATTGGAACAATAATGTTTGCATTCCACAGTCTAATTGTATTCTATTCGACTATTTATGCAGTTTAGATGAACTTTGATTGAAGATAGTATTTTTATACTGCGTTACTTTGATGATATTAATCTCAATTTTGATAGACCAGGGAGGAGTGTCTAATCGTATTTGCTATTAAATTTATTTGTGATTGGCAAATTTTTACTTCATATCGATTCATGAATGAAACCCACGAAGGTTAAATAATAACAGACATTAATACAATTGATGAATATAAGAATTTTTGAATAGGAACAATGGATGTATAATCGTTAGTTCAGTGGACCTGTAAAAGTCGCTGATGAGTAATGCCCTTGAATAATGAAGGAGGTTCCCACAGTAATAAATGAAGTTGTTGAATTTATGAGTGGAGGTTTTTGTATGTAATTTGGAAGATTTTGATGCCATATATATGAAGATATATGATGAATTCTGGGCCTATTGTTGAGCAATTTTGTGCGTTTTGAGCGAAGTATTTTTCCGCTGAATGTATTGTCCTGGTTCTTTGAAAGTTATTCATGTGAAGATACTGTTAAAGTTAACAAGAGTGTTAAATAATTTGAGATGAAGATTTTGAATGGAGGTTACCGTCACAAATAATTATAATTATTATTAAACCTTATTAAACCTGAATTTGACATTTAAATATAACTAACCTTCATTGGTCGATTATATCAACACGATTTGAGTAATTATCAACCGGATAAACGTGTGGTTTAATGTATTTCTTATATAAATAATATAAACAATATTAATATTGTAAATAATTTTGTAAATATCTTTGATAACAATTTGTAATGAAAGGGATTAATAGAGGCGTGTATAAAATTTTTAATTGTCTTTTGACATTCTTATAAACAATTTATTATTTTTATAAATAATTAATGAACTTATGTTATTAACATTTAGAGTTTTGTTTTTATACTCTAAACAACGCTAATTAAGCAAGTGGATTGAACAATTAAACATGATTTAGGATTATTGGAGTATTCCACTGGTGTTTGAATGGAGCATTTAAAGGATTTGCGTGATAATATTTCAGTTGAGAAGTGGACATTTAACGTGTTTTGAAAGGATGTAACTCGCTTATGCTAGGGTTGAACGGACAGGTGAGTCCACTTTGACGATGCAGGTGCATTGCAGCTGGCCCGGACAACTGTATGATAGAGGCCAAGGACGTTTACATAATAGCCTTGTGGCTATAAATAAAAATGTGAAGTATATAAACACGCAAACCAATTGATATATGTGTCTCGTCCCAAATCCCGTTTCCATTCCAAGTGCATTATTATTTTTACGTTATTTTGAGCTTGAGAAAGCTGAAACATTGTATGTAGAGTATACCAGTCCTACAGGAGGACATGGTTATGTGGTCGATGGCTTCTGATTGCCACGTGGATTTTGTTGTTTTATTTTTGTTAAATTCATTCTTTATATGAAATAAATTATTGTGCAGTTTAAAGTTTCTCGTATTCGTTATGGTTCATTTTAAATATCATGGTGGAGGTTATTGTGTGGGCATACTTTAAGTGATCCAGTTGACAACCCAGTCCCCGAGATAAATTTAAGAGGTAAGTAAAGGTAAGTATGAACCCCCGTATATTTTGGTGTGTTCCACAATAATTTCTTGTTAACTATTGTGCTCTAATCTCGATAGTATCTGCCAGTGCCATTTTCATTGATGTAGCTGTGCCGGTGCGATTGATTATTGGCAATCCGATTGAGGGGGCGGATATCTGACAGCCTACTATCCTGATAACGGGGACAGTAGCACCTCAAAATATCCGCCCCTGAGTCTCCATGACGGCTCATTTTGTTTTATCCAGCACCGAAACTCAAGTTATGAGATCCACAGGTTGGTACTTTGGCCACTGAGTCTCATTTTGTTTATTTCATGAATCATGCATCACAAAAGTTTAAATCATCATAATTGACCCCGTGGACGGCCAGCGTGGTTGGGCCAACTTACCGTTTATTCAGAGGTTCGCATCGCTTCCACAGCAAAATCACCTCCAGATGACATGCCCCAACAGAAGAGCTCCAAAGGGGTAGACGGAAGGTGGAGAAGGGGACAACGCACAGGCTATTCTACAGACACCCCCCAATAACCAACAGAACTGCTGCCGACGAAAAAATGCCACAACAGTTGTTTAAAATTTAAAAATAAAAATTTAATGTTAAAAGTTAAAAGAGCACCTCCACCAGAAACAGCACAAGCTTCAACCAGCATAATTTACAAAGAAGGCAAGAGACCGCTTAACATGCTTGCTTGCAAAGACAACAAAAGAAAAGAATTAATTTAAAATTAAAATGTTAAAGCCCAAAGATTAAAAAAAGAAAATACAGGCATAATTAAATGAGAACGGCTTGATAATTTACAAGGGAATGCAATACCGATCCGACATGTAGAGATCCAGGCCATGTCATAAAACGAAAAATTTAAAATTAAATAAATACAATAAAATATGCTCAATTAAGAAATTTCCGATATTCGTGACTAAGAAAAACACAAGAACATTCACCAAAAACATAAGGTTAAACCAACAAGATTAATAAAAAACATATTAAGTTAACATCTCAACACGTTTGAGTTTCGCGGTCGGCGCCAAGAGACTGACCTCCAAGACCAGAATGCATTTCGGCAAAACAAAAACAAAACAAACATGGCCACAGGAACAGACGACCACATGTCAAATCGAAATTACGGCAAATAATTAGCATAATTAAATTTTAAAATCAGCAGAAAGAAGGGAAGAAAACAATTACGTCTAAATACTATTAACATTAGGGTGGAGCATCGGATCGTAAAACAGATTAATAATATGCCAATCCCAAGATTGCCAAAGGAAAATAAATAATAATTTAAAGCGTAAAATAAACTAGAAATGTGTCTCCAGAAGGTACGAAGAAAAATAACAAAATTAATATATATCTGGTAACATTGACAAACAGAAATATTAGGCCTATAAAACAAAATAAGGTACAGAATTAAAACATTACTATAAGACGATATCGGAGCTCCATAACAATAATAAATATAAATGTATAATGCAACGTAGCTTACATCCTTCCTAAGTGGAGACACAAGGATAATAAAATAATTAATACACAAACCAAATAACGTAATACAGCACTATATTTCCTGAAAATGGCCCACCCAGCACATGCGTCGTTTTGGTCACAAGCACTGGTCTGCATCGAGATGCGATCTTCATTCCGTACTTCCTCTTCACGGCGAAACTATGAAAATTAAAGCCTTAAGAGCACAGACAATTTCTTAGTAAAATTGGTATTCATATTTGGTAAAAGCTGGGGGCCAATGCCCCCTAGCCCACGAAGAGATACTCTGTCACACCAGCTGGCAAGTTGCTTCTTAGACGGCAGACCATGAACTCCACAAGATGGCGGAGAATCAAACGTCAGATACCGAACTGCATTCATGTAAATAGTTATTGTCCAATCAAGGCTTGACACATCAATCAACAATGTGATTATTAAGTAATTAATTTGACGGTATCATGAATACAGAGTCCTTTGTTTCATGACGTAGGATATAATACATGCCTTCAAATATGACTGGAATCCGATGAGTTAATAAGGCACCCCAACACACTCTATCGGAGAAGAAGGAACCACGTGAAGAAACCCCGAAGTCCGACAGCAGCAGCCATCTCGTGTTCACAAACGGAACCAAGCGACCAGGCGGTCGTTTCAAAATGTCATGAAGTCACATCCAAGGGTAGATACATGTTTGAAAACGTTGGGACGGGCTCTTGCACGTAACAGTCTCCCTCCCATAAGCGTGAACACCGTTCACGAATATGCCTAGGCATAGGCAGTACTCCAAACTAGTCGATTCACCAAGCATGTTTCCAGAAGATAATGTTCACCAGTTAACTCCAATTGATGGACGAAACCGCATCGTTTTGGTTAGGAAGAGTGCAGGGTCAGATTATCAGTGAAGGGATAATTGATCACCTCGCAAACCACTTAGTTAACCGCTTCACTGTGTCCATAAGTCTTCAGAAACGCAGAACACCAGCACCAGCAGTGCTTTCATAGTCCGAGACACGTTAGGTAAATTTTCAATAAGTCCAATGTAGTTCGCTTTAGACGAAGTAGGTGGAAGCAATGTGCCAGATATCATTCGACGCGTGGGCAGCCATTTACAAAACAGAAGTTAATCTTATTTCAATTTTTTTTTACAGAAATTACAATTTCTTACTACATTTTACAAAAGAGAAACAAGGTTGAATTTAAATGAAGAAAATCCTGACCATGACCTAGATCCGTGCTTACAATAGTTAATTAAATAAGTTTACCTTTTTACAGACTAGAAGTACATTTCAAGATTACATGAGTTAAACGACTATATATTTACAAGGCACTACGGTAAAGGAATGACCACTTAAATTCCCAAGGAATCATGTATATAAATTTTACCATGAGTTATGTCTCCCACCGAGTCCAACTTACATGCTAGCATTTTTTATGAAAACATCAAAATTAGCTTCAATTTTACAATATACCATTAAAATGGGAATTACCCAACAGTTACAGTTTGTATCCCAGCAGAGTTTTCATATCCAGTTCAAAATTCCTGAAGGAACAGATGCCTGAAGGCTTCAATGAAGGTTAGGGTACTCTACATTATACAAAATCAGTTTACAAAATTTATGGTAGCATTTCCACATTAGAAACCTCTCCACCTCGTTTAATGTGCGACAGATGCACTCTGGAAATTTTGTTGGCCTTATGGTTTCTAATAAGCAGAGTAACGGGAGTCAGGAATGCCTCTACATAACACGGGCCTTTAAAACGAGGGGTTAACTTGCTTGAAACTAGATTACTGACGCCCTTGGGCATGAAATTGCGGACGTATACAACATCTCCAATTTCCAAATCAGTTGGCTTGCGACAGGCATTGTGTCGCTTGGCAAGATGGTCATGTGATACCTTAATATTCTCTCTAGCCTTGTCGAATTTCGCCCTCATATCCTCGGGCGTAAAACTGTCTGGAAGGAGATCGTGCAGGTTCCACAGATTAGACAATGGAGAATTAGCCATAAACGAAAATATTAACGAAAAAGGGGTGGCTTGCGTGCTCTCATGCACGGCGGTGTTGAAAGCAAAATTGAGCCAATGCAAATTAGAATCCCACTTGGAATGGTCGTCGTGGTGGAAAGCAATCAGAGCAGAACGGAGATTACGATTGACTCGCTCAGCGAGAGACGGGTTAGGAAAATAGGGAGTGGTGGTTACATGAGAAGTAGCATAATCAAACAAGAATTGACGGAACTGATGAGATACAAAGCACTTGGCATTATCAGATACCAGGTACTGACATGGCCCAAAAGATGAAAAGATGGAATTAATACACTTTATGACGGAACTGGTCGTAGCCTGTCTGGTGGGGAAAATCCAACTAAACCGGGTGAAACCGTCAGTGCAAACAAGCGCAAATTGGTTTCCCCGACCAAAGCGAGGGAACTGCCCAACATGGTCGATAAAAAGCCTCTCCATGGGTCTAGATGCCGGTTCAGATGACAACAGGCCAACCTTAGTAGAAACCGGAGGTTTGCTAATACTACATGCAGCACAATTTCTAATGAGCCTCCTGATGTCGCCATCCATACTTTGCCAAATGAAAAACTGTCTGATTTTAGCTCGGGTCTTGAATACTCCTAGGTGGCCACCAATAGGAGATTCGTGATAGTAACGAAAGATTTCCGGAATGAGGACCGACGGGAGCACAATTTTAGGTAGACGGTCATGACGAGACGAACAACACAATACACCATCCTTTAGAGAGTAGGGCTTGATTACTTCACCAGAATTGATTCGGTCAATTAGGCTAGATAAGGAGGGATCTTCTTTCTGGAATCGCCTCACATCTTCAAAAAGCACAGGGGAATAGCAAAGAACGACATTAACAAAATTTACGGGTGATACAAGGTCTACGGGTTCACATCCTTGAATATCCTCTTCGGCTGTTTCCTCATACATGCGGCTTAATGAATCAGCCACCGCATTTTCGGACCCACGAATGTGGTGGGCAGTGAACTGGAATGACAGAATCCTAGTTGCCCATTGGGCAATCCTACCAGTTTTACGGGGTTTCCCTAACACCCAGCTCAAGGCTTGGTTATCAGTCTCAAGGAGAAACTTAGTGTGCTCAAGATACATACGGAATTTTTCCAGAGCGAACAACACAGCTAAACCCTCAAGTTCGTATATGGAATACTTCCTCTCTGCATCCGTTAAGGTACGAGAAGCGTATGCAATAGGTTGCCTACCCAGATCAGACTCTTGCAGTAGGACACAACCAACACCACGACCAGACGCATCAGTCTGCACAATGAACTGCTTCCCAAAATCCGGAATGGCTACACAGGGGCGTTAGAGAGCGCAAGCTTAAGATCTTCGAAGGCTGCCTGCTGAGAGGGACCCCACTCAAACTTCACAGCCTTTTTGCGTAATTGATTTAGAGGAGCAGCACGGTCGGCAAAGTTACTGATGAACTTACGGAAGAAGTTCACCATACCAATGTAACGAGCAACACCCTTGGCGTTCTTGGGTGGTTTAAAATCTCTGATGGCCTGAGTACGAGATTGGTCCACGGAGATACCAGACGCGGAAACAATATGACCCAAGAAGGAAATTTTGGGCTTGGCAAAGGAAACTTTGGACAATTTGACGGTAAGGCCAGCGTCACGCAACCGATCAAGTACAACTTTCAGATGATCAACGTGTTCCTCGAAGGACTCAGAATAGATCACCACATCGTCAAGTAGTGGTACACAAACTTGAATTTAATTTCTGAAAACACCTTGTCCAGAAGTCTGCTCAACACAGCGGCTCCGGTGGATAGGCCAAACGGGACACGGGCATACTCAAACAGGTTCCAGTCAGTGGAAAAAGCAGTAAAATGCCTGGATTCCGGAGAGAGGGGAATTTGGAAGTAAGAAGAATTTAAATCGAGGATCGTGAACAGCTTCGCGTTGCGAAACCAACTAAAGCAAGTATGAAGGTCCGGCAAACGGATGGATTGCAAAACAACTTTTTGATTAAGAGCCCTATAGTCGACCACCGGCCGAAAACCAACGTTAGGTTTTGGCACAAGAAATACAGGGGATGAGTAGGCAGAGATAGAGGGTTGGATTACACCTTCTTCCAACATCTTATCGATAATCTTCCGAAGTTCAGCCATCTTGGGCGGGGCAAGTCGATACGGGCTGGAACGCACCGGCACAGAATCGGTTAGCTCAATCTTGTACTCCATCAAATGGGTTACACCCAACTTGTCAGTAAATACATCGCTATACTCCTGACATAACCTCTTTATGGCATCCTTTTGAAGACTCGTTAAATTTTCCAGATCGAATCCTCAATAGTCTTAGGTTCACTAACAGAATTGACAGCAGTAAAAGATAAAACCGGGTTGAACGATAATTTACTTTGCGGATTAAACTTAAACCATAAGTTGCGAGCACCAAAATCAAGAAGCATACCAACGTGTGACATGAAATTAGCTCCAATGACCACAGACCAAGAAAGATTTCTGGCAGCAAAAAATTTGAACTTCCAAGAAAAATTTAGAATATGAATTTTGACTGTCATACTACCCAAAATATTTAAGTTTGAACAATTTTCCGAAATAAAAGATTCATTGTTAGGCTCTAACTCAGGTAATTTGCAAACACTCTTCATAGATAAAAACCAGTCCTCGCTTATAATGGATGCGACACTACCAGAATCAAGCAATGCAGAAACGGGCTCGTCATTAACACAAATTTCAATAAACGGGGATATTCCTTTAGCCACAGGAGAAATTCCAAAATCATTACTCACTCTAAAACGATTACAATTAGATGACGAGGACACCCGCACCACAGGTTTCACATTATGTTTAGAATTAGGCTGACTTTCCACGACATTGATCACCGACAGGTTAGGTAGGTCAGCGACATAAGCAGAATTAGCACGTGAAGACTTAGTTTTCAACGAGTTATCACGATTTTCATTAGTAGGGCGACCAGAAACTTCACAGGGTTTTCCCAAATTCACATGCACATAAATATCCTTAGAAGTAACACCCGAGTTGGTCTCCACAACATCCCGTCATTGGCGATACACAACCTGGTTACTCGGACACACCTTCTTGACATGTCCCACGTCACCGCACGTGTGGCACTTAATATTGGGTCTTGGGTGGAACATAACCTTAGGCGGGGGACGAGACATCAAGGAAGGAGGAGGAACATTAGCTACACGAAGGGAATCTGCATGTTTCACAGCCATAGCCTCTATAATGACCTGTTTCAGCTCGACAAATGATGAAGCCCTGGTACACATAGTCATGTATGACCTATATTGAGGCGAAAACTCATTTACAATCGATGACACCAACTGTCGTTCAGTTAAAGGGGATGCAAATACCTGGGCATACACCTTGATGTCACTGACATAGTTGCTAAGGGACTCGTCCAAACTTTGGACACGATGTAAAAACCTTTGCTCGAGAGCACTAAGGGCACTCGCAGGGACAAAAAACCACAACACTTCCCTAATAAACATGGCTAAGGACATGTGGAGGTGGATAGCTTCAATTAGCTTATCGCGCAGCATACCGGATGCAACAGGATATAAAAGTTGAAAAATCTGAATTTCCGACATCCCAAAAATCGAGGCATGGTTACCCAATTCGACCACTTGTTTTAAAAATAGGACCACTTGGGTAACGTCATCTAGGTTGAAACTCTTTAACTTAGTTAAGAAACCAGAAATAGGATGAGGAATTGACCCATAATTAACGGTAGGCGAGTATGTAGCATTTGGAAAAGAGACATTGTTACCAGGGTAGCCCGCTCGCACACCGTCTACAGGAGACAAAACATTTACATTACTAGAGAAGGAACTGGGATGCAACGGGTCGGCAGTACCCAGGTGACCTAACATGAGAAGAATGACCGTATGCAGGGTTAAGAGGTCTGGGCGAGCCGGAACCAGACAATAGAGGGGCAGGCAAACCACTACTAGAAATCGATCCCAAAACCTCAGACCTAGTAAACAGAGGTGATTCTCGTTCAACCCCAGAAGAACTCTTCAAATTCACAAGGTTATCTCTTAAGTCAATTAAATCGAAAACACTATTATTGTCGGCCATTTTGAAAAACACAGAATGCAGACAGGCAATATAGAAGGAAACAAATTTTAGGAATTACGAGGACAGTTTACACATTCACACAATACCATAACTACCAATTACCAACACCATAGATTAGGTTGACACTCGAACACAGCCACCACCTATAATACAAGATCATGCACAATGCTGCCCAGAACTGCATACGTCACCGCCTGCTTGGCTCGAGAACAGGAAGCTAAATTACAAAAATTGCCACAAAACACATGGGGAACAGCTTCAGACAGGGCTCCAGGATGCCTTCACTCGTAGCATGTAGGCTATCAGAATATTAACAACTCCACTTTCCCATGCCAAGAACACATGCCAGTCACTCACCGAGCTTCTTCTTCAGTGGGGATGTTGTATACAAACAGGATAACATAAAGCAGCAAACACCTCGCTTTGAACAGGACACTTACATCTCATCACATGGATTATCTGAGGCAAACATGAAATTAAACAAACGACAAGGATTAGCTTTACATAACATCAAGTGCACTGCTATGACAGATCCCATCAACAACCGCTCCATCAGCACCAGAAGGGTCCATAAAACGAGCCTGCGGGTATTGAGGAGGGGATAGTTACAGAAGCGAACTCGAGCTCGGTCTGCTACCAAAATGACCCCGAGGACGGCCAGCGTGGTTGGGCCAACTTACCGTTTATTCAGAGGTCCGCATCGCTTCCACAGCAAAATCACCTCCAGATGACATGCCCCAACAGAAGAGCTCCAAAGGGGTAGAAGGAAGGTGGAGAAGGGGACAACGCACAGGCTATTCTACAGACACCCACCAATAACCAACAGAACTGCTGCCGACGAAAAAATGCCACAACAGTTGTTTAAAATTTTAAAATAAAAATTTAATGTTAAAAGTTAAAAGAGCACCTCCACCAGAAACAGCACAAGCATCAACCAGCATAATTTACAAAGAAGGCAAGAGACCGCTTAACATGCTTGCTTGCAAAGACAACAAAAGAAAAGAATTAAATTAAAATTAAAATGTAAAGCCCAAAGATTAAAAAAGAAAATACAGGCATAATTAAATGAGAACGGCTTGATAATTTACAAGGGAATGCAATACCGATCCGACATGTAGAGATCCAGGCCATGTCATAAAACGAAAAATTTAAAATTAAATAAATAAAATAAAATATGCTCAATTAAGAAATTTCCGGTATTCGTGACTAAGAAAAACACAAGAACATTCACCAAAAACATAAGGTTAAACCAACAAGATTAATAAAAAGCATATTAAGTTAACATCACAACACGTTTGAGTTTCGCGGTCGGCGCCAAGAGACTGACCTCCAAGACCAGAATGCATTTCGGCAAAACAAAAACAAAACAAACATGGCCACAGGAACAGACGACCACATGTCAAATCGAAATTACGGCAAATAATTAGCATAATTAAATTTTAAAATCAGCAGAAAGAAGGGAAGAAAACAATTACGTCTAAATACTATTAACATTAGGGTGGAGCATCGGATCGTAAAACAGATTAATAATATGCCAATCCCAAGATTACCAAAGGAAATTAAATATTAATTTAAAACGTAAAATAAACTAGAATTGTATCTCCAGAAGGTACGAAAAAAAATAACAAAATTAATATATATCTGGTAACATTGACAAACAGAAATATTAGGCCTATAAAACAAAATAAGGTACAGAATTAAAACATTACTATAAGACGATATCGGAGCTCCATAACAATAATAAATATAAATGTATAATGCAACGTAGCTTACATCCTTCCTAAGTGGAGACACAAAGATAATAAAATAATTAATACACAAACCAAATACCGTAATACGGCACTATATTTCCTGAAAATGGCCCACCCAGCACATGCTTCGTTTTGGTCATAAGCACTGGTCTGCATCGAGATGCGATCTTCATTCCGTACTTCCTCTTCACGGCGAAACGATGAAAATTAAAGCCTTAAGAGCACAGGCAATTTCTTAGTAAAATTGGTATTCATATTTGGTAAAAGCTGGGGGCCAATGCCCCCTAGCCCACGAAGAGATACTCTGTCACACCAGCTGGCAAGTTGCTTCTTAGACGACAGACCATGAACTCCACAAGATGGCGGAGAATCACACGTCAGATACAGAACTGCATTCATGTAAATAGTTATTGTCCAATCAAAGCTTGACACATCAATCAACAATGTGATTATTAAGTAATTAATTTGACGGTATCATGAATACACAGTCCTTTGTTTCATGACGTAGGATATAATAAATGCCTTCAAATATGACTGGAATCGGATGAGTTAATAAGGCACCCCAACACACTCTATCGGAGAAGAAGGAACCACGTGAAGAAACCCCGAAGTCCGACAGCAGCAGCCATCTCGTGTTCACAAACGGAACCAAGCGACCAGGCGGTCGTTTCAAAATGTCATGAAGTCACATCCAAGGGTAGATACATGTTTGAAAACGTTGGGACGGGCTCTTGCACGTAACAGTCTCCCTCCCTTAAGCGTGAACACCGTTCACGAATATGCCTAGGCATAGGCAGTACTCCAAACTAGTCGATTCACCAAGCATGTTTCCAGAAGATAATGTTCACCAGTTAACTCCAATTGATGGACGAAACCGCATCGTTTTGGTTAGGAAGAGTGCAGGGTCAGATTATCAGTGAAGGGATAATTGATCACCTCGCAAACCACTTAGTTAACCGCTTCACTGTGTCCATAAGTCTTCAGAAACGCAGAACACCAGCACCAGCAGTGCTTTCATAGTCAGAGACACGTTAGGTAAATTTTCAATAAGTCCAATGTAGTTCTCTTTAGACGAAGTAGGAGGAAGCAATGTGCCAGATATCACTCGACGCGTGGGCAGCCATTTACAAAACAGAAGTTAATCTTGTTTCAATTTTTTTTTACAGAAATTACAATTTCTTACTACATTTTAAAGAGAAACAAGGTTGAATTTAAATGAAGAAAATTCTGACCATGACTTAGATCCTTGCTTACAATAGTTAATTAAATAAGTTTACCTTTTACAGACTAGAAGTACATTTCAAGATTACATGAGTTAAACGACTATATATTTAGAAGGAACTACGGTAGAGGAATGACCACTTAAATTCCCAAGGAATCATGTATATAAATTTTACCATGAGTTATGTCTCCCACCGAGTCCAACTTACATGCTAGCATTTTTTATGAAAACATCAAAATTAGTTTCAATTTTACAATATACCATTAAAATGGGAATTACCCAACAGTTACAGTTTGTATCCCAGCAGAGTTTTCATATCCAGTTCAAAATTCCAGAAGGAACAGATGCCTGAAGGCTTCAATGAATGTTAGGGATACTCTACATTATACAAAATCAGTTTACACAATTTATGGTAGCATTTCCTCATTAGAAACCTCTCCACCTCGTTTAATGTGCGACAGATGCACTCTGGAAATTTTGTTGGCCTTAGGGTTTGTAATAAGCAGAGTAACGGGAGTCAGGAATGCCTCTACATAACACGGGCCTTTAAAACGAGGGGTTAACTTGCTTGAAACTAGATTACTGACGCCCTTGGGCACGAAATTGCGGACGTACAAAATATCTCCAATTTCCAAATCAGTTGGCTTGCGACAGGCATTGTGTCGCTTGGCAAGATGGTCATGTGATACCTTAATATTCTCTCTAACCTTGTCGAATTTCGCCCTCATATCCTCGGGCGTAAAACTGTCTGGAAGGAGATCGTGCAGGTTCCACAGATTAGACAATGGAGAATTAGCCATAAACGAAAACATTAACGAAAAAGGGGTGGCTTGCGTGCCCTCATGCACGGCGGTGTTGAAAGCAAAATTGAGCCAATGCAAATTAGAATCCCACTTGGAATGGTCGTCGTGGTGGAAAGCAATCAGAGCAGAACGGAGATTACGATTGACTCGCTCAGCGAGAGACGGGTTAGGAAAATAGAGAGTGGTGGTTACATGAGAAATAGCATAATCAAACAAGAATTGACGGAATTGATGAGATACAAAGCACTTGGCATTATCAGATACCAGGTACTGACATGGCCCAAAAGATGAAAAGATGGAATTATGACACTTTATGGCGGAACTGGTCGTAGCCTGTCCGGTGGGGAAAAATCCAACTAAACCGGGTGAAACCGTCAGTGCAAACAAGCGCAAATTGGTTTCCCCGACCAGAGCGAGGGAACGGCCCAACATGGTCGATAAAAAACCTCTCCATGGGTCTAGATGCCGGTTCAGATGACAACAGGCCAACCTTAGTAGAAACCGGAGGTTTGCTTATACTACATGCAGCACAATTTCTAATGAGCCTCCTGATGTCGCCATCCATACTTTGCCAAATGAAAAACTGTCTGATTTTAGCTCGGGTCTTGAATACTCCTAGGTGGCCACCAATAGGAGATTCGTGATAGTAACGAAAGATTTCCGGAATGAGGACCGACGGGAGCACAATTTTAGGTAGACGGTCATGACGAGACGAACAACACAATACACCATCCTTTAGAGAGTAGGGCTTGATTACTTCACCAGAATTGATTCGGTCAATTAGGCTAGATAAGGAGGGATCTTCTTTCTGGAATCGCCTCACATCTTCAAAAAGCACAGGGGAATTGCTAAGAACGACATTGACAAAATTTACGGGTGATACAAGGTTTACGTGTTCACATCCTTGAATATCCTCTTCGGCTGTTTCCTCATACATGCGGCTTAATGAATCAGCCACCGCATTTTCGGACCCACGAATGTGGTGGGCAGTGAACTGGAATGACAGAATCCTAGTTGCCCATTGGGCAATCCTACCAGTTTTACGGGGTTTCCCTAACACCCAGCTCAAGGCTTGGTTATCAGTCTCAAGGAGAAACTTAGTGTGCTCAAGATACATACGGAATTTTTCCAGAGCGAACAACACAGCTAAACCCTCAAGTTCGTATATGGAATACGTCCTCTCTGCGTCCGTTAAGGTACGAGAAGCGTATGCAATAGGTTGCCTACCCAGATCAGACTCTTGCAGTAGGACACAACCAACACCACGACCAGACGCATCAGTCTGCACAATGAACTGCTTCCCAAAATCCGGAATGGCTACACAGGGGCGTTAGAGAGCGCAAGCTTAAGATCTTCGAAGGCTGCCTGCTGAGAGGGACCCCACTCAAACTTCACAGCCTTTTTGCGTAATTGATTTAGAGGAGCAGCACGGTCGGCAAAGTTACTGATGAACTTACGGAAGAAGTTCACCATACCAATGTAACGAGCAACACCCTTGGCGTTCTTGGGTGGTTTAAAATCTCTGATGGCCTGAGTACGAGATTGGTCCACGGAGATACCAGACGCGGAAACAATATGACCCAAGAAGGAAATTTTGGGCTTGGCAAAGGAAACATTGGACAATTTGACGGTAAAGCCAGCGTCACGCAACCGATCAAGTACAACTTTCAGATGATCAACGTTTTCCTCGAAGGACTCAGAATAGATCACCACATCGTCAAGTAGTGGTACACAAACTTGAATTTAATTTCTGAAAACACCTTGTCCAGAAGTCTGCTCAACACAGCGGCTCCTGTGGATAGGCCAAACGGGACACGGGCATACTCAAACAGGTTCCAGTCAGTGGAAAAAGCAGTAACATGCCTGGATTCCGGAGAGAGGGGAATTTGGAAGTAAGAAGAATTTAAATCGAGGATCGTGAACAGCTTCGCGTTGCGAAACCAACTAAAGCAAGTATGAAGGTCCGGCAAAGGGATGGATTGCAAAACAACTTTTTGATTAAGAGCCCTATAGTCGACCACCGGCCGAAAACCAACGTTAGGTTTTGGCACAAGAAATACAGGGGATGAGTAGGCAGAGATAGAGGGTTGGATTACACCTTCTTCCAACATCTTATCGATAATCTTCCGAAGTTCAGCCATCTTGGGCGGGGCTAGTCGATACGGGCTGGAACGCACCGGCACAGAATCGGTTAGCTCAATCTTGTACTCCAACAAATGGGTTACACCCAACTTGTCAGTAAATACATCGCTATACTCCTGACATAACCTCTTTATGGCATCCTTTTGAAGACTCGTTAAATTTTCCAGATCGAGATCCTCAATAGTCATAGGTTCACTAACAGAATTGACAGCAGGAGAAGATAAAACCGGGTTGAACGATAATTTACTTTGCGGATTAAACATAAACCATAAGTTGCGAGCACCAAAATCAAGAAGCATACCAACGTGTAACATAAAATTAGCTCCAATGACCACAGACCAAGAAAGATTTCTGGCAACAAAAAATTTGAACTTCCAAGAAAAATTTAGAATATGAATTTTGACTGTCATACTACCCAAAATATTTAAGTTTGAACAATTTTCCGAAATAAAAGCTTCATTGTTAGGCTCTAACTCAGGTAATTTGCAAACACTCTTCATAGATAAAAAACAGTCCTCGCTTATAAAGGATGCGACACTACCAGAATCAAGCAATGCAGAAACGGGCTCGTCATTAACACAAATTTCAATAAACGGGGATATTCCTTTAGCCACAGGAGAAATTCCAAAATCATTACTCACTCTAAAACGATTACAATTAGATGACGAGGACACCCGCACCACAGGTTTCACATTATGTTTAGAATTAGGCTGACTTGCCACGACATTGCTCACCGACAGGTTAGGTAGGTCAGCGACATAAGCAGAATTAGCACGTGAAGATTTAGTTTTCAACGAGTTATCACGATTTTCATTAGTAGGGCGACCAGAAACTTCACAGGGTTTTCCCAAATTCACATGCACAGAAATATCCTTAGAAGTAACACCCGAGTTGGTCTCCACAACATCCCGTCATTGGCGATACACAACCTGGTTACTCGGACACACCTTCTTGACATGTCCCACGCCACCGCACGTGTGGCACTTAATATTGGGTCTTGGGTGGAACATAACCTTAGGCGGGGGACGAGACATCAAGGAAGGAGGAGGAACATTAGCTACACGAAGGGAATCTGCATGTTTCACAGCCATAGCCTCTATAATGACCTGTTTCAGCTCGACAAATGACGAAGGCCTGGTACACATAGTCATGTATGACCTATATTGAGGCGAAAACCCATTTACAATCGATGACACCAACTGTCGTTCAGTTAAAGGGGATGCAAATACCTGGGCATACACCTTGATGTCACTGACATAGTTGCTAAGGGACTCGTCCAACCTTTGGACACGAAATAAAAACCTTTGCTCGAGAGCACTAAGGGACTCGCAGGGACAAAAAACCACAACACATCCCTAATAAACATGGCTAAGGACATGTGGAGGTGGATAGCTTCAATTAGCTTATCGCGCAGCATACCGGATGCAACAGGATATAAAAGTTGAAAAATCTGAATTTCCGACATCCCAAAAATCGAGGCATGGTTACCCAATTCGACCACTTGTTTTAAAAATAGGACCACTTGGGTAACGTCATCTAGGTTGAAACTCTTTAACTTAGTTAAGAAACCAGAAATAGGATGAGGAATCGACCCATAATTAACGGTAGGCGAGTATGTAGCATTTGGAAAAGAGACATTGTTACCAGGGTAGCCCGCTCGCACACCGTCTACAGGAGACAAAACATTTACATTACTAGAGAAGGAACTGGGATGCAACGGGTCGGCAGTACCCAGGTGACCTAACATGAGAAGAATGACCGCATGCAGGGTTAAGAGGTCTGGGCGAGCCGGAACCAGACAATAGAGGGGCAGGCAAACCACTACTAGAAATCGATCCCAAAACCTCAGACCTAGTAAACAGAGGTGATTCTCGTTCAACCCCAGAAGAACTCTTCAAATTCACAAGGTTATCTCTTAAGTCAATTAAATCGAAAACACTATTATTGTCGGCCATTTTGAAAAACACAGAATGCAGACAGGCAATATAGAAGGAAACAAATTTTAGGAATTACGAGGACAGTTTACACATTCACACAATACCATAACTACCAATTACCAACACCATAGATTAGGTTGACACTCGAACACAGCCACCACCTATAATACAAGATCATGCACAATGCTGCCCAGAACTGCATACGTCACCGCCTGCTTGGCTCGAGAACAGGAAGCTAAATTACAAAAATTGCCACAAAACACATGGGGAACAGCTTCAGACAGGGCTCCAGGATGCCTTCACTCGTAGCATGTAGGCTATCAGAATATTAACAACTCCACTTTCCCATGCCAAGAACACATGCCAGTCACTCACCGAGCTTCTTCTTCAGTGGGGATGTTGTATACAAACAGGATAACATAAAGCAGCAAACACCTCGCTTTGAACAGGACACTTACATCTCATCACATGGATATTCAGAGGCAAACATGAAATTAAACAAACGACAAGGATTAGCTTTACATAACATCAAGTGCACTGCTATGACAGATCCCTTCAACAACCGCTCCATCAGCATCAGAAGGGTCCATAAAACGAGCCTGCGGGTATTGAGGAGGGGATAGTTACAGAAGGGAACTCGAGCTCGGTCTGCTACCAAAATGACCCCGTGGACGGCCAGCGTGGTTGGGCCAACTTACCGTTTATTCAGAGGTCCGCATCGCTTCCACAGCAAAATCACCTCCAGATGACATGCCCCAACAGAAGAGCTCCAAAGGGGTAGAAGGAAGGTGGAGAAGGGGACAACGCACAGGCTATTCTACAGACACCCCCCAATAACCAACAGAACTGCTGCCGACGAAAAAATGCCACAACAGTTGTTTAAAATTTTAAAATAAAAATTTAATGTTAAAAGTTAAAAGAGCACCTCCACCAGAAACAGCACAAGCATCAACCAGCATAATTTACAAAGAGGGCAAGAGACCGCTTAACATGCTTGCTTGCAAAGACAACAAAAGAAAAGAATTAAATTAAAATTAAAATGTTAAAGCCCAAAGATTAAAAAAAGAAAATACAGGCATAATTAAATGAGAACGGCTTGATAATTTACAAGGGAATGCAATACCGATCCGACATGTAGAGATCCAGGCCATGTCATAAAACGAAAAATTTAAAATTAAATAAATAAAATAAAATATGCTCAATTAAGAAATTTCCGATATTCGTGACTAAGAAAAACACAAGAACATTCACCAAAAACATAAGGTTAAACCAACAAGATTAATAAAAAACATATTAAGTTAACATCACAACACGTTTGAGTTTCGCGGTCGGCGCCAAGAGACTGACCTCCAAGACCAGAATGCATTTCGGCAAAACAAAAACAAAACAAACATGGCCACAGGAACAGACTACCACATGTCAAATCGAAATTACGGCAAATAATTAGCATAATTAAATTTTAAAATCAGCAGAAAGAAGGGAAGAAAACAATTACGTCTAAATACTATTAACATTAGGGTGGAGCATCGGATCGTAAAACAGATTAATAATATGCCAATCCCAAGATTGCCAAAGGAAAATAAATAATAATTTAAAGCGTAAAATAAACTAGAAATGTGTCTCCAGAAGGTACGAAGAAAAATAACAAAATTAATATATCTGGTAACACTGACAAACAGAAATATTAGGCCTATAAAACAAAATAAGGTACAGAATTAAAACATTACTATAAGACGATATCGGAGCTCCATAACAATAATAAATATAAATGTATAATGCAACGTAGCTTACATCCTTCCTAAGTGGAGACACAAGGATAATAAAATAATTAATACACAAACCAAATAATGTAATACGGCACTATATTTCCTGAAAATGGCCCACCCAGCACATGCTTCGTTTTGGTCATAAGCACTGGTCTGCATCGAGATGCGATCTTCATTCCGTACTTCCTCTTCACGGCGAAACGATGAAAATTAAAGCCTTAAGAGCACAGGCAATTTCTTAGTAAAATTGGTATTCATATTTGGTAAAAGCTGGGGGCCAATGCCCCCTAGCCCACGAAGAGATACTCTGTCACACCAGCTGGCAAGTTGCTTCTTAGACGACAGACCATGAACTCCACAAGATGGCGGAGAATCACACGTCAGATACCGAACTGCATTCATGTAAATAGTTATTGTCCAATCAAGGCTTGACACATCAATCAACAATGTGATTATTAAGTAATTAATTTGGCGGTATCATGAATACACAGTCCTTTGTTTCATGACGTAGGATATAATAAATGCCTTCAAATATGACTGGAATAGGATGAGTTAATAAGGCACCCCAACACACTCTATCGGAGAAGAAGGAACCACGTGAAGAAACCCCGAAGTCCGACAGCAGCAGCCATCTCGTGTTCACAAACGGAACCAAGTGACCAGGCGGTCGTTTCAAAATGTCATGAAGTCACATCCAAGGGTAGATACATGTTGGAAAACGTTGGGACGGGCTCTTGCACGTAACAGTAATCATCATTTTCCATCTCCAATTTTCCCGGGTGTGGCAAACAAGCGCTCTCCATCTTGCTCGATCTTGGTACACCATTTGTTCTTGGACATCGTCCCAGTTAAAACCATTCTTCTCCACCTCTGATCGAACTGTCTCTATCTCTATCCATCGTCTCCTTGGTCTTCCACAAAAGTTTAAATCTCGCTCTAAAATTCAAAAATCTAGAGGATTTAGGGATTTTCATATCTCAAGTTTGGAAACTCCTAATGGAAATTTCTCTTGGGACGTCATTTAGTTTCTATGATCACTCATTTTAGTGTAATCTTGCGCCAAAATTCCAATATCCAGGCGATTTAGAAATGTTCACTCATCTAGGTTGGTCAACTCTGATGGGAATTCCAGTAGTGACGTTTTAGGTTTACACCAGCGAACAACTTTGTCAGATGACAGGGATTCCACAGTCGACATTTTGATTCTTTCAATAATCAATCAATCAATTAATCAATCTGCCGCCATCATGAAAGGGCCATTGGCCATTGGATATGTTTGGTTACTTTATAGATTAGATTAGATTAGATTAGATTAGATTTTTATTTATCCATTTGATCAATTACATGTATACAATACATTTTTTATTTAGCACACGTCAGAAATTACAATCATAAAATAAAAGAACTTACAGGTATATATTACTAATACAGTAACTATTTACAACATATTATAGTAATAGATCTTAAGAGATACAATCTTATTGGACAACTATTTACACCTTACTCTGTTATCACAACATGAAAACTAAATTCTAGAAATACAACTTACAGCTAGGTATTACAATTAAAATAGAAAAGTAAAATATAATTTTAGATTTGAACGCTCCTATATGCTAAGATATTCAACTACAGAGTAAAAACAATGGCACAGCAGGTAAGCTTTTAACATTCTTTCAAAGGTTTTTATTTTTCGGGACAATTTTATATACTGGGGTATTTAACTCCTGTGCGAAAAGTTTCAGTTTGATATATGCTTGTGTGTGTGTGAAATATGAATGTTTTGATTTTTTTTTTGTGTTATGCCTATGAACATCATTGTTTGTTTCAAGAAAAACGTCTTTATTCATTAAATTCTTAAAAAACATAATACTTGATTACATTACATTAGTTAAGGTTAGGTTATTTTAGGTACGCGTGGCAGCCATCGTTCCCTTTAGCCCCTTGCTCAGAATACCCTTATTTATTCTACTCTCCTTGATAAGGGCAAAGTTATAACTCTTCCCGTGCATTCAAGAGAAAGTAGGCTACATGTTCTTTACTAAACATACTGTTTTTCTTTTCATCGTCGCAATGTACTGTGCAGTTTCTTAATGAATGATTTGTCGTCTATTTCTCAGATGAACCTAACGCCAAACCACAAACAGCGCCGATGAAGATGATGGACCACCAAAAATGTATGAAGATACTGGGTGATGACACCGTGATTCAGTTGCCGAATAAACTTGATCCAGAATCCATGTTCTGTGCTATTGACGAAAACGAAAAGTCCGATACATGTCGCGTAAGTGCTTTTTGTATTTCCACGGAGAATGGTCAAATACATTTTAGCCTACTTTCTGCATAACGAATCAGTAAAATGTACAGAGGTGTGGATATCATTCAGACTCAGAGAGAGAATTTTAAGGACACAATTTTTAGCCTATTTTCATTTAAAAAAAAGGCTTATGAGATCACCTTTTGACCGTGTGTGTGTCCCTAATAACTTCTAAACGGCTGGAGCTATTTCCATAAAACTCGGTAATGTCATAGCACCATTTTGGCCGACCCCAACCATGCCCTTTAAACTATATTACGTCTCACCAATCAAACATAGCGGATGTGCGAAATATTTCACCAGCATTCAATATCTCCGAAATTATTACCGATATCACCCTGAAATTTTATACGGTGATAAAGGGCACTACTATAAGTTCACCTGTGAGACTTTTAAAAGCCTGGTAACTACAAAACCAACATGGCGGCCAAGCAAATTTGAGACTTTTGAATAGACTTTTCTCACGATTTAACCATCCAAAAGCAATGAAACTTGGTACAGCAAATGTTCATACCCATTGTAATGCAATGCCATCAAATTTAGTTCAGTTGTTTACATAACCTCAATATGGCGGCTGTGCGAAATATTTCAGCGGCATTCTATATCTCTGAAACTATTACTGGTATCACTCTGAAATTTTGTTGTGATAAAGGGCACTTAACTTACTTACTTACTTACTTACTTACTCCTTGGCGCTACAACCCATGTAGGGCCTTGGCCTCCTGGACAATCTTCACCCACTCCTCTCGGATCACGGCCTTGGCCTCCTGGACAATCTTCACCCACTCCTCTCGGATCACGGCCTTGGCCTCCTGGACAATCTTCACCCACTCCTCTCGGATCATGGCCTTGGCGCTACAACCCATGTAGGGCCTTGGCCTCCTGGACAATCTTCACCCAATCCTCTCGGATCACGGCCTTGGCCTCCTGGACAATCTTCACCCACTCCTCTCGGATCACGGCCTTGGCCTCCTGGACAATCTTCACCCACTCCTCTTGGATCATGGCCTTGGCGCTACAACCCATGTAGGGCCTTGGCCTCCTGGACAATCTTCACCCACTCCTCTCGGATCACGGCCTTGGCCTCCTGGACAATCTTCACCCACTCCTCTCGGATCACGGCCTTGGCCTCCTGGACAATCTTCACCCACTCCTCTTGGATCATGGCCTTGGCGCTACAACCCATGTAGGGCCTTGGCCTCCTGGACAATCTTCACCCACTCCTCTCGGATCACGGCCTTGGCCTCCTGGACAATCTTCACCTACTCCTCTCGGATCACGGCCTTGGCCTCCTGGACAATCTTCACCCACTCCTCTCGGATCACGGCCTTGGCCTCCTGGACAATCTTCACCCACTCCTCTCGGATCATGGCCTTGGCGCTACAACCCATGTAGGGCCTTGGCCTCCTGGACAATTTTCACCCAATCCTCTCGGATCACGGCCTTGGCCTCCTGGACAATCTTCACCCACTCCTCTAGGATCACGGCCTTGGCCTCCTGGACAATCTTCACCCACTCCTCTTGGATCATGGCCTTGGCGCTACAACCCATGTAGGGCCTTGGCCTCCTGGACAATCTTCACCCACTCCTCTCGGATCACGGCCTTGGCCTCCTGGACAATCTTCACCCACTCCTCTCGGATCACGGCCTTGGCCTCCTGGACAATCTTCACCCACTCCTCTCGGATCACGGCCTTGGCCTCCTGGACAATCTTCACCCACTCCTCTCGGATCACGGCCTTGGCCTCCTGGACAATCTTCACCCACTCCTCTCGGATCATGGCCTTGCTTCTCCATCTTTTAACTCCCATTCTCCTCAGGTCATCATCTACGTCATCCAACCATCTTATCCTTGATCTACCCCTCATACGACGCCCTTCAGGTTTACCTTCAAAGACTTTCTTTGGCATCCTGTTCTCTTATTACATTATTTAAATGACTCATGGTGGTTCCGCATTGATATGCTAGAATAGTTCTTAATACGAATTGTGCACCCTCCTGAATCAATACTATAAAAAAAATTAATTACTTAACTTGTTTTAGTACATGCTTCGAGGATTAATTACATGTCATCCCCTTCATCAGCTAAAAAGCATATTGAAAGAACAAAATAAAACGTAGCACAGTAATAAGGTACGTTATTAAACCTAATATGGTGCACCATATAATTTAGGTTATAAGATCAGAATAAAATGAAATGAAATAGAAGGTGAAGGTGATCAGCTTGCAGGTGCTTATGACAAATAGTAGTTCCGTATTGCAGCTTGAAATGGTAGATTTGGAATACCAATACTTCACGAATCCGTGTAGGTCTATAATTAATGAAGAGCCTGTATGCTTAAAGACCCATTTTTAAGCCTTTTCAAATCAAAGCGGCTTCAAGTAACACGACGTGATGCATAATGATTTTAATTTACATGTATTTTTCATCTTAGTCACTGGGGCGGACCCTCTCCTCTTTCACTTTCCTATCTGCCTTTCATGGCTCTCCTTCCTTCCAAGTCCCTCAATCCGCATTCTTCGAGGGTTGAGGGTATTTCTTTTCCTCCTGCCCTGTTTTTGCCTTATTCTCCTTTTGTTTTCCCTTTCTTCTTCCAGTATATAAGTTAGTTTTAGTTACAGTTTACATTTAATTTTCATCTTCACGATCTCCCAAACCATTAGGGGCCGATAACCAAGATGTTAGGCCCCTTAAAACAACAATTATCATCATCATCATATTACCAATTTTTAAAGAGTGTTTGCAATTTTTTCTGTTGGACTCTGTATTTTGTGCATTCTCATGTTTCAGGGTGACTCCGGTGGTCCTGTAATCTGGAAGATCAACGGATATGATGTTGTGGTCGGTATCACCTCATTCGGCTACGACCCGTGTGCCGGCTGGCGTCCTAGTGTTTACACCAACGTGTTTCATTATCACAAGTGGATCGAGTGTATAGTGTAGCCCAGAGAACATCAAGAATTTGAATACGTCGATTATCACAAAGGAGATTATGAATCTGAGGAAGATAACGAAATTTGGAGTGAGGAAGATAATAATTATAATTAGAATAAACATGAATTTTCCCTATTTAATAACTTTCCGCACCCTCGATGACGTATTTTCAATACTAACTTTGTATGTTCTCTTTCATGGCACTGGTGGTCGTGGAATTTCAACTATTTCCCGTTTTGTGCATTCCTCATGGTCCATAATATCTTTTACTATGCCACTATTTTGTGAATAGCGGTTTCGGTGGCGTAGTTGGTAGCATGCTGAACTGCTGTGCCCAAGGTTGCGGGTTCAAACCCGGCCGAAGTCGTCGGATTCCTTTAAGAGCGTTAAAAATCCTTCAGTATGCCTTCCTTCGGAGGGGAAGTAAAGCCGGCGGTCCCATGCCATAGATTTATTGCATGTAATTGATCCTTCCACAGACTAAACTTAAGTGAAGCTAAATTGTTAGGTTAGATTTCGTCAGAACGCTCTATCAAATTTCCAACGTTCACAACTAGGTATTATTGATATCTGGTAGCGAAAGTTGGAACTACTTGAAATTGAACACCCTAAGGGTGTCCGCTGTAAGCAGCTACAGACTCAGGCGAGCCGAACATGTCCTCGGACACTCCCGGCACTAAAAGCCATACGATAGATAAATATTTTATGAATAATATCACAATCCTGCCATATAATTAGAAACTATTGGTAATGTAATGCTTTTCAGTCGGTCAACACGATTTACCCTAAACCTGAATTATCTCTATATATATAAAAAGGAAGTTTGTCTGGTTTTTTTTTTCTGAATTTCCACGGAAGTTCGAGTTATTAACGCGTTTCAGACTGGTTTATGACGGTTGCGCGCAAAAACAAAATTTTTGTCTGTCTGTCTGTCTGTCTGTCTGTGTACAACGTTGCACGCGTATCACTCGAGAGCGGCTGAGGGGATCAACGTAAAATTTGGTACAGATGTCCATCAGAGGCACGAAAGTAATCATTGATGTAACTCTTCTCCATACCTGTCATAAAAGAGGGCCTACCCCCTTAAAATGCATGCTAAAATGGGCGTAGAAAGACGAGACAAAGCTCATTTTCAGCGTCTCAATGTGAGAAACAAACCTTGGGAGCCCTACGGGCCCCGAAAACCACATTTTAAGGTCCTAAAACCAACAGTTTTTGAGATATACCCAGAAAACTAATTTCATTTATTAAGCTATTGAAAGAATGCAAGCCGGTAACCATGGCAACACATTCTCAGAAGTCCATCTATTTATGTAAGACGCAATGCCATTCCATTTATTACAATACTGTGAACGCTCGCAAACGGCTATAAGGTTATCAGGGAACCAACTTAAGCTGTAAAATTCCTCAATACCTATATAATGCGCTTAAGGGGGTCAAGGGGTACTCTTGAAATTTTTCACGTGATTTACACGGGCGGGTGTGGTACTAAAGGTCTATTATATCGCTATCCCTATATTAATAAATTATTATTATGATTATTATTATATTATGACGTACAAGGACGAGACAAAACTCATTTTCAGCCCCTCGGTGGCTCGGAGGCTACTAGGTTTTAAGGCTCTAAAACTACGTTTCTGAGATATTCCCAGAAAACTAATTTCATTTAATAAACTAATAAATGGATGACGAGTACAGAAGAACACCAAATCAGGAGCTATATAAATATACTGATAAAATCAGAGATGTGGCCAGGAAGAGACGTCTGGCTTTCTACGGACATGTATCATGGATGAACCCAACAAGATTAACCAACCGGCTTCTCAACTACTGGGGGAATAGAAAGAGATTGACACCGTCACTAACAGTAGGTAACAAGGATATCCAAGAACTGAAGATAATGCAAAGCGATATTCGAAGCCGATCACATCTCAGAAAGATACTTAAACAGAAGAGTTTTCAGGACAGACCACCCTGTAAGAAATCCGGCATCATCTGGACAAAGGAGAGAAAGGAGATACATAGCCAGACAATGCGCGAATATTGGGCAAACATCAAGTCCCTCGCCAAACTGAAAAGATGAACGTCGTGATCCTTAGCTGGTCCTTCCGAAAGAAGAAGAAGGACAAGAACAAGAAGAAACTAATAAAGTAATGCAAGCCGGTAAACTTGACAACAGTATCACAAGAGGTGGCATCCAACTTTCCATTTATTTCTGTAAGAAGCAACGCCACTCAATTCATTACATTTCTGTGAAAGTTTGCAAATGGCTATAAGGTTATCGTGGAATCACACATAGACTGTAAAATTCAACAATGCGATTAAGGGGGTCAAGGGGTACCCTAGAATTTTTACACTTGACTTACACGTGCGATATGTTGTACAGAAGGTCTATTAAATCTCCAAACAGCAACATTATTTTTAAAAAATCCTGGATTGGAATAATGTTTTTTGCAGCTTTTGGGAATTTGGGCCATTGGAGGCTAAAAATCCCGAATCGTCATGCACCACAAGCCTTTATAATTTATTAAGGGGGTCTTCCTGTGGATGGGGACTTTCCACAACGGTGAGGGTCAGTCTTAATTTGACATATATTGCGTTTCGTCTACGAGGTTTTCAATATTATTGTCACGTCAGGAAGTACACGTTAGGTGAATTAATTATTAATACCGAAGACCGTTCGAAGAGCGGGTACTTCTGCTAGTACTGTATATGAATAACAACCTATGACCATATCCAGGTAGTTTAACTGTACACCTGAAGTCTCCCAGCAAATTAAATTTCAAGTAGTTCTAACATGGTCTACCTGATGCCACTGTCACTGACACCTAGCGGCGAACGCTGGAACTTAATAGAGTGTTTCTAACCAACCAAATATAACTTAAAAATTTTGTTACACACTACCAATTGTAGTGGTAGGTGCTTTTACATGCCATAAATTTATGACATGGACCCGCCAGCTTTACTTCCCCTCCAAAGGAATGCATACAGAAGAATTTTAACGCTCTTAAAAATCAAACGACTTCAGCCGCGTTTGAACCCACGATCTTGGGCATAGCAGTTCAGCATGCTACAGACAACTCCACATGATTCTAACCCTGCTGATAGGTCCAGTTTTTAAATGCATATAACTTCTATACTAACAAATGTATTTCAACCAAATTGCATATGTGCTTTGTGTACCATAACAGTTATGACTACGCGTATTCGTAAGAACCAGCAGGGCTGCCAACTGTTAATAAACGCTCTCTCTATTTGTTTAATCCTAATATCAATATATCAGAAATTATGCAAGCCATCAGCTCCAAACTTTGCACACGTATAGTACCTGACATTTTAGATTGATTTGGAGTAACTAATATACCTCAGTGCTGCCAAAATGATTCTAAGCTTTCTGATTGATTCCATTTTTAATTACATGTAACTTCTATACTAACTAGTCTAATGGATTTTATCCAAAACTAGCAGTAGTGCCCGGCTTCGCCCGGCGGATTTATTTGTTTTGTGGATGATAATGAATACTACTACAGAACTGGCACATGATACTTAAACTAACAGAAACACATATTTTAGAAATTTAACTTTTTGTGTTGGTGGTGGTTATGGTTGTGTGGTTAAAAGTAGTACAGTATAATGGACGTAACATTCAGGTAATTTTCCCGTAATGATAATAATGATAATTATGAATAGGAAAACATCTGTTTACTAACTATAGCACTGGCACATGTAATTAACAAACAAATTTTTTAAAAAATATTAGAAAGAGGAGTAAGTGAATTAAAAGACACTGCCCTGGGCCTATATCTCATTGGCAGTTAGAAATGTAGAGACCAATAATGTCGTCTTTTGTTGCATAGCGCCGTAGGAAAATAATAAGAACACTTTGGAAAACTTCGGCTGTCCCGAGCTACTGAGGTAGCAATTGTGTCATTTATCGCCACATAGCGCTCAAGGGTAAGGTTCGGAATAAATGAAGTTAAATTTGAAATCACCAACGCTCATTGCAGCTGATAACCTCAATGTACTGCTCAAACACCATTGCACTTATACAAAGGCATAATATTTTCATGATGATAACTGTTTTAAGGGGCCTAAGACAATCTTTTTCCACTAATTAATCCCCGTGACTGAAATTTATAAACAGCGCAAATGCAACTATTTTCACAATTCTACACCAGAACACTGGTAGGGGCAACGTGATGCTGCCCGAATTGCCAGCCAACAATATTCGTATTAAAATATTCTTACAGTTACACTACAACGGACATGAATGATTCTAGGGCCTTAATATGTTTTTTTACGTTCATTTTGTCTGTTATTCTAAATGTAGGGAATGGAGAGCATTGTCCAAAATATCAAGTGGACAGTGTTACCAGCAGGGTTTCAAAGTGTATGTAAAATTTGATGCAATTGGGAGAAACGGTGTAGATTTGGGATAAAGGGCCTAATTTAAAGTGGACAGCGTCACCCGCATGGTTCCATAGGGTAAGTATACAAAATGTGGTTCAGATAGGTGAATCGGTGTAGATTTGTGCCAAAGGGCCTAAATACAGGAAATGGAGTGGTATGTCCAAAATTTCATGCAGACAGTGTTACTCGCAGGGTTCCAAAAGGTAAGTATACGAATTTTGGTTGAGATCGGTGAAACGGTGTATATTTGTGTTAAAGGGCCTAAATGCAGGGAATGGAGTGGTCGGTCCGAAATTTCAAGCACACGGTGTTACTCGTCGGGTTCCATAGGGTAAGTATGTGAAATTTGGTTCAGATCGGTGAAACGGTGTATAATTGTGCCAAATGGCCTAAATACAGGAAATGGAGTGGTATGTCCAAAATTTTATGCAGACAGTGATACTCGCAGGGTTCCAAAGGGTATGTATACACATTTTGGTTCAGATCGGTGAAAAGGTGTAGATTTGTGCCAAAGGGCCTAAATGCAGGGAATGGAGTGATCTGTCCGAAATTTCATGTAACAGTGTTACTCGTGGGGTTCCAAAGGGTAAGTATACAATTTTGGTTCAGATCGGTGGAAAGGTGTGGATTTGTGCCAAAGGGCTTAAATGCAGGGAATGGACTGGTCAGTCATAAATTTCACGTAGACAGTGTTACTCGCGGGGTTCCAAAGGGTTAGCATACAAATGTTGGTTCAGATCGGTGAAACGGTGTGATTTGTGGCAAAGGGCCTAAATACAGGAAATAGAGAGGTATGTCCAAAATTTTCATGCAGACAGTGTTACTCGCAGGGTCCCAAAGTGTAAGCATACAAATTTTGGATCAGAACGGTGAAACGGTGTAGATTTGTGATAAAGGGCTTAAATGCAGGAAATTGAGTGGTTGGTCCGAAATTTCGAGCAGACAGTGTTACTCGTCGGGTTCCAAAGGGTAAAGTATGTAAAATTTTGTTCAGATCAGTGAAACGGCGTATATTTGTGCCAAAGGGCCTAAATACAGTAAATGGAGTGGTATGTCCAAAATTTCATGCAGACAGTGTTACTCGCAGGGTTCCAAAGGGTAAGTATACACATTTTGGTTCAGATCGGTGAAAAGGTGTAGATTTGTGCCAAAGGGCCTAAATGCAGGGAATGGAGAGGTCTGTCCGAAATTTCATGCAAACAGTGTTACTCGCAGGGTACCAAAGGGTAAGTATACAAATTTTGGTTCAGATCGGTGAAAAGGTGTAGATTTGTACCAAATGGCGTAAATGCAGGGAATAGACTGGTCAGTCATAAATTTCACATAGACAGTGTTACTTGTAGGGTTCCAAAGGGTTAGTATACAAATTTTGGTTGAGATCAGTGAAACGTTGTACGTATCACTAACCATAACGCCAGCGCATGCGGATAGAGCAGTTCGGGAGTACTTGTTCTAGCGAATTACTGAACAAAAATCAATCTTTAAAGTTACCTGAGAGGTGTAGACTAATGCTACATAGCCTAAACTATTCCTCTTCAATCTGGCTATCATATAAAAAAAAGTATTTTTCGAATCGGACCGGTAGTTCCAGAGATTAGCGCGTTTAAACCCACATACACACAAACACACAAACACACAAACTCTTCAGCTTTATTATATTAGTATAGATTGGCACTATAATAGAACGTATCATTTCAGTATTGAGACCGTTAGTCGAGTCAACAACCACGATGACTTTCCTAACATCCCATAAGTCGAATAAAATTGCCGTGAGTATCAGGTGAACTTCCTAATAGGCTAAGCGGCACGAGACACTGTAGTCCACGGGGATCGTGGTACATGGTGACGATGGTCATAGACTGCCTAAGGAAAGGTTCACCTTAAAAACTAGACTGAGAAATTAAACATCCAGACTTAAGTAAAACACCGTGAAAATTTATTAAAATTCACAAGCCCCTAGCCTAGTTCGGAGGGTCATAATCGGCTAGTCCGCAAACTAATAAACAAAAGATAATAAAGAGCAGGTTACTGAGAAGTTACTGAAAAAACTCTCGCGAAAGATCTAACTCACAATAATAAAGCAACAACAGCAACACTAGGAGAATTGTACGACGCAAGTCCCTAGTTCAAGTTACAAGATTAAGCTAATATCAGAATTTACATTTAACAGGGTAGCAAAACAAATCTAAGTTAGGATGATACTATTTCCACATTTACATTTAACGGTAATCATCTAGCAAAGTCCTAACAGTTAATAACAAAATTTACGGCGATGACGTCCGTAACAGAAAACATTTAATTATTCTTAATAACTACGTGCTATCAGCACACAATAAGGTAACATGTAAGATTTACACTCTTGTACATCATAAATAAGTAATGAAATAGACACAAATCTTTATTACATTCCTGCCTACACCTTGGTTTACTCTTTGTAAGCCATAGTCATCTGACGTGTGTAATCACGGTGACTAATGCGTAGTTGAGACCACGTCTGACATCGCATGGCCTGAGCTCCACAAGCTACGAACTCTAGGTTCGTGCATGCTTCAGGTCGCTACAAAGTGTCAACTGTCCTAGTCATTTCCACACAAGGAAATTACCTTCAACTGCACGGCTATGTCAACAGTTCCAAAATGCAACAGAACAAAGTTAGATAGAA
Organism: Meconema thalassinum; assembly: GCA_946902985.2. Taxonomy (NCBI): domain Eukaryota; kingdom Metazoa; phylum Arthropoda; class Insecta; order Orthoptera; family Tettigoniidae; genus Meconema; species Meconema thalassinum. The sequence continues at coordinate 34,210,221 of OX336390.1, forward strand.
AGAATTCATTAGTTAGCTTTTGTTTTACCAAAGTTATGCGTTTTATTATTAAGATGTAGGTTTAGGTTTATCGTTGGTTTATGGCGAATAATACTGACAATAGCTCGGGCACGGAGTGTCTACACTGGGATCAATCTCCACCAAAAAGCCTCGACTCAACAGTCGGAATAAGATCAACGAGCAATAACAACTCGGACACACAATAACACGGGTTACCAGCGGCGCAAAGCTCGCATTCAATAACTCTGGGATAGGCCTGTCCACAACAGTTACCTTCCAATAACATCTAGTCAACGGGAACTCTCCCGGACAAGGTAATCACAAGTACCTTCATACAATAAATTCCTGCATTTAACAGGGTCGCCTGCAACTCACTATAGAAAACCTGACCTAATTGTACACGTTAAAACGGTACACGCAAGAAGTGCGCTCAACTAACAAAAAGCAATCTATAAAACATGTGATCTGAGACAGGGTTGAAAACTGGGTTACATCAGCTAAGTTGCAATGAAAGAAAGAGCGAATACTATTGCATTCTGTCTCTTGTTAAAGTCGTTCTGTCTCACAAACAAATAAAGCGTGCACTCAAGGCCACTGGATTACAAAACCAGTTTATGTCACCAGCAGGCTACCACATTCCTGCGTTCGGTCGACACAAAACACACATTATTCAAGGCCGGCGATTTAATCAATATAAAACTACACATCTGGCCTGTTCATAAAAAAAATTACCATAGGTTATGAACCTCTAAAGAGTCCGTGTGTAAAAACACGCAAAAAATCTGAATAGAATAATATAATTCCGTCTTTCTACCAAAGACGTCTAAATGATAGTAATCTTACAATTACTGGAGCTCTTTGCTCTAAAAATACAATTCAATAGTTGCTAGTACAACATCAAATAAAAACGTGTCTTACATGACACAAGCAAAAATGATAATTGTGGCGCAGATTCCATACAAGGATCTGCTTAATGATACGTTGGGAACTGAGTTCGATGCTAGGCAACGAAACATTCCTTCTAATTGTTAGGTTCAAACTTGACCAAGAATAGCTTCTGAGCTTATTCAAAATGAAAATATAATGCATTTACAAAACTGGCAATTACAGTCGATTGCCTAACTGATACGACTGTTCTAACGAAAGTCAGGGGTGTATCAAACTGGCTGCAAAGAATGCAGTTAAAGAAATAACCATGACATCTAATTGTCATAACTAAAGTCAGCAAAGACTTGAAAAATCACCCCAAACAGGGTTGTACAAAATAGCCTCGAATGACTACGGTCACATCTAGCAAAATATAGGCTTTGACGTTCTACGACGTTCATCAAGCTGCACCAGGGTTAACCAAAATGTTAGACCCAAGGGTGTCTCACTATACTGAAATAAATGACATTAAATTAAACTAGATACAATCCCTACCTAGAAAAATGGCTGACACAGAGTGTGGTTGATTCACAAGCTACATTAAATCTAATATACCACCAGAACTAGAACAAGAGAAGGGATAGTCAAAAACTCACGACATGGAGAAGCTATCACTCAGCTCTCTACTCAATAACCAGGGTTGTACAAATTCCTCTCTGGATCTCTGGAACGGTATTATCCTCATCAGGATTCCCATCTGGACTCCTCCAAAGACCAGGGTTCGATTCGTCCCTGTCGACAACTCCGTGAATATGTTGAATATGCCTGGAAATGGCATCTTGGATTCCTTCCTTCTCGTCCTCGGTTCTGCAAGCTTCACCATCATGCTAGTTCTCGTAGAAATATCACCCTCATACCAGGATGGTATTAGCCCATGATGACTGATTCAACCATGGTGTGGAATAGTCTGGTCACGTTGACGGTGAAATAAGTTATGAAATTCATTCTTTCACTTTCCAAAAATATAATGTTCGTCGTAGGTATTGTAGGCTTTGATAGTAATTGATAACACAGCCTTAATTTCGTGGATGTGAACAGATACACGAGCTAGCACTGCTCTATGGTTCTGCTTGTGCTAAATGACGCTACTTTTCTATCATACAGCATCGGTAAAATGTACGTCGTTTTGGAAATAAAAACTTCACTCTGGTAATCCAAATATGTTACACAATTATATTCACACTTATTTGAAGTAATTGCAACACATTTACCTGTATATTTTCCACAAGGCATTAGGCCCTCCACAAACACGTGGGTACTAAGATGTGGTGTTCCGGTGCAATTATATAATTCACTGATACTTGCCAACAATTATCTTCAATATGTTTCCGTGGCTCACTGTGCATAAATACCAGTATTTTACAATATGCCAGTGCACGATGGCACCTGATAACCAATTCAACGCTAACAAGCGGATATTCTTCTATGTCTTACAAGACGGATACGATTACACGCCTATACTGGGCGAATTCTCCAGACGTAGTGCAAGTAACTCACTATAATTCTGACTTATAACTTGTATCGTTGTTTATTCGTGCTCGATGGCAACTAATTGTAATTTCCTCGCTAAACAGCGGATATTTCCTACGTCGTACAAGACGGATATGATTCCACGCCTACACAGGGCGGATTCTCCAGACGTAGTGCAAGTCACTGGGTGTCTCAAGGAAGTAGGTCGTCAAACCGAAGTCGTTGAGCGACTACTTACGTTCCTATTTGCGTATCTGCAAGTGTATTACCTTACCTTAAGCTAAAATAACTTTCTCAAAAATATTTTAATAATGCAGCATGACGAAATGGAATATTCTAAGTCTTGCGAAAGAAGAAAATTAATTAATAAGATCTCAGATAAATAATTAGCAGTTTTCACCAAAGTCAAAAGTGCGATTCAACGCTACTTCAATGAATATCGCGTGAGCTCTCAGCTCCACCTGGCTTCCTGGGTGTGTTCAAAGGTACAACATCCCATCATAAATGTTCTGTCATAAAAAATATCACATGAACCATAGCTCAGCGGGTTCAGTATATTCTGAGCATCACATATATGGCATTGTTCCCAACATGATTTTACGCGCTCTGATAAATCCAATATCAAACAGCATGTAACGTCCATACTATCCATTAGACCTCAACCAAATTCTGTATGTGAATTCGATACCTTAAGAGATGGAACTAAGAATATATTGAGAGTCACCAGGGCTGCCAACTGTACTAAGATACTCTATTAGGCTACACTATTTCAGGTGTTTTTCAAACTACAGTACTTAGAAATGTTAGTATTGCCAACTTGATTTCGTCATTATTCTAGATAGGTCTATATAGATTGGCATGTATCTTAAATTTTAAGAAAAGTAGGCTCTTTAGTTCGTCACGGAACTACTTGTTGCAAAATGATAAAAGTAGGCTAAAATACACTTGGATGACCAGTTCGGATCGTCAAGCTATCATCATCAGATGCTTTACACTTACGTTGTTAATTCTTTGTCTACAGATATTTGTGTGATGGTAATTGCAATATCTTATTTAGTTGCAGCAGTTATTACAGTATAAACCATCGCAACGTGAATAAAGGTGTTAGTTACGAGGGAGAATCAAAAAGTAAGTTACACTTCCCAGATTTGGCCCTTTATTAAATCACATACACATAGGCAACACGGCTATGACAACATACAGGATTTGTCCTGAAAGTAGTGGGACTGGGTCAATTTAAAAAAAACATAGACAGAAATATTCTTCGAAGTAGGACTCCTCTGCATCCACACACGGCTGTCAGCGGGATTTCCTACCCTAGTACGCTTTCTGGAAGGCGGCAACTGGAATGCTGTAGAGCTCCCTCGTCACTGTCTGTTGCAACGCTTCCACGGAGCCGTGACGATGTCCTTTAAGGGGACATTGTTGGGACTGTAGGGAGGCTCAGACAGGGTTGCGATGTTGCGTTGGGCCAGGTACGCCAGCACGTGAAAGGCTGTGAGGCGCGGCGCATTGTCGTGATGGAGCCGCCAGGAGTTATCGATCGCTGGGCAGACACGGACGATGAGATTTTACGGCCGTTTAAGGACCTCCACGTAAAAACCTTACTATGCGGGCATTGTCCAAAAAATTATTTACTCTTGCCACATTTTCATCCGTGGTGGTGCTCGAAGGTCTTCCTGAACGTGCGTCGTCTTCAACTTCGTCTCTCCCCTCTCGAAACAGCTTGTGTCAGTCAAAAACACTCAATCTGCCCTTGGCGTTATCACCGTAAGCCGTCATGATCATATCGTGAGTCTCATTCCCGGTTTTGCCGAGCCTAACACAACATTTGATGGCGTAGCGCGCTGTTTCAACAGAGGGAGCATGACGCAGTGTGACGAGTGTACTTGCATAGGTTATGGAGACGAGCGATTTATACTCCACTACAGCTGGGAACCAACTGTGTGGCCGGCTTCCAGCCTTCCTTACACCCCCCTCCACCAACCCCAGGCGGAGAAGCCGCGGGCAGTTTGTCCGTCTGCGCGGGAAAATTCTAGTCCGACTATTTTCAGGACAGACTCTGTACAAAGTAAGTTCACTTTTCCACATTGTCCCCAAGTGACTGTTAACATTTATCGGAACAGGCAACCAACTTTTCGATTCTGGATGCGTAGAAATCACCTGGATGAAGCAGCTACAGACTCAGGCGAGCCGAATATGACCTCGGACACTCCCGACGCTAAAAGCCATACGATAAATGAATAATGGCAGGTGTTTAATATAGAGGCAACTATCCCATAAAGGATTAAATGGGGAATGTTGGCCTCACCAGCATGACGTAATGCGGCGCAGACTATTCAACACAAGGCTACAGTGTCAGAGCATATAGGGAACATTATGAGGAATTCCTGTTCGCAACCCTGAATTCCATCAAATTGATACAACTAGATGTGTGTTTGTGATTGTTTAGAAATAATTTTACTGTTAAATGTAATACATGTCTTGCCCATTAATAATATACCTCGTAACACATTTTCCATTATATCTCCATTATTCAGAAAGGTGTAAGGCAAGGCTGCAACTTAGCACCCATACTCTTCAATCTTTACATTGAGCAAGCAATGAAGGAAATTGGAGAAAGGTTTAATGTGGGAGTGAAGATTCTATGAGAAATAATTTCAACTCTGAGATTTGCCAATGACAAAGTCATCTTTGCCGACATGCCTGAGGATTTTAATGAGTTTTTGAATGGTGTGGACTCCGTCTTGAGGAAAGAATTCATGATGAAAATTAATAAATATAAAACAAAAATATTGGAATGGAGCCGAAATAAATCAGAAACCTCCATAGACATCAAATTAGCAGGTGAAAAACTAAAGGAAGTAGGAGACTTCTGTTATTTAACAGTGATGGACGAAGCAAAGAGGATATTGTGCCCAATTAGACACGGCTGACTGGCATCGAACTGGGGTCTTTATCAAAGAAGACCAGGCCCATGATTCTGCACAGATCGAATCATTGATCTCTGAGGGGGAACAGCCACAGTGAACCCGAAGAACAATGAGTTATATCTATATATAATTATAATAGCAGGATTTCATGGCTAGAACGGGAATATTATAGCTATTAAGGTGGATTATTGCAGAAAATACAAGCCAATGTACGTTTAAGATGCTAGAACTCAAGAAAGCGGGCTAGCGTGACATTTTGACAAAGTGGACTTGAATATGGGCGGAGTAGACATGGCGCCTACGTCCTACTTTCGGCGTAGCTGGAGGCTGAAGAGCGTGATTAACGACCGAGAAAATCCCCCTTCAACAAGGCGAAACAGGGGAGTGGGGGCGGTCGCCCACAGAAATTAATTAATTAATTACAGCCAAATGGAGCAATGAATTGAGATGAAACTTACACCCAGATGCATGTATTCTAGGAAAGATAATTTAGGAGTGTTCTCACGCCTAAATTAAATCCTGCATCTATAAAGGAACCTCTGCAAAGACATCATCCGCTACAGAGTAAGGATTTGTAGAGGAGCCGAGGGGAAGCACCACGTTAGCGTCATGACGCCGTGGAAGAAAGCAATTCATTATAATTAATTGGCCGAGGCGATTGCCTGCACGCGTGTGATTTTGGAACCTCCAAGCATAGACAAACAAGGATCATACTTCACTTTGTCCGAAAATGTATTATATCAAGAAGAGAGTCGTTCCTTGAAATCCAGTGAACTACTTTTCATAAGGAAGCTTTATATAGGAGAAGCTGGAGCAGGGAAGTCAGTTCGTCTTGACTCAACCCGTGAGGTAACACGCTGCCGGATCACGCAAGGAAGTGCGCGGAATTTATAAAGTATTGACGCTCAAATGTACTAGCGGTGAACAATGAAAAGTGCATCAGGCAGCTTAATAACAGTAATATGCATCAGATAAGAATTAGTCTACAGCAGACGTATAAGCAACAGCATACGCGAGTATAGAATCAGTACAGCGTAGAGATAATTTAGGATGATGTTACAGACAATGAACATAACCAGGAAGTGTTATCATGGGTAAAATAACATATTACTGTAATGATCACTACAGTTACAGGAGCCTGGGAGGCATCAAAAGTAGTCGCGACCTAGGATTGAACAAATTTGCAGTAGAGGAGACATTAACTGTAGGTGACGGGAGTCGAACAGACACGCGCAAGATAGACTTTCAAGGAGACCAGCGGTTGTCAGGAGTTAGCTGCATCGCATCTCTGAGGTCAGGCGATAGTGGGAATCCAATCAAGGATCCATGTGTGAAAATGGTGCGAGAATTATGTATAAAGTTATATTACAGTGATTTTTAAAAGTGTTTATGTTTATATGGTAATAGAATGTGTATTGTGTCAAAGTGAAAATGCCAGTAGTGAAAAATATAATTATCATGTGTAAAGTTTATGCAATGTGTCGTGTGGAAAATATTCATGATGGCTTAAAATAAGCATCATGGCAGGCGAGTCGCTGGCATGCTGGACCAACCCAGCTAGAATGAAAGTGAGTACAAATTTAATATATTGATATGATTTAATAGTTTACCATACTACGAAGCATCACTCAAAGATTAAGAATTAACAGTCATTTGTGTACGAGATCACATCCCTCGTATTTTGGTAAAAATATGGCTTGGAGGATGATTTGTTTACTGCCATTTAGGCGTAAGACACTGATGAAAGTAACGGTAACGTGAAATAATAATAATAATAATCTGGGGTCGGTAACATTAATGAATAAATAAATCGGCATGTCAGGCCTATAGTACGTGCAAAGTGTGTCATATCTAGCGTAAGAACACTGTGTTATTGTAAACAGTAAGAAAGAAACATAAATATCGAGATAAAGAGAGCTTTTCAGTGTCATGGAAGGGTTAAATAAATGTTTTATTATGGTATATTCTACTGGGTTGTATTTGAGAGCCATTAAGATAGTTAATGTATGCCAGTAAATTTATACTTGTTTTGGAGCTACGTAGAACTTTGGCTTATGAGTAAATGTATAGAGGACGTGAGTGCTTTAAGAATTGAGTCATCTGTAAGAAATATTGTTTGAGCCGCGATCAGCGAGCATGTAACGTAGAATCAAGAGATTTGCGTCAATAAGTTGCGGGGATCATCCGAAAATAGTTTGCGCGTTGGCGAATCTAGTCGGCTAATCTTCGAATCTACGATATAGTATTGCCTTAGAGCATACATGTGTTATTCGCAACAGAGTTGGGACAGAGTCTGTCTGTATCCACTGTTCGCAGAGTTTTCGCCACCAGGGATAACTGCTAGAGACCCTAGGTAAGCCCATATATTAATTGATCTGCCCTTAGAGGTAAGACTAATGGTTCTTCGTATAGGAAACGTCGATTTCCTCTTGTTATATGCATGCCGTCCAGTGAGAGAACTATGAAACTCACTTGAGACGCAGGCTTTAAAAGCCACTGATGTCGACCACAGAACGGCAAAGCTATTTCGTGATCCATCCCTTGCCATGAATATTAATTAGGAGCCGAGATGAGCCCATTATATACTCTAAATGTAGGTATTAAATAATTAGATTGACTCAATTCGTAAGGACACGACCCATTCAGGGTACCTCTAGCACGGCTGCACCAGTGAATGAACTTGACCCTGCGGGAAGTCAGACGGGGTAGCAGGTATGGTCCACTAACCCAGCGGCCATCTTGCCGAGGCCAGCCCATGACTAATTCATTGTTCGCACGGAAAGGAAGTCAATAGACCTGATCCTTTAATTTTAAAATTGTAGTGGGACACTGAAGAATCTCGATATTTCGAAAAGTAATTAAGATACGCTTAATGTGATGATATCAATTGAATTCGATGCACTATTTCCATACACATGCAATGTTGGAATGTAGTAATCGGATAACATTTGGCCCAGTTATTCTCTGAGGAGGAATTAACTGCACCTAATAAATAGAGGCATTTTTGTAAAGTGTATTTGCCCAGTCCACACTAATTTATTCATACGGGTAGCGTAATTTGAATGACATGACACGTTTGTAACGATAATGTTTTGACCAGACCAAGAAAATCTTTGTATGGTGAAGCTATAAAAATATCTATATCTATGTGTATTTTGGAGGGAAAAGTGTACCACTTCAGCGTTTGAAATTGATGGGAAAAGAATACGATTCGCACGAGACAAAACTTATTAAACAAGGCATAAGCTAATGAATTAATGTTATTTAAAGTAAATGTCCCGTGAAAAACGGATAAATGTTTAATAATTGCAGCTTTAATGTCATTTAAATATAATTTGTGTTTATTGTGTTGTGATATTCTAATTTGTGTTAAATTGTGCCACGTGAAGAACAATATGGACACTCGCAAATGTCGAAGAGTATCAATAATAGGATGTTTTGGATAGAATTGACTGCGGTGAAGCACTAATTTTGAGGAGAAGAGACTCACAGATAATTTTGATTTTTGTTGTGGGGAATAAATGTAAAGTATTTGTTTTTGTTTCATGTTGTATTGCCATGAATTACTATCATTAAATGTTATACTTAGGAAAATGTTGTTTCTTTCAAGTAGAGTAGTCACCTGACAGACTCAAATCCTGAATATGTGCTCGTATAGTGGGTTGAACGCCCCATACCTCGAAATACCGTGAGTTAGCTGGGATACGAACACATGTTCCATATGATGACGATTGGGTACAATATAAAAAGTAGGTTAGCTCAGGCAAGGAAAGCATTTCTACAGAAAAGGAATCTGTTGACATTGAATATAGATTTAGGTATCAAGAACTCATTTTTGAAAGCCTTTGTCAGGAGCTTGGCACTCTATGGAAGTGAAACTTGGACTATTGGTGCAGCAGAAAAGAGGAGAATTGAAGCGTTTGAAATGTGGTGTTACAGGAGAATGTTGAAGATCAGATGGGTAGATAGGGTTACAAACGAAGAGGTATTAAGACTAGTGGGAGAGGAGAGATGTTTCTGGCGACTGCTAACGAAGAGAAGAGATAGGTTGGTAGGACACATACTAAGACACCCAGGAATAGCAAGCTTAGTTATGGAAGGAAGGATCGAGGGCAAGAACTGTAGGTGTAGACCGAGGCTAGAATACGTTAAACAGATTGCATCAGATGTAGGGTGTGGTAGCTATGTAGAATGAAACGATTAGCTCAGAACAGGGAGGATTGGAGAGCTGCATCAAACCAGTCAAAAGACAGAAGACTCAAACAACAACAACAACTTCGCAAACACATACCAAACTATCAGTCCTAACCTTGCTATTTCCACTGATATACGAGGGCTGTCTTTAAAGTAAGGGCGTTTTTTTTAAGCCCGTAGTTAGTGCGCACGCCGCAACAAGCATGCGCGCTACCTCCCGGCATCCTTTGCGAACAAGCAGGCGTCAGTTGCAGCTGTGTATCTAACCTGTACGCTGAACTGTGCATCTTTACAATGTTCAAGATTATTGATTCGCCCGCCGCGTGTGAGGTACGATCTGTGATACGTTTTTTTGAGTGCAAGGAACATGTCGGCTGCAGACATTCATCGTCAGCTTTGTGAGGTGTATGGTGATAATGCAATGACGGAAGGTAAAGTGCGAAAATGGGTACGCGAGTTCAAAAGTGGCCGTGAAAATGTTCATGACGATGGACGCTCTGGTCTGTGATCACAGATGACTTGGTGACTGCAAATGACACGAAAATTCACGAGGACCGAAGTTTCATGATAACCACTCTATCAATGGATTTTCCTCAAGTGTGAATTCTTGGTTGTCATAGCAGGCGGCAAACTTTTATGCAGAGGGATTTCAGAACTTAGTTTTAAAGTATGACAAGTGTCTAAATAAATAAGGAAACTATGTAGAAAAATAGAGGAAGGTATGTAAAACTTAAAAATAAATGTGGTTTCAGAATAAAATGTTTGGTTATTTAAAAAAAACGGCCCTTACTTTTAAAACAGCCCTCGTAGTTTCACATACACATCTCTTCTATTTCACGCTGTTTTTATCAAGACTTTCGGTACTTATAAATTTTCATGTTTTTATTATTGAACACATTTTGTAACAGATCTGTTATTTTTTAGCCTATTTTCATTTTATTACATCTCACCAATCCAACTTGGCGCCTGTGCGAAATATTTCAGTGGCATTCTATATCTCCGAAACTATTACTGATATCACCCTGAAAATTTGTACGGTGATAAAGGGCACTACTGGATGTTCACCTTTGAGAATTTCAAGAACCTGTTGACTACAAAACTAACATGGTGTTTAAGTGAAGTTGAAACATTTAAATAGACTTTTCTGACGATTTAACCATCCAAACTTGGCACAGCAAATGTTTATGACATTGTAAAGCATTGGCATCTAATTTAGTTCAATTATTTATATAATCTCAAGATGGCGGCTGTGCGAAATATTTCACTGACATTCTATATCTCCGAAACTATTACAGATATCACCCTGAGATTTACTTTACGGTGATAAAGAGCTCTACTAGACGTTTTACAAAACGAACATGGCGGCCAAGCGAAGGTGAAACATTTTAATAAACGCTTTTCGCGATTTTACCATCTGAGCGCAGTGAAATATGGTACAACAAATGTTTATACACGTTGTAATGCACTGGCATCTAATTTAGTTCAATTGTTCACATAACATCAAGATGGTGGCTGTGCGCAATTTTAAAATTACGTTTTTGTTTCTTGTGTATTAATCATGCGATCGAAGTGAACATTTGAATAATGAAACTACGCAAGAATAGGCATCTAATAGTACATAACTCCATGGCTTACATATATAAAATCCAACATGGCGACCAACCGAAATATTTCAAATATTGAGGATCCGCCCTAAAACACGGACTTGTCACCCTGTGACTTCCATCTGTTTGGTCCGTTAAAAAACATCTCAAGGGAAAAGTTTCCAATCGGACGACGAACTAAAGTACATCATACAACCACAAGACTTCTGGGAACAGGAAATCCTGCCGCTAGTGAAGCAATGTGCACAGGTCTGTGGTGTTAACTTTTGAATATCGAATAAATTGTACCCACAGTGTCGTTTCGTGCCTTTTCATTTGAACAGTCCTCATATAACGGTGTTAGGGAGAGAATCTTCCCACCCCTTTCATTTCCAGCAGTTCTACATGCATCCACAAGCTAACTGCACAGAAATATTGAAAACCCATTAATTTGATGTATACTGTCATCAGAAACCAAAGGTGGGAAGCATATATCCCAGTGGTCTCCACAGTGCACGTGCTCGCCAGTTCGGTTGTGGTGAGTGAATGCAATGCATTGTTTTACAGAAAAAGGTGTCTTTATTGAAGATAAGAGATTTGTAAAAGTTGGTTTATAATTGAAATATAATGTAAATAATGGTTATGGTCACTTGAGTAAATATATTTGTACGAGATACTTATGACGCCAAGACACGATGCCATCCCTTTCTATTAACATTGCCTTATTTCCCCTTCTTTCATAAGTAAAGTACATTTCCCTGAGAACAACATGCAACGTAAATTTATTAAAGTCGGGCAGTTCTGGGTTAGTGTTGATAGAAGTCAAGACTGTCTTCAGAGTTGGGGTTGATTTCTAAAATAGAATTCATGAATAATCCTCCGTATTCCACTTCTGAAAAATTCATCATATTTAATGAGCCTCGAGTTACTACGAATAAACTTTTTCCTTTCCCGTTTCTTGCTGGGACTCTGAAGTGGCCCTGCACTGGCTTCCTTCCTTATTTTGAAGACGGAAGACCTTGAAATTCCTGAAGACTCAGAGGTTTCGTCCACTAACCAGCTAACACTTTGTCCTGGATGTTCCGTTTTCAAGTATGAAAATATAAGTTGCGTTCAAAAAGTAACGAGCCGGAGAAAAGGACTTGGCTGAATTAGGTTTTCCCAATCTCAAAGATCGAGAGGAAATTAGGAAAATTACTCATACACGGGGTTTTGTTGGAGAAGAGAGAAGACCTACCAGACAAGTCTGGTCGCAGCAACGAAGACTCGCTCAATCGTTGCGCATGAAGAGTTATTGGGCAAACATCAAGGCCAGTAAGTGTTGATTCCGCGTGGTCCTAGGAGACCCATTCACGCAGAAGCAGAAGAAAAAGAATAGAAGTCGAAATCATGCAAAGACACCTATAGGATGGCTGAGGAGGGAATCGATCCCATCTCTTCTGAGTTTTGCCTCAAGAGACTGATCCTCAGACCAGAATTAAACTTCTTGGCAGAGCCGGGAATCGAACCCGGAACTCAAGCACAAGTTGAACGCTGAATAATCTGTGATTTTGGCAGTATATGAAAATATCAGGGTATTGATTGATTGTTTTGTATTTGTCAGTAGATCTGGCAAAATTGAGATTATCTCAATATAGAGTTGAATAGATAATCAGAGTTTGGGAGGAGAATATTATTTATTACAAGCATCACCTGTTACATGTGCTTATTGTAGTAGACTTGTATATCTCCTGGCGAAAGAAACTTTCCTCATAGATGACCTCAGGACAAGCATACCCCTACTGAGCACCGGTGCATCACAGAAACTTCAGGCAACGTTGACGGAGAAGAGAGAAGAAGTACAACCAGACTTCTATGGCACAGGGGCCGTGATAGATCGCTTGTGGACAAAAGCTAATTTCGAACTAAGACATGCCATTACAAGGATGGCAATTCGCGGTTTTCACCACCTACTCTGCAAATCAAAACACTTCCATGACACAAGTATAGACTGTGAGTGCACACTATGTGGAAAAATGTGTGAACGGTACCACATAGAATTCTGTACAAGAAGAACAATGTCTATAAGTGATTATGCAAATAAGTAACCCATCAATGTATCCTATATTTTAAGCAATGGCTATTTGGCTGCATTAAATATATAATTGTAATGTTTACTACGATTCCCCAATAGCCTAATACAAAAATCCTTCTCCGTAAGATTAACATAACATTTAAAATAAGTTACAAACCTACAACTAATTTACATTGTATTAAATATTATAAACAATTATCAAGACACTAATAATGGTTATTAATCTTTACTGATATATAAAGAAGAGATGGTGTGTTTGTGTGTCAGTGTATTACTCAATCACCACTGGTCCGATTTACATGAAATTTTACATGGAAGTATCTGATTCACCTGGTTAACAAATAGGCTACTTTTGATTTCGATTCTTTGCACTATTTAAAGATGGCGACTATTTTAGTGACGTCACTACGCCCTTTGGTTTCAAACTTTCATATTTCCATTTCAAATAAAAAGAGAAGCCTGTGAAAAAAGCAAACTTTTGATGACATGTACGAGGTTTAAAATTTAATTTTCTCTCGGAAAGGTTCTTATCACTTTTCGTGTATCTCCAATAGTTAGCGAGTAAAGCCTAATTTTGTGCTATAAACCACGGTCAACACCGAGCGGTGTAGTTGGACAAAATGTTCCATCCTTACTCTCCCTCCGCGCAGCACCTCGCCTATCCCCAGTTTTAACTGTCACCTTCACATTTTAATTTATTTAAGACCCGTATCGAAGCACGGGTACTTCAGCTAGTTATGTACTAACTTAATCTTATCCTACCCGGCCGAAGTCGTCGGATTTTTTAAGAGCCTTAAAAACCCTCAGTATGCCTTCCTTCGGAGGGGAAGTAAAGCCGGCGGTCCCATGTCATAGATTTATGGCATGTTAAAGGACCTTCCACTAGTTACACCTGTGTGAAGCTAAATTATATAGGTTAGGAATGTAAACAACGCTCTTAGGTTCCTACGTTCGTTGTCATGAACCGACTGCAGTGGCGTCTAGTAGCTAAGTTCTGAACTACTGTAGTAGTCGTTGACAGTGACGATAGGCGGCAAAAGTAGGAACTATTTGAAAAAATCAAAGTCTGCAGTCCTTTCTTGAATTAAAACAAAACAGATAACACACACTAATACAGTCATCACAATTAACACCGGTTATCAGACAGATCCTACTCACACCCAAAGTACACAAGGCTACATGGCCGCGTTGTCGCAGCCCCTAAACTGAGGAACAAACCAACCAATCTTATCCTAATTGATACAGAGAGGCTATCCTAGACTTAAACTCAGTTTTATAGTTTATGATACCATCTCCTGTACCCATATCCTTGTTTCACATGCATCTTTGTTGTGTTTCTCATCTGTCGCTTTTCTATCCCACATTCCCCAGATAATATTTAAAAATTTCGCTAATTTACCTGGCTTCCTCCATTCCATTTTTGGTAATTTTATTGAAGTATGATATACATTTTCACTTTCTATTATGTTTATATCCGACTTGCTTACAAACGTAGTAGCAACAAGGAACCAGCATAAGGATTTCCTGCAGCTTTTAAGGTGATTTTGCGGAGAAATATAGAAAGTTCTTGAAGTGTAACACCTTTCCACTCGGTTGCTGGATATTTTTGGGAGTGATTTTGAAAAATGGGACGGAAGTGGATCGGACTATCCAGCTGGCAGTGGTGGATCGAACGGAACGGTAATACGCACAGCCAGCTGGATCGCATTGCTGAACACTTTTATTTTGACGGTAAACGCTCATGCGAACTCTGGTGTCAACTTATTGAACACAAAGCACGTAGCACATAGTCGAAGTCTTCGTATCAGTATTTAAATTATTATATGTTTTAATATGAAACATTGTAAGTAGTCGGCAAATCGGTATTATGTTTCTGCACAATGGCTATTCAAATATTAACCACCATAACGGTAATGCAGTCATCAATATAATATTATATCATCGTGCTTATATGGGACCTAGGCAAGCCTTCATGAACTAATGTTGAACACAGTCTCTTTACCCACAAGAGGGCCTATTCAGACGGCATTTTAAACTCAATTTCACGCAGGAACATTATAGAAACAAGCAAAATATAAATGAAACTTAATTCCGTGATGCAGTGTTATTGGTACGTGAACATAAGTCACCATCTTGTACCTAATACTCGTGTGGTCGAAATAGCCGTGGGGTTAACGGCATTGACTGTAAATCTGGAGATCTCGGGTTCGAATTCCCGACGGGTTAGATTTTTGTGCTACCAGATTATCGTTTTAAACGATATTTATCATATCAATATGACTCATTTTAACAGAATCCATATGAAATTAGGCGTTGGTCTGTGCATCAAGAGGTCCGGGAACTGGGCAAGCCTTTCATAATCTACTGCTGTGCACTTTGCATTTACTCGCAAGTTGGCCTATTTATAGGGAATTTAAGGTTATGAGCGGTGTCGCGTCTATTAATCTAGTTGATCCATATCGTATTCTTTATTTAGGCTAGTGCTGGTGGAAGGTACGAAACCTCTAATAAAACGAGTTCCGTATTATAACCTACTATATCTGTAAAACACTTCCTTTCACAATAGATTAATATTTGTGCCAAAAATATTATAAAATACCGGTGTATCAACAATTTGCCGTCCTTGAAATGGTTTTCCGTGGATTCCCATTTTCAACTCCAGGCATATGCTGGGACGGTACCTTTTGACAGGCCACGGCCGCTTCCTTCCACATCCTTACCCAGTTTCATTCACTATCATTCATTTCATTTCTCATTAACTCCGCTCGTGAGGTCGGTGTCAGGAAGGGCATCCGGCAGTAAAAACCATCCGCTACAAATACTTCCATCGCATCTCATCCCCGACCCCGTAGGAAAACGGGAATAATAAGGGGTAGATATACAATACCGGTGTATCAACAATTTCATGTGAGGTTTCTTCTATGTCAGATGTTACACATCATATGCGACTACTGTAAGGCTCGTATCATAAGTCAAGCCACATCCTGGAAGTGTGATATAAAGTCAGTGTGTGGCTGGCATTAGTGCGGGTAAGAAGACACAATGTGGATCACCGCAGTCTGTGTGTATTTAGTCACGTGCGGGGTATTGTCCGTCCGTTCGATCCCCAGGATAGAACAGTCCTTCGCAGTACGCAGTAAGTAAATCGCTACCATAGGCACAGCTCCGAACTACCGTTCACGATGTTAATTTTTGATGTGTAACATCTTTCCACTCGGTTGCTGGATATTTTTGTGGGATTGATTTTGAAAAATGGGACGGAAGTGGATCGGAACGATCTAGCTGGCAGTGGTAAGAGGAAACAATGAGGAATGTATATGACATACTGAACGGTAAACGCTCATGCGAACTCTGGTGTCTATGAAATTGAGGAAATGTCACTGACCCAATTGTAGATTTCCGACGAAAGCTCAGCAGTTGCTCTTTGTTATTCTTGTATTTATATCAGTGTCATTCGGTACTGTCTTTGACCGACTTAGTAGAGCAAACGTGTATGTCAGCGCCGTAACATCCCAGGTATTAAAAGCTTTCATAGTATTCCTACAGAACTGTTTTGATATAAGTATTTTTTGGTAAGTTCCCATTACATTCTCCTTTATACTTTAGCTGTGGAATGCTTCGAGCATACAGTAGGATAGAGATTGCGCCCGCTATGCTTCTACCGGCCGACCGTGGTGTAATGTTTTAAAAATTAAATAGTTATCTCTAAGAAGATGTGATCCGGGAGGGCGCCATTTCATAGGTTATACACTATGAAAAATATTTTAATATGCTGCACGAGAATACTCTTATCTCCATGCGTGACGTGTCTCCGATACCAACCAGGACACTACAGTAAACAAGGTAGGTTAATGTACTCAGTAACATAATCACAATTCATCGTAATGCCACTTATTATTTTGTAGTACCAAGGGATGTAAATATAAATTGTATCAATAGTGCCGTCACAACAAGATACAATTTCCAGTTTCATACCATCATTCAAATACTCATTTTATTCTGGTTTCCATTCTTAGAACAATTTATTTTAGAAACTATCGTCATATAACCATTACGATGCAATAAAGAAGACAGAATGATTCAATCTATAACTTCCTTCACGTTTATCGTTCATATAATGTATTTCATACAATAGCTTTCTTTTATCACCGCCAATAACCTCTAACCTCCCCTCTTTTTTGTTTAACTCTCATTGTCCCTCTCTATCTCTGGATTTTTTAGAGTAAGCACTCCTATTCCACTAGTTCAACTTACAACCACACAAGCGCTCCAACCTGCGCTAACCATTTTGCTCCCAAAAACTAGCCATCTAGTTCAACCTTTCGCCACAATCGCAAAGAATATGAAGCTAACCAAATACAGATATATAACTGCCTGCACGATTTCAGTAAATACACACATCAAAAAAAGTTTTGCATCACCTCGGTTCCAAGAGTTCCGGAACCGTTAAATACAAAGGGAATAGAGATCAACACAAACAACATTTCAGCTCGTTTAATTGCTCATGAGACCCACACATTGCATGTTGTACCATCATACAGCTAGACTTTCAGCATTTGTGGTCCAGATTGCAGTACACACCACTACCTCTAATACCCAGTAGCACGTCCTCTTGCATTGATGCATGCCTGTATTCGTCGTGGCATACTATCCACAAGTTCATCAAGACACTGTTGGTCCAAATTGTCCCACTCCTCAACGACAATTCGGCGTAAATCTCTCAGAGTGGTTGGTGGGTCAAGACGTCCATAAACAGCCCTTTTCAACATATCCCAGGCATGTTCGATAGGGTTCATGTCTGGCGAACATGCTGGCCACTGTAGTCGAGCGATGTCGTTATCTTGAAGGAACGCATTCACAAGATGTGCACGATGAGGTCGAGAATTGTCGTCCATGAAGACAAATGCCTCTCCAATATTCTGCCGATATGGTTGCACTATGGGTCGGAGGATGTCATTCAGGTATCGTAAAGCCGTTTCGGAGCCTTCCATGACCACCAGTGGCGTACGTCGGCCCCACATAATGCCACCCCAAAACATCAGGGAACCACCACCTTGCTGCACTCGCTGGACAGTGTGTCTAAGACGTTCAGCCTGACCAGGGTGCCTCCAAACACGTCTCCGACGATTGTCTGGTTGAAGGCATATGCGACACTCATCGGTGAAGAGAACGTGATGCCAATTCCGTGGGGTCCATTCAGCATGTTGTTGGGCCCATCTGTACCGCGCTGCATGGTGTCGGGGTTGCAAAGCTGGACCTCGCCATGTACGTCGGGAGTGAAGTTGCGCATCATGCAGCCTATTGCGCACAGTTTGAGTTGAAACACGACGTCCTGTGGCTGAACGAAACGCATTATTCAACATGGTGGCATTGCTGTCAGGGTTCCTCCGAGCGGCAATCCGTAAGTAGCGGTCATCCACTACAGTAGTAGCCCTTGGGCGGCCTGAGCGAGGCCTGTCATCGACAGTTCCTGTATCTCTGTACCTCCTCCATGTCCGAACAACATCGCTTTGGTTCACTCTGAGACGCCTGGAAACTTCCCTTGTTGAGAGCCCTTCTTGAAACAAAGTAACAATGCGGACGCGATCGAACTGCGGTATTGACCTTCTAGGCATGGTAGAACTACAGACAACATGAGCAGCGTACCTTCGTCCTGGTGGAATGACTGGAACTGATCGGCTGTCGTACCCCCTCCGTCTAATAGGCCCTGCTCATGCATGGTTGTTTACATCTTTGAGCAGTTTTAGTGACATCTATGAACAGTCAAAGGGACTGTATCTTGGATACAATATACACAGTCAACGTCTATATGCCGGAGATCTGGGAACCGAGGTGATGCAAAACTTTTTTTGATGTGTGTATAACATTTCAGTGGGGCTAAAATAAAATCAGCTGATGTTGGGCAAAACAAAGTTATCTCCCATAAGAATAGCATTATGAAGTGTCTTTAAATCCCGCTTCAAGCGTATTCCTTGTGATTAACCGACTATTTCTGTTGAAGGTGGTGTTAAATACCATTCCTTCTGAATATTACTGGTTTTTTTTTTTTTTTTTAGAAAAGTGTGAAGTATCATCACTAAATGCGATATTGTGGTGAGTTGACATATCAGTGTTGGAATGCATTAAATGGTGGCGTGTGTACATTGTTAGGAAATTATAAGACGGTGAATTCAATATGTTACGTGTAATTTTGAACCGTAATAAACTCGAAAAAGCATAGGCCTACTAGTAACATGTATGACTCTATTATGCTGGTTATGCTTTATAAATCAAGAATGTTGGCCGATAATCACCCGATCGGATCCATTTACCTAATTATAACTATCATCAATGGAAATTTCAAAACACGATCATTTTATGCAGCTGATAACCTTTATGGCCTGCCCTATGAACCACCAGTACACCTACGTTACAAATTTCACAGGCCTGCACAGTTAGTTTATACAGTACTAGCAACCCGACCCGGCTTCGCCCGGGAAAAGTTATGAATGCATTCCGTCATAAGCGCTTTTTTTTTTCAATGCCAATGAACAACTACCAATATCCGTTTTACGTCTCGGCATGATGGGTTAAAATCACTGACTGGACTATTAATTATATTATCATGGAGATGCATGTGCAACAAATTCTTGTCAGAATTAATTTAAGAATGGCGAGGTGCATGAAACACAAATCCCCCTTCCGTCCAATCTTAACTTGGCTGTGAATTTTGCGGAAAGAAAAGTTCACAGGCGAAATGAAGAAAAGCCGAGTTGTACTTCCAGGGAAACTCCAAACACAACCACTCTTCTCTAAAGTTCTAAACTCAACACGACTCGACAGTATGCTGCTGGCTGTATCTGGGGCAATAAGCTCGTCCGCTAGCTAAGCTGTAACTGGGGTGATAGACTCGCCCCTAGCTAGCTCGTAAACTGTCGCCTCAATAACTGAATGGAGATTGTTGGAAGAAATTAAATGTAAAAACCCTTATAGTAGGCGATGTATTGAAGACAGAGATATGCTCTCCCGGGCTCTTTTGTAGAACTTTTGCCGAACAATTCTTACACTCATAGTATATATATATATTTAACGGTTTGCCCAGCGTAAGCTTAAATAGCGCACGGACGCCAGTTTCTTTTTCGACCTTTTCACTGAAATCGCTAGTGCTTGACTTCCTTTTGGTCATAAATAAATTATTTTCCACCGAAACCTTCCTCGAGATATCCTTTACAGAATGGTGAAAACCGCAACAAAATCAATTCAGTGGTTCTCGAGATTACCCGTGACATCTAAGAATCGGGGACTTTATTTTATACTAACTAGAGATTATACGCCAATCAGTATAATTTAATATAATATAATCCCCCTTCCGTCCAATCTTAAATATTGACTGTGAATTTTGCGGAACGAAAAGTTCACAGGCGAAATGAGAGTCGCACTTCCAGGGAATGGCGAGGTGAATGAAACTCAAATCCCCCTTCCGGCCAACCTTAACTTGATTGTGTTTCACAGGCGAAATGAAGAAAACCCGAGTTGCACTTCCAGGGAAACTCCAAACACAACCACCCTTCTCAGAAGTCTTAACTCAACACGACTCAACGGTTTGCTGCTGGCTGTATCTGGGGTAATAGGTTCGCCCGCTATCTAGGCTGTAACAGGGATGATAGACTCGCCCTAAGCTAGCTCGCAAACTGTCGCCTCAGTAGTTGAATGGACATGGTTGGAAGAAATTAAAACGTAAAACACTTATAGTGGGCGTTGTATCGAAGATAGGGATATGCTTTCGCGGACTAACATCTACATTATCAGTCCCTCGTCACAAATTGTTTAACATGTCTAAATGTTCAGACTATATCAAACTATAATAAATGTGTTAATGAAGCCTAATGATTAGTACCAGACAGCAAAATATCCAGATTTACATATATTTCCATGCTTAGAATATATTCGACCAATAATATGACGAATAAATTGACTTCACATATATTTCATCTCAATTTCATAGTAGGATAACATGTCAGATGTTACACATCATATGCGACTACTGTAAGGCTCGTATCTTTTTAGCCTATTTTCAATTTTGAAAAAATAGGCTTATGAGATCACCTTTTGTCCGTGTGTGTGTGCGTGTGTGTGTGTGTGTGTGTGTGTGTGAGGTGTGTGTGTGTGTGTCCCCCTAATAAAATCTAAACGGCTGGAGCGATTTCAATGAAACTCGGTAAATTCATAGCACTATTCCGGGCAACCCCGACCGTGCCCTTCAAATTTTGTTACGTCTCACCAATCCAACATGGCGGCTATGCGAAATTTTTCACCACCATTCAATATCTCCGAAACTATTCCCGATATCACCTTGCAATTTTTTACAGTGATAAAGGAAACTACTAGAAGTAACTGGTAACTACAAAACCAACATGGCGGCCACGCGAATTCGCGACTTTTAAATAGACGTTTCTCGCGATTTAACCAACCAAACGCAATAAAACTTGGTACAGTATATGATTATACATATTGTAATGCACCGACATCTAACTTCGTTCAATTGTTTACATAACCACAAGATGGCGGATGTGCGAAATATTTCACCGGCGTTCTATATCTCCGAAACTGTTAGCGGTATCACCCTGAAATTTTGTACGGAGATAAAGGGCACTACTGGAAGTTCATCAATAAGACTTTCAAAATCCGGTTAACTACAAAACGAACATGGCGGTCAAGCGAATTTGAAAATGTTAAATAGACCTTTCTCGCGATTTAATGTTACAAACGCAAAGAAATCTGGTACAGGAGATGTTGATGCACATTGTAATGCACTGGTATATAATTTAGTTCAATTGTTTACATAACCTCAAGATGGCTGCTGTGCGAATTTCGAAAATTAAGTTTTTATTTCTTGTGTCGTAATCATGCGATCGAAGTGAAAGTTTGAATAATAAACCTATGCAATAATTTTCCTTTAATGGTACATGACTCTATGGCCTATACATTTAACAATCCAACATGGCGACCATCCGAAATATTTAGACGGCTCTGAATATCTACGATTCTATTATAGCAATCTAACTGAAATTCTTTATGTTCATAGGGGCTAATAACTTAAGTTCACCTATAGGACTTTAAATAACCTGGTGATCACCAATCAAACATGGCGGTGACGCGAAGTATAAATATTCACATGGACGTTCCTCGCAATTTAACCATCCGAGTGCAGTGAAACTTGGTACAGTAAATCCTTATACGAATGTTAATCCACTGGCATCTGATTTATTTCAATTGTTTCCATAACCACAAGATGGCAGTTATGCGAAACTTTAAAATACCTTTTTTACTCCGTGTGTCCTAATCATGCGATTGAAGTTTGAATGCTACACGTACACAATAATCTTCATGTAACAGTACATAACTTTAGGACCTACATATATAAAATACAACATGGCGACCATCCGAAATATTTAGTCGGTTCTCAATATCTACGAATCTATTACAGCAATCAAACTGAAATTTTGTATGTTGATAGAGGCAATTAACATAAGTAGGATATATGAAAATAGGCTGTATAATTCTTCACGGAACTACTTGTTTTTATTCCTGTTTGCCTATGTTCATGTTCATGCTCATGTTAATGTATGTTTATGTTTATGTTTATGTTTATGTTTATGTTTATGTTTATGTTTATGTTTATGTTTATGTTTATGTTTATGTTTATGTTTATGTTTATGTTTATGTTTATGTTTATGTTTATGTTTATGCTTATGCTTATGCTTATGCTTATGTTTATGTTTATGTTTATGTTTATGTTTATGTTTATGTTTATGTTTATGTCAATATCAATGTTAATGTTAATGTTAATGTTTATGTTTTTTGTTTTAGTTTTTTGTTATTTTTTGTTTTTGTTCTTGTCTATTACTAAAAGTATGATAATGGTATTTATTGTTTTTCTTGGATTAATCTGCAAGTTATGCAACACTGCAAGCTTATTACCACCCGCCATGTATGCACCTCATTGAATCACAGTTCAGTGTATTCACAGAAACAAGTGTGTGCCCCGTTTTAAAACACTGTTCTTTAAACTGTTTCAGTTGGAAGAGAATGTCAACTCCCAAAATCTAATTGGAAAATGGGTGAATGTACCCTCTTCAAGAACTGTCCTGAAGCAAAGTGTTTGAGAAAGCACCGCCAACCTATTTACAGATGTGGAATGCTACCTCCACACGAGGTCATCTGTTGTGACCCAGAGAGGAAGAGTGCCCGATGTAAGTCTTCTTCTTACTTTCATACAGGAAACCGTACAATACTTGCGGAACCGTGCGAGAACTACCCGCCCGGCCCTAGTGCTATGCGGGCTGTACGCGAAACAGTTATGTCAGGGGCTATCGTCTTGGTTTTTTTGTTGTTTAAAAGCACTTTATAAAGAAATAAATATATTTCCGCTGACTTTTCAAGAATAGCAAGATTTTTCCCGTACTATTGAGACGATTTGGAAGATTTAGATATAAGCCACACCTTCTAACTCCCTCTGGTTTAGGAGCGTGAGTTTTGTGCAACATACACCTTAGCGTATTATATAATAATAAGAATAGCATCGGCTATAAATACTGTAATTGTTTACTAGCGGCTTCGGTAGCATAGTCAGTAGCATGCTGAACTGCTGTGCCCAAGATCGCGGGCTCGACCCCGGCCGAAGTCATTGGATTTTTTAAAGATCGTTAAAATCGTTCAGTATGCCTTCCTTCTGAGGGGAAGTAAAGCCGGCGGTCCCATGCCATACATTTATGGCATGTAAAAGTTCCTTCCACTGACTAAACTTGTGTGAAGCTAAATTTCTAGGGTAGAATTCGTTGAAACGCTCTATCAAAGTTACAACGTTCACCACTAGGTATCAGTGACATTTGGAGGCGAAATTTGGAACTACTTGAAATTGAACGGAACTTGTACAGGGTCATTATCTATGTGCGACCGGGTGAGTTAGCCGTGGTGGTTACGGCATGACTGATGGCAGTCGCTCACATCCGGGAGGCGAGGAGGTTCGAATCCCCCCGCCGGCAACCTTGAAGATGGTCTTCTGTGGTTTCCCATCTTCCTTCCAGGCAAATGCCGGGGTTGGTCCCTAACTCTAGGCCACAGCCGCTACCTTCCAACTCCTCGACCTTACATTCCAACTTCCCTCCTTCCCTCCCCAACGGTACTTGTAGCTCACCCATTGGGTGTCCGTCTCGAAGCAGCTACAAAACTGGCGAGCCGAACATGTCCTCGGACACTCCCGGCGCTAAAAGCCATACGCTAAAAAAAAAAAAAAAAAAAAAAATCTATGTGCGCCCCGGTAATCACGGCAAGCTAAGCCGGCTGTGACTGGCGCAGATCACGCGTGCGCGTACCCCGTTCAGCTGGAGATGGCGCGCACTTTTACCAAATCGTGTTCAATAATGTGTACTTACAGTGCTCATAGGCGATGCTGAAAATGTCCTCCCTCTCTTGTAACACACACCTGACATCTTCTGATGGAAGAATGTCTGTTAACTTTTTTATTATTTACCGGGCCGGTTTCCTTGAATCGTTTAGCGAGCTTCCTAATTGTACTCGCATTAGGCACAGGTCTTCCTGGAAACTTGATTCGAAATGTTCGTCTTGTTTCAGAACAAGACTTTCCGCTTTTCATATACGAATTATGGATATACACACGTTCGCACAATGTGAATTGGTGTCTAGGCATGACCAAATATCACAGTAATCACAATACTCACTAAACGTGCAACACTAACGTCTATGCTTCGCAGATAAACGTCCATATGAACGACAAAATACGTGTGAACTAACGATATGAGTCAGGAGAACGTGCCAACCACCGGCTGAACCGCGTACGCGCGCCCGCGATCTACACCAGTCACAGCCAAATTAGCTTGCCGTGTTTGTCGGGAGGCACATAAATAATGACCCTGTCGCTCACCTCATGGGTGTTCGCTTGAAGCAGCAACAGCCTCTGGTGAGCCGAACATGTCCTCGGACATTCCCGGCACTAAAAGCCATACGCTAAATAAATAATTGTTTACTAGTATGAAAATGAAATCACAGTGAGGATTTGAACTGGAATCTATTGCATTCTGGCCAGGTACGTTTAAGGGGACATTGTAGGCAACGAAAAACCTATTTAATTAGAAGCTATATTGCCCTATCTACAGATTGGAATATGTATCATTCAAAGATAGGCTATCATTCCACAGCTTCTTCACATTTGTACATGATTATTCCCATTCTGACAAATTCATGACATCCACATCACTGTTCCTTCCTGAAGCTGGTTTTATATCAAGATTTATTTCTTTGGCATTTATCATATTTTTGTAACAAATCTGGTTTTTATTTTTATTTTAGTGTATGTGTTTTTTAGCTTTTAGGGGATTAATTTTTTAGAAATAGTTTTGCGAACAACCTCCTTTTACAGTAAAAGTACTGTTAGTCTGGCTTTTCTATTCACATTATTATTTGCGCTGAGGAAGGCCACAATGTGCAATAAAAAATACAAATTAATATTGACTCAATGTGTTTAATCTTTGAGACTAATAGGTTAACATATTTAAGTAATCCCTCCCTATATTATTCTGCTAAAGTCCCATTCCAGTTTTGTACCGAAAATAAGGTCCCATTAACACCAACCTACACGTTCAGCATAACCCAATGCATAAGCTAAACGCACTCACTTACTCCTTAAATGCCTCACAATTAAATAAATACCTTAAAACCTGTATATTTACAATGAAATAATGAAAGAATGCAACACGGTAACCATGGTAACAGAATCTCACAGGTCCATCTATTTCTGTAAGACGCAATGCAATTCCAATTATTACATTACTGTGAAAGTTTCCAGACGGTTATAAGGTTATCACTGAACCAAATTAAGCTGTAAAATTCATCAATACATACAGTATAATGCGCTTAAGGGGGTCAAGGGGCGCTATAGAATTTTTTCACGCAATTTTCACGTGTGAGTGTGGTACGAAAGGTCTTTTTTACCCGACTATAAAGGGTCTCCGAAAACCACATTTAAAGGCCCTTAAATTAACAGTGTCTGTGATATTCCCAGAAAACTAACCAAGGATAAATCAATCATAGCATTCATGATTGAGATTTTGCTAAGGGTACAGTACTCTTTACAACTAGAATATTCGCGGGCGAAGCCGCGACGGGTAATGCTAGTAATAATATATTATAGTTTGGCCTCGGGTGCCGGGTGCAAGCTTTGATAATTGACACCCAAAGGGCAGCTTGCATGTCGAATTTCGTTGTTTCTTGAAGCACTATGAAAGTCAAGGAGGTTAGATATCTAAGCTCCATGAACACTATAGCGCTTTCTAGTAGAGAAATGAGGAACTTTGTGTTGGCGGAAACTCCCGAGAGTAATTTTGACATTATGAACACGGCCTACTGAATTCAAATGGGTTCTTTAACATGCCAACATCGTATGACATGGTGTCGTAATTTTTGCCGCCTTTCAAAAACCACTTACCACGGCCAGGAGCGAACCTGCAAGTTGGGGCTAGTAGATCGACACGTTGACCACTCACCCACCGTGGCAAGCTACATATTTAGGTACACTTGGTGGACAAAATGGCCACTAGAATATCTTTAGAAAATCATGGATGCGGGATATTATATGTTGGACAGTACCATGTGGATATAATACATTACCTCTGATGGGGTCGCATATATAAATATAATTACAATGCGATCCATTTCCTTATAATAAAAGTCAAATTTTTGGTGTTTGTTATTTAAGTATTTTCATTTCTACGCAACCGATTGTCATAAATCTCCACTACTTGCATTATTTGTGAATGAAGAATGAGCTGTGTTGATTGGTTCCTTAGTTTAGGGTCTGCGACAACGCAGTCATGTAGCCCCGTGTACTTTGCGTGTGTGTAGAATCTGTCTGATAACCAGTGTTAATTGTGATGGCTGTATTAGTGTGTGCCATCTGTTTTCAATTCAAGTAAGGACTGCAGACATTCGCTATCAAACGCCACCGCCAACGACCTACTAGTTTTGTACATTGTTACTAGATGCTACCGCACTCGGCTCCTGGTGACGAACGTTGGAACCTAAGAGCATTAGTCAAATCTAACCTATAATTTAGCTTCACACAAGTGTAATTAGTTAAAGGTTCTTTATCATCTCATAAAGCCGTAACTGTTTTACTTTGACACAATGTTTGTTTCATTGTTTTTTCAGTTTGTAGAAACATCCGTAACTACATGGATAAAACACCGTTGATACTCAGCGGGACTCAAGCCGAGGTTGGAGAATTTCCACACATGGTAAGTCAATTATAATTATGCTAGAGTACCCGCAAGAAGAGCTTGCCAAAACACAACGATGCGCCGAGACCAATATCAATCGGCGTAGTTTAATGCTCATTATGGCGCTCTCAAGTCGCACCAGATGGTCCGTGGTGGACCTATGAGAGCGGAAACCACACTGGTACTCAGACAGGAGGCCTCTCTCCTCCAAAAACCACACCAGACGACGGTTAACCATCTATTCCAGGAGCTTACACATGCCATTTGTCCCCTTCAAGAGGAGCAACAGTTGCTTTAAACTGGAATCGCACAGATGTTTCAACATTGCATTATGGATGTTATCCGGTCCAGGAGATGTATCCCTGCACAGTGCAAGCCCGCTGCGCAGTTCCCACTCAGAGAATGGTACATTGTAGAACTCTGAAACAGCAGTGGCAAAGGGCAATGGATGAGACTCTGCCTCCCGCTTCAGAGTCACAAAAGTAGGACCTTAACTCTCAGAGCAGGATATATCGGAGAAATGCGATCCAATACTGTTGGCATTGGCAAGATGGTCCGTGACGATGACTACGTTCATGGAGACTCCGGGTATGATGTCGGGAGTTCGGAGATCCAGCGAAGCTTAGTCCACACTTGAGGGAAAGGAATATGTGCCGTCATAGATGACAGACACTTCCCACGTCGTTTACTAACTCCCCCGATCGAGCTCTAGCATGCATCCTTTTGAAGGCAATAAGGTTGGCCATGGTATTTTGCCTCCGATAGCATTTGAAAGCACGTCAACGATCCTTAATGGATGCAGTAATCTCGGCTGTCCACCAAGGGACAAGCTTCCGGCGGGAATTGCCGGATGAGGAAGGTATTGTTTTTTCTGCCCAGCCAAAATACCATTCGTTACATGAATGGTATAATCATCGACACTCTCAAAGATATCTTCGGCAAAAACCGTACGTGCTGCGAATTCTGGCCAATCTGCCCAACGGAGGAGCCATCGACTTGGAAACTCGATGGCTCTCTGGTTCGGAAGAGAAACGATAAAGGTCGCTATTACAAAGGTCGTCGTGCACACCCCACTGTAGCAGGGGAACCAGAGCACGACTGCACAAGGTGGTGTTGACACTTGAAAAAGTGTTCAACAAACACGGGTCCAGCCACCTGATCAGCCTCTCAAAATCTCTCCCTCTACCGGTAGTGGTAGCAGAGCCCCAGATGGTGTTGTGGGAATTAAAATCTCCCAGAAGGAGAATAGGAGGGGGGAGCTGGTTGTAATCCAGTTGAGAATCAGGCAGGATGTACACGTTACATACTGTTGCCATTACTGGCAACGAAATACGAACTGCAACTGCTTCTAGCTGAGTACGCAGCGGCACCTGTTCACTAAAGAGGTTAGCGGCTTCGGTGGCGTAGTCCGTAGCATGCTGAACTGCTATGCCCAAGATAGCGGGTTCAAACTCGGCCGAAGTCGTCGGTTTATTTAAGAGCGTTAAAAATCCTTCAGTATGCCTTCCTTAGGAGGGGAAGTAAAGCCGGCGGTCCCATGTCATAGATTTATGGCATGTAAAAGATCCTTTCACAGTCTAAACTTGTGTAAAGCAAAATTTGTTAGGTTAGATTTCGTCAGAACGCTCTATCAAAGTTCCAACGTTCACTACTAGGTATCATTGATATCTGGTGGTGAAAGTTGGAACTACTTGAAATTGAACGGAACTTGTAGCTCACCCTTTAGGGTGTCCGCTGGAAGCAGCTACAGACTCAGGCGAGCCGAACATGTCCTCGGACACTCCCGGCATTAAAAGCCATACGATAAATAAATAAACTAAAGAGGCTAGAGTGGACAAGAGTGCAGACGCCACCAGTGACAACAGCAACAGTCGCATTGGTGTCGCATATCCAGGATGAAACCTGGATCCCTGGTTGCCGAAAACGAAGATTTTAATTGATGTAACTCAGTGAGATGTTCAATGTACCTATAACAGTTCCATTGCAAAAGTGACATAGTGTGGTGTTGTTCCAATAGGATAATTCTCGCCCACACACTGCCCGTGCAACTCAACGTGCACTGCAAGACGTGCAGCAACTTTCTGGCCAGCACGATCGCCGGGCTAGTCGCCAATCGAGCACGTGTGGGACATGATGGGCCGACAAGTGACTCGTGCGACTCGTCCACCCACAACTCTCACAGAACTGGTCGATCAGGCGTGGAATAACCAATCCCAAGACAGTATTCGCCATCTGTATGATCGACTGGATGCAAGAGTCAGTGCCAGCATTGCCACCCATGGAGACTACACCTCGTATTAATATGGGTGTTTCAGCATGGGTCGATACCTGGTATCTCTGAACCGCTTGAACTATTGATCTGTATATTTAACCATTTCATGTACTCCATATGCCCTGTGGCCACAATAAATCTTGAGTGAATTGGTAACCTCTAAAATGGTGACCTATTTTTTTTTCGGCAGTGTATTGTGCCGCAGTCATGGGCAAAGTACGGCCCGCGGGCCAAGTCGACCCTTGCGCTAGTCTAATCCGGCCCGCGAGCCAAGTGCGACCCTTGGGCTAGTCTAATGCGACCCGCGGGCCAAGTGCGACCCTTGGGCTAGTCTAATGCAGCCCGCGGGCCAAGTGCGACCCTTGCGCTAGTCTAATCCGGCCCTCGGGCCAAGTGTGACCCTTGGGCTAGTCTAATGCGGCCCGCGGGCCAAGTGCGACCCTTGGGCTAGTCTAATGCAGCCCGCGGGCCAAGTGCGACCCTTGCGCTAGTCTAATCCGGCCCTCGAGCCAAGTGCGACCCTTGGGCTAGTCTAATGCGGCCCGCGGGCCAAGTGTGACCCTTGGGCTAGTCTAATGCAGCCCGCGGGCCAAGTGCGACCCTTGGGCTAGTCTAATCCGGCCCGCGGGCCAAGTGCGACCTTTGGGCTAGTCTAATGCGGCCCGCGGGCCAAGTGCGACCCTTGGGCTAGTCTAATGCAGCCCGCGGGCCAAGTGCGACCCTTGCGCTAGTCTAATCCGGCCCGCGGGCCAAGTGCGACCCTTGTGCTAGTCTAATGCGGCCCGCGGGCCAAGTGCGACCCTTGCGCTAGTCTAATCCGGCCCGCGGGCCAAGTTCGGCCCTTGCGCTAGTCTAATGCAGCCCGCGGGCCAAGTGCGACCCTTGCGCTAGTCTAATCCGGCCCGCGAGCCAAGTGCGACCCTTGGGCTAGTCTAATGCGGCCCGCGGGCCAAGTGCGACCCTTGGGCTAGTCTAATGCAGCCCGCGGGCCAAGTGCGACCCTTGCGCTAGTCTAATCCGGCCCGCGGGCCAAGTGCGACCCTTGCGCTAGTCTAATCCGGCCCGCGAGCCAAGTGTGACCCTTGGGCTAGTCTAATGCGGCCCGCGGGCCAAATGCGACCCTTGGCCTAGTCTAAAGCGGCCCGCGGGCCAAGTGCGACCCTTGCGCTAATCTAATGCGGCCCGCGAGCCAAGTGCGACCCTTGGGCTAGTCTAATGCGGCCCGCGGGCCAAGTGCGGCCCTTGCGCTAGTATAATCCGGCCCGCGGGCCAAGTGCGACCCTTGCGCTAGTCTAATCCGGCCCGCGGGCCAAGTGCGACCCTTGCGCTAGTCTAATGCGGCCCGTGGGCCAAGTGCGACCCTTGCGCTAGTCTAATCCGGCCCGCGGGCCAAGTGCGACCCTTGCGCTAGTCTAATCCGGCCCGCGGGCCAAGTGCGACCCTTGCACTAGTCTAATGCGGCCCGGGGGCAAGTGCTACCCTTGGGCTAGTCTAATGCGGCCCGCGACATGGTTCTTCTTATTCTTATATTACCTACAATTACACATAGGTCATATATCCTGTTTTGGGGGCGTGGTGGCTCAGCGGTCTAGCTGAATGCCTCTCACCAAGGCGGTCCGGGTTCGATTCCCGGTCAATGCATGTGAGATTTTCAAAGTGAAATGCCATGTCCTGTGGTTCGGATTCCACGTAAAATGGAGGTCCCGTGGCTCATGATCTCGAGATTAACGGTCACGTTAAACTACAAGCTTCCTTTATATATCCTGTTCTGTGTGCCTAGAAGTGAAAAACTCTTTTAATCTCATTGTGTGTATGCGTTTTGTGTAATATCATTTTGTGCGAAAAATCTCCACGATGATGAAGATTTCAGAACTTCTGAGTTATTGAACAGGACTTGGAAGTTTTCAGCATACCATTTACTGTTGACTGTGAAACGAGTAAAATCAGAGTTGCAGCTAGAACTGATTGAGTTACAATGTAACATTGAATTAAAGCAACTATTCCTCAACGTTTCGAAAATTGAGTTCTGCAAGGCCCTACCAAAATCATACTTCCCAAACTCGAAATCTCTTGCACAAAATCTGCGAACAGGTGTTTCTACAATGAAGCTTCGCAAAAATAGCGTCAGAAATAGCTTGACAGTCCACCATTTAGCTGCGCTACTATAGAATCAGCCCATCCCAGTTTCAACCAGATTATGAAAAACTTTTAGAAGCACAGTCACAGTTTCACTTGTCAGTATGTGGCAAGTAAATAACAAATAATGAAAGTATGTTATTTTTTCCTACGTTTTCTACCATTTGTAGCCTATAAGTTTTGTTTGATTGAAAATACAAAAATAAAGGTTTATAATCCATCTATAAACATGTGTTGTATGCTTCGGAATGATAGGGCTAACAACTAAAGAAAACATTGAAGACATTGAAAAATAGGAACGAAAAATTTTAAGAAAGATTCTCGGTCCAAAATAAATGTGCTGACACACACTGATTACGAAGTAACAAAGATGTATATAAAACATGCAGCAGAAACTCAGATACCATACGAAAACGAAGGGTTAAATTCGTTGGACATGTTTCAAGAATGGCTGACGACCGACTCACTAAGAACATTTTTAACCACTTCAACAAGCCCAATAAGGAAAATCTTATGAAAAATGGTTTGCCAACACCAAGAAGGATCTACAAGAAATGAACATCACTGATCAAGACATCCTCAACAGAACCACTTTCAGAAATAAGATACACACATTTGAGGGGTTCCTAGAGCCAGAAACAGCGGCCAAGAAGAAACAACATTAACAGCTGAAGAGAAAGAAGCTGCGAGTAAGAGAATGAAGGAACACTGGCGCCAAAGAGAACTGAGATCATGAAGAGTTATTTATGTGGTCCTTGGTTGGCAAAATCGATTACGATGATAAAATGTGCGTTGTTCATTCTTTTGGCCCGTCTAGATTGTTATGTATGGCATCTGGCCCTGCCCCTAAAATGTTTGTCCATGTCTGCACTAGAGTATACCTGTCATCTTTTTTTTTCTTGCAGGCTTTGATAACCTATAAGAATACCAGGGGTGCCCAACAAAGGTGTGGAGGTACTGTGATCAGCGACGGATTTGTTCTAACCGCCGCCCATTGTTTTGCTTCAAACAGGGAGGTATGGTGAGTATCCTGACATGTCTTTGGTTATTATCACCTTAATACAGTACAGTACAACTGCAATGTTCTAAATGAAACCTTCTCCTCCTTGTCATTACGATACAAGCTTGTCCCGGCATGCGTGCAGTGCCAATCAAAGAAACTGTTGGCTTTTTAGTTTTGAACGGCTTCGGTGGCGTAGTTGGTAGCATGCTGAGCTTCTATGCCCAAGATCGCGGGTTCAAACCCGGCCGAAGTCGTCGGAATTTTTAAGAGCGTTAAAAATCCCTCAGTATGCCTTCCTTCGGAGGTGAAGTAAAGCCGGCGGTCCCATGTCATAGATTTATGGCATGTTAAAGAACCTTCCACTAATTACACTTGTGTGAAGCTAAATTATATGTTAATAAAGATTCCTCTCGGCACGCCGGAAGGCGGAGGTAGATTTCACCGAGCAAACTTGGGGATAGGCGAAAATAGGCAGAATATGCAGGTCTTCGTAGAAGGATCAGACCTCATTTATGGCGAGAAAGTATTGTATAATTGGAGCTTAATTAACTTTGTTTTTCGTCCTTTTTTTGCATATATTAAACATTTTATTGTCTTATGGGGACGGTAACCTTCTCGTCATTTGGGGTCCATTTTTAGCCTATTTTCAATTTTGAAAAAAATAGGCTTGTGAGATCACCTTTTGTCCGTGTGTATGTGCGTGTGCGCGCGCGCGCGCGCGTGTGTGAGTGTGTGTCTGTGTGAGAGAGAGAGAGAGAAGTATGTGTCCCCCCATAATAACTTCTAAACGGCTGGAGCGAATTCAATGAAACTCGGTACGTACACAGCACTATTCCGGCCGACCCCGATCGTGCCCTTCAAATTTTGTTACATCTCACCAATCCAGCATGGCGGCTGTGCGAAATATTTCACCAGCATTCAATATATCCGAAACTATTTCCGATATCACCCTAGATTTTTTACGGTGATAAAGGGAACTACTAGAAGTTCACCTATGTGGCTTTTGAAAAACTGGTAACTACAAAACCAACATGGCGGCCACGCGACTTTGCGACATTTAAATAGATGTTTCTCGCGATTTAACCAACCAAACGCAATAAAACGTGCTACATTATATGTTTATACACATTGTAGTGCACCGACATCTAACTTGGTTCAATTGTTTACATAACCACAAGATGGCGGATGTGCGAAATATTTCACCGGCATTCTATATCTCTGAAACTATTAACGGTATCACCCTGAAATTTTGTACGGAGATAAAGGGCACTACTGGAAGTTCATCTATAGGACTTTCAAAAACCGGTTAACTACAAAACGAACATGGCGACAAAGCGAATTTGAAAATTTTAAATAGACCTTTCTCGCGATTTAATGTTCCAAACGCAATGAAATCAGCTACAGGAAATGTTTATACACATTGTAATGCACTGGGATCTAATTTAGTGCAGTTGTTTACATAACCTCAAGATGGCGGCTGTGCTAATTTTAAAATTAAGTTTTTATTTCTTGTGTCGTAATCATGCGATCAAAGTGAAAGTTTGAATAATGACCCTACGCTATAATTTTCCTTTAATGGTGCATGACTCTATGGCCTATACATTTAACAATCCAACATGGCGACCATCCGAAATGTTTAGACGCCTCTGAATATCTACGAATCTATTATTGCGATCAAACTGATTTTTTTATGTTCATAGGTGCTATGATCTTAAGTTCTCCTGTAGGACTTTAAATAACCTGGTGATCACAAATCCAACATGGCGGTGACGCGAAGTATAAATATTCACATGGACGTTTCTCGCAATTTAACCATCCGAGTGCAATGATACTTGGTACAGTAAATCCTTATACGAATGTTAATCCACTGGCATCTAATTTATTTCAATTGTTTCCATAAACACAAGATGGCAGCTGTGTGAAATTTTAAAATCTCCTTGTTACTTCTTGTGTCCTAATCATGCGATTGAAGTTTGAATGCTACACGTACACAATAATCTTCATATAACAGTACATAACTCTAGGACCTACATATATAAATTCCAACATGGCGACCAACCGAAATATTTAGTCGGTTCTCAATATCTACGAATCTATTACAGCAATCAAACTGAAATTTTGTATGTTGATGGTGGCAGTTAACATAAGTATGATATATGAAAATAGGCTGTTTAGTTCTTCACGGAACTTCTTGTTGTACTTGTGGTCACACTGTCCTTATGCAAGGTTTCGACACTGGTGTGTAACTATCTAACAGTCTGTTACTTCTTCAGACAAAATTTTATCTCCCGCAGAGATTTTGGTTGGTTCCTCAGTTTATGGGCTGCGACAACGCGGTCATGTAGTCCCGTGTACTTTGGGTGTGTGAAGAATCTGTCTCATCTGCTATTTTTGACAAGATTTCCCTTGGCTACCGATCAGCTCAGACGGGCCGCGGAGTTACGCTATACGCCCCATTACCCAGGACTGAGTCGTACAAACTGGGTGTTGTAAATATGTGCATGGAACAGCCTACCGTGTTCCCTGAACGCCAGCAACAATAATGCCGTTCAGTTCAAGTGGAAGCTGTGGCATTATTTGTTCAACAAGTAGGTTGTTCTACATAAATTATGCCCCGATTCTTTGTTGTGCTAGTGTTTCCGTGTATCTCCTTTTGCAATATTTATTTGAGCTCTTCTCTTGTTGTTCCTCCCTTATCCTATATAAATATGCATTTACCATCCCCCTAATCTATACTGTAAATAATGCAATCATTGCTCGATTCTCACTAATTGCCATCTTGTGTACATATGTAAATATATCCCAGTGTGTATATATTGGGGGCTCTGACGCATCCCGAATGCGAAGTGGGGCTTTGCTCTATTCAGAAACTCCCTTCAGTGTACTGTAAATGTAGTGTAAGGCGCTGATAAATATATATGAAATGAAATGATAAACGGTGTTAATTGCGATGGCTGTATTAGTCTGTAATTCAGGTAAGGACTGCACACGGTAAATTTCAAGTAGTAATTCCTAATTTTGCTACCAAATACTACCGTCAACGACGCCTAGCTGTGAGCAAAGAGTAACCATGTTCTGAACTAGTAATCGTTGACGGTGGCGTTTGGCGGCAAAAGTAGGTACTACTTGAAATCCAATGTCTGCAGTCCTTACATGAAATAAAAACAGATAACACACCAATACAGCCATCACAATTAACACCGGTTATCAGACAGATTCTACACACACCCAAAGTACACGGGGCTACATGACCGCGTTGTTGCAGCCCCTAAACATAGGAACCAACCATCAATTTGTAATTTTGTTTGATGAAGTGCTCTTGGATACACAATATTTTTATCTTTTTCCGTTAACTGCCTCTCAACTATTGTAAAATGGATTTACTAATCCAGAAACATTCTTGGGACCGTGCACAACAACTCACCAAAATTCCATCGCAATCGGATGTATAGTATACGAAAGTATATGGGTCTTTGTGGAAATCAACTCGTGTGCTTCCTGTTATAAAATGGATGTACTAAATCAGAAACCTTTGCAGGAGTGTTCACAACAACTCACCCGGCAAATGGGACAAACTACTGCTTGCATCCAGCACATTTGGCTGACAAAGAGAAATGCCACGAGGAATGTGCGTAGAGACGCTATCTTACGACAATGGTAACTGAGTGGTGTAATTTGATTGGACGCTGCCCTTCCACACATAAATATTGGGCTAATCATTAGAAAAGAGACAGAATATTACCAACCTGTATATGCAGAGGAAAATAAAAAGATAAAAATAAAAATAGGTGCACAGATAAAATATTCTCACGCATACAAAGGCGTGGAGTCACATTAAAATAAAATAGAGCAATGGGGTGTCTCATGGTTCTCATAAAAATTACTCAGCAGTCATCCCAACACTACATATCTCCATTCTCTTAATATAAAAACTAATATCAAATTTTAAATCTTGTCATTTTCTCTTTTCTTTCTAGGAAATCAATTATAATTTATTTTGGTTCTTTGTACTTTCCGAAGGACTTGGAGAGAAACAGCGAAATCGTAGGCAGAGTAATTCGCCGTGTCTCAGATGTCTTCATACACCCAAATTATAATTCGTCCATGCGAGACAATGACATAGCAATATTGAAACTAAATAAGTCACTGAACTACCGTGACAATATTCTGCCTGCGTGTCTCCACGACCGCGATGTCCCCAAGGGGACAGAATTGACAGCTACGGGATGGGGAGTTCTGGACTACAATGGTGAGCACAATATGTTTTTTACTGTTTTTTTATATTTTTTAGCGTAACTTATTGATTTTAGTGCCGGGAGTGTTCGTAGCTGCTGCTATGCGGGCACCAATGGGGTGAGCTACAAGTATCGTCGCGTGTGGCGTGTTGTCTGGGGAGGAAAGTGTGAATGTAAGAATGAGGAGTTGGAAGGTAGCGGCTGTGGCCTATAGTTAGGGACCAACCCCGGCATTGGTAGAGTGTCCGCTTCCTAATCCAAAAATTGCAGGTTCAATTTCCAACTATCCTACTAACACCATGTCCCAACACCTCATGGTAAGATATTTCTTTTTCCAAAATCGTCCTCAGTAATCATCCCAACACTACATATCTATATTTTTTTTAACATAACTTACTGGGAAAAATCAATGGCATTCTGAGTTGTACAATATCAGCTGTAAAAAGCTCTCACATAAAATTTGTTGAGTATAACACAAATTGAATTAAGGGCTCGGGTACGTGTGATAGGCTCAAAAATGTCAATTATTTTAGCTTAAAAATTTCTCCCGTCTTTCCTGAAGAATTTGGTGTTTCAATTATTGTGTTTAAGTGATATTTGATGGAATAAAATTAGGTTTAAACATAATGTTTTACGGCTATGCTGTAGCTACTAGCCAAACATTCTTTTTGTGTTTTCTACGGAAAATAGTTTGTGAAACTTCATGTACCATTTTCTCATAAACTATCTGATCAACGTATTTGAAACTTGGTAGTCTCTAAGACACTTCATCGATCTACTAGTGGAAGTATATTTATTCAGGTATCTTGATTAGTTCATGGAGCCCAGCTTGAAAAGCACTGACAATTTTACAGAAAATGTCCGTATTCAACTAGGATGTAAAAAGAAAAACAAGTAGTTCCGTGAAGAACTCTACAGCCTATTTTCATATATCCTACTAATGTTAATTGCCTCTATCAACATACTAAATTTCAGTTTGATTGCTGTAATAGATTCGTAGATATTGAGAACCGACTAAATATTTCGGATGGTCGCCTTGTTGGACTTTTATATATGTAGGGCTTAGAGTTATGTACTGTTCCATGAAGATTATTGTGTAAGTGTAGTACTCAAACTTCAATCTCATGATTAGGACACAAGAAGTAAAAACGAGATTTTTAAATTTCGTACAGCTGCCATCTTGTGGTTATGGAAACAATTGAAATAAGTTAGACGTCAGTGGATTAACATTTGTATAAGGATTTACTGTACCAAGTTTCACTGCACTTGGATGGTTAAATTGCGAGAAACGACCATGCGAATATTTATACTTCGCGTTGCCGCCATGTTGGATTTGTGATCACCAGGTTATTGAAAGTCCTATAGGTGAACTTATGTTCATAACACCTATGAACATAAAAAAATCAGTTTGATTGGTGTAGTAGATTCGTAGATATTGAGAACTGCCTAATATTCCGGATGGTCGCCATGTAGGATTGTTATATGTATAGGCTATAGAGTCATGTACTGCCCCCGTAAATTGAATTATATTGAGACCACGATGGCTGTATTGGCATAAATGAATAAAGTTATGACTGTCATAGTTGTGACGTGTATATTCATGACGTAGGCACGGATGACGTAGACTTCATGCAAGTAGGCTGGTGGAGCTGAGATTCTTGGTGACGTCATGAGTTTGTTCGAGAAAGATCTGAGATTTACGACGCAGTCGCAGGAAACAAGGTATTGTGCTAAGGAAGAAGTTACGCTATTGGAGGAAAGGCTCGAACCAATGAACGATAGTTTGGAAGGAAGACGGAGATTACTGAAACTACGACATTTAATTACTTTTGGCATGCAGATTTGTGGAAATCTATTTTCAGTTATGGCATTGATTTGGAATTTTGAAGAAATTAATTTTGAGTTTTTGAAATTTGAAAATCCGTCAAGTATAGCCAAAGTTAAAACTTCTAGCAATGACGGAGCAACATGCTATGGAAGGGATGGATACGCCACTTAAGAAGTTGATAAAAGGTCGTGCACAGAAGAGAGGAGCTCTCACATCTCATATATCTCATATCTCTCATATCTCATATCTGATATCGCATACCGCATATATATTTCTGATGTCATATAGTCATTTTCGAGTGAATAAGTGAGGCAAGTCGTCTTTAGCGTGTGGTTAAAGCCCGGCGCATCGAACGAACACGGAGCAGTTCCATTTTACGGTGTTTGAAACTAGGCGAAGTTGAAACGCACACATTAACGTTTCTACCTGATAAGATATAAAGAGTTAACTTCTGCCTTTATTATAATTCAATTGGGCAGTACAACATTGAGGTGTGTAGAAGATTTGAACAATCTCACGATTATACTTTGAAAGATATTGGCATTTTAAGACTGCAGACAAAAGTGATTTTCTCGCTACCTGAGAAGCACTTTTAAAATTCCACATTATACACTACGGCTGACACGTGTATTGCAACCGTGATATTGGAGAATACGTTTGGTAATACAACGATACATTCTACTATGGAACATTATAATCTGGCAGTGCTTTCAATGATTATAACAGAAGTTGAGATGGAAGGCTAAAGGCTTTAATGCAATTGGGACATATATCGATGGAGTGAAATAACAGCATGGAACTTCGTTAATCGTCATTCTATAAAAGCGAGCATGTAGTGAACATCCAACTACACTCATGCATCGTGAATCCATCGCTGAATTATATCTAATGACAGTGGAAATATCTTCATACTCCACGATTATGAATATTTCTGCGGAAATAACTGCAATAAACTTCATGGCGAATTGCGACCAGAACTTCAGGGAACTTTCAAGAGAGGCCAGGGTGGACCCGGCTCACAATGAAGAGTTTTGCCAGAAGGATGTCTTTCGTATACATGGAGCAGTGCAATTTCCGGAGGAGGAAGCAGTTCGATTCTCCGAGGGCGCTGATTCCAGGTTCGAGGTCGGAGCACATCTTCACGCTGGTGAAATGGAACCAACAGCAGTTTTCTTTGAAAACTTTCCTCTAGAACTTCAATCAACAGATAAGGTAGTCGTGAACGTTTCTTGTATTATTTGAGTCATGTAGCGATATCTGAGCAACCATTTTTCCCATATTTTCTGTCCTATATTTTGCCCCATTTTCTTGCTTGACATTTCTGTACTCAGTACACTTCGTTGATTTATGCCTTTTTCTTCGATTTGTTGTGAAATTGTTATGTCATTGGCATACTTAAATAATTTTGGATCAGTTGAGACTGATAATTAACATTCTTTCAGTAATTTGCATATTTTTGTAGTCACGATTTGACTGTAAAGTTAACGAATTTCTATGGCAGATTTGAATTCAGACAGCGTGTCATTTTATTAAAGTAATTCTATTCAGTAAATTACTTTGACCAATTTTCTGTCATCCTCAAGAAAGAAGAATAATTAAATGATTTTAGAGCGTTAAAATCTATTACGTTATCGACGATCTTGGAAATACTAGTCGTTTTATGAACATGATTGCAACATGGACATTTATCATTGCATTATAGACAATTTTATGAAATATGAACTTTGATTACGATTTATTGAATACACTATAGTAATGAACATTTGATAGGAGTTTTCCTCAATTATAGATTGGAACAATAATGTTTGCATTCCACAATCTAATTGTATTCTATTCGACTATTTATGCAGTTTAGATGAACTTTGATTGAAGATAGTATTTTTATACTGCGTTACTTTGATGATATTAATCTCAATTTTGATAGACCAGGGAGGAGTGTCTAATCGTATTTGCTATTAAATTTATTTGTGATTGGCAAATTTTTTACTTCTTATCGATTCATGAATGAAACCCACGAAGGTTAAATAATAACAGTCATTAATACAATTGATGAATATAAGAATTTTTAAAGAGGAACAATGGATGTATAATCGTTAGTTCAGTGGACATGTAAAAGTCGCTGATGAATAATGCCCTTGAATAATGAAGGAGGTTCCCACAGTAAGATGGATGATGTTGTTGAATTTATAAGTGGAGGTTTTTGTATGTAGTGTGGAAGATTTTGATGCCATATATATGAAGATATATGATGAATTCTGGGCCAATTGTTGTGCAATTTTGTGCGTTTTGAGCGAAGTATTTTTCCGCTGAATGTATTGTTCTGGTTCTTTGAAAGTTATTCATATGAAGATACTGTTAAAATTAACAAGAGTGTTAAATAATTTGAGATGAAGATTTTGAATGGAGGTTACCGTCACAAATAATAATAAAAATTATTAAACCTTATTAAACCTGAATTTGACATTTAAATATAACTAACCTTCATTGGTCGATTATATCACCACGATTTGAGTAATTATCAACCGGATAAACGTGTGGTTTAATGTATTTCTTGTATAAATAATATAAACAATATTAATATTGTAAATAATTATGTAAATATCTTTGATAATAATTTGAAATGAAAGGAATTAATAGAGGCGTGTATAAAATTTTTCAATTGTCGTTTGACATTGTTATAAACAATTTATTATTGTTATAAATAATTAATGAACTTTTGTTATTAACATTAAGAGTTTTGTTATTATACTCTAAACAACGCTAATTAAACAAGTGGTTTGAACAATTAAACATGATTTGGGATTGTTGGAGTATTCCATTGGTGTTTGAATGGAGCATTTAAAAGATTTGCGTGATAATATTTCAGTTGAGAAGTGGACATTTAACGTGTTTTGAAAGGAGAGCTAAGCTCTGATGTAACTCGCATATGCTGGGGTTGAATGGACGGGTGAGTCCACTTGACGGTGCAGGTGTATCACAGCTGGCCCGGACAACTGTATGATAGAGGCCAAGGACGTCTCCATAATAGCCTTGTGGCTATAAATAAAATGTGAAGTATATAAACACGCAAAACAATTGCTATATGTGTCTCGTCCCAAATCCCGTTTCCATTCCAAGTGCATTATTAATTTTACGTTACTTTGAGCTTGAGAAAGCTGAAACATTGTATGTAGAGTATACTAGTCCTACAGGAGGACATAGTTATGTGGACGATGGCTTCTGATTGCCACGTGGATTTTGTTGTTTATTTTTGTTAAAATCATTCTTTATGTGAAGTAAATTATTGTGCAGTTTAAAGTTTCTCGTCTTCGTTATGGTTCATTTTAAATATCATGGTGGAGGTTATTGTGAGGGCATACTTTAAGTGATCCAGTTGACAACCCATCCCCGAGATAAATTGAAGAGGTAAGTAAAGGTAAGTATGAACCCCCGTATATTTTGGTGTGTTCCACAATAATTTCTTGTTAACTATTGTGCTCTAATCTCGATAGTATCTGTCAGTGCCATTTTCATTGATGTAGCTGTGCCGGTGCGTTTGATTATGGGCAATCCGATTGAGGGGGCGGATATCTGACAGCCTACTATCCGGATATCGGGGACAGTACCTTTAAAGGAAAATTATTGCGTAGGTTCATTATTCAAACTTTCACTTCGATCGCATGATTACGACCCA
The DNA here is from genome assembly GCA_946902985.2 of Meconema thalassinum. Classification (NCBI taxonomy): domain Eukaryota; kingdom Metazoa; phylum Arthropoda; class Insecta; order Orthoptera; family Tettigoniidae; genus Meconema; species Meconema thalassinum. The sequence goes on from OX336390.1 coordinate 34,252,822, forward strand.
AGAAACAAAAACTTAATTTAAAAATTCGCACAGACGCCATCTTGAGGTTATGTAAACAATTTAACTAAATTACATATCGGTGCATTATATTGTGTCTAACCATTTGCTGTAACAAGATTAATTGCGTTTGGTCATTAAATCGCGAGAAAAGTTTATTTCAACTTTAAAATTCGCTTGGCCGCCATGTTCGTTTTGTAATTAACCAATTTTTTGAAAGTCTCATAGATAACTTCCAGTAGTGTCCTTCATCTCCGTGCAGAATTTCAGGGTGATACCGTTAAGAGTTTCAGAGATATACAATGCCGGTGAAATATTTTGTCACAGCCGCCATATTGAGGTTATGTAAACAATTGAAGGAAGTGGATGTCGGTGCATTACAATGTATATAAACATATACTGTACCAAGTTTCATTGCGTTTGGTTGGTTAAATCGCGAGAAACATCTTTTTCAAAAGTCTCAACTTCGTTTGGCCGCCATGTTGGTTTTGTAGTTACCAGGTTTTCAAAGGTCACATAAGTGAACTTCTAGTAGTTTCCTTTATTACCATACTAAATGTCAGGGTGATATCGGTAATAGTTTCGGAGATATTGAATGCTGGTGAAATATTTCGCACAGCCGCCATGTTGGATTGGTAAGACGTAACAAAATTTGAAGGGCACGGTCGGGGTCGCCCGAAATAGTGCTATGAACTTACCGAGTTTCATTAAAATCGCTCCAGCCGTTTAGATTTTATTAGGGACACACACACACACGAATCACACACGCACACACAGACACACGGACAAAAGGTGATCTCATAAGCCTATGAAAATAGGCTAATAAACTCAACTCCTGTAAACAATACGATCACTTCAGTATTCAACTAGGATGTAAAAAGAAAAATAAACTCAACTCCTGTAAACAATAGGACAATACGGTCACTTCAGTAGCTCAAACATGGTTTAAATATTATGCAAGCAAAGTTTGTTGGGTCTGGTTTAAGTATATGCTCAGAAAAAGGGACATGAGTTAAGGGGATTTTTAACAATATATATTTTTAGTCTAATTTCAATTTTATGAGATCACCTTTTGTCCGTGTGTGTGTGTGTGTGTGTGTGTGTGTGTGTGCCCTAATAACTTCTGTAAGTTCATAGCACTATTCCGAACGACCCCCCCCCCCCCCCGTGCCCTTCAAATTTTGTTACGTCTCACCAATCCAAATATTTCACCAGCATTCAATATCTCCGAAACTATTCCCGATATCACCCTGGAATTTTTACGGTGATAAAGGGAACTACTAAAAGTTCACCTATGTGACTTTTGAAAAACTGGTAACTACAAAACCAACATGGCGGCCACGAATTCGCGACTTTTAAATAGACGTTTCTCGCGATTTAACCAACCAAACGCAATAAAACTTGGTACAGTATATGTTTATACACATTGTAATGCACCGACATCTAACTTGGTTCAATTGTTTACATGAGCACAGATGGCGGAAGTGCGAAATATTTCACCGGCATTCTTTATCTCTGAAACTAATAGCGGTATCGCCCTGAAATTTTGTACGGAGATAAAGGGCACTACTGCAAGTTTATTTATAAGACTTTCAAAAACCGGTTAACTACAAAACGAACATGGCGGCCAAGCGAATTTGAAAATTTTAAATAGACCTTTCTCGTGATTTAATGTTACAACCGCAATGAAATCTGGTACAGGAAATGTTTATACACATTGTAATACACTGGTATCTAATTTAGTTCAATTGTTTACATAACCTCAAGATGGCGGCTTTGCGAATTTTAAAAATAAGTTTTTATTTCTTGTGTCGTAATCATGCGATCGATGTGAAAGTTTGAATAATGAACCTACGCAATAATTTTCCTTTAATGGTACATGACTCTATGGCCTATACATTTAACAATCCAACATGGCGACCATCCGAAATATTGAGACGGCTCTGAATTTCTACGAAGCTATTATAGCAATCAAACTGATTTTTTTATGTTCATAATGGCTATGAACTTAAGTTCGCCTATAGGACTTTAAATAACCTGGTGATCATAAATCCAACATGGTGCTGACGCGAAGTATAAATATTCACATGGACGTTTCTCGCAATTTAACCATCCGAGTGCAGTGAAACTTGGTACAGTAAATCCTTATACGAATGTTAATCCACTGGCATCTAATTTACTTCAATTGTTTCCATAACCACAAGATGGCAGCTGTGCGAAATTTTAAAATCTCCTTGTTACTTATTGTGCCCTAATCATGCGATTTAAGTTTGAATGCTACACGTACACAATAATCTTCATGTAACAGTACATAACTATAGGACCTACATATATAAAATCCAACATGGCGACCATCTGAAATATTTAGACGGTTCGCAATATCTACGAATCTATTACAGCAATCAAACTGAAATTTTGTATGTGGATAGAGGCAATTAACATAAGTAGGATATACGAAAATAGGCTACTTAATAATATTGCTTTTGTAAATGCTCTCTCGGACACAGAATATTCAACATAGAAGTTTCAAATTCTACCCAAATAATGATGAATGTACTCTGAATATACCAAAAGAACATTCAAGGAAATATCTATTGTAGTTTCTGAGATATGTAACTATACATTGGAAGCTACAATTTTCTATCGATACACACCTCCCGGTTCCTTAATTAAACTCAGGCACAGGTCACCTGACAGAGTTCTGAATTCCTCTGCCAGATGGCAATGCAAAAGAGAATGTATGAGTTTTACTACCCTTGTAACTACTGTGGTTTTTAGAGACACAAGGGTGCCAAATCGTTGCCTTGAAGGGGATCTTTAACAGGCCAGTAAATCCAGCTGACTCAGCTCCCTTATACTTGAGCACCCACAAATGCCACCTGGCTGTTCCCGGGGTTCAATCCCGCAACCTTGGGCATACCAGACGAGAATGTTACCGCAGCGCGATACAGTAATAAAGGGAATGTTGAATATACATATGTAAAGCAAAAGTAATGAAACTTAGCTGAAAGGAGTCAGAATCCTCTATTGACATCAAATTGGCAGGTAGTATGAGACATTCATTTGCTACTTAGGAAACAAAATAACCAGTGGACAAAGCAAAGAGAATAATTATAAAAAATCCTTCTCGGCAGAAGGCGGAGGTATACTTCAACTGGCAAACTAGCCAAATATGGAGGTGATTCCCATCAAGGAAACAATTGCAAACATACTGCAGTACTCTAATTAGGCCTCAATATTTCGTATATTTTGAGCTAATCGTAAATACCAGTGTTATGAATTTCATTCAATAGATTTTTATTTTAAATATGACTAAATAAATAAATCACTGGTTTAAGAAGAGTGGACTCTTTAGTTCGTCACAGAACTACATGTTACAAAATGTGAAAAGTTTAAAAATAATAGATGGTATATTGGCGCGCAGTTCGTCACTCCTGTGGGGGTCCGGGCGGGGACACCAAGAGCCCGCCGATGAGCCTAGCTTGGTGTCCTAGGCGAAACCCCACACAAGACACGGCACAAACCTAGAAGAATTGCTGAGTTTTAATTCACCGGCCGTGAAAGCCAATATACCATCTTTTTGGAAGCCTTCATAGGGATGTTAAGGCTGCTTGAGCTTTTAGTTCTCGTAGTCAAGTGGTGCAGTTGCACCTTATAAAAAGGGAGGTGGCGCGCAGTTCGTCACTCCTGTGGGGGTCCGGGCGGGGACACCAAGAGCCCGCCGATGAGCCTAGCTTGGTGTCCTAGGCGAAACCCCACACAAGACACGGCACAAACCTAGAAGAATTGCTGAGTTTTAATTCACCGGCCGTGAAAGCCAATATACCATCTTTTTGGAAGCCTTCATAGGGATGTTAAGGCTGCTTGAGCTTTTAGTTCTCGTAGTCAAGTGGTGCAGTTGCACCTTATAAAAAGGGAGGTGGCGCGCAGTTCGTCACTCCTGTGGGGGTCCGGGCGGGGACACCAAGAGCCCGCCGATGAGCCTAGCTTGGTGTCCTAGGCGAAACCCCACACAAGACACGGCACAAACCTAGAAGAATTGCTGAGTTTTAATTCACCTGCCGTGAAAGCCAATATACCATCTTTTTGGAAGCCTTCATAGGGATGTTAAGGCTGCTTGAGCTTTTAGTTCTCGTAGTCAAGTGGTGCAGTTGCACCTTATAAAAAGGGAGGTGGCGCGCAGTTCGTCACTCCTGTGGGGGTCCGGGCGGGGACACCAAGAGCCCGCCGATGAGCCTAGCTTGGTGTCCTAGGCGAAACCCCACACAAGACACGGCACAAACCTAGAAGAATTGCTGAGTTTTAATTCACCGGCCGTGAAAGCCAATATACCATCTTTTTGGAAGCCTTCATAGGGATGTTAAGGCTGCTTGAGCTTTTAGTTCTCGTAGTCAAGTGGTGCAGTTGCACCTTATAAAAAGGGAGGTGGCGCGCAGTTCGTCACTCCTGTGGGGGTCCGGGCGGGGACACCAAGAGCCCGCCGATGAGCCTAGCTTGGTGTCCTAGGCGAAACCCCACACAAGACACGGCACAAACCTAGAAGAATTGCTGAGTTTTAATTCACCGGCCGTGAAAGCCAATATACCATCTTTTTGGAAGCCTTGATAGGGATGTTAAGGCTGCTTGAGCTTTTAGTTCTCGTAGTCAAGTGGTGCAGTTGCACCTTATAAAAAGGGAGGTGGCGCGCAGTTCGTCACTCCTGTGGGGGTCCGGGCGGGGACACCAAGAGCCCGCCGATGAGCCTAGCTTGGTGTCCTAGGCGAAACCCCACACAAGACACTGCACAAACCTAGAAGAATTGCTGAGTTTTAATTCACCGGCCGTGAAAGCCAATATACCATCTTTTTGGAAGCCTTCATAGGGATGTTAAGGCTGCTTGAGCTTTTAGTTCTCGTAGTCAAGTGGTGCAGTTGCACCTTATAAAAAGGGAGGTGGCGCGCAGTTCGTCACTCCTGTGGGGGTCCGGGCGGGGACACCAAGAGCCCGCCGATGAGCCTAGCTTGGTGTCCTAGGCGAAACCCCACACAAGACACGGCACAAACCTAGAAGAATTGCTGAGTTTTAAAAATAATACTTTAAATCTGTTTTGATTTCCAGAATTGATCACACCTGAACACCTAATGAAAGTGCAATTGGTGGAGCTCGGCAGGGATGAGTGCCAGCGTAAGATAACCAACGGGATGTCTAAGATGCTTAAAGATGGAGTAGCTCCCTCAATGATCTGCGCATGGAACGACAAAGGTAGAAATACATGCAGGGTGAGTATTGTGGTATTTTGCCACTCATCTCTCCTTCTTTCCCTCTCTCTATAGGTACACAAAATTAACTCTCTAGATTCCTACCCACTTAACCATGAAGTTCAACAAATCTTCTGTTTGCACCACCTCACGCCACTTCAACACCTTGGATGTTTTAGTTGTAAGTACTGAGGTCGAGTCTTAAGTCATGGCAACTATTTTTTTTTCTCGCGAACAGGAGGCAACACGGATTATTTACGATATGCATTTGGAAACGTACGGTATGTACTTGCGTAGGATGCCACTAGATGGTGTATGTAAACAACAGTGTGGGTCTGAGCATGCCCCCAATTTCAGTATGTGAATGAGGGCGTCACACAATGGAAGTCAACAAGCAGGAGCAACGATCGTATATTAAAAGCGCAGTTCTCCGCGGCAGAAATGCTCGCCAATGCCATGCAGAGCTGCGGGAAGCATTAGGTGTGCATGCCATGCCCTATAGAACAGTGGCGAGGGGGGGTGGAGACGTTCAAACGGGGTAGAGTATCAACTGTCGATTGCCTTGCCCAGGCCGTCCAGTGTCCATGGACGAGGATGTACGGATAATAGTGATCAATCAGTAATTACAGGAGGACAGGCGCTGAACTATAGCGGAATTGCAAGACCATACAGCAATATCAGCGGCAACAATACGACGCATTTTGCACAAGGACCTACAATTGCGTAAAATTTGTGCAAAGTAGGTGCCACATCACTTAACGGAGGTACAGATGTGGAATCGTTACGAAACATGTCGCATCAATCTGGAGAGGTTTCAGCAGGAAGGACAAGCATTATTGCAGTCGATGAAACATGGGCACGTGCTTATGAATCTGAACTGAAGAGACAGTCAAGTGAATGGCGTCGTCAGTGGTCACCACGGAGACACAAGGTTCGACAAAATCCGTCGCCCAATAAGGTTATGGTCATCCTGGCATACGATGTTCAAGGTGTTCGTGTGTGTCATCCAGTGCATAAGGGCACACTGTCAATGCAGTATATTATAATTCCTTTTTGTTGTACCAATTGCACCGTGCAGTGCGAACCAAACGTCCTGAGCTTTTGGACGACGCCATAATCCTACACGATAACACGACAGCTCACACAGCGGCCATCGTTCAGCATCGCTTAAAAGGTGGGTATGGGAGGTTCTTCCACACACGCCTTATTCGCCTGTGACTATGATCTGATCCCCAAAGTCAAGAAGCCACTACGCGGACGACGGTTTTCTAACAAAGAAGACATCTTAACAGCATTTCAGAGGGAGGTGTTACACGTTAGCGATACACATGCAGCGAATGGTATTCAGTGCCTGTCCCACCGCTGGCAACGAACAGAAGACACCTTGGGTGATTATTTCGAAGGTATATAACCAGTGGAGACCTGTCCATTGTACGTAGTCTTGTGTATTTGCTGTCTATACCATAGTAAAACAATGTTTACCAATGGCCTGTGTTCCGTCACTTACCTACGAGCATCTCATGACGTCATAATTTATCTTCAGGCACCAAGCATACGCACTTGCCCTATATTTCCAAATGCATATCTTAGATTTTTCGGGTGTTGTCTCCTGTTCACGTGAAAAAAAATAGTTGCCATGACTTATGACTCGACCCTCGTATATATTTTGATATAGAATGAGACATAGAATTAGAGTTGTTTAAAGTCAAGAATATTCTGGATTTTGCAAAAAGGAAGAACATAATGCTTTCCATGGACAGTAACTCCAGATCTAAAATTTGGCACGATGTTACGATAATTATGTAAACGAGGAAGATTTCTGGAAGAATTCCTCATAGGAAATCAGCTCTTGATTGTGAATGAGGGAGGGCTACCAACCTTCGAAAATAGTAGAGGATTCAGCTACATAGATATGACGGTGAGCTGACACCTATCGTAACAGGCTGGGAGTGTAGCGAAGAGGAAAGTTGCTCGGATCACATGATAATTAAATTCAATCTTGGTATATAGAGCCCCACGAAGAAGAATTGCAGTTCCATGAAATGAGATACATCATAAAGGATAGTGACTTGGAAATACTCGCTGACAACCTTTTTACAGAAGCAAGGGAACAGTATGGCAGTCAAATGAATTATATAAAGGAAATGGACCAACAACTATGTATCGCTCTAATAGGAGAAACTGATACTCATCATCATCATCTTGTACAGTTTCCAGCCCCAGGCTGGGTCTGTTTGGAACATAAGCCTCGCCACTTAGTTCTTTCTTCCCACCACCTCTCCGCTGTCACTCTGGTCCAGTCCTCGCCTCTCTTCTTGACACATTCCTCCACTCCTTTCAGCCATCTATCTCTTGGTCTTCCCCTTGGTCGTTTCTTCTGCATCTGCATCTCATGTATCCTCTTGGGAATCTTCTTCTCATCCATTCTCTTTAAGTGTCCATACCACCTCAGTCTTGATATCTCAATCCTACCTTGCAAGGGCTCCTCTTTCACCATTTCCCTGACCTTTTCATTCCTCACCCTGTCTCTTCTTGTTACTCCGATCCTACTTCGCAGGAACTTCATTTCACCTGCCTGTATTCTGCTTATGTCTCTTTTCTTCATTGTCCACGTTTCTGAAGCATAGGTCAGTATCGGGATATAGTAGCTTCTGTATAACACTTCCTTGCTTTTTTGTGGGACATCTTTATTCCACACTAAGCTCCTAATGCTTCTCAGAAATGCTTCTGCCTGTCTGCCACGTTCCGTAATCTCTTTGTCATTTCTCCCATTTTCCTCCACTATACTTCCCAAGTACTTGAGACTTTCCACCTTCTTTAGCTGTTCACCTCCAAGTGTTATCCCACTCATTGGTCTGTCCTTTTTCCTGGTCGTTAACAGGATCTCACATTTACTGATGTTGAACTTCCATCCGTACTCTCCCACTGTTTCTTCCCAAGCCTTCAGTTGCTCCTGAATTTCCTCCTCCTTGTTTCCCCAGACCATGAGATCATCTGCAAACACCATTGCTTTCATCTTATCTTCTCCTATCTTTCCTGCTACCCGTGTCATTACCTCGTCCATAACCACAATAAAGAGAAGGGGTGACAGCGCACTACCCTGTTTCAGGCCACTCATTTGTCTGAACCAGTCTGTTCTTTCCCCTCCAACTTTCACACAACTCACACTTCCACAATACATCTCCTTCACTCTGCCTACAGTCTCTTTTTCCACTCCCATGTTTTCCATTGCTTTCCAAACCTTCTCCCTACATACACTATCATAGGCCTTTTCGATGTCCAGGAAGGCCATCAGCAGATCCTCTCCAAATTCGTAGTGGTGTTCCTGGAGCTGTCTCACTGAAAATATGAGATCCACTGTTGATCTCCCAGGTCTGAATCCATACTGCTCCTCTCTCAATTTTCTCTCCACTTTGGCTCGTATTCTACTTTCTAATATCTTTTCATATATCTTGGCACAGTGAGGTATGAGTGTAACTCCCCTGTAATTTCTGCACTCCTTTCTGCTTCCTTTCTTAAATATTGGGACAATTAATCCTTTCTTCCAATCTTCTGGGGTCTTTTTCTCCTTCCATATCACCCTCATCACACGGTACAGCCACTGTTTCCCAACCTCCCCTGCTGCCTTCACCATTTCAACACTCACTTCATCCACACCTGGTGCCCTTCCTCCTTTCATCTTGTCTATAGCCATTTCCAGTTCTCTCCAAGTCAGGTCCTTTTCCATTCCTGTGTTGTCTTCTCCATCTTCCAATACATTGTCTTCCTCCCTATGACCATTTGGATTCAGCAAATCCTCAAAGTACTCTTTCCACACTGTCTTGAGTGCCTCTTTGTTGTGTACCTCATTTCCGTTTTTGTCCATCATTACCACATCCTCTCGCAGACCTCTTCTCTTACTTTTAACCATCCCATAAAGTACTTTCTTATTTCCTCTGCTGTCTTCCTCCATCATCTCTGTCCACTTTACCATCCACTTCTTCCTCTCCTCTGCGACAATCTTGTTTGCTTCTTTCTTCTTTATCTTATAATCTTCCCTTGTCAGATCAGTTCTTTCCTGGAACCACACTCTGAAAGCCTTGTTCTTCCTTCCCACAGCTTCTTTTACTCTCTCATTCCACCATGGTGTCTCTTTACACCGCTTTCTGTTGCTTGTTCTTCCAGATACTGCCCCTGCAGCATCCACCATTGTGTTTTTGAATTGCTTCCATTCCCCTTCCCCTGTTTTAGGATTGTCTGTTGGCATCCTTTCCCTTATCATCTTCTGGAATTCTTCCTTGACTTCCTTTTCCTTGAGTTTCCATACTTTGATTCTCCTTTCCTGGTACTCTGTCCTCTTGCTATCCTTAACAACTCCCAGGTTCATTACAAGTATTCTGTGGTCGCTATCTAAGGCCTCTGATGGTATTACCTTTATATCTCTGACACTTCTCTTCATTTCCCAGTCGTACAGCATGTAATCTACCAAAGATTTCTTTGTTAAATCACTGCTGTACCACGTTACCTTGTGGCTTTCTTTCTTCCGGAACCAGGAGGTGCCTACCACTAAACCGTTTCTCTTGCAAAAATCCAGCAACTTTCTCCCTTCTTCATTCCTGCTACCCCATCCTTCTGCTCCCAATACATTTTCATATCCTTGCCTTTCACTTCCTACATGTGCATTCAAATCTCCCATGACAATGATGCTCTGCCCATTCAACTGCTGTTGTAGCTCCTCCTCAAAGTCTTCCTTCTCTTGAGCTGTACATCCAACTTGAGGGGCATATACCTGGGCTATCTCCAGGCTTCTTCCCTTTACAGTTACTCTGATCTTCATGATCCTGTCACTTATTCCCTTTACCTCTTCCTTCATTCCATCTCTCACAACTACTCCTACTCCGCTGCTCCTTCCTTCACTGTTCCCACTCCAGTACAACCGTACCCTTTCCTCAGTTCTCTGCGACCTTCTCCTTTCCATCTTGTTTCTGCCAAGCCCAGTACATCCAAGTTTTCTTCTCTCCATCACATCTACAATCTCCTCCACTTTTCCTGTCAGTGTCTGTATGTTTAATGTTCCAACTCGTAGTCCATTAGCATATCCGGGTCGTCGTTGTTTGTATCCGTCCTTTCCGAGGCCTGTTCCTGGTTTGAAAGCAAATATGATATCCACTACTGGCTTGCTAGGCCTATCGTAGCTTCACCAGAGCCCCGTCAGCCATCACTTTTCAGGGTTCCTATAGGGCCTTCACAGCTACCGTAGCGGTCCCGGGGCACACGAAGTCCCCACTGTACTTCACCCCTACAGGCAATCCCCTACTTCATGCCGTTGCCCGTCTCCCACCACGTGGAGGAGGGGTTGGACTTGTGGGAGTTTGATACTGCCGTGCTCAAATTTCAATTCATGGTAACTGCAGCTTGTTCTAAAGCATTCAATACTCGTCAAGCAACTAAGAAAATATTCTAACACAGGCCGGATCCTTGGTGGACACCTCAGTTCACCATAATGAGGAAAAGATTGAACGCTTTACGAAGAAGGTATCAGAGGACTACAGATAACGAACCCTCGCAGCAACAAAGGAAACAAACATACGAGGCAGTTAAAAGAGAGGCGGCCAAGGTCGCGGGTTCAAACCCAGCTGAAGTCGTCGGATTTTTAAGAACGTTAAAAATCCCTCAGTATGCTTTCCTTCGGAGGGGAAGTAAAGCCGGCGGTCCCATGTCATAGATTTATGGCATGTTAAAGAACTTTCCACTAATTAAACCTGTGTGAAACTAAATTGGATAGGTTAAGAATGTAAACAACGCTCTTAGCTTTCTACGTTCGTTGCCAAGAGCCGACTGCGGTGGCGTCTAGTAACTAAGTTCTGAACTTGGCCTAGTAGTCGTTGACGGTGGTGCTTGGCGGCAAAAGTAGGAACTATTTGAAAAATTCTAAGTTGCAGTACTTAAATTAAAAAACAGATAACACACACTAATACAGTCATCACAATTAACACCGGTTATCAGACAGATTCTACACACACCAATAGTACACGGGGCTACATGACCGCGTTGTCGCAGCCCCTAAACTGAGGAACCAACCAACCAAACTTTGGACAATTTTATAAACTGTGAGGTAAAACATGTTTAAGTACAGTACCTTTTATAATAAAAAATTATTTCAGAAAAGACAACATTATAAATCACGAAGTAAAAGATTGTTGGTGAACATATGTGTATTACCAAACCGAATGTATTTAATTTTTTTAAATTACGTAAAACAATTAAATTGAAATAATGTACATTGTTTGAATGGTAGCCTAGTTGGTCTACATTAAAATTTAATAAAGGCCAACGATTATGGTAAGAAAAATGTTGCTACAGCAGTCTCAATTTAATTTAAAATTGCAATCAAAATTAGATTGCTATTTTGTCCACTGATTCATTTTTAAAGGTGTTCAGAAAAGCGTAAAAATATTGTTTTAAAACTCTATATTTGAATATTCCATGAAGCCCCCCCCCCCCCCCCCCCATCGACCCTCCCCACTTCCACCACCACCCGATAGCCCACAGTACCGGAACCTCATTTCTTACAAATCAATCAATGCAGAGCACTATAGAAAACGAACCCTTGCAACATCAAAGGAAACAAACATACGAGGCAGTTAAAAGAAAGCACCAATTAGCGATAAGACAAGAAAAAATAAAATCATGGAAAACATACTGTAATATCACCTCAACGGCAAACCCGTGGAATGGAGTGTACAAATTCACTTCAGGGAAAATTAGAAACAACTGTGCAATCTCAACCTTAAGAAAACCCAACGGTACATACTCGTCTAATATGGTCGATACCTTGAACTGTATGATGGCTCATTTTACTCCCTGTGATGATGTAGCAGAATACAATATACATCACAAAGAAGCTTGAAAGAAGTCGGAACAGATTCCGAATACTCTTGACGACATCCCATTTACACAAGAAGAAATAGGCGCTGCAATACGGAACCTAAATAACAATAAAGGACCTGGTGAAGACGGAATAACAGGTGATTACTACAACACATATTCGAACAAATACCATCATACATAACAGTGCTCTTCAATGGATGTCAATAAACATGGATGCTTCCCAAAAGTATGGAAACGGGCCATCATTGTACCTGTAATTAAACCTGGAAAAGAAAACAGTGATGATGTTTCTAAAAATCTAATAATGCACCACATAAACTCCAGAGACCTCCTAAAAAGAAATCAGTTTGGTTTCACGCCGCAAACAGGAACAATCGATGCATTTATGGCAGTCGAGCAGTTTGTTGAAGATCAGCTCAAAACTGAAAAGAATGCCACAATGATCAGTTAGGATGTTTTGAGCCTTTGATGCGGCCTAGTGGCCTGGGATCTTGAACGCTCTGAAAGGTTTCGACTGCCCTAAAAACCTCTCACGCAGAGTTATCTCAGTGAACCCTGAAAGTGGATCAGTCGTCATAGAGAGAAACATAAGTAAAGGATGCCCGCTGTGGACCGGGATATTGGAACATCCAATACGATTCACTTTTAAACTTAAACTACAAGCAGTGCAGGAAGGTGATTGCATTTGCAGATGATGTGCTCATCCTAGTCAAAGGAAAGAGCAAATTGTTGTTAGAAAATAATGCAAACATAGAACTAGACAAATTTCAACATTGGCAACACAAAACAAAATTGTGTTTAATGAGCAGAAATCTCAAACAATGTTAATAACACGCAGGAGATCCGGCTTAAGGCAGAACCTGCAAATATATTTAAATAACAGGACACTGAAAGAAGTAAACAGCATTAAGTATCTTGGAGTCATTATAGACAACAGATTTAAGTTTGACCAGCACATAGAATATGAAACTGAAAAATGATCGAAACTCTTTCATGCTCTTTCTAAATCTGCCAAAAGAAATTGGGGACTTTGGCCTGATGTTATAAAAATTATATGTAAAGGAGCTATTCTACCCATTCTGTCTTGCGGAATACCATTATGGATACAATCAATAGCCAAATCGTATAATGCGCTGAAATTAAGAAGAGCGCAACGACTAATAAACATTAAAATAGCTAAGGCCTACCGTACAACATCACATGAGGCACTGAGTGTCTTAACCGGATTAACTCCCATCATGATACAAATTGGAGAGATTTCCAGGTATTATGAAACCAAAACGGACTGGGGAAATGGTAGTGGGAGAAGAGACATTGAAACTTGATACCATGAATTGTTACAAACAGTGGTCGTACCCAACCCAGCAGGTATTTGGTATCGTATGGCTTTTAGTGCGGGGAGTGTCTGAGGACATGTACGGCCCGCCAGAAGCTGTAGCTGCTTCAACCGGACACCCGTAGGGTGAGCTACAAGTTCCGTTAAATTTCAAGTAGTTCCAACTTTCGCTACCAGAAGTCACTGATACCTAGTGGTGAACGTTGGAACTTTGATAGAGCGTTCCAACGAAATCTTACCTAGAAATTTAGCTTCACACAACTTAGTCTGTGGAAGGATCTTTTACATGCCATATATCTATGACATGGGTCCGCCGGCTTTACTTCCCCTCCGATGGAAGGTATACTGAAGGATTTTAACGCTCTAAAAATCCGACGACTTCAGCCGGGTTTGAACCCGCTATCTTGGGCACAGCAGTTCAGTATGCTACCAACTACGCCACCGAAGCAGGTTAAAATACAGGACAAATTTGATGACAAACACTACCCATTTCAAATCTATTCAGATGGCAGCAAAAGTGATGCAGGAGTTGGATCTGGAATAATTCAGTGCTGCCATTATGAACCTCCTCAGCAATAGCAATTCAAATTATATCACACCTGTTTCAATAATCAAGCAGAACAATACTCCATACTGAAGGCCCTGGAGGAATTACAAGACATCACCTACATAAATAGAGCAGAGAAGGCAGCAATTATATACACTGATAGTAAAATAACCCTGGACCTACTCAAAAACTACGGGAAAAGAAATTGTCTAACTGAAGAGATCAGAAGGAAGGTGAGAGACCTACAACTTCAAAACTGGGAAATACACTTCTCATGGATTAAGGCTTATGTCGGCACGGAAGGAAACAAAATAGCTGATCATCTGGCAAAAGAAGCAGCAGGCAGGACAGACCTAGAAGTTGCTTTCAATAATATTTCTGATAGTGTAGTGAAAAGGGTATTGCTTGACAAGTTTACAATTGTAGGAAGAAGAGTGGAGAGAAATTTCCAATGGATCCATGACAAGAGAATACTTTCCAAGTGTTCAAGCGAGACTTGCCTCAAAAATTCTCCTAAGCCGTAATATGACGGTTATAATGACAGGACATGGAAAAATAGGGACCTACCTGTATAGGTTTAAAATCCAAGAGCATATGACGTGTCGGTGTGGCGAAGAATCGCAAAGTGTGGACCACATCCTATATGAGTGTGAATTACTAAAACACGAAAGGAAAAAATTGAAGACAAATGTAATCAAATCAGGAGGCCACTGGCCTGCAAGGATGATAAACTTGTACATAAATAGGTCAAATTATTCAACCTATTTGTGCAGAGCATCAATTTTGATAACCTGATGTAGGATATAATTATGTCAAAAAATAAAACTATCGCTCAAAGAACTGAAACATATTATATCAAGGCTAGACACACTACAATCAAAACACCAAAAAAGTACATCAAAGCATCAAATCATGCTAACAGAATAAGAACATATAGAAACAGCTAAGTATTGTCTAGGTGGAATAAAATGCATGTTACTTATGTTTAATTGAACTTCAGTAAGGGTAAGTGGAAGTGAGATTCGTCATATACCTGTGAGTGACACCAAACTAATTTCTGGGCGTGCCCGTACCATAATATCGTGATATAGGCCCCCGCGGCTTTCGAAACAGTGTCCTAATAGTTGCCAATGGAATGCATTTTAGCCCGAACTCCCTAGTTTAATTGGGGTGGGAATCTCTATCAGCTCGAGAGTGATGTGAACCGTATTTCCGGGCATGTTCCCTGTAATATCGAAATGTTAACTCTTGGTGGCTGCCGAAATTGCTGATCACAACCAGTGGAACGAAAGTATTACTGTGGACACTACTGTATGTGGGTGGAGGCAGGTTTGGATAGACAAAGGATTTGACTAGCGTGGGAGAAATTAATCGTGATAGCTGCTCACACGGCCACCAAACACAACAAAACTATAACAAAAAATGTTTGTTTTTTCAATTTTCTTCCTTAATTCAGGGTGCAGAGATGCTTCAATGCCACACTAGTAGTATAGACACTGACCCAGAGAAGCGCTGACTAGGCCGTTGTGTAGACATTTGGAGAGAGACATTAAACAATAATACAGCAATATATTTTTCAGATTCTTTAACAGTTTCATAATATGAATTCTCCATTTAAAATGATTATCTACCGTGACAGAGATATTCATAATTATCAACACACACAATTAAATTGTCACAATTACAGTTGGTTCTTTGCCAGGATTTAAGTGTAGACAGTTGAAGTTACGGAATTTTAATGCAATGTCTTTAATTTTGCTGTACATACTTTCATACGAAGGGCGTTTAATATATAAGGCAACACATTGTATTCTAAGAGCAGGTTGGTGTTATTGAGGATTCAAATACACCATGTTATTCCCCAATCCTTTGGTACAATACCCTATTTTTCAACATAGTCTCCGAATGCTATGGCGTTACGCCACCGTAATATGAGGACCTGTATGCCTGCATGGTATCACTCGACTGGTCGATGTCGGAGCCAAGAAGAAATTGTCACCTTCAGCCTCATAACGAGCAAGCAATTCCGCACAGATGTTTCTTCTTTGCTCTTTATGGTCTTCCGTTAGGCGTCAGTAGGAAATATAAGGCGGTTCTGGCGCGGGGGCTAATGCGTAAGATGGCCTCCGCGCGCAATAAGCCCTATGTTATTCTTATGGAGGGGTCAGTCAGAGCAAGCGCAGTGGCTAATGCGCAAGATGGCCGCCATACTCTGAGACCGTGAATAACGTCACAGGGGGAGGTCGGCCGTGTAGTCGTTAAATGGAATATTTATTGTTATTATTATTATTATTATGTAATTATTGATTAATCATGTACAATCAAGACTAGTCAATATATTATTCACTTGATGATTAAGTGGTAGAATTCGCGGATGTCACTTTGGAGTCCTCGGTCTGAGTCCTAGCTTTGCCAAGAAATTTATTTTCTGGTCTGATAGTTGGAATGGGGTACACTCAACCTTGTGAAGCAAAACTGACAGGAGTTGGCTTTTGATTCATACCTAACCTAACCAAATCCCACTTTACCTAACCTAGTCTAACCTAACTTCTAAGACAGAATGTTCAATACATCTATTGTTTTTATACCCTCATAAATTGGATATAGAGAATGTCCACCATGATTTAGATCCTCAAGCACACTTTCTGACATATCATTAAAACGTGTAGGAAAGAATGTCTGAAAATTTTCACTAACACATAGTACACGTTCACCATACATTGTGTCCACTTTTTGAATGTTAATGATACGGAAAAGAGTATGCATTGGTAATTTAGTGAGCTTTTTTTCTCTCTCTAATCAACAGTTCTGCCCCCCCCCCCCCCCCATAGCATTGAGAATATTTATTGTAGTAGCCTATAAAGAAACAAAAAAAAACATATCTATTACAGTTTAGCTATAAGTGACCAGAACCACTATAACATTTTATTCTAATAAGGAGATTTCCATAATGATAAGAAAAAAATGCTTACCATAATAATGGATTGTGTAAGTAAACGTCTTTTGCTGCTTGACGCCACTACTAAACTGATAGTCAGACAACAGACAAGTGAGTTCATGTTTAGCTGACGTAATCGTATGTTCCCACGCACTTCCTGGGTATTGCACGCGCCGTAGAGGCTAAATTTGAAACTAGATGAGATGGTTTGCTGATGTAATCGTATGTTCACCTCCACGCACACGCAGGCCCCTGTGAATGGGTCCCTGTGGACGAGTCCCTGTGGACGGGACCCTGTGGACGGGTCATTGTTGATGGGTCATTGTTGACGGGTCCTTGTTGACGGGTCCTTGTTGACGAGCCCCCTGTGGACGGGTCCTTGTTGACGGGTCCTTTTTGACTAATCCCTTTAGACCGGTTCCTTTTGACTGGGTCATGACCCCTAATGCTGTAATGAAATTAAAACGTTGTTCCACATGATACGCAAGCAAAGAGCCGATCGCTACTATGAATTAACATTTATGTTTTTGTTTTGTTTTTACGCATGTGCACTTGTTTTTTTTGTAAGAGGGCGGGCTTTTTGAATACAGATTTATAAATGAGTTATTTATTTTTAAATTACCAAAAGATCCAAAACTAATAGGTAATTAGCTTTTTAACATTTTATGAACCAATAAGGCTATGGGACTTGTATTAGAGGTCGTTGGACTTGAGGTGACATTTTGTTTTTGAATCTATTATTATTTTTGTTAAAAGGGTCTAACTACACTTTTGTTAATATCTCGCTAACTAATAATCAGAGAGGGTCAAGTGAGGTGTCATGGGACTCAGGATGGTCAACCCTTTTCCATGACAAACGAATTTACCCAAAAGATTCAAAACAGCAAGGTCATTGACCTAAGATTTTATAAACTAATAATTGAATATTAACATGTGAGGTGTCATAGGACTTAGAATGGTCAACCCTTTCCCATGGCCAATGCATTTACCGAAAGTACCCAATACATCAAGGTCATTGACCTGAGATTTTATAAACTAATAATCGGGTACGAACATGTTTGATGTTTACCATGTGTGATGAAACATAGCTAGGTAGAGAAAGAATTAGTGTAGGCTACATGTATTGTGACTGACAAGTCTTTTACCATTGAAACTTGTTTTCAGATCAAACTGTAGTATAGAGAGAGTATAGGTTGCAGGTATGGGTTAATAAATGAGAAACGGTGTACGCAAACTCTGATTTATCAAGAATTAAGAGTAGACTATCTTTATTTGATTGGTTAAAGAGGATAGCTAAAACATAAAAATGCTCAGTGGTTACCGAGACAAAATGATCGCTACACACAACAAGCTTTAAATACTTGAGGCTAATAATCAATACACACACACACTCGCTTGTTCTAAACTAAACTGTGTTGCTGTCAGTGCTCAGACAGTAGGCTGATGACGAAATGCATTGCTAACAGAAATATAATCATTTCCGGTTGTCTAATGTTACCAGCTATCCATTTATTTATTTTTTGTGTTGCAGTGGTAAGCACTTTTAGCTCTTGTATTGGTAGTCTTAACTCGGTTTCCAGGTCTGAGGCCTAGAACGAGTTGAACTAAGAAACAAGGGCATGGTGGTGCAGTGGTTAAGCTGTTAGCCTTTTCACCAGAGGGTTCGATTTCAGGTTAATATGCAAGTCATAAACATATTAAACAAAACAAAAACAGAGATAAGGTTTAAAACTGATTACATTTGTGACTTTTCAAATTATTACTTGGATTACAAATACAAAAGGTGAACTGGGTTTGATATACAGTTAATGCTGTCTATCACACACTCGACTGTAAGAAAGCCAAAAGAGCAAAAAGCTTAGGTAGAGCAGTGGTAAAATTGCTATATGTAGAGAACTACCTGGCAAAGCTATATCGCATAAACAGTGCAGGATAAAATCCAGCAATCAAATTTGTATCTTGTGGAACAGAGAAATGCACTTACGTGAGAAAATGCAATTCATGTGTAATATGACCTAACACACAAGTGTTCACCTGTGCACGTGCACAATAAGAGCTAACAAGTCACATTCTGTTTAGTTCGTACGTAACGTTAGGTTAGGGCTAATGCACACACCCTAGTACACGAGGCACATGCCATTTGAGAGCAGGTCAAGGGATCTAACTTGGTGGATGGATGTGTTCTAACGAGTCATTTGTAGTTGAAAGAGAATAATACTTGTTCTTAAGATGTTAAAACTGAGGAGATGGTATGTACAGTAAGACGTCTTGTTATTTCCTGTGTAATATTACAGACATGACAGAGAGCGCGCAGATCTGTTGCTATGACTACGCTGCAGTAATTTGAAACCGCAAGTGTTCATTAAGACAATGGATGATGATCATGCAAAGTTAGCAGTTATTGGATATTACACAGGTGTTCCTTCCGGTGTCATGTTGCTGACATACCAGAGAGCGCACACTGCTGTTGCTATGACTGACGCTGCAGTTATTTGAAACCCCATGTGTTGATTAAGACAATGGGTGATGATCATGCAAAGTCAGCAGTCATTGGATACCACACATCAACATTGACTAAATCATAAACGTGTTGTCATAACCAGCAGAAACCTCATTTAAAGATTTTAGATTTTACATTTTAAATTTAAGATTTTTTTTATTTTTAGATTTTACTTTTTTACATTTTCCTAAAAGAGTAAACAACAAGGTCACATACCTAACCTCATTAAACCTAACTTTACCAAACCTAACTTAAGCTAATCCAAAGGCTAATGCACAAACCCAAAGCATATAAGGTACATGCAACTATCCTTATGCTAGTCTTACAGGTTACTGTACAACATGATCACTACCCAAAAGGATTTTTTTTCATTTTGTTGTTTATACATATGTCAATTTTCCAATTTCCCATTTTCAGTTTTTTAATGTCAGTTTTTAGTTTTTCTATTTCATAATGTGGAAAACATGGATTTTTGCATTTTGTTGTTTACACATTTATTAATTTCACAATTTCCCATTTTCAGTTCTTAAAATGTCAGTTTAAAGTTTTTCAATTTCATGATATAGAAACATGGATTTTCCAATTTGTTGTTTTCACATTTGTCAATTTACCAAATTCACTTTTACAGTTTTTGAAATTTCAGTATAGTGTTTTTTGTTCTATTTGTTAATATTGAAACATGGATTTTTTACAATTTGTGTTTTACATGTCATGCAATTATTTTGATGCTAGTCTTATAGGTTACTGTTCAACATGATCACTACCCCCCAACACTGGATATTTTTTTTATTTTTGTTGTTTACACATATGCCAATTTTCCAATTTACTATTTTCAGTTTTTTTAATGTCAGTTTTTAGTTTTTTCAATTTGATAATATGGAAAACATGGATTTTGCATTTTGTTGTTTACACATTTATTAATTTCACAATTTCCCATTTTCAGTTCTTAAAATGTCAGTTTAAAGTTTTTCAATTTCATGATATTGAAACATGGATTTTCCAATTTGTTGTTTTCACATTTGTCAATTTACTAAATTCACATTTACAGTTTTTTTTAAATTTCAGTTTAATGTTTTTGTTCTATTTGTTAATATGGAAACATGTTTTTTTTTTACAATTTGTGTTTTTTACATGTCATGCAATTATTCTTATGCTAGTCTTATAGGTTACTGTACAACATGATTACTACCCCACTGGATTTTTTTTCTTTTTGTTGTTTACACATATGCCAATTTTCCAATTCCCCATTTTCAGTTTTTTTTAATATCAGTTTTAAGTTTTTCAATTTCATAATATGGAAATATGGATTTTGCATTTTGTTGTTTACACATTTATCAATTTCACAATTTCCCATTTACAGTTCTTAAAATGTCAGTTTAAAGTTTTTCAATTTCATGATATAGAAACATGGA
The DNA here is from genome assembly GCA_946902985.2 of Meconema thalassinum. Classification (NCBI taxonomy): domain Eukaryota; kingdom Metazoa; phylum Arthropoda; class Insecta; order Orthoptera; family Tettigoniidae; genus Meconema; species Meconema thalassinum. Next base: position 34,273,659 of record OX336390.1, read on the forward strand.
TTTTCCAATTTGTTGTTTTCACATTTATCAATTTATCAAATTCCCATTTACAGTTTTTAAAATTTCTGTTTAATGTTGTTGCTTTTTCTATTTGTCAATATGGAATATGGATTTTTCCAGTTTGTGTTTTACATGTTCATTTTGCATTAGGAGTGGAGAGAGGTGGGTAGTAATTAAAAATGTGCAAGCAGTGTCCATTGTTGACAGGTCATTGTTGACGAGTCCTTTTCCTACAACAGAAAAGTGAGTTCATGTTTCGCATGCATTACCTAAAATGTAATACCATGCAAGTGTTTAACATTTTACAACTAACCTGTTAGTATGATTTGCACACTACAAAGGTTATATCTGTTCTGGTAATAGAAGTATTTAACGTTGGCTTTTATATTTAATATGTACAGTTTAAAGTGATAGAAAAGTGGTAGAAATGTGGTAGCAAAGTGGTAGACAAGTGGTAGACAATTGGTAACAAAGTGGTAGAAAAGTGGTAGAAAAGTGGGTGCAAAGTGGGTGCAAAGTGGGTGCAAAATGGGTGCAAAAGTGGGTGCAAAAGTGGGTGCAAAAGTGAGTGCAAAAGTGGGTGCTAAAGTGGGGTGTAAAAGTGGTACCCTATTTGTAACGGCTTATTTAACAAGTTATTTTGTGGTACTCTATTTGTAATGGCTTATTTGACAAGTTATTTTTTATCAAATGTATTTAGAGGATATCTCTCTTGTTCTTGGAAAGTATCTCAGCCCTTTTTATGATAGCATAATGCTTACCGCCATGTTTGTAAGCAACAACAACACACTAAAGTTCCAAGAATCTAAACTACTCTAAGGTTCATGATTGTCTCTCAACTCCATTCCACGCCTAGTCAAAAATATTATACATTTCGAATTTTTCAAAAAAAGGTAAATTGGGACAGTATGCTATATGTTTAAACTAAAAATCATATAAAATCATATGCTAACTCCAACACCTACGTCTATCCCACTCTCAGTCAAAAAAAATTATATTCTTTAAATTTTTCATAAAATTTTTGGAAAGTAGGCTATAGTTTGAAAACTAATCGTCATAAAAGTCATATATATACTCAAACCAATGGCTTTTATGTCCTTAATCGTTAGAACATAACATGGAATTTTTGACATTTTTCCAAAAAATGTTCATTCTAAAAAAAATGGGCTATATTTTGTAAACTATGAAATTTACAAAAAAATGTGTTTGACATAAATGACAGGTATTTACTCCCTCTACCATAAAACCAAGTCCCAGGTCTCTGGGGCAAAATCCACAAAGTTTCAATTTTGAAAGTAGGCGATATTTTGAAAACTTATCATTCTAAAAAGGCATATATAGACTCAAACAAATGTTCTTTAAGTCCTTTAACGTTATAACAAAACTTAAACATATCTTCAACTTTTCCAAAAAAGGGTCAATTTTCAAAATTGCCTATATTTTGGAAACTAAGAATTTTACAAAAAAGTTTGTTTAACATAAATGAAAGGTCATTACCCCCTATACCCCAAAAATAAATTGTACGTGCCTAGGACAAAAACTGTGCAGTAGTGTGTTTTGATCGGTTCTAGCACCTCCACCTCCACACCCTCCACAAGATGGCGGCCGTAGCTTAACTTAACCTAGCCTAACCTAACAATATGGCGGCCGTAGCTTAACTTAACCTAGCCTAACCTAACAATATGGCGGCCGTAGCTTAACTTAACCTAGCCTAACCTAACCTAACCTACGAGGTGTGATCAAAAAGTTCCAAAAATTTGGCTGCAACTTAACCAAACCTAGCCTAGCCTAACTTAACCTAAACCTACGAGGTGTGATCAAAAAGTTCCAAAATGGTGGCTGTAGGTTAACTTAACCTAACCTAACCAAACCTAACTTAAACCTACGAGGTGTGACCTTAAGTTCCAAAATGGCGGCCGTAGCTTAACCTAGCCTAACCTAACCTGACCTACGAGGTGTGATCAAAAAGTTCCAAAAAGGTGGCTGTAAGTTAACTTAACCTAACCTAACCAAACCTAACTTAAACCTACGAGGTGTGATCATAAAGTTCCAAAATGGCGGCCGTAGCTTAACTCAACCTAACCTAACCCTACGAGGAGTGATCAAAAAGTTCCAAAATCTGTGGAGGAATGTGGAGGAGGAGGGTGTTTGTAGAACTCTTAAAAACTACTGGGGCAGGGTGGGGGTAGTAAGAAATAAAAACAGTATTAATTATTATTCAGCATGAGAGGTTTTTTAATTCGTTAAAACGTACAATACATCTATTGTTTTTTATACCCTCATAAATTAGATATAGAGAATGTCCACCATGATTTAGATCCTCAAGCACACTTTCTGACATATCATTAAAACGTGTAGGAAGGAATGTCTGAAAATTTTCACTAACACATAGTACACGTTCACCATACATTGTGTCCACTTTTTGAATGTTGATGATACGGAATGGAGTATGCATTGGTAATTCAGTGAGCTTTTTTCTCTCCAATCCGCAGTTCTGTCCCATAGCATTGAGAATGTTTATTGTAGTAGCCTATAAAGAAACAAAAACAAGATGATCAGTAAAGAACATATAGCCTACTTTCTCCTAAATGCATGGGTATTGTTATAACTCTTTGTCCTTTTCAAGGAGTATGATTGAATGTTGGTTGTAGGAGCTTGTTGAAATACAACGTGCTATAGGGATATTAAACATGAATATGAGGTGCCCTTTGCTAGTGCTACCTCTGTACCAAATTTCGTTCAATTCGGTTTCACCGTGTTTGAATTGATAGGGGGATTCGATTTGCACACATACCTGGCCACCATCTGCAAACTATTGGGCTGATGTTCTTGCAGTTTGGTCAGAATATGTTTCCCACATAAAGATATGGTGTTGCAAAATTAGGTAGAGACTAGATTATTAGGTTGGTCGTAATTACATTTTAGCTTTTAACATTTGGGTGGCCGCGATTACGTTTCCATCAAGATAGCGGTGATATAAAACATGACACTGAGGTGCCCTTTGCTAGTGCTACCTCTATACCAAATTTCGTTCCATTTGGTTTCAGCGTGTTTGAATTAATAGGGGGAATCGATTCTGGCACAAAGATGGCCGCCATCCGCAAACTATTAGGCGAATGACCTATTAGATTGGTCAAAGGATGCTCCCTCCATAAAGGTATGTAGTTGCAAAATTTGGTAGAGATCGGATGATTAGGTTAATCGTAATTTGATTTAAGCTTTGAACATTCGTGTGGCCGCCATTACGTTTCAGTCAAGATGGCGGCGATATAAAACATGACACTGAGGTGCCCTTTGCTAGTACTACCTCTGTACCAAATTTCGTTCCATTCGGTTCCACCGTGTTCGAATTAATAGGGGGAATCAATTTTGACATAAAGATGGCCTCCATCCGCAAACTATTAGGTGAATGACCTATTAGATTGGTCAAAGGATGCTCCCTCCATAAAGGTATGTAGTTGCAAAATTTGGTAGAGATCGGATGATTAGTTTAACCGTAATTTGATTTAAGCTTTGAACATTCGTGTGGCCGCCATTACGTTTCAGTCAAGATGGCGACGATATAAAACATGACACTGAGGTGCCCTTTGCTAGTGCTACCTCTGTACCAAATTTCGTTCCATTCGGTTCCACCGTGTTCGAATTAATAGGGGGAATCAATTTTGACATAAAGATGGCCGCCATCCGCAAACTATCAGGTGAATGACCTATTAGATTGGTCAAAGGATGCTCCCTCCATAAAGGTATGTAGTTGCAAAATTTGGTAGAGATCGGACGATTAGGTTAATCGTAATTTGATTTAAGCTTTGAACATTTGTGTGGCCGCCATTACGTTTCCGTCAAGATGGCGGCGATATAAAACATGACACTGGGGTGCCTTTTGTTAGTACTACCTCTGTACCAAATATCGTTCCATTCGGTTGCACCGTGTTCGAATTAATAGGGGGAATCGATTTTCACACAAAGATGGCCGCCATCCGCAAACTATTACGCTGATGACCTATTGGTTTGGTCAAAGGATGCTACCCCCATAAAGGTATGTCGTTGCAAAATTTGGTAGAGATCGGATGATTAGGTTAGTCGTAATTTGATTTAAGCTTTGAACATTTGTGTGGCCGCCATTACGTTTCCGTAAAGATGGCGGCGATATAAAACATGACACTGAGGTGTCCTTTGCTAGTGCTACCTTTGTACCAAATTTCGTTCAATTCGCATTCACCGTGTTCGAATTGATAGGGGGGGACAGACATTCAGAGTACACACACTCACACACACACAGACACACAGACACACACACACACAGACTCACACACACACATACACACAGACAGACACACTTTTTTTCGCCCTGTGTTGATCTCATAAGTCTACTTTCATTTTTTGCAAAAATCGAAAGTAGGCTAAAAATGTCTATTACAGTTTAGCAATAAGTGACCAGAATCACTATATATATATCATTTTATTCTAAGAGCTTTCCATGATGATAAGAAAAAAAGAGCTTACCATAATGATGGATTGAGTGTAAGAAAACGTCTTTTGCTGCTTGATGTCACTACTAAAGTGATACTCTTACAACAGACAAGTGAGTTCTTGTTTCGCTGACGTAATCGTATGTTTCCACGCACTTCCTGTGTTGAGCGCGTCATAGTGGCTAAATTTAAAACTCTAGATGAGATGTTTTGCTGACGTAATCATATGTTCCCCGCACGCACACTTTGGACGGGTCCTTTTTGAAGGGAGTCATTTTTTTACGGGTCCCGGGGGACGGGTCCTTGTTGACGGGTCCCTGTGGCGGGTCCCCTTTGACATAATTTGGATAAAATGCAAGGGCCAGTCCATAGGGATCAGTCCAAAGGACCCGCCAACAGGGACCCGTCAACAAGGACCCGTCCCCCGGGACCCGTAAAAAAATGACTCCCTTCAAAAAGGACCCGTCCAAAGTGTGCGTGCGGGGAACATATGATTACGTCAGCAAAACATCTCATCTAGAGTTTTAAATTTAGCCACTATGACGCGCTCAACACAGGAAGTGCGAGGAAACATACGATTACGTCAGCCAAACAAGAACTCACTTGTCTGTTGTAAGAGTATCACTTTAGTAGTGACATCAAGCAGCAAAAGACGTTTTCTTACACTCAATCCATCATTATGGTAAGCTCTTTTTTTCTTATCATCATGGAAAGCTCTTAGAATAAAATGATATATATATAGTGATTCTGGTCACTTATAGCTAAACTGTAATAGACATTTTTTTTGTTTCTTTATAGGCTACTACAATAAACATTCTCAATGCTATGGGACAGAACTGCGGATTGGAGAGAAAAAAGCTCACTGAATTACCAATGCATACTCCATTCCGTATCATCAACATTCAAAAAGTGGACACAATGTATGGTGAACGTGTACTATGTGTTAGTGAAAATTTTCAGACATTCCTTCCTACACGTTTTAATGATATGTCAGAAAGTGTGCTTGAGGATCTAAATCATGGTGGACATTCTCTATATCTAATTTATGAGGGTATAAAAAACAATAGATGTATTGTACGTTTTAACGAATTAAAAAACCTCTCATGCTGAATAATAATTAATACTGTTTTTATTTCTTACTACCCCCACCCTACCCCAGTAGTTTTTAAGAGTTCTACAAACACCCTCCTCCTCCACATTCCTCCACAGATTTTGGAACTTTTTGATCACTCCTCGTAGGGTTAGGTTAGGTTGAGTTCAGCTACGGCCGCCATTTTGGAACTTTATGATCACACCTCGTAGGTTTAAGTTAGGTTTGGTTAGGTTAGGTTAAGTTAACTTACAGCCACCTTTTTGGAACTTTTTGATCACACCTCGTAGGTCAGGTTAGGTTAGGCTAGGTTAAGCTACGGCCGCCATTTTGGAACTTTATGATCACACCTCGTAGGTTTAAGTTAGGTTTGGTTAGGTTAAGTTAAGTTAACCTACAGCCACCATTTTGGAACTGTTTGATCACAGCTCGTAGGTTTAGGTTAAGTTAGGCTAGGCTAGGTTTGGTTAAGTTGCAGCCAAATTTTTGGAACTTTTTGATCACACCTCGTAGGTTAGGTTAGGTTAGGCTAGGTTAAGTTAAGCTACGGCCACCATATTGTTAGGTTAGGCTAGGTTAAGTTAAGCTACGGCCGCCATCTTGTTAGGTTAGGCTAGGTTAAGTTAAGCTACGGCCTCCATCTTATGTGGAGGGTGTGGAGGTGGAGGTGCTAGAACCGATCAAAACACACTACTGCACAGTTTTTGTCCTAGGCACGTACAATTTATTTTTGGGGTATAGGGGGTAAAGACCTTTCATTTATGTTAAACAAACTTTTTTGTAAAATTCTTAGTTTCCAAAATATAGGCAATTTTGAAAATTGACCCTTTTTTGGAAAAATTGAAAATATGTTTAAGTTTTGTTATAACGTTTAAGGGCTTAAAGAACATTTGTTTGAGTCTATATATGACTTTTTAGAATGATAAGTTTTCAAAATATCGCCTACTTTCAAAATTGAAACTTTGTGGATTTTGCCCCCAGAGACCTGGGACTTGGTTTTATGGTAGAGGGAGTAAATACCTGTCATTTATGTCAAACACATTTTTTTGGTAAATTTCATAGTTTACAAAATATAGCCCATTTTTTACAGAATGAACATTTTTTGGAAAAATGTCAAAAATTCCATGTTATGTTCTAACGATTAAGGACATAAAAGCCATTGGTTTGAGTCTATATATGACTTTTTATGATGATTAGTTTTCAAACTATAGCCTACTTTCCAAAAATTTTATGAAAAATTTAAAGAATATATTTTTTTTGACTGAGAGTGGGATAGACGTAGGTGTTGGAGTTAGCATATGATTTTATATGATTTTTTGTTTAAACATATAGCATACTGTCCCAATTTACCTTTTTTTGAAAAATTCGAAATGTATAATATTTTTGACTAGGCGTGGAATGGAGTTGAGAGACAATCATGAACCTTAGAGTAGTTTGGATTCTTGGAACTTTAGTGTGTTTTTGTTGCTTACAAACATGGCGGTAAGCATTATGCTATCATAAAAAGGGCTGAGATACTTTCCAAGAACAAGAGAGATATCCTCTAAATACATTTGATAAAAAATAACTTGTCAAATAAGCCATTACAAATAGAGTACTACAAAATAACTTGTTAAATAAGCCGTTACAAATAGGGTACCACTTTTACACCCCACTTTAGCACCCAATTTTGCACTCACTTTTGCACCCACTTTTGCACCCACTTTTGCACCCACTTTGCACCCATTTTGCACCCACTTTGCACCCACTTTGCACCCACTTTTCTACCACTTTGCTACCACTTTTCTGCCACTTTGTTACCAATTGTCTACCACTTGTCTACCACTTTGCTACCACATTTCTACCACTTTTCTATCACTTTAAACTGTACATATTAAATATAAAAGCCAACGTTAAATAATTCTATTACCAGAACAGATATAACCTTTGTAGTGTGCAAATCATACTAACAGGTTAGTTGTAAAATGTTAAACACTTGCATGGTATTACATTTTAGGTAATGCATGCGAAACATGAACTCACTTTTCTGTTGTATAAAAAGGACTCGTCAACAATGACCTGTCAACAATGGACACTGCTTGCACATTTTTAATTACTACCCACCTCTCTCCACTCCTAATGCAAAATGAACATGTAAAACACAAACTGGAAAAATCCATATTCCATATTGACAAATAGAAAAAGCAACAACATTAAACAGAAATTTTAAAAACTGTAAATGGGAATTTAGTAAATTGATAAATGTGAAAACAACAAATTGGAAAATCCATGTTTCTATATCATGAAATTGAAAAACTTTAAACTGACATTTTAAGAACTGTAAATGGGAAATTGTGAAATTGATAAATGTGTAAACAACAAAATGCAAAATCCATATTTCCATATTATGAAATTGAAAAACTTAAAACTGATATTAAAAAAACTGAAAATGGGGAATTGGAAAATTGGCATATGTGTAAACAACAAAAAGAAAAAAATCCAGTGGGGTAGTAATCATGTTGTACAGTAACCTATAAGACTAGCATAAGAATAATTGCATGACATGTAAAAAACACAAATTGTAAAAAAAACATGTTTCCATATTAACAAATAGAACAAAAACATTAAACTGAAATTTAAAAAAAACTGTAAATGTGAATTTAGTAAATTGACAAATGTGAAAACAACAAATTGGAAAATCCATGTTTCAATATCATGAAATTGAAAAACTTTAAACTGACATTTTAAGAACTGAAAATGGGAAATTGTGAAATTAATAAATGTGTAAACAACAAAATGCTAAATCCATGTTTTCCATATTATCAAATTGAAAAAACTAAAAACTGACATTAAAAAAACTGAAAATAGTAAATTGGAAAATTGGCATATGTGTAAACAACAAAAATAAAATAATATCCAGTGTTGGGGGGTAGTGATCATGTTGAACAGTAACCTATAAGACTAGCATCAGAATAATTGCATGACATGTAAAACACAAATTGTAAAAAATCCATGTTTCAATATTAACAAATAGAACAAAAAACACTATACTGAAATTTAAAAAACTGTAAATGTGAATTTGGTAAATTGACAAATGTGAAAACAACAAATTGGAAAATCCATGTTTCTATATCATGAAATTGAAAAACTTTAAACTGGCATTTTAAGAACTGAAAATGGGAAATTGTGAAATTAATAAATGTGTAAACAACAAAATGCAAAAATCCATGTTTTCCATATTATGAAATTGAAAAAACTAAAAACTGACATTTAAAACTGAAAATGGGAAATTGGAAAATTGGCATATGTATAAACAACAAAATGAAAAAAAAATTCCTTTTGGGTAGTGATCATGTTGTACAGTAACCTGTAAGACTAGCATAAGGATAGTTGCATGTACCTTATATGCTTTGGGTTTGTGCATTAGCCTTTGGATTAGCTTAAGTTAGGTTTGGCAAAGTTAGGTTTAATGAGGTTAGGTATGTGACCTTGTTGTTTACTCTTTTAGGAAAATGTAAAAAAGTAAAATCTAAAAATAAAAAAAATCTTAAATTTAAAATGTAAAATCTAAAATCTTTAAATGAGGTTTCTGCTGGTTATGACAACACGTTTATGATTTAGTCAATGTTGATGTGTGGTATCCAATGACTGCTGACTTTGCATGATCATCACCCATTGTCTTAATCAACACATGGGGTTTCAAATTACTGCAGCGTCAGTCATAGCAACAGCAGTGTGCGCTCTCTGGTATGTCAGCAACATGACACCGGAAGGAACACCTGTGTAATATCCAATAACTGCTAACTTTGCATGATCATCATCCATTGTCTTAATGAACACTTGCGGTTTCAAATTACTGCAGCGTAGTCATAGCAACAGATCTGCGCGCTCTCTGTCATGTCTGTAATATTACACAGGAAATAACAAGACGTCTTACTGTACATACCATCTCCTCAGTTTTAACATCTTAAGAACAAGTATTATTCTCTTTCAACTACAAATGACTCGTTAGAACACATCCATCCACCAAGTTAGAACCCTTGACCTGCTCTCAAATGGCATGTGCCTCGTGTACTAGGGTGTGTGCATTAGCCCTAACCTAACGTTACGTACGAACTAAACAGAATGTGACTTGTTAGCTCTTATTGTGCACGTGCACAGGTGAACACTTGTGTGTTAGGTCATATTACACATGAATTGCATTTTCTCACGTAAGTGCATTTCTCTGTTCCACAAGATACAAATTTGATTGCTGGATTTTATCCTGCACTGTTTATGCGATATAGCTTTGCCAGGTAGTTCTCTACATATGGCAATTTTACCACTGCTCTACCTAAGCTTTTTGCTCTTTTGGCTTTCTTACAGTCGAGTGTGTGATAGACAGCATTAACTGTATATCAAACCCAGTTCACCTTTTGTATTTGTAATCCAAGTAATAATTTGAAAAGTCACAAATGTAATCAGTTTTAAACCTTATCTCTGTTTTTGTTTTGTTTAATATGTTTATGACTTGCATATTAACCTGAAATCGAACCCTCTGGTGAAAAGGCTAACAGCTTAACCACTGCACCACCATGCCCTTGTTTCTTAGTTCAACTCGTTCTAGGCCTCAGACCTGGAAATCGAGTTAAGACTACCAATACAAGAGCTAAAAGTGCTTACCACTGCAACACAAAAAATAAATAAATGGATAGCTGGTAACATTAGACAACCGGAAATGATTATATTTCTGTTAGCAATGCATTTCGTCATCAGCCTACTGTCTGAGCACTGACAGCAACACAGTTTAGTTTAGAACAAGCGAGTGTGTGTGTGTATTGATTATTAGCCTCAAGTATTTAAAGCTTGTTGTGTGTAGCGATCATTTTGTCTCGGTAACCACTGAGCATTTTTATGTTTTAGCTATCCTCTTTAACCAATCAAATAAAGATAGTCTACTCTTAATTCTTGATAAATCAGAGTTTGCGTACACCGTTTCTCATTTATTAACCCATACCTGCAACCTATTCTCTCTCTATACTACAGTTTGATCCGAAAACAAGTTTCAATGGTAAAAGACTTGTCAGTCACAATACATGTAGCCTACACTAATTCTTTCTCTACCTAGCTATGTTTCATCACACATGGTAAACATCTAACATGTTCGTACCCGATTATTAGTTTATAAAATCTTAGGTCAATGACCTTGCTGTTTTGAATCTTTTGGGTAAATTCGTTTGTCATGGAAAAGGGTTGACCATCCTGAGTCCCATGACACCTCACTTGACCCTCTCTGATTATTAGTTAGCGAGATATTAACAAAAGTGTAGTTAGACCCTTTTAACAAAAATAATAATATATTCAAAAACAAAATGTCACCTCAAGTCCAACGACCTCTAATACAAGTCCCATAGCCTTATTGGTTCATGAAATGTTAAAAAGCTAATTACCTATTAGTTTTGGATCTTTTGGTAATTTAAAAATAAATAACTCATTTATAAATCTGTATTCAAAAAGCCCGCCCTCTTACAAGAAAACAAGTGCACATGCGTAAATACAAAACAAAAACATAAATGTTAATTCATAGTAGCGATCGGCTCTTTGCTTGCGTATCATGTGGAACAACGTTTTAATTTCATTATAGCATTAGGGGTCATGACCCAGTCAAAAGGAACCGGTCTAAAGGGATTAGTCAAAAAGGACCCGTCAACAAGGACCCGTCCACATGGGGCTCGTCAACAAGGACCCGTCAACAAGGACCCGTCAACAATGACCCATCAACAATGACCCATCAACAATGACCCGTCCACAGGGTCCCGTCCACAGGGACTCGTCCACAGGGACCCATTCACAGGGGCCTGCGTGTGCGTGCAGGTGAACATACGATTACATCAGCAAACCATCTCATCTAGTTACAAATTTAGCCACTACGGCGCGTGCAATACACAGGAAGTGCGTGGGAACATACGATTACGTCAGCTAAACATGAACTCACTTGTCTGTTGTCTGACTATCAGTTTAGTAGTGGCGTCAAGCAGCAAAAGACGTTTACTTACACAATCCATTATTATGGTAAGCATTTTTTTTTCTTATCATTATGGAAATCTCCTTATTAGAATAAAATGTTATAGTGGTTCTGGTCACTTATAGCTAAACTGTAATAGATATGATTTTTTTTGTTTCTTTATGGGCTACTACAATAAATATTCTCAATGCTATGGGGGGGGGCAGAACTGTTGATTAGAGAGAGAAAAAAAGCTCACTAAATTACCAATGCATACTCTTTTCCGTATCATTAACATTCAAAAAGTGGACACAATGTATGGTGAACGTGTACTATGTGTTAGTGAAAATTTTCAGACATTCTTTCCTACACGTTTTAATGATATGTCAGAAAGTGTGCTTGAGGATCTAAATCATGGTGGACATTCTCTATATCCAATTTATGAGGGTATAAAAACAATAGATGTATTGAACATTCTGTCTTAGAAGTTAGGTTAGACTAGGTTAGGTAAAGTGGGATTTGGTTAGGTTAGGTATGAATCAAAAGCCAACTCCTGTCAGTTTTGCTTCACAAGGTTGAGTGTACCCCATTCCAACTATCAGACCAGAAAATAAATTTCTTGGCAAAGCTAGGACTCAGACCGAGGACTCCACAGTGACATCCACGAATTCTACCACTTAATCATCAAGTGAATAATATATTGACTAGTCTTGATTGTACATGATTAATCAATAATTACATAATAATAATGATAATAACAATAAATATTCCATTTAACGACTACACGGCCGACCTCCCCCTGTGACGTTATTCACGGTCTCAGAGTATGGCGGCCATCTTGCGCATTAGCCTCTGCGCTAGCTCTGACTGACCCCTCGATAAGAATAACATAGGGCTTATTGCGCGCGGCGGCCATCTTACGCATTAGCCCCTGCGCTAGAACCGCCTTATATTTCCTACTGGCGTCGAGGAACCCAACGTGAAAAAAGCTTTGAATACTCCAACAGGTCTCCGTAGACATTCTGCAAGCGCCTATGAATATCTGTGATGCCCTGGTTCTCCGCCAAAGGATAGGCAGCCCTTCCAGCATTGATGCTTGCCTGCCTGCCCGCTTGCATAATTTTTTTTTCAGCCCGAGCCTAGCCACAGTATGTATTTCCGAGCCGCTTATTGGCTGTTACGTCAAGCCATTCTCCTGGTTCCGAATCGGGACGGTAGATAGTAGCAGGGGTCACGTCCGATCAAACATGGAGGAAGGTTATCGAGTGAGATGTGGATAATATTCGATGTTGAATTCCATTATTAGCGTGAAACAGGCATGAAACTTGCTTTAGATCAAGTTTAAAACAACCCACGCAGCAAATGAATGCGTTCCAATCAACATTTTTAAGTCTAAATGAATTCATTCGACATTTAACCACATGTATTAAGACCTATGTTAATATACTAAACATGCGAGCTCAGATGTGTATAAGTGGTGTCGTTCTAGCTTGGTGACTTTATGTCCCGGGTTCAAGACTGCCCTAGAGCACACATTTTTTACTTCTCTTGAATTATGTTATAATATCCTCCTTACCTTTTACAGCATGTTTTATGCCATGTTTTATTGAAATTATCTGTATGGGTGATTGAAATAATAAACATTGTTAGGCGGAATTCTTCCCTATTCCCACTTGAATTTATATTCCTCTGCTTACTGTTCAACGTGGCTAGTTTGGCGGCTTCGGTGGCGTAGTCGGTAGCATGCTGAGTTTCTATGCCCAAGATAGCGGGTTCAAACCCGGCCGAAGCCGCCGGATTTTTTAAGAGCGTTAAAAATCCCTCAGTATGCCTTCCTTCGGAGGGGAAGTAAAGCCGGCGGTCCCATGTCATTGATTTATGGCACGTTAAAGAACCTTCCACTAATTACACCTGTGTGAAGCTTATTGTATAAGTTAGGAATGTTAACAACACTCTTAGGTTACGGTACTACGTTCGTTTCCAAGAGCTGACTGCGGTGGCGTCTAGTAGCTACGTTCTGAACTAGGCCTAGTAGTCGTTGACGGTGGCGTTTGGGGGCAAAAGAAGGAACTATTTGAAAAATTCAAAGTTGCAGTCCTTACTTGAATTAGAAAACAGATGCACACACTAATACAGCCATCACAATTAACACCGGTTATCAGACAGATTCTACACACACCCAAAGTACACGGGGCTAAATGACCGCGTTGTCGCAGCCCCTAACTGAGGAACCAACCAACGTGGCTAGCGTTCTTGGCTGTCTCCCCAGAGGTCCGGGTTAGATTCCCAGCTCTGCCGAGAAATTTCAATTCTGGTGTGAGGACTGCAACGGGGTACATTCAGCCTCGTGAGCCAAAACTGAGTGGAGGTTGGTTCGATTCCCACCTCAGCGATCTTGGAAGTGATTTTCCATAGTTTTCCACTTCTACTCCAGACAAATGCCGAAATTGTTCATACCAATGCACGACCGCCTCCTTGCGAATCCTCACCTGAATATCAAATACTCACCATACTACAGACACCACAATAACACAGGTTATCAGAGAAATGTATTTATTTATTTATATATGTATTTATTTATTTACAAGAAGGTGGGCTCAATGACTACCATGTCCAATTTGCTCAAATGAACAAGAGCAACAACAGCGTCAAATTCTGCAGTGGTCAAGCTGCTTGCCTCACCAAGGTGGACCGGGTTCGATTCCCAGCTCTGTCGTGAAATTTCAATTCTGGTGTGAAGACTGCAACGGGGTACATTCAGCCTCGTGAGCCAAAAATTAGTAGAGGTTGGTTCGATTCCCACCTCAGCGATATTGGAAGTGATTTTCCATAGTTTTCCACTTCTACACCAGACAAATGCCAAAATTGTTCATAACAATGCCACGACCGCCTCCTTGCGAATCCTCACCTGAATATCAAATACTCACCATATTACAGACACCACAATAACACAGGTTATAAGAGAAATGTATTTATTTATATGTTTATTTATTTATTTACAAGTAGGTGGGCTCAATGACCACCATGTGCAATTTGCTCAAATGACCAAGAGCAACATCAGCGTCAACTTCTGCTTGCCTCTCCTCAAGGTGGACAGGGTTCGATTCCCGGTCAATTCACGTGAGATTTACGAAGGGAATTATCACGTTTTGAGTTTTGGTTTCTAAATAAATTGGAGGTACCGTGTCTAATGATCGCGAGATTGTGTGTTTGAGTCTTCAGTCTTTTGACAGGTTTGATGCAGCTCTCCATGTCCCCCTGTCCTGAGTTAATCTTTTCATCTCTATATAGCTACTACACCCTTCATCCGAGGCAATCTGTTTAACATATTCTACACTTGGTCTACCCGTACAGTTCTCGGCCATTCCTTCCATAACTAAGCTTGCTATTCCTTGGTGTCTTAGTATGTGTCCTACCAACCTATCTCTTCTCTTCATTAGCAGTCGCCAGAAACATCTCTCCTTCCACTCGTCTTAATACCTCTTTGTTTGTAACCCTATCTACCCATCTGATCTTCATAATTCTCCTGTAACACCACATTTCAAACGCTTCAATTCTCCTCTTTTCGGCTGCACCAATAGTCCAAGTTTCACTTCCATAGAGCGCCACGCTCCAGACAAAGGCTTTCAAAATGACTCCCTAATACATAAATCTATATTCGATATCAAGAGATTCCCTTTTTTGTAGAAATGCTTTCCTTGCCTGAGCCAACCTACTATTTATGTCACTGGTTATTTTGCTTCCTAAGTAACAGAAGTCTGCTACTTCCTTTAGCTTTTCACCTGCCAATTTGATGTCCGTAGGGGTTTCTGATTTATTTCGGCTGCGTTCCAATATTTCTTGTTTTATATTTTATTAATTTTCATCATCAACTCTTTCCTCAAGACGGAGTCCATACCATTCAAAAACTTATCCAAATCCTCAGGCGTGTCGGCCAAGATGACGATGTTATGAAGCAAATCTCAGAGTTGAAATTATGTCTCCTTGAATCTGCAATCCCACTTTAAATGTTTCACCAATTTCCTTCATTGTTTTCTGAATGTAAAGATTGAAAAGTATGGGTGATAAGTTGCAGCCTTGCCTTTGTTATGAACAATTTCGGCATTTGTCTGGAGTAGAAGTGGAAAACTATGGAAAATCAATTCCAAGATGGCTGAGGTGGGAATCCGCCTAACAATGTTTATTATTTCAATCACACATACAGATAATTTCAATAAAACAAGGCATAAAACATGCTGTAAAAGGTAGGGAGGATATTATAACATAATTCAAAAGAAGTAAACATGTGTGTGCCCTAGGGCAGTCTTGAACCCGGGACACAAAGTCACCAAGCTAGAACGATACCACTTGTACACATCTGAGCTCGCATGTTTAGTATATTAACATAGGTCTTAATACATGTGGTTAAATGTCGAATGATTTCATTTAGACTTTAAAATGTTGATTGGAACGCATTCATTTGCTGCGTGGGTTGTTTTAAACTTGATCTAAAGCATGTTTCATGCCTGTTTCACGCTAATAATGGAATTCCACATCGAATATTATCAACATCTTACTCGATAACCTTCCTCCATGTTTGATCAGATGTGATTCCTGCTACTATCTAACGTCTCGATTCGGAACCAGGAGAATGGCTTGACACAACAGCCAATAAGAGGCTCTGGAAATACATACTGTGGCTAGGCTCGGGCTGAAAAAAAATTATGCTGCCCGCTTAGATCGCGTTTGCTCTCTGTTTGGTACGCACCTCTGTTGCAGACGCCATTTTCAAGGCTAGATATAGTGCTGCCACCTATCGGAAAGTAATGAAACTCCACAAGACGAAGCGGGAATATTCAGAGATGTCACAAACAACATTTCAATTTTTTTAAACAGAAATTGTCAGAGAAAAAAATGTGTTGCATTATATATTGAACGCCCCTCGTATATCCATAATTGTAAAGAAAATGGAGTAGAGAAGGAGGGTAAAAACGGTAAAAAAAAATCAGATTTTCTGGAGTTTAACTACTCAGCAATGAAAGGGAATTAATTATGAATGTTGTTAATTTATTACAGGGTGACTCAGGAGGACCTTTATCTTTCAAACCAGAGGCTGCAACACGAATACACAACATCGTGGGAATAACATCATTTGGTGCCTATCCATGCGATGCAGATATACCCAGCATTTACACGCGAGTTTCAGAGTTCTTGGACTGGATCGAATGTATAGTCTGGCCACGTATTATACCCATAATTATGTAATCATTTTAAGGAAATAAATACTTTTACTAAAAACATTTAGTTATTGTCGTTTTAAGGAATGGAACAGCAAAGTCATCTGTCCCACTAAATCATTTTGTATGCATGTAGGCCTACATGAAAATGAACCAGTTGTAAGATATTACAGTATTTACTCGCATAATCATTGCATCATTTTAGTCCAACATTCATGGAAGAACATCAGGGTGCGACGATTATGCGAAGAATTATGCAAGTTCAAAGAAGAAAAAAACATTTGTTTTAATATACTGTATCATTTGCTATGGCCTATGTCTGAATGTGAAGAAGAGGGAGTATCTGTCCTTCATTTTGAGGTTAAGGCCTTCGCCCCAGAGGACGACCGAAGCAGCGTTGGCATGATACAATAAATGGTGACTTAAATGTTACCGGCCTGAATCCAGCTGACGCAAGAAGCCGGACAAAATGGAGGTCGATCCCTCCACCAGCGGGACAACGCTACGAAGAAGAAGAAGAAGATACTGTATCATTTGCTGCATGCCTGTGTGCTTTCTTAATATTATTATTATTTAATTCACTTTCATCAAGATCGTAACGGTATAATTCTTGTATTAGCCTACTTTCGATTTTTGCAAAAAATGAAAGTAGACTTATGAGATCAACACAGGGCGAAAAAAGTGTGTCTGTCTGTGTGTGTGTATGTGTGTGTGTGAGTCTGTGTGTGTGTCTGTGTGTGTGTCTGTGTGTGTGTGAGTGTGTGTACTCTGAATGTCTGTCCCCCCCTATCAATTCGAACACGGTAAATGCGAATTGAACGAAATTTGGTACAAAGGTAGCACTAGCAAAGGACACCTCAGTGTCATGTTTTATATCGCCGCCATCTTTACTAAAACTGAATGGCGGCCACTCAAACGTTCAAAACGTAAAATCAAATAACGACTAACCAAATCATCCGATCTCTACCAAATTTGGTAACAACATACCTTCGTATAGGATGCGTCTTGTGACCAAACTACAAGGTCGACCGCCATACCATTTCAGGATGGCGGACGTGCGAATTATGCAAACTTTATAATCCATATCGTGGGACCCACCAGTTCCGATTATCGAGCCGAGAATCGTTTTAACTGTTCTAAAGGAAGAGGCACGTTCGAAATTAAAAGTTTATTTTGTAATACTATAGTGCAGACGTGATTTTAAAAAGCTGAGCTGATTCACTAATAAGACAAGATGGCAGCGGATATCTTGTGCCTGACTTATATTTCACTAATTTGAGTATTGCATGCAATATAGCGTACTGTACAAAATAAATAAACTTTGTATGAAATGCTTTATATATAAATAATATACTCCAGTGATGAAATCGTGTAGTATAAATCATTATTTGCTAACAAGTTCTATGTAAGTCATTTTATATAGAACGATATTCGTTGACACAATTAGCTCAGTGGTAGAGCGTCAGCCTATCGCTCAAATGCCTATGGTTCAAACCCGATCAGAGCTAGGTTTTTTGCTTGAAATGTTATATGTTTATTGTTTTGTAATGACTCAGATGTTTTAAAATTAAGCGTTATATTGTGCATATTATGGTGTAAAATATATATTTAATTAAAACATAATTCGCCAGCAGATTTACTCGAGACATCTAGCTGCCAAAAAGGTAACTAGATTAACTTCCAGATTTTATTGAAAAGTTTCTTCTTCTGGCCGCTAGAATGCACTCGCTCTGTTAGGACACGGCCGACTGAATACGAGCTGTGCATTCAGTCGGCCGTGGTTAGGATTATATTGTTCGATATTTCACCACTAGATGGTACGACTAGTCTACGAGGGGCTCCATTGATTACTACACCATTGGCATTCTATGCGCATCGAATTTGAAGAATGACAAGATGATACTACGATACATTTTTACTTTTTATTTTAAAGGGTTTGTAACAGCCTATTTTGCGTTACTTGAAAATGTTATTTGAAGTAAAGAACAAAACGATTTCACATAGTAGGTGTTAGTTCAGGTTATTAATTACTACTTTTATTTGAGGCAAATAGCAATCGAAAATATCCACATAGTTTGTATACACACGTCTCTGTAGGGTCATGGAAAGATTTGTTAATTCAATTAGGGTTGTGAAAGCCATGCACAACCAGACGTGTAAAGACATGCCTCAACTCAAAGTTGGATGTTGCCCACGGCAGGTCGTATATGTAATAATAATAATAATAATAATGTTATTGGTTTTACATCCCTTTTAACTACTGCTGCTTTTAGAGACACCGGGGTGCCGGAATTTTGGCCCGAAGGGGATCTTTAACGTGCCAGTAAATGTACTGACACGGCTCCCTCGTATTTGTGCACCCTCAAATGCCAGCTGACTGCGCCAGGATACGAACCTGCAACCTAGGGCCCAGCAAGCGAGAACGTTACCGCTGAGCCACGCAGCCAGTCCGGTCGATTATGTCTCCAGATCCATAACATTCTTGATATACTTCTTATCTTTCTTTCTTCAATGATGGTAGCAGTTTTTATCTAGGTTGTGGCGTTTGGTAGAGGTAAATCGTTTCTAAGGTCTTCAACAAAGAATAGTTCTATTATACTCTTTGATAATAACGAGTTATAACTATACTCATACATTTAGGAGAAAGTAGGCTATATGTTCTTTACTGAACATCTTGTTTTTTCATTGTGAACACCACGTGCATAATATCACGTAGAGGTCTCTGTTGCTATGTTTCCCCGGGAGTGGCCGATGCTAGACTGGGGCGAGGTGTTTCTTGCGTAAGAATCCGCCAATAGCAGTCGGGCCTATTTTCAAGGGGGCGAACTGGGGTTAGCAGCACTTTGCACGATGACTTATTCAATCTTGTCATTCCGATGCCTACTCGCAGAAGCGATGGGCCCATACAAGTTTCATTACCCTGGGCTCGTTCTGAGTGCGATCTCTGTTTAGCATGCCGTGGGCCAGCCAGCTGCCTGCGTAGCGTGAGACATAGCCAGTAGGCAGAGAGACAGATTTCCTTTCTTCCGACAAGGTCACGCCTGGTTATAAGCTCGTGGCATGTGCAACCGTCCGGTATACAAATACGAATGTGCTAAGTGACGATGTCGGCCTCTCACGCTGTAGACTTTTTGAGTGGGTGGTAACTAATAATGACAACAATCCCACGTTGTGGCAGCAAATGTTGTTTTTTATTTGGCGTGATAAACTATCGTCCCAATTTGGGCAACAAATGTAGTATGCTTTCCTGGTGGGAGTGAGGAAAACCCGCGGCAACTTACCCTCTATTCTGACCAATGAAATGTAAGTAAAATGATTGAAATTATTAAATGATTATATAGTATAATATGTCTACCCCTTATTATTCCCGTTTTTCCAACGGGGTCGGGGATGAGATGCGATGGAAGTATTTGTGGCGATGATTTTTACGGTCGGATGCCCTTCCTGACGCCAACCTCATGAGATGAGTTAATGAGAGATGAAATGAATGATGGTGAATGAAACTGGGCAAGGATTTGGAAGGAAGCGGCAGTGGCCTGTCAGAAGGTACCATCCCAGCATTTGCCTGGTGTTGAAAATGGGAAACCACGGAAAACCATTTCAAGGACGGCCGACGGTGGGGCTCGAACCCACGCGTCTACCGAGTCAGCAGAGAGCTTGGCCCCATGACCTAATGCTGACCAGCGTAGCCACTACTGTCGGTAAATGATTATATAGTATTAAACAAGGTAAATTAATTAATTGTTGGGCGCAATGGTCATGATATGCATCAAATGACCAAAAATATAATCACTTACACTTTCTTTAGAGCACCTGAGATCTCTTCTTCTCAGGACGTTGTAAGTCTCCGTCTTTAACCGGGATGGTACTTGTTTTAGGAATCAGGGATGACTTAAAGCTATCTCTACATATACGAAATCAAAAGGACTGCATCTAATAAAAGATATAATTTAATGAAATATAGGCACAAGAAATTACGAGAATGACAATAAAAATAGACTGCGTTTACTGAAGATAAAATGACTCGGTGAAAGTACAAAAGCGGGGGGTGATTCTAAAAAGTTACGTTACTAAAAGAAAACTTAGCTCTACGTGCCGTTACGTTACTGGAAAAAAGAGACTTTGAGTAGGTCGACCAGCTGGCTCACTGCACTCGAACTCGGGTACATCTGTATCCTCGCGGCGATGTGGCATTTGCTCCTTGTGATGTCAAACATCTTCCCTTGTGGCGGCGATGAGGTTGACAAGCATAGATGACTTGATGAAGCAGTGACAATATATGTCCTCTGTTGGAAATTGGCTACGATGGGATTCTGATCCCTAAAATCGTAGTTTGTGGATAACAACCAAATCAAGTCATAACCACACAGGACTCAGACATTTTTACGTCAATCAACCATGCCAATATATATTGTAATCGGGTGCACGGATGAGCGCCGTGACGAACTCTGATAGATCACAATTTTCTTATGAAGAATGGGGGCTGAGATACCTCAGAATTAGTTCTTATAGTTTATTCGAATTTACCACTACGTGCGACATGATATTGATGAGGACCCAAACACCGGCCATCTCCCTTCCTCTCTTCTCCCACAGCGGTTTTTCCTTCCTTCTAGTTGGCTCCAACTGAACACGCGGTCTTGTGAGTTCCGCGCTTCTCGTCCTACGTCAACGATTGCAAATTCACTGGTTAGAGTTCTAACGTCACGTTCCTTTGCAATCTGCCTCGTGGTGGTATTCTCACATGCATTGACCAGGAATCAAACCCAGTCCACCTTGGTGAGAGGCCAACAGCTTGACCGCTGCGCTTCCACGCCCTCCATGCAAGCACAGAGACGAGATTACTTTCTTCTGACAAAGTCACATCAGGTTATAAGCTTAGGGCAGAATGTGCAACCGACCAGCGCACGAATGCGAACTCTTTCATCAAGACCCAAATTTGTAAGAATATGTAACAGGAGGTCATGTGGAACCATGTCAAAATGATTACACTGTCCATGACTTCTACTGGCAAAACCCTACCACCTGTGATTCACATGAATATCCTTTCCTGAATCCGTGTTGTCTATCATACAACCAGTTATTTTTCTACCAAAACTCCCTTATATAATCTGCAATGTTGTTCCATTTGTTTACAAACTAGGCCTACTGTTGTCAGACTCACTGGTCTATAGTTACCCGGCATGGTTCTGTCCCCTCCTTTATAGATTGGAACTACAATAGCTTTCTTCCAGTCGGACGGGATAGACCTATTGTTCAGAGAGACTGTGAACAATATCTTAAGGAACGGAATTATTTGTTCCCCGCCTATCTTGGGAATGTCGCCAGACACCTCATCGGGTCCTACAGACTTGAATTTCTTCAGGTTTTTATTAACCTCCCTATTATGAATAGTGAATGGTTTACATGTATTATCCTTTTAATTTTTAAGAAACGGATGTGCTAGTTTTTGCAGCAAAAACCCTACTATACCACTCATTAAGTACTTCAGCTTTTTGTGGGTTTCCTGTGACAAGATTTCCTTCTGAGCCCCTCAGAGACTCACCTCTGTTCTTTTTCCATCTCCTAAGATAATTATAAAAAGTATTTGTATTTCCCGGTTTTAGTATAGTCTTCATATAAGAATCGTGTGCTTTACGTTTTTCTGAGTTCAATTCCTTGATAATTAGTTGGTATTGTCTGTAATAGTACCTATTTGATTTTAGTCTGTTGTGTATTTTTCTAGCTTTTCTCTTAAGAATTATAACACGTGAATTGTAGTATTCTGGATCCTGGTTTCCTTTTACTCTATATTTTGGAACGTATAGCGATTGGTCCGTATGAATAATACTTTTTGAAATTTAACCACACATTTTCAACGCTAGCGCCAGTCGATGTCCATCCAGGAAAATTTACTTTTAAGTAATTTTGAAAACCTAAAGTGTCCGCCTTATTGTATTTCCAAACAAACATTTCTTTAATATCTTGACTGCGTTCCAGTTCCCAATGGAATAACATTTCGACAGCCTGATGGTCACTAATTCCCAGAATATTTTCAAGATTGATCGCATTGTTTACAGGCTTAATGAGGAAAACATCTAGTATATTTCTATCCCTGGGAGTCTTTCCACAACTTGTGAAAGTCCGCACTCCTGTATCAATGAGTTCGCTATTTGTTGTTCCCTCCCCACTAGCATTTTATTACCTGACCAATCGTCACTTGGGAGATTTAAATCCCCTGCTTAGATAAGATCTTTGTCAGGCCCAAGCTCTGAACGAATGCTAATTAGCTTGCAAAGGATGTCCGAGTTTTCGTTTGGAGCTCTGTAGACACCAATTTAGTACCGTATCTTACCGTCTGTGGTTCAAAGGAGTTTTATGCCGAGTGCTTCGTATTCTTCATCTATCCAATCTAATTGCGATGTCAAGTCATTTTAACGCAAATAAAAATACCACCGCCTCTCCTTAATCTATTTCTCCTGTACACAGTGAAGCCAGCCGGGAAGAATTATTTCCTAGTTCATATGTTAGCCAAGATTCCGTTCTGATGACTACATCGGGCTTGTGTAATTCAATCAAAGTCGAACATTTTATACTATTTCTTCACAATACTTTGGCAATTGACCTGAAGAAATCTTAGAACCTTACCTGTTTGAGAATGACCTTGTAGATCTGCTGCCACCTCCAGGCTGCGGTATTGGGGTGTTTCTCCTCTCGCCCGTCCCGTTAGTTGGGGTAGTTGACCTCTCTCTGGATACCCTACGAGCTCTGCTGTAATCCCCGTGCCATGCTGTTGGGTTTCTTCACCTCTAGTCTGCCCCGTTAGTTTTCTTGTTATCCGAAATGCCGCACCATATTACACAGGAGAGTTCCCATCTTCTGTGAACCACGCCTATTCAAATGGACACCATCACGTCTCAAATCATTCCAATCGATCCAACAATTTGGATCGAAATATACGAGACCCAACCGATTGCTGACCTAGTCAATGTTTTCATTTACCGAGCCCGTGTACTCTATTTGCGTGTCCTTTCTCCTTACAATTCCAGCTATCACAACTTTTGCTTTTTTTTTACTTTCTTCTTGCAGCCATACCCATATTTTCCCCATTAAGTGATCCGCGGATCTTGAGCTCCTTAAATTGTTTGTTCCGACATTTAGCACTACCACATATTCTTCATCCCTGTCTTATATCTGGTGATCCATTTCTTGTATCCTTATTCCCGGGTAGCATCCAACGGCTGCTCCTTGCTTCCTGCACTCTTCTGTTCTGAAGCGGATCATCGAGTCCCCTAATATACGCACTGCTAGACGTTTGCTTTCAATTTCTCGTTGAGGCTTTTTTACCCTCTCCCCCTTCGTCACTTTGGCCCGGCTACCTTTACATTTTTCTTCTTCTCTAAGAATGTGTTTTAGGACTTTGTTCTCATCTTCCACTTCCTTTATGATGTGTTTGCCTCTTCGAGCTCTTTCTGCACAATCATCTCTTCCTTGCGTTTCATTTTCTCGCCTGAAACTACAGTGAGTCCGGAAATGTTCTCCGCAGCACCTACATGCGTCTGTGAGAGCTAGCTACAGCAGTTACGTTGGCAGCACGTCTGCCGCTTGCATCATAACAAACAAACAAACAGTAAACGTTGTACTCACCACAGCCATTCATAACAGAAGCTGGAAGTGTTGTCCTTGTGTTCGAAGACAGACGTCAACACGTCTACACATATTGTCGAAGACTTTCATTAAAGTTTATTGTGGAATGGACTGCATATAATTAATTATATCCACTTTAAGTTCCTCAATCGTTTTTGGATTAGTTTTGTATACCTCAGATTTCACCGCACCCCAAAGGAAATAATCTGGTGTGGTTAAGTCGGGAGACCGTGGTGGCCAGAGGCCTTTAGTTATTATTCTATCCCAAAAAAATTGATTTAAAAGATGAAGCGACTGGTGGGACGTATGTGCTGTAGCATTGTCCAGTTCAAAGAAAGAGCATTCAATTTAGTCTTAATTTAACTGAGCAATAAATTTGTAAATTATCTCACGAGCCGTAGACATCAGAATTCACCGAACTGTCAAAGGAGATTGGCCCTATTACGCGTACTCGTGATAAGACAACCCATACGCCAATTTTCTGCGAATGCAATGGAAATTGTCTTAGTGCATTGGGATTGTCTGAAGACCAAATTCGTGAATTCTGGGAATTTACATAGACGGATAAGTGAATCAATGCTTCACCTGAAAAAAAGTTTTATTTAAAACGTCAAGTCCATGTCGATTTATGAATCTTTGGAACCATTCACAGTACTGTACACGATATGCACTTGGGATTCTTGGCTACGCTGACTTCTTGGAAGTATGTGGTTGGAAAGAATGCGCTAGCGTCGGAAACTTTGATTTGTGGGAACTTTGCAAGATGGAGCGACATCTCAAGTCGACAAGGAAGTCAGTTATTTATTTATCTCCTTATTTCGAAACCTTCAAGAAATGTGAAGAAAGAGAGCAAATTATATTATGATCACTTATGCAAATTGAAACCCCTTAATGGAAGTAACAGATGTAATTGGTACTCCAGTCAGAGTGGGCAAGACGCAACCCTACCGCGAGAGGGTGCGTGATCATTTGCCGGGCGAGAGAGGAGTAGGCAAGAGGGGTGAGTGAGTACAGTTGAGTTGACCAGCTGGGCTGTAAGCGGCCAGTTTTTCGTTCTGCGGTTAGTGAGTACATCTTTATTACCCTGCAGACCATCGGTTCGATTGAGTAAGTCGACAGTTCGAGGTCTTAAAGTATCAGAGTGATGCAGAAACATTTAGTAAGCTGCTACATCGAATGAAGTTGCAGTATGTCAATTCAGTCGTTTTGTGGCCGGCTATAAGCTGGACTTCATGAGTTGCGTAGTAACTTTGTGACAGCGTGCAGGAGCAGTCGAGCAGACTTGCTTCTTTTAAAACTAGTTCGGTTCACGAATACGCACGGGTGTGCTGGGCGAGAAGTGGATCGCAGCAACTTAGCATAATGCATTCTCACCATAACACAACGTATAATATCATACACACTTACAAGCATATAACTTGGTGAACTTTGAATGCAACATTTCGAGGCACATTTCATCCATTAACAAGTCAAGTGAACATGAGCGACCACGGGTCTCGGAACTGTATCGTTGATCATTAACAAGTCAATTGGACATAGTGGCGAAACACTTCGACAATAGAGACCGATATATAATTACTTAAGACCTGAACATTAGTCCAATTTGCCGACAACGTGAACACTAGCCTAAACACAAGGTGTTTAAAATAATTTGCCCATATTGCATAAATTTCTTTCGGCACATTTACGTGGAGCGTCCGGTACATTAATTCACCGATTTTGTAACATAATCATATGAACAGTGGCGAAATACAATTAACGTTCCAGTAGGGTAGCCATTTATGATGAGTTTATGGAACATTGTGGAGATGTATTACGAAATGAGACATCCAGACTTTAATATGGCGGCATTAAACACAGAAGAGGCATAATGGCAGAGCGGAGTGGCGGTCCCGAGGGCAACACTGATTGAAGAGCGTACCAATTCGAGGTGAAGGCATTCGATGTCGACGATCTTTAGAAATCGTTAGGGAATGCGTCGATCTTTCGAGAAGCCTTTTGCGAATTGTAGGGTACTCGACGATCTCTGGAAATGGAATTCTTCTTTTGATATGATGTAGACATGAGCACGTACGTATCATAGGGCAGTACAGTGAAATTGTTCAGATATGATTGAAATAAGATTGTATTCGTGGATATCGGAGGCATGCAGCTGACGCCATGCAGTTTTAGATGAGAACCGTTTCCAATCTTTTAAGATGAGCTGATAGAAATAATTCTTGGATTTTTTATTTTTATTTGGCAATGTCAATTCATGGCACACTTTGGTGTTTGTCATTTTTGATCGAGTGTCGTTTTCGCTCGATGCTGAAAAACAGGTGTTCGTTTATCTTTCATGGATAATGGAAAATGTAAGCGGGATTACATTCTAGTAATTCTTGAATTGATCCAATAGTTTTGTCATGATCCTGATTTATTTTTGAGAATGGTAATTTATTAAATTCGGCAGTTCTTTCGAATTTTGTTTTATTTGAAATGATCTGGGATTTTTCAAATAATTAATTCTTCTAATGAAAATTATTCGAATCTGACATTATTCTCAGGCAGAGAATAAACATTTGGAATAAGAAACCTTTGACCTGATCTTTGAATGCATTAACCAATTGGTTATATTTTTTGGGAATTTATCCCGAGCAGAAATATTTATGAATTTAATTCATGCTTGATGCATATTTAAATTTATCGCAGCGATCTCCATGTTATAATTGAGAGGTTAACACAGTCATTTGACCACAGTCTTAAGAGGTCAATTTTATAAATAATTGGAACCAGTTTATATATTGTAATGCTTATTTGAGTGCCTAGATTTATGAGGAGGTTTGCCTGTTTATTGTGAGAATATTGCCACTAGTTATGAGAAGCTATCACTTAAAAGAATATAGTGACTGAAAAGTTCGTGAAAACCCAGTCTAATTTGTAGTTCAGGCCGAGTGCTGAATGATTTTGTGTGGAATCATTATAATGATATTGTGATAAATGAATTGAATGGTTTAATAAGGTAGTGTTTGTGTATGAACTGTGGTTCATAAGATATTTTGATGGCTGATAGCATCCTGATATAGTGGATTTTTGGCAATTATTTTAAATGGCAGTAAATGTTGTCTTGAGTGCAATATAAGTTCAATCCTTAACGTTAATTGATTATACGATATTCGGGCATTCTGATAAGTGTTATGAAATATGGTGACACTTCCGATGAGCTGATTAGTTGAGTTTTCCGGAGATTTTGAAACAATCTATGATGATATTCTGAATTTTTATTAATACGCTCTGGATATAATTTCTTTAATAATCTGATCTGATAATTCTTGCCGAGATGAGATAAAAATAATTTGTAATGATGTCTGAATGAGCTGATGACATGCCAATTTACAAAGAAATGATGATCTTAAGTGATTTAAATGATAACGATTACTAGATGGTTAAATAATGATGATTATTAAATGATTTAAGTTCATAATATCCTTACACAAGGATAGTGGGATGACCACAAAGAGTTATCGTTAATATTTAGAGATAATTTAGGTGATTAGAATGATAATTAAACAATTAGTATTTGATATCTGAACAGTGTTGAATTTTGATTAAAATCATACTAATATATAAAAATGCGATGGTGTGTGTCTGTCTTTCTGTCTGTCTGTCTGTCTGTTACTCAATAACTAAAGAACCACTGGTCCGATTTAAATGAAATTTTGCATGGATGTAGCTGATTTACCAGGTTTACATATATGATACTTTTGATTTCGAAATTTTGCACTATTAAAGAATGGCGACCATTTTAGTGACGTCATTAGACCCTTTGGTTTCAAAATTTCATACTTCCATATCAAATAAAAAGAGAACGGTAGGAAATAGCAAACTTTTGATGGCACATACGAGCTTTGAAATTTAATTTTCTATCCGAAATGTCCTTATCACGTTTCGTGTATCTCCAACAGTTAGCGAGTAAAACCGACATTTGTGACGTCACTACACCCTTTGGTTTCAAAATTTCATATTTCCTTTTCAAATAAAAAGAGAATGCTAAGAAATAGCAAACTTTTGATGGTATACATGAGCTTTAACATTTAATTTTCTATCCGAAAGGTCCTTATCACTTTTCGTATATCTCCAACGGTTAGCGAGTAAAACCAGAATCTGTGCAATAAAACACGGTCAACACTGAGCGGTGCAGTCTATATCTCTATATATAAAAATGAAAATTTGTGTGTTTTTCTCTGAATTTCTACGGAAATTCGAGTTGTTTACACGTTTCAGACTGTTTTATGATGGATGCGCTCGAAAATAATTTTTTTGTCAGTCTGTCTGTTTGTTTGTCCGTGGACAAATTTGTTCCCTTATAACTCGAGAACGGCTGGGTGTATCAACGTAAAATTTGGTACAGATATCCATCAGAGGCACGACACTAATCATTGATGTAACTCTTCTCCGTACCTCTCATAAAAGGGGGCCTACTCCCTTAAAATACATGCTGAAATAGGCGTAGAAGGACGAGACAAAACTCATTTTCAGCCCCTCAATGTGAGAGACAAAACTCGGGTCCCCGAAAACCACATTTTAAGGACCGAAGACCAACCGTTTTTGAGATATTCCCAGAAAACTAATTTAATTTAATAAACTAATGAACGAATGCAAGCCAGTAACCATGCCAACGGATTCTCAGAGGTCCATCTATTGCTGTAAGACGCAATGCAATTCCATTAATTACATTAGTGTGAAAGTTTGCAAACGGCTAGAAGGTTATCACGGAACCAAATTAAGCCGTAAAATTCATCAATACGTATAATGCGCTTAAGGGGATCAAGGAGTACTCTAGAATATTTTCACGCGATTTACACCTGCGGTTGTGGTACGGCAGGTCTATTATATTCCTATACCCATATTATTCATTCATTCATTCATTCATTCATTCATTCATTCATTCATTCATTCATTTCGTATAGGCCATCTATGGACCGCGTCATTCCAACCGCCTCCTACTGGCTTTGATGTTTGCCCTGTACCCCCGCATTCGTTCTCGGTGGACTTCCTTCCGTTCCGTCCAAATCTTTCCCGTTTTCAGCTTCGGTTTTTCTTGGAAACCTTTACAAGCTTGAAGTTTCCCTTTGGGTGGGGCGCGCTCCTGAATGTCTGTTGGTGTAATCCCCACTTCTTTCAGATCTTTATCCAGTTCAATGATCCAGGCCCATTTTGTTTTCCTCTCCTGAAAGTAAGTTATGTTGCGGTTGGTCAGTCTCGCTGGGCTCATTCGTTTCACATACCCAAAAAATGGTAACCTTCTCTTCCGGAAGACGTTGCTTATCTTCTCCACATGAGTATATAGGTCATGGTTATGCGGTCTTCTGTATTCCCCATTGTCTTTGATGGAACCCAATATCTTTCTCAAAATTTTCCTGTCTTTGGCCTCCAGTTTCTCGACCAAGCCTTTTTTGTTCATCGTGAGGCATTCAGAAGCATGCAAGACCTCCGGACGGATGGCACTGCAGTAATGTTTTAGTTTTGCGTTGAAGGATATTGACCTTTCCTTATAGATGCCCTTAGTTAAATGGTAGGCCATTTCCATTTTGCTCATGCGTGATGTGAATGCTTCTTTCTCTGATAATATCCCTTCCCTGACCCGTCCTGAAAAGAAAAGTACATGGCAATTGGCTGAATTGAATTGAAAATCCACAGCCTGTTTCCAGTCTCCGACCAGGTCAGGAATGGAATGAATGAAGCCCCCATCTAGCGGCGAGGATATGGACTGTGCCGGCTGCCGAGGCCTGACGCACTCCTCTGGGGCAATGATTAAATGAATGACAGATGAAATGAAATGATAGTGGAGAGTGTTGCTGGAATGAAATTTTGACAGGGAAAACCGGAGTACCCGGAGAAAAACCTGTCTGCCTCCGTTTTGTCCAGCACAGATCTCACATGGAGTGACCGGGATTTGAACCACGGACCCAGCGGTGAGAGGCCAGCGTGCTGCCGCCTAAGCCACGGAGGCTTCAATTGGCTGAATTAAAAATAAAATAAAAATAGGTGTTATAATTTCTCCCTATATTATATTATTATTAGTATTATATTATGGCGTACCCAACGACGAGATAAATCCCCTCGGTGCCAGCAACAAAACTCGGGGGCCCTAAAGGGTCCTCGACAACTACATTATAAGGCTCTAAATCCAACAGTTTCTGAAATATTTCCAGAAAACTAATTTAATTTAATTTAATTTAACAAACTAATGAAGGAATGCAAATCGGTAACCATGAGAACATTATCTCAAGGGGTGGCATACAACTTTCCATCTATTTCTGTAAGAAGCAATGTCACTCCATTTATTACATTTCTGTGAAAGTTTGCAAATGGCTATAAGGTTATCACGGAACTAACGTAGACCGTATAATTCATCAATGCAATTTAGGGGGTGAAGGGGTAACCTAGAATTTTTTCATGCAATTTTCACGTTCGACATATAGTACAGAAGGTCGATTATATCTCCAAACAGCAACATTATTTTCAAAAATTCCTGAATTGAACCAGCATTTTTTGCGGCTTTTAGGAATTTGGGCAATTTGAGGCTAAAGAACCTGAATTTTCATGTTACACAAGCCTTTATAATTTATGAAAGGGGTCTTCCCGTGTATGTGCACCTAGCACAACGCAGAGGGTCAGTTTTTATGTGACGTGTATTGCGTTTCGTCTACAAGGCTTTCAATTGTATTTCACGTCAGAAAGTACACGTTAGGTGAATTTAGTCTGAGAGCACATTTTAACTTTTTTTTTGTCGACATACCGGTTCATCGTAAGGATGATTTTATTTGATACTGTGTGGTAGATATACCCATATTTGGATATCTGGGTAATATGTTGTACACAATAGAATTGTCTGTCTGTCTTTCTGTGTACTGTATCTTTATGTACGCCTATACCTCGTGTTCGGATGCTTGGTGCATCGTAAAATTAGGTATGGTAACCATGAGAGTCAATACACCAATCATTTATAAAAATCTTCGCCGTACTTTTCATACAGTAGAAGGGTGGATATAGAGAAAAACTTCTCAATATATGCTAAAACAGGCGAAATATAAAAATTATCCTAGAAGGACAACCAAAGCATATGTTGCGCTTCTCAATGTGAGACACAAAATTCGGGAATCTATAAAGGGTCTCCGAAAACTACATTTTAAGGGCCTTAAATTAACAGTGTGTATGATATTCCAGGTAAACTAACTTCGTTCTGATAAACTTGAAGGAATGACAAACCGCTAACCATTGCAACAGTAGCTCAATTGATAATGTCTGGTGTTAACAACGAACACCGTTCGAAGAACGGGTACTTCTGCTAGTATACTATAAAACTTATGTGTGAATATGGTGATCGGAGCGAATAGACATTTTATTGCATGAACAAACGCTCAACATAATTTATAAATGTAATATATATCTGTATTTAGATAATTATTGCAGTTCACATGCGATCTATATTAATGTTTTATACCGATAGGGCTCAGAGATCATAAAGTGTCGTGCTTCAAGTGAATTTGTGCTTCAGTGATCCTGAGTGACCAAGACAGACTTTAAGTTTTTTTCTCATTCAACATGTGAACGTTAATTCAGAGAGGAAATGGTTGGAGTTGACATAAACATTTTCGTCCTAACTAATTTATCCACCATGTTCCTAGGTAGGATTTCTTTTGACATTCTCATGACCAAGCCAAGGAATTAATAAATATTATATTTCTTTTTAATATGTTTTTGTGATGCTATCTTTCCTCATGTCCTTTTCCTAGTAAATTTAAGGCTTAACCACGAAGGATGTGACTGATAGGAATCCAGGCGGATGGCGCCCTTTGTATTAATAATTATTGTTGCTCACCCGTATACGACCCGGAGACACTTCGTCTCGTGCAACCCATAGCTGATTGTTTTTTGTTTGTTTTTCTTCCTGGATTCCGACACATGCCTTATTTCATTTCATATTTTCAGTGCGTTTGTACTGTAACGTTTGGTATGCGATGCTATGTCCGCTGGGTCGTCGCGTACCATAACAGAACGGGTACAGTACATCACTCTTTTTCCGTAATCAGTTTGTTTTAATTCATGAACCACGGTAACTTTATAAGGGAACTACTGAAGCTTGTCTCTTACAGCTTTATGTGCTGTCGACTTAGAGATTACTGTTTGTTGAGCTAATATTCGTGTTGATTTACTTCGACTACGCAGCATTATATCGGAGATTTCATCGAGTTTTTTCGTCTATTAAAAGCGTAGGCCTGCCTGTTCCGGGTACATCATGAACTGAGCCAGTCACACGAAATGTACTTATCAAATCCCGAACGGTATCACAGTTTTGACACTTTGAAGTAGGAAACCACGCCTGAAATCTTAATTTTACATTTTCTGTAAACCGATCGCTTTCGCGAAAAACTTATTAGACAAAAAACTCTCTCTTCAGTAGTAAACATTACCGCCTGTATACTGTTGCACTCTTCCAATAATCTATCTAAACGCTCGCTTACTGCAATACAAACTGAATACATGCCCGCTCGGTGTTCTGACGATATCGACAGCCTACAGTGGGAGTCCACCTTTCAAGGACACAGTGCTGCCAACTAAACTTATGACTCAACCACTTGCAGCTGCACGTAGCCACTGCGGAGATCATTCTCGGGCGCCCTGTACAACGTCACAGTCATTACACTTCCAGGCATCTGTTATATTAACTTCAACTTTCATACCTATACACTTAAAATGGAACCAATTTTCACATGTAATCCACTCAATTCCGTTTCTCAGATTTCTGGCACACACTTTGCACAAGGACACCTTGTAGAGTTGAGTGATGAAAAAATCGATTTTTTTTTCTATGATAAATGAGTGAGGGAAGGTCTATTCTATAAGCTGGCATATGATTTTTGCACCTTCCGGCCCTCTAAATGCCTTTTTCGGGGCATTTAATTATGGTGCTCAGCTGACCACGCCCACCTGGCGTGGACTGTCACCGAAAGTTGTTTTTCGGCATGCTAATAGGAAGTCTTGTTTTGTCTGTTGGTAGTTCTGGTAGCTTATATAATCTCCATGGAAACATCTGAGTAGTTCTGGTAGCTGCCTTGCTTATATAATCTCCATGGAAACATCTAAGCATCGGTTTCCGCGGAAACTTGTTGATGTTTTGAATTTTCAGTGGTAACCTCGTGTAGATCAGTCGTCGTTGGTTTTATAATATTTATTTACAGTTTTCTGTTCCCGTGTGTTATTATGGGTCGAATTAGGAAGTTTGGTAAATGTAAACATTATCGCCGTGTTGCCAAAGGTGTGAAGGGCGATTTTGGATTGCCTTCAACCGACTCAAAACATGACATTGGAAGAGCAAGCAGTGCCTCAAAAAGGAAACTATTATTTGGAAGCCGAGAGTAATGCCAGTTCTACTGTCAGTAATGCAAGTAGTTGTGATAGTTATGCAATTCTAGATATAGGTGTACTTTCTGCATTGCTACACTCATTTGCTAAATGTAAACACTGTGATGGTGTAGACTGTTTTGAACTAAAGGAAGATGAAAAAAGTAGAAGGGGCTTAGCCACTTGATTGGAAATACAATGTAATTCATGTGGCAGCAATAAATCAACTATGACATCAAAATTAGTTGAGAAGAAATATGAGGTTAATTTGAGGTTTGATTATGGCATGAAAAACTTGGCATTGTACCAGGCAATGACATGGCATGTGCGCTTCGCCAGAGTGATATGCTGCGACTGAAGGAAGCTGAAAAGAGTGGCCAAGAGATGACCAAAGCAGCCAGAATAAAGAAGAGAGCTGAAAAGAAGAAGAAAGAAGATGAGAAAACCAAGAATGAAGAGGAGTATGGAGCTGG
Source organism: Meconema thalassinum (assembly GCA_946902985.2). Classification (NCBI taxonomy): domain Eukaryota; kingdom Metazoa; phylum Arthropoda; class Insecta; order Orthoptera; family Tettigoniidae; genus Meconema; species Meconema thalassinum. The sequence continues at coordinate 34,307,879 of OX336390.1, forward strand.
ACAATTCTAAAAGGCTGATATGTGTCAAAAACGCATGTCTTTGTTTTTTTGTCATTTACCGTAACTTATATTTTTTGACATTCAGGTACACTTTTCTCTGAAACTACTGAACTTATTGTCATGATTTTTTATGGGTATGCATGGGGTCATTATAAACACACTAGGTGAAATATAACTGGGTATTAACAGATATGAAGCCCTATAAACAATTTAATATTACAAAACATTTACCAAAATTTGGTACATCAAATATAATATTTTTTAATTGGCCAAATAATATTCTAATGAATAAAATCTTTCACCTACTGTGTAAATCAAAGCCTATACGACATATATGGGCAGTTTAGTTGCTCTCTGTCTGCTACTTTCTGAGAAAAGAGTACCTAAAGAGATTATAACATTCTCAAAAATTATTTTTCAGGTAAAATTTAAAATGTATTTTACATAAACTGGGCATTTGGATCTTTCCATAATTCTTTCCCTGTGTTGAGGAGATATCACTAACTGCATGTGCAAAGTTTCAATGCTTTGAAGTTAATGGTATAGTAGTAAGATAGCCTCAAAATGTATTGAAATAGTGTGGTCAGTTTCAAGGCGAACTCTACATGGTGTACTTACAATTTGTTTCCTGTCGTTATTTCCCTTGCGCGTCATTGTTAACTCGGTCTTGGCTAATGTAAAGGGGAGAGCGCAGGTATACACGCCCGTCTCCGCTGAAGGCTGGCTCATATAGGTGCAAATCTAGAAGAGTTGTTGTGCAAGAAGCCATATCTTACCCAAACATTCGGCAAGCAGCTTTGCGGTATATATCTCGTGGTGGTTTTGGCAACATTTTTGTGTGAGCATGATTCTCGTCTCTATTGCCGATTAAGAACAAATAAATAGGCTATGTGCAAGCAGTGATTTGAGGTTAGCTCTGAGCAAGAGGATTCCTCAGCTTGACAATGAAAGGCACATTAAGGTTTAATTACTTTCTAATGTCCTTTTCAAACAAAATTGTTGCTTGAACATAAATTTGCAATTGAGACTGTTAGCTAGAATTCATTAGAAAGCCAACTATTTCAATGGGTACCATGTTTGGACTTCCGGAAAATTTCGACATATCTTCGCGTTTCATCAGTTTATTGTGGATACGATAACTGCCGTAATTTTGCACCAATCACTTTGAATTTTTTACATAATATGTATCCTTTTAATATCTCGGTCCAGTTCGCTAATGGGCAAAATCGGTCGAAGGGGGTGAAAATGGGGGCCTTTTTTAGAAAAGTGACATATCGCTATATTTCTCTCAATACGTGAAATATCGAATCCATTAAAAGTTTATACTATGTGGCGAATAAGTGCCAAACATTTATGTTGAAAAATTTATTCGATTGCAGCAACCATTGACCAAAGGGGTGGGAAGAAAGAGGTTTTTTTCGGGAAACATCAATCATATCTCCCTTAATAGGCACAATATCAAAACCGTACAGAATGGACAATATTCCACTAATAATTACCTAAAACGTTTGTCTGAAAGAATTTTTGATATGACCCATCATTACGCCAAGGGATGAGAAAAATGTTTTCGGAATTATAAGAAAATGCCAAGTTCTCAGAGGTTACTGCACCCGAAAATTGGATTATTTAGGATGAAAATGATATTATTATCCGAGCCCATGATAAAATTTAACATTAGAATATAAATCTTGGAAGTTCGCTCAAGGCGAGTTATGTTAGCGAACGCGAGCCATGGGAGAAACCCATCACGTGATCAGAGACGCCCAGAATATTCTCGATCATTGGAAAGTGCATAGCAACAAGGAAATTGCGGGAAATATTACCAATTAATTGTTATAAAATATATCATTCGATATATGCTTTCAGCCAATGAGAGGAGGCTTTATGGAGCAGACATGGATTTTTTACCTAGTTAATGTGATTAACTATACCATTTAAGCCCTATGTAACAATTTTACTCCATAGAAAACATTATGAAAATTAAAAGAAGATATTACTTCTACTTTGAATGACGCTAATCTGAAGAAGTTCACTGTAATAAGGAATATTACAAGTGCGCGCCATTAACTGCGTGGCATTGACAATTGAGCAATTTTCAGACGAGTTGAAGGGGGGACGACAGCTCAGAGCGTTCTTCTCTCGACAGACTTCATAGCGATAAGACATATCGTCCGGAGAAAATTCATTCCCGTTGACTAGATACAGTGCGAGGTCCTTCGTGATACTATAGGCAGCGGAGTTACTGGCCAACATATTTCGAGAGTCCCGCTTCAAATTAGGTGAAGTTGAGCGGCGACAATTTATTTAATAGTAGACAAGTATTCGACTTTGTCGAAATAAAACTGTTTCCAGTTTACTTATCCAGTGATAAAATATAACTATAGATAGATTCATTAAAATCGAGCAAGTGTTTTCCGAGATATTTGAGACTTTATGGTGTCAGACAAAGTTGCTCAACTCCAAGCAGGAAAACCATTTTAGTGTGGTGTGACTTCAAACCAAGCAAGTCCACGTAGAAGGTCGAAGTAAGTACAAGTGATATTACATAAACATTGTGACATTGTGTATGAACATTATAATGGCTACAGACAATTATGAAGAGGAAATAGTTTATGACTTTTTAAGTATGTTTGTGATAATGCATTAAACTATTACGCGTCTGGGATATATCAAAACAGAGTTGTGATTGCAACAATGGAACAACGTTAGAGAAACAATATGAAGATCTAAAACATCTAGATAAACAGAATGCCGAGACAACAGGACGCATTAAGTACACTTCCATCCAGTACATTTAATGTATTCCCATGTACATTCATTCTCGACCATGAGCATATATAATGTTTCATCGACCAACCAAATGAACTTACCATCTACGATAGTGAATCAATAGCCGACTTACAAATTTATTTTGTAATGATGATGCTATCCAGAATATATTGATCAATGATAATGGAAGAACTTCTAGAGATGTCGGCGATTGAAGAAGCATCAACGGAAGACAGAAAATATCAGCCCGAGGATAGTTCGAGACGGAACTCAAGTCCGAGGAACGCAGTTCGATACCAGGAGGAGACGGAGATGCCGAGAAGGAATAATTTCCATTCTCGAGGAAGCAAATCGTATCCGACGGAAGGGACTGGGTTTGATTTGAACAAATCATACCTGGACGATGACGATCCAGTTGTGTATTTACTGATACCCGACAATGAACTTCAACTGTCTCTAAGATTAAGGTAGATGTGATCCTTAATTATTCTTGTTTGAGTGTGTAAAGGGAATTTTGGAACAACAATTATCCATATTTGTTACTCATGTATTTTCACTTCGATGTTCAGTAAATTTTTATACTTCGAATCTGCATAAGATGAAAGTCAGTTTATAATCTATACTCATTAAATATTTCAAGCTTCAGTTTCTGAACTGAAGTCAGTTGTTTGAGAAATTTATTTTCCATTGGAAAAATGTTTAAGGAAGTCATTATTCTACGATTTCGATTTGTATTCAAGACTTCAGACTTTTAGTCTAGAACATTCATTAAATTCATTTTATTTAAATGAACTTGGGTGTTCTATTTGTAAGAAGAAATATATTATCTAGGAGAAGAAATAGACCAGTGGTATAATGTGAAATATCACTATAATTAGAAACAATTCGACGATCTAAGCAAGCTATATTCGGCATGTATACAATGTGAAATTGAATAGTTATGAACATTCATTTTGTAGGATGAAGCTACATTAAGTTAACGACGAACTAATATTGAATTGGAGGAAGACTTTATTCTTCATTAAACATAAATGATTAGAGACATATTGTTTGAAAGATAAATTATTCGATCTTTTAACGACGAACTTATATTGAATTGGAGGAAGACTTTGTTCTTCATTAAACGTAAATGATTAGAGACATATTGTTTGAAAGATAAATAATTCGAACTTAGGAAAGTATAGTTAAGACTTTTTCCAGTCATGATCGATCCTTATTGAGCGATAAGATAACATGAGATGTTATCAAGGCACACGTGTAACACTGTGTTATGTGTCAATGCAGTTTTACAACCGCGCACTTTAGTAATGACCAGTGAGAAGAAACGTGTATATTTTTATTAAATATTTAGAGACATGGTGTTTTATGTCTGAGTAATTTTGTTTTAGTAAACCATTGAAAGATCTATTAATAGCATCGTTTGAAAATGATCAATGAAATTGTAGAACAGATATCGCTGTTCATTGACATATTGAGGCAACAATTAAGATCGAAGCTAAGAGTAAGCTATACCAGTACTGTAGAACCATTGTTGAAAACAAGAGTGTTAGTGACTTGTGAATTTTATAGTGGAGTTATGGAGGTTTTTGCCATAAATAGTTGTTCGTTATACGAAGGGGATTTCCGTATTTATTGTCATGATGTACTGAGGATTGTATGAACGTAGCGTTGATGTATTTTAAAGAAAGTCAGTGAAGACTTTTCATGTAACTAGATCTACGGCTCGAATGTCGTTTATTGGCGGAACTCCATTACGAAAAAGTATAAAGTCTCTTTTCTCTAAATTAATATTAACTTTATTAAACTGAATTAGAAACAACAATGTACTCATCTTAAATGATCGGTCATTGAGATACCGATATTATCTTTTAACTTGAAATTGACAAGAATGTGGTCAAGCATTTTAAAGAGAAGCTATAGTAATTACACTATGAGAGAGTAGCGTCAAGAATGAAGCTAACGCGGTCGTATCGCTCAAGAATTATTCTTAGTAGCGATAGACATCTGTATATAGTGTACACATATTTCATTTTGTTAATTTTAAGGGTTTATAATATTTGATAATAATTATAATAGTTACATGTTTTTAGCTTAGGTTATAGTTAGAAGGAGCGAATGTTTTTTGAACGAGTGTTTGATTTTTTTAAATTGTTAATATAGCGTGAATATTAGCGACGGTGGTCTTGAACACTGATCGCAGTTGTAAGAATGATTGTTTAAAGTATGAATGAGTTTCAAATAGAACTAGTCAAGTTATGACAGTTTTTATAAAGCCTGATTTTGTCAAACGCGAGGGCTGCGTTTTACGTGTTCATTAGCCAGCGTTGTGGGTCCACTGTTGGCTACAACAGCTGTGAGAGCAGGCAGACCAACTTGTGGGTTGAGGTCGTGCGGGAAATGAATGAACGGAATTCACACCTGTGATGTGAATGTCAGCATAGCTGGCTATGATATAACGAGTCCAGTTATTCGCAGACACACGACAAAAATATGTTTGTTATTTTATTGGAATGCACGTTTCAAGGTGCAGTGGTATTAAATGTTTTGATTTATTTTTAACACTTGTAGACAGCGGAGCGTCACGTAAATTCAACTGTTTGAACATGTATAATTGTAGGGAGTTTCTGTGTGTATGTCAGTGGCGTAAATGTAGATTTAAATTTAGGGTGTAATGTAGATTAGGAATTGTTATTTAATTTTATTAATAAATTTATATTTTTCTACACGTTTGTTCGATGTTCCTTTATTTCTATAAATGAGATATGTTATGGAACAGCATAAATTAGATAGGATGTCTTTTTTCCCATCCGACATAGCCCCGAGAAAAGCCGGTAAGTTTGCACACTTGCGTATAAAAGATAGTTATTTATATCCATAACATATTTCCAGCTTGCTGTGTTTAATCTTGGAGAACTCACTGGCGGGAATGTGATATGATCTTTAGCCGGGATGTTCACATTTCAAAAATCCAGCTTCGCTTTGGATGACCAGCGAGCACCTCCCTGATTTTTACGGGTACATTACCATGACAAAGCTTCTAAATTGAAGAGGGATGAGCTATCAGAGGTTGCCATGACAACACCATTGCATGAGATCACATTCAGTTTTTCATTTGACTCTGTGGGAAGCGGCTGCGGTGGCATAACTGGTAGCATGCTGAACTTTGCCCAAGGTTGCGGGTTCAAAGCCGGCCGTAGTCATCGGATTTTCTAAGAGCGCTAAAAATCCCTCAGTATGCTTTCCTTCGGAGGGGAAGTTCCAACGTTCGTTGCAAGTTGCGGTGGCATCTAGTTGCCAAATTCACAGTTAGGTGTCGTTGGCGGTAGAATTTGGTACTGTCCCCGTTTACCTGGATAGTAGGCTGTCAGATATCCGCCCCCTCAATCGGATTGCCAATTATCAATCGCACCGGCACAGTTGCATCAATAAAAATGGCACTGACAGATACTATCGAGATAAGAGCACAGAAATTCACAGGAAATCATTGTGGAACACACCAAAATAGACGGGGGTTTATACTTACCGTTGCTTACCTCTTAATTATCTCGGGGTTTGAGTTGACAACAGGATCACTTAAAGTCTGTTCACACAATAATCTCCGCCATGACATTTAAAAATGAACCAGAAACGAAGACGAGAACTTTGAACTGAACAAAAGCTTTATTTCTAATAAAGGGTATGATTTTCCTAACACAACAAAATATACGTGGCTATCAGTAGCCCAAGTCAATCTGACTACGTCCTCCAGTAGGACTTGCAAAATTATTATACAACATGATATATAAAACATTTTAGCTCCCAAGAGCTCCAAATACCGTAATATTCATAACACTATTGGATTGGAAAAGGACGTCAGGGTGTGACATATATAGAGCATTTGTTTCCTTTTAATAAACAAGAGAATGATATTTATAGTCGCAAGGCCGGAGTGTACGACCTCACTCCCTGAAAAACATATGTTGACACAGCTGCGGGCTAACTTCCAGCCTGACGCATACTGGTCAAATGAACTCCCTTCTCACACGCTATGTTACGTAAGAATCCAGCCTGCACTCTCAAACTTTTAACTGTCTTACAAGACAACTCACATTATATTTACGCAAATCTTTCAAGAACTTTGATCACATCCTATTGGATCATTACATAAATTTCTTAAACTTGTTAACTTCAATCCAAATGTTTAACTAGCTCTTAAATGTTTATAACAAAATCACATAAATTATTTATAACAATTAGAAATTGTTTATAATACTTGTCAAAGACAATAAAAATATTATAAGCACGCCTTTAACATCAATCTCGTTTCATATTATTTTCAAAAATATTTACAACAATTATTTACAATATTGACATTTAAATTGTTTAAATTATTACTTTAATAAATACATTAGCCACATGTTCATTCGGTTGGTAATTTTATAATCCTGTTTAATATAATCGACCAATGAAGGTTAGTTATACATATTAATGTCACAATCCGGTTTAATAAAGTTCTTTTAATAATGATTTGTGACGGCAACCTTCATTCATAATCTTGTCTCAAATTCTTTCAAAACTCGTGTTAATTATAACAGTAAATCACTTGATTAATTTTCAACGAACTATAACAATCTTACTCCAGCGGAAAATCCTTCGCTAACAAGTTAATGCACAATCTGCATTAAAAAAATATGCCCAAAATCATCATATATTAATCTATATGGCATTTACAACTTTCACATCACTTACAAAACTTTCACAAATAATTCTTTAACATTTATTCCTGTGGGAACTTCCTTCATATTCAAGGGCATTATATTTCAGCGACTTTCAACACGCGCTGCACTAGCGATTATACATTCATAGTTCCACTTAAAAATTTTATAATCATAATTTGTTTCAAAACTGTTTTTCTATTTAACCTTCGTAGATTTCATTCATGAACTGAAATGAAGTCAAAACTTGCCAATCACAAACAAATTTAATAGTGAATACGCTTATATACGCCTATCTGGTCTATCAAAATTTAAGACTAACATCTTAAAAGAAATTGTAGTATGAAAATACTATCTTCAAATAAAGTGCGACTAAACTGCAAAGTAGTCGAAGAGAATCCAATTAGACTGGGGAATGCAAACATCGTTATATAATTCTCTAATTGAGAAAAACTCCTAACAAAAGTACTTGACTTTAATGCATTCAATAATTCATTATTAACATTACTCTTTCACAAAATTGTCTATGATGCAATGTTCATTCATAACTGACGATAAATGTCTGTGTTGCAATCAATACAAATAACGACTAGTATTTCCAAGATCGTCGATAACGTAAGAGATTTTAACGCTCTAAAATCATTTAAATGTTCTTCCTTCTTGATGATGACAGAAAATTGTTCAAAGTAATTAAACTGGGGTAGAATTACTTTAATAAAGTGACACGCTGTCTGAATTTAAATCTGCCATAAAAATCATTAACTTACAGTCAAATCGTGACTACAAAAAAAATTAATTACTGAAAAATCTAAATATCAGTCTCAACTGATTCAAAATCGTTAACTATGCCCATGACATAACAATGTCTTAATAAATCGTCGAAAAATGCAAAATTCATCAAGGTGTACTGAGAATAAGAATCTCAACAAGAAAATAAGGCAAAATACATGAGGATAAAAATATGGGAAAAATGGTTGCTCAAACATTACTAGGTTACTCAAATACAATAAACGTTCACGACTACCTTATCTGCCGATTGACGTTCCAGAGGAAAATTCCCCAAAGAAGACTGCTGATGGATCCATTTCACCACGTTAAAGCTGAGCTCCATCCTCGAAATAGGAAATAGCACCCTCGGAGAATCGAACTGCTTCCTTCTCCGTGAATCGCTCTGCTCCTCGAAAACGAATAGACATCCTTCCGGCAATAATCTTCTTTGTGAGTCGGGACTAACCTGACCTCTCTTGAAAAATTCCCTGAAGTTCCAGTAGACAATCATCATGACGTTTTGTAGAAATTTCCGAAGAAATTATTCATATTCAGTGTATGAAATTGTTTCTATGGCTGTTCGATGGTATTCAGCCATTACTTACGAAACATGGGTGTAGATGGTATTCACCGTATGTTCGCTTATGTGGAATAGCAATTAGCGAAGTTCCATGTCGCTATCTTACTCCATTGAAGTATGTCCCAATTGCAATAAGCCTTCTTAGCCTTCCATCTGCACTTCGGTTGTATTGTCAGAAGAACAAACTGCCGTATTCAAATGCTCCATTATACTGTATCGTTCTGTAAGCAAGCAATCTGAAGTCTTTCTACTCCACTCACAGCGTTAGCCTTGCGTTGATTCTGGCTTATACAAAAGTGTTTCTCTAGTGGCGAGATAATTACTTTTGCCAGTCGTATAAAACAGCTAATATCTTTTGAAGTACTCGGTCGAAATTGTTCAGCTTTTCTCTATAATTGCATGTAATACTGCACAATACAATTATGTTATCGTAGACCGCTAACTGTTTGAAGTTCAACTTATAGAAGCTTTCTAAGGTCCGTTTCAACTTCACCTAGTTTGACCTGTATCTCGTTAACATAGTGGCCTCGCCACGCGTTATAAAAACGATTCTTTTCACTTGCTGTTCACTTTGATGTTTCACTATATTGAATGTATAAGAAACTGACTTTCGATGATCTGAGCATTAGATCTCAGATTGATCAGCGAACGAAAGAGAAGAGAAGAGAAGAGGCTCCTCTCTGCTGCGCAAGCCCTTTTATTACCTTCACGAGGGGCGTTACCATCCCTTCCAAAGCGTGATACTACGTCATCGCTAGAACTTCCAACTTCGTTAATACATGACGGATTTTCAAAATTCAAAAACTGAAAATAAATTTCATCAAAATTCCAAATCAATGCTTTTACTGCAAATGTATTTCCACAATTCTGCATTCAAAAAGTCATAAAATACCATAGTTTCAGCAATCTCCGTCTTCCTTTAAACTATCGTTCATTGGTTCATGCCTCTCCTCCAATAGCATAGTTTCTTCCTCAGCAGAATTCCTCGTTTCCTGCGACTGCGTCGTACATCTTGGAACATTCTGGACAAAAATGCTGACGTCACTGAGAATCTCAGCTCAAGTAGCTTGCTGGCATAACATTTACGTCATCCGTGCTTACGTCATGACTACCCACGTCATAACTATGACAGCCATAACTCTAATCATAATTTCAAATATAGCCACCGTGGTCTCTACATAATTCAATTACGGGGGCATTCTCCTCCCACCACGTTTTAAAAACAGTTGCAAATTGTTTTTAAACTCAATGTTACAAGTATCTCAACTCTCTTGAACACGAAATTGAATTATTACTGGCTTACTCTAGTATGATATTTCCTTTATGTTCCTTAATCATTATCTCTTCTACTCTGGGTTGTATGTGGTTAATGTATTCATTCCTCTCTACTTTCTCTTCTGACCAGTGTTTCTATTCTCTAAGTTCTGCTGGCTCGTAGAAGGCCCAGGATCGATTACAACATCCTGCCTTTTCCTTTGATTGTCAGCTTCTTTATCCCTTAATTCTTTTAAGTATTGCTGGCTTTCCTTTTCTCTTTGCTGATATTGCTCAGGTGTCATAACCTGACTTTGAGTATTCTGGTTTCTATTTTGGTTTTGGTTATTCCTATTATAGTTACGATTATACCCATTATTGTTATAATATCTGCCTCTTCCATTATAATTTCCTCGGTTGTAGTTCCAACCTCTTCTCTGTTGATATGGTCGGTAACCTTGTGATCTGTAATTTCTAAACTGATTATTCCTGTGAGGACCTACATTGTCAGTTTTCTCCTCCTCTGGCTTGTCAGTTTGTTGGACTTGGTCCATGTATACCGTATTGATTTCCTTATACTCTTGCCTTTGACCTTTCTGAACTACGTTAGGCATTGGACTTGTGTAGTCTAACCTTCTTAGTAATTCATCCATGCTGGATAAATCCCTGATGTTGGACGAAATTATAAGTCTCCTCACCTCAACTGGCAGCATACGAGAAATCGCATCTATTAGTTGCTCCGTGGACAATGGGGGTTGCAAAAATCTCAAGCGGGACAACTGACTCGTAAAGAAATCAGCGTACCTCGTTGGAAGAGTACCTGAGTATTTTCTTGAATATACCTCCGCTCTTAACGAATTCTGCGCTTCTATGGACCAAAATCGTTTGATTAATGCCTCTGCAAACTCGTCAAAGTTGCTGAATGTATATCTAAAAGCTCTAAACCATTCAAGGGGTCCTCCAATCAGATATCTCTCTACAATCTTCATCTCTCTCTCTCTGGGAATGTGAGCTTCGATGAAATAATCTTTGAGATTCCTTACATACTCTATAGGTGTCAAACTATCAGTGTTACTGAATTTTTGTGGTTTGTCCTCGAAATTCCTAATGACCGTCACGTTCCTTGGATATGAATCCGGATAGTTTTTCCCACTATCTCGATAATTCCACTCAGATTCCATATTCCTCTCGTCATCCTCCTCTCTGAATCTGGATACACGTTCTTCAGGAGTCACGTCTCTTTCTTCTAGATCTAGATGACATCTTCTGGTATGCTTCCTGTTCAATTCGCAAGCAAAGCCTTCTGTATCCTTGTCGGTGATTTCTGTTAAGACTTTCTTGACTATCTCTTCCTTGTAGTTCTCCATTAAACTAGCCTCTCCTAACTTCAAATTTTTCAGTTTACTCGTCGTTTCGTTTACATCAGAGACAACTTTATGCATCTGTTCCTCTAATGTAGATTTTAAAGTTTGCATATCCTGATCTAGTTGTGTTCTATCGTCAACTTGTTTTTCGGATAGCGAATTTATCCTGACGCTTAAATCTTTTCTAATCTGTACTACCTCATTATTAATTTCTATCTGCGTACTGGCAAGTTTTCTTTCAATCCTTTCCTGAATTTGGGTTACATGTTCCCCACTTGACTTATTCCACTCGTCTTTCCATACCGCTACGTTTGCTGTTAACATCTCGGCTATGTCTACTTCGATATCCTCTTTTAATACTCTATTGTGGTCTAATACCTGTGTTCTCATGACCTCTACGTCATACTTCAACTCTGCTAAAGACGTTGTTGTTCTAACTGATTCGTCGACTAACCTAGTCGTTAATGCAGTTATATTACGGGTACAAAGAGTTTTTGAGTTTTCGATTTCTTCCCTGACTTTATTGACATCAGTTTGGACTTTAGTGATATCTACGAAAACTGTGTTGACCTCTACCTGAATCTTAGTTACATCACTTTGCACCTCAGTTATATCCGCATGAATGTTGTTAATGTCTACCTGAACATTGGATACATCTGTTCTAGCTTTTTGAATTTCTTTCTGGACTTCCTCGACCTTGTCTTGGACAGTCGCTACATCGTTTTTGACAACAACAACTTCGGCTCTAGCACAAGCAATATCCCCTCGGACATTAGCTACATCTAGATTTAACATTGTAAGGTCCCTCTGTACCTTAGACACATCATTTTTAACATCATCAACACTTTTATGCACAATAGATACATCTTTATGGACATTAGACACCTCTGTGCGCATGTCCGTTACAGTATTTTCAATTCCTAGGGTATTAATCTGTAAACGCGACATATTATCCTCCAAATTAGCAGCACTAGTATGAAGAACCTTCAAACTTTCATCCATGCTAGCTTTCAAATTAGCAGACAAATTACTATTATTTTCCTCCATCATTTGCTTCATGTTAGCAGACATCTCCTCTAACATTTTCTTCAAACTTTCATCTGCCATTACAATATTATTATTCAAAATGGATTGCTGTAGGGACATACATCAAAAGAGCAAAATAACAACGTTTGAGCAACACTTTTCACCATATATAAATTTTGCTCAATTTTCTGTCTTAAATCTAACTTATAACTACCTTATAATTAATATTCGAAGATACTTCATGTTGAAACAAACTCAAGCACATGTTCAAATTTCTCTGGCTCATTTTAAAATATCCTAACACAAATAATTTACATTTACAATCCAAATAATTAATTTTATCTTTAATATGACTGAAGTGTCATAAGCCGGTCAAATAAAATAAGATTCCAGATTATAGGCGATTTTTCTAAGTTTCCAGCCTATTTAACCTTTCTCAAGTTGTATAAGATCTGATCTTTTCTGAGTGTAATTTTCCTAATACAATACAACATTTAATTCCTATATAATCACACTCTTAAATACTACAATTGGCCTAGACATCTAACAAAGAATCAACCTCTTTATTTGAGTCTAATCGAACCTCACGTTTTAGGTTTGTCAATCTTTCTAGTGTTCAACCTGGTAATCCAGTTTTTGTCGAATTCGATCCCCACGTTGGGCGCCAATCTTTCTGTCCCCGTTTACCTGGATAGTAGGCTGTCAGATATCCGCCCCCTCAATCGGATTGCCAATTATCAATCGCACCGGCACAGTTGCATCAATAAAAATGGCACTGACAGATACTATCGAGATAAGAGCACAGAAATTCACAGGAAATCATTGTGGAACACACCAAAATAGACGGGGGTTTATACTTACCGTTGCTTACCTCTTAATTATCTCGGGGTTTGAGTTGACAACAGGATCACTTAAAGTCTGTTCACACAATAATCTCCGCCATGACATTTAAAAATGAACCAGAAACGAAGACGAGAACTTTGAACTGAACAAAAGCTTTATTTCTAATAAAGGGTATGATTTTCCTAACACAACAAAATATACGTGGCTATCAGTAGCCCAAGTCAATCTGACTACGTCCTCCAGTAGGACTTGCAAAATTATTATACAACATGATATATAAAACATTTTAGCTCCCAAGAGCTCCAAATACCGTAATATTCATAACACTATTGGATTGGAAAAGGACGTCAGGGTGTGACATATATAGAGCATTTGTTTCCTTTTAATAAACAAGAGAATGATATTTATAGTCGCAAGGCCGGAGTGTACGACCTCACTCCCTGAAAAACATATGTTGACACAGCTGCGGGCTAACTTCCAGCCTGACGCATACTGGTCAAATGCACTCCCTTCTCACACGCTATGTTACGTAAGAATCCAGCCTGCACTCTCAAACTTTTAACTGTCTTACAAGACAACTCACATTATATTTACGCAAATCTTTCAAGAACTTTGATCACATCCTATTGGATCATTACATAAATTTCTTAAACTTGTTAACTTCAATCCAAATGTTTAACTAGCTCTTAAATGTTTATAACAAAATCACATAAATTATTTATAACAATTAGAAATTGTTTATAATACTTGTCAAAGACAATAAAAATATTATAAGCACGCCTTTAACATCAATCTCGTTTCATATTATTTTCAAAAATATTTACAACAATTATTTACAATATTGACATTTAAATTGTTTAAATTATTACTTTAATAAATACATTAGCCACATGTTCATTCGGTTGGTAATTTTATAATCCTGTTTAATATAATCGACCAATGAAGGTTAGTTATACATATTAATGTCACAATCCGGTTTAATAAAGTTCTTTTAATAATGATTTGTGACGGCAACCTTCATTCATAATCTTGTCTCAAATTCTTTCAAAACTCGTGTTAATTATAACAGTAAATCACTTGATTAATTTTCAACGAACTATAACAATCTTACTCCAGCGGAAAATCCTTCGCTAACAAGTTAATGCACAATCTGCATTAAAAAAATATGCCCAAAATCATCATATATTAATCTATATGGCATTTACAACTTTCACATCACTTACAAAACTTCCACAAATAATTCTTTAACATTTATTCCTGTGGGAACTTCCTTCATATTCAAGGGCATTATATTTCAGCGACTTTCAACACGCGCTGCACTAGCGATTATACATTCATAGTTCCACTTAAAAATTTTATAATCATAATTTGTTTCAAAACTGTTTTTCTATTTAACCTTCGTAGATTTCATTCATGAACTGAAATGAAGTCAAAACTTGCCAATCACAAACAAATTTAATAGTGAATACGCTTATATACGCCTATCTGGTCTATCAAAATTTAAGACTAACATCTTAAAAGAAATTGTAGTATGAAAATACTATCTTCAAATAAAGTGCGACTAAACTGCAAAGTAGTCGAAGAGAATCCAATTAGACTGGGGAATGCAAACATCGTTATATAATTCTCTAATTGAGAAAAACTCCTAACAAAAGTACTTGACTTTAATGCATTCAATAATTCATTATTAACATTACTCTTTCACAAAATTGTCTATGATGCAATGTTCATTCATAACTGACGATAAATGTCTGTGTTGCAATCAATACAAATAACGACTAGTATTTCCAAGATCGTCGATAACGTAAGAGATTTTAACGCTCTAAAATCATTTAAATGTTCTTCCTTCTTGATGATGACAGAAAATTGTTCAAAGTAATTAAACTGGGGTAGAATTACTTTAATAAAGTGACACGCTGTCTGAATTTAAATCTGCCATAAAAATCATTAACTTACAGTCAAATCGTGACTACAAAAAAAATTAATTACTGAAAAATCTAAATATCAGTCTCAACTGATTCAAAATCGTTAACTATGCCCATGACATAACAATGTCTTAATAAATCGTCGAAAAATGCAAAATTCATCAAGGTGTACTGAGAATAAGAATCTCAACAAGAAAATAAGGCAAAATACATGAGGATAAAAATATGGGAAAAATGGTTGCTCAAACATTACTAGGTTACTCAAATACAATAAACGTTCACGACTACCTTATCTGCCGATTGACGTTCCAGAGGAAAATTCCCCAAAGAAGACTGCTGATGGATCCATTTCACCACGTTAAAGCTGAGCTCCATCCTCGAAATAGGAAATAGCACCCTCGGAGAATCGAACTGCTTCCTTCTCCGTGAATCGCTCTGCTCCTCGAAAACGAATAGACATCCTTCCGGCAATAATCTTCTTTGTGAGTCGGGACTAACCTGACCTCTCTTGAAAAATTCCCTGAAGTTCCAGTAGACAATCATCATGACGTTTTGTAGAAATTTCCGAAGAAATTATTCATATTCAGTGTATGAAATTGTTTCTATGGCTGTTCGATGGTATTCAGCCATTACTTACGAAACATGGGTGTAGATGGTATTCACCGTATGTTCGCTTATGTGGAATAGCAATTAGCGAAGTTCCATGTCGCTATCTTACTCCATTGAAGTATGTCCCAATTGCAATAAGCCTTCTTAGCCTTCCATCTGCACTTCGGTTGTATTGTCAGAAGAACAAACTGCCGTATTCAAATGCTCCATTATACTGTATCGTTCTGTAAGCAAGCAATCTGAAGTCTTTCTACTCCACTCACAGCGTTAGCCTTGCGTTGATTCTGGCTTATACAAAAGTGTTTCTCTAGTGGCGAGATAATTACTTTTGCCAGTCGTATAAAACAGCTAATATCTTTTGAAGTACTCGGTCGAAATTGTTCAGCTTTTCTCTATAATTGCATGTAATACTGCACAATACAATTATGTTATCGTAGACCGCTAACTGTTTGAAGTTCAACTTATAGAAGCTTTCTAAGGTCCGTTTCAACTTCACCTAGTTTGACCTGTATCTCGTTAACATAGTGGCCTCGCCACGCGTTATAAAAACGATTCTTTTCACTTGCTGTTCACTTTGATGTTTCACTATATTGAATGTATAAGAAACTGACTTTCGATGATCTGAGCATTAGATCTCAGATTGATCAGCGAACGAAAGAGAAGAGAAGAGAAGAGGCTCCTCTCTGCTGCGCAAGCCCTTTTATTACCTTCACGAGGGGCGTTACCATCCCTTCCAAAGCGTGATACTACGTCATCGCTAGAACTTCCAACTTCGTTAATACATGACGGATTTTCAAAATTCAAAAACTGAAAATAAATTTCATCAAAATTCCAAATCAATGCTTTTACTGCAAATGTATTTCCACAATTCTGCATTCAAAAAGTCATAAAATACCATAGTTTCAGCAATCTCCGTCTTCCTTTAAACTATCGTTCATTGGTTCATGCCTCTCCTCCAATAGCATAGTTTCTTCCTCAGCAGAATTCCTCGTTTCCTGCGACTGCGTCGTACATCTTGGAACATTCTGGACAAAAATGCTGACGTCACTGAGAATCTCAGCTCAAGTAGCTTGCTGGCATAACATTTACGTCATCCGTGCTTACGTCATGACTACCCACGTCATAACTATGACAGCCATAACTCTAATCATAATTTCAAATATAGCCACCGTGGTCTCTACATAATTCAATTACGGGGGCAGTACCAAAATTAGGAACTACTACTTGAAATTGACAGTCTGCAGTCCTTACCTGAATGCAGACTAATCCAGTCATCACGATTAACACCGTTTATCAGACAGATTCTACACACACCCAAAGTACACACGGTTACATGACCACGTTGTCTCAACACCTAAACTCAGGAACCAACCAACTTCTCTGCGGGGGGGGATTGCGTGAATAAGTAACGCACTGTTAGTTACACATCAGTTCAAAACCTTCCATAAGGACAGTGTTTCCACAAGTGCTAAAAATGGACCCCAAATGATAAGAGGGGCATGCCGAGAGGAATTTTTTTATATTATGTTGGCATTATACAGTATTATAAAGAAATAATTGTGTTCTAATAAATAATTAGTGATTAAATTCTACTGTACACAAACAGTAATAATAATGTGTTCTAAAAACAGTTTTGCCTAATCATCTTTGAATATTCTTATGGGGAAGGCGCTAAGGAAGAGTTACAACTGATAAGGTGTATCCGGGGGGAGCCCGTACATGATTCAATTTCAGGCTGAGTGGTCCGCAGACTTCTACGGGTTCAGAACCACTGATCCACAGAAACAGTGCATATGGTTGTTAAAGCACCATTCCTGTGCTGAGGAATCAGCTTGTATCTACAGAAACAATGCGTATAGTTGTTAACGCACCATTGCAGTGCTGAGGAATCAATTCTATCTACAGAAACAGTGCACATGGTTATTAAAGCTCCATTGCTGTGCTGAGGGATCAGCTTCTATCTACAGGAACAAAGCACAGGGTTGTTATGGCATCAAACAAGCTACGTTTACATTAATATGCAATTTTATTTACACTTATATGAACATTTTAAAACATTTACACACAAAGAAGCATTGTTCACAACCCACAACAGCTGTAGGAAGAAATCATATCATAGAAACAAAAGCTGGTTTTATACACTTTCAGATAAGCACAAATCATTTTACAACGTACACTGATTTTTTTAAATGATTACATTTCTGGTTAAACGTCTAAAATATAATTTGCAAATCATTTTGCACCCTTTCCTATCTTAACTATAGCAATACACAAGTGTGATGTACCTGGGTATTTGTGGAGTGTGGTAAATATTCGTACAGGATTCTCCTGAACAATGAAAGAACAGGAGATATCTTTATTCATTGCTCGGAGCCACATACAGAAGGATCAAAACTTAATCTTAAAACCCTAACCCATTTACACCAATGCTCCTGTGAAGGAAAATCAGGTATTTCGATGTCAACAGATTCCTTTTCAGTAGAAATGCTTTCCTTGCCTGTGTTAACCTACTTTTTATGCCCTCTCTGCTTCGTCCATCACTGGTTATTTTGCTTCCTAAGTAATAGAAGACTCCTACTTTCTTAAGCTTTTCACCTGCCAATTCGACATCCAAAGGGGTTTCTGATTTCATTCGGCTGCATTCCAATATTTTTGTTTTACATTTAATCATTTTCATCATGAGTTCTTTCCTCAAGACAGCCTCAGCCCCCAAGCCAGAATTAAATGTCTTGGCAGAACCAGGAATTGACCTCAGACAACCAAGAATGCTAGCCACTACACCATGAAGGGACTCTAGCATGACCTAATGTATTCAGGGTGTTTGAAAAGGAACTCCCAAGTTTTAATGTGTCCTAGAATCTGTACAAACTGACATACTCTATTCTAGCTTTTGGTGTGTGATTCATCAACTCGCCAAGTTTGGCTCACCTGCAGTTGGCAGGTCTGCTTGACCTTGAGACGGCACCAGTGCTGCTTGTTTCCTCTGCTCCCCCAGTTCAGTCAGGCAGAGCAACTCAGTAGCAATGTGTACTTCGCAACAGAAAGCACAGTGTGTTATTTCGCTTGTGCAAACTCAGTCTGTTATAACAGTGCAACGTAATTTTAGACGTTAGCATGGCGGTTAACTACCTGCAGCAAAAACACCCGGCATTGACTAAAGTCTTTCAAGGAAACCGGTAGTGTTTTAAAAGCAAAATCACCAGGTAGACCGAGAACTTCTGAAGCTGTTGTTGAACAGATCCATGAACAGACATCTAAACTGACTTGAAAAATTACATTATTATCCCTGACACTACAGCCCGTGAAGGACCTAGGCCCACCAAGCGACCTCTGCCCAGCCATTATGCCTGCAGATATGGGGGTAAAGCGTGATCAGCGCATCGGGTCCCCTCGTGATGGGAGCGCTGCCTCACTGTCAGACAGCTACTCAATTGTCCTCACGAGGTTGAGTGCACCCTGCTCCAGCTCTCATGTCAGTTTCTAAAATGTCTGACGGAGCCGGGAATCGAACCCTAGGCCTACGAGTGAGAGGCAGGCGCCCTACCCCAACACCACGGGGCTGGCTCTAAAACTACGTTGCACTGTTAATAACTGGCTCAGATTGCACAAGCCAAATAACACACTGCGCTTTCTGTCGCGGAATAAACATTGCTACTGAATTGCTCTGCTCTTCACTGCACGCCTGGACTGAACTGAGGGAGCAGAGGATACAAACATAACTGGGGCAGTCTCAAGGTCAAGCAGACCTGCCAATTCCAGGGAAGCCAAACTTGGAGAGTTGGTGAATCACACACCACAAACTGTACGTCACTTTGTACAGATTCCAGGACACATTAAAACTAGGGAGTTCTTATTCAAACACCCTGTAAGTTATATAGCCATGCTACATTATTCATGATTCAATAAAACTTTATTTTTCCACAATCACCTCAAAACACAGGTTATCAAATTAAACACCAAACCCAAATATACAAGGCTGATGTCCAAGGGATCCATCACTTTATATTTACGAAACACTAGCGATGTGCGATCAACCAAACGACATCAGGCTCATGGCCAAGGTATCCATGACTTTATATTTACGAAGCACTAGTGATGTGCGACCAACCAAACGATACGAGGCTCATATTTGTAATAAATTAAGAATATACATTAGCACGTTGAATTTATTCTGTAAGATGAATAACTGAGATACGTCTTTGCTGTTTCCAATTAAATGGACTCATAAATAACTAATCTAAAAAGAGCCGAATGCCTATCCAAGTTTACGCACTCGCGGCTTGTGTATATCATGACCTCGAAGTGACCAGACAGTGCAGCAAGGTGTAGAGGAGTGTTCTGATTACTGTCTCTAACACAAGTGTCTACATGACACTCGGTCACCAGGTAGTGCACCACCTCGAGGTGACCAGACTGTGCAGCACGGTGTAGAGGAGTGTTCTGATTACTGTCTCTAACACAAGTGTCTACATGACACTCGGTCACCAGGTAGTGCACCACCTCGAGGTGACCAGACTGTGCAGCACGGTGTAGAGGAGTGTTCTGATTACTGTCTCTTACACAAGTGTCTACATGTCACTCGGTCACAAGGTAGTGCACCACCTCGAAGTGACCAGACTGTGCAGCATGGTGTAGAGGAGTGTTCTGATTACTGTCTCTAACACAAGTGTCTACATGACACTCGGTCACCAGATAGCGCACCACCTCCAGGTGACCAGACTGTGCAGCATGGTGTAGAGGAGTGTTCTGATTACTGTCTCTAACACAAGTGCCTACATGACACTCGGTCACCAGATAGTGCACCACCTCGAGGTGACCAGACTGTGCAGCACAGTGTAGAGGAGTGTTCTGATTACTGTCTCTAACACAAGTGTCTACATGTCACTCGGTCACAAGGTAGTGCACCACCTCGAAGTGACCAGACTGTGCAGCATGGTGTAGAGGAGTGTTCTGATTACTGTCTCTAACGCAAGTGTCTACATGACACTCGGTCACCAGATAGCGCACCACCTCCAGGTGACCAGACTGTGCAGCATGGTGTAGAGGAGTGTTCTGATTACTGTCTCTAACACAAGTGCCTACATGACACTCGGTTACCAGGTAGCGCACCACCTCGAGGTGACTAGACTGTGCAGCATGGTGTAGAGGAGTGTTCTGATTACTGTCTCTTACACAAGTGTCTACATGACACTTGGTTAACAGGTAGCGCACCACCTCAAGGTGACCAGACCCTGCTGCAAGGTGGAGGGGGGTAAGCCCACTGCATTCTGTAACAAGGGGGTTTAAGTGATGGTCTCTCATCAAGAATCTGACTACTTCAACCTGCCCCCACTGTGCAGCTGTATGAAGCAAGGACCAGCCGGGACAGACCAGTGATGCACCCTTGTCGGCTAAGTACTGCACTACATCAATATGCCCACCTTTGACAGCTAAGTGCACCGCTGGCAGTCCTTGGAAATGGTTGATCGTTTTGACATCCATGTAGCACTCCCCGAATTACAGGCTGTCCTCCCGCTCCACCACATACTTCACTACTTCAAGGTGTCCATATTCAGCAGCGGCGTTGAGGGCAATCCGCTAGTCATCTTCGGTGGTAGATCTCTGTAGGAGGAACTAGACTACAGAGAGGTGCCCCTCTTCAGCTGCCCAGAGAAGCACCTGTTCCTCCTGAAGCACGTCCTGCCATCGCGGGCCTTCACCCCTATTGTTCCACTCCTGATCGCGCAATGAGGACAGGTCCTCTCTCTTCTGTACTAGACGTTCCCTTTCTTGAACCACCCTCTCTCGCTCGAAAAGAATTTTATTTACTTGATTTTCTCTCTCAGCAAGAGCTCTCTCTATCTTCTCTTCTCTCTCGGCAAGAGTGCTTCCTACTTGCTCCTCTCTCTCAGAAAGAGCTCTCTCCACTTGCTTCTCTCTCTCGTCAAGAATTCTCTCCACTTGCTCTTTTCTCGCGGCAAGAGCTCTTTCCAATTGCTCCTTTTGCTCGGCAAGAGCTCTCTCCACTTGCTCCTTTCGCTCGGCAAGAGTTCTCTTTACTTGCTCTTCTCTCTCAGCAAGAGCTCTCTCAAACTCTACACAGGAAGACTCACGCTGAGACACTACCTCTTCTCTTGCTTCAAAAACTGACTCCCATGAGTTAAGATTCTTCTCCCTCACGTTAAGTTGATCTTGCTGTTGGTCCAGAGCGCTTCTCTGATCACACAGATCCTGCCCTCTATCTTCTACATCTCGTACTAGTACGTTGTACACTGCACCACACAGCTCACACTGACTCTGCAACAAACCAAAAGAGGCAGTTTTAATACAAACCACAGGGTACGAAATGCAGTGTTATTAAGACAAAGATAACAAATAAGTGCTCTGGAACATGACAGTTTGTAACTAATAATGCCCTGAGCAGCTCACAGGTGACCTCATGTATGCACGTCAGACGATAACACTTGGTGATAATTGGGAAACTCTTTCGAGCGATGGCAGAATAGACTCTATTAGTAGGGGTGATGTAGCAGTTTTTGTTCCAGCACATCTTGGAACAAACAACATTCACCTCATGTTTTAAAATAAAAATGTCTGGTCTGGGTGGGGTTGATATTGCAACTGTCAGTCGGTCTACACAATATAAACTGGTATATGTTCCCATTATTACCCCCAGCAGGTAGTCCACCCTCTATACACCACAATGCGAGGATAACCTTAACACTAGGCCGACAGGGACGAGACATGTGCCCATTATTGCCCCAGGAGTCAGTCTATTCCCTATGCACGAGAACGCGAGGATAACCTTACCACTAGGGCTACAGGGACGAGACATGCACCTCCAACATTAATGTTAAAAGACAAAAATGGCAAGTTATCTCATAGTAATAAAAATACGGAAATGTTAGCAGAAACATTTAACAAGATGCTAATTTGGGAAGATCCACCAGAACTGCTTCAAATAAATACAAACACCACTATTAAACCACCATCAGAAAACATAAATCCATCCACAATCCAAGAAGTCTGAGAGAGCTAAAAAACTACAAAGCGAGTGGAGAAGATCAAACATGTGCAGAATTGTGGAAATATGCAGCAGAACCAGTAAAGATTTTATTTCACCAATGCATAGTGAACATTTGGATCAAAGAAGAACTGCCAGACCATTGGACTACAGCTATAATACATCCATTACACAAGAAAGGAGAAAAATCAAATCCTGACAACTATCGAGGAATTTCCCTTTTGGATATCACATACAAAATCATGTCACGAATTCTATATAATTGTTTTAAAGATCAATTAGAACTGGAAATAGGAGAATACCAAGGTGGATTTCGTCCATGGCAAAGCTGCCCTGAACATATAATCTATCTATCTATCTATCTATATAAAAATCAATGTTACGTGATAGTTTGTCTGTATGTCTGTGGGTATGTCTCCTATGCGTTCATATACCATTCGTCCGATTGCGATGAAACTTGGGTGAGATGTTGAGTACACTCCCAGGAAGGTTTCTGACTTAGTAAATCCATTTTACAATAGGTAGCGTACGCGTAGATTCAACAAATGAGCGACGATGCGCGAAGCATTTCAACAAAGTCCCGTATGTGTTCATATACCATTCGTCCGATAGCGATGAAACTTGGGTGAGATGTTGTGTACACTTACGTGAAGGTTTCAAAATTAGTGAATACATTTCACAGTAGATAGCGCACGAGTAGATTCAACAAATGAGCGACGACACGCAAAGCGTTTCAACAAAGTCCCGTATGCATTCATATACCATTCGTCCGATAGCTATGAAACTCGCGTAAAATGTTGTGTACACTGCAGGGAAATTTTCTGGCTTAGTACATCCACTTTACAATAGGCAGCGCACGAGTAGATTCAACAAATGAGCTATGACGCGCGAAGCATTTCAACAAAGTCACGTTTGCGTTCATGTACCATTCGTCCGATAGCGATGAAACTAAGCTGAGATTTTGTGTGCACTCCAGGGAAGGTTTCTAGCGTAGTAAATCCCTTTAAAAATAGGTAGAGCACGAGTAGAATCAACAATTGAGCTACGACGCGCGAAGCGTTTCAACAAAGTCCCATATAATTTCATATAGCATTCATCCGATAGCGATGAAACTTGGGTGAGATGTTGTGTACACTCCAGGGAAGGTTTCTGGCTTAGTACATACATTTTACAATAGGTAGCGCACCAGTAGATTCAACAAATGAGCGATGACACGCGAAGCGTTTCAACAAAGTCCCGAATAAAGTCATATACCATTCGTCTGATAGTGAAAAATGTTTGGTGAATTGTTGTGAACACTCCAGGAAAGGTTTCTGGCTAAGTGAATCAACTTTACAATACGAAGCGCACGTTTATATTCAACAAATGAGTGACTATGCGCGAAGCGTTTCGACAACGTCCCGTATACGTTCACATACCATTCACCTGATTGCGATGAAACTTGGGTGAGATGTTGTGTACACTCCAGGGAAGGTTTCTGGCTGAGTACATCCATATTACAATATGTAGCGCAAGAGTAGAATCAACAAATGAGCGACGACCCGCGAAGCGTTTCAACCAAGTCCCGTATGCATTCATGTACCATTCGTCCGTAACTATGAAACTTGGGTGAGATGTTGTGTACACGTCATGGAAAATTTCTGGCTTAGTAAATCCACTATACATTATGCAGCGCACAAGTTGATTCAACAAATGAGGGACGACGCGCGAAGCGTTTCAACAAAGTCCCGTATAAGGCCATATACCATTCTGCCGTTAGCGGTGAAACTTGGGTGAAATATGGTGGACACTCCAAGGAAGGTTTCTGGCTTAGTAAATACATTTCACAGTAGGTAGCACACGAGTAGATTCGACAAATGAACGACGACACGCGGAGCGTTTCAATACAGTTCAATTAGTCCGATAGCGATGAAACTTGGGTGAGATGTTGTGGACATTTACGTGACGGTTTCTAATTTAGTAAATACATTTTACAGTAGGTAGCGCACGAGTAGATTCAACAAATGAGTGACGGAGCGCGAATCGTTTAAACAAAATCAGGTATGCGTTCATATACTATTCATCCGATAGCGATGAAACATTGATCAGTTATTGTGTACCCGCCAGGGAAGGGAACTTAGTAAATCCATTTCACAATAAGTAGCGCAAGAGTAGATGCAACAAATGTGTGCCGACGCGCGAAGCGTTTCAACAAAATCCCCTATTGCGTTCATATAACATTCTTCGATTGCGAAGAAACCTTGAAGAGTTATTGTGTACACGCCAGGGAAGGGCTTCTACTTAGTAATACATTTCTCAATAGGTAGCGCACGAGTAGATTCAACAAATGAGTGACAGCGTACGAATCGTTTAAACAAAACCCCGTATACGTGCATATACCATTCATCCGATTGCGATGAATCATTGATGAGTTATTGTGTACACGCCAGGGAAGGGTTTCGACTTCGTAAATCCATTTCACAATAGGTAGCGTACGAGTTGATTCAACAAATGAGTGACAGCGATGAAACTTTTGAAAGTTGTTGTGCACGCTCCCACGAATGGTTCTAAATTAGAAAATCCATTTTACGATGGCTTAGAGGCAGTTAACATGTTGTGTATCCAAAAGCACTTCAAGAAACAGAATTTCAACGCCAACACTTTCTTTGATTGGCATTGCAACGCATGCCGGGTACAGCTTGTTACCTTATAATTAGTAATGGACTACTACAAACGTAGACAAAAACAGCAAGTCATAGCCTTCGTAGACTTCAAAAAAGTTTATGATTATATACATAGATCATTGCTGAAAATACTAAGGAATTTCGGACTTCATCCCAAATTTAAAAACAATTATAAAACTAACTCTAACAAACACGAAATCTAAAGTAAAATTCAGAGGAGAAATATCTGAGCTGTTTACGATTAAAACAGGATTAAGACAAGGAGATGGTTTATCGCCTTTACTTTTCAATTATGCTTTAGAATACGTCATGAGGGAATGGTACAGGGAAAATCCTAGGAGCATAAGAATTGGAACCAAGAAAGATCAAATAGACTTAAATTGCTTGGGTTTCGCAGATGACTTAGCGTTACTGGCTAATAATATTTAAGAAGCCAGAAATCAAATAATAAGCCTACAAAATATAGCACAAAAATTTGGACCAGATATCATTAGAAAAGACAGAGGTAATGGTAGCAAATCCACTTGTTATCAATCACATAACAGTAAATAACAAACAAGTTAAAATAGTGAAGCAATTTAAATACTTAGGAGAAATTATAACTTACAAATTGGATGAGAAACCTGCATGGCTAGAAAGAACTAATAAAATGATAAAAGCCCAAAAATGTACATGGTCTACATATAAAAGAAAATGTCTATCAATCGCAACAAAATTAAAACATTACAAGACGGTGGTTCAACCAGAGGTGACATATGGAAGCGAACTCTTTTTAAAGTTACTCAGAAAAACAGAATTGACAAAATTTTAAAAGTTGAAAGAGGAATAGCTAGAACATGCATAAATAAAAAATATCAGAAAGATGGACGGTGGCGGATAGTACCAAATGAAGTGGTATACAGAGAACTGGAGCCTATCACTGATTCTATTCGGAAGAAACGGATTTCTTTTTTGATCGCATTATGAGGACACCAGAAAACAGGTTAACTAGGAAAATTGTAGTGAAATTTTGGAATATGAAACAACAAGTAGGATGGATTAAAGAAATTAGATAAGATATGAAAGAATTAGAAATAACCTTGGATGACTTGCAAAACAAAACAAAAAATTAAAAAAACTGAATGATATAAAAATATGATTTCAGGCAAAAATAGACCAACGTAATACAGTAAAAAGGGTATTTACGGATGAGGAACGCCTGAGAAGATCAGAGCGAATGAAAAGCTACTGGGCAACTCGGAAAGAAAACTTACTCAAGAAGAGGACCAAGATATGATTAACTGAAGTGGTCCAATAAGGCAGTAAAAGCAGAAGAAGAAGAAGAAGAAGAAGAAGAAGAAGAAGAAGAAGACCCTGTTCCTAATCTCCACCAACATTTACCATTAAATCTAGCTAATCTGTGGCAATCAACATCACAACATATTGTTGACACACAAACACAAAACCTGTACAATCTTTGCTAAGCACTGCTATTTAAAACACTCACTATTCTACAATAATAATAATAATAATAATAATAATAATATAATAATAATAATAATATCGTATGGCCTCGGGTGCCGGGTGCAAGCTTACAATACCCCCTATGCAACAATGTCCTATTTCCCCACCAACAGCTCATCAGTTTCGTGGTATACAAATCATTAATAATTACTTTACAGCCAAATAATTTCCAAAATAATTGGTATCAATACTATTTAATTCATCCATTATTAATTTCCACCGAATCATTAAATTATTCACATTATTATTTAACTCTCTGACAGACAGCCATATACAGGGTGTCCATATCCTATATTGCCAGGGCCTAACCTGCACTTTTTACCTCGCGGTAAATTGTTAGTAATAACTTCTCTACTATTTATGTAAATTGGATAGTATTGTGTTTTAATTTTATTAATGTAACTTAATGTAGTCTTATTTTATAAAGTACTAGCTGAAGTACCCGTGCTTCGCTACGGGTCGTAAAGAAATTAAAATGTGAAGGTGACAGTTAAAACAGGGGATAGGCGAGGTGCTGCGCAGAGGGAGATTAAGGATGGAACATTTTGTCCAACTACACCGCTCTGCCTTGACCGTGTTTTATAGCACACATTTAGGTTTTACTCGCTAACGGTTGGAGATACATTTCGGATAGAAAATGCAATTTTTAACCTCGTACATGCCATCAAAAGTTTGCTATTTCTTAGCGTTCTCTTTTTATTTGAAATGGAAATATGAAAGTTTAAAACCAAAGGGTAGAGTGACGTCACTAAAATGGTCGCCATCTTTAAAAGTGCAAAGTATTGAAATCAAAAGTAACCTGTATGTTAACCAGGTAAATCTGCTACTTCCATGTAAAATTCATGTAAATCGGACCAGTGGTACTTGCGTGATTGAGTAATACACAGACACACACACACCATCTCATTTTTAGTCTCGCTTCGCTCGCGTCATAGTCGTGTCATATTGTTATTCAATGAAATACAGGTTTAACCCCATTAACACCCCTTTAGAACCTGAATATCCAAAAATCCCTCCTTAGTAGATGTTTTCGACACACGACAAACATATCCTCAAAATATCACTCTTCTAACATTAATAATTTTGGTTGGTCGATGAGAGCGAACATCCAAAAATCCTTCCTTAGTGGACGTTTTTCTTCCAGAATTTCACCCCTCCCCATAGGCCCCTTAAATTGGATTTTTGAAAAGACGGTCGAACACCTATTTATTTTATTTATTTATTTATTTATTTATTTATTTATTTATTTATTTATTTATTTATTTATTTATTTATTTATTTATTTATTTATTTATTTATTTATTTATTTATTTATTTTTAAGCTGATTGATTTCCTCCGAGTTTCAAACTCCTCGCCTATGTCGTTTAAGAGATACACGCTCCATTAAGAATCTTTCAACCCCCACTTTTCATCCCTTTCACCTCATAATATACACTATATCGAAAAACCATTAGACATGTGTCAGCTTATTTTTAATGATTAGTATATATGCCAAGTATCAATCCCCAAATGAAACCACTCGTGAGATATTGTTATTCAATGAAATGCACGTTTACCCCCTTAACACCTATTTAGAACCTGAATATTCAAAACTCTTACCTTAGTGGACGTTTTCGACATAAAACGAACATATCCCCAAAATTTCATGTTTCCAACTTCAATAATTTTGGCTGGGCGATGATGAGTGAGTGAGTCAGTCAGGACATTTTCTTTCATTTATATTTGATAATTTCACCCCTCCACATGAACCCCTTAAATTGGATTTATGAAACAAATGGTCGAACACCTATTCACTTATTTAAAGCTGATTTCCCCCTGAGTTTGATGAGTGAGTAAGTGAGTCAATCAGTTAGGACACTTTCTTTCCTGTTTTATCACCCCAGAATTTCACCCCTCTCCAAGGGCCCCTTAAATTGGATTTATGAAAAAACGGTCGAACACATATTTACTTGTATTTTAAGCTGTTTTATCCCGCCGAATTTCAAACTTCTCGCCTATGTCGTTTAAGAGATACACGCTCCGTTAAGAATCCCTCAATCCCCAATTTTCACCCCTTTCACCTCATTATTTACACGACATCGATAAACCTTTAGATATATGTCTGATTATTTTTAATGATTAGTTTATATACCGAATATCACATCCCCAAAGAAACAACTCATGAGATATCCTTATTCAATGAAATGCACGTTTACCCCCTTAACATCTCTTTAAAACCCGAATAAATAAAAATCATTCTTTAGTTGACGTTTTGACATACAGCGAACATATTCCCAAAATTTCATTTTTCCAACATTAATAGTTTTCGCTGGGCGCGATGAGTGAGTGAGTCAGACAGGACATTTTCTTTCAATTATTTTTACCAGAATTACACCCCTCCCCATGGGCCCCTTAAATTGGATTGATGAAAAAACGCTTGAACACCCATTAAGTTATTTTTTTAGCTGTCTGTTTCCCCTGAGTTTGATGAGTGAGTTAGTCAGTCAGTCAGGACACTTTCTCTCCTTCCCCCCCCCCAGAATTTCACCCCACCCCATTGGACCTTTAAATTAATTTATGAAAAAACGGTCGAACACCGATTTACTTAATTTTTTAGCTGATTTTTTTTCGCTGAGTTTCAAATTTCTCGCCTATGTCGTTTAAGAGATAGGCCTACA
The DNA here is from genome assembly GCA_946902985.2 of Meconema thalassinum. Classification (NCBI taxonomy): domain Eukaryota; kingdom Metazoa; phylum Arthropoda; class Insecta; order Orthoptera; family Tettigoniidae; genus Meconema; species Meconema thalassinum. The sequence continues at coordinate 34,337,538 of OX336390.1, forward strand.
CGCTCCGTTAGGAATCCTTCAACCCCCAATTTTCACCCCTTTCACCTCATAATAATACACCACATCGAAAAACCCTTAGACACATGTCTGCTTATTTTTAATGATTAGTTTATATGCCGAGTATCACATCCACAGATGAAACCACTCGTGAGATATTGTTATTCAATGAAATGCAGGTTTAACCCCCTTAAGACCCCTTTAGAGCCTGAATATCCAAAAATCCTCCCTTAGTGTACGGTTTTGAGATACAACGAACATATCCCCAGAATGCCATGGTTCCAACTTCAATATTTTTGACTGGGCGATCATGAGTGAATGAGTCAGGACATTTTCTTTCATTTTTTCCTTCAGAATTTCATCCCTCCCGATGAACCCCTTCAATATGATTGATCAAAAAAACTGTCGAACAGCTATTAAGTTACTTTAAAGCAGTTCCCCCTCCCCTCTGAGTTTGATGAGTGAGTCAGTCAGTCAATCAGTTAGGACACTTTATTTCCTGTTTCCCCCCACCCCCCCCAGAATTTCACTCCTCCCCATGGGCCCCTTAAATTTGATTTATGAAAAAACGGTCAAACACATATTTACTTTTTTTTTTGCTGATTTTTTCCGCTGAGTTTCAAACTCCTCGCCTATGTCGTTTAAGAGATACACGCTCCGTTAGGAATCTTTCAATTCTTACTTTTCACCCCTTTCACCTTATAATATACACCACATCGAAAACCCCTCAGAGACGTGTCTTCTTCCTTTTTAATGATGAGTTTATATGTCGTGTATCATATCCCCCAATGAAACCAATCGGGAGATATTGTTATTCAATGGAATGCAGGTTTAACTCCCTTAAGACCCCTTCAGAACCTGAATATCCGAAAATCCTCCCTTAGTAGACGGTTTGGACATACAATGAACATATCCCCAAACTGTCACGTTTCTAACTTCAATAATTTTGGCTGGGCGATGATGAGTGTGTGAGTGAGTGAGTGAGTGAGTCAGGCAGGACATTATCTTTCAATTTTCTTTTTTCGGAATTTCACCCCTCCCCATGAACCCCTTAAATTTGATTTAATAAAAAAACTGTCGAACAGCTATTTACTTACTTTAAAGCAGTTTTTTCCCCCTGAGTTTGATGAGTGAGTGAGTCAGTCAATCAGTTAGGACACTTTCTTCCTGTCCCCCCCAGAATTTCACCCCTCCCCATGGGCCCCTTAAATTGGATTTATGAATAAACGGTCAAACACATATTTACGTATTTTGTATGCTGATTGTTTTCCGCTGAGTTTCAAACTCCTCACCTATGTCGTTTAAGAGATACACGCTCCGTTAGGAATCTTTCCATCCCCACTATTCACCCCTTTCACCTCATAATATACACCACATCGAAAAACCCTCAGACTCGAGTCTTCTTATTTTTAATGATGAGTTTACGTGCCGAGTATCACATCGCCCAATGAAACCAATCGGGAGATATTGAAATTCAATGAAATGCAGGTCAACCCCCTTAACACCCCTTTAGAACCTGAATATCCAAAAATCCTATCTTAGGGGGCATTTGCGGCCCTTTGGGAAGCTGCATACCAAATTTCATTCCAATCCGTCGGTGGTTTCTGAGATTTCGTGATGAATGAATGAGTGAGTGGTATTTCACAAATATATATAGTAGATGATAGTGTCAAGTCTTTGTTATGCTAAACTCGGTTGACAGTGCTGTGTGAGTAGGTGAGTAACTAACGGGATTTCAAGTAAAGATCCTCTTTTTCTATACCGGTAGTGCAGAGCAGAACTGGCATCCAGTCGGCCGTGTCTCGACTTGAGCTATGTTGCCATGGAAACTATTTGGCTTGCCATTCCTTCATGAGTATATTTTATGATTTGATTAGCCTGTGTTTGAGTGCAAAAGGGCCGAAATCAGAAGAATGAGAAAGACTATCGAAAATTCATGTAGCCAGCGGTTCCTTCTGGATCCTAAACTATATGTATGCAAAATTTGGTTGAGATTGGTGGAACGGTGTAGATTTGTATACGGAACAGACCCACCCACATACATACAGACTTTCACTTTTATATATAATGTAGTGAAGATTCAAATAAATAACAATAAAAAATACTTCATGACCAAATATCGTTAAGAATTAAAAATAATTTTCCTATCAAAAACTGCATTATTTTATAGAGGTGGTGTTTCCAATATCACACATTGACCTATCTATACAGTATTACAGTCACAATAAGTTATTATTTTTATAACAGGAAGGGCATCCGGCCGTAGAAACCATCAGCCACAAGGAATTTCACCGCATCTCATCCCCCGTAGGAAACGGGATTAATAAGGGGTAGACATACAGCAGATAGATGTGCAGAGGATAGAATTGACGAGGGGTAAGGGTTAAGATCTGAACAAACCAGGCCTGGCACAGTCGGGAACAATGTCAGCTGTGTGTCTCAGTTTGCTGTTATAGACCCCACGCGTTCGGATGGTCCGGTTATCAGACAATTTATACACACCCAAGTATTAATGATGTTTTAAGTGTTTCTTAATTTAACTATTTGTGGCTAAAATAAAATATTTGATATGAAATTAGATTAACATCCCTGTATTTGAATAGAGTGACTAGCTAAATCTTGCAAAACACAGATTGTCCTACAATAGAATCAGTAATCTTTGACTTTCTGCGTACCACACGACTATGGTGGCAAGCAAGATATTCAATCTTAATTCCGAATACACAATATCACAATAGGCTATCAATCCAACAAAAGTAAAGGAAATTTAGAAATGCCGAAGAAATAAACAAAGAATGGGACACCTTCATTAATTACAGATTACCTCGTGGTGCAATGGCTGTCACCTCCGAGGACCGAGTTCGATTCCCGGCTCTGCCAAGAAATTTAATTCATGTCTGAGGGCTGGAACGGGTTTCACTCAGTTGAGAGAAGATAAGTTTGATTCCCACCTCAGCCATTCTAGAAATGGTTCTACGTGGTTTCCCACTTCTATTCCAGGCAAATGCCAGGATAGTTATCAGATAAGATCCTACACACAAGTACACGGGGCTAAATGTTGCATGCTCCTAAATGTTTGTTCCCCCCCTTACGTCACGATCAAAGGTACCACACATATTTCTTAAAGTTATAACAAGAAAAAATAATTGAATCTATGGTAAAAACAATATATATAGTAACTAGCAACCACCCCGGGTTCGCCCGGTAACAGTTATGAATGCAATACGTGACAAGCGCTCTTTTTTTTTTTTTTTTTTTTCGATTTCAATGAACTACGACCTATATCCATTTTACGTCTCGCCATGATGGGTTAAAATCACTGACTGGACTATTAATTATATTATCATGGAGATGCATGTGCAACGAATTCTTGCCGGACGTAATTTAAGAATGACGAGGTGCATGAAACACAAATCCTCCTTCCTTCCAATCTAAAAACACGTATAGTGGGCGATGTATTGAAGATAGAGATATGCTCTTGCAGACTTTTTTGTAGAACTATTCATGCTGAACAATTCATACACTCATAGTATATTGATATTTTTAACGGTTTGCCCAACGTTCGCTTAAAAATCGCACGGTTACCAGGTTTTATTTTTCGACTTTTTCACTGAAATCGTTACTGCTTGGCTTCCTTTCAACATAAATAAATTATTTTTAAACAGAAACCTTCCTCGAGATATCCTTTACAGAAAGGTGGAACCCGCGTCAAAATTCATCCAGTGGTTCTCGAGATTACCCGTGACATCCAAGAATCATGGACTTTGTTTTATACTAAGTAGAGACATCGAGGATATTGTTGTTACCAAAGCATCGGTCAAAAATATAAATGACTGTGACGCAAGATAAGAGGCATGTAGAACGTCACACCATGCAAATGCAAACTAATGAGTTATAAGGAAGAAATGGCTGGCTGTGTGGCTAAGATAGGCACTCTCCAAATATGCAGGTTCAAATCCCACCACAGTGAATAAATGTAAGGGACCATTTCTCAGTTCAATATTCTAGTACATCTAACTGTAAACAATTTAAAGAGATGATGATGTTCATTTTAGGGGCTGTGACATTGCGGTCATATAACACCGTGCATTTTTGGGTAAGAGTGTAATTTGTGTGATAACCTGTGTTATTGTGATGGCTGTACTAGTGTGTATTCGTAAATTGGGGCTAGGATTGGTAAGGAGGCGGCCGTGGCCTTAAGTTAGGAACTGTCCCAGCATTTGCCTGGAGTAGAAGTTGGGGGAAACCAGGATGGCTGAGGTGGGAATCGAACCCTCCTCTACTCAGTTTTACCTCACGTACCCCGTTCCAGCCCTAACAGCAGAATTAAGTAAACATTATTATTGTGATTATTTAGTACCATAGCTGCACGATTTTCAGACAGAAATATGGTTGAATTCAACGAAGTTAAACAACGAGTCCTTTTAAATGTATTTCAAAGCATTTCATCCAGGCATCCACAGACAAAAGGTGAACATTTTAAGGGATTCTTGTGTCACCAATCTCCACCTGCTACTCTCAACAGCCCGCCTCATAATGTCACGAAAGGAATATAAGTTGTATCCTTGAACCGGTATTGAGACTTCCTTCTTGGCGGCTATGGTGGTGTAGTTGGTAGCTTGCCGAGCCTCTATGCCCAAAATCGTGGGTTCACACCCGGCCGAAGTCGTCTGATGTTTTAAGAGCATTAGGCCTGTGCCTTTCTTAGGATGGGAAGTAAAGCCGGTGGGCCCAAGCCATAGATTTATGGCATGTAAAAGAACCTTCCGCTAAGTACAATTGTGTGAAGCTAAATTTGTAGGTTAGATACGTTGGACCAAGTACTAGAATCCTACAGATTAATATAGAGAGTATTAGCAGATCTAAAAGTCAATATTTATCTAAGCTCTGTTTGGAGAATAATATTGATGTAATTGCCATCCAAGAAACACATGCAAATGATGAATACCAACTCAAATCAAGAGGCAAAATACCAGGATATGGCCTCCTTGGTGCAACTTACCATCTAGCTTATGGGATTGCCACGTATGTGCGAAACACTATTGAGAATGCCTACTTAATCTCATCTAATGCCATTAATGACATCCATGAAGTTGTAATAAAAATTGGAGACTTGCACGTTGTAAACATCTACAAACCTCCCGCAGTTCAGTGGCCATCTGAAGTCCTCCACCTACATCCTCATCCAGTTATTTACACAGGTGACTTCAACAGTCACCGTGAGCAATGGAAATATAACTCCAATGATTCTAATGGAGAAGCTTTAGTTTCATGGGCAGAAGTACACAATTTTCATCTAATATTTGATGCCAAAGACAGATGCACATTTAGATCAGCTGCCTGGAGGCGGGAGTCCAATCCGGACCTGTGTTTTGTGTCTTCAAACGAGAACCTCAAACCACTAGCAACCACACGCAGAATTCTACCTGATTTCCCACATAGTCAGCACCGCCCAGTTATTCAAGAAGTAGGCATACAAATCCCCCTGGTGAATTCCATTCCCCGTCCACGCTGGAACTTTCAGAAAGCTAACTGGTCTGAGTTCTCTATAAATCTTGATAAAGTCTTAGGGTGGATTCCTCCTTTAAGTAACAACTATGGAAGATTTGTCGGAGCAGTATTAAGCATAGCAAAAAAGTTTATTCCCAGAGGATACCGGAAGGAATATATTCCTGGCTGGTCTGAAGTCAGTGAGAAACTGTACGAGGACTTCCTTTCTACTGGAGAACAAGAAATAGCAGATGACCTGCTGCATAGCCTTGATGCCACGCGTCGACAGAAATGGCTGGACACAGTCGAAAATCTAGACTTCAAACACTCAAGCAGGAAAGCCTGGTCCCTCTTACGTAATTTGGGAGGTGGAAATCTAACAACACGAAATAACATCTTAATAAAACCAAACAAAGTTGCTGCTCACATTGTCTCAATATCTAAGCCATCTATCTCCCGGCCTCATGCCATTCAAGTAAAACGAGAACTGCGAACCATGTTATCAGAATGCCCAGATAATAGCTCTTATTCTATACCTTTCAGCCCTGAAGAGATATCGTCAGCTCTAAAAGACATTAAATCAGGTAAAGCCCCTGGTCTTGATGGCATACACCCAGAATTCCTTCTGCACTGTGGTGAGTATGCTAAAAGATGGCTAGCCCAGTTTTTCACCAATATTTTACAAACCGGGTCCATTCCTCGACTAATGAAACAGACGAAGATCATTGGTATCTTGAAACCAGGTAAACCCAATAACGAAGCCCAAAGTTATCGTCCTATTTCTCTTCTGAGCATGATGTACAAACTACTTGAGAGGCTGCTGTATAACAGAATACATAATGAATTGCATGAAAAGATTCCTGTTGAACAGGCTGGATTTCGTCCAAACCGAAGCTGTGTGGATCAAGTTCTTTCACTTACATCTTATATAGAGGCAGGATTCCAGAAACAGCAAAAGACCTCTGCTGTATTTATTGATTTATCCTCCGCCTATGATACTGTGTGGAGACAGGGCATTGTTAATAAGTTTCTCCGTGTCATACCCTGCAGAAGAACAGCAAGACTCCTGAACAACATGCTGACTGATAGACCTTTCCAGGTAACCATAGGGAATGCCGTTAGTGACCAGAAGACTCTTAACAACGGACTACCCCAAGGCTCAGTCCTAGCTCCGTTATTATTCAGTCTCTATATAGCAGATATGCCAGACACCCAGTCCAGGAAGTACGGCTATGCTGATGATTGGGTGTTAGCAACTCAACACAAACAAATCGAGGCCACTGAAGAAATATTAACGAAGGACTTATGTGCAATGTTTCAATACTTCCGTAAATGGGGACTTCAACCGAACCCTAATAAAACTGAATCCACGTGCTTTCATCTGAGCAACATCCTAGCCAACCATGAACTAAACATATATTTTGATGGAAAACGTGTGATTCATAACAAATACCCAAAGTACCTTGGAGTGACACTTGACAGAACACTGTCATTTAAACAACATCTAACAAACACTGCAGCCAAATTGAGGTCAAGAAATAACATCCTACAAAAACTGTGTGGTACAACATGGGGTTCCACTGAGTCTACCCTCCGATCAACTGCCCTAGGTCTTGTATACTCAGCAGCAGAATATTGCAGCCCTGTTTGGCTAAACAGTAGTCACACGAAGCTAGTAGATGTTCAACTAAACCAAACTATGCGGATTATTACTGGTACAATCAAGTCCACACCAGTTTTCTGGCTACCTGTCCTGAGCCGTATTCCACCTCCTACGCTGAGAAGAAAGAATATCCTCCTGAGAGAATTTAACAAAATCTGCAACAACCAACAGCTGCCAATCCATGAGGACATACCTGCAATCCAAATCAATAGACTCCGCTCCAGACACCCTGCAATCAGAACAGCCAACAACCTGGCAGACCATAACTTCAATCTTCATGAAGCCTGGGCAGAAAATTGGTACACAAACACTCCACCAGAGCTACATAGTTTTCTCCATAGTAACAACAATCCATGGGAACTTGATCTGCCCCGTAGGACATGGTGTACACTGAACAGGATACGCACCAACCATGGGAGATGTGGTGATCTACTATACAAATGGGGAAAGATCACCTCTCCAGAGTGCACGTGTGGCTTCCAGTGTCAGACCGTCAAGCATATAGTTGAAGAGTGCCCTCAGAACTTATATCCTGGAAACCACTTTGACTTTTTGTTTTCTACAGCAAATGTGTTAAACTATGTAAATAATATGTCTGTAAATTTGTAAATTATGGTTATATTTTCTTTGTGTTCCAAAAAGTGATGTGTAATTGCCATACGATTAATAATAATAATAATAATGTAGGTTAGATTAAAGCTGTATTAATTTCCAAAGTTCATCGCCAGGTGCCAGTTGCGGTGGCATCTAGTAGCCAAGTTTGCAGCTAGGTGTTATTGATGGTAGCATTTGGTAGAAAAAGTATGAACTGCTTGAAATTGATCGTCTGCAGTCCTTAACTGAATAACAGATAACACACACTAATACAGCCATCACAATTAACACCGGTTATCAGATAGATTCTACCCACACCCAAAGTACATGGGGCTACATGACCGCGTTGTCACAGCCCCTAAACTGAGGAACCAACAACCAGACTTATTTTTCTCCCTCTCCCTGAGATTAAAGACAATACCCATTTAAACAATACACACCAAGATCGGTTGGTTGGTTCCTTAGTAGGAGCTGCGACAACACGGTCATGTAGCCCCGTGTACTTTGGGTGTGTGTAGAATTTGTCTGATAACCGGTGTTAATTGTGATGGCTGTATTAGTGTGTGTTATGTGAGATTCAGGTAAGGAAGTTCCTACGTTTGCTACCAAATGCTACTGTCCACGACACCTAGCAGCAGACGTGGCTTCTAAATGCCATCGCAGTCAGCAGCTGGCGGCGAACATTGGAACTAATAGAGCATTATCAAACTAACCTAAAAATTTAGCTTCCACAAGTGTAGTTAGTGGAAGGTTCTTTTTCACACCATAAATCTATGACATGGGACCGCCGGCTTTACTTCCCCTCCGAAGGAAGGCATACTGAGGGAGTTTTAACGCTGTAAAAAATCCGACGCCTTCGGCCGGGTTTGAACCCGCAATCTTGGGCATAGAATCTCAGCATGCTACCAACTACGCCACCGAAGCCCGTACACTACGATTATGGAGTTGATCAAGTTGTCTCTAGTTGTGAAGTGTTCAACAATAATACACTCAACCTTCTTTGTAAGGAACTGATATGTGAAGTGAGAGCGTATTATAACATTACTAGAGGACCTGTCCGAGAAATCTCGCATGTTCATAAACCACGCTTTCCCCAATAGGTTTATAATGAGAGATTAAGGAGAACGGGATGTTGTATGTATTTCAACCAAATGATTATAGAACACTATTTACATTTCAGTTAGAATTCCAAGTTCTACCATCCCTAACTTAAGAAGGCAATCACAGAGAATTAGATCATCATAAAAACACTCACCGGTTATTCGATATTTATGAAATTATACGATTTGAGTACTCATTCCTTTGATTTACTGTTTCTGAAATCCATGCAAAATAATAAAGGAAAGACCTCAGAATGTTAAAACGACATGAAACATTGACCAAAATGAGAAGTGAACAGCAATTTTTGAGCGTATTTTCCTACATCTACAGTATCTGCAAATCTCACACTTTATACATTTTTAAAGTAATTTTTTGAAGAAATTATAGATATTTATGAAATTAGAGTGCAATTCGTCACTGTTAATGCCTATTCTCTTTCATTGAATGCTCATTTTACACGATCGGTCGCTTATGAGTGCCGCAGGATGGATCCATACTACTGAAATAATACATATGATTTATTTCAAAAGGTTATTTATAAATAACTCATTTTAATCCGAACTAGGAAAGGAATATTTTGTACATGTTTTATGTGATTCAGTTTGTAAAATAAATACTGAAGTTCATTCAAATAATATGTACTCCATCAATTTTCCGATTTCTTTCCAGATTTCATCCTTAAATCGTATAACAATCCATACACCTTCACAGTTTCAATTATTTTTACTGTAATGTTTTCCATTTCTGAATGAAACACTCGCAACTAAAAACCTGTGGACTGTGGGCGAACTTGACAAACCATATCTGACCGCGAGGGAGGCGGACAATTGTTGCAGAAGGTCGAAGGGCCTGCGTTCTGACCGGTATGGTACGTTCATCCCCATTGAAAAGCGCGTGCTACATCTGGTCGCCAGATGCCAGCGACTCTGACCGTGACCGTGCCCGGCCTGGATTGTTCGGACCTTTAACAGGTAGGCTATCAAAATTGAATTGAATTTAATATTACAAATGTGCCTAATTATTATCGTATCAGTGAATGATCGTCATCTAAATCTATGCTGTAGATTGCAAATGGCGTGTTGGCAATCTTGACCTAAGAGATTAATGTGCTCGGCTATAGTGGGTATGAGAAGAAGCGGTGATAGATTCAGTGTTCAACGATTTCGAAGTGAGAAGTACAGGGAGGGAAGTGAGGCGATATGCGCCGGTATGGAATACCGGCACTGCTTTCAAAGGCCCAATGGCATACCGTCACTGCTTTCAATGTCAAATAGCATACCGCCACTGAAAACCAGTGGATCTTAAATTTGTTTGCGCCGTAGGAATTAATATAATTAATTTTCATTATCATCGTCCACTGGTACCAAGCTACCTTCGCCGATAAACATTCGCCTGTAGATATCGCCAATATAGAACCGTGCGTTCCTTTTTAAAGCGGATCCGTAAAGCGCTTCAGCATCGCTGCAGGAAACTAGAGTGGGAATAAGAACGGGCATGGCCGTCCATGCAGAAAAACTCATCAAGCGAGATCTCTTCGCCACCGCTGTAGCAGAGTGCTTAAAAAACATGGCTGTGACCAGTAACTTGTGATGACCATAATCGCCACCTTAAGAATATACCGCTACATCTGATGTTTTTATACATATTTCTCAGTAAGAAAATATAACTTTTACATTGCTTAAATAGATCTTAACTTTTAAAATATCTTTAAAATATCTACGCTCAATCGACATGACATAGTATTCTTGAATTTTGGGCTCCTGCTTGGCGAAAATCTATGAAGCAAGGTTGCTTACTCGTGGAGGAACTTAATTAAAAAGACCACAGTCTCCCTTCTCGTCGTCGGCTTAAAAACGGGTTATGGTGTATTGTTAGTACGATTGTGTATTAAGCAGCATCATTGCAACTAAAGTATTCTTATCAGCATCGGCTGCAGAGCTGATATCATGGACGAATTTGTCGTAAGAGGACAAAAGAGAAATTTCAGCGAAACTGGTGATTGTGTTGAAGATAATCGGTCTGGGAAAAATTGACGAATTCGGCTTTGTCTCTCACCTCTCACAAACAACAAAGCACGAGTGAAATAGAAACCAACAATGTAGGCCTAGATAATGCCGATTTGGAATGTTTGCCAACATTTCTGAGTCCTGCTCAGTGGAAAACTAAATTCAAAGAACAAAACCGAAACAAAAGGATTCGTTTGCAAAGTATGTATCAGAGCACGTGGAACTTTGGGTGCTTTCAAATCAGAACGAACTCGCTTATAAAATGAGTGGTGTTCTTATTCTGGCAAGGCTTTAGTGATAGTGATGTGAAAATGCGTCAGGCAATAAGAAAAAATCTTTGATCACAAGGATTCCCATGCCCATGGTCAGTGTGTTAAATTTCTTGGGAGACCGAGAAACAAGTTCTTCAAAACACAACTGCAAAACAAGAAGGGGTTTACCACGAGAATACATGCAGAGTTTATCGCACAGTGTACAATCTTGCAAAGCTAGGAAGGCCATTTTCTGATCTACCATCCTGGATTGATGCACAAAGAGCAAATGGTTTAGATATGGGACAGATTTTGCATTCCAAACATTCCTGTGCTGACATTACCAATCTGATTGATGAAGAAATGAGGAAAACTGTTGTTAAACAAATTGTTGAAAACGACCTCAAGATTGGTGTGATAGTGGACGAGTCAATTTCAGTGGGTCAAAAATCTGTTCTTTGTATTTGTCTTCGGGTGACTTTTAATAATTCTGAAGAAACCAGCAGCATATTTTTCGATCTATTTGAACTTCCAAACACCTCAGCTCAATGTATATATGATTCCTTAAAGTCTAATCTTCTTCAGCATTTTTCACAAGAGTTTCTAGCCAGTAATTTTATATCATTTGCTTGTGATGGTGCATCTAATATGCTAGGGAGTGTATCAGGATTGGCAGTAAGACTCCTTCAGGAATTCCCTCAGCTTTTTATATGGCACTGTGCTAACCACCGTCTCGAATTAACAGTTGGTGATGTTGTTTCCAAGCTGACAGCTATCAACCAAACGAGGAACTATTTTGTTAAATTGTATTCCCTATACCATGCATCACCAAAGAACAAAAACCAATTGCAGCATTGTGCATCAAATCTGAGTACTAAAATCCAGGTTATAGGAAGAATTTTATGAGTTAGATGGGTTTCGTCAAGTGCTAGATCAGTTAGGGCCATTTGGTAAGATTTTACAGCACTTTCTCTCCATTTAAAAAGTGCCATGGAGGATCAAACAAGAGACTCTAAAGAAAGGGCCCAGTACAAATGACTGCTGGATCGTCGAACCGATATAAACTTTATCGTGAATATGGGTTTGATGATAGATGCTCTGAATGAATTAGAGGATCTTTCGCTTCAATTGCAGATGACTGTTATTCAGGCTCATAAGCTAGTACTCCAAAAACTTCAAGTTTTCGACTCTTTACAAACCCGACCTGGAGAGTATACAGAATTAGCTAGAAGTGCAGCCGAGTGTAAGGAACTAAATGGCGTGAACTTGCATGGCCCTGGAAGAGTGCACAGAACTGAAGAACAAGCCTTCTACAGTCCACTTGTGGAAGAAATGGAAAAACTAATGCTAAACAGCCAGTCTTCGAGATCTTCTGCTTCTACTGCACAATCTCTTGCAGCAAAGTATTAAGAACTTTCAAGTAATTCAGAAGTTTTTGATTAAACAAAGTGGCCAGAAGATGAGGGCAGGGATATTTGTTTTGTAGACAGTAAAATAAAATATCTGTGTGAGAAATTTTGTATAGGTTCCATGAGGGAAAGTGTAACTGGTTTCAGGCTGTATGCATCAGACAAAACAGTACGGTATCTGATGATCTGAAACCACTTCTTAGGGCTGTGAAAACCATAATCATATCCACAGCTGAATGTGAACGATCTTTTAGTGCCATGAACGTAATATATTCACCTGAAAGGAATCAGCTTCAAGTGAATACTGCTGGAAACTTAGTCTTTTTGAAGTTGGTTGGGACCCCAATTCTCAAGTTCAAGCCTGAGAAATATGTTAAGGCATGGCTAGGTAAGGGACGTCGCCGTGCTGATGACAACTCCATGAAGCGAAACATGTCAGATGTCTCTCCTCCAGGGTTAAAAGTATTCTGGGAGTATCTACACGAATTAAAATGAACCTTTCTGCAAAAGCACACATTTTGAAACACCATTTTTCGTTATGTTAATGATAAGTGCATTTAATATTTTTTTCCTATTTAAGTTAGGCCTATCAGTCTTAATTTTATATATATATTTTTTTTAAAATCTTTACTGTTTATATTGCTGTACTGTATTTTCAGATGCTATCTTTGTGTGATTTTCAGACCAATCTATTTTGACTTATGACACATTTACTGTTAATGTTTCATCTTATACGGATGCTAATTATATATCAGTAACAAACAAACAAAAATTAATTCATTTAGTTCCCCACTTCACTCATTTAAATTTAATTTATCTATATAGCCTAAATAATAATTCACACATATATTCTTTAAGTGAAAAATAAAATTTGTTACTTAAGCATGATGCAATTCTGAGTGAATAGAACAATTTCCTGCATATCACGTTACGTTGTAAGGGAGGGGTATGCTTTTTGAAGTTGAGGTATGACAGGGAAATATCTTCGGATAGCATACCGCCTCTGGTTTTCCCCACTTCCTTCACTGGAGAAGTATACAAGCAAAAGAGACTACCGTGCCAACTGCCAATAGCGAACAATGGAGATGACTTGTTTGCAAATGAAGCACTAGACTGGACACTGGAAAGCAAAACAGACTCTAATGAAATTTAATGAATGGACATGATTAATAAAAAGATGTGCTATTGTCTATGCCATGTACTTCCTAGGAGTGGCCATTTATAGCAACCGCAGCGCAGTGAGTTGTCAACAGCACAAACATGGTACAAGGGAAATGTGGAGTTGCTATTCAATTGTAATGCTGAACATTGCACTTCACCTAGTAACAGTCAAAACATTCAAATAGTCGTCAGCGTATCGAAATGTAATGAAAAACATTCTCAGATTAAATCCAGCAGGAAGTAGGAAAAACTGTATGAGCTGTTATATGTGGTGGAGAATGCTCATTATTAAGTTTAGTGGGTTGTTTTAATCTACATCCATAAGATGTATCCATTCTACCCACTTCCTGGTGAATTAAATTCATCGATTACCGTTGGTGTCCTGATGCATTCTAATTTCAATCTTAACTAAACCTCAACTATCAGAATAGCAAGAGTTCACCGCTACTCCGCTAAAAAATTGTTATCCGTATTGACGTAACGTCAGCTGACATGTCAAAGCTATCAAGTTCTTTACTAAAATGACGACTTCACTTTTAAAGATTTTGTTATGGTTTAGAAATTTATTTTATTGAAAGATACATCATTCTAGGTAATTTTGAAATCTTTATTTCGTAAGGATATCCACATACATATTTATATAGATTAGTAATTTAAGAAACTAGATTTCATATTTGAATTGCAGCCAATGGCCACAGCAGGGTGTTTTTAATTGAACACCCGTAGGCTACCAGATGCCACTATCACTGACCCTAGCGGCGAACGTTGGCATTTGATAGAGCGTTCATAACCAAATAACTTACAAATTCAGCTACACTACCAATTGTAGTGGTAGGTTCTTGTACATGCCATAAATCTATAACATGGGCCCGCCAGCTTTACTTCCCCTCCGAAGGCATACTGAAGGATTTTACTGCTCTTAAAAATCCGACGAGTTCAGCCAGGTTTAAACCCACGATCTTAGGCATAGCAGTTCAGCATGCTACCGACTACGCCACAGGAGACTACGCGAAACCCCACACAAGACATGGCATAAACCTAGAAAAATTGCTGAGTTTTATGATTTAATCTTATGATGATGATGCCTCCAATGAGTGCCGAAACTTACACTTTCTGAATAGACGTCTTAATAAGCCTATTACGTATGTCTCATTTACAATAATTCATATTATTCCCTCTTGCCAGAAGCTGCTTCCAACTTATATACACAATACTTGTGGCTTGATTCTGGAAGCCTTATTTTGCATCAATAAGCTCAGGTTAGACACAGGTCAGGATAGATTTGCTATAGATGAAAGGCACATGAATGTTTGGAAAGTCTGAAAGGAACTACTCTTGGTGTTCCCTCCTGCACAAGGGTAAAGGTGTCATCCTCTACAAGGAATGCACCCCCAACCAAGCCAGAAGGTCTGAGCAGCTTAAGGCGGAAGGAGGCCATGAAGACATCATCAAACGTTGAGTGCTTTGAAAACCATACCAGGTAGGTCGCAAACAACAGCCTCATGTTTGGGCCTGTCCGTACAGAAATACTCTCATAAACTATAGTCACTAGAAGATCAACCATCGCCGACGCTCTGAGAAACAAAGGGTATATGGTTCACGAAGAGTTACATCGAGTCTTAGATACCGGAACTACTAAGCGTATAGACTGATATGATAGCAATCCAGATGGCCTCGCTCTTCCGCCCCTACAGAGACAATAAATAACTTATAAAATCCCGAGTCATCAACAGAAACCATCGTTGATTCTGTTACAGCATTATTATTATTCTTCTTGTGCCATATCCTGGATGGATATCGGCTGTCAGGGCAATTTCTTGCTTACAAGCTGAGGTCGTCATGTGGTTTACAAGAAAAGTGTTCAAATTTGGAGGGTTTGCTCTTCATAAAAAAATATTTTACCCCTGTTGGAGGATTTTTGCCAATGGGCCTTAGTGTGCTCAAAATTGAACGTTTAAAATCAATCCTCAAACATTTGTAGTCTCATTCCCACACACGTCACACGCTGTCTCCGTGGCGTAGTGGCTACCGCGTTGGCGTTGGAAATGGAAGTTACCGTGATCGGAACCTACCTTCATCTTTTTAAATTATTTACTTTTCCTTTCTTCGACATTTTTTCTTTTATTTTATGTTTGTGGTACAATATTTTAAGTTGGCAGATTACATCAAGTACTTTATTATTTGTTTTTGCTTTTTCTATTAATATTTATAAATTAATATTTACGTAATTGTTTAGATACAGAAAGTTTAGCTTGATGGTGGAGCAGAGTGGAACAGGGGGAAGACCTCTTGCGTTTCTTCATTAGACTCGGCGCAATGCGAATGAACGTAGCGTCGCAGGCCACGCTGCATTTAAATTCTAACTAATAAAACTTACAACATGTTCATGCGTCACGGAAGAATAAGGATGTTAAAATATTGTACATAGCTCCAAAACCGAAGAGAACACAGCAAAGAAAACACAAAAGACAATACCTACGAGGTGTATCAGTAAAAGAAAAAAAAATGCTGACCAAGGTCCGACTCGAACTCGAAATCTTCAATTCCCCACGCAAACGCTCTAGCGCCTACGCCACGGAGACAATCCGGGAACGTGTGCGGGAATAGGACTACACAAGTTTGTGCATTGATTTTAAAACGTTCAATTTTGAACACACTAAGGCCCATTGGCAAAAACGCTCCAGCAAAAACAAACTATTTTTTTATGAAGGGCAAACCCTCCAAATTTGAACGCTTTTCTAGTAAACCACATGGCGACCTCTCCTACCTTCAATGATGATCTGAAAAAGCTTATATTTATCATTACGAATGATATGGCCAATGTAATGCAAGTGTTCGAGCACTTCAGTGTTACGTACTCTATCGATCCATGATATTCTGAGTAGGTGCCTCGACGACTTGAAGCTTTCAGCTGGATTTTTCTGTTAGGATCCAGGCTTCAGCAATATACAGCCGGACAGAGACAATGCAACACCACAATAAACGGAGATGAAGAGCAATATTAAAGTGTCTGTTGCACTGTAGTTTGTTCACTTTCATGCCTGTTCAATGTGGCATCTAATTTCGATAGTACATGGTCATTAAGCCGGCTGTGACTAGCGCAGATTGCGGCCGGTTCAGCCAGCTGTTGCGCGCACTTTCACACTTTTACCAAACATGTTCAATAATGTGTACTTACAGTGCTCATAGGCGATGCTGAAAATGCCCTCTCTCTCTTGAAACACACACCTGACATCATCTGATAGAATGTCTGTCAACTCTTTTATTATTTACGGAGCCAGTTTCCTTAAATCGTTTAGCGAGCTCCTAATTTTACTGGCATTAGGCACAGGTCTTCCTGGAAACTTGATTTGAAATATTTGTCTCGTTTCAGAACGAGATTTTCTGCTTTTCAAATATGAATTATGGATATACACACATTCGCAATCACAGTAATCACAATACTCACTAAACGTGCAACACTAACGTCTAAGCTTTGCAAATACACGCCCATATGAATGACAAAACACATGTGAACTAAAGATATGAGTCAGCGCGGCCGCAATCTGTGCTACTCACAACCAGCATAACTTGCTGTGTTTACTGGCGTGCACATGTTTAAGGACACTGTATTATTCCAATTACAATCAAGTTTTCATCCAAGGTATTTCACGTGTTGAGCTTGTTCCACTGTTGTCAGGTTAACACGTGAATTACACGTTTGCTCACAACCATTACTTCTGTCTTTTTTGTATTCAAATACAGACCTGCTCCTGCACTGTGTAATATTTGTAGATCTTCAGCACTGTTGCAAGCGAAACTAATCGTCTGCACATTGAAATAGAATTAATTTATGGTGTTTCTATTAACATTATACTTTCCTGTTTTCCTTCCAGTGCTTCATAAAGTATTTCCTCCGAGTAGATATTGGAATGAAGTAAAGATAGGCACAGCCTTGTCACACTCCAAGTTTTATTTGTACACTACCGGTGTTGGTGCAATCTCCTTTTACTGAAGCCGTCTGGTTCCTGTACGAGATGGCACCAATTCGAACGTCTCGCTCATCTAGACTAATATCATGTAGGATATGCAGTAATGCTCCATGTTTCATACTCGATAAAACAAGCATAAACAACCTCAGACATATCTATGCTTCTTTGTGCCAGTACCTGCATCCCCAGTAACGATTCTTGGGTGCCAAATCCACTACGGAATCCAAACTATGTATGCTTCACATTTGCTGTATAACCGGGCGTGTATTACTTTGATAAAATGACTCATTGAGCCTCTGATTCTATAATCCCTATGAGTTTTTTGCTGCTGCTTTCTTTGGAATGGGAATGAAAGTTGATGTTAACCAGTCAGAAGATATACTTGTATACACTTAGTTAAACAATTTTACTAGGATATCCAGTGATTGGTTTTCATAAGTACTTTTCATATTTCTACAGGTCCTGGTGCTTTACGAATGTGAAATTTATGAGCGCATATCCCACTTCTCGATGGGTTATTAAAGGTCCATAAGCAATATTTCATACATAAGGACAGGGTCCCCTATCATTGTGAAATAGATCTGAAATGATGTTTCTTCCTTGACAACCTGTAAAAACGATCTTTGTCCTTCTAGTATATAATCCTACAGCTTCTATAACATTTCTCTGAATGTTAAAAAGTGTCATGCTCGGCTTCAAGATTTTCTATTACCTTACACCGGTTACCTAGCCATTCAGTATTTTCTCTTCTAACCATTTTACAGATTTCAGTTTGCAGTTATTTGTGTCTTTCCAAATTCCTGATCCTTGCCATCAGAACAAGATTATCTTCAGTCATCCAAGACAGTGTTTCTTCCGACTCGCTTATACTGTTTCACATGACGATTTATTGTACAGTATCTATTACAGTTGTTTAAAATACACTCAATGCGTAGTTTTTCATTCATTTCCTACAGTTTTTTACTCTTGGTGTTTGCATCTAGCATTTTGTAGTATCCAGCGACCAATGAGTTGTGGTCTGAAGAGACATCAGCACCAGGGTAAGTTATCACTGCCATTATGCAGCTCCTATAGGCTATCTCTCTTCAATGAGGATAATAATCGATCTGATTCCTCACAAGCCTCAAATCACTGTCAGCATTTGATTTCAATGTGAATAATCTCTGTGCTGGTAACTTATAGAAGGTCTTTGCTACGAAAAGGCTCTCCTGTTGTCAAAACTCAACCAACCTATCATTTCTTTCAGCCAATCCATCACTGCCAATCAGATCTTCAGTGGCGTAGTTGGTAGCATGCTAAGCTTCTATGCCCAAGATTGCGGGTTCAAACCCAGCCAAAGACGTCGGATTTTTTAAGAGTGTTGAAAATCCCTGAGTATGCCTTCCTTCAGATGGGAACTAAAGCCAGCGGGCCCATGTCATAGATTTATGGCATGTAAAAGAACCTTACACTAGCCACAATTGAGTGAAGGTAAATTTGTAGGTTATATTTAATTAATGCTCTATTAAGTTCCAACGTTCGTCGCCAGGTGCCGGTTGTGGTGCCATCTAGTTGCCAAGTTCGCGGCTAGGTGTCGTTGACCGTAGCATTTGGTAGCAAAAGTAGTAACTACTTGAAATTGATCGTCTGCAGTCCTTACTTGAATTACAGATAACACACACTAATACAGCCATCACAATTAACATTGGTTATCAGACAGATTTGGCCTTGTTTGCCATCTCTTGATGACTGCAGTATTTTTGCATTTGTCTGTTGGCACATGCTAGAGTAAAATGTGGCTTTCCACCGATGTCTCAGTCTCACTCAATGCTGTGATTATATGGAAGCTACTGAGGTATGGGTGGTGCTTAGTAATGACATTCAGGGCACAGTCAGTGCCTGTGGATGCTGTGAAAGGTTCTACTCATAGGGTTAGTACTGCTATACTGACTCAGTGAGGAAAGGAATGGCAAACTACCTCACTCCTCGTCTTGCCTAGTACGCCTCAATAGAGCGCTGCCTTGGGTTTTTGTGGGTATCCACCCACATAACCTAACGGCGGTGCTTTTTGAGGGTCCAACCAGCCTTCGGGCTGACTACCTAACAGACAGACATCAGACAGATTCTACACACACCCAAAGTACACGGGGCTACATGCCCGGTTTGACCGCATTGTCGCAGCCTCAAAACTGAGGAACCAGCTTTGCATTGAAATCTCGCATTATTATTTCCTAGCTTTTTGTGTTAATTTTAGAGCCTTGTCAATCAAAATATTTTGAGTTAGATTGGAATAAAAGTTTCTTGCTAACTCATAATGACAATTCCATTTAGCGGCTTCGGTGGCGTAGTTGGTAGCATGCTGAACTTCTGTGCCCGACCGAAGTCGTCGGATTTTTTAAGAGAGTTAAACATCCCTCAGTATGCCTTCCTTCGGAGGGGAAGTAAAGCCGGCGGTCCCATGTCATAGATTTATGGCATGTTAAAGAACCTTCCACTAATTATACCTGTGTGAAGCTCAATTAACTTATAGGTTATGCAAAGCTCTTAAGGTTCCTACGTTCGTCGCCAGGATGCGACTGCAGTGGCATCTAGTAGCCAAGTTCTGAACTAATAGTTGTTGACCGTGGCGTTTGGCGGCAAAAGTAGGAACTACTTGAAATTCAATGTCTGCAGTCCTTATTGAATTAAAAAAAAGTCCTCTCGGCACGCCGGAAGGCGGAGGTAGATTTCACCGGACAAACTTGGGGATAGGCGAAAATAGGCAGAATATGCAGGTTTTCGTAGAAGGATCAGACCTCATTTATTACGAGAAAGTATTTTATAATTGGAGATTAATTAACTTTGTTTTTCGTCATTTTATGCATATTTTAAACATTTTATTGTCTTATGATGACGGTAACCTTCTTGTCATTTGGAGTCCATTTTTATACTTGTGGTCACACTGCCCTTATGCAAGGTTTCGACACTGATGTGTAACTAAGTAACGGTCTGTTACTTCTTCACGCAAAATTATATCTCCCGCAGAGATTTTGGTTGGTTCCTCAGTTTAGGGGCTGCGACAACGTGGTCATGTAACCCCGTGTACTTTGGGTGAGTGTAGAATCTGTCTGATAAACGGTGTGAATTGTGATGGCTGTATTAGTCTGTAATTCAGGTAAGGACTGCAGACGATCAATTTCAAGCATTAGTTCCTAATGTTGCTACCAGATACTACCGTCAACGACACCTAACTGTGAACTTGGCTACTAGATGCCACCGCAACCAGCAACTCGCAACGAACGTTGGAACTTCCCCTCCAAAAGGAAAGCATACTGAGGGATTTTTAGCGCTCTTAGAAAATCAGACGACTTGGCCGGCTTTGAACCCGCGACCTTGGGCATAGAACTTCAGCATGCTACCAGTTACGTCACCGAAGCCGCTTCACACTTAGTCAGATGGAAATCTGAATCTGATCTCGTGCAAGTGCGTTGTCATGGCAACGTCTGATGGCTCATCCCTTATCAATTTAGTAGTGTTGCCATGGCAACCACTGATAGCTCTTGGCATTTTCTTATAATTCCGAAATCATTTTTCTCATCCCTTGGCGTAATGGCGGGTCATATCAAAAATTCTTTCAGACAAAAGTTTTAGGTAATTATTAGGGGAATATTGTCCATTTTGTACGGTTTTGATATTGTGCCTATTGGGAGATATGATTAATGTTTCCCGAAAAAGCCAATTTTCCCACCCCTTTGGTCAATGGTTGGTGCTATAAAAAAGCTCTTCAAACATAAATGTTTGGGCTTTATCCGACACATAGTATGAACTTTGAACGGATTCGATATTTCACATATTAAGAGAGTTAGAGCAATATTTCACTTTTTCTAAAAAAAAAAGCCCCCCTTCTTCACCTCCTTCGACCGATTTAGCCCAGTAACGAACTCGAACGAGATTTTATAGGTATACATATTCGGTAAAAAATTCAAAGTTATTGGTGCAAAATTACGGCAGTTATCGTGTCCACAAGAAACTGATATACATATATACATATATATATATATATATATATACATAAATTATATATAAACTTTTGAACTGACAGTGGTTTTGGGGTCTGGGGGATGTGAAACGCGAAGATATGTTGAAATTTTCCGGAAGTCGAAACATGGTACCCATTGCAATAGTTAGCTTTCTAATGAAATCTACTTAACTGATAACACACACAAATACAGCCATCTCAATTAACACCGGTTATCAGACAGATTGAAGCCTCCGTGGCTTAGGCGGCAGCACGCCGGCCTCTCACTGCTGGGTCCGTGGTTCAAATCCCGGTCACTCCATGTGAGATCTGTGCTGGACAAAACGGAGGCAGACAGGTTTTTCTCCGGGTACTCCGGTTTTCCCTGTCAACATTTCATTCCAGCAACACTCTCCACTATCATTTCATTTCATCTGTCATTCATTTAATCATTGCCCCAGAGGAGTGCGTCAGGCCTAGGCAGCCGGCACAGTTCATATCCTCGCCGCTAGATGGGGGCTTCATTCATTCCATTCCTGACCCGGTCGGAGACTGGAAGCAGGCTGTGGATTTTCATTTTTTCATCAGACAGATTCTACACACACCCAAAGTACAAGGGGCTAAATGACTGCGTTGTCACAGCCCCTAAACTAAGGAACCAACCAGCCTATTTAGATGATGGTTCATTATTTCCTGAGTAATAAACAAAATGATGACTTTGTAACTTACTGATCCAGGCAATCACATTTCACTTATACCTAAGATGTTTATGTCAAGTCTTTCCATTTCTCTATGGTGTTGTGGCTCTATCATCCTTCATACATAAGTCTCACATTCTCAGCACCCTCTGGTCACTGAAACCTGCCGGGGGGCAGGGGGCCAATACAGTCGATACTGATATCCTGATTGAGGTGGTTTCCCATTACCTTCCTCAATGTCACTTAATGCCATTTATCAGCTGCCCTTAACCGTAGACCCGGCAATGTGAAATTCTGTACCGGAAGCCAATTTGTGTGATATTTTCCTACCAAGTGGATTCTTATTTCCAACCTATTGTAAACAATGTTCCATTGCACTGTTGCATATCGTTGAAAAGCTAATAAACTACGGATTCAGATGGTAATATTAACTATTCTGTGAAGATTGATAAAAAGAAGAAATTGAGAATTGAAAATGGTGGAATTATTATTTCATGACCAATATTAAAATTCTAACCACCTAAAATACAAGATGAAACATGAAACACTAACTCAAAGATATAAAAAATGATGCCCATATATGTACGTAATATGTGTGAAAGATTCAAGTCTATGCTATAATATTTGTTTGATAAAAAAATATCTTCCTTGAGCCATTTTAAGCCTCAAACCCAAGTGCGTCAACGAACTTACGTTATTGTAAATGATATTACAGCTCTTATGCTACACACAAGCCAATAGAAATGAAAATATTGTAGAAGGAAATTATAAAAACAAAGGTGCACTAGGGGCAGATGACCTCGTAGTTCTGCCCCTTAAAACAACAATAACTAACTAACTAACTAACAAAGGTGCACTTTTAGCTCCCTATGACATATAATTTATTACAGCCTCAAATTAAGACAGGTAGCGAGAACATATACAGCGTCAATACATGATATGTTTTGGTTCGCATGGCAGCGAGTCCCTCATTTGTTTCCAAGGAAACGTATACAAGGAGATTGTTTCTATGGATCGAAACGAGTAAGGCGCATCTGTAAACTTCTAGGAACACACGAGAAAGCATGTCACGCCATCTCTCAGCGGAACAGAGCTACTAAATGAAGAAATGAAAAAGCCTCGAAGAATCGACTCTGCCTTTACAGAAACGGGAAAACCGACGATCCATCGACGCTTGCCGGTTCTAGGGTTAACATACGGAACAGACACTGCTTGTAGCCACGGACTCAACAACTGATATCTGCCTCAACTAGGGCACAGATACCTTTTAGTCATGCCAATGGGTTGCCTCCTTCACCAACTACACTGTACTCCTGCAGGTGCCGTTGAGCTGAGTCCTCCATATTTATGACCCCTGGAGAAAGGGTTAAAGCCCCCAGGAATTGGGCTACCTGTTGGTCAGCAGGCTCTATTGGAGGGTATTACAACCAATCCTACTGATACTATCCACCAGCTGGAGATGCGCCCTCTAGAGGTTACAACATCTTCATTTGCATTGTAATTGATTTGAAATATGTTATACCCTCAGTATGCCTTCCTTCGGAGGGGAAATAAAGCCGGCGGTCCCATGTCATAGATTTATGGCATGTTAAAGAACCTTCCACTAATTGTACCTGTGTGAAGCTAAATTGGATAGGTTAAGAATGTAAACAACGCTCTTAGGTTACTACGTTCGTTGCCAAGAGCCGACTGCGGTGGTGTCTAGTAGCTAAGTTCTGAACTTGGCCTAGTAGTTGTTGACGGTGGCTCTTGGCGGCAAAAGTAGGAACTATTTGAAAAATTCTAAGTTGCAATACTTAAATTTAATAAACAGATAACACACACTAATACAGTCATCACAATTAACACCGATTATCAGACAGATTCTACACACACCCAAAGTACACGGGGCTATATGACCGCGTTGTCGCAGCCCCTATACTTATGACCCAACCCTCCGAAATATGTTATAGGTTAGGGTAAACCAACAACAACAAGCTCCACTGTTGTGGCTGCTAATTGTAATCAGTTTTATATATGATTTGATAAAACAGGTGCTCTTAACCTCTATTCGTAATAAATATAATTGGGTGGGCGCCAGCTTACAAGCTTATGGCTTGTAAACTATAAAGATATATATACCGTATACGGTAATGCACGGAAGACTCCTCTTACTCGAGTTGTAGGTTGAATTTATCACCAACCAGGATTCATTTGATAAGAGGCAAGTGACTGAGCCGATTGGTTTCGACTCACAATACATCGCCGCCGCTCCCCCCCCCCCCCTTGTGCCTTGCCGCCCCCGCCGCCGCCCCCATTTGACCTCGCCCCCTTCTTCTGTCGGCGCCCCTGGTCATTAATGTGATAAATAATCATTTCTGGATCAAGAGGAGGGAAAGAACATTTCTATAAAATAATTTGATTACTAAATATATAAACAAATTGCCAGTCTACATTTGGGAGAATGTAGCCATTGTTGACTGTTTTGTGCATTGTTGGTGTGAACTGTTTCGGAAATTTGGCGCTTTCTAAATTAAACTAACTCAAGACTGGATAATCAATCAGTGGTTGACACATCTGTGCTGATTGTGATGCCAAGCTAACTTTAGTTCTGAACTTGATTCGGCCATAAGGGTGTTAAAGACAAATTCATTCATGAGGTTGGCAATGTAAGTTGTGCCGGCCGATCTTCAGTTGTCTACTGGTTCAAAATGATATCTGAGCATGCGCAAGATGGCTGCCGGATTGCTAAGAAGCCAAGCCAACGCTTGGAAGAACGACTCCTTGATGTGATTCTGTAGAGGCAAGACGTAGTGGCGTGGTCTGTCTCGGAGCCACTGCCGAAATTATTAAGTTTTCATGATGTGAATTTCTGTGGAAGAACGTGAGTGGCAGCCTCGAGCCATATTCTCTGATTTAGGCCATGAATAAGGTAAAACTGTTAAACCATCTAATTATAAGAACTCGTTGCTGATCGACATATAATTGCAACATTCCAGACAATGATTTATTCGCTTAGCTTGTGGAGGGCAAGTGGCGTTTTGTCCCTCGCGCTGCACAATGATGCTGCAAACTTGAGCTTTCTTTTGGCTTGTTATGAGCATATCTTGCTCCAGAGATTTAATTTATTACTGTGTGTAATTTCTTGCTAATTTATTTAAAGTGGGCCCATAATTGTTATTTTTATTTAATTGAATGTTTGCTAGGGAACAAACCTTGTTAAGAATAGGGTGCAGCGCATGCGTAGGTCGAGGGCCCTGAAGATTTGAACATTCCCGATAAAATTGATATTTCTGATTTAGATCGTTGTGTAATAAAACATAATAACTAAAAGTCTAAAATGTAACTGTCAGGATTTTGGTTATGGGAACCAGATAGTGTAACAATGACAATCGGTCCTTTGATTTTCGTTTGTCATAGATGGCATAACTTTGGTCTTATAATGGCCGCAGAAGCACAGCATCCATGCTGTTTGCAAAACGATTCTCGAAATGGCATTTGAAAAGATGTAATAAATATCACTTGGTTGTTTAAAGTTGTTCTAGTTTCGGATATTATTTGAAAAATGATTTAATATGAAAGAAATATTTATTTGTGAAATGTAGTCACGTAACGTGGTCGGTTGATAATGCGGCGTTGCCATTAATAGTGGGATTAATGTTGGCCTCCCCCTTTTCTTTAACGCAGGAGTGTATATTAAGTGTTCCCTCCCTTAGCCTTTCGGCATTGTATTTCACTATCCCTTTGGAAATATATTTTATTTTTACCTACTGCTGTTTGAATCCATGTTTTATTTAGCGCAATAGAATAGTACTAGGTTAGTTGACTTCAGACCAGTTTGGCCTCGGGTTACCAAACCCACCCTCCCCTCAATTAATTTTACGGGACACAGATGGTAGCAGCCATCGCCCCAATCCGGCGACACAGATGGTAGCAGAGCGTGGTTTCGATTTTCCGAAGCCCGTTGCCTGGTATTGTTTTGTTGCCATAGTAACGAGGTAGTTTATCTTACGTGGATTCGAGCAGCATGGGAGAAGTGATTAATGGGTTCACTAAGGTTAGGTAGGATGCCTACTGTAGTATTCTTGCTAATATGTGATTTTCTTTTCATGGCTGTGAATGGACAAAGCGTTGCTGGCATTCCTCAGTGCGTGAACGCACTGACGACGAGTCAAGTCCAGTTTTAATACTGGCACTCAGGAACATGGTCTCTCTGTAAGCATGGTAAAATTGGCTGCTGGATTCTCTCTATTGTCACACTGTGATGTTCCGTACTACAAGCTGCTTCCAAGGTAGGATCAAACAAGTACAGTAGATATTTGATTTCATAGTAGAAAGTTATCTATGCACAGCTGTTAAGTAAAGTGCTAATGGCTAATCGTTCTGTGTTCCTATCAAGTTGGGTGAAAAGTGATCTATCATTCACGTGTTGGGTTTCTTTGCTGAAAATCTTTCTGGGATGGATGCCATATTTGAATTACTATTTGTTCTGGCTGTGTTGCCAATGAATTCTAAAGTCATCTAAGCAGTTAATGAAATATTTTGCTGTAATTCTGTGGGAAACATCTGTGCGCAGATACTTGTTGTCATCGAGTTGATTGTTGTAATGTCTGTGACTTGTTTATAGTGAAGATTTCAGTGAACGTGCAAGTGAACGAGTAATGTACTGTGATTACATATAACAGCAGTGTCGAGCTGAAGCTTTTCAGGTGGTGAAACAGCGAGTTCTAAAGTTTTGCTAGGGCCGAGGTTATGTTTTTACTTCTTCTGTGGTGTTAGTTGTGAAACCCCGTTGTGTTGGGTGTGTGGTAGTTGTGAATGCAGCTGTTTCGTGCGATGTGTGGTCGAAATTTTGTAAGCGGAAAGCAGTTCTAAGAAGAGATGATCTAGGGGATCGTGTTTTGGTCGTGTGAAGTTTTGATCTTCAGTCGGTGGACAGGAAATTTATTTCAGGTCTGGTTTGGAGTTAAGAAACCAAACGAGTAACGTGCCAGGACTGCATGTATGGTTGGTGTCGGTGTACGTGTTGTTGTGTGAGTGAGCTTAGGGCATTTCAGGATGCCGATGGAGCAGTTCGGAGGTGGTGCGGAGATCGTGGAGTGATACCAACCTAGCGGAAGTAGCCAGTCTCTGTTTGTTTATGATTCTGGTGCTTTCAGTGAGGGTTGGTGATGTCGACATTGCTATGCTCCTCTGACTCTTGATGTCGTTCGGGCTGGTGATGGTCGCACATCGTATTTTAGTGTTTGAGGGTATATTTTTTATTTCAGGTGTGTTAAGTGCTTTTATTGGTACTTGGTGCTCGGTGTGAGTACTTGTTGTTGGTGATTTGTGGATTTGTGTTCTATGTACCTATGTACTGCGTTGTTGGTACTCGTTGATGTTTGTTTAGGGTTAGTGTTCGTGAGTGTGTTATTTATTTCTTGTGTGTTGGTACTCGTCGCAGTATTAGAGATTTTTATTTGGTTGTTAGTGTTTAAGGGTTTTGTTTTGTTGGTACCGTGCTGGTATTTGTGGTGTGGAGGTTGTGTTATTTTGGTCGGTACTCGGTGTAGTACTCGTTGGTATAAGATGGAGTGGTCGAGAGGTTAGGTCGTGATTTCAGGAAGTTACATGCCCTGATGATTAGTTGATTTAGTCGAGTGGTGCCTATGAACATAATTATACGAAGAGGTATAAGCAGGAAGCCTTTTCATGAAGGGAAGGTATATGCAGGTGGAAGTTTTCTTGTCGCTGAAGCACGTGGCAGGTGTCGAAGCCATTTTTGGAAGTAGGCTGGAGGCTGAATTGTGAATGCAGTGCAGGCGAAGGTTTCTTTCGGAATTGTTTAGATACGAAAATTATTTTGTCTGTCATACAGACTATGTCATGGGTACCTACGGACGAATGGTTGCACTTTGTGACCCCTGGTGAGTGTTGGTTGCATTAAGTGACCCATGGTAAGTTGTAAGGTTGCGTGAAGTGACACAGTGAAACGTTGGTTGCTACTAAGTGACCCATAGTGCGTGTTGGTTGAGTAAGTAACCCTAAGAGGATGGTTGCTACTTAGTGACCCATGGTAAGTTGAAAGGTTGCTGAAGTGACCTAAGGTAAGTTGTTTGTGGTGCCTATCGTGGAGATGGTTGCGAATGTGTTGATTGAAGTTTACTTGGTATGATTGTGAGTGAATTGATTGGTTTCGTTGAGTGAGATCCTGCGTGTTGTCGTTGTGATAGTGAGGTTATGTCTGGAGTACTGCTACTTGATGGTGATTGGTCGCAGATGTGAGATGGTCCCTGCGTTACGTGAAGTTTGAGCACGTGTGTGTGTAGTCCTGGGGAAGTTTGGTTCACGTGAAAATTTGGATGCTCTATTTGTTGCTGAGATTGTTCGAGCGGTTCTACGCCTGCTGTTCTACGTTGATAAAGTTTAAAGCCATGCTTGAGAGCTGTGTATATTTGTACTTGATGTAATTTGTACATCTTAAGAAGTAAATGACTGTGCGTTTGAGAGTGCTCGGGAAGTACTGTGGTGCCTTGGTACCCTTCTATTAATTGAAAGCCGGTTGCCATGATTGCTGAGGGACGGCATGTTGTTAAGTGACGCTGCGTCCAATTAATTCATTCCTTAGATTGTTAAAACAGGATTTCTTTTGGCTGGAACAAGTTAGAAATTTTACCAGAACATCGACTTGTGATGTTCGTTTTAGTAAGTGCCCATCACATAAAGCTGAACAATTTTAATTTGAAACTTCGTCAGTCGGTTTGAGTTCCCACAGTTTTACCTGGTCAAATACTGCAACTAGTAAAAGGTAAAGGCATGTCACTTGCTGTAAAACAACGACATGGTGGTTAAATCTGCATGGAAGATCATCGATGAGATGGCAATCATATGATCCTTATTGCCATCTGGTATCTGTTCCGGTTGGTCACGGGAGTGATGTGATCACTCACCACCCGTGGCAGTAGCCAGTGCACAGGTTACTGTCACCATGCACGACCCAACATCTGGTGGAAGTGTTAGCCATTCTGCTGGTCAGAGTGGAGTCATCTACTACGACTACGTGAAATGTCCAGCTGTAACGGTCCGGAGAGACTGTATTGGTTAGCTGGTTCCATCCTTCTAGCATGTATCGTCGGGGATCATCATCTGACCCCCTAGTGGTGGAATCGCAAAGGGAGGCTGAGCCGATTGGTTTCGACTCACAATACTTCGCCGCCGCCCCCCTGTGCCTTTCCGCCCCCGCCGCCGCCCCCATGTGACCTCGCCCCCTTCTTCTGTCGGCGCCCCTGGTCATTAATGTGATAAATAATCATTTCTGGATCAAGAGGAGGGAAAGAACATTTCTATAAAATAATTTGATTACTAAATATATAAACAAATTGCCAGTCTACATTTGGGAGAATGTAGCCATTGTTGACTGTTTTGTGCATTGTTGATGTGAACTGTTTCTGAAATCTGGCGCTTTCTAAATTAAACTAACTCAAGACTGGATAACCAATCAGTGGTTGACACATCTGTGCTGATTGTGTTGCCAAGCTAACTTTAGTTCAGAACTTGATTCGGCCATAAGGGTGTTAAAGACTAATTAATTCATGAGGTTGGCAATGTAAGTTGTGCCGGCCGATCTTCAGTTGTCTACTGGTTCAAAATGATATCTGAGCATGCGCAAGATGGCTGCCGGATTGCTAAGAAGCCAAGCCAACGCTTGGAAGAACGACTCCTTGATGTGATTCTGTAGAGGCAAGACGTAGTGGCGTGGTCTGTCTCGGAGCCACTGCCGAAATTATTAAGTTTTCATGATGTGAATTTCTGTGGAAGAACGTGAGTGGCAGCCTCGGGCCATATTCTCTGATTTAGGCCATGAATAAGGTAAACCTGTTAAACCATCTAATTATAAGAACTCGTTGCTGATCGACATATAATTGCAACATTCCAGACAATGATTTATTCGCTTAGCTTGTGGAGGGCAAGTGGCGTTTTGTCCCTCGCGCTGCACAATGATGTTGCAAACTTGAGTTTTCTTTTGGCTTGTTATGAGCATATCTTGCTCCAGAGATTTAATTTATTAATGTGTGTAATTTCTTGCCAATTTATTTAAAGTGGGCCCATGATTGTTATTGTTATTTAATTGAATGTTTTCTAGGGAACAAACCTTGTTAAGAAAAGGGTGCAGCGCATGCGTAGGTCTGGGGCCCTGAAGATTTGAACATTCCCGATAAAATTGATATTTCTGATTTAGATCGTTGTGTAATAAAACATAATAACTAAAAGTCTAAAATGTAACTGTCAGGATTTTGGTTATGGGAACCAGATAGTGTAACAATGACAATCGGTCCTTTGATTTTCGTTTGTCATAGATGGCATAACTTTGGTCTTATAATGGCCGCAGAAGCACAGCATCCATGCTGTTTGCAAAACGATTCTCGAAATGGCATTTGAAAAGATGTAATAAATATCACTTGGTTGTTTAAAGATGTTCTAGTTTCGGATATTATTTGAAAAATGATTTAATATGAAAGAAATATTTATTTGTGAAATGTAGTCACGTAACGTGGTCGGTTGATAATGCGGCGTTGCCATTAATAGTGGGATTAATGTTGGCCTCCCCCTTTTCTTTAACGCAGGAGTGTATATTAAGTGTTCCCTCCCTTAGCCTTTCGGCATTGTATTTCACTATCCCTTTGGAAATATATTTTATTTTTACCTACTGCTGTTTGAATCCATGTTTTATTTAGCGCAATAGAATAGTACTAGGTTAGTTGACTTCAGACCAGTTTGGCCTCGGGTTACCAAACCCACCCTCCCCTCAATTAATTTTACGGGACACAGATGGTAGCAGCCATCGCCCCAATCCGGCGACACAGTGACCATATACTGTAATCTATATTTTGGTACCGCAAGCAATTCGACAAGAAAAGAATTTAATGAAATAGAAATCAAGACAAAAAATATTTATAGCTACTACAATAAAGTATCGAGTTGTAAAAGGTCATATTAGATGCTTACCAAGATTTCATGCTTAATCATGGTTTATTTTTGTAGGTTAACCATGTATCTCTGAACAATAGGTTTATAATGAATACCTGTTATATACATTCATATTCTGGCCATTTTCAAACAACATCAAATATTTCATTCATGAGAATTACTCTTCTCTAAGGAACGCATTGGGATAATCAGTAATAAGTTGTATTTTAATAGATGTCTTTCTCATAGATCGTTCCCTACTATCTTTAAATTATTCTCTCTAACTGTTGATGTCCAATCACCGAATAAAACAACAAGAGTACCACTCTTTTCTCTTCTCCTCGATCTCGATATATAGTTCCAAATATCACCACAGCATAAATCCATTAGCAGCAGCAGCCATTTTGCACATCATGAATAGATAGATAGATAGATTTTTATTAATTCCATTTGATCAAATACATGCATTCAATACATTTTTGATATAGGACACGTCAGAATTTACATGCATAAAATAAAAGAACTAACAGGTATATATTACTAAGATTAAAACTATTTATAACTTATTATAATAGCAAATCTTAATAGATACAATCTTATTGCACAACTATATACACCTCACTCTATTATCATAATATGAAAACTTAATTCTATAAATACAACAACATACAGCTAGGTATTAAAATTAAATTAAAAAAGTAAAATATAGTTATAGATTCCATCACTCCTATACGCTAAAATATTCAACTACTGAGTAAAAATAATGGCACTGCAGATAAGCTTTCAACATTCTATCAAAGGTTTTTATTTTTGGGGCCAGTTTTATATACTGGGGTAGTTTATTGTATAATTTAACTCCAGTGTGAAAAGTTCCTTTTTGATATATGCTTGTGTGTGTGTGTGAAATATGAATGTTTTGATTTTGTCTTGTGTTATGCCTATGAACATCATTGTTTGTTTTAAGAAAAACATCTTTATTCATTAAATTCTTTTTAAAAAACATAATACTTTCAAAGATATATATGCAGGGCAGTGGGAGAATGTTTAAATCTTTAAACAGAGGTCTACATGATTCTCTAGAGTGTACATTTGCCATAATTCTAATCGCTCTCTTTTGTATCCTAAACGTGCTTAGTACATCTGGCGACATACCCCAAAATATGATCCCATATCTTAAGTATGAATGGAAATAAGCAAAATAAGTATTTCTTAATGTGTGCATGCTAGTGCAGGTTTTCAAAATACGTAACGCAAAGCACATCGAGTTCAGTTTAGTATTCAGATATTGTATATGTTTATTCCATTTCAAGTCTTGTTGTATCCATAGTCCTAAAAACTTTGTTTCTGATTTATTTTCTATTTGATGACCATTTAATGTTATATTGGGCATCGCAGGATTCCTATTCTGTATAGTGTGGAAATTTAGACATACTGTCTTTTTATAGTTTATTATGAGGCGATTATCTTGTGACCATTTGGTTAACTCTCCTGTAACGGAGTCAGCAGACTGCTGTATGACCTGTTTAGTTTCACCTTTTATTACGAGTGTTGTATCGTCCGCAAACAAAATTTCCTTATGTGAATGAACGTTCTGTGTTATATCATTGATATATAGAAGAAAGAGTAGTGGGCCCAAAACCGATCCCTGGGGTACTCCAAATTCAATAATTCCCTCATTGGACAATGTTTCATTAAGTAATTTGGTTCCATCATCCTTGTGTCTCAAGCTTACTATTTGTTTACGCCTTGTTAAGTAAGACTCTATCCATTTATTAGCTAGACCTCTAACACCATATTGATTTAGTTTGGTAAGGAGGATTTTATGGTCAACTACATCAAATGCTTTCGATAAATCCAAGAATAGGCCAGTTACATGTTCCTTATTGTCAATTAATTTCAGTATACTATTACTACATTCGTAAATTGCTGTCTGTGTAGATTTTTCCGTTCTAAATCCATGTTGTGAGTTTGATAATATTTTATTTTTTTCTATGAAACTTATCAGTCTCTTATACATAATTTTTTCCACAATTTTTGCAATACCAGTTGGTAAGGTAATAGGACGATAGTTATCTAATTCATCTTTTGAACCATTTTTGTGCACTGGAATTACTTTTGATAACTTCAAAATATCCGGGTAAGTTCCTGAGAGAATTGAACTGTTTATTAAGTGCGTAAGTGGATTTATTATATTTTCTGCACATTTCTTTAAAATTGCATCAGGGATGCCATCAATGCCAGCACAGAATTTATTTTTTAGCTCTTTTATAACTATTCTTACCTCTTCACTTGTGACATGATTTATAAATAAAGAATCACTGCATATATTTATTTTATTATTAGAATTTAGTGTATTTACCCGTGATTTATTTAATAATTTTTGCGGAATTTCCAGAAAATAGTCATTAAAAGTGTTTGCTATTTCCTCTGGATTATTAATCACTTTATTATTTCTGGTCAGTGTAATGTTCCTTTGTATTTTAGCAGATTTTCCAGTTTCTTTCTTTATTACAGACCACATAGCCCTGTTTTTATTAGATGATTGGGAAATAAAATTATCATTATGCATTTTCTTTGCTAGTCTTATTACCTTATTTAATATGCTAGTGTATTTTTTGTAGTATAAATTGAATTCAGGTGTTGTGTGGTATTGTTTATATAATTTGTGTAGAAATTTCTTTCTTTGACATGAATTTATAATCCCTGTTGTTATCCAATTGCTAGTTTTGTTATTTTGAACAGTTCTTCGTTTAAAGGGGAATGCTATTTCAAAATAGTGTTTTAGGGTACTGTTAAATGCATTAAATTTATCATTTACATTTTCTAGTTCATAAATTTCTGACCATGTTTCCTTATTTAATAAGTCATTGAAATATGTAACATTTGATTCAGTGAATGACCTGCACTTTGATTTTACTCCATTATCATTATTATTGATTACTTCGGATACTTCAAAACTCAGTATTTGTCCATGGTGGTCACTAAAACCCGGACAATAGACTTCTATTGAATGTTGATATTTATCTGTATTTATAAAAATTTGATCAGGAGTGGTTTTACTAAATTTTGTTATTCTTGTTGGTGTATTTACTGTAGGTTTCAGTCCATAGGAAATTAGTAACTGGTTTAATAATTCACAATTTCTATCAAGTTTTAAGAAATCCACATTTACATCCCCACAAATTATTATATCGAAATTTACTTTGCTCATGTTATTGAGTAACAATTCTAGTTTATCTATAAATAGAGGAAACTTTCCTGACGGAGAACGGTATACGCATACAATTATTAACTTAAACTGCTGAATTTTTACGGCAGAGAATTCAAAATCCTGTTCCATAATTAGATAATCATAAGCTGTTATCTGTTCATGATCTAAATTATTTCTTAAGAAGATGCAAGTACCACCATGGCTAATATTAGATCTAGAGTATTTACTAGCTTGTATAAACCCTGGGAATTGAATTAATTCGAGTTGTTCCTCTTTCAGCCAATGTTCTGAAATACATAGTGCTGAGATGTCTTTAAGTTCATTTTTAAGCATTAGATTTATGTAATCAATTTTATTATAAAGAGACTGGACATTCTGGTGGTAAATTTTAAATTTGTTACTTTTGCAAGCTTGTGTTGGTGATTTATTTACATTATTATTATCATAATTGTTATTATTATTGTTGCTAGACAAATCCGAAATACCATTGTTGCACTCCGTTAAATTTGACTTCAAAAGATGTGAATGCCAAACCTCACGTTTGGCTTCTTCTACCAGTTTCCCTGCTTCCACTCTAATGATATTACTGTTGAATTATTCTTACCATTTGAATTTACAATTTTGCAGATTTCATCACTAAGATACTCTTTTCCTAATCTATTTAAGTGTAGGCCATGCCGAGTGTGGAACTTCCTGTCTAATTTACTTACATCTACAATTTGGACATTTGGAAAACTCTTACAAATTTTATGAATTTTTCCATTTGTAGCCTCTATTTCTACATTTACACATGACTTGGGAATTAAATCGTGTCTCTGCGGAATATTTACAATAATGACATTTGTTTTTTGCATGGATGGCAATGTACCCTTTAAATCTTTGATTACCTTTTTACTCTCATTTCTATAGACGTCGTTTGCTCCAGCGATGATCACTGCGTAGTCCTTTGCAGTAAGGGACGCACACTCTCCTATCATCCCGTTCGTGACTTCTGCAATCTGAGCTCCTGGCTTCACTGTCGAAGTGACCTCCATTTCTCGGCTTCTCTCCAAAACGCTTGCTGCTACATCTCGCCCGTGGCTATCCGCAAATATCCGCATCTTCCTGGATTTTCTCTTTATCACTTTCTTCTTTTCTTCTTGAGGAAAGTCATCATTTTCTTCGACAAGCACTCCAAATGAATTTGAGACGGGAATTTCAGTTACATGTACTCCATTTATAGGCCTAGGCTTATTCAATCTTACCTTACCAGCAATCACTGTCGACCAAGTTTCCTTGCTTTCCTCTCTGTTTCCTTTTAATTTATTCAACTCTTCCATTAACTTAGCAATATCTTCCTTTAGCAGCTTTATAATTTCGTCTTTTGAGGACAGTTCGTTTCTCAGGTTATGACATTCGCATGACGGTAGCGGTAGGCCTACATTACGACAATCGGTTTCACTTTTCTCCTCATTCAATTTTACCTTAGATCTTGTGATGATTTTATTTGCATTTTTTACTTTTATTTTGCACGACGAGCATAAATCCGTTACGGTTACACAACCTGACGAGATACTAACACTGTTTACTGTCGTCATACTAGAGATCTAAGTGAGCCTAGATGTTTACACCAAATTACACTAAATTTAATTGAATTATTACTACCTAATAGAATTAATCTAATAACCTACCAATAAAGAAGAATGTGAAATACGTATATCTTCCAATCGGGTGAAGTCTCGTAAAAGCACCACTGCTCTACTTGGTTCAAACAGTGATTGAAGAAGTCACCGAATCTTTGGATACACGTTCCCACAACTTAGTTTAAGTTTATTAAATTATCAACAAGAATTTCTAAATACTATCAATATTCCGTATTACACTTGATCTGAGGAAAGTAACTATATAGATTTTAAGCCTCTGTTATAATATTTTACCACTTTTATCAAATATTTACACTAGCTGCTATTTCACTGCACTTTCACTGTGACGCCATCTTGTAACTTCGTCAATATAAAGTCTGTAGCATATCAAAATGATACCTACTCATAATTTCTCTACTCTTTGCAAGTCATAGTGTCGTTTTGTGATTATGTTACAACATTACAACATTACAAGGTTCAATATTACTATGATCCTCAAGAACCATCCTCATTTCCATCAATTTTGATTATAAACAATTTTAATATCTTTGATTGCGAGGATATCCATTTTAATTTTATAATTATTCATTTAAGAACTGGTTCTAACATTAAGGGAATTTTTATGCTAAGTTAAGTTTATTTTGAATAAGTCTTTCATTAAGAAACATTGGGATGAAAAATGTATGTTTTAACTAGATCATTCGTTACGTTGCATTGATAGGCATTCTGTTCATTTAGGAGCACTCTTAAGGTTTGTCAAGTGATAACAAGGGATCCTTACCTCGTAGAGAGTGTCCACGCAGCTCATAGTCACCGAGTCGCCCATTCTGCAACACAACAACATCATTACTAGATCTAGCAAGCAGTATCACTAGGCAACAGTGCATTCTGCAACACAACATCATTACTAGATCTAGCATGCAGTATCACTAGGCAACAGTGCATTCTGCAACACAACAACATAATTACTAGATCTAGCATGGAGTATCACTAGGCAACAGTGCATTCTGCAACACAACAACATCATTACTAGATCTAGCATGCAGTATCACTAGGCAACAGTGCATTCTGAAACACAACAACATAATTACTAGATCTCGCATGGAGTATCACTAGGCAACAGTGCATTCTGCAACACATTTACACACAGTGCTTAGGAGCAATGTTATTTATATTGAGAAAGTATCCCTTGCGGTGCTTGCTGCAGCGACAGTGGTTAGACACACAAGCACGGCATTGAGGCAGACAATCAGAGCTGGTGACAATTTCCCTCACTCTGTTTCATGTTGTTTCGAGTCGCAAAGTGTAGCCGACAGTAGAATTGTATGGACTAGAATCTACTGTAGAAGACTTGTGATAAGCCTAGCTATAGTGTTTGACAAGGAATGCTGATTCTCTTTAATAAGCGGAACAATTTTTGCTGGAATGGGTCACTCTTTTGATGCGACAATTACTTAGATGATTTAATGCTGTGAGTGATGTCACGGCTTCCTTTGTTTCGAAGCAGAACAAATCATTAGATAAACAAATGACAACAGGGAATGTATGTGCGTTTCAGGGATCTCAGTGGGCTCTTAGGGTGGTTCAGCACTAAGAATAAGGGAGGAAGGAAATATTCAATAGAAAGATAAGATCTCTTACTGTTTGTTTGCACAGAGCTTACTGTTTGTGTGCACAGAGAAGGGGCGGGGGGGCGTCCTAGGAGGAGGGGCCCGATTGGGCAGTGATTTATTATTGTCTTTATGTGACTTGAATTTGCTACTGCCAATCATTTGGTGAATACAATGAACTGTCTGTGTACAGTGTTACAGTATGTCAAGTGGACAATATTTTCCTTTACAAAGAGCTTGTGGGAAGAACATCTGTCTCATTGCGGTCAATGTAGATCAATTTAAAGTACTTCCTACTTTTGCTACCAAATTCTACCGTTAACGACACCTAACCACGAACTTGGCAACTGCAACCACTGCAACCGGCACCTGGCGACGAACGTTGGAACTTAATAGAGCGTTAATCAAATCGAACCTACAAATTTACCTTCACTCAATTGTAGCTAGTGGAAGGTTTTTTTTATGAAATGGGCCCACTGGCTTTACTTCCCCTCTGAAGGAAGGCATACTCAGGGATTTTAACGCTCTTAAAAATCCAACGTCTTTGGCTGGGTTTGAACCCGCGATCTTGGGCATAGAAGCTTAGCACGCTACCAACTACGCCACTGAAGATCTGATTGGCAATGATGGATTGGCTGAAAGAAATGATAGGTTGGTTCAGTTTTGTTAACAGGAGAGCCTTTTCTTAGCAACGACCTTCTATAAGTTACCAGCACAGATATTATTCACATTGAAATCAAATGCTGACAGTGATTTGAGGCTTGTGAGGAATCAGATCGATTATATCCTCATCGAAGGGAGATATAGGAACTGCATAATGGCAGTGAAAACTTACCCTGGTGCTGATGTCTCTTGGTCGCTACAGTCAGAAACTGGATACTTCAAACTGCTAGATGCAAACACCAAGAGTAAAATACTGTAGGAAATGATTGAGCAACTACGTGAACATGGAGTGTATTTTATAAAGGTACAACAAACAAAAGAACCCTCGGCTACTTCGGTTCGCGCAGCTCACTTCGGCTCGTCTCGATCTCCCCTGACAATACGGGATCAAGGAGTGCGCGGCTGGCTGAGCTGCCGTCACATACCGTACTGTAAGTACCTGCAGCCTGCTGTTCGATTCAGGTTATTCCTACATTAATGCTGCAAACGCAATGCAATTAAAAGAAACAAAGTAAATGTTAAAGTGACCGAAAGTATTAAACATGGAGTTAAATGAAAATACAGTATTCACGATTCCCTAGTTGTAAACTATGTTTTAAAGAAATATACGGTTCCAATAAGCGTGCACACGCAGAGGCTATAATATCAACAACACGAAATAATGCATCAGGTGTAGAAAACTGCAGACGACCCTTGGCCATAGACGTCTTCCCTTCCGCTATTATACGCTTCACGAGTGACCTAAAAAACACCCGTTGCTTTACTTGTTGAAGCCACAACATTATAATTGAGTTTATGAACGGTTTTCTTTTCTCGTAGGTGAGCAGTTACGTTATCTCTAGCTTGTCCCCTTAATGCTCGTCCAGATTTGCTACCAGACTTCGAAGTTGAAGCCATAACGAAACTCAAACGATACTATTACTAGAATAGCATGGAACACAACACTATATACATAAACACATTTACCAATAAAGTATACGCTACACGACAAGGAATTATAGGACTACAATAAAGAAAAAGTATATAAAACTGACAAAGCAATAGGAGCGCGAAAATGGATTGGCACAAAGCTCTTGTCAGCGCGTCTCCGCAGTGTGCTCGGTACTGCGGCCAGACAGCATGTGACCCCCTCCACCGCTCCTCTGACGTTGCACATCCACTCGGTGTGAATGCGCGGGGAAGTGAGCTTTGCATAGGTTCTTGTGATCATTGCAGGTTTATAAACAACTGTAATCAATATGGTACGAGAAATCTTCATCTGAAACAGTATGAGCGAGTCAGAAGAAACACCTGGATGACTGAAGATATTCTTGTTCTAATGGAGGCTGGAAAGGATCAGGAATTTGGAAAGATACAAATAACTGCAAACTGAAATCTGTAAGATGGTTAGAAGAGAAAAAACTGAATGGCAAGGTAACCAGTGTAAGGAAATAGAAAATGTTGAAGCAAAGCATGGCACTTTTTAACATGCAGAGAAAGGTTACAGAAGCTGTAGGATTATATACTAGGACAGATAATGTTCTTACAGTTGTCAAGGGAGAAACATAATTTCAAATCTATTTCACAATGATGGAGGACCCTGTCCTTATGTATGCAATATTGCTGATGGACCTTTAATAACCCATCGAGATGTGGAATATGCGCTCCTAAATTTCACATTCGTACAGCACCAGGACCTGTAGAAATATGAAAAATACTTAAGGAGACCAATCACTGGAATTCCTAAGAAAACTGTTTAACTAAGTGTAGACAAGTATACCTTCCGACTGGTTAACATCAACTTTCATTCCCATTCCAAAAAAAAGCTGCAGCAAGAACTCATAGGGATTATAGAATCAGAGGCTCAATGAGTCATTTTATCAAAGTAATACACGCCAGGTTATACAGCAAATGTGAAGCATACATAGTTTGGATTCCGTAGTGGATTTGGCACCCAAGAAGCGTTACTGGGGATGCAGGTTTTGGTGCAAAGAAGCATAGATATGTTCGTGGATGTTTATGCTTGTTTTTTCGAGTATGAAACATGGAGCATTACTGCATATCCTACATGATATTAGTCCAGATGAGCGAGACATTCGAACTGGTGCCATCTTGTACTGGAACCAGACAGCTTCAGTAAAAGTAGATTGCACCAACACCGGTAGTGTACAAATAAAACTAGGAGTGAGACAAGGCTGTGCCTATCTCTACTTCATTCCAATATCTACTCAGAGAAAATACTTTTTGAAGCACTGGAAGGAAGACAGGAAAGTAAATTGTTAATAGAAACATCATCAGTTAATCATATTTCAGTGTGCAGAAGATTAGTTTTGCTTGCAACAAGTGCTGAAGATCTACAAATATTACTAAACTCTGTGGTACAACACAGTGCAAAAGCAGGTGTGTATTTGAATACAAATACAAAAAAGACAGAAGTAATGGTTGTGAGCAAACGTGTAATTCACGTGTTAACCTGACAACAGTGGAGCAAGCGCAACACGTGAAATACCTTGGATGCATACTTGATCATAATTGGAATAACACAGGGTCTTTACGCATGTGCACGCCAGTAAACACAGCAAGTTAAGCTGGTTGTGAGTAGCACAGATTGCGGCCACGCGCACCCGGTTCAGCCGGCAGTTGGCGCGCTCCGCTGACTTATATCTTTAGTTCACACGTGTTTTGTCATTCATATCGACGTGTATTTGCAAAGCTTAGATGTTAGTGTTGCGCGTTTAGTGAGTATTGTGATTACTGTGATTGTTGTTCACGCTGAGACATCAATTCACATTGCGCGAATGTGTGTGTATCCACAATTCGTATATGAAAAGCAGAAAATCTCGTTCTGAAACGAGACAAATATTTCAAATCAAGTTTCCAGGAAGACCTGTGCCTAATGCCAGTACAATTACGAGGCTCGCTAAACGATTCAAGGAAACAGGCTCCGTAAATAATAAAAGAGTTGACAGACATTCTATCAGGTGATGTCAGGTGTGTGTTACAAGAGAGGGAGGGGATTTCCAGCATCGCCTATGAGCACTGTAAGTACACATTATTTAACATGTTGGGTAAAAGTGTGAAAGCGCGCGCCACAGCCGGCTGAACCGGGTGCGATCTGCGCTAGTCACAGCCGGCTTAGCTTGCCCTGTTTACTGACGCGCACATGTTTAATGATCCTGTACTATCGAAATTAGATGCCACTTTGAACAGGCATGAAAGTGAATAAACTACAGTGCAACAGACACTTTAATATTGCTCTTCATCTCCGTTTATTGTGGTTATGCATTTTCTCTATCCCGCTGTATGTTGCTGAAGTCTGGATCCTAACAGAAAACTCCAGCTAAAAGCTTCAAGTCTTCGAGATGTGATGGTAAAGTCACCTGCTCAGTATATCGTGGATCGATAGAGTACGTAACACTCAAGTGCTCGAACGCATGTATTACATTGGCCATATCATTCGTAATGATAAATATAAACCCCTTCAGATCATCATTGAAGGTAGGAGAGGTCGAGGAAGGCTAAACAACCT
Source organism: Meconema thalassinum (assembly GCA_946902985.2). Taxonomy (NCBI): domain Eukaryota; kingdom Metazoa; phylum Arthropoda; class Insecta; order Orthoptera; family Tettigoniidae; genus Meconema; species Meconema thalassinum. The sequence goes on from OX336390.1 coordinate 34,379,397, forward strand.
CCACTACTGTACCATTCCAAATCGCTTAAAACTAACAAGGAGAGGTCGCCATGTGGTTTCCTAGAAAAGCGTTCAAATTTGGAGGGTTTGCTCTTCATAAAAGAATGGTTTGCCCTTGCTCGAGCGTTTTTGCCAATGAGCTTTAGTGTGTTCATAATTGAACGTTTGAAATCAATCCTCAAACGTTTGTAGTCCTATTCCTGCACAAGTTACCGGATTGTCTCCGTGGCGTAGTCGCTAGTGCATTGGTGCGTGGAATTGAAGGTTTCGAGTTCGAGTCGGACCATGGTCAGCACTTCTTTTTCCTTTTACTGATACACCGCTTATTGTCTTTTGTATTTTCTATAATGTATTTGCTGTAGTCTCTTCGGTTTTGGAGCTATGTACAATATTTTAACATCATTATTCGTTCATGACGGTTGAATGTGTTGGAAGTTTTATTCGTTAGAATTTAAATGCAGCGTGGCCTGCGATACTACGAACATTCGCACTGCGCCGAGTCTAATGCAGAAACGCAGGAGCCCGTCCCTCTGTTCCACCATCAAGCTAAACTTTCTGTATATAAACAATTCTGTAAATATTAATTTATTAATATTGTAAATAGAAAAAGCAAAAACAAATAATAAAATACCTGATGTAATCTGCCAACTTAAATATTGTACCACAAACATCAAATAAAATAAAAAATGTCAAAGAAAGGAAAAGTAAATAATTATTAAAGATCAAGGTGGGTTCCGATCACAGTAATTCTACTTCCAACACCAACGCGCTAGCGACTACGCCACGGAGAGAAGCCGGGATCGTGTGTGGGAATAGGACTACAAAAGTTTGAGGATTGATTTTAAACGTTCAATTTTGAACACACTAAGGAACTTTCTTGTCTCTCCACACACTCCTGACAAGTCTGTATGTCCACTGCAGCCCCAATGGTCCTGCCGCCTTGATCATTTCTATAGCGTCTTCGTCGATTCCCTCAGCTTTCCCCATCTTCATCTTCCTAACTGCCCATTCCACTTCTGCCATACTTATATCTGGTACTTCTTCTATTTTTTCCACCACTATTTTGGCTGTTTGCGTAACTTCTTTGCATGCCTGACGTCTCACCTTCAACAGCTCGCTGAAATATTCTTTCCATCTGTCCGTTATCTCTTATGGTTTTGTCAATATTTCACCTTCTTTGTTTTCACAAACCCTGTGTTCACCTTTTCATTCCTTCTGCTTTTGATAATTCCAAATAGCAATTTTTTTCCACAATTTAAATTCTCCCTTATTTCCTGGGTGAATTCTTCCCAGCTTTTCTTCTATTGTTTGCCTCTATATATTTTGCTCTACTTTCTTCAGTCTTTTTTGTTTTCCATTCCTTCCAAGTTTTCTTCTTCTCTCTTACCTTTTCTTTCACTCTATCATTCCACAATTTTGTCGCCTTTTCCCGTACCTTTCCTGATGTTCTACCACATGTTTTCTCTGCACTGTTTACAAATGCACTCTTAAACTTCTCCCATTCTTGTTCCACATGGGTAATATCCGTCCTTGGTATCTTTTATTGCAATTCTTTCTTAAACTCTTCTGCAACCTCCTTTTCCTTTAGTCACCAGACATTAATCTTTCTTTCCCTTTTTTATTGAAATCTCATGACCTTTCTTACCTTTTATACAGTAATTAATTAATTTGCATACTGCTTTTATTTGCTTAATAATGACTTTAGTAGAAGAGTGTAGACGTATATGTATAATTTAGGAGCTGGTTATAGCCCTAAAGCAGAGCTAAATGAATACAATAGAAGGTAAAGTTCTGAAATTAAATACCAGCTTTAGGGATAGCTAAGAGAATTTTAATTCGAGGGTTAAGGGTTAGTACTTAAAATATCCCTCTCGGCGGAGGTAGATTTCACCGGGAAAAGAAAAATATCTCAAATTCACTAAATTGCCAATTCTCGTATATCTACAAACTTTCTACATGTTTAGCGTACAACAACCCCCATGTTGCTCATACCTTGGCATAAGGGTGGGTCATATCAAACAATATTTCAGAGAAAAGTTTTAGATAACCTTTAGAGAACTAAAACTCAACAATTTTTCTAGGTTTGTGCCGTGTCTTGTGTGGGGTTTCGCCTAGGACACCAAATTGGCTCATCATCGGGCTCTTGGTGTCCCCACCCGGACCCCCACAGGAGTAGCGAAAAGCGTGCTACCTGATTTTTATGAAGAGCGCCTGTGCCTCTTTACTGCGATAACTAAAAGCTCAAGCAACCATAACCTCCTTATGAAGGCTTCCAAAAAGATGGTATAAGGTGCGTTCAAAAAGTAACGAGCCGGAGGCTGGAATGCGCAAACCAGTGACGACATCGGCTAATCGTGGCGTGTGTAACGAGGTGTGGTTCTCACCAGACCGTGGAAGGTCACAGCCCGTCGCTAGAGGGCACGCGTGCACGTCACGTGACGATACAAAGTAAGCAGCAGCATGCATCAATCGTCCAAAGCTGCCAGTAACGCTGACGTTCCTCTTTGACCAAGATGGCCCCCTTCTGATACACTTCATGCCACTCGGGACAACAGTGAATGCCCAGCGTTACACGCAAACCTTGACCACCCTACGCCAAGCGATCAAAACAAAACGAGCAGGCAATCTCACCCCTGGGGTCATTCTGCTCCACGACAATGCACGACCTCATAGGGCCAACACAGTCGCGGCACTCCTGCAGAAATTCAAATGGGAGGTTCTCGACCATACTCCACACACTCCATACCTCTCTCCCTGTGATTACGCCATGTTTGGTCCCCTGAAAAGGGCTCTGCGGGGCCAACGATTCACTTCGGACGCCGACGTCCAGCAGTACGTGCGGAACTGGATTACATCGCAGCCCAAGGAATTTTATGAGACAGCCATTCACCGCCTCGTGCCACAGTGGGACAAGTGCCTCAACAATACTTTTAACATACAGGTACTGGTTTCTGTAATTATGCCTCCGGCTCGTTACTTTTTGAACGCACCTTATATATTTGCTTTCACGGCCAGTGAATCAAAACTCTGCAATTATTCTAGGTTTGTGCCGTGACTTGTGTGGGGTTTCGCCTAGGACACCAAGCTGGCTCGTCCTTATAGAGAACTATTGACCATTTTAAACAGTTTGTGCCGTGACTTGTGTGGGGTTTCTCCTAGGACACCAAGCTGGCTCATCTTTATAGAGAACTATTGACCATATTAAACAGTGTGTGCCGTAACTTTTGTGGGGTTTCGTCTAGGACACCAAGCCGGCTCATCTTTATAGAGAACTATTGACAATTTTAAACGGTTTTGTGCCGTGTATTGTGTGTGGTTTCGCCTAGGACACCAAGCTGGCTCATCTTTTTAGAGAACTATTGACCATTTTAAATGGTTAGTGCCGTGACTTGTATGGGGTTTCGCCTAGGACACCAAGCTGGCTCATCTTTATAGAGAACTATTGTCCAAAAACAAAAGATTGGTGCTTTTCAGTCGGTCAACACGAATGTACCCAAATAGAGCTGGGTTATGCCCTGATCCTGAAATAAATTACATAAGATTAATAAATACACTAGGATGACCAGTTTCGATCGTCAAGCGATCATCATCAGATCCATTACACTTAGGCTATAACATCTATGTTTGAGAATACAGGTGAAAAATATATACAATATGAACAATTATTTAGTTGCAGTGTTGGTAATGCAACAGTCGGTGTATGTTAAATGTGGTATATCTAATGTTAGGTAAACTTCTAAAATAGTGATGAAATTCCGGAATTTGTCTGTTAGGAGTGATTATATGGTTTTACAAAATCAACTATGGTTATACTGAAATAATGCAAGCTTATACTTATCGAGTTGTCTCTTTAACTGGAACTTGAAGCAGTTGCGTGTTTCCATAGACACCAGTTGTAGTCGACTAACCCCGAGTGTTCGCTGGGTGGAACTGGTTTTCCCTTCCTCCCCCTTTAGTTGCTATGTTCTTCCAGAGGTCAGTGCCATGTATATTTGTGTGACTTTGCCAAATCTAGATAAAAGTGTATGCTATTGAATGCAGGAGTCTGCAACTACTAAAGACCGTGGAACTATCTTCGCCACGCATGGGCTAAAAAGCCATTTATATTAAGCGGTACACGGTCTATTGAAGACGTCCCGGCACCTTTAATACTGCCACGCATATCGGCCTAGGTTTATTGCAGAAAAATGTACAAAGTACACCTGATCCAAATAACATTTACCTATAAACACCGCTATTTACCCCCCTTTTTTATCTAGCTTGGCTCTATCGCTAAGTTGTGTCTTGTTTTCGACAGGGTGTGTTTTTTAGTAGAGCGAAAACGGGTGAACTCTCCATAAAAGAGTGTTCATTTAGATTGTTGGGATTGTTTTGTTTGGCTAGGTGAATCTCGATTGCTTCTTTTATGTCGAGAGCTCTGCCTTTCGATTCGTGATGAATTATTTTTAGATCAGTCTCGATTTTAGTGAAGCTGTGCCCCGTGTCACACATATGTTCGCATACGGCTGAATGTGTTCCGTAGCAACTAAAGGGGGAGGAAGGGGAAAACCAGTTCCACCCAGCGAACACTCGGGGTTAGTCGACCACAACTGGTGTCTATGGAAACACGCAACTGCTTCAAGTTCCAGTTAAAGAGACAACTCGATAAGTATAAGCTTGCATTATTTCAGTATAACCATAGTTGATTTTGTAAAACCATATAATCACTCCTAAGAGACAAATTCCGGAATTTCATCACTATTTTAGAAGTTTCCCTAACATTAGATATACCACATTTAACATACACCGACTGTTGCATTACCAACACTGCAACTAAATAATTGTACATATTGTATATATTTTTCACCTGTATTCTCAAACATAGATGTTATAGCCTAAGTGTAATGGATCTGATGATGATCGCTTGACGATCGAAACTGGTCATCCTAGTGTATTTACTAATCTTATGTAATTATTTTCAGGATCAGGGCATAACCCAGCTTTATTTGGGTACATTCGTGTTGACCGACTGAAAAGCACCAAACTTTTGTTTACTTAGGCAACACTGAAAAATGGCTTCAAACCTCACAAAGAACTATTGTCCATCTTAAACGGTTTTGAGCCGTGTCTTGTGTGGGGTTTCGCCTAGGACACGAAGCTGGCTCATCTTTATAGAGAACTATTGACCATTTTAAACGGTTTTGTGCCGTGTCTTGTGTGTGGTTTCGCCTGGGACACCAAGCTGGCTCATCTTTATAGAGAAATATTGACCATTTTAAACGGCTTTGTGCCTTGTCCGGTGTGGGGTTTCGCCTAGGACACCAAGCTGGCTCATCTTTATAGAGAACTATTGACCATTTTAAATGGTTTGTGCCTTGTCATGTGTGTGGTTTCGTCTAGGACACCAAGCTGGCTCATATTTATATAGAACTATTGACCATTTTGAATGGTTTTGTGCCGTGTCTTGTGTAGGGTTTCGTCTAGGACACCAAGCTGGCTCATCTTTATAGAGGATTATTGACCATTTTAAACGGTTTGTGCCGTGACTTGTGTGGGGTTTCGTCTGGGATACCAAGCTGGCTCATCTTTATACAGAACTATTGACCATTTTAAATGGTTTGTGCAGTGTCTTGTGTCGGGTTTCGTCTGGGACACCAAGCTGGCTCATTCTTTATAGAGAACTATTGACCATTTTAAATGGTTTGTGCCTTGTCTTGTGTGGGGTTTCGCATAGGACACCAAGCTGGCTCATTTTTATAGAGGACTATTGACCATTTTAAACGGTTTTGTGCCGTGTCTTGTGTAGGGTTTCGTCTAGGACACCAAGCTGGCTCATCTTAATAGAGGACTATTGACCATTTTAAACGGTTTGTGCCGTGACATGTGTGGGGTTTCGTCCAGGATACCAAGCTGGCTCATCTTTATAGAGAACTATTGACCATTTTAAATGGTTTGTGCAGTGTCTTGTGTGGGGTTTCGTCTAGGACACCAAGCTGGGTCATCTTTTTAGAGAATTATTGACCATTTTAAATGGTTTGTGCCTTGTCGTGTTTGTGGTTTCGTCTAGGACACCAAGCTGGCTCATCTATAGAGAAATATTGGCCATTTTAAACGGTTTGTGCAGTGTCTTGTGTGGGGTTTCGTCTAGGACACCAAGCTGGCTCATCTTTATAGAGGACTATTGACCATTTTAAACGGTTTTGTGCCTTGTCTTGTGTGGGGTTTCACCTAGGACACCAAGCTGGCTCGTCTTTATAGAGAACTATTGACCATTTTAAACGGTTTTTGCAGTGTCTTGTGTGGGGTTTCGCCTAGGGCACCAAGCTGGCTCATCTTTATAGAGAACTATTGACCATTTTAAACGGTTTGTGCAGTGTCTTGTGTGGGGTTTCGCCTAGGACACCGAGCTGGCTCATCATTATAGAGGACTATTCACCATTTAAAATGGTGTTTGCCTAGTCTTGTGTGTGGTTTCGTCTAGGACACCAAGCTGGCTCATCTTTATAGAAGACTATTGACCATTTTAAACGGTTTTGTGCCGTGTCTTGTGTCTGGTTTCGTCTAGGACACCAAGCTGGCTCATTTTATAGAGAACTATTGACCATTTTAAACGGTTTTGTGCCGTGTCTTGTGTGTGGTTTCGCCTGGGACACCAAGCTGGCTCATCTTTATAGAGAAATATTGACCATTTTAAGCGGCTTTGTGCCTTGTCTTGTGTATGGTTTCGCCTATGACACCAAGCTGGCTCATCTTTATAGAGGACTATTGACCATTATATTCTTTGAATACACGGCACGTGAGATATAATTTTTATTGCTCCTTGCATGTTCATTTCTTCCTTTCTTATCAAACACTAACAGTGATCTTCTATTTTCCCTTTGATGGGCAAATCTCTTATGTCTTCATGAGTCGGTTCTAGATATATATCTTCTGTGACCCACCTAGCGTCATCTCGCAGCGAATCTCTGAAGCTCCTCAATTCTTCCTGGTGCAAGAGGATTTACTTATCCATCTTGCCACCAGATCTTGTTACCATCGCCAGCTAATTTCTCCGTGAGCAAGAGAACTACGTCTACTGTTTCACTCACCATGCTGCGCTAGTATCATCTGATATCAACTCTTTGAAGACCAGCTCATCAAGAAAATCAATTTTTTGTTGTAATGTTGGCTATGTTTATATGTTCTCCTTTTGTCTCCTACCCCCACTTTTTTCCCTTTCCTGGTCCCTTCGCGTTCTGCTGAGTGGATCTCACTTGTAAATCGGCAGTTGTGGGTAGATTATAGGCTAGGGAATAACCCACCCACCAAGGGAAGATGATTAAGAAAAGGAAATGGGTTTCGGACTGGAGAAAAAGGATAGAAAAATAGGAGGAGAGCCCCACAAAATTAACAAGCTTCACTTTAAACACACTTAAAGGCGATTGCCACAGCAAATCTGTGCTCGGATACTTAAAGTGGGTACGAGCTTGGTCGAAGCTGACGGGAGCCGCAGCTAAGACTTGGGCAGTTTGCCAGAGGAAGGCTTTAGTGTATTTCCTTCCAAGCACGAATAAAAGTACTATAGGGAAGGGTGATGGTCTGACAAAACTGAGAGCAAACGATTTATTGTATATGAACGAGGGCATAAACCTAGGAAGAGCTAGGAAAGCCAGGATCCTGCCTAACTGTAGTATCAGAGAAATGATGAATCCAAAAACAAATATTTAATTTATTTAACAATTCAGGATTAATTAATCTTTTTAACAAATAAATATTTTTTAATCTTATTAGCAATTTGAGGTCGCAGACCTCCGACAACATTAAACGGTTGCTCCAGGCAATTGACAATTTACAAGGTTTCAAACCTTACACGTTTCTAAAATCTTTATAAGATTTAAACAAATGAGCAATGAAATAATTAAAGCTTGAACGTGAATTGGAGTACAAAAAGTGCACCTTAAGAAATTCAGGAGAGAATGTTCTAGAGAAAGTGACAACTTTGAAAATAACAATAATAACAACGTGAAAAATAAGATAGAAGTTCCTACAACTTCTTATATTTATACAGAATTACTTTGTGAGATTTATACAAAGAGAGCAGGTCACTTACTGTGAAACCTGAAGAAAGTGAAAGGGAAAGTTCTAGACTTCCCAAGTTTGCGCAGGAATCACTCGCTAAATGGGACAGTTTCCATTTCTTGAAACCTGAACATGACTCTCTCAAGAGTTTAAAGAATGGTTTTCCCTGATTTTGAAGGGAGGAACAATGTAAGTTTGAAACGTGTGCTGGACACGTATCACAAAGATTATACAGAGATACTTAATGATAAACCAACAAAAATGGAAGGGCACTTCTTGGAATGACACCTTATTGGAACAGACCTAGATTAAAAGTTTATTGCAGATTGTTAGTGAGAGGTTTAGGAAAGAGAAATGGGAATTAAGGAAAATGTTCATGGCCTTATTTGAATATAAGCGGACGATCGCGACGCGGTAGAAAAGTTGAGCAAGCACTGTTTATCACTATAGTTCATTGAAACATATTAAAAGTTCACTGTGGAGACACAAAGTTTATGGAAAAGAAAGTTATTGCAATTATGGAAATAACTGATTGCACTATATAGGTGAGAGTCTATTTCTTGAAAAAGTTGTGATTTACAATTAAATGCGCCATAGAATGTTCTAGAGGTTCCAGCGGTGGAGGAAAGTTAGCTATTGCAAAAATTTATAAGGAAGATTCCTCATTTTAACTAGCATTTTCACAAGTGCGTGAACAATACTTGACGGCAAGACTCGCAGATAGAGAACAAGATCTCGAAGGTTCCAGAACGACCTTAGCAGAAAAATGGGGTTGAGAAAATCCAACGGAGGAAATAGCTTTATAATTATAGACAGCGGGTATTAGATAATATCCCACGTAGCGAGAGGATTTCTCGTTTGAATAGCTTAAGAAAAGCTCTTTTTAGTAAGGTTGGCTTATACAAGCAAAAGCTCAACATGGCAAATCCCACGAGGAATGATAATTGCCCCAAAGTAAATAATTTCACACTGTCTATAAATTATAATTAAAAGCACGTGGAAGTTAAAACCATGAAGATGAGGTTAAAACTTTTTAAAAATGGTACTTATCTTGATTTCATGTTGAAGTCGAAGATTCCGTTGATGATTACTTAGCCAACATGGCGTAAAAGAGGGTGAGCCTCTTGGTTTGAGGAGGCAAGCTCGAGCGGAGCTTTGACTGAACGAGTCAACTGCAGACGGAGAAGTGAGAGCAGCTCAACGAAGCACGGAAGGTCCTGGGAAGGGGAGAGAGTGGGGGTAGGAAACAAAAGGTATACATATCAGCATAACCAACTTGAAAGCAACAAAATAATCTTCTCTTGCTGAGCTGGTCTTCAAAGAGTTGACAACAGTATCTGGTAGCCAAATGGATATGGAATTCCTCTTGCGCGAGGAAGAGTTGAAGAGCTTCAGAGATTCGTTGTTATATGACGCTAGGTGGGTCACAGAATATATATCTGGAACAGACTCATACAAAATATAAGAGATTTGCACATAAAGGAGAAAACAAATGATCACTGTTGGTGTTTGACAAAGAGGAAGAAAGAAATGAACATGCAAGGAGCAGTAGACATTATATCTCAGGTACCGTGTATTCAAAGAATACACCATACTGGCGGGGAAGACACCAACAGCGAGCAAGAAAAACAAGTACAGTAATAAACAATTGCCGAAAAGTAGTCTTGTGATCTGACCATTATTGGTCAAGACTCTGAATACCCTGACTCTCCTATCTCTTCCAGGGTAACACTCGGTCACTTTTCCAAAAGGCCAGACTAGGGGGGGGTGAAACATCCCTAACCAAGACCAAGTCTCCCACTTTAATGTCGGGACTGGAAAGAAACCACTTCTGTCTCCCTTGCAAGGAAGTTAAATATTCCAAGTTCCACCTCTTCCAAAAGGAATTGCGGAGGGCTTCAAGTTTACACCAAACAATAGGTAAATCAGAATCCCTGAAAGAATTAGGAAGGGGAGGATGGGCAGAGAGAGAAGTGCGTGTAAAGAAGCGACCAGGTGTAAGTGGAAGGAGGTTATCAGGGTCATTGGAAAGCGGAGTTAAAAGGCAAGAATTATCAACACTTTCAATCACGAAATAACTAGAAGCTGAGGGAAATAAAGCAATAGTAAAGATTGCGATACGATGAGAAAGAAGAATTAACAAGTTTAAACAAAGCGTATAGAAACAAGTACATCTATTCAGGACAAGAATATACCAAATAAACAAAGAAACTATGCGAGTAGAAAGCAAGAACGCCATAGGTAACAAACGAGTAGCCATAAACAATAACCTCAAGTCATAATGAGTATCAAAGGGGTTACTCAGAAAAATACTTAAGTCAGCGAAAAACGTGACATGACAAGTATGAATACAAAAACACATCGAATGTGACGACGAGAAAAAACAAGTTTGTTCATCAATGAACATTAAGATCGCAAAATATGCAAGCAAAGTGCAATACATAAGCGCGTGAGAAATACGCAACGAAGTTTTGAAACAGGGATCGAAGCAGTTATAGAATACGAGCATAAGTAAGTGAGAGACGTAAACAAGCACGGCCTTGACACACATAGTACAACGAGATAAGACATATAAATAGCTGACAGAGTCCTTAAGCGGAACAAGTTTATTTTGGGAAGTAGGTAAACGGCTTCCGAGCGTGCGGTGGCGACTCGCCAGACAATGGTTGGCAATCAGCCAGAGTTGAGATAAGAGAAGCTTGCTTTGAACTGTGTCAAGCGTACAGGAAATAAACAACAACGTGGCATTCCTCAGACTGGTATACAAACAAGTCTGAAAAACAAACAGTTCAAAGTGCACACACACTAGTTGAGTCAGCTGTAACTTAAAGCAGATATTCAGGTTGAACGGAATGCAGTCAATCGTAACTTGGACGTGAACAAGCAATTTAAAGCTATATGAACTAAAGTAGGAAATCAATTTCGCATAATTGAGAGGATCACGAAATCGGACAATTTTCAACAAAAAGAAGCTTAATTCTTCCGAGCAAAGAAGACAAGCTGGGACATTGAGAAGAAGGTTATGCATAAGAATAGTTATTCTAGATGCAATAGAATTCAGATTTTCAATCGGTTTCAAAAGCAACTTCCAATTGTGAGGAAGGAGGGAGGAGCCGGCCGTGGCCATCCTTCTACATAGCGAAAGAAGTGAAACATAGCGTACAGCAAAGTGATGGTGACTGATAGCCATGGTTTTACACAAGGGGAAGATAGTTTTCAAGAACAAGTTTAAGCAATTAACTGCTATAAAAAATGACATAAGAAGATAGACGAAATAACACAAAGCAAGGCGAACTTGAATGGCCATCTTGTGCGGGAAGAAGGAAAAACCATTTAAACAACTTACAGAGGTAGCGCAGTTGTTCACGATAAAACATCGTTTCGACAAGTGGTTTTCAAAAATATTGAGATCTGAAACATGAGCGTTCACTTTTTCAGAAATGAGATTTATGTCAGCTGTAACGAAATGACATTGCGCTTTGGTTTGAACACTGGTATGTTTGATTTCACCAGTAATAACCCAACCAAAATCGGTGTCTCTGGCGACCACGTTTGAGGATAGCTTGCGAACCTGTTTCCGAAGGCAGTTCCAAAAGACATTGGCACTAAAGAGTATGTCAATGGGACTTTGAACATTAAACTGAGGATCGGCTAACCTTAAGTGCGAGGGAATCTTTAATCCGGAGGTATTAATAGAGTGACTTGGAGTGTTCTTGCCAATACTGGTAAGAATGAGACAGTTTAAATTAAGATTGGTGTTTCTTTGGCAAACGTCTCTGATTTTCAATTTTGAAGACTGCAAAACTTGAGTTTTCAAATTGTCAATGCCGGTCACATTGATAGAAGTAGGCGATGACGAAAGACCTAGTTTTTTAATCAACGATTGCGAAACAAAGTTATGAGTTGAAGCGGAATCGAGAAGACCACGGGTTCTGAACCAATTTCCAAATTTATCTTGGATTTCGAATTGTACAGTGGTCAACAGGGTTTGCGCACTATGAAAAGTTTCGGCGTTGGAAATGCAGGAAGAAGCATTAGTTTGTTCGGAGCTGCTCTGCATGGAGCTTGAAGAGGCGGGTGCTGATGACCTCGATTTATCGTGAACGTGCAATAAAGAATGATGCGGTTTTTTACAATGAAAACAGAGATTTGATGACGTACAGTTCGAAGAAGAATGCTTAGGTGATAAGCAATTGAAACAATGTTTGCTATTCAAGACAAACTTTCTTCGATCTTCGACAGACAATTCTTTAAAGGATTTGCACGAATACAATGGGTGAAGCTTTTTACAGAGCGTGCATTTTAATGATTTGTTAAGCGGCCTGATATCTTCTCTTGAATTATTGAAAGAAGAACGGGTTTGTTTGTTTTCGACAAATGGGGGCTGATGTCCCTTTGAAGAAGCAAGTTTTTTTTTCAAAAATTTGACACTGAGGATTCGTTTCGACTTTTTCGCACTGAAATGCGAGTGCTGTAAGGAATTGACATCGACTGTTGAGAAACGAGATAAGGTGTTCGAACGAATGTTCCTTGTTGCAGGCGAGTTCGATCTCCCAGGCCTTCAGTGTCGAAAAATCGAATCTTGATGTAGCTAGGTGAATAAGTATGGTGTCCCATGTTTGGACAGGCTGTTTTAGTTGGTATAACGCTCTGACATTTAACTGCATAGAGTCTAAGAGGTCTCTTAAGGAGGTGACGTCATTAGGTTTGACGGATGGTAGGTTAAACAAACAACGGATGTGTCGAGCGACACTCAAACGTAAATTGCCATATCTCTCTTTAAGGAGATTAAAGGCGATGTGGTAGTTGTCTGCGCTTAAAGGCAGTGACTCCACCAAGGCCAAGGCCTCAGATTCCAAAGACGTACGGAGGAAGTAAAATTTATGTATGTCTGGGATCTCGATATTTTCATGAATTAGGGAGCAGTAAAGTTCGTAAAAAGAATACCATTCACCTTCCTTGCCTGAGAAGTGCGGTAGGCTTATCTTGGGAAGTAACGGTTTCGGTTTGTTCTCGTGAACTGAAGCGGGTGCGAACTGGGCCGGATTGATGACCTTAGTGTCCGGTTCTGAGATATTGGGGATCAGTTGGTGTATTATTTTGAAAGCAGAACCTATGCCTTCGTAATATAGGTTTTCTACTTCGACACGATCTTCTGTTTGATTGAGCATGCAAGTTTCTATTTCAGTTTGAATGTTACAGTAGTTTTCATAAGAACGTTCAAAATCCTTTACACGATATTTCAACAAATCTAATTGCGCGTCTGAGGGATCTAATTCTTTTATGTTCCTTCTGAATCGGGTAATTTGCCCTTTATAGGAAGAACGTCTGGCAATGAGAGTTTCATCTTTCTCAGTAGGGGCCATGACAAAGAGAATAAATTGAAATACAACTCACGAAACTGTAGAACCTTGGAGATGCTGTCAGGTTTGCAGCAGAGAATGGGTATAAAGAACTGGACACCCCAAAGGAGACAGGAGCGGCCTCTTTCCCGTTCACAGGCTTTGCATGATGTAGATATAACTGAAAAATCCAAAGCAGATGTTAATACTTTGCAAAGTATTGTCAAATGACACTTGACAAACAACAGCAACAGCAAATGGATTCTCCCGGGTTTCGGCACCAATTTTTGGGTATATTATAGGCTAGGGAATAACCCACCCACCAAGGGAAGATGATTAAGAAAAGGAAATGGGTTTCGGACTGGAGAAAAAGGATAGAAAAATAGGAGGAGAGCCCCACAAAATTAATAAGCTTCACTTTAAACACACTTAAAGGCGATTGCCACAGCAAATCTGTGCTCGGATACTTAAAGTGGGTACGAGCTTGGTCGAAGCTGACGGGAGCCGCAGCTAAGACTTGGGCAGTTTGCCAGAGGAAGGCTTTAGTGTATTTCCTTCCAAGCACGAATAAAAGTACTATAGGGAAGGGTGATGGTCTGACAAAACTGAGAGCAAACGATTTATTGTATATGAACGAGGGCATAAACCTAGGAAGAGCTAGGAAAGCCAGGATCCTGCCTAACTGTAGTATCAGAGAAATGATGAATCCAAAAACAAATATTTAATTTATTTAACAATTCAGGATTAATTAATCTTTTTAACAAATAAATATTTTTTAATCTTATTAGCAATTTGAGGTCGCAGACCTCCGACAACATTAAACGGTTGCTCCAGGCAATTGACAATTTACAAGGTTTCAAACCTTACACGTTTCTAAAATCTTTATAAGATTTAAACAAATGAGCAATGAAATAATTAAAGCTTGAACGTGAATTGGAGTACAAAAAGTGCACCTTAAGAAATTCAGGAGAGAATGTTCTAGAGAAAGTGACAACTTTGAAAATAACAATAATAACAACGTGAAAAATAAGATAGAAGTTCCTACAACTTCTTATATTTATACAGAATTACTTTGTGAGATTTATACAAAGAGAGCAGGTCACTTACTGTGAAACCTGAAGAAAGTGAAAGGGAAAGTTCTAGACTTCCCAAGTTTGCGCAGGAATCACTCGCTAAATGGGACAGTTTCCATTTCTTGAAACCTGAACATGACTCTCTCAAGAGTTTAAAGAATGGTTTTCCCTGATTTTGAAGGGAGGAACAATGTAAGTTTGAAACGTGTGCTGGACACGTATCACAAAGATTATACAGAGATACTTAATGATAAACCAACAAAAATGGAAGGGCACTTCTTGGAATGACACCTTATTGGAACAGACCTAGATTAAAAGTTTATTGCAGATTGTTAGTGAGAGGTTTAGGAAAGAGAAATGGGAATTAAGGAAAATGTTCATGGCCTTATTTGAATATAAGCGGACGATCGCGACGCGGTAGAAAAGTTGAGCAAGCACTGTTTATCACTATAGTTCATTGAAACATATTAAAAGTTCACTGTGGAGACACAAAGTTTATGGAAAAGAAAGTTATTGCAATTATGGAAATAACTGATTGCACTATATAGGTGAGAGTCTATTTCTTGAAAAAGTTGTGATTTACAATTAAATGCGCCATAGAATGTTCTAGAGGTTCCAGCGGTGGAGGAAAGTTAGCTATTGCAAAAATTTATAAGGAAGATTCCTCATTTTAACTAGCATTTTCACAAGTGCGTGAACAATACTTGACGGCAAGACTCGCAGATAGAGAACAAGATCTCGAAGGTTCCAGAACTACCTTAGCAGAAAAATGGGGTTGAGAAAATCCAACGGAGGAAA
Source organism: Meconema thalassinum (assembly GCA_946902985.2). Lineage (NCBI taxonomy): Eukaryota > Metazoa > Arthropoda > Insecta > Orthoptera > Tettigoniidae > Meconema > Meconema thalassinum. The sequence goes on from OX336390.1 coordinate 34,394,647, forward strand.
TAGCTTTATAATTATAGACAGCGGGTATTAGATAATATCCCACGTAGCGAGAGGATTTCTCGTTTGAATAGCTTAAGAAAAGCTCTTTTTTAGTAAGGTTGGCTTATACAAGCAAAAGCTCAACATGGCAAATCCCACGAGGAATGATAATTGCCCCAAAGTAAATAATTTCACACTGTCTATAAATTATAATTAAAAGCACGTGGAAGTTAAAACCATGAAGATGAGGTTAAAACTTTTTAAAAATGGTACTTATCTTGATTTCATGTTGAAGTCGAAGATTCCGTTGATGATTACTTAGCCAACATGGCGTAAAAGAGGGTGAGCCTCTTGGTTTGAGGAGGCAAGCTCGAGCGGAGCTTTGACTGAACGAGTCAACTGCAGACGGAGAAGTGAGAGCAGCTCAACGAAGCACGGAAGGTCCTGGGAAGGGGAGAGAGTGGGGGTAGGAAACAAAAGGTATACATATCAGCATAACCAACTTGAAAGCAACAAAATAATCTTCTCTTGCTGAGCTGGTCTTCAAAGAGTTGACAACAGTATCTGGTAGCCAAATGGATATGGAATTCCTCTTGCGCGAGGAAGAGTTGAAGAGCTTCAGAGATTCGTTGTTATATGACGCTAGGTGGGTCACAGAATATATATCTGGAACAGACTCATACAAAATATAAGAGATTTGCACATAAAGGAGAAAACAAATGATCACTGTTGGTGTTTGACAAAGAGGAAGAAAGAAATGAACATGCAAGGAGCAGTAGACATTATATCTCAGGTACCGTGTATTCAAAGAATACACCAAGTTGACTCGGTCAGTTAAGGCTCAACTCGAGCCAGTCTCCTCAAACCAAGAGGCAAACTCCACTTTCTACGCCATGTTGGTATATTAGATATCTTCAAGGGGAACTTCACTATCAACATGCAACCAAGATAAGTACAGCTTCAAGTTTTAACCTCATCTTCATGGTTTTAACTTCTACATGTTTTTAACGATATTTTATAGACAGCGTGAGATTACTTATTTGGGGCAAAAATCATTCTTCGCGGGATTTGCCATGTTGAGCTTTTGTCTGTCTAAGCCAACTTTAATATAAAGTAGCTTTTCTTAAGCTAACTAAATGAGAAATCTTCTCACCACGTGGGATATTATCTAATACCCGCTGTCTATAATTCACCAAGCTAGTTCCTCCGCTGGATTAACTTTAGCCCCATTTTTCTACTAAGATCGTTCTGGAACCTTCCAGATTCTGTACTTTATCTACACGTCCTGCCGTTATGTAATTTTCACTCACTTGTGAGAATACTAGTTAAAACTGAAGAATCTCACTTCTGAATTAAAGCTCAATAGCGAATTTTCTTCCACCGTTGGATGTTCTTGGCGCATTTAATTGTAATTTACAACTTTCTCAAGAAATAGACTCTCGCCTACCTAGTGAAACTAGTTATTTTCATCATTGCAATAACTCTCTTTCCCATAAACTTTCGTGTTTCAACAGTGAACTTTTCATCTATTTAACAGACTATAGTGAAAACCAGTGCTTGTTCAACTTTTCTACCGCGTCGCGATCGTCCGGTTACATTTAAATAAGGCCATGAACATTTTTCCTCAATCCCAATCTCTCTTTCCTAAACCTCTTACTAACAATCCGTAATAAACTTTTAAATTTAGGTCTGTTTCAACGAGGTGTCAATCTATAGATGTGCCCTCCCATTTTTCTTATGTGTAATTAATTAACATCTGCATAAATACGTGTCCAGCACACGTTTTAAACTTACATTGTTTCTCCTTTCAAATGAGAGAATACAATTCTTTTAACTCATTAGTGAGTTGTTTCTAGGTCTCACGAAAGGGAAACTTGCCCCATTTATCTAGTGATTCCTATCTAAATACAGGAAGTCTAGAACCTTCCTTGTTGATCTTCTCTTCAGGTTTCACAGTAAGTGACCTGCCCTTATTTGCATAATACCCAACAGTAATTCTGTATAAATATAAGAAGTTGTAGGAACTTCTATCTTATTCTTTATGTTTTCCTTATTGTTATTTTCGAAGTTGTAACCATTTCTAAAACAGTTACCTGGAAATTTCTCAAAGTACACTCCTTGTACTCTATTGAATGTCTAAACTTGAATCATTTCATTTGCCTTTTTAAAATCTTACAAAGATTTTAGTACCAGGTTTATAACCTAAAGTATTGTCAATTGCCTGGAGCAAACTTTTAATGTTTTCTGAGGTCTGTGACCTAAAATTTGTTAACTAAATTGAAAAATATTTATTTGTTAAAGTTATCAACTTCTTTTGAATTGTTAAATAAATTAAGCGTTTCTTTTCGCTTTTTCATTTTTCTAATACAACGGTTAAGCAAGATCCTGTCCTCCTTGGCTCTCCCTACTCGATGCCATTAAATCTATTGATAGGGCTTTCACCACTCGTTGCATTTGAGCAAGAACTCTTAGTGGCAATCTCGTTAAAGTTTCTCTTAGCTTTAATAGCTAATTCTAACTGGCCAGTAAGGCAAGTAAAGCTCGCTACGCCAGCTACCTGCTTGTGGAGATCCTCTCCGAAAACTTATGATCAATTTTCCAAACGATAAGTGTTTCTTCTTTGTCTAAGCTTTTAGCCGGCCTCTCGCTGAGTAAAGGCTTAGCCATTTCCAAATGCAACCATTGGTTCACTTACCAAAATTACTTTCCAAGGTATAATTTTTTATCACTATCCTTCCTGGAAGCACTGGGTCGCTTTTTCAGGAACTCTATAACTTCGAAAACTGGAAATACCAAACTTGATTTAAATTATTGGCATTCTTCGAATTACTTCGCAAAAACGAATTTCTTTGAAAAGACATACAATAAATCGGTTACTCTCCGTCTTGCCAGACCAACACCTTTCCCCATAGTAGTCTTATACATGCTTGGGAGGAAATACACTAAAGCCTCTCTCTTGCAAACCGCCCAAGTCCTAGCTGCGGTTCCCGTCAGCTTCGACCAAGTCCGTACCTACTTTAGGTATCAGAGAGCGAATTTTCAGTGGCAACTGCCTCTACGTGTATTTAATGTTAAATTTATAACTTTTGTGGAACTCTCATCCTATTTCTCTATCCTTTTTCTCCAGTCCGAAACCCACTTCCTTCTCTTAATCATCTTCCCTTGGTGGGTGGGTTATTCCTCAGCCAATAATCTTTCCAAAATTTGGTCCCAGAAACCCGGGAGAGTCCATTTTCCATTTTTATTCTTTTTAAAAGTGTCATTTGACAATACTTTGCAAATTATTAATATCTGCTTTGAATCTTTCAGCTATAACAACATCGTGCAAAGCCTGTGAAGGGGAAAGAAGCCGCTCCTGTCTCCTTTGGTGTGTCCCGTTCTTTCTACTTATTGCTGCTGCCAGCTTGACAGCATTTCCAAGGTTCCACAGTTTCGTGAGTTACATTTTAATCTATTTTTTTAACATGGCTCCTACTGAAAAGGATAAAGATGAAAAACTTACATCTAAACGAGCATCCTATAAAGGGCAAATTACCCGTTTCAGAAAGTACATAAAAGAGTTGGATCCCTCAGAAGCTCAATTAGACTTGTTGAAACATCGTGTAAGGGATTTTGAACGTTCTTATGAAAATTATTGTAACATTCAATCTGAAATAGAAACTTGTATGCTCAATCAAACCGAAGATCGAGTCGAAGTAGAAAACCAATATTACGAAGGCATAGGTTCTGCTTTCAAAATAATACGCCAGCTCGAAGAAGAGCAGAAAAAGGATGCTTCTGTTCTTGGTTCCCTTCACGAACCACAAACTTCTTACCGTGATGGTACTCACAAACCCAAACCAATTTTACCTAAAATTGATTTACCCCATTTCTCTGGAGATGAATCCACTTGGGATTCTTTCTATGAATTATTTTGCTCCCTTGTTCATAACAATGAAGACATTCAAGTCATTTACAAGTTTCATTACTTGAGATCTATCCTCCGAGGTCAAGCTTTGCAGTTGGTCAAAGCACTTCCTCTGCGTGCCGAAAATTACCCCATTGCCTTTAACTTATTAAAGGAAAGATATGGAAATTTACGGTTACGTATTCAACGCCATACAAAGGCTCTATTCAATCTACCTGCGTCACAGCACAATGACGTCACTAGTTTGCGTACTCTAGTTGACACTACACAACTTCACGTTAAGGCTTTGTCCCAATTAGATCAACCTACTGATCATTGGGATACTTTCCTAATACATTTAGTGGTTTCTAAAGTTGATGCTGCTACCCTCAAACTTGGGAAATTGAACTTTCTAAAGAAGACGACTACACTTACGAGCATTTAGTTACTTTCATAAACGCTAGATGCCAACTCTTAACCGCTCTAGCTAATCAAAGTGAACCTTCATCTCCTAGTTCCAAATTTGAATTAATGTCCATCAAACCCAAAAGCGAACGCTCAGCGTCTAATACCCAAAAACCCGGGTTCAGCTCATCCAAATTTAAATCAAACACTACTGGTTACCCAACTAGGTCTAGTGAACGTCGTGTTGCTAGCTCTATTGTTTTAAACACTCAAAGCGAACCTCGCAAGAGTTTAAACGAACCTGTAAAGTGCATACTTTGTTAAGATCCCCATGCCCTATACTTCTGTAAATCCTTTAAAGAAATGTCAGTCGACGATAGAAGAAAATTAGTTGCTCAAAATAAACATTGTTTCAACTGCCTAGCGCCCACGCATTCTGCTTCTAATTGTAAGTCCACAAGACTTTGCTACCATTGTGAAAAGGCTCATCACACTTTGCTACATCGTCATGATCAGGCAAGGTCATCGACCGCATCTACTTCTCCGAAAAATGATAGTGCTAACAGTTCTAATGCTTCATCGTATATTCAAAATGCCAAGTCCATTCGCAGTGCTCAAGTATTATTGTCTACTGTCCAAATCGAAGTTCAGGATAACTTTGGCAACTGGGTCCGTGCACGCGGTCTTCTAGATTCAGCGGCAACTCATGATTTTGTGTCTAATTCCTTGATTAGAAAACTAGGCCTACCTGTAAACCCCACTTCTATCAGCGTGTCGGGCATCAACAGATCAAAATCGCAAGCTTTACAATTCTCAAAGCTAACCATAAGAGATATTTGTCATAGAAACAACTTCTTTAAACTTAATTGTCTAATTCTTAATAGCATTGGAGAAGACACTCCAAGTCACTCAGTGGATATTTCAGGGTTAAACATTCCCTCGCATTTAAGGCTAGCCGATCCTTTGTTTAACATACAAAACCCCATTGACATACTCTTTAGTGCCAATGTCTTTTGGAATTGCCTTCGTAAACAGGTGCGCAAGTTATCCTCAAACGTGGTCGCCAGAGACACTAATTTTGGATGGATCGTCACAGGTCAACTTCCCCATTATTCTCCCCAACCTGCATCGCAATGTTACTTCTCCAATACTGACCTGGAACAGTTTTGGAGGCTTGAAAGCGTTGATTCTCCTAATGTAACCTCTTCAGAAAATGAATTCTGTGAGCAACTTTTTTTGAACACCACCACTCGTTCTTCTAATGGCCGGTTCGTTGTTCAAATGCCAAGATTACACAATCCCCCCAAACTTATTAACTCTCAGCCTAAAGCTCGAAAAGCTCTCTTTGCTATCGAGAGCAAATTCAAAAAAGAACCCCTTGTCAAACAGCAGTACACTGATTTCATGGATGAGTATGAAAGCTTAGATCATATGGAAGTTGTTAACAAATCTGATGATGAATTGCACCCCCCAATTGAAACGGTTTATTTAAATCATCATCCCATGTGGAAAAACCCCCTTGTAAAAGATAAAATTCGAGTTGTTTTCAATGGTTCATCGCCCGACGTTAATGGCAACAGCCTTAACGACACTCTTTACTCTGGTCCTGCTATTCAATCAGATCTATCTGCTATACTCTTAAACTTTCGATTATTTCCCATAGCTGTCATAGCTGATATAAAACAGATGTACCGTCAAGTTTTAATTCAACCGGAACAACGAGATCTCCAAAGAATCTTGTGGCGTGATGAAATCAGTAAGCCCATTAAGGTATTTCGCTTAAAAACAGTTACTTATGGCTTAAAACCCTCTGCATTCCTTGCTATCCGATCTCTACACTTGTTAGCCTCACAAGATGGTCATTTATTTAATTCCAAAGCCTCTGAAGCACTAACTACGTCATTCTATGTTGACGATTACTTGCAGTCCTTCCCCACCTTGGAGGAAGCTTCTTTTGTGTCTTTAGAACTTCAAGCATTGCTAAGGAATGGAGGTTTCCCACTCCATAAGTGGAATTCCAACTCCCCTGAGTTTCTTGCCCAGTTTCCCATCGAAGACGTGGATCCTTCTTCTGTCGAAATTTGTGGAAACTACGAATCTATAAAAACTCTAGGAGTTCATTGGTGCACTAGCACTGACACTCTTATCTATAAAGTTTCGCTCGCAGAAGAGCTTCCTAATACAAAAAGACAAATCCTCTCTGGAATTGCAAAAATTTTTGATCCGCTTCAATTCCTTGCCCCAGTTATCGTTATAGCCTAACTCTTCATGCAAGAGCTGTGGTCGCTCAAATGTGAATGGGATGACGCTGTCCCTCTTTCTTTTCTTAATCGTTGGCTCTCGTTTCGCAGCAATTTGTTGGATCTTTCCCTTATTGAAATTCCCAGGAATTTAATTAGCTCTCATTCTAATACATCCTTTTTCCTTCACGTGTTCGCGGACAGTTCCGAAAAAGCTTACGGTTGCTGCGCATATATAGTTTATCACGGTTCATTATATGGATCTTCAGTTTCCAACCTTGTTTGTGCCAAATCGAAGGTCGCTCCTCTTAAAACTATCACTTTGCCTAAGCTCGAACTGTGCGCTGCACTCATGGCTGCAGAACTTGTTAAGAAATTACGGGAAGTATTAAAAGTCGAATTCTCGCATATCTATCTCTGGAGCGATTCCATGATCACCCTTTCTTGGATCGAAAAGAACCCCTCTCACTGGCAAACTTTTGTTGCAAACAGGGTTTCCAAAATTCAAACTCTTTCTTCCGGATGTCAATGGAGGCATGTGCCCAGTGCTGATAACCCAGCCGATATTATCTCTCGTGGTTGTTTACCCTCTCAATTGGCAGCTTCCCAATTGTACTGGCATGGGCCCTCGTGGTTAATCAAAGACTCTTCTTCATGGCCTTCTAAACCTCCAGCTACAAACTCCAACTTGCCTGACGCTAAAGTACCTCTATCTATTGCTTCGTGTCTTGTTTCCAACGTTTCTCATCCCTTGTTGTCCCGCTATTCTTCCTTTCACAAATTAATTCGAATTGTTGCCTATCTCCTTAGATGGAAATATTTTGTGGTTGACCAACCTCTCCTCCCCAAACCACACCTTACCAATCATGAATTGAATCTCGCTACCATTAAGGTTTTACAACTGACACAGCAAGAAGCCTTTTCTTCTGAATTGTCTTTGCTCTCTTCTAAAAGGGATCTTCCCAAATCCAGTCGTCTTCGTGCTTTAGCTCCGTTCCTTGATGACCATGGGTTACTCAGGGTAGGTGGAAGGCTCTCGCAATCTTTGCTCTCTGAGGACAAAAAGCATCCCGTTATTTTGCCTTCCAAACATCACGTAACTTTTTTAATTATACGTGACTTTCATTATCGTAATCTGCATGTTGGTACACGCACTCTGCTTTGCCTCTTAAGGGAAAAGTACTGGATTATAAATGGAATTCATGAAGTTTCTTCTGTAATTCACAAGTGCATTCCTTGCTTCAAAGCGAAACCTAAAATCAATACTCAATTAATGAGCGATCTGCCCTCTTTTCGCTCTTCTCCTATACGCCCATTTGCTTTGACTGGTGTGGACTATATGGGTCCGTTCCAATATCAACGAAATTCTCCTGAAGCTAAACGCAAATTGTTTGGTAAGCTTTATGTTTCTCTCTTTGTTTGCATGGTTACTGGCGCAATCCATTTGGAACTAGTAACGAATGCTTCTACTTCTTACTTTTTATCAGCTGTCTCTCGCTTCACTGCTAGGCGTGGTGTTCCTTCAGAGATGTTCTCTGATAACGCTTCCACTTTTCAGGGCGCAGCTTCCCTGTGGAAGAAAGCTCTCACTTCCTCTCCTGCCATGGAACAAATTTCTAATTTTTCCTACTCAAAGGGTTTCAAATGGCGCTTTATACCTCCCTACGCTCCTCATCACGGTGGTAGGTGGGAATCTTGCGTAAAGCTCACTAAACGTCATTTAAGAAAAGTTTTAGGTAATCGCATGCTGACTTACGAAGAATTCAATTCACTGTCTGTTCTGATTGAAGGTGTTGTTAATTCTCGTCCTTTAACTCCGCTTTCCAATGACCCTGATGACCTGCTTCCACTTACACCTGGTCACTTCCTTATCGGCACTTCTCTTTCTGCCCCTCCTACTCTTCCCAATTCTTACAGGGATTCTAATCTACCTATCGCTTGGCGTAAACTTGAAGCCCTCCGTAATTCTTTTTGGAAGAGGTGGAACTTGGAATATTTAACTTCCTTGCAACCGAGACAGAAGTGGTTTCTTTCCAGTCCTGACATTAAAGTGGGGGACTTGGTCTTGGTTAGGGATGTTTCACCCCCCCCCCCCCCTAGTATGGATCTCTGGTAGAGTGACTGAGTGTTATCCTGGAAGAGATGGGAGAGTCAGGGTGGCCAAAATCTTGACCACTAATGGTTCGATCACAAGACCACTGTCTTTGATCGCTCCATAGTTTTAAATGTCTAACTGCTTATTTGTTCTCTGTTGGTGTTTCTCCCCCCAGTATGGTGTATTCTTTGAATACACGGTACGTGAGATATAATTTTTATTGCTCCTTGCATGTTCATTTCTTCCTTTCTTATCAAACACCAACAGTGATCTTCTATTTTCTCTTTGATGGGCAAATCTCTTATGTCTTCATGAGTCGGTTCTAGATATATATCTTCTGTGACCCACCTAGCGTCATCTCGCAGCGAATCTCTGAAGCTCCTCAATTCTTCCTGGTGCAAGAGGATTTACTTATCCATCTGGCCACCAGATCTTGTTACCATCGCCAGCTAATTCCTCCGTGAGCAAGAGAACTACGTCTACTGTTTCACTCACCATGCTGCGCTAGTATCATCTGTTATCAACTCTTTGAAGACCAACTCATCAAGAAAATCAATTTTTTGTTGTAATGTTGGCTATGTTTATATGTTCTCCTTTTGTCTCCTACCCCCACTTTTTTTCCTTTCCTGGTCCCTTCGCGTTCTGCTGAGTGGGTCTCACTTGTAAATCGGCAGTTGACTCGGTCAGTTAAGGCTCAACTCGAGCCAGTCTCCTCAAACCAAGAGGCAAACTCCTCTTTCTACGCCATGTTGGCATATTAGATATCTTCAAGGGGAACTTCACTATCAACATGCAACCAAGATAAGTACAGCTTCAAGTTTTAACCTCATCTTCATGGTTTTAACTTCTACATGTTTTTAACGATATTTTATAGACAGCGTGAGATTACTTATTTGGGGCAAAAATCATTCTTCGCGGGATTTGCCATGTTGAGCTTTTGTCTGTCTAAGCCAACTTTAATATAAAGTAGCTTTTCTTAAGCTAACTAAATGAGAAATATTCTCACCACGTGGGATATTATCTAATACCCGCTGTCTATAATTCACCAAGCTAGTTCCTCCGCTGGATTAACTTTAGCCCCATTTTTCTACTAAGATCGTTCTGGAACCTTCCAGATTCTGTACTTTATCTACAAGTCCTGCCGTTATGTAATTTTCACTCACTTGTGAGAATACTAGTTAAAATTGAAGAATCTCACTTCTGAATTAAAGCTCAATAGCGAATTTTCTTCCACCGTTGGATGTTCTTGGCGCATTTAATTGTAATTTACAACTTTCTCAAGAAATAGACTCTCGCCTACCTAGTGAAACCAGTTATTTTCATCATTGCAATAACTCTCTTTCCCATAAACTTTCGTGTTTCTACAGTGAACTTTTCATCTATTTAACAGACTATAGAGAAAACCAGTGCTTGTTCAACTTTTCTACCGCGTCGCGATCGTCCGGTTACATTTAAATAAGGCCATGAAGTAGTGGAGTACTAGGAGTTCTGCCCCACTTCAAAACCCCCCTTGCTCTACTACTAAGCCTCAGCCATGTTAAATATCTATTGAACGCATGGCCCGATTTTGACAAATGAGGTATTGTTGGACTCGGGCTGACGTCCTCTTTGCTATGGACCACTCATTATAATTTTCAAAAATTTTTTGAAAATTTTTGTTTTCGAAAATAGGCGATAGTTTGAAAACCAAACAGGATAGAACGTTGTGCCATGGCTCAAACGAACAGTCTTTATGACCTTTATTTTTTGTAATAAAAAATTTTTATTTTTTATATTTTTTTGAAAACACTCGAATTTTGAAAATCCTATATTTTGGAAACTAGGAACTCTACAAAAAAAATTGTTTAACGTAAATCAATGGTCCCTACCCCCTCTACCCCCAAAATAAATTTAAAGTCTCTAGAATGAAAACCTGCAGTAGTGTGGTAAGGACAGAGCTGCTTATAAAAGCAAGTGGTGAGCCCCTGCGACCTTGGAATGGAAGGAGCCATGCTAGGAGGGCGTGCTTGGATTCGTTTTTTTCGTCTCGTTGTGCTCTTTACGGGAATGTCGGTGTCGAAAAGGTGAAAATCTGGAAACACAGTCTTTTTGGGGTAAAAACGTGATTTTAGACTTTTTGCTATATCTCGCGAACCAATCATGCTAGAGGCATGTTCGACAGGTCCAAGGACTCGGGGTGACGTCCTCTCTGCTATGGACCACTCGTTATAATTTTTAATAAAATTGGAAACTCGATTTTGGGGTAAACACATGCTTTTTGTGATTTTGCCGATATCTAACGAACCAATAACGTTAGAGGCATGTACGACGGGTCCAAGGATTCGGGAAGACGTCCTCTTTGCTATGGACCACTCGTTGTAATTTTAAAAAAATTGGGAAACGCGATTTTGGGGTAAACACGTGTTTTTTTATGATTTTTGCCGATATGTCACGAACCAATAACGCTAGAGACGTGTACGAGGTGTCCTAGGACTCGGGCTAACGCCCCCTTTCAAATGTGGTAGATATTTTTTTTCAAAAAAGATAATTCACAAAGGGCCTAACGCCATACATGTTGAAAAAACGTTTTCTTTTTCTTTACCTGTTTATAATGTTTATAAAGCGTGGTGGTTGAGAGAGAGAGACCATACGGCTGGGTGTGTGTGTTTCAACGAACCTGTCGCTAACCACAAGGACCATGCTTAATAGAACAATCGCTATTTCGACGGGTCGGTGTATGACAGAGCGAGCGTGCGTTTTTCTGATATTTTACCTTTAACGTGTAAACGGTAATGAGAGCTAGGTTCTATGTTGGTCGAAGCGAGTAGAGAAAACAAACTTGCCGAGGAGGTGAAGGTCATTTGAGCTTATTGGAAGGCATTGATCTGACTTGACAACAAGTGCAATGGAAAAAATGACCAAGACGCTTGAAGGTGAAATAATCTGACCATCGTGGTGGCAGGGGAGTGCGAAAGGCGTGCACACATGTGTGAAACCACAGGCACGCTAAACCAGTGACATCCTGTCTTGCTTCGTACGTGACAAAATGCAAGTCCATGTGAAATTTGATCTACCGCAGGTGTTCACCTTGGACGTTATCTGTCCACGTGCATGATAACTGTTAACAAGTCACATCCTGTTTTGCTTTGTACGTGACAAAATGCAAGTTCATGTGAAATTTGATCCGGCACAGGTGTTCGCCTGGGACGTTAGCTGCCCACGTGCACGATAAGAGAATGTTCAAAGCGTGGGGAAAAAAAAGATTATACATGCAATGTGATATATAAAGACACGTCGCTGACATTTCCACTCGCACTTATGTGACTACTTTTGAACACGCTACAGCGTTGTGTGAAACACTTGGCCTTGTTTAACAGTTTTGGTGTTGGTGGAAAATACTTATTCTTGTTGTGAGGTAGGTATATATTTATTCATTTATACATTTATTGATTTATATATAAATACATGCAATTATTTATTGATTAGGTAATTAATGATTTTATTTATTTATTTGTTTGCAGATAACCGGCATACCTTACATGTCAGAGGGAGAAGAAACTATTGCACTTTTGAGCCCACTAGAAGGGAAGAGTAACAAGTCACTGCAAGTAAAGGTGAGATGATTTTTTTTAAACTAACTTGTTTCATTTTTTTTTGTTTTATGTTTTATTTTATGAAATGTATGTATTAACCTGAATTTAGGTATTTATAGCGGTTTATTTTATTTATTTTTAGAAACTTGGAAAGAATAGCCTTACCGCCGTAGCAGTCGCTGAAAAAAACCAGAAACGCACTAAAGCGAAACCACTGCCAAAGAGTGAACTGTTTAAAACTCAGGTAAGTCCAACTTAAAAATGCTATTCCATTTTACCACTACTGAAAACTCGTAGACAAAAAAAAATTCATTACCTGTACATGACTGGGACAATGATTGCTTTCTTGATTAATGGCTATGTTGTTGTTGTTGACTGGGAAAAGTACAAGGCCATGTTGGATTTTCTAAAAATAAAATAATAAATTTAATTTATGGGTGGTTCCCTATGGACTCAACGAATATCCACAGGTTTGAACATGATAATGTGAACAAAATGACATGACATTCATTTTTGTTTATATATTGGTTAAAGGGAGGGTGGGGGAATGTAAATGACTGTAGCTTTATAAAAAGAAAATAAGTACATGGGTTACTGTTTGTGCCAACATACAGTTTATTTTTAATGGTGTTTTGATATATTAATGCCAATTAACGTTAACGTTTTATTTACAAGTATTGATTGATTGATTGATTGATTGATTGATTGAGTGATGGGTTATTTTGTTTGCTTTTAGGTGTCGTCATGTGCCATTAACGTAATGAACAGACAGTGAACAAGCATGCATTATGCTTTAAAGTACTCTGTGCAATGTTAATAACTTACAATAAGAAAACGTTTTATTATAACACATGGCGTTAGTACCAAATACAACAAGTGAGCAAGTTGGTTTACCACGTGGGTTAAATTTAAAATCAGAACATGATCGATGGTTAACATTTGAATCCTGGCCTGTAGGCTTTTTGTCGACGCATGAACTTGCAAAAGCCGGTTTTTTTTACTTGAACCGAGGAGATGTGGTGCGCTGTGTGTTTTGTCGTATTGAACTTTCACACTGGGAAGAAGGGGATGATCCCTTTAGAGACCATTTGCGATGGTCTCCTCACTGTCCTTACATGCTTGGAAAGCAAGTGGGTAACCTACCCGTGCATTCATTTTACCGAACCACAAGGCCTATGGCCGCTACTTACGTTGCTGAATCACAAATAAATAATAATAATGATGTATTACCAGCCAACGGTAGTGTCGATATATGTGGTCCATATGCCATAGACAGTGTTGAATTGGCGTGTGCTTTTGAAAAATTGGGAGTTTGCAAGACTAAAGCACTAGCACACCCAGAGTACAGCTCTGTTGAAAAACGTTTCGAATCTTATAAAAATGTTTGGCCATTAATATTAAAACACCTTACCAAACAGCTAAGTGAAGCTGGATTTTTTTATACTGGTGAAGGGGATAAAACAATATGTTTTTATTGTGGATTTGCTTTAAAGGATTGGCAAATGACTGATGACCCTTTTGTGCAACACGCTCGTTGGTTACCAAACTGTAAATACATGGTGTTGCTTAAAGGTCAGGAATTTGTGAACACTATTCGTAAAGAAAAAGTGATTGCAGCACAAGACATAAAAGTGCCTTTAGAGTTAGAGCACGCGGAGCAAATACATAAGGCTGAAAGAAAAGACTTGTCTCACGAACAGATACAAAAGTGTGACCAACAATTATGTAAAATTTGTTATCAAGATGAACTAGGTGTTGTATTTTTACCCTGTGGACACATGATAGCCTGTGTCAAGTGTGCATTAGAACTTAACACTTGTGCTATATGCAGAAAAGTAGTATCTGCAACAGTTAGGGCATTTCTTGCATAACTAGTATAATTTATTCGCCATGGATAGTGCAAAATCCCTAATTGCACAATATTATTAAAGCTGTTTTAGAGTGTAATAGATATGCTTTTGTTTTGTTTATAGACTACTACAATGAATGTTTTGAATGCTGTGGGACAATCATGTGGCTTAGAGACAAAGAAGCTCAGCGAATTGCCAATGCATATTCCATTCCGCATTATCAAGATTCGGAAATTGAAAACAGCATATGGTGATCGTGTACTTTGTGTATGTGAAAACTTTGAGACATTTCTGCCTATACGGTTTAATGATATGTCGGAGAGTGTTTTTGATGAAGTCAATAATGCTGTGCAACCTGTACACTTAATTTATGAAGGTTTTAAAAACAATAGGTGCATGGTTCGTTTTAATTAAATAAATAAATAATGTGAAATAATAATGGAAATTATAAGTAATGACAATATACTGAAAAAGAAAGAAAATATGTGCATAGAATAGTAATGTTTTAGTGTTTAGTGTTGTCTTTAAAAATATTATGATGAAACCAAAAAAAATGTATATAAAGTTTGTAAATAAATGCAAAATGATGTTACAATGCTGTTTTATTTTATACAAAGTTAGTATATTTAACATTGCAGAGTATACATGATTATGACAATAAATGCATACTGAATACAAGCCTTTCTCACATTACAATAGTCTGTTATAGTTTTAAACACAAGGCTTGTTGTAGATCATTTTATAGCAATGTCCCTTTAATGTTGTTTTCGAAAAGTGGGGAAGCCACAATGGTTGTATTGACATAAAAACCTTATGGTTATTACTATTTAGTCACTTTGATCCCCTTGCATATCAAGAGCAGATGACCTAGTTGTTCCACTCTTTAAAACGACAACAACAACACTACCTCTTGCATAGTTTGTGATGTTGATGGCTCTTGCGACGTGGAAGATGGATTAAAAATAACTTTGAGAACAGGGGTTAAACGTTGATCATTAAACAATGCACTATTTTGAGTAGCAATATAGTTTTCTTGATTTTTTGTCGACGGCAACTGTGTTTCATGCGGTACACTACATTGATGATCACTGACACTTAAAACCTCACTATTTTTACTTTTTAGGTCACCACGACAATGTTTGGAACGTTGCTTTGAACAACGCCAAATAACAGTTCCATTTTTATTGGTTCGTTTCACAATATATGAATATCCTTTATAGTATGCGTAAGGCTTACCATACCTAGTCACTGATACTTCCATATCAACTGTCAAGCATAGACTAAGCTCTAGTAAAGTCAACTTGGTAATAAGAATACTAGTTTAATGTGAGAGCAAATATGGATCCAAAGAGTTCAGGTAAAAGTGAAAGCAAATAAGCAAATATTAGAAACAAGAGTTGGGGTGAAAGTGGTCGCAAAGTGGTAGACCCATTACACAATAATTTCAGCACGACGAAGCTCTTGTTCAATTTCTTTGATTTCCCAATCGTGACCAGTATGGCCAGCTTGACGTGAGGCATGCAACAACTGTAGCCGCTGGACGAGCTTATTGGGATTGTGCCAGTATACAAATTTAACAAATGGATTTTTAGGTGTAAACAAAGCATTACCATTATCATGATCATTATCATCATCATCATCATTATCATCATTATGATCACCATTATCATCATGACCATCATCACTGTTACTATATAGTCCTTTTTGATCCTCATGCAATACCACTTTATTTATAGTCTGAGTTGATTTTGATAGTGTTGAAGGTTTCTTGGACGTTGACAACTGTCCTAACATGACGTTTTGAGGACATGATAAGTCCTTTTGAACAAACACTGCACTATCTTTAGCCGCAATATCGTTTTCTTGAACTTGCTTTTTAGCATTTTGATAATTGTTTGTAAACAGTAAGCGTGGTTCGTTTCGAGCACTACATTGATGAACACTCACACTTAAAACCTTTCCATTTTTACTTTTCAGATTGCCTCGACATTTTGTTGACCTCTCTTTTGAGCATCGCCAGAATATTATTCCATTTACAT
This sequence comes from Meconema thalassinum, assembly GCA_946902985.2. Classification (NCBI taxonomy): domain Eukaryota; kingdom Metazoa; phylum Arthropoda; class Insecta; order Orthoptera; family Tettigoniidae; genus Meconema; species Meconema thalassinum. The sequence goes on from OX336390.1 coordinate 34,410,713, forward strand.
TCTGGCGATTATAGTTATAGGAGTAGCCTTGATAGAGTGCACGTAGCCTACCTTTGTTGGTTGTAATAAGTTCCATAGTAGTAACTGACCTGTCAGTACGATGTTCACACTACAAAGGTTACAACTGTTTTGCTGATGGAGTGACCTACCATAAGCTTATATATTGGCTTATGTGTTGGCTTTTTGTGTTGGCTTTTCGTGTTGGCTTTTGTGATGGCTTATGTGTTGACTTTTTGTGTTGGCTTTTCATGTTGGCTTTTCGTGTTGGCTTATGTGTTGGCTTTTTGTGTTGGCTTTTTGTGTTGGCTTTTCGTGTTGGCTTTTCGTGTTGGCTTATGTGTTGGATTTTTGTGTTGGCTTTTCATGTTGGCTTTTCGTGTTGGCTTTTCGTGTTGGCTTTTCGTGTTGGCTTTTTGTGTTGGCATTTCGTGTTGGCTTTTGTGTTGGCTTTTCGTGTTGGCTTTTTGTGTTGGCTTTTCGTGTTGGCATTCGTGTTGGCTTTTCGTTTGGCTTTTCGTGTTGGCTTTTTTTTGTATTGGCCTTTCGTGTTGGCTTTTTGTATTGGCTTTTCGTGTTGGCTTTTTGTGTTGGCTTTAGTATTGGCTTTTGTATTGACTTATTTGACAAGTTATTTGTGTCAATGTATTTAGTGGATTTTTTCTTGGTGTTGGAAAGTAGTTGAAAGAGAGGGAATATTTAAAGACTTAACCTCAGCTCACTAACCTAACCTAACCTAACCTAACCTTTCAACTCTCAGATGTTAATTAAATTCTGTGCATAGTCGAGTTGGAGCCCAAGACCTCAGGGGTAAAAAAACAATTATTTTTGACGACTTATTTTGGTAACTTATTTTAATGGCTAACCTAACTTTACCTAACCTAACCTAACCTAACCTCAGCTCACTTTGGATATTACTAGTAAGTGTTCATATCCTCTGCTAGGTAGCATCCTAGTAGTACAGGTAGTGCTCATATTTACCGCTAGATAGCGGAAACATACTTTGCATGTTGCATGTGACACTTGTGAAGTTTAACCACATGCAAGACGTGCTTGTATAAGTTCTCTATTTAAACTCAATATACAATTAACCACTAAATGTTCAGAACTAACATGTATAGCCATGTTTAGGGTATATAGGAGACCCTTAGCAAGAAAGGCTGTCTAACCCACGAGTGTACAGCCTTGTCATACGCAGTAAGCACCTGTTGGCTTTCTCAAATTGTTGTTGTTGTTGTTTTCTGCCAACAGGTGCTTACTGCGTATGACAAGGCTGTACACTCGTGGGTTAGACAGCCTTTCTTCCTAAGGGTCTCCTATATACCCTAAACATGGCTATACATGTTAGTTCTGAACATTTAGTGGTTAATTGTATATTGAGTTTAAATAGAGAACTTATACAAGCACGTCTTGCATGTGGTTAAACTTCACAAGTGTCACATGCAACATGCAAAGTATGTTTCCGCTATCTAGCGGTAAATATGAGCACTACCTGTACTACTAGGATGCTACCTAGCAGAGGATATGAACACTTACTAGTAATATCCAAAGTGAGCTGAGGTTAGGTTAGGTTAGGTTAGGTAAAGTTAGGTTAGCCATTAAAATAAGTTACCAAAATAAGTCGTCAAAAATAATTGTTTTTTTACCCCTGAGGTCTTGGGCTCCAACTCGACTATGCACAGAATTTAATTAACATCTGAGAGTTGAAAGGTTAGGTTAGGTTAGGTTAGGTTAGTGAGCTGAGGTTAAGTCTTTAAATATTCCCTCTCTTTCAACTACTTTCCAACACCAAGAAAAAATCCACTAAATACATTGACACAAATAACTTGTCAAATAAGTCAATACAAAAGCCAATACTAAAGCCAACACAAAAAGCCAACACGAAAAGCCAATACAAAAAGCCAACACGAAAGGCCAATACAAAAAAAAGCCAACACGAAAAGCCAAACGAAAAGCCAACACGAATGCCAACACGAAAAGCCAACACAAAAAGCCAACACGAAAAGCCAACACAAAAGCCAACACGAAATGCCAACACAAAAAGCCAACACGAAAAGCCAACACGAAAAGCCAACACGAAAAGCCAACATGAAAAGCCAACACAAAAATCCAACACATAAGCCAACACGAAAAGCCAACACGAAAAGCCAACACAAAAAGCCAACACAAAAAGCCAACACATAAGCCAACACGAAAAGCCAACATGAAAAGCCAACACAAAAAGTCAACACATAAGCCATCACAAAAGCCAACACGAAAAGCCAACACAAAAAGCCAACACATAAGCCAATATATAAGCTTATGGTAGGTCACTCCATCAGCAAAACAGTTGTAACCTTTGTAGTGTGAACATCGTACTGACAGGTCAGTTACTACTATGGAACTTATTACAACCAACAAAGGTAGGCTACGTGCACTCTATCAAGGCTACTCCTATAACTATAATCGCCAGAATGTAAATGGAATAATATTCTGGCGATGCTCAAAAGAGAGGTCAACAAAATGTCGAGGCAATCTGAAAAGTAAAAATGGAAAGGTTTTAAGTGTGAGTGTTCATCAATGTAGTGCTCGAAACGAACCACGCTTACTGTTTACAAACAATTATCAAAATGCTAAAAAGCAAGTTCAAGAAAACGATATTGCGGCTAAAGATAGTGCAGTGTTTGTTCAAAAGGACTTATCATGTCCTCAAAACGTCATGTTAGGACAGTTGTCAACGTCCAAGAAACCTTCAACACTATCAAAATCAACTCAGACTATAAATAAAGTGGTATTGCATGAGGATCAAAAAGGACTATATAGTAACAGTGATGATGGTCATGATGATAATGGTGATCATAATGATGATAATGATGATGATGATGATAATGATCATGATAATGGTAATGCTTTGTTTACACCTAAAAATCCATTTGTTAAATTTGTATACTGGCACAATCCCAATAAGCTCGTCCAGCGGCTACAGTTGTTGCATGCCTCACGTCAAGCTGGCCATACTGGTCACGATTGGGAAATCAAAGAAATTGAACAAGAGCTTCGTCGTGCTGAAATTATTGTGTAATGGGTCTACCACTTTGCGACCACTTTCACCCCAACTCTTGTTTCTAATATTTGCTTATTTGCTTTCACTTTTACCTGAACTCTTTGGATCCATATTTGCTCTCACATTAAACTAGTATTCTTATTACCAAGTTGACTTTACTAGAGCTTAGTCTATGCTTGACAGTTGATATGGAAGTATCAGTGACTAGGTATGGTAAGCCTTACGCATACTATAAAGGATATTCATATATTGTGAAACGAACCAATAAAAATGGAACTGTTATTTGGCGTTGTTCAAAGCAACGTTCCAAACATTGTCGTGGTGACCTAAAAAGTAAAAATAGTGAGGTTTTAAGTGTCAGTGATCATCAATGTAGTGTACCGCATGAAACACAGTTGCCGTCGACAAAAAATCAAGAAAACTATATTGCTACTCAAAATAGTGCATTGTTTAATGATCAACGTTTAACCCCTGTTCTCAAAGTTATTTTTAATCCATCTTCCACGTCGCAAGAGCCATCAACATCACAAACTATGCAAGAGGTAGTGTTGTTGTTGTCGTTTTAAAGAGTGGAACAACTAGGTCATCTGCTCTTGATATGCAAGGGGATCAAAGTGACTAAATAGTAATAACCATAAGGTTTTTATGTCAATACAACCATTGTGGCTTCCCCACTTTTCGAAAACAACATTAAAGGGACATTGCTATAAAATGATCTACAACAAGCCTTGTGTTTAAAACTATAACAGACTATTGTAATGTGAGAAAGGCTTGTATTCAGTATGCATTTATTGTCATAATCATGTATACTCTGCAATGTTAAATATACTAACTTTGTATAAAATAAAACAGCATTGTAACATCATTTTGCATTTATTTACAAACTTTATATACATTTTTTTTGGTTTCATCATAATATTTTTAAAGACAACACTAAACACTAAAACATTACTATTCTATGCACATATTTTCTTTCTTTTTCAGTATATTGTCATTACTTATAATTTCCATTATTATTTCACATTATTTATTTATTTAATTAAAACGAACCATGCACCTATTGTTTTTAAAACCTTCATAAATTAAGTGTACAGGTTGCACAGCATTATTGACTTCATCAAAAACACTCTCCGACATATCATTAAACCGTATAGGCAGAAATGTCTCAAAGTTTTCACATACACAAAGTACACGATCACCATATGCTGTTTTCAATTTCCGAATCTTGATAATGCGGAATGGAATATGCATTGGCAATTCGCTGAGCTTCTTTGTCTCTAAGCCACATGATTGTCCCACAGCATTCAAAACATTCATTGTAGTAGTCTATAAACAAAACAAAAGCATATCTATTACACTCTAAAACAGCTTTAATAATATTGTGCAATTAGGGATTTTGCACTATCCATGGCGAATAAATTATACTAGTTATGCAAGAAATGCCCTAACTGTTGCAGATACTACTTTTCTGCATATAGCACAAGTGTTAAGTTCTAATGCACACTTGACACAGGCTATCATGTGTCCACAGGGTAAAAATACAACACCTAGTTCATCTTGATAACAAATTTTACATAATTGTTGGTCACACTTTTGTATCTGTTCGTGAGACAAGTCTTTTCTTTCAGCCTTATGTATTTGCTCCGCGTGCTCTAACTCTAAAGGCACTTTTATGTCTTGTGCTGCAATCACTTTTTCTTTACGAATAGTGTTCACAAATTCCTGACCTTTAAGCAACACCATGTATTTACAGTTTGGTAACCAACGAGCGTGTTGCACAAAAGGGTCATCAGTCATTTGCCAATCCTTTAAAGCAAATCCACAATAAAAACATATTGTTTTATCCCCTTCACCAGTATAAAAAAATCCAGCTTCACTTAGCTGTTTGGTAAGGTGTTTTAATATTAATGGCCAAACATTTTTATAAGATTCGAAACGTTTTTCAACAGAGCTGTACTCTGGGTGTGCTAGTGCTTTAGTCTTGCAAACTCCCAATTTTTCAAAAGCACACGCCAATTCAACACTGTCTATGGCATATGGACCACATATATCGACACTACCGTTGGCTGGTAATACATCATTATTATTATTTATTTGTGATTCAGCAACGTAAGTAGCGGCCATAGGCCTTGTGGTTCGGTAAAATGAATGCACGGGTAGGTTACCCACTTGCTTTCCAAGCATGTAAGGACAGTGAGGAGACCATCGCAAATGGTCTCTAAAGGGATCATCCCCTTCTTCCCAGTGTGAAAGTTCAATACGACAAAACACACAGCGCACCACATCTCCTCGGTTCAAGTAAAAAAAACCGGCTTTTGCAAGTTCATGCGTCGACAAAAAGCCTACAGGCCAGGATTCAAATGTTAACCATCGATCATGTTCTGATTTTAAATTTAACCCACGTGGTAAACCAACTTGCTCACTTGTTGTATTTGGTACTAACGCCATGTGTTATAATAAAACGTTTTCTTATTGTAAGTTATTAACATTGCACAGAGTACTTTAAAGCATAATGCATGCTTGTTCACTGTCTGTTCATTACGTTAATGGCACATGACGACACCTAAAAGCAAACAAAATAACCCATCACTCAATCAATCAATCAATCAATCAATCAATCAATACTTGTAAATAAAACGTTAACGTTAATTGGCATTAATATATCAAAACACCATTAAAAATAAACTGTATGTTGGCACAAACAGTAACCCATGTACTTATTTTCTTTTTATAAAGCTACAGTCATTTACATTCCCCCACCCTCCCTTTAACCAATATATAAACAAAAATGAATGTCATGTCATTTTGTTCACATTATCATGTTCAAACCTGTGGATATTCGTTGAGTCCATAGGGAACCACCCATAAATTAAATTTATTATTTTATTTTTAGAAAATCCAACATGGCCTTGTACTTTTCCCAGTCAACAACAACAACATAGCCATTAATCAAGAAAGCAATCATTGTCCCAGTCATGTACAGGTAATGAATTTTTTTTTGTCTACGAGTTTTCAGTAGTGGTAAAATGGAATAGCATTTTTAAGTTGGACTTACCTGAGTTTTAAACAGTTCACTCTTTGGCAGTGGTTTCGCTTTAGTGCGTTTCTGGTTTTTTTCAGCGACTGCTACGGCGGTAAGGCTATTCTTTCCAAGTTTCTAAAAATAAATAAAATAAACCGCTATAAATACCTAAATTCAGGTTAATACATACATTTCATAAAATAAAACATAAAACAAAAAAAAATGAAACAAGTTAGTTTAAAAAAAATCATCTCACCTTTACTTGCAGTGACTTGTTACTCTTCCCTTCTAGTGGGCTCAAAAGTGCAATAGTTTCTTCTCCCTCTGACATGTAAGGTATGCCGGTTATCTGCAAACAAATAAATAAATAAAATCATTAATTACCTAATCAATAAATAATTGCATGTATTTATATATAAATCAATAAATGTATAAATGAATAAATATATACCTACCTCACAACAAGAATAAGTATTTTCCACCAACACCAAAACTGTTAAACAAGGCCAAGTGTTTCACACAACGCTGTAGCGTGTTCAAAAGTAGTCACATAAGTGCGAGTGGAAATGTCAGCGACGTGTCTTTATATATCACATTGCATGTATAATCTTTTTTTTCCCCACGCTTTGAACATTCTCTTATCGTGCACGTGGGCAGCTAACGTCCCAGGCGAACACCTGTGCCGGATCAAATTTCACATGAACTTGCATTTTGTCACGTACAAAGCAAAACAGGATGTGACTTGTTAACAGTTATCATGCACGTGGACAGATAACGTCCAAGGTGAACACCTGCGGTAGATCAAATTTCACATGGACTTGCATTTTGTCACGTACGAAGCAAGACAGGATGTCACTGGTTTAGCGTGCCTGTGGTTTCACACATGTGTGCACGCCTTTCGCACTCCCCTGCCACCACGATGGTCAGATTATTTCACCTTCAAGCGTCTTGGTCATTTTTTCCATTGCACTTGTTGTCAAGTCAGATCAATGCCTTCCAATAAGCTCAAATGACCTTCACCTCCTCGGCAAGTTTGTTTTCTCTACTCGCTTCGACCAACATAGAACCTAGCTCTCATTACCGTTTACACGTTAAAGGTAAAATATCAGAAAAACGCACGCTCGCTCTGTCATACACCGACCCGTCGAAATAGCGATTGTTCTATTAAGCATGGTCCTTGTGGTTAGCGACAGGTTCGTTGAAACACACACACCCAGCCGTATGGTCTCTCTCTCTCAACCACCACGCTTTATAAACATTATAAACAGGTAAAGAAAAAGAAAACGTTTTTTCAACATGTATGGCGTTAGGCCCTTTGTGAATTATCTTTTTTGAAAAAAAATATCTACCACATTTGAAAGGGGGCGTTAGCCCGAGTCCTAGGACACCTCGTACACGTCTCTAGCGTTATTGGTTCGTGACATATCGGCAAAAATCATAAAAAAACACGTGTTTACCCCAAAATCGCGTTTCCCAATTTTTTTAAAATTACAACGAGTGGTCCATAGCAAAGAGGACGTCTTCCCGAATCCTTGGACCCGTCGTACATGCCTCTAACGTTATTGGTTCGTTAGATATCGGCAAAATCACAAAAAGCATGTGTTTACCCCAAAATCGAGTTTCCAATTTTATTAAAAATTATAACGAGTGGTCCATAGCAGAGAGGACGTCACCCCGAGTCCTTGGACCTGTCGAACATGCCTCTAGCATGATTGGTTCGCGAGATATAGCAAAAAGTCTAAAATCACGTTTTTACCCCAAAAAGACTGTGTTTCCAGATTTTCACCTTTTCGACACCGACATTCCCGTAAAGAGCACAACGAGACGAAAAAAACGAATCCAAGCACGCCCTCCTAGCATGGCTCCTTCCATTCCAAGGTCGCAGGGGCTCACCACTTGCTTTTATAAGCAGCTCTGTCCTTACCACACTACTGCAGGTTTTCATTCTAGAGACTTTAAATTTATTTTGGGGGTAGAGGGGGTAGGGACCATTGATTTACGTTAAACAATTTTTTTTGTAGAGTTCCTAGTTTCCAAAATATAGGATTTTCAAAATTCGAGTGTTTTCAAAAAAATATAAAAAATAAAAATTTTTTATTACAAAAAATAAAGGTCATAAAGACTGTTCGTTTGAGCCATGGCACAACGTTCTATCCTGTTTGGTTTTCAAACTATCGCCTATTTTCGAAAACAAAAATTTTCAAAAAATTTTTGAAAATTATAATGAGTGGTCCATAGCAAAGAGGACGTCAGCCCGAGTCCAACAATACCTCATTTGTCAAAATCGGGCCATGCGTTCAATAGATATTTAACATGGCTGAGGCTTAGTAGTAGAGCAAGGGGGGTTTTGAAGTGGGGCAGAACTCCTAGTACTCCACTACTCCATGAACATTTTTCCTCAATCCCAATCTCTCTTTCCTAAACCTCTTACTAACAATCCGTAATAAACTTTTAAATTTAGGTCTGTTTCAACGAGGTGTCAATCTATAGATGTGCCCTCCCATTTTTCTTATGTGTAATTAATTAACATCTGCATAAATACGTGTCCAGCACACGTTTTAAACTTACATTGTTTCTCCCTTCAATGAGAGAATACAATTCTTTTAACTCATTAGTGAGTTGTTTCTAGATCTCACGAAAGGGAAACTTGCCCCATTTATCTAGTGATTCCTATCTAAATACAGGAAGTCTCGAACCTTCCTTGTTGATCTTCTCTTCAGGTTTCACAGTAAGTGACCTGCCCTTATTTGCATAATACCCAACAGTAATTCTGTATAAATATAAGAAGTTGTAGGAACTTCTATCTTATTCTTTATGTTTTTCTTATTGTTATTTTCGAAGTTGTAACCATTTCTAAAACAGTTACCTGGAAATTTCTCAAAGTACACTCCTTGTACTCTATTGAATGTCTAAACTTTAATCATTTCATTTGCCTTTTTAAAATCTTACAAAGATTTTAGTACCAGGTTTATAACCTAAAGTATTGTCAATTGCCTGGAGCAAACTTTTAATGTTTTCTGAGGTCTGTGACCTAAAATTTGTTAACTAAATTGAAAAATATTTATTTGTTAAAGTTATCAACTTCTTTTGAATTGTTAAATAAATTAAGCGTTTCTTTTCGCTTTTTCATTTTTCTAATACAACGGTTAAGCAAGATCCTGTCCTCCTTGGCTCTCCCTACTCGATGCCATTAAATCTATTGATAGGGCTTTCACCACTCGTTGCATTTGAGCAAGAACTCTTAGTGGGAATCTCGTTAAAGTTTCTCTTAGCTTTAATAGCTAATTCTAACTGGCCAGTAAGGCAAGTAAAGCTCGCTACGCCAGCTACCTGCTTGTGGAGATCCTCTCCGAAAACTTATGGTCAATTTCCCAAAAGATAAGTGTTTCTTCTTTGTCTAAGCTTTTAGCCGGCCTCTCGCTGAGTAAAGGCTTAGCCATTTCCAAATGCAACCATTGGTTCACTTACCAAAATTACTTTCCAAGGTATAATTTTTTATCACTATCCTTCCTGGAAGCACTGGGTCGCTTTTTCAGGAACTCTATAACTTCGAAAACTGGAAATACCAAACTTGATTTAAATTATTGGCATTCTTCGAATTACTTCGCAAAAACGAATTTCTTTGAAAAGACATACAATAAATCGGTTACTCTCCGTCTTGCCAGAGCAACACCTTTCCCCATAGTAGTCTTATACATGCTTGGGAGGAAATACACTAAAGCCTCTCTCTTGCAAACCGCCCAAGTCCTAGCTGCGGTTCCCATCAGCTTCGACCAAGTTCGTACCTACTTTAGGTATCAGAGAGCGAATTTTCAGTGGCAACTGCCTCTAAGTGTATTTAAAGTTAAATTTATAACTTTTGTGGAACTCTCATCCTATTTCTCTATCCTTTTTCTCCAGTCCGAAACCCACTTCCTTCTCTTAATCATCTTCCCTTAGTAGGTGGGTTATTCCTCAGCCAATAATCTACCCAAACGGTTTGTGCCGTGTCTTATGTGGGGTTTCGCCTACGACACCAAGCTGGCTCATCTTTATAGAGAACTTTTGACCATTTTAAACGGGCTTGAGCCGTGTCTTGTGTGGGGTTTCGCCTAGGACACCAAGCTGGTTCATCTTTATAGAGAACTATTAACAATTTTGAAGGGTTTTGATATTGTGCCTATTAAGAAAAACTCCATTTTCCCTCCCCTTTGGTCATGTTTGGTGCTATATGAAACCTTTACTGAGATAACTTTGAATGGATTCAGTTTCTCACATACTAAGATAGTTATAGCTATATTTCACTTATTAGGAAAAGACTCCCTATTTCCCCCCCCCCCCCCCCCCCCCCGGGTGAAATTTTGCTCTTTAACGAACTTGACCGAGATTTTTAATATAATATATTCAAATAACCTCCGTCAATCAATGCAAAAAATTACGCGTTATAAACGTACTACTGGTGGGACATGTTTTGCCCATGTTATGGTTCTTCCTCAGCCACTTCAATACAATGATTAGATACATTACACACAAAAAACACTGGACAAGATAAAAACATCAAACACAAACTCAGTCACTCATGCAAAACACGTTAAAATCTGATCGATTCAAGCACTCTCATCATATAAAATGTCATTAAGACAATTTAGTCCATATCTTCTTCTTCATTTCAGACTTGCTGACTTGTTGTCATTTTCGACATTCTTCCGCTAACGAGGTTGAGTAGGGCAAATTGTTCATGGTGCCCATGCGAAATCTGCTTGTATTTGAACGGATCAGGAGAATATTCCCAAAGAGCGGCCTAAAATGAATGGAAAGATCTAAGCATTAATTAATTAATTTCTGAACTGACAGTGGTTTTGTGATACATGGAAATAGGTCAACATTTCTGGAAGTCGCAACACTGTACCCTTTGTAACTTTGTAGCGGTGTCAGTTGGTTACTCTTTCTCGCAAAAGCTACCCAACCGTTTAAGCCAAAATTTTGCATGAACATAATTTTTATATCCAGGTGAAACATAAGACTATGTCCGTTTAGAAATATAACATATTCTTCTGATTTTCACCCTTTTTGGCACCCGGACAGGCTGAAATAGGCAAAATATGGATATTTCGTTGAAGAACCAGCCACATCTCCCTTTATACCACTCATTGTGAGACACTATTTTACAATTTGAGCTTGGTTGGTTCCTTAGGCTCTGTGAAAACACGGCCATGTAGCCCCGTGTACTTTGGGAGTGTGTAGAATTTGTCTGATAACCGGTGTTAATTGTGAGGGCTGTATTTGTGTGTGTTATCTGTGATTCAGGTGGTAGGACTGCATACGATTATTTTTTCCAAGTAGTTCCTACTTTTGCTACCAAATGCAACCATCCACGACACATAGCTGCGGACGTGGCTACTAAATGCCTTCGCAGTCAGCACCCAGCGGCGAAAGTTGGAACTAATAGAGCGTTATCCAACTAATGTACAAATTTTAGCTTCCCCAAATGTAATTAGTGGAAGGTTCTTTTTCATGCTATAAATTTATGACATGGGACCGCCGGCTTTACTTCCCATCTGAAGGAAGGCATACTGAGGGATTTTTAACACTCTTAGCAAAGTCAACGACTTCGGCCGGGTTTGAACCCGCTATCTTGGGAATAGAAGCTCAGCATGCTACCAACTATGGCACCGAAGCCGCTCAATTTGAGCTTAAATAACTTTGTTTTTCGTTTCTCTATACATATTTTCAACATTTTACTGTCTTAAGTGGGAAGGAAAGTTTTCAGTCATTTGGGGTCTATTTTTATAGTGGTGGTCACACTTGTTTTATGCAAGGTTTCGACACTGACGTCTAACTAGCTAACGGTCTGTTACTTCTTCGCGTAACATTTTCTCCCACAATGAGACAAACGGAAAGCTTAATGCGATCTCGTGAAGTAGCGTTGTCAAGGTAACATCTGCCCTCATCAATTTAGCATCTTATAATTCCGAAAGCATTTTCCTCTTTGCTTGATATAAGGGTGGGTCATGTCAAAAATTGTTTCAGACAATTCAGGGGGACGGCTTCGGTGGTGTAGTTGGTAGCACTGAGGCGAGATGTTTCTGGTGACTGGTAATGAAGATAAGAGATATTTTGGTAGTACACATACTAAGGCACCGAGGAGTAGAAAAGTTCTGGTTTAGGGGCTGTGACAACTCAGTCATGTAGCCCCGTGTACTGTGGGTGTGTGTAGAATTTGTCTGACAACCGGTGTTAATTGTGATAGCTGTATTAGTGTGTGTTATATGCGATTCAGGTGAGGACTGCAGACGATCAGTTTTCAAGTAGTTCCTACTTTTGCTACCAAATGCTACCATCCACGACACAAACTGCGGGTTGGCTAAGAGATGCCATCGCGAACAGCACCTGACTGTGTACGTTGGAACTAATACAGCATTATCATATATAATGTACAAATGTTGGCTTCACACAAGTATAGTTAGTGGAAGGTTCTTTTACATACCATAAATCTATGACTTGGCGTGCCGGCTATACTTCCCCTCCAAAGAAAGACATACGGAAGGATTTTTTACGCTCTTAAAATATCTGACGACTTCGGCAGGGTTTTGAACCAGGCACCTTGGACATAGAAGGTCCAACTACTACGCCACCGAAACCGCCTACAAACTTAGTTATAGAAGGAAGGGTTGAGGATAAGAACTGTAGAGGTAGACCACGGTTAGAATATGTTAAACAGATTGCCTCGGATGTAGGGTGTGGTAGCTATGGAGAAATGAAACGATTAGCTCAGGACAGGGATGCATGGAGGGGTGCATCAATCCAGTCGAAAGACTGAAGACTCAAACAACGAGTGCTGGAACGGGGTCCTCTGAGGCTCGTTAGGCAAAACTGGGTTTGATTCAGTGGCGGCTCGTGAATTTTACCGAGCGGAGTCAACCGTTTAAGATGTAAACAGTTTTTGTGATGTTTTTCCAGTAATTCACAGATATGATTTCATACATGAATTGTGTTTTTCCTTCTCACATATTTTTGTAGCTTGATTTCCTTATTTCGTTCGGACTAGGCACTATTGTTTTTAAAGAAATAACAAAGGTATTAAAAATATTTTCTCCCGTCACTGGAAAAAGAAGAAAACCGGACCCAGCTCAGGAATCCATCAGGGTTGCCAATTCCCAAACTCTCTAGCCATGAGCCCTTGAGGGTGTATCCCCACCACAAGGGTTCACAACTAGGCCTAGTGGGACTTGGGTTGGAGACCATTGGACCCCAGCCGAGGCGGTTATTATTTCCACTTGTGCCGGGCTCTTCTCTGTCATCTGCCTGTCGACCTCCATTAGTCAACTCTTGTTCTCTTCCAACCCTGATAGCACTAGAGCATCCAAAGTCTAGGGAGGCATTCATTTTCTTGCCGTAACTGACCCTTATCTATCCTGATACCCTCATTCATCGAGGGGTCAGCCCTATTCTTTTAGTTTCATAACTTCTAATGCCTTTTACACAAGGCCCTAAAGGTGGCAGGGTGTTTGAAGCTCCACCACACGTAATGCACCCTGGATGGGGCTACACATTCAAGAGCTCAGCTTTTGAGCTCGGGAGTTGGCGACCGTGATGTGTTCCAGAGCGAGATCCATTTTCCCCTTTTTGCATTGACTTTGGGGTGGACCCTCTCTTCTTTCCCTTTTCTACCTGCCTTTAATGGCTCAATTTTTCCAAGCACCTCAATACTCATTCTTCGAAAATTGATTCTTCTTTTAAGGGGATGAACAGCAAGGTCATCTGCCCTTCGAAGATAGAGGGCATTTCTTTCCCGTCATTTATTTCCCTTATTTGTTTCTTCCTTTTATTATTGTCGTTTTCTTCTTCTAGTACATAAGTTAGTTGTAAGTCAGTAATTAGTGAAACCTAGCTGTAGATTTCATTTCATCATAATTTCTCACCATCACCTAAACCACTAAGGGTAGATGGCCTAGATATTTCACCCCTTTAAACAACAATTATCTCCATCAATGAAGGTGTATCGATATCTAAGGTGCACCGTGCATGGTGGGACAACAGACATCCTACCTCCTTTAGGGCATCTTAGAGAAGGCAGACAAAAGGACAATACGAGGTCTGATCCTACAAAAATTAGGGCATCAGGAAAGAAAAAGACGAGAGCCAATTAAGGCAGGGGAATGAAAGATATCCCCGGCCTCCGATACCCTAATAACGTTGGGGTAAGAGTTGACATGAAAGATATAAGAGAGGAGCTCAGCTCAAGGAAACTCAGCTGGGGTCCCATAGTCGCCAACCCATATCCCACTAGTAACCAATTTGATAATAATTTATGTGATCTGAAGCTCTCAGGAAGAAAATGAAGACTGCACGCAACAGAGCGATCAGAAGGTAACCATTTGCTTCCTCTCTTGTCACCTTCTCTGGAAATTCCACGTAACCACTTCTCTCGCAATGAATTGTCCGATTATATCTCATGAAATGAGATTCCCCGGTATTCTAACTTGCCCAGTTCTGATTTACAAAAGGGCACGCAGTAGTAAAACATTATAAAATCATTCAGAATACATTCCAACTTCGCCATTAATATCAATGCAAAACTTATGTCTGCTGGGTGCTGCTTCCTAGCGCCTTTATTTGGAAACGAGGTTGTACGCATAAATCGTTGAATGGGCAGGCAGTTTAAAGCTCCTTGGCCAAGAGGGAAGCTATCCAGAGGCTGCATCAGACCGGCATCAGACTCAAGCTGACTGAGTCCACACACTTCGTGACGTAGCGCGTGAGGGGTTAGAGGGGGGGATGACTGGAGGTATGCGTTGTCATGGCAAAGTGAATAACAAAGCGGGCGACTTTTGATGAGTCCACATGAGTATACGGTGCGCTCTACCGACGAGGAGAGGAACTACACATTGTGTCACGATAGCAAAACATGATTAGGTGCGTGGAGAGAGATCATTGGGGCTGATGAGGAGGGAGGAGGGTGGGAGGGCGGCGTCCTTGAGTCCAATATCACCGGCCACCTCTGGTTTGATTCTCACCTCAGCCATTCTTGAAGGGGTTTCCCCACTTCTACTCCAGGCGAATGCTGGGATGCTTCCTAACTTAAGGCCACAGCTGCCTCCTGCCTAATCCTTGCCTTAATTACAAATACAGCCATCACAATGACACAGGTTTATCAGACAAACATTCCACACCCACCCAAGTACACGGAGCGAAATGACCACGATGTCCAAACCCCTCAAATGAAACAACAAAATATTCCTTTGACTTGGATGGAGATTCGAAAGCTCGA
This sequence comes from Meconema thalassinum, assembly GCA_946902985.2. NCBI lineage: Eukaryota > Metazoa > Arthropoda > Insecta > Orthoptera > Tettigoniidae > Meconema > Meconema thalassinum. The sequence continues at coordinate 34,426,025 of OX336390.1, forward strand.
ACGTGAAAATGGGAGGAATGATTTTGATGAGTGTAAACCTAACCTCCAAACTTGATGCTATAAAATAACGGCATCTGTGTCTTCAAACAAGAGTGAGGGAATCTGATAGGAAACAAATTGGATTCTCCGAGTATTGATTACAAAGCAATGAAAACTCCAATAAAATTCAGGGACCAGCTGAAAAGTAATTCATTGCCGCAAACGAAGGGGAAACGTTGTCCAATAGTGAGAAATGTAATGCCGGTGTGTTTCTTGCCTGCACTCAGTGTTGTTCCTAATTAAGTAACCAAATGCTAGGGACTTACTTCCACATGTTTGATTTGTATTTCTGAAAAAGCTTTTAGTAATCAAACTGGGTCACTCTCTTCCCGAGATGTGTTCAAGAAATTAGTACAGAGGTGAAGGGGAGATGGAATTCCTCTCAACAGCGGTCGCCTACTGACAAAAGTACTTGATACAGGTAAATTTGCTGTTTAGAATAAAATATATGATCTTGACAAGTTGACTAACGATGGTTTTGGTGATCCCTCATTATGGCTTTCGAACCTTTCAGTGTCGTGGTAACTGTATATTGAAATTCACTTTTTAAATGCCTCCAGTAATAATTTTAGAATGGTGCCTATTGTGGTTCTCATTAGCCCCCCAACCACGATATTTCCATTGATCAGTCCTCTTTAAAGTAGGGAACTATGGGCTAGTAGATGCCTGTCTTCTCAGAAACAACTCCTCTTAGCTGTTCAGCATCATCTACAAACCTAAAATCCCTCTCTTCTGTTAGCAGCATGGATATCCACATGACGCATGCCATCTCTTGCAGCAAGACATTGAGCTAACTCGTGAACTAGAAAAACTATATTCTCCTCCGCCATTTGGTGTTACCTTATTTGTATTCACAGTTGTAGGTTTTTTTCTTCTAAGGGGCTTGTCATCTAAGTATTTCACAATAATGGCCAGAATCAGTGGCTAACAGAGTGGCTTGAGGTAGAATTTGTTTACTATAACTTTGCACTTTCTTAACAGGTAGGGTTGCCAACTTTCATAAGGAAAGACTCAATTTATAAGCTGTAGTCCATAACAAATATATACATGTTTTAATCACATGTAAGGTTTTTTCATGATATTTTTTCGCTTGTCCCATTAATTGTGAATATATTGGCAACATATTCTGTCGACCAGGCTGAAAAGTTGCATTATCAAACTGAACTACCATGTGCTTGTGGAATAGGTGAGCGGTTGGTAGTCGACGCTTTACCGTGTTCATCCGCCTGTGCAAATAACGTGATAATTATAATTGATAATAATGCGCAAAGTCTTCTGAAAGTATTATTTCCATTTGAACGTGTCTTCACTTTTCAGATAAATATATAGTGGTTATCTTAAATGTTGAGTATTATGTAGCCTGAGATGTCTCCAGGTCGGACATCTTTGTTTTGACTCGAGTCGGAAGCTGATACCGTACGGAATTTCTTGTTCAAGACATTTATTTTATTTCTCTCTTTTTGAAGGTAAAAGAAAAGGCAGCAGAAGGCCGCGTTTCTTTAAGCGAGAAATTGCAGTGCTGCATCAAAGGGAAGTAAATCGCTACATCACAACTACCTGTAAATAAAAACGGTAAAGATGGCGCGAATTGGCGGTCGTTTAAAACGTGTTTCAGTCATTATTTCGAAATAAATTTAATGTAATTCAATTATTTATAATTTATTTTGAATTGCGCATATGTTCCCAGCGAGATGTGTTTCCTTTTTCATGAATTTATACACATTATAAATAACTTTCCTAGTTCGACTGTGTAGCCTTAAGTTTTGGCACTCCCTAATTTAAAGCGAAACGGAGGCATTGCGGTACACTGAATATTATGCGTCTACTAGGAGACGAAAGTTATGATGAATGCATAGTTATATCGCTCAATAAACAATTTTGTCAATTACCGTACACTAGGATTTCACCTTGCTTGTAATTTTTAGGTTAGGCCCAGCCCATGTCATTCGAGTTGCCTTCCACGAAGTAATGCCCTTGTCTTAGCCACTAAAGTTGCAATAAAAATGATCGTTTTACGAATGAAGTAGGGTATAGATAAATATTTCAGAACTTAAGGTTACCATATCTATAATAGCCTAATCAGCATAACTTTTATGTGGCAAGGTAACTTGGATTTAAAAATTGCAAAATGGGACGACCAAGCTCTTGACTCCTTTGCCTTCTTATACATATTTCCTAACTAACCAACTGAGATGCTGCTAATGGAAATTTAGGCCTATCATTGTGCTACGCCAATAGCCTGTGCATGTCGCTAATGATTTCCCAGGATAGTCTCTTCTGAATTATGCAGTATGGTACGTCTACTTACTTGTGCCAGGCTGCTCTTTCATCTTCCTGGCGAGCTCCTTGGGTCAATGGGGCAGAAGACCTCACTGTTCCACCCCTTTAAATAATAACTACAACTCCCTTGGTCATCTCTTGTTTTCTTCAGACCTTCGAAGCCTAGGGAGTCTGTCATGGCCTTTCTCTTTACTCACTACCCCAATTTTTTTAGAGAGTCGAAATTCTTCCTTCTGTAGCATAACTCTATGCCAACAGGAAAGGGGCCTCGATGTTACACTCCTTAAAACATTCATCCCTACCACCCCCTGTCCAGTTACATAATTTTTAACATGAGCCCAAATCATTTCGATAGGATTCAAGTCGGGGTGGTACGATGGTAGACGCAAGATCGTGTGTCCATAGGTAGCAAGCAGTGTATCGATTTGATACATCTCATAACGTGGTTTATGGGATTTAATCAAAGCGTACAGTTGAGGTTTTATCATCTTTGTAGAAAATGGAATACCCTTATCGGTCAACCAATCCTGCATAACTGTTTTTCGGGAAGATGATGTGGGTACGCGCTCACATTGGACATTATGGTACGAGGCATTGTCAATCACGACTACAGAATTTGTTGGCAAATTGGAAATTAATTTTTCTGTCAGATATTTTTCATTATTACTATAGTTCATTTCATCGTGATAGTCCCCTGTTGTTTTGTTGGATATTGAAAACCAACAAAGCATTTGGAAAGAAACCTGCATCTGAACCGGCTTATACCGCTATTAATCTTTGTCCTTTCGAGATAGGCGACTTCAGTCCACGAAGAGAACCGTCACTCCAAGCACTTGGCTTAGTGTGCCAACTATGCAAATATGTCTCATCAGTGTAAACAATAGGCCTACCCTTTTGTCGGTACCGCCTTATGCTCTGTAAGTACTGCATGCCTTATGTCAGGCTTCTCCATAAGTATTCTACGCATGTCTTCTGTCTTCCTCCATCTAAAGCCTAGGCCTCGAACTATCTTGCTTAATGTTCGTACGCCACCTTTAAAATTTATAACCTCAACCAGTTTCCTATGGATCTTTTCCAGCGTTGACCTCTCACCTTTGCTATAGTGAAAATTATGAATCGTACGCCTTACCACGCATTTTTCAAAATCGTCTAACTCACACTTCTTGAGAGATTTTGGTCTTCTCTTTCCAGGCGTTGAAAATGAATCCACCACACCACTTTCAACTCTTTTGGCGCCTTGTATTATATTCCGCACCGACCTTTCCGACACACCTGATGCTTCAGCCACTTTATTTTGAATTGCGCATATGTTCCCAGCGAGATGTGTTTCCTTTTCCATGAATTTATACACATTATAAATAACTTCCCTAGTTCGACTGTGTAAAGTTTTGGCACTCCCTAATTTAAAGCGAAACGGTGGCATTGCGGTACACTGTATATTATACACAAATTTCAAGGCTTCAGGTATTCAACAAACGCACTTTCAGCTACGTAATATACATAAAATAATACACACGTGTGATGCCTCCTGCACTCTACGCTTGGTTTAAAGCTGTAGACCGCGTCTTGGAGCGAACTGCATTGTTGAAAAATGGAGTGAGCAGTGAGCCCAGTAATCAGCATTCGGGGGACACACAGGAGCCCCGCAATGAGCATTGAAATACGCCAATTGATATTGGTCTCTGCGCATCGTTGAGTTTCGGCAAGCTCCTCTTGCGTTTGCTCCACTATTGTCATCGCGCCAGGAGAAGGAAGTTCAACACACTGTGACGGGGTGTGTGGGGTCTTGCAGTACGTATGCGTGGCCCGCTTATTCTAAACGAAAATATATCGGCTTCCCGCATGCCAATGGTTATCACAGCAGATGACTCGCAGCCAGTGAAAAAGGAATGTGCTGAGTGAGTGAAGCAACTAGTGGCCAACTTAATGTTTTTGGAATGTGCGATACACAGTGAGCGGGAAGACATCTGCAGTTCAATCCCAACTGCCATCTCCTGGCACGATATCAATACCGTTCGCCTTGCGGATATAGTTGCATGACTGTGCGGATAGCGGATAATATTTAGAGTAAATTTGCGGATAGATTTTAGAATACAATATTGAACTGGATTTTATTTAAATAATTTTAGTTCTTACTACGATCTGCGTCTTTCACGTCTCTTGTTATTTCCCTATTTGCTTTCGGTTGGGTTGTACGAGAATGAGAGGTGAGAGAAGCCAGTCATGGAAATACCCTCAATTATTGTTGCCACAAAAAAAAGCTTTATACTGCGCTTGCCTGCGTGGGTATATCCGATGACTAAGTGCTATAATTAGCCACCCGCTGTTTCACTTACCATTGCTCAGAGGGACAAAACTCGGTCGAAGGTGGACGAGAAAGTGGGTTGTGCTTACGTTATTGATGGTGCAAATCCCAAGATCTCTTTGCCAGAGGCCTGTAGTGTGTTCACTGCGGAGCTCGTTGCCATCTATGAAGCTCTGCAGTTTGCACTACAGGATGCTTGAATTCACTTTCTCGTGTGCACCGACACTTTGAGTTTGTTGCAGTCAATTGCTACATGTTTCCCGCAACACCCCCTAGTGCAGCGAATCCACGACCTACTAGCCGGGCTGTGCCACGCTGACACTCGAATCACCTTTCTGTGGCTTCCAAGCCGCATGGGAATTGCGGGAAATGAGTTAGCGGATCAAGCTGCAAAAGAGGCGGTATCACTACCACCTCGACCAATTGAGGTACCCGCTAGAGATATTCGCTCTCAGTTACGCCTACAAGTTCTGGTATTTTGGGAGAGTCAGTGGCTAGCTAACCCACTGCCCAGTAAACTGAGAACGATCAAGGGAACTACTAGCGTGTGGCAGAGCTCTTTCCGGTCACGGAGAGAGTCCGTCATTTTGTGTAGGCTAAGGATAGGTCAAACAAGATCCACCCACTCGTACCTAATGAGAAGGGAGACCCCCACTTTGTACCTGTGGAGCCGTTTTCACCGTGGCCCACATTTTAACCGAGTGTGTGGATCTTACTGACTTACGAAGAAACCTTGGTTTGCAGATAAACTTATATTAGCCGATGACGTGGTGCCTGCTGATCGCGATATCCGCTTTATAAGCAAGAGTGGGTTAGGGCCAGCAATCTAAATTTTCCAGTGAATATTGACTCAACGACTTGTTCGTTTTTGAATGACAATTTTTTGTTTTTCCGTAATTTTTGTTTATTTTTATGTAATATTTTGTTTTATTAAATTTAGGTCTTTTCAAATTTAGGTGTCCACCTCTAAATTTTAAATTCAATCCCAATTTGTATTCTTTAATCTGTGTTATGAGGGACAGATGACCTCGTAGTTCCACCCCTTAAAACACATGCGCAGTTGAGTATTCCATAACCCAGGCCTCGCCAACTCAGGTGCTTCGCGAGCACTGGCCGGCAACTGGAAAAGCACGGTGCTCTGCTGTAAGAGAGGAACTTGTAGTAGCAGCGCTTAGCGAGGCGAGAGTCGTGTTGTTGTTTATTTGTAAATTGGGCTGGGCAAATCAGCGCGCGTCAGGCGGCGTACCGGTATGAAAACGAATAATAATAATAATAATAATGCTAAGTTTGTGTAGACAGAAATAATAGTCTTATTGCGCTCCTGATTTTGCACTAATTTTCAACATTCTTTCTTTATCTTTGGCATCGCATTGAAGCCACTAATTTTTCGATATTTGGAACAATCGTTTTGGCATTTGCAATCCGAAGTATAGCTTCCAAGGAAGCATCATACAAACTTGACTTTGTTTTGTTGATATTCATAATGGAAAATATTCGTTCACAAACGAACGTTGTTCCGAACATAGCAATGAATTTCAGGGCAAGGGCATGAATCCTCGGGAATTGTTTTTCCACAACGCCTTTATAAAATGAAATGAAATCACCTTTATATTGGTAATAGCGGTCTTTCAAAATTGAATCGCACTGTAGTTTTATCTGCCCAACTTGGGGACTTGATGGGACATTCTCTTGGCGAACCAAAAGATGTGTCATAAAAACTTTCAGTGCCGGTTTTACTTGTTTTATCTCTTCACACCTATCTTCAAATTCATTATGCAATGACTGTAACGCTTTTGTGTACTCACTGATTGAAGCATTTTAGAGAGGGAGAATTGTCCCAATTTCCTTCTTGAAGCTGACTTTTAAAAAGCACAAGCTGCAATTTGAAACTTTCAATACAGTCACACATAGTACTGATTAATTTATTTTTGCTTTGCAACGAGTTATTTAAATACCCCGTGATGTATTTCATGAAAGCGAGGTCAGCGATCCATTGCTCATCATCCAAGTCTGACTGTGGAGAAAGAGGGGTGGGAAGGGAAAAGCACCGGGGCGCGCAAGCACCAAGTGCTCGGGTTGGCATGGCGCATGCACAGTTGAGTATTTTGCAGACTTTTAATATATTGGTTGTGCGTTGGCTCTGAGAAGCTTGAGCCCCACAAACTAAGAAGTAGGCCTACACTCTGATTGTGACCTGACAAAAAATTCTGTATGCTTTGTTTTTAGTATTCTCACAAACATTTACACTCCACGCACGAGTGAAATGTACAAAGTAGTCAGTAAAATCAAAATCCCCCCCCCCCCTACACCTTACAACTGTAGGAACATAAAAGCGCTACCATGGTACTCAAGAGTTTATCCAGGAATTATTTTCACCAACATAGATAGAGTCCCTTCTGTTTGAATTTCTTGCCATTGTTGTGGTCTAGAAGTATGTATTGAGATTGTTTGATTCCCAGCTCTGGAATATCATACAATGAGCCTCATAAGGACAACTGAGAAGAGGTTGGTACGATTCTTATTACAGTTAAGTACAGAATTCAGTGGCAGTGTATTCTGAGTGGGTCATGGCAACCTTGTTCATACCGCATACCATAATTACAAGAACTTCAGCACATGACAGTCAGGGCCAAAATAAATATGTATAATTGGAGTGAATATGAATCGAGTACACACAGTGGGAAGACAAATGAAACTATTTGTATACTTAGTTAAAATGCACCTTAGAGAAAGAAAATAGGCTAGTGTCCATATTATGTTTCATGAGAAACCTAATAGAATTTGTCACCACCCGGCCAAGTGCCGATATTTGTTACCATACTGAGGTAGGGCCTATGTACACCAACAACAACAAAAAATGGGGGAAAATGTTTGTAGACCGAAGACATAACATGCAGTATTTTTTCGTAACGACGTACTCTAAGTAAGATGCATTCACATATCTGCGACTTCTTATGGAGTATGGTAATATGGGTTTTCCTCGATAGTAGGCCTACATAACACAGAACATAACCAAATAAATGTAATCATCAATTCAATACTCGTGTGATTACTACTTTCAAAGCAATACTACGTCTTCGTAGGCTTGATCCTACTTGATCAAACTTGATATTCGGTCGTACACACATGTACAACAACACTTTAAAGAAAATCACACCTTCCAAAAAATCTTGTAGGATAAGAACGTATTCAATTGGAGCCATTTTGATTATCGAAGCAACGCAGCAAAGCACAGTAGCAAAGTAAAACTACGCTGCACGAAGGGGTGAATCTCTGCCAGCAGCAGAGAGTGCAGCATGAATAAAAGAACGGGCTGCGCGTGACACTGCTGAATCGCTGCGCGTTCCGCTTTAAAAAAAAAACGCACCCGAACTATTGATTTCCCCAAGGACATTGGCCTGGTGAATAATTAGGCCTAAAATGTGAGTTGTTGTGTAGCCCTAAAAAGTTAACTTACATGGTGAAATTTTTCGTAAGTTTTATTTTAATATCTATCCAACAGGTCAAGTAATGAACTTATCCTCTTAAGGACATATTACGCCATACCTTAGCTGCATTTTCCTTGAGCTGTGAAATGATGAGCCTAAAAATAATTGCACTCTTAACATTTATCAACTGCTGTGTCATAGCGCGCCCAATGATGTAACATTCTGTCAGCGAGCAGTCAGTGGGTTTTAGGGGAGCTGATAGAAAGATTATTTGATATATGCCACAAAGGAATACAAGTTTCCTTTTAAATACGGCAATGGATTGATATTGCGAGATGAATGTAGGTTTAGCCAAATCATAACAGCTGTTCACCCCTTGACGGAATACAGCGGCCATTGCTGACTGCCATGTGGGTGATGGCTCATTGGCTGGAATGCACCTGGTAGCGGCAGATTGAAATGAGCTGTAGGACTATTTGTTCCCGCAAGAACTGTCAAAAAGGTGCAAGGTTATAGTAAACGAACTCTTATCACAACACATTCAAAAACATAAAAGTATGTCAACGTTTCAACACACTCGTAGACAATCACAGCATAATTGTGTTTAGTTTGGAGGCTTGTCGCAGCCAAACCTTCGAGGCTTTCAGATATTCAACCTTGTATACTTGTAGATATTATATAAATAGTTCTTGTTTTAGGGAGCTTAACGCTTCAGTACTTCACAGCGCTCCTCGCTGCGCCACAACGTTCATGGTTGGCGTTGTGGGCTTTGGTGGTGTTTCATAGAGCAATCTTGTCTTCGATCTGATGATTGAAACAAGATGTTCAGTAAAGAACATATAGCCTACTTTCTCCTAAATGCATGGGTATTGTTATAACTCTTTGTCCTTTTCAAGGAGTATGATTGAATGTTGGTTGTAGTAGCTTGTTGAAATACAACGTGCTATAGGGATATTAAACATGACACTGAGGTGCCCTTTGCTAGTGCTACCTCTGAACCAAATTTCGTTCCATTCGGTTTCACCGTGTTCGAATTGATAGAGGGAATCGATTTTCACACAAAGATGACCGCCATCCGCAAAATATTAGGCTAATGACCTATTAGTTTGGTCAAAGGATGCTCCCTCCATAAAGGTATGTTTTTGCAAAATTTGCTAGAGATCGGATGATTAGGTTAATCGTAATTTGATTTAAGCTTTGAACATTTGTGTGGCCGCCATTACATTTCCGTCAAGATGGCGGCGATATAAAACACGACACTGAGGTGCCCTTTGCTAGTGCTACCTCTGTACCAAATTTCGTTCCATTCGGTTTCACCGTGTTTGAATTAATAGGGGGAATCGATTTTGACACAAAGATGGCCGCCATCCGCAAACTATTAGGCGAATGACCTATTAGGTTGGTCAGAGGATGCTCCCTCCATAACGGTATGTTGTTGCAAAATTTGGTAGAGATCGGATGATTAGGTTAATCGTAATATGATTTAAGCTTCGAACATTTGTGTGGTCGCCATTACGTTTCCGTCAAGATGGCGGCGATATAAAACATGACACTGAGGTGCCTTTCTTTAGTACTACCTCTGTACCAAATTTCGTTCCATTCGGTTGCACCGTGTTCGAAGTAATAGGGGGAATCGATTTTCACACAAAGATGGCCGCCATCCGCAAACTATTACGCTGATGACCTATTAGGTTGGTCATAGGATGCTCCCTCCATAACGGTATGTTGTTGCAAAATTTGGTAGAGATCGGATGATTAGGTTAGTCGTAATTTGATTTAAGCTTTGAACATTTGTGTGGCCGCCATTACGTTTCAGTCAAGATGGCGGCGATATAAAACATGACACTGAGATGCCCTTTGCTAGTGCTACCTTTGTACCAAATTTCGTTCAATTCGCATTCACCGTGTTCGAATTGATAGGGGGGGACAGACATTCAGAGTACACACCCTCACACACACACAGAGAGACTCACACACATACACTCACACAGACAGACACACTTTTTTCGCCCTGTGTTGATCTCATAAGTCTACTTTCATTTTTTGAAAAAATCGAAAGGAGGCTAACATGCAATCTGTGCAAATAACATTCAATCACATGTGAATATTTTTCCCAATTTATTGGGCTTATCCTCATGTTGACCGACTGAAAGTCACCTTTCAACTCTCATCTTGTGGCGCTGTGGCTAACGCTCTAGGCTGTCACCCCAGAGGTCCGGGTTTGAGTGCCTGCTGGGAAGGCTGGAATGGTGTACACTCAGCCTCGTGAGGCAGAACTAAGGAGAGGTAGGTTTGATTCCCACCTCAGCCATCCTGGAAGTGGTTTTCCTCGATTTCCTACTTCTAGTTCAGGCAAATGCTGGGATTGTTCCCAACTTCAGGCCATGGCCACCTTCTTTGCAGTCCTAGTCTCAAATACAAATGTACACACTTCTGCAGACAGAACAATAACTCTTGTTATCACTCAGACACACCCAAGTAGACGGGGCTGATGTGGCAATGCATTTAAATTAATCAACAGCTGATTCGAAATAGGCGCAAACCTTTGTATTTTCTGTTCTATGCTGACTAAAAGAGTTCTCTGAGCTAAGAAGCAGCAGAAAGCTCACGACTTCACCATATTTGTAATGCATCATCGCTGTTATAGGCTATATCACATTGACATCTCTTGAGTTTGTTTCTCAAATGTTAAAGATCAGAGTCTCTGTGAATATATGTTTTAATGATGGAAGTTTTTTCGTGCAAAAACTAATGGTACCGGTACCGGTAACTTAGTTTTACACTTGATCTTACGACTTTATTAGGCCTATCACTCATAAAATCCCGGATCCTGTACTTTGATATAATCCGGTGATGCTGATTTAAATTTCCAACCTCTTGATATGCAAATATATTGTGTTAACACCTTTCCTCCATTTGGATCTGGAGGTTGCATTCCCAACGTCTTGTGACTGTGCTAATAAATGTTGATTGATTCATCCATTTCCAGACAACATTTTCAAATACTTTCTAAATACCTGATTTTCCTTCACAGGAGCATTGGTGTAAATGGGATAGGGTTTTAAGATTAAGTTGTGATCCTTCTGTATGTGGCTCCGAGCAGTGAATAAAGAGATCTCCTGTTATTTCATTGTTCAGGAGAATCCTGTACGAATATTTACCACACGCCACAATTACCCAGGTACATCACACTTCTTGTGTATTGCTTTAATTAAGATAGGAAAGGGTGCAAAATGATTTCTTGGTAAGAAAAAGTTGCAAAGTTATATTTTATAAGATTAACAAGTAATGTAATAATTTAACAAATCAGTGTACGTTGTAAAATGATTTGTGCTTATCTGGAAGTGTCTAAAACCAGCTTTTGTTTCTATGATATGAATTCTTCCTACAGCTGTTGTGGGCTGTGGAAAACGTTTCTTTGTTTGTAAATATTTTAAAATGTTCATCTAAGTGTAAATAAAAATACATTTTAATGTAAACGTGGCTTGTTTGATGCACAACCATGTGCTTTGTTCCAGTAGATAGAAGCTGATCCCTCAGCACAGCAATGGTGCTTTAACAACCATATGCATTGTTTCTTAGATAAAAGCTGATTCCTCTGCCCAGCAATGGTGCTTTAACAACCATATGCACTGTTTCTGTAGATCAGTGGTTCTGAACCCGTAGAAGTCTGCGGACCACTTAGCCTGAAATTGAATCCTGTACGGACTCCCCCCACATACACCTTATCCTTAGCGCCTTCCCCACAATAATATTCAAAGATGAATTAGCAAAACAGTTTTTAGAACACATAGTGGAATTTAATTACTAATTATTTAATGGAATACATAATTTCTTTATAATACTGTATATAACCTACCGGACATAATATAAAAAGTCTAAGTTACAAATTTATGTTCCAGCAACAATTTTGTTTGATAAGGACATTAGAAAATAATTGTACGTCAATGGTTTCCTTAGTGTGTCTTTCTTTGTCAAGCTGAGGAATCCTCTTGCTCAGAGCTAACCTCAAATCACAGCTTGCACATAGCCTATTCTTTGTTTTTAATCAGCAATAAAGACGAGAATCCTGCTCACAAAAATGTTGCCGAAACCCCCACGAGATACCGCAAGCTGCTTGCCGAATGTTTGGGCAAGATAATGCTTTTTTGCACCACAATTCTTCCAGATTTTCATCTGTATGAGCCAGCCTTCAGCGGAGACGGACGTGTATACCTGCTCTCTCTTTTTTACATTTGCCAAGACCAAGTTAACAATGACGCGCAAAGGAAATAACGGCAGGAATCAAATTGTTAAGTGCAACGGGTGTGCCAGAAATCTAGAAATGGAATTGAGTGTATTACATGTGAAAAATGGTTCCATTTTAAGTGTGTAGGTATGAACATTGAAGTTAATGTAACAGATGCCTGGAAGTGTAATGACTGTGACGTTGCAGTTACGAGCGAGGAAGAGATGACTGTGCAGTTACAGAAAGAGCTCGAACAGGCGAAGAAAATCATAAAGGAAGTGGAAGATGAAACCAAGTCCTAAAAGACATCCTTAGAGAAGAAGGAAAATCGAAAGGCAGCTGGGCCACAGTGACGAAGGGGGACAGGATAAAAAAAAGCCTCAAAAAAATTGAAAGCAAACCTCTAGCAGTGTGTATATTAGGGGACTCATGATCCGCTTCAGTGCAGGAAGCAAGTTGCAGCCATTGAATGCTACCAATGGCTCTCCAGATAGAAGACAGGGATGAAGAACGAGTGGTAGTGCTAAATGTAGGAACAAACAATTTATGATCTGCGGATCACTTAATGGGGGAAATATGGTTGTGAGATATATTTGTAACATATTATAGTACCGGTATCTCTAGTGTTAACTTACGAAGAGATAGCTGGAATTGTAAGGAGAAAGGACATGCAAATAAAGTACACGGACTCGTTAAATGGAAACATTGACTGGGTCTGCAATCGGTTGGGTGTCGGATATTTCGATCCCAATTGCTGGATCGATTGGGAAGGATTTGGGATGTGATGGTGTCCATTTTAATAGACGTGATTCACGGAAGATGGGAACTCGCCTGTGTAATATGGTGCGGAATTTCGGACAACAGGAAAACTAACGGGGCAGACTAGAGGTGAAGAAACCCAACAGCACGGCACGGGGGTTACAGCAGAGCCGTGACAACCGAGAGGAAGGCCATAGCGGTCCGCTATGACGTCACGGACTGTCGATTCATTCTTCACTGTCGACCGAACTCACAGGATCGTCTCACCGCATGACACAAAAGTACTATTCGGTAAAAACTTGAACAACTATTAATTGAACTAGTAACTGCACAGCATTTACAACTGTCTGAAACCTTAACGTTCATAGAGATCATTCGCTCAGCCTCACTGTAGAGATATATTTGTAACATATTATAGTACCGGTATCTCTAGTGTTAACTTACGAAGAGAATAAGTCTAACAAGAACATTTGTTTTCAATGGCAAATGTGTTTGCATTCTATAACTAGAACAGGTCTGTTTGAAATATCCATTTATTTATTTTATCAAAAGAGGAATTAGAATATAATTATTCTTCACGGCTTGATATATCGGCAGTTGGAGGTAAACTTAAAAACAATAAAGTTGTTAATTTTTTCGTTTGTGTATTTTTTTAATGGCTCGTGGCATACTGTAGGCTATGTTTAAATCAGTGCGTTCTTGTGCTATTGGTGTTATTAGTGCTAAGGCCTACAAGGCAATATTATGTCTTGAGAGCACGAAAACAATACCTAAGGAAATGTAAAGTTTTGAAGACATTTTTCAATGTTGCCCATACAACATGTAGTAACTCTTCCGTCAGTCAACGCAAGTTTGAACTGGGCGGAGATAGTAAATAAAATATTTAAAAAAATCCTGAAAAGAGAATTTGGAAACTGAGGAGATGTCTGGAACAAATAAAAACTTACACTTACGTCTTTTTGTCCAACTCCAACATCAGCTACAAGGATGTGGCAAATAATTTATATTCCAATTAGAAACTAAATAAATCTTCCATGAATGGAAAGGTGATAGCTAATAGAGAAGGCTGATGATATAACAGACCTCTCATCATTAGCAGGAGAAGGCTTGCACTGCATTAAGGACATTTAGAAATTAATAAATCTAGGACGTCTTGAACTTCCTACTTACTATATGGCACAGGACTGAACAGGATGGGTAAATAATTACTCGCTCAATAACTCGTTCTACATACCATGAAACAAAACCTATGCATTGGAGTTAAATCTGTGATTGTGAATTCATTTTACTAACAACAGTAGTTGTAGATATGAACATTCAATCTTCAGTCAGTCGACATCCTAAACCGAGTGCAAAAAGCCAGGGTTAAAATATTCAACATTCATCATGATACAGCAAGTTTCTTTTCAGATGAAGTGAATGGAAATTGTACTCCACATTTCATGATACAGATATTTAGTTTGAGTGTCATTTGTATTTTTAAACAAAATTTACTGCTAGAACATGCACCAGCAGATCAACTTCAGCAGTATACATATCCTGAGAAAAATTCAGTAAAAAGAAACGATAGGAATTTGTCATTAGGTAACTTAATGCAATATAGAAATAATCTTATGAAATGTAGATATTAATATACCTACTGAAGAGAGGCAGTATACCATTTACTGTTACTAAGGAGATACACACTAATAGTACATTATGCAACGAGCCTATAATGGCTATAATTAGGACACGAGTATGTTTATAAAACGAGCGTATGCGAGTTTTATAATTTCCATACGAGTGTCTTAATTACCATTATAGGCGAGTTGTATACGACTGTTTACGTTCGACGATAATTATAACTTTATTATATGTTTTAACATAAATATTCATAAATATCTGTTGAGATTGTCACTAGAATTTTGTGATCGGGTGCTGCGCTAGGTAGGATATCTCTGATTTCCAAGCTCTCTGACCAACCGACGCATGCGCTCTGTGTGCTTCAAAGCCATATGTGCAGATTGAGCACCAGTATTCAGTAAAAATGTCACCGAATGCGTTTGAAAACAACGTGCTGTGTAGAAATTGGATTTGGGGATATTAAGGTACAGTGCTATTTCTTGTCTCATATTCACCAGTTTATTTACGTGAACATATGGACGGTGCACTTTCAGTAATTTATATAGACATGTTGGATTTTGAGCGCATGCGCGAAGGTATCCTTATTTAATTGGTCAAACAACTGTTTCTTGAGCTGTGATTGGTGGGAGAAACTGTTTCATAATGAAAAATAGTGTTATAATGACCATCATTATGATACAGTTTTCAGACATATAATAGTCAGGGTCGAGCATAAAACATATTAATAGAAGGGTAAAAATTGTAATTTACCACCAAGTAAAATAAAATCTGTGAGTATTATTAGTATTTCTGAATGTATACACATGAATTTCTCACATGTTAATTGATATTAATAATTATCACCAATGCTCGTGAATGAACCTCCCGTTAAATCTGCATGTACGTGTGGGTTCTGTCCACTGATGTTGTTGGGTAACCTTCCTTTAGAAGGTAGAGTGCCATGTACGTGAACGTATTACAATTTATATGGCGATTCCTTGGCATGTATTTTCATTCCATAGCATCTAGTGATCTATAAATGGTATAACGTTTGAAAATTATACAAGAATTTTTTCCGCCAAGTCAATACTAAGTATGTATTCAAAGGATCACAAATTGGTTCATGTTTCGAGGCCTAATATTGTGTTTACTGGCACTTTTCATCAGCCTTGACTGAAGTCACTACAAAACTAGCATAAAAACTATGTTACAATTTTGGTGTCATTTTAAAAACTCAATTAAAAGAATGTTAGTTATGATGAATGTCGGACACATGGTTAAAAAATGAAATAAGATGCAATGTGTGAAAAACAAGAAGACACTTATATAAATAATTCATGCTTTTGGGCTAATGCCGTGTGTATTTTTAATTTAAACCATACCTTTCGGAGAAACCTTGCCTCCTTTTTCAATGGAAATAAACAATGTGGCCAAAGAAAGTATATCAATGAGATTACAAAAAATATAGATAAATTCCTCTGTTCGTCACCAGAGAGCAGCTGCCAGAAATTACTGTATGGACCATGGTGGAACGGCGGACAGAGTAGTAAGTAACGAGAAGGTAAAGGGGGCGGTGTGAAAATATAGAAACTCCTCGAAGAATGAGGAGGGGGGGGAGGTGGGAGGGGTAGATGGATATAAGGAAACATAAACAAAAGGGAAGTGTAGCTGAACGATACCTAACGTCATACAGTCAACGGCCAAAAAACAGATGGAAACTCCTCCAGTGACGAACAAAGGAGATTAAATCCAGGCTCTGAGCCCTAGAGGAAAATGTACAATTTTAAATATGTGAAGAACAGAGAGACTGAGAGGAACTATCTCCCTAGATCCTTAATAACTGGTAGCCAAGTGTCACTTAGCTGATATCCAGTGTCTCTGTTAAAATTATTGGGATTTTTACGAATTTCAACTGCTTCCCTTATAATTCTAGACCAGTTGTGCTTAACAAGGGCAAGCGCATGAGCATCCTTGAAACATACATCGTGCCCTGAAGACAGGGCATGTTCAGCTATAGCTGATTTGTCAGGTTGGTTAAGACGGATGTTCCTTTGATGTTCTTTGATGCGAGTTGCAATGGACCGTTTTGTTTGTCCAATGTAGACTTTTCCGCAAGTACATGGGACTTCATACACCCCAGGTTGTAGTATTGGGGACAATTTATCTTTGTTTAATGCTAAACGTTGACCAATTTTCGTCATAGTGCCGAAAACTGTTTTTATCTTGTGTTTGCGGAGAATCTTAGCAACGCGGTCAGTGGTGTTGTGAATATAAGGGAGGTAAGCAGTTCCTCTCACGTCGGAGCTCTGAGAAGGTTGTCTATCCCTCCTTCTGGGATGTAGGGACCTATATATAGTGGATTCATTATAGCCATTACCCTTAAACATGGTTTGTAAGGCATGTAACTCTTCCTGAAGAGTTGATGCCTCACAAATACGTTCCGCTCTTTTGGCTAGAGTTGTTATAATTCCTTGTTTTTGTGCTGGGTGGTGGTGGGAGTCCGCATGTAAATAACGGTTAGTGTGAGTTGGCTTACGGTAGACGCTGTGCCCCATGGAGCCATCCGCTTTCCTCCTCACAAGAACATCCAAAAAAGGTAAGCATCCACCTGACTCTAGCTCCATTGTGAAGTGGATTGAAGGATGCAGCTGATTTAGGTGGTTCAGAAAGTGGTTCAGTTTCTCAGAACCCTCCTCCCACACCACGAACGTATCATCCACATACCTCCACCAAATCACAGGTTTGAAAGACGCCGAAGATATAGCCTCCCCCTCAAAATGTTCCATGAAAAAATTTGCCACGACAGATGAGAGTGGACTTTCCATGGCCACACCATCAGTCTGCTCGTAATATTTACCATCCCACAAGAAATAACTGGAACACAAGCAGTGGTGGAATAATCGGGCAATGTCCTCAGGAAACAAATCCTTGATGAGTGACATGACCGAGTCCACCGGCACTCTGGTAAACAAGGACTCTACATCAAAACTCACCAAAATAGCATTTGGTTGAACGGCGATGGTTGACAATTTTTCGACGAAATGAGTTGAATCCCTAATGTAGGACTGTGTGCGCCCCAAGTGCGGCTGAAGCAACTTGCTGAGATATTGCGCAAGAGCATAAGTTGGAGAACCTATTGTGCTAATATTGGGTTTTTAAGTAATCCAGTTTCGATCAGCGCCAACCTAAAGGAACTATTATACTTGCGTTTGACCGCCAGTCACTAACTTGCTCCTCTATCTAAGTTATATAAAAATGTACTCTTTTGTTTATTCCCTGTAATGGCGGACATGCCAAATCTATGTCCAAATATACGATTGATTAAAACTATCCTTTTGTATTAATCTCTGCTGAAACACAACAGGTTATGAGGCCCAGAGTACAAAGGAAGTGGACGGACATATTACTGTAAGTTTTGAACTTTTATTTATTTAAAAATTGTTCAATGGCCGGTAATGGCGGATTTGGCAATTCGTTGCCGCAAATCGAAAAATTGCATGGAGGCGCAAATCATGAGACATGGGCGATGGATATGGAGATGTATCTTTTGCATGAGGATTTGTGGATGTATGTGGAGTTTAACCTTGCATCGACTGCGTCGGAAAAGCAAAAGAAGCAGGCCCAACGTACCAGAGCCAAGATTTATATGCTATTAGATAATGGACCTAAAATGGAAATTGCTAACATTAAAACCCCAAAAGCGATATGGGACCACTTAAAAACAACCTACGAGAATAAAAGCGTTAATCGGCATATTGCTCTCATAGACCAATTATTTGATATTAGTTTGGCGAATTCAAAGGATATGGAGGCCTATGTTCAGCGATTTACCGAAATAAGTGCAAAACTGAGAAGTATGGGGAAGGAAGTTGACGATGAATTAGTTGCCGTACTCATGTTGAGAGGATTAACAGAAGATCATAGACCTTTTAGGATGGCAATTGAAAACACAGCTACTGGAAAACTGAATACCGAAACTGTCAAGCAAAAGTTACTTCAAGAAGGTTATCGAAGTTCGTTGGAAGTCAAGGAGACTGCGGTGGCATTTAATACTAAACACAAAGTCAAACCTAATAATCCAACATCCTCTAATCCTTCAAATCATGGTGGCAAACGTAAGAATAATACATTTGATATTAATAAAGTTAAATGTTTTAGGTGCAATAATTACGGACATGTAGCAAGGGATTGTTCTCAAAATAATAAAGTTGCGCAAGTTTCTAGAGGAGATGACTCCAGTAAGAGAGCCGACGGCAAAAATAAAAGAAGGGCAAATGCGTGGCTCATGGCCATGGCATCTAATGTTCAACCAGAAAAATGGTACGTAGATTCTTGTTCTTCAGCTCATATGACAAATGATATTGATTTATTAAATTACTTTAGTTCTAACTCGAAAGATAATCTTGAGGTAACTGTTGCAAATAATGAAAAGATTGGCACAGCAGGAAAAGGCAGTGCAACTATTAGCTTAGTTCAGGGCAACGATCAGGAGCTTAAAAATGTTTATTATGTACCGAAGCTTTCGTCTAATTTACTCTCAGTGAGTTGTATGACTAGAAACGGTGCTTGTGTAATATTTAAAGAGAAGAGCTGTCAGATATTTGACGCAGCAAATTTAAAGATTACAGGGGAACTAATTGCTACTGGTTCCGAAGAAGGTGGAGTTTATACGTTAGATGCGAAAAGTATTGTAGTCAACCGGAAAGAAGAAAGTAGTGAAGCTAGGGCGATGTCTAGTTTAATGGAGGAAAAGAATGGCCAAATATTATGGCACAAAAGGTTAGGTCACCTAGGACACAAAAATATGGCTTTGTTAGAAACTAGGGCTACTGGTATGACACTGGATAGAACAACGCCGTTTCAACCATGTATCGCTTGCGTTGAAGGTAATCAATGCAGGGAACCTTTCCAAACAAAAAATCCTCGACATGAGAAAACTACCCGCAAATTGGAAATAGTGCACTCTGATTTGTGTGGGCCAATGACACCACCCTTAGTTAATGGAGAAAAATATTTTTTAACGTTTACAGATGATTTCTCAAGAAAAACGTTCATTTATTTTCTTAAGAGCAAAGATCAAGTGTATGAGTATTTTAAAATATTTAAGGCAAAAGTTGAAAATGAAACAGGGTGTAAGATTCAATGCCTACGTACTGACAATGGAACAGAATATGTCAATTCTAAAATGAAACGAGAAATTGAAAACTGTGGTATTAGGCACGAAACTAATATCCCTTACACTCCAGAGCAAAATGGACTTGCAGAGAGAGTCAACCGTACAATAGTTGAGAAAGCAAGACCTATGCTTCTAGAAGCAAACCTATCTAAAAAGTTGTGGGTAGAAGCTTGCAGGACTTCTGTATACCTTAAAAACAGATCTCCAACTAAAGCGCTAAAAAATGAAGTACCGGAAGAGAAATGGTCCGGAAAGCAAGTAGATTTAGGGAATTTACGAGTGTTTGGCTGTGTGGCCTATGCGCATATTCCAAAAGAACATAGAACCAAGTTTGATTCTAAATCCAAGAAATGTGTATTTGTGGGTTATTGCGAGGAATCAAAGGGTTATCTACTAGCGGATCCAGAAAAGGGATATAAGCAATTAAAATCTAGAGATGTTGGTTTTTTTGAAAACAATTTCATCTCCAGAGAGTCTGAAACCAGTGAGGGTGACAAAACAGATTTTCGAACGTTGTTACCAAAAGTCGATTTTGCGGTTACAATCGAAGAAAATAGTGAGGCCAAAGATGATAACGTGAATACGGAAAGAGGGAACCAAATAAATTTAGAGCAAAATATTGAAGTTAACGATAAAAATGCAAACGTTATAAATAGTGATAGTCAGGGTCATGCAAGTTTAGAAGAAGACTTGATTATTTGTAATGAGACTTCTGAGAATAATGAGTCTGATATGAGTGAGACAGTAGAGACTGTGCAAGATGAATCAATCAGACGGTATCCTATTAGATCAAGGGTTCCTAAGATATTTCCAGATCACGTTACTTATTTAACGTCAATGAGTGGAAACTTTTGTGACTGCTTACCCGCTCATAATCATCCACAAACAGTGCAAGAAGCCTTAGGGTCGGAAAATAAAATTCAATGGAAAGAGGCAATGAATTTAGAGTGGAAAAATTTAAAGGACAAAGGAGTTTTTGAACTGGTAAATTTGCCAGATGGAAAGATTCCTATAAAATGTAAATGGGTTTTTAAACAAAAGATTGATGCTGCAGGAAAATTGGAGCGTTTTAAAGCAAGAATAGTTACTAAGGGATATTCACAAAGATATGGTGTGGATTATCAGGAAACATTTTCTCCAGTTATAAGTTATTCGGCATTACGAATGCTGATAGCACTATCAGTTGAGGTTGGGTTAAATATTTATCATCTAGATGTCACAGCTGCGTTCCTGAATGGAGATTTGACAGAGACTCTTTTTATGGAACAGCCAGAAGGTTTTACAGAGCTGGGCTCTGAAAACAAAGTTTGCTTATTAAAGAAAGCCATCTATGGTCTTAAACAGGCTTCCAAATCATGGTATGATAAATGTAGAAATGTCCTAATGACATTAGGATTCAAAAGAGTTTCAACTGAACCATGTATTTATGTTCAGGGAAGCGGAAATTTACTTTGCATAATAGCTGTGTACGTGGATGATTTCCTTGTGTTTTGTAAGAATGAAACAATTATTACCAGTCTAGAAAAGTCACTTAAGAAAAATTTTGAAATTAAAAACTTAGGGGAAGCTAAAAGTGTTTTAGGTATGAGAGTGCAGAGATCAGAAAAGGGAATCACGTTAGATCAGGAACAGTACATAAAAACAATTTTGTCTCGTTTTGATATGCTAGATTGCGAAATAGCGGATACTCCTATGGAACCTAAGTTAGATCCGCCCAAAGGAGATCCAAGTAAATGTCCTGATGTACCATATCAAGCGTTACTGGGCAGTTTAATGTATGCAGCGGTCTGTAGTAGACCAGACATTGCCTATGCTGTTGGAAAACTAAGTCGTTATAACACGTTACACTAGGGAACACTGGGAATATGCAAAACGGGTGTTACGTTATTTGAAGGGTACTGTCCCCGTTTACCTGGACAGTAGGCTGTCAGATATCCGCCCCCTCAATCGGATTGCCAATTATCAATCGCACCGGCACAGTTACAACAATGAAAATGGCACTGACAGATACTATCGAGATAAGAGCACAGAAATTCACAGGAAATCATTGTGGAACACACCAAAATAGACGGGGGTGCATACTTACCGTTGCTTACCTCTTAATTATCTCGGGGTTTGAGTTGACAACAGGATCACTAAAAGTCTGTTCACACAATAATCTCCGCCATGACATTTAAAATGAACCAGAACGAAGACGAGAACTTTGAACTGTACAAAAGCTTTATTTCTAATAAAGGGAATGATTTTCCTAACACAACAAACTATACGTGGCTATCAGTAGCCCAAGTCAATCTGACTACGTCCTCCAGTAGGACTTGCAAAATTATTATACAACATGATATAAAACATTTTAGCTCCCAAGAGCTCCAAATACCGTAATATTCATAACACTATTGGATTGGAAAAGGACGTCAGGGTGTGACATATATAGAGCATTTGTTTCCTTTTAATAAACAAGAGAATGATATTTATAGTCGCAAGGCCGGAGTGTACGACCTCACTCTCTGAAAACCATATGTTGACACAGCTGCGGGCTAACTTCCAGCCTGCTGCATACCGGTCAAATGCGCACCCTTCTCACACGCTATGTTACGTAAGAATCCAGCCTGCACTCTCAAGCTTTTAAATGTCTTACAAGACAACTCACATTATATTTACGCAAATCTTTCAAGTACTTTGATCACATCCTAATGGATCATTACATAAATTTCTTAAACTTGTTAACTTCAATCCAAATGTTTAACTAGCTCTTAAATGTTTATAACAAAATCACATAAATTATTTATAACAATTAGAAATTGTTTATAATATTTGTTAAAGACAATAAAAAAAATTATAAGCACGCCTTTAACATCAATCTCGTTTCACATTATTTTCAAAAATATTTACAACAATTATTTACAATATTAACATTTAAATTGTTTAAATTATTAATTTAATAAATACATTAGCCACATGTTCATTCGGTTGGTAATTTTATAATCCTGTTTAATATAATCGACCAATGAAGGTTAGTTATACATGAGTAATGTCACAATCTGATTAATAAAGTTTTTAATAATGATTTGTGACGGCAACCTTCATTCATAATCTTGTCTCAAATTCTTTCAAAACTCGTGTTAATTATAACAGTAAATCACTTGATTAATTTTCAACGAACTATAATAATCTTACTCCAGCGGAAAATCCTTCGCTAACAAGTTAATGCACAATCTGCATTAAAAATACGCCCAAAATCATCATATATTAATCTATATGGCATTTAAACTTTCACATCACTTACAAAACTTCCACAAATAATTCTTTAACATTTATTCCTGTGGGAACTTCCTTCATATTCAAGGGCATTATATTTCAGCGACTTTCAACACGCGCTGCACTAGCGATTATACATTCATAGTTCCACTTAAAAATTTTATAATCATAAATTGTTTCAAAACTGTTTTTCTATTTAACCTTCGTAGATTTCATTCATGAACTGAAATGAAGTCAAAACTTGCCAATCACAAACAAATTTAATAGTGAATACGCTTATATACGCCTATCTGGTCTATCGAAATTTAAGATTAACATCTTAAAAGAAAATGTAGTATGAAAATACTATCTTCAAATAAAGTGCGACTAAACTGCAAAGTAGTCCAATAGAATCCAATTAGACTGGGGAATGCAAACATCGTCATATGATTCTCTAATTGAGAAAAACTCCTAACAAAAGTACTTGACTTTAATGCATTCAATAATTCATTATTAACATTACTCTTTCACAAAATTGTCTATGATGCAATGTTCATTCATAACTGACGATAAATGTCTGTGTTGCAATCAATACAAATAACGACTAGTATTTCCAAGATCGTCGATAACGTAAGATTTTAACGCTCTAAAATCATTTAAATGTTCTTCCTTCTTGATGATGACAGAAAATTGTTCAAAGTAATTAAACTGGGGTTGAATTACTTTAATAAAGTGACACGCTGTCTGAATTTAAATCTGCCATAAAAATCATTAACTTACAGTCAAATCGTGACTACAAAAAATATTAATTACTGAAAAATTTAAATATCAGTCTCAACTGATTCAAAATCGTTAACTATGCCCATGACATAACAATGTCTTAATAAATCGTCGAAAAATGCAAAACTCAACAAGGTGTACTGAGAATAAGAATCTCAACAAGAAAATAAGGCAAAATACATGAGGATAAAAATATGGGAAAAATGGTTGCTCAAACATTACTAGGTTACTCAAATACAATAAACGTTCACGACTACCTTATCTGCCGATTGACGTTCCAGAGAAAAATTCCCCAAAGAAGACTGCTGATGGATCCATTTCACCACGTAACAGCTGAGCTCCATCCTCGAAATAGGAAATAGCACCCTCGGAGAATCGAACTGCTTCCTTCTCCGTGAATCACTCTGCTCCTCGAAAACGAATAGACATCCTTCCGGCAATAATCTTCTTTGTGAGTCGGGACTACCCTGACCTCTCTTGAAAAATTCCCTGAAGTTCCAGTAGACAGTCATCATGACGTTTTGTAGAAATTTCCGAAGAAATTATTCATATTCAGAGTATGAAATTGTTTCTATGGCTGTTCGATGATATTCAGCCTTTACTTACGAAACATGGGTGTAGATGGTATTCACCGCATGTTCGCTTATGTGGAATAGCATTTAGCGAAGTTCCATGTCGCTATCTTACTCCATTGAAGTATGTCCCAATTGCAATAAGCCTCCTTAGCCTTCCATCTGCACTTCGGTTGTAGTGTCAGAAGAACAAACTGCCGTATTCAAATGCTCCATTATACTGTATCGTTCTGTAAGCAAGCAATCTGAAGTCTTTCTACTCCACTCACAGCGTTAGCCTTGCGTTAATTCTGGCTTATACAAAAGTGTTTCTCTAGTGGTGAGATAATCACTTTTGCCAGTCGTATAAAACAGCTAATATCTTTTGAAGTACTCGGTCGAAATTGTTCAGCTTTTCTCTATAATTGCATGTAGAACTGCACAATACAATTATGTTATCGTAGACCGCTAACTGTTTGAAGCTCAACTTATATAAGCTTTCTAAGGTCCGCTTCAACTTCACCTAGTTTGACCTGTATCTCGTTAACATAGTGGCCTCGCCACGCGTTATAAAAACGATTCTTTTCACTTGCTGTTCACTTAGATGTCTCACTATATTGAATATATAAGAAAATGACTTTCACAAATACTTCGATGATCTGAGCATTAGATCTCAGAATGATCAGCGAACGAAAAAGAAGAGAAGAGAAGAGGCTCCTTTCTTCTGCGCAAGGCCTTTTATTACCTTCTCGAGGGGCGTTACCATCCCTTCCAAAGCGTGATACTACGTCATCGCTAGAACTTCCAACTTCGTTAATTCATGACGGATTTTCAAAATTCAAAAACTGAAAATAAATTTCATCAAAATTCCAAATCAATGCTTTTACTGCAAATGGATTTCCACAATTCTGCATTCAAAAAGTCATAAAAATACCATAGTTTCAGCAATCTCCGTCTTCCTTTACACTATCGTTCATTGGTTCATGCCTCTCCTCCAATAGCATAGTTTCTTCCTCAGCAGAATTCCTCGTTTCCTGCGACTGCGTCGTACATCTTGGAACATTCTGGACAAAAATGCTGACGTCACTGAGAATCTCAGCTCGAGTAGCTTGCTGGCATAACATTTACGTCATCCGTGCTTACGTCATGACTACCCACGTCATAACTATGACAGCCATAACTCTAATCATAATTTCAAATATAGCCACCGTGGTCTCTACATAATTCAATTACGGGGGCATTCTCCTCCCACCACGTTTTAAAAACAGTTGCAAATTGTTTTTAAACTCAATGTTACAAGTATCTCAACTCTCTTGAACACGAAATTGAATTATTACTGGCTTACTCTAGTATAGTATCTTTTTAAATTTCCAGCATTGAACTTGCCGTAAACGACATTATTCTCTTCTATTCTGGGTTGTGTGTGGTTAATGTATTCTTTCCTCTCTACTTTCTCTTCTGACCAGTGTTTCTATTTTCTAAGTTCTGCTGGCTCGTAGAAGGACCAGGATCGATCACAACATCCTGCCTTTTCCTTTGATTGTCAGCTTCTTTATCCCTTAATTCTTTTAAGTATTGCTGGCTTTCCTTTTCTCTTTGCTGATATTGCTCAGGTGTCATAACCTGACTTTGAGTATTCTGGTTTCTATTTTGGTTTTGGTTATTCCTATTATAGTTACGATTATACCCATTATTGTTATAATATCTGCCTCTTCCATTATAGTTTCCTCGGTTGTAGTTCCAACCTCTTCTCTGTTGATATGGTCGGTAACCTTGTGATCGGTAATTTCTAAACTGATTATTCCTGTGAGGACCTACATTGTCAGTTTTCTCCTCCTCTGGCTTGTCAGTTTGTTGGACTTGGTCCATGTATACCGTATTGATTTCCTTATACTCCTGCCTTTGACCTTTCTGGACTACGTTAGGCATTGGACTTGTGTAGTCTAACCTTCTTAGTAATTCATCCATGCTGGATAAATCCCTGATGTTGGACGAAATTATAAGTCTCCTGACCTCAACTGGCAGCATACGAGAAATCGCATCTATTAGTTGCTCCGTGGACAATGGGGGTTGCAAAAATCTCAAGCGGGACAACTGACTCGTAAAGAAATCAGCGTACCTCGTTGGAAGAGTACCTGAGTATTTTCTTGAATATACCTCCGCTCTTAACGAATTCTGCGCTTCTATGGACCAAAATCTTTTGATTAATGCCTCTGCAAACTCGTCAAAGTTGCTGAATGTATATCTAAAAGCTCTAAACCATTCAAGGGGTCCTCCAATCAGATATCTCTCTACAATCTTCATCTCTCTCTCTCTGGGAATGTGAGCTTCGATGAAATAATCTTTGAGATTCCTTACATACTCTATAGGTGTCAAACTATCAGTGTTACTGAATTTTTGTGGTTTGTCCTCGAAATTCCTAATGACCGTCACGTTCCTCGGATATGAATCCGGATAGTTTTTCCCACTATCTCGATAATTCCACTCAGATTCCATATTCCTCTCGTCATCCTCCTCTCTGAATCTGGATACACGTTCTTCAGGAGTCACGTCTCTTTCTTCTAGATCTAGGTGACATCTTCTGGTATGCTTCCTGTTCAATTCGCAAGCTAAGCCTTCTGTATCCTTGTCGGTGATTTCTGTTAAGACTTTCTTGACTATCTCTTCCTTGTAGTTCTCCATTAAACTAGCCTCTCCTAACTTCAAATTTTTCAGTTTACTCGTCGTTTCATTTACGTCAGAGACAACTTTATGAATTTGATTCTCTAATGTAGACTTTAAAGTTTGCATATCCTGATCTAGTTGTGTTCTATCGTCAACTTGTTTTTCGGATAGCGAATTTATCCTGACGCTTAAATCTTTTCTAATCTGAACTACCTCATTGTTAATTTCTATCTGCGTACTGGCAAGTTTTCTTTCAATCCTTTCCTGAATTTGGGTTACATGTTCCCCACTTGACTTATTCCACTCGTCTTTCCATACCGCTACGTTTGCTGTTAACATCTCGGCTATGTCTACTTCGATATCCTCTTTTAATACTCTATTGTGGTCTAATACCTGTGTTCTCATGACCTCTACGTCGTACTTCAACTCTGCTAAAGACGTTGTTGTTCTAACTGATTCGTCGACTAACCTAGTCGTTAATGCAGTTATATTACGCGTACAAAGAGTTTTTGAGTTTTCGATTTCTTCCCTGACTTTATTTACATCAGTTTGGACTTTAGTGATATCTACGAAAACTGTGTTGACCTCTACCTGAATCTTTGTTACGTCACTTTGCACCTCAGTTATATCCGCATGAATGTTGTTAATGTCTACCTGAACATTGGATACATCTGTTCTAGCTTTTTGAATTTCTTTCTGGACTTCCTCGACCTTGTCTTGGACAGTCGCTACATCGTTTTTGACAACAACAACTTCGGCTCTAGCACAAGAAATATCCCCTCGGACATTAGCTACGTCTAAATTTAACATTGTAAGGTCCCTCTGTACCTTAGACACATCATTTTTAACATCATCAACACTTTTATGCACAATAGATACATCTTTGTGGACATTAGACACGTCTGTACGCATGTCCGTTACAGTATTTTCAATTCCTAGGGTATTAATCTGTAAACGCGACATATTATCCTCCAAATTAGCAGCACTAGTATGAAGAACCTTCAAACTTTCACCCATGCTAGCTGTCAAATTAGCAGACAAAGTACTAGCATTCTCCTCCATCCTTGCATTTAAATTAGCAGACAAATTACTAACATTCTCCTCCATTCGTGCATTTAAATTAGCAGACAAATTACTAACATTCTCCTCCATTCGACTATTATTCTCCTTCATGCTTTCATTCAGCATCTGCTTCATACTACTATTCATGCTAGCAGACAAATTACTATTATTTTCCTCCATCATCTGCTTCATGTTAGCAGACATCTCCTCTAACATTTTCTTCAAACTTTCATCTGCCATTACAATATTATTATTCAAAATGGATTGCTGTAGGGACATACATCAAAAGAGCAAAATAACAACGTTTGAGCAACACTTTTCACCATATATAAATTTGATCAATTTTCTGTCTTAAATCTAACTTATAACTACCTTATAATTAATATTCGAAGATACTTCATGTTGAAACAAACGCAAGCACATGTTCAAATTTCTCTGGCTCATTTTAAAATATCCTAACACAAATAATTTACATTTACAATTCAAATAATTAATTTTATCTTTAATATGACTGAAGTGTCATAAGCCGGTCAAATAAAATAAGATTCCAGATTATAGGCGATTTTTCTAAGTTTCCAGCCCATTTAACCTTTCTCAAGTTGTATAAGATCTGATCTTTTCTGAATGTAATTTTCCTAATACAATACAACATTTAATTCCTATATAATCACACTCTTAAATACTACAATTGGCCTAGACATCTAACAAAGAATCAACCTCTTTATTTGAGTCTAATCGAACCTCACGTTTTAGGTTTGTCAATCTTTCTAGTGTTCAACCTGGTAATCCAGTTTTTGTCGAATTCGTCCCACATATAAGGTGCGAATCTTACTGTTGACTCAGCCCCACGCTCTTGGATCGCCAATCTTTCTGTCCCCGTTTACCTGGACAGTAGGCTGTCAGATATCCGCCCCCTCAAGGTCTAAACACATAGACGTAAAATATCATTTTGTCAAAAATGCAGTTGAAAAACAAGAAGTATCGGTTAATTTTAAAGGTACTAGTAAAATGATTGCAGAAGTTCTGACAAAAAGCTTAGTTAAGTCGAAACATTTGAATTTTTGCAAATTGATGAATTTATTATTGCCGATCGAATCCGATTGATAAAATGACAACTGGATTAAGTGAGGGTATTGGGTTTTTAAGTAATCCAGTTTCGATCAGCGCCAACCTAGAGGAACTATTATACTTGCGTTTGACCGCCAGTCACTAACTTGCTCCTCTATCTAAGTTATATAAAAGTGTACTCTTTTGTTTATTCCCTGTAATGGCGGACATGCCAAATCTATGTCCAAATATACGATTGATTAAAACTATCCTTTTGTATTAATCTCTGCTGAAACACAACAGCTAACAATTGGTCGAAGAGGGACGTCTTGCTTATGGATTTTTGGAAGACCATACAATCTCGGAGGAACAGCATCTCTCGGAATAAGACATCTTCCCTCTTCTTTTGGAATAGATGACAGTTTAACAAGCTTAGCAGTGGCATTGTATACACGAGTGGTTGGATCACGAGTGCACAGTCTGTAGACAGGATCAGATAACAGAATCGAGATTTTACTTTTATATTCAACGGTATCCATCACCACTGTCGCATTTCCCTTGTCAGCATGAAGAATAGAAATGGTGTCATTATTTCTTAGTTCCTTCAATGCCTTTCTTTCACCCCGAGTTAAATTGGGTGCGGGTACTTAAGAGGATCTTAATATCCTCACACTTTCTTGTCTAACTTCTTCAGCTTCATCTGGAGGTAAATTGTAGATGGCAGCCTCAACGGATGTGATCAACTCCTCTGTAGCAATTTTGGAAGGTGCGAGAGCAAAGTTGAGACCTCTGCTTAGTAAAGTTGTTTGATAGTCATCGGAAGGGGTATTAGAAAGATTGACTACAACTTTACTAGTATCAAGAACCGTACGAGGAGCTGTTTGTCTCGAGGATAATCGAAGGAACTTAGCTCTTTTTCTATCTACAGCCCGACAAAAATTATTCTCGGCCTGAATAGCGGAGATACGTTCAAAGAACAGCCACAATTCCTCTGAGAGAATGCTACTAAGAAGCAGATGTAAGTGTAATAACTCACGGGAAACTGCGTCCAATTCAGTACGAGAGTTCTGGATCCTCTCGATAACGAGTGCCTTGCTAGCGCGCTGATAAATTCTCATAGCTTTATGAGTGTGTACAGTTTGCTTCAATTTTACACAGTTGGGAATGATGTTATGATCCCTGCATCTAAGAAAGAAGGACAACGATGAAAGGAGAGAGCTCCTTCTTCGCCTCAACTTACTAAATTTAGATGATTGTCGAACAACTTCCTCCCCTAGAGGTTTCTAATTTGCATAATAAGGCTTTCACGGCCCGGATTATTATATAAATAATTCATGCTTTTGGGCTAATGCCGTGTGTATTTTTAATTTAAACCATACGTTTTGGAGAAACCTTGCGTCCTTTTTCAATGGAAATAAACAATTTGGCCAAAGAAAGTATATCAATGAGATTACAAAAAATATAGATAAATTCCTCTGTTAGTCACCAGAGAGCAGCTGCCAGAAATTACTGTATGGACCATGGTGGAACGGCGGACAGAGTAGTAAGTAACGAGAAGGTAAAGGGGGCGGTGTGAAAATATAGAAACTCCTCGAAGAATGAGGAGGGGGAGGTGGGAGGGGTAGATGGATATAAGGAAACATAAACAAAATGGAAGTGTAGCTGAACGATACCTAACGTCATACAGTCAACGGCGGAAAAACAGATGGAAACTCCTCCAGAGACGAAAAAAGGAGATTAAATCCAGGCTCTGAGCCCTAAAGGAAAATGTACAATTTTAAATATGTGAAGAACAGAGAGCCGAAAACTGTTTTTATCTTGTGTTTGCGGAGAATCTTAGCAACGCGGTCAGTGATGTATGTTTCCAGGATGCTCATGCGCTTGCCCTTGTTAAGCACAACTGGTCTAGAATTATAAGGGAGGCAGTTGAAATTCGGAAAAATCACAATAATTTTAACAGAGACACTGGATATCAGCTAAGTGACACTTGGCTACCAGTTATTAAGGATCTAGGGAGATAGTTCCTCTCAGTCTCTCTGTTCTTCACATATTTAAAATTGTACATTTTCCCTCTAGGGCTCAGAGCCTGGATTTAATCTCCTTTGTTCGTCACTGGAGGAGTTTCCATCTGTTTTTTCGCCGTTGACTGTATGACGTTAGGTATCGTTCAGCTACACTTCCATTTTGTTTATGTTTCCTTATATCCATCTATCCCCTCCCACCTCCCCCCCCCCTCCTCATTCTTCGAGGAGTTTCTATATTTTCACACCGCCCCCTTTACCTTCTCGTTACTTACTACTCTGTCCGCCGTTCCACCATGGTCCATACAGTAATTTCTGGCAGCTGCTCTCTGGTGACGAACAGAGGAATTTATCTATATTTTTTGTAATCTCATTGATATACTTTCTTTGGCCACATTGTTTATTTCCATTGAAAAAGGACGCAAGGTTTCTCCGAAACGTATGGTTTAAATTAAAAATACACACGGCATTAGCCCAAAAGCATGAATTATTTATATAATAATCCGGGCCGTGAAAGCCTTAATATGCAAAGAAGACACTTCATAATCACTTATGAGAAGCAATTAAAACCATTGTATTTGAGTGTGCGCACTATGAATCAAACAACTCATTGCAATATTTACAGCAAGACCAATCAATAATACAATGATTTGCTTCATAGTGCGTACACTCAAACACCTTGGTTCTAATAAGTGTTTGTAAGTGTCTTCTTGTTTATCACACATTATAACATAGATTTTATGCTAGCTTTGTAGTGACTTTAATTAAGGCTGAATGGTGCCAAACACAACATGTATCAAATGTGATCCTTTGAATACATAATATACTTGAAAGTATTGACTAGGCGGCTTCGGTGGCATAGTCTGTAGCATGCTGAGCTTCTATGCCCAAGATCGCGGGTTCAAACCCGGCCGAAGTCGTCGGATTTTTTAAGAGCGTTACAAATCCCTCAGTATGCCTCCACGGAGGAGAAGTAAAGCTGGCGGTAGCCTGTCATAGATTTATGGCATGTTAAAGAACCTTCCACTAATTACACCTGCGTGAAGCTTAGTTATATAGGTTAAGAATGTAAACAACGCTCTTAAGTTCCAACGTTCGTTGCCAGGAGCCGACTGCAGTGGCGTCTAGTAGCTAAGTTCTGAACTAGTAGTTGTTGACGGTGGCGTTTGGCGGCAAATGTAGGAACTATTTAAAAAATTCTAAGTCTGCAGTCCTTACTTGAATAAAAAAAAACAGATAACACACACTAATACAGTCATCACAATTAACATCGGTTATCTGATTGTTGATCGAGATGGCCTTGACTAAACACTACTGGTATAGCCACTGGAAAAGGAAGGAAATATTGAAGAAATATACACAAGGACTAGAGCTTGGTTGGAAGGTAACTTAAATCTATTAAAACATTACTAGATACAATATAAATACCATATACAATATAGAAGAAACCACATATATTACAAACGGCATCATCGATTGAGAACGGCGCCATTTTGCGTTGGAGAACTCCATAGAGTAGAAAGAGTGGAAGTGTCACTTAGGCTGTGTTTCTATCTCCCAAAATTTTAATAATGGCACCCCGTCGTGTTCGTTAAGCCGCCATTTTGGACAAGATGACGGCCTAGGGTGGGGGCTTAACAAAGCCCTGAGAATCAAAACGATCTAAAATTTTTCCGAGCATGGTCTCCAATCAAAACGTCCCTGATTGGCTGAGCACTTATTGGGTCCTTCCCGCCACACAGCCGCAATCAAATCCGCCATTAACCTCAATTTAACATAACCTAAGTTACTTAAATTACAAATATTAATAATGTTGGTGAAGGGTGGGTGACTTGTGGATTAGATAAGCCATTTTTACTGTTGCCTTCTATAGATTTGTGGTTTTTTGGCAATCTCGTTATCTTGTAGACATTAAGATAAATAGTTATATTTCGAGGGCCTGTCACTCAGTACCGGTTTATCACATCAGTAGCAACTATCACGAATAGCTGTACTATAGTAAGATTTTTCTGCACCTTCGCGAAATAGTGGCGGTGGTTTGAGATTATTTTTGACTACCATTATGGGGTTTTAATAGTTTTTCATAGAGCATTTTTGTTGTCTTGTAGGCATGATTGATTTGACAAGTTAGGTCTGCATGTAGCCTACAGTTTTTTCTTCTGGTTTTTGGAATAATGCTCATTCTCATTAACATTAAGTGCAACCGTGTTGACCGACTGAAAGACATTGAATATTTCGTTTACTAAGGCAGCACTGAAATATGGGTTCCAACACGATATGGACTTGGAACTTATGTTCGCTTAACAAAATAACGATACATCAACAAGTCATCCTTGTAATCTCTGCAAATAATAAAAATATTTCCCATCCAATATAGGCCTATTCATGTTGAAGGGTAGAAAGTTATCAACCTTTATTAAGGCAACACTGAAAAATGTTCATTTGATCTAGCCTACTTACTCGGAGTCATCTGCATCAATGTCCCTAGAGGTTCAGTTTTTTAAATTCTCCCTTTCCTATGGTCAAATAAGGGGATTCAATGATCTTATGCTGAACTAATTAAGAATAGGGCATGTACCCCAACCCCTTAAAATATGAAGTTATCAGGATAAAAATAATGTCCATAACCATCAGAAACTTAAGAACACAGATCAGGAGAATGTTGATCGACCATGGATGCAAGACCAGAAAGTCTTAAAGAGGAGTGTTTCATTTAGAGGCTTGGAACATCATGGTCAAGACCCCTGTACTTGGGTGTGTGCTCAATTTGTTTGAAAACCCGTTGACAGATCATAAGTTAATCTGTGGCTGGAATCCACTCCGTCCTATGCTAAGCTGCGAGTACTGGGCACCATTAGTGTTCTGTGACTACTGTATCAATTTCTGAAAATTGTGTCATAGGCCTATGCATAGACAAGTCGCTGAGAATGTTCTCTGAATGGTGAATACCAGTAGGCTAGCCTACTTAGGTGCCTCCTTCACTAGCATTTCCAGGCACCTGGTTAGTTGGTAAAATGAAATAGAAAAATCACTTGAATGATTCAAGTTGTCCTTGATTGCCCTCGAGGGACAGTGTACCCCATTCCAGATCTTAGTTCAGAATTACGTTTCCTTGACGGAGTGGGAGAAACAGTCACAATACCTATGGTGCTACTAGACCTAGTACGGTACATGTAGATGGAAGCATTGTGAGACCAACCACTAGGTAGCTTATGTCCCATTAGTTGGGAGTGTTAGGGAATGGGAGATTGGTTCAACATTTCAGCCTATGTTGTTGTATATTTCATTAATATATGAGATATAAAAGTGTATCATAGGAATATTAAAGCAAACCATAATATATTACCAGTTGGTCAATTGGATACAACAATTCAATGAAACATTCTGTTAATAATTAGGAAGTGTCACAGGCAACCAGAGAAGCGACACAAGAAAAAACACCTGAGTCTTCCAGGCAGTTGTCATCAACTGTATTTCACATAGAGAAGAATGACTAAAATGGTTCCTCATGAAAAAAACAACTGGTCAATGGCTTGAAAGACAGTAGTAAGGACTTACATGCTGTCAGTAAAAGTGGAGTTAAGAAAGATGTCTGGAATATTTAAATCAGTAGTTGATAGCCATGATTTTTAAAATTACCCTAGTTAATTGCACCTTAATATGATTAGTAGCCTACCGGTATGTGCAAGATTTAAATGGTAGGTTTTCCTGTGAACCAAAAAACAGCTCTTAACATGGATTATGTTCAGGTTAGGCCTACAAGTTATTGGGAGGGAGGTTTATTTTACATACCTGTTGCACATAAAATGAGCTTCTGATTAGAGCTCTGTGGGAATGTTTAAATGGTTTGATGATACAGGATTTATCAAGCCTCTTTCTATGCATCTTTTAAAAACATTTAAACAATTCATAAATTACTGTCATCATTGCTAATGCTGTAATCTGTCATGTTTATTTATGCAGCATGAGGAATTAGGAGATATAGTAGGATAAAATGCAACTGTGTCATGGAAACCTAAGATGTATTTTTATTTCTCAACTTTATTTTCTGTAGACTCCAATACAGCCCACCACCAGGGGGAAAAAAAAAAAGTGTTGGTAATGTTTAATGAGAGCAAATCTTGAAATACTGTGATTTAAGTGGTTGGTATCAAAAGCTGTATAGGAAAAATGAAAATGTGAAGTCACACCCAAGTTTATGAAGCCTTGCCAGACTCGGCTGAAATTATCTTCGATGCAAATCAAGTCTCAATAGTTAAAACTTTAGGACGATCTTTGACATGAGCACTGTAATAGGCCTACATTTAGGATCGACATAGCCTGCAGTAGGTCTTGTGCTACTGTATGCACCTGGGCATGTTTGAAAAAAACTCAGCCTGCAGGTTAATAAGGTAGTATATTACTATAAATCTATCTCAAGCAAATCCAAGAAGTTACCAGACTGAGAAACTACATATCAATATTTAAAAAAAAGGGTGGCAGTGCAAACTGCACTTTTAATCCTTGCTTCATTAGTTAAACCATAATATTTGTACATAAATACAGTAAGGACTTCACATTACAAACGGCCACTTAAATTATATGCCTTATTAGGCATAACCTACAAATTACATGTCATGAAATTGGTAAATATAAGCAGACAGCAACATCAATATGCAATGGTCTATAATGTAGTTTTATAGTGCACAAAAGGTTATTGTACTGAATGTATTTCGAACTGATGAATAAAACTGGTGGAAACGACAGCCAATTGATTTACATCCAAAGTAGTAGAAACTTTCAGTTGATTGGCAAGAGTGTTGATTTGTACTTTTATTTTCACAAATTTTTATGAACAGTGTCACGCTTCAATTTAAATATAAACGCACATACAATACCTCATCAATAAGTGATTTGCACTTCATACTGTCATGAACTGGAATAGATTTCTAGGAATTTAATTGATGTAGAAAACTATTCCTCTCGCCACCATGTTGGTGATAATTGTAAACAAACCCGCGGGCAGCCAATGGCTGGTAATAATTGCCAGCCAATAACAAGCCAGGATGATGCGGATCATAATTCGCGTTTCACTCTCATTGCGTTTTAACTTGAGGTGAGGAATCAGCTGTTCGTTAACGCCACGGGGTGCCATTATTATAATTTTGGGAGATAGAAACACACTCTTAGCGACCTACGTCGTGTGAGGTTCCGAGTTTAGCCGCGAGGTTAAGACGTACTCGGAAGTGCTTACCGTGATAGGGTATTGTATTTTTGAACTAGTAAAAATGGCGAATGTCAGGAAAAACACTATTAAATGCGCTTTTGAAGAATGAAACAACAGACCGACACCACTTGAAATACATAGGTGGATAGCAAACGACCTGAAGCTTAATAGAGATCAAGTACTAGCGATTCAACTAAACAGCGGGGAAAATACAGTGTACATTAAAGTAGTGTCAACGTTACTTTATGAAAACATATTATCTCGACATGAAGGTGTGAAATCCTTCCGGCTAACTAGCGGTAACACCACGAAGATAACTATCACTGCTGCAGACTCTTTGACAAAACGTGTACGTGTATTTAATCAACCTCCCGAAGTCAACAACGAAAGCCTCTCTCGCGTGCTTTCTACGTACGGAGTTGTCAAGGACATACGGAACGAGTGTTGGAATGATGCATATGAATTTTTTGCTGTAAGTAATGGCATACGTATCGTAACAATTGAACTTAAATACCCCATACCATCATATTTGACGGTCAATGATTATAAAGTTGTGTTGACATATGAAGTACAAGCTCAGTACTGCTTTTATTGTAACGAAACCTCCCACTTACATTGCCATCCATGCAAAAAACAAATGTCATTATTGTAAACATTCCGCAGAGACACGATTTAATTCCCAAGTCATGTGTTAATGTAGAAATAGAGGCTACAAATGGAAAAATTCATAAAATTTGTAAGAGTTTTCCAAATGTCCAAATTGTAGATGTAAGTAAATTAGACAGGAAGTTCCACACTCGGCATGGCCTACACTTAAATAGATTAGGAAAAGAGTATCTTAGTGATG
Source organism: Meconema thalassinum (assembly GCA_946902985.2). Classification (NCBI taxonomy): domain Eukaryota; kingdom Metazoa; phylum Arthropoda; class Insecta; order Orthoptera; family Tettigoniidae; genus Meconema; species Meconema thalassinum. Next base: position 34,463,254 of record OX336390.1, read on the forward strand.
AAATCTGCAAAATTGTAAATTCAAATGGTAAGAATAATTCAACAGTAATATCATTAGAGTGGAAGCAGGGAAACTGGTAGAAGAAGCCAAACGTGAGGTTTGGCATTCACATCTTTTGAAGTCAAATTTAACGGAGTGCATCAATGGTATTTCGGATTTGACTAGCAACAATAATAATAACAATTATGATAATAATAATGTAAATAAATCACCAACACAAGCTTGCAAAAGTAACAAATTTAAAATTTACCACCAGAATGTCCAGTCTCTTTATAATAAAATTGATTACATAAATCTAATGCTTAAAAATGAACTTAAAGACATCTCAGCACTATGTATTTCAGAACATTGGCTGAAAGAGGAACAACTCGAATTAATTCAATTCCCAGGGTTTATACAAGCTAGTAAATACTCTAGATCTAATATTAGCCATGGTGGTACTTGCATCTTCTTAAGAAATAATTTAGATCATGAACAGATAACAGCTTATGATTATCTAATTATGGAACAGGATTTTGAATTCTCTGCCGTAAAAATTCAGCAGTTTAAGTTAATAATTGTATGCGTATACCGTTCTCCGTCAGGAAAGTTTCCTCTATTTATAGATAAACTAGAATTGTTACTCAATAACATGAGCAAAGTAAATTTCGATATAATAATTTGTGGGGATGTAAATGTGGATTTCTTAAAACTTGATAGAAATTGTGAATTATTAAACCAGTTACTAATTTCCTATGGACTGAAACCTACAGTAAATACACCAACAAGAATAACAAAATTTAGTAAAACCACTCCTGATCAAATTTTTATAAATACAGATAAATATCACCATTCAATAGAAGTCTATTGTCCGGGTTTTAGTGACCACCATGGACAAATACTGAGTTTTGAAGTATCCGAAGTAATCAATAATAATGATAATGGAGTAAAATCAAAGTGCAGGTCATTCACTGAATCAAATGTTACATATTTCAATGACTTATTAAATAAGGAAACATGGTCAGAAATTTATGAACTAGAAAATGTAAATGATAAATTTAATGCATTTAACAGTACCCTAAAACAATATTTTGAAATAGCATTCCCCTTTAAACGAAGAACTGTTCAAAATAACAAAACTAGCAATTGGATAACAACAGGGATTATAAATTCATGTCAAAGAAAGAAATTTCTACACAAATTATATAAACAATACCACACAACACCTGAATTCAATTTATACTACAAAAAATACACTAGCATATTAAATAAGGTAATAAGACTAGCAAAGAAAATGCATAATGATAATTTTATTTCCCAATCATCTAATAAAAACAGGGCTATGTGGTCCGTGATAAAGAAAGAAACTGGAAAATCTGCTAAAATACAAAGGAACATTACACTGACCAGAAATAATAAAGTGATTAATAATCCAGAGGAAATAGCAAACACTTTTAATGACTATTTTCTGGAAATTCCACAAAAATTATTAAATAAATCACAGGTAAATACACTAAATTCTAATAATAAAATAAATATATGCAGTGATTCTTTATTTATAAATCATGTCACAAGTGAAGAGGTAAGAATAGTTATAAAAGAGCTAAAAAATAAATTCTGTGCTGGCATTGATGGCATCCCTGATGCAATTTTAAAGAAATGTGCAGAAAATATAATAAATCCACTTACGCACTTAATAAACAGTTCAATTCTCTCAGGAACTTACCCGGATATTTTGAAGTTATCAAAAGTAATTCCAGTGCACAAAAACGGTTCAAAAGATGAATTAGATAACTATCGTCCTATTACCTTACCAACTGGTATTGCAAAAATTGTGGAAAAAATTATGTATAAGAGACTGATAAGTTACATAGAAAAAAATAAAATATTATCAAACTCACAACATGGATTTAGAACGGAAAAATCTACACAGACAGCAATTTACGAATGTAGTAATAGTATACTGAAATTAATTGACAATAAGGAACATGTAACTGGCCTATTCTTGGATTTATCGAAAGCATTTGATGTAGTTGACCATAAAATCCTCCTTACCAAACTAAATCAATATGGTGTTAGAGGTCTAGCTAATAAATGGATAGAGTCTTACTTAACAAGGCGTAAACAAATAGTAAGCTTGAGACACAAGGATGATGGAACCAAATTACTTAATGAAACATTGTCCAATGAGGGAATTATTGAATTTGGAGTACCCCAGGGATCGGTTTTGGGCCCACTACTCTTTCTTCTATATATCAATGATATAACACAGAACGTTCATTCACATAAGGAAATTTTGTTTGCGGACGATACAACACTCGTAATAAAAGGTGAAACTAAACAGGTCATACAGCAGTCTGCTGACTCCGTTACAGGAGAGTTAACCAAATGGTCACAAGATAATCGCCTCATAATAAACTATAAAAAGACAGTATGTCTAAATTTCCACACTATACAGAATAGGAATCCTGCGATGCCCAATATAACATTAAATGGTCATCAAATAGAAAATAAATCAGAAACAAAGTTTTTAGGACTATGGATACAACAAGACTTGAAATGGAATAAACATATACAATATCTGAATACTAAACTGAACTCGATGTGCTTTGCGTTACGTATTTTGAAAACCTGCACTAGCATGCACACATTAAGAAATACTTATTTTGCTTATTTCCATTCATACATAAGATATGGGATCATATTTTGGGGTATGTCGCCAGATGTACTAAGCACGTTTAGGATACAAAAGAGGGCGATTAGAATTATGGCAAATGTAAACTCGAGAGAATCATGTAGACCTCTGTTTAAAGATTTAAACATTCTCCCATTGCCCTGCATATATATCTTTGAAAGTATTATGTTTTTTAAAAAGAATTTAATGAATAAAGATGTTTTTCTTAAAACAAACAATGATGTTCATAGGCATAACACAAGACAAAATCAAAACATTCATATTTCACACACACACACAAGCATATATCAAAAAGGAACTTTTCACACTGGAGTTAAATTATACAATAAACTACCCCAGTATATAAAACTGGCCCCAAAAATAAAAACCTTTGATAGAATGTTGAAAGCTTATCTGCAGTGCCATTGTTTTTACTCAGTAGTTGAATATTTTAGCGTATAGGAGTGATGGAATCTATAACTATATTTTACTTTTTTAATTTAATTTTAATACCTAGCTGTATGTTGTTGTATTTATAGAATTAAGTTTTCATATTATGATAATAGAGTGAGGTGTAAATAGTTGTGCAATAAGATTGTATCTATTAAGATTTGCTATTATAATAAGTTATAAATAGTTATAATCTTAGTAATATATACCTGTTAGTTCTTTTATTTTATGCATGTAAATTCTGACGTGTCCTATATCAAAAATGTATTGAATGCATGTATTTGATCAAATGGAATTAATAAAAATCTATCTATCTATCTATCTACAAGTAGACTGTCCGAACAGAAGGAATCGCCCGGTACTTCATGTCAGACAACAAACATACAGCACGGTGCTGGGTGAGTCTGATGGGAGTAGTACGCTAAGCAACACTACGGACATGGAAACTGCAGTACTTTCCCCTGAATATCCAACCATATCAGAGGCCCTTCATAACAGGCCCCATTCCACAAACACAGATAGTTTTGCAGAAGTAATCCCTGATTACTTTACATAGTAATGAAGAGGGAACTATGACGTCACGATCGGACAGCACGGGAAAGGGACACACCAGCCATCCAACAAAGCAGTCTGTGCAGCAGCCAGATACAATTGACGGACCTGTCACTACTGACGTACCCAAAACCCAATTTACGTGGTCGGAAGACATGGAATTTCAGGATGTCATACAAGAAGAACGAGAACACACACAAGTAATAGGCTTCCCAACAGTCTCAGTTCATTCGAAGCACCCTCCAGCTAACGATACCGTTCGCTCCCAATTACTTCACGTGCAAAGCACTGACATAGTTCAGGAAACCCTATCTACTACATCGGGGGCAGAGTTCACTTCCGCCTCTGATGCTGCAATCAGAGTAAGTAAAAAGAAAGTCACGGACGTCAGTGGAAGTGCCCTACATTCACAAACAGGAGCAAAACCCAAGGTCACAGATAAAGCCAACATTAAGGACACCCATAATCTTCCCATAAAAACTGTCAACAAAAACACTGCGAGGGAAGAAGATAAATTATATAACACACAAACACGAAGTGCATCACGTAGTCGCCGTAAATCACCGGAAGTGCACACCAGTAAAACATCACTCCAATGATCCCCTCAAATAATTGCTCATCGTCAGTTAAATGCACTCAAACATACTGATGCACGTCACCTTCATCCTGTTGTTCTTTGCATATGAGTGTCTTGCGTTGTTTTGCGACTTTAAATATCAATGGCATCATAAGTTTAACACGTTTTCTACTTCAGGATTTTCTCAGGACTTATGATATTGACATTTTATTGCTTCAGGAAGTAAATGATCCAAACTTGACTGGTTGAGTGGGTACGAATACATAGCAAATGTTGGCCCATCTCTCCGAGGCACAGCTGTCGTTTACAGATCAGGGTTAATTGTTTCGGAAGTGGAGTTACATCCGAGTGGCAGAATAATTGCTCTGCAATGTGATGACACATTAATTGTTAATGTCTACGCCCCTTCTGGATCACAAGGTCGTCTGGCAAGAGAACATTTATTTGAAGATGACATCAGATACTTTCTCCAGGGCCCGATCAATAATATCATATTAGCAGGCGATTTTAACTGTGTTTTAAACCCTCGAGATCAAACCGGCGCTTTCAACAACTGCCGCAGCCTCAAAAGTCTCGTAGACGGATTTAACCTCCATGATGTGTGGGAACTTAAACATGGAACCGACGTCCAATTTACTTTCTATCGTGCCGGATCAGCATCTAGAATAGACAGGGCATATATAGCACGAGGAATGCGAGATAGCCTGCATAGTTCCACAGTAGAGCCAGTATCTTTCAATGACCATCACGCACTGTACTTGAAGTATTCAACTACGTCACGACCACCTATATATGGACACGGTTATTGGAAACTAAACGCATCCCTCCTTCACGACCAAGATGTGCGAAACAAATTTGGATGAAGCTGTGCAGTAAAAGGTCGCAATATCCATATCATATGACTTGGTGGATCGAGGTTGTAAAACCTCCTATAAAAAAGTTTTTCCAGCAAATTTCAAAACAGCGTGCCTGGGAGAGGAGAAGTACTTTAAACTTTTATTATGATGTATTATATGAACTTCAGCAAAAGCAAGCAAATGGCGACGATGTCCTTGGTGAAATGAAAGAAGTTAAGCATTCAATTTTAAATATTCAGGAAAATTATTTAAAGGGTGCATTTATTCGAGCAAAGATTCCCTCAGTCATAGAAGAAGAACGTTCATCACTGTTCCACATCTTAACAGAAAGGCGTAAAGGGCAGCGAAAGACCATTACTAAACTTCGGGACGAGCATGGCTGCACTCAGTCGAACATGGATGATATCCTTCAAATTGGTGCAAAGTATTTCACAACATTTTCGCCGACGTCCAACTAAATAGCGAGCAAACCGATGGGACCTTACAACAAAACCTACCCAGACTGACCGCAGAGGATGGATCGATGCTGGTAAGTGATATTTACCTCGGCGGAGATTTTCACAGCACTAAGCCAAACTCAACGTCACCGCTCTCCTGGACCTGATGGAATACCATATGAATTCTATCAATTAATGTGGAATATACTAGGAGAAGATCTTCTTCAAATTTACCAGCAGATTATGGGAAACCCACAAATCATAACTGAAGAATTCACTGCTGGAATTATTATTTTAATTCCGAAGATCAGAAGACCACTTGGAATGGAGGATTTCAGACCTATCACACTTCTCAATACAGATTACAAAATGTTTACAAAAATCATAGCATCCCGAATCAAACCTCAACTGCTACAAATTATAGGGCAGTGGCAATCCTGTGCGACTCCAGGAAACAATATCATCTCGAACTTGTTGGTGTTAAGCAATATTGTTATTCTACATGAGAAAACTTCTTCTAATCTTCCCCCTACGACACTAGTCATTCTTAATTTTCAAAAGGCCTTTGATAGAATAAAACATTCATATCTATGGTCTACAATGCAAACCTTCGGGTTTCCTATCGGGTTGATTAAATGCATTACAGGACTGTACAGAACAGCACAATCTAGAGTAATCATTAATGGACATCTCACATCGAAAATACCCATCCGTAAATCGGTTCGTTAAGGATGCCCACTTTCTATGATCCTGTACATCATAGCACTGGAACTCTTCCTCCGGAGGATAAACCAGAATGTAACAGGTCTGACGATCAATGAGAAAAAAGTGGCAGTAAGAGCATATGCCGATGATGTATGCATTGTTCTCACAGAGGAAAACGACGAAGACCGTAAGCTGACTATCATAAACGAGTTTCAGCAAACATCTGGATCCCAAGTCAATCCATCAAAGTCTGGAATGATGTTGCTTGGGCAACATCCGTTACCCACACCTACTCGATCTTTCCCTATTGTGCAAAAGCTGAAGATTTTGGGAATTATTTTCCAGAACAAATTTAAAGATATGATAAGTGAAAACTGGGCGATGGTAATCAATAAAGTGAGGCATACCTTATTCCAGCAAAATACCAGGTCCCTAAATCTCATAGAGAAAGTATGGCACATTAATATGTTTGCTTTATCCAAGATATGGTATCTCGCACAATTCTTACCTGCAACGAAACAAATTAGCCAACGTTTAGAATTGTGTATCGGTCACTACCTCTGGAGAGGATCGCTGTACTGAGTCGCCCGCGATCAATTATACTTGCTAAATCTCCAAGGAGGCCTCAATCTAACCTGTGTCGATATGAAATGTAAAGCCCTCTTAGGGCGCACCATCCTCCGATCTATGTCAGGAACGCGAAGTCAAACAGAATTGACTTTTCTTCACCCACCAGCACTTATGACGATAAATGGGCAATATAGACACTTACACCCGGCTTTTCCTGCCGTTATCAATGTAATAGACAGTTTACCTCAGGAAAGGAAAACTCAGGGGGAATTTAATTCAACGAAGAATCTATACACATATTTGCTGAAGGGGCAACAGAAGCCGCTATCAATAGAACATAAATTCACCCAAAGACATTGGAGAACGATTTGGTTGAACGCCTCAAATAAATACATCCCAATACAGTGGAGATCCACACTCTACTCTGTGATCAACGACATTGTGCCTACAGCGAGTAAACGCATACGTCACAATATGGCTGAAGATGCTCAATGTAGACGATGTGGAGATGTCGACACATTAGTGCATCGAGTGACATCCTGCCAAGGGGCTCGAACAGTTTGGACTTGGACGACTGCTATACTGCGGAAATACATCCGGGGATAGACCACCTACCAGCGGAGCGCATAATGGTTTGCGATTTTGAACTTACTGGGAAACCAAAACAAAACGCTGTAACCTGGTTTATAGCGGCAGCAGTGGACTGGAACATAACAGCGCACGAAAGAGGTAGGGGCACCTTAAGGGATTTTGTAAGTTCCATCAGAAGAATACGCTGGACAATGGTACAAAGCAAAAGTGTACAGAAGTTTTCAACGCATCTGTTTCAGTTTTGATTGTCGGATGTGACGGCCAAATTTTGAAACAGTACTGAGGGGATGTTTCGTTACAAACACTGAAAACTGCCTCTCAAAAACCAACACAACTCGGAAAGATTTGACCCAGTTCTATAAAGATGTTAGATGCAAAGATATACAAAACAATACCAAATGATTTATTTCATGCATGATGCAAGCTTTTAACGTGATGGACGACGACGGAAATGTAAACATAGAACAGCTGAAGAAAAAAGCTCGTTTCGATCTACAGTGACGTCATCAGGGCGGACTTCATAAATGAGCTCAATGATATGGCTAAGAAGAGCAACGAAGGGTCTGGTCCTTGTGAGAGAGCATTCCTATTTATAATTTCAGGTTATAAGACACAAATGGGGAATATGGATATGCAAGAAATGATTACAACGGTTCAGAACATGAGTGGAGAACTTCTAGTGAACTCTTTAAGTGAACTTTTCATGAAAAGTGACCAATATTTTATTTCATTCAGAGATGTAAAACTAATGATACATACTGTAGGTCAATTGTTTACCAATAAATAAGAATTCTGAAAAAAAAAACAGACAGATTCTACACACACCCAAAGTACACGGGGCTACATGACCGCGTTGTCTCAGCCCCTAAACTGAGGAACAAACCAAAGATTTCTTGTATAATTTTCCAACGTTATACCATTTATATAATCGTCAATTTGGAATCATGATGAACTTTAAAAGTTCCCCAATATAGTGATCTGTAAATTAATAAACATATTGTAACACCCATTGGCCACTAATGTGGAGGATTTCATGCCCATAATTGTTCACTGTAAAGTCTTTCACAATAGATTGCTGAAACAAATGTTTATATCCTATTTGACTAATTACAATTTTCCGTCTATTCAATACCAAAAAAAATTATTGAATTTATCTTATTTCATTATCGGGACATGTTTAGAGCTCTTTTTATAATCAGCTCTTCATCAGCCAGGTGCCCTCACAACAATAATAAAAACACTCACTACAAACACAAATCTCATAAACAAGTACATTAAAAAATATTCTTAAAAATTGACCTATAATAAAACTTAACATCCTATAATAACAATTGTCAACATATTATAATGGAAACATCTAAGTTCTTCAATAAAACTTGTGGTAGCGTCATTCAGACTTCCCCACACACGCAAAAGAAGCGGAGCTGTGTCATGCACAATTTGTTGACTGCCCTTTTGACCAGCACACAAGTCATCACATGAACTAGTGGAAACTCCCATTGGTGTGGCAAGGTTCTTGTTTATATCAGCCCTCATTGAAGCCTCCTCATAAAACTATAATGGAAGGAAAAAGAGACTATTCAAATATCATTAAAATATGGGATTTCAAACTTCAACTGAAATTCATGTGGCTTACTGACTTACATTAAGAAACCCAGTGTAATTCCTAGTGTCCTGGACTTTAGCAGCAATTCATCTAAGGAAAAAACAAAATATGCTAGTCAAAACAATTAACCCCTAGGAAATTTGATATAGAATCATCACTCACCTTCAATTCAATTCCATGAGTACGGAGCGTGTGTGCCTTCACAGCTGTCTCAAGCAGGACTGACAGTTCGCGGAGCAAGCCTGTATGGCGATGACGTGCCTCCGGGTAAGGAGGCGAAACAAGAGTAGGGGTGCATCTGAACAGTAGTTACCGGGTGCGATAAGTGAGATCCTTCTACGCACAGAATGTGCTAAAAACATGATCCTTAAGCCTTATTATAAACTATTGCGGAATAAAATAGGATTATATGTCAATATGACGTTGAATACATGTTTATATGTTATTTAAGTACACTTTACTCAGAACATTTTACAATGAAATTCAGTAAATTTGCTTAATACATCCATACCAGCTAGATTTATTAATTTAGTATATATTTACTATACCAAAATATAAATTGAATATTTTCTGCACCTATTTTTGCAAGGAAAATTGCACAATAATATGCCATTTAAATGGAGTAGTATTTTTCTATTATGATAAATTTACTACAGGAGGAAGATGATAATGTTTGTGCTAAATTTTAATACTGTAGCATTAATAGTTTATTAGAAAAAAAAGTACCTGAAGCCCACATATTAAATTTCCGATAAATAGAGAAAGGAAATTGACACAAATGTAAACTCAGATAAATCAAGTTCAGAACCCCACACTCCTCTTGCCCTTCAACCTCCTCCTCATTTTCCTTGTTCTTTGCAAGTTTTCTGCTAGTTCTTGCCTCGTTAGTCATTTGCAGGGCATCTTTGCCTGACTGTCGGTAGTCGCTGAAGTTCGATGGCCCAAAGTTCCCCTCTCGCGTTAGGTCCACTCCTGATTCCCAGCGAGTCCATGACTTTCACTCTCCTACTAGCACCATCATTAAAGCAAATTAGAGCGTTTTACAGTTTTGCGGCCAACAAAGACAGGTTTTGGCAAAAGTCTTCAAAAATGCCAACACAAATGTTTTTATTGTCACGGTAAGTTATTTACATTTTACACTTCTCTTTATCAAATCGGATAGAATATAACTATGAGCATTCAATAATATAACCTATCTCACTCCCAAACTGTTTGCACCATCATCGAGATAGTTCAGTTTCTTTTTGGGAGCACTGGCAGTACTAGCTATTATAAACACCCTCGCATGGAGTTGGTGCAGAAGTATTACAACCACTTGTAGTGCATAATCCACCTATAGATTAAACATTCAAATATTTATTGCCTCTAGGCTTTCTTTTAGAGTTAAACTTCTTTAATCTCCATATTCATGAACACAAACACAACATGCATACTTGTAAACTAAACCAGCTGTTTATGGCAATCAACATATTATTTGGCATCAAAGAGTGCAATAGGGGGTTAGCCAACTCCTGAAACAAACGTCACCACGAAGCAGCTTTGTCAACTCATAAAACATCTAGAAATGGAAAAATGGAACATTCAATTTATTTCAGTATTCATGACTTTTTAAAGGGGCGTACCAATCGCATAGGAGACTTTTAATGCCATTTCAATGAAGTAAAACCCATACAAACCATATATATATTCTGATTCAGGAAGTTCTCCTCTTTCATATAAATTGAAAATACCAATATTGTTCTTTTTGACATATGTTAACGTCGAGGTCCTCTTGACCACTTATGTCACTGCGTTTAGGATGGGCAAGGAAACAGACAATGTGTGTTGTTTATGAGAGAACCACACCTGAAGGTCATGAGAGATATGAGTTCTGGTGACTATGCTTTGTTTACGTGTGGTACTGAAGACAGCTTCTGCTGTTTCGCTCAGCAGTGCTGGACTGTGCTCCAGCTGCACCACAGCTGAAGGTCATGAGAGAAATGAGTTCTGGTGACTACGCTTTGTTTACATGTGGTACTGAAGACAGGTTCTGCTGTTTCTCTTAGCAGTGCTGGACTGTGCTCCAGCTGCACCACACCTGAAGGTCATGACAGATATGAGTTCAGGTGACTATGCTTTGTTTACGTGTGGCACTGAAGACAGCTTCTGCTGTTTCGCTCAGCAGTGCCGCACTGTGCTCCAGCTGCACCACACCTGAAGGTCATGAGAGATATGAGTTTGTAACGTGTTTTTCGAGGGGTTTTATGCAACTGGCATAAGTCAGTAGGAAGCCATTCTATATTTATTTACGCGGCAAATTGTTCAGCCAAGATAATTTTTCATGTTAATTTATTATTATTATTAATTTATTATAATTATTATTTAGATATTTTCGGAGCATTTTATAAAAATTATAAGCATACAGATAGGTTTTCTATGTCTTAGAAAACGCTATCAAGCAAATTATTACGAACGACGATATCATAGAAAATTATCTGATTACGGAATTTTACGGAGTTTTGTCAGTTAGGGTATTTGAGAGACATGACTCACTGGGAATTCAAATGCAAGCTGATTCCTGTCGAGAAGCATGACGCAATCTTGGGTCGCAAGGTCTAGAAAAGACGAATTGTCGAAACGGAACTCTCGCGCGCCGAGTGTAATGAGGCAGAGGAGGGGAACTAGCGGCGTGCTCAACCAATCAGTGAGGACCACGCAAGCTGAAGCCGGCTGAAGAGTGGGGGAGCCGACAGGTGAATATATCGTTCGACGCGCCGTGAAACGCGGACAATCTGTGTAGAACTTGCAGTGTACGGTCGCAAGTGCGTGTCGCTCCGATGTTCAGTGGAGTTAGCGACGAACTTTTGTAAAACGTAACCAGTGCGGTTTTACGAGAGTTTGGGTCCGATGTACGGACCATAGAATTATCTAATCTACCAGAATATCATCAAATTTCGACGGAGATGACGACGTCCAGGAGACTGTGGGAAGCACACAGCATCATCAAGAACGAGGGAAATGCTTTGGCAATTTCCAGGGGTAAGCGCTAATGACGCAGAAATATGCAATCTCTCATTTTTCTTTGTTTTATATTTCATAATTCAGTAACTTCATAGCTTGGAAATAAGAGTAAAATCAATTTATCAGACTCCGTTTTCACGTAATTTTCTATCGGTAATATTAAAATCACAACGCTCCAATTTAAATTTTATAGTTATTATTATTATTAATTTTGCTATACTTGTTTTATATAATAAATTCATTTCTTTTACAATGCAATCTTTGCTTTCAGTAGGTAGCATTAGATATAGACCAATTCCTTCTCCTGATACAATTGTTTGTTGGGTTAATGATCAAATCATACCACGATCTGAGTGAATAGAGTCTTGAATGTGTTCTGCCAGAGCTAGACGTTGTTAAATACAAATTTAGATTTCAACATTGCATTGAGGTCTTGGCGCCCATTAAAACAACATAGCTTAGGCAAAGGTAAACAGTTACATTTCTCACCCAACAGTGTGGGCTAGCAAAAACGTTTCATTTCGCTACCAACATGGGGCACTAATTAACGTTTCATTTGTCGCCGACAACTTGGGGCTGAAAACCTAATAACATTTGTGGAAGGAGAAGGGTATATATTTCTGTGCCTGTATTTTGGGGGTTATTTGTCTGTATCAGTGTATATCATTATGGGGGATGAGAAAGAAAGACAGATGAGGTTACGTAGTGGTCATCAACGGGAGAGTGATGATACGAGCAGTATGTCGAGTGATGGTAGTACCGGGGTAGCGGAGGTAAATCCCGATACTGAAACAGGGAGTGTAGGCGGCCAACCAGAATTAAAAACTTTACTTCTCGAGTTTATGTATCAGAACAAAGTTAGTAGTGATGCTTTAAATGCAAAGTTAGAACAGAATAATGCTAAACTAGAACAAAACAGTAGGGAAAATAAAGAGAGTAATAGGGAATTGAGCGATAGTTTAAACGCCAGATTAGAACAAAACAGTAAGGAAAATAGAGAGAGTACTGAAACTTTAAATGCTAAATTAGAACAAAACAGTAGGGAAAATAGAGAGAGTAATGAAACTTTAAACGCCAGATTAGAACAAAACAGTAAGGAAATGAGTGACAAATTTGAACTGATTAGAGGTGAGATCAGGGGGGTGATGGAAGAAAAGGCTAAAGAGATTATTGCAGATGTAGACAGAAAATTAGGAAAAGTACAGGAGGAGTTGGAAATTAGAATCAGTACACAGGCTGAAAATTTAAAAGAACTAGTGCAACTGGAAACACAGCAGGTCAAAAAGCAATTGGGGGGAGAAATTGACAAAATTCAGGTAGCTACTAAAGAGGTTAAGGAACAGCTGGGGGGTAGAATTGAGAAAGTTCACTCACAAATAGTTGCAGAAGTAAATGATCTAAGAGAGAGTAATAGGGAGAGCATTAGCAAGATTGAGGAGAAACAAGCAAAGCTATATGATAAAGTAGAAGAATCAGAAGGAAACATTAAATTAACAGTAAACAGTATTGAGAGGAAGGCTGAGGAGAAAATCGCAGAATTAGAATTAAAATTAAAAGCTAGGATCAGGCAAGAAAATAGTCAGAATAGGCCAGTTTTTGTGAATAGCACACACAGGGAGGTAGAACTGGGTAAGTTCAGCAATCGACAGGGGTGCCCAATGGAGTTCATGAACACTATAGAAAATAAATTCGGGGAAAGGTTGGAAAATGGTAGTATTGAGTGGTGCCAGGTAGTTGAAATTTTAGAACAAGTGTTTGTGGGGGAAACGAGGAATTGGTTTGCTGTCTACAGAGACAAGTTTACTGATATTAATGATTTTAAAATGAAATTCTGTGAAAAGTTCTGGAATGAGGTTATTCAGTCGCAGCATCGTGAGGGAGTAGTGTGTGGTAAATATAACCCTAAAGGAAGCTCCACCATGACCGAATACTTTTTAGGGCAGGTATTAGTGTGTAAATATCTGGATGGCTTGAAGGAGGAAAGTGATGTGGTGAGGTTGCTACTTAGGCACTTTCCCTATAGGATCAAGGAGGCTGCTTGTATCCAGAATATAAAGACTATATCACAAGTAGAAAATTTGTTAAGCACATTTGATGCACTAGGGAGAGGGGGTTATGAGGACAATTTCAATCGGAACCAGGGTAATAATAATAATAGACCTAATGAAGCCAGGCATCAGGAAGTTCAAGGGAACGGTGGCGAAGGGGCCAACGCTCAAAATAGAAATAATAATAATCAGCTAAATCAGAACAGAGGAAATGGCTATGGTAGTCAGTATCAAGGGAGGAACAATGATTTCAGGGGAAATCAAGGGAGGAACAATGATTACAGGGGAAATCAAGGGAGAAACAATGATTTCAGGGGAAATCAAGGGAGAAATTATAATGACAATAATTACAACCAGAATAGGGGTCAAGGAAGAGGACAGCCTAGTGGTAGTAATATACAGCCAAACAATAACAACACAGCCCAGAACAACCAGACCAGTTTAGTAGTTAGTAGTACTACGGCCAGCTGTAGCGGTTCTTTAAACGCGAACCAGGCTGCGAAGTAAGGTCAGAATCTCAGTCTGTAGCATGCCCTGTCCATACAATTATGCAGGAACCCTATGACCTAAATGTAAGAAATGAAGTATTACATGAACTAAATGATGAAGGTATTATTCAGGAAGTGGTTAGTAAGAGCCCCATAGTTAAATTTAACGTGTCCGAGGCGTACACAGATATTTTAATTGATAGTGGTTGTATGAAGAGTTGCATAAGTAGTGCATTTTATGATAAAATGAAAGGAACTGGAGTAAATTTTGAGGAGATGCCAATTAAAAGCACTTTTGTTATCACAGCTGTTGGGAAGAGGTCTAAAGTAATTTCTAAGCAAGTTTTAGTAGACATTAAAATTAATAATCATGTAGAGAAGCAGATTTGTCTTGTAATTCCAAATTTAGTATTCAGTGTTATCTTGGGTTCAGAGTGGCTAAGTAGAGTGTCTGGTAACTTATGTTATGATGTAGGGAGTTTGAAATTTAAATGGGGAGATTCTGAAGTAGAAGTAGCGTTCAATGACCATATTCAGAGGAGTAGTATTGTAGGTGTGATTTGTACTTTAAATGAGATATCGCCAGCCGTAGAGCGGGGTTCTCCATGTTTTGTGGGCAGTGTGATTACGAACGGAAGTCTAGAGGACTCGTTACGTGAGGCTGCATTTCAGGGAAATATAAAGGTGGAACAATGTGTTCGGCTCTATGATGTGTTATGGTGTAATAGGAGAGTTTTTGAGGATCGCATTGGTATGGCCAATTGCTATACACATTCATTGAACGTTATTGATAGGTCAGTATTCACAGGACATAGATATCCTGTACCTTTCGCTTATCAGAGTGCAGTTGAGGCACAAATTAACCAGATGCTTGAAGATGGGATTATTGAGCACTCGAACAGTCCATATGTTAATTCTTTGATAACGGTACCCAAGACCGACGGCACTGTTCGTATTTGTTTAGACGCTCGTTTGGTTAACAGTAGAATTAGTTCAGATCAGCTGAAATCTATGTCAATAGAAGAATTAATGCAAACATTTGAGGGGAAGAAGTATTTCACTTGTGTAGATTTGAGTTCCAGTTTTTGGCAAGTGCCACTTATGTACAAAGATAGACCATTTACAGCTTTTAGTCATAAATATAACCTTTATCAATTTTGTAGAACACCTTATGGGTTAAAGAGTAGTTCAGCAGCTTTAATTAGGGCTTTAAACATCGCTATTAGGGGATGACACAGGAGAGTTTGTAACCATTTACATAGATGATATGGTAATTAGTTCACGCAGTTTTGAGGAGCATCTATGTCATTTAGATATAGTTTTTCAGAAGTTAGATCAGGCAGGGTTCACTTTGAAGCTGTCTAAGTCGTCATTCTGTCAGTCAGAAGTGACATTTTTAGGTCATAGAGTGTCGAGTAGAGGTGTAACACCAGAAGAAAGTAGGGTTAATAAGATACTTAACGCAGAGGTGCCACAGAATATTAAACAGTTAAAAACTTACCTGGGAATTTGCAACTTTTTCAGGAGGTTCGTTCTTAAATACTCAGGGTTGGTAGAACCATTCAGGGAATTGCTTAAAAGTGGGACTCGGTGGAGATGGGAGTCCAAGCATGATCAGGCTTTTAGAGCGCTAAAGGAAGGTTTTGAGAAAGCTGTAGTGCTGAAATATCCTTTAAAAGATAAGGAATATGTGGTTATGACAGATGCTTCACATATAGGCATTGCTGGAGTATTATGTCAGAGAGATGATGAGGGTAATCTGTGCATTGTATCTTTAGCCTCGCGAGGACTGACTGCAGCAGAGAAAAGATACACGATTACTGAGTTAGAGCTTTTAGGTATTGTTTTCAGTTTAGGGAAATTTAGAATGTATTTAGTAGGGGGGAAATTTGAGATCCACACAGATCACCATGCATTACTGTATATGAGAACTTGTAAACTCAGTTCTAACAGAGTTAGTAGGTGGATTCTTGCTCTGCAGGAATACGAATTCACAGTAAAATATATTAAAGGTAAAGATAACATTCTTGCAGACATGCTATCGAGGGACACTAATTTATGTAGGGATTATCCTGTGGTTAAAGCAGAGGACGGTATTTTAATATGTGCATGTGTGGACAGTAGCAACAGGGCATCGTTACAGACACTGAGAAATATGCTAGTGGAGCAACGTGATGACGTTAAGCTAAAGGAGCCACTGGCTAGGTTGGAAATAGGTGAAGAAGAGTATGTGAAAGTAGGACGGTTCACGTACAAGATGCAGGATGGGCTTCTTGCAAGGAAATGTAGGAATAATCGGTGGGCAATATGTGTTCCTGCCACTTTGCGGGAGGAGCTAATTTGGTTCATTCATAGGGAATTAGGACACTTTGGTGCTGCCAAGGTCTTCTATGAAATTGGTCGTGACTTCATTTGGAGTAAAATGGGAAGGGACGTTAGGAGGATTTTAGCTAAGTGTGACACCTGTCAAAGGAGTAAATATCCAGTTAAATATTTAGTGGGGGAGAGATCTGCAGTTCTCACCAGTAGTCCCGGCGAACTACTGTGTGTGGATTTATTTGGCCCGATCGTTAAAGGACAGTACGGCTACGAGTATATTTTTATAGTTATTGACGCTTTTAGTAAGTATGTCAAGCTATATCCGCTAAGGAAAGCCACGGGACTAGC
This sequence comes from Meconema thalassinum, assembly GCA_946902985.2. Taxonomy (NCBI): domain Eukaryota; kingdom Metazoa; phylum Arthropoda; class Insecta; order Orthoptera; family Tettigoniidae; genus Meconema; species Meconema thalassinum. The sequence continues at coordinate 34,480,455 of OX336390.1, forward strand.
GTGTAGCCGTCTGATCATTAATAAGTATGTACCTGAGTTTGGCCTTCCTCTCAGGATACTATCTGACAGTGGACCACAGTTTACTGCAAAGAAATGGAGAACCAGTATGCAGGAAGCTGGTATAACACACGTTCATTCCTCTGTAAGGTACCCTCAGGGTAATTCTGCAGAGCGTCCATTAAGGGAAGTGGCTCGTCTTTTTCGGACTCTAGTGCATGACAAGCATGCGGCCTGGGTTGGACATCTTCCCAAGGTCGAGACTTGGCTGAATTCTGTCCAGCATGAGAGCACGAAATTGACGCCATACGAAGTTCACTTCGGAAAAAGACCACAAAATGAACTAGCGAGGGTGTTGGGATTAAATGAGGGTAAGCAACCGGGGATGGATTACATTGTCCAGTTGGCGAAACATAATTTATCTAAGTCAGCACAAAAGAGAATTCGCCAACAAAAAGAAACTAAATTTGACCTATTCGAGCCGGGAGACAGAGTCTTACTTAGAGTGCCGAAACAGTCAAATAAGCTAGAGAAAGTCATGTCCAAGTTCTTTTATCTCTACGAGGGCCCATTTATAGTTTCCAAACGTATTGGCAAAACAGCATATGTGCTGGAGAATAGTGAGGGAAACAGATTATACGGGACGTATAATATACATAGCCTACGAAAATATGTGTCATAAAGTGAGTGTGTTTAGCTGGCGAGCCAGCCTATTAAATGAGTAAGTGTGGTATTTGGTGCGTGGGAGGAGATGGTCTTCCAGGCAGGCGTATCAGAAGTCACACAGGGGGGTAGTATGTAAGTAAATGAGAGTTTTTAAGGTACAGGGAAATATGACGGGATTGTCGGATGCTGTTGAGCACTAAATTGTCTCGATGCACCAAGGCCATTTTGGCAGCGCTGATGGGTTCCCATTTATCTCCAAGAGATGGGGGAGCGCTTGTATAGGGCTTGTTAGCTTAAGGCGTCCACGAGATAAAAGATGGGCCATCAGAATGCGAGACAGTCCTTCATGAAACTCATACATATCAGCACACGTGATTTCTGTTTACGGCCTCGCCATGTAAGATTTGTAAGTGTGTAATTTAAGATAATTTGTATAATGGTATTATTTGTGTGAGGAGAAATGGTCTGTGTTGAGAACTAGTATGAAGTAGAATATGGTCTACGGGAACTTAACAAGACAGGGCGATTACGGCACAGAAATATTTGGTGTTATATGTAATGCGCATTTACTGTATTTTTTTTCAGAAGTCAATATTAATTTAATCTACTTTAAAGAGAGATTAAGTATTATGGTCACGAGGCGCTGCCACAATAGTGTGATCGTGTGCTCAGTGATAAGTGGAATTAAATGTCACCATAAGGAGGGGACCTCCAGTGAAATTAGGAAGTTCTATGGTGACATAAATATATCAGAACACCTTCAATGCGTGTGATATGACATCATAAATACATAGTGCTCACACATTAATTATGTCTATTTCTCCAACATAGAGAAATTTGAGAGGCGGAAATATCCGTGGAACACTATTCCATATGTAAAACATTGGACTGGTTGCAAAGTGCAATCCATAGTGACAACAAACTTTGACGCAAAGTGCGTGAAGAAAAAATATGAGTGTATATATCTGTAATTTAGGGTGATTTCATTTATGTAATATGTATTTTGGATGGGGTTTATTAACGTGTCTGGGATAATCGGATAATGGACCGTCGTCACGGTAAATCATCCGATGATCCGAGGCGAATATGTAACGTGTTTTTCGAGGGGTTTTATGCAACTGGCATAAGTCAGTAGGAAGCCATTCTATATTTATTTACGCGGCAAATTGTTCAGCCAAGATAATTTTTCATGTTAATTTATTATTATTATTAATTTATTATAATTATTATTTAGATATTTTCGGAGCATTTTATAAAAATTATAAGCATACAGATAGGTTTTCTATGTCTTAGAAAACGCTATCAAGCAAATTATTACGAACGACGATATCATAGAAAATTATCTGATTACGGAATTTTACGGAGTTTTGTCAGTTAGGGTATTTGAGAGACATGACTCACTGGGAATTCAAATGCAAGCTGATTCCTGTCGAGAAGCATGACGCAATCTTGGGTCGCAAGGTCTAGAAAAGACGAATTGTCGAAACGGAACTCTCGCGCGCCGAGTGTAATGAGGCAGAGGAGGGGAACTAGCGGCGTGCTCAACCAATCAGTGAGGACCACGCAAGCTGAAGCCGGCTGAAGAGTGGGGGAGCCGACAGGTGAATATATCGTTCGACGCGCCGTGAAACGCGGACAATCTGTGTAGAACTTGCAGTGTACGGTCGCAAGTGCGTGTCGCTCCGATGTTCAGTGGAGTTAGCGACGAACTTTTGTAAAACGTAACCAGTGCGGTTTTACGAGAGTTTGGGTCCGATGTACGGACCATAGAATTATCTAATCTACCAGAATATCATCAAATTTCGACGGAGATGACGACGTCCAGGAGACTGTGGGAAGCACACAGCATCATCAAGAACGAGGGAAATGCTTTGACAATTTCCAGGGGTAAGCGCTAATGACGCAGAAATACGCAATCTCTCATTTTTCTTTGTTTTATATTTCATAATTCAGTAACTTCATAGCTTGGAAATAAGAGTAAAATCAATTTATCAGACTCCGTTTTCACGTAATTTTCTATCGGTAATATTAAAATCACAACGCTCCAATTTAAATTTTATAGTTATTATTATTATTAATTTTGCTATACTTGTTTTATATAATAAATTCATTTCTTTTACAATGCAATCTTTGCTTTCAGTAGGTAGCATTAGATATAGACCAATTCCTTCTCCTGATACAATTGTTTGTTGGGTTAATGATCAAATCATACCACGATCTGAGTGAATAGAGTCTTGAATGTGTTCTGCCAGAGCTAGACGTTGTTAAATACAAATTTAGATTTCAACATTGCATTGAGGTCTTGGCGCCCATTAAAACAACATAGCTTAGGCAAAGGTAAACAGTTACATTTCTCACCCAACAGTGTGGGCTAGCAAAAACGTTTCATTTCGCTACCAACATGGGGCACTAATTAACGTTTCAAGTTCTGGTGACTACGCTTTGTTTACGTGTGGCACTGAAGACAGCTTCTGCTGTTTCGCTCAGCAGTGCTGGACTGTGCTCCAGCTGCACCACACCTGAAGGTCATGAGAGATATGAGTTCTGGTGACTACGCTTTGTTTACGTGTGGCACTGAAGACAGCTTCTGCTGTTTCGCTCAGCAGTGCTGACTGTGCTCCAGTTGCACCACACCTGAAGGTCATGAGAGATATGAGTTCTGGTGACTATGCTTTGTTTACGTGTGGCACTGAAGACAGCTTCTGCTGTTTCGCTCAGCAGTGCTGGACTGTGCTCCAGCTGCACCACAGCTGAAGGTCATGAGAGATATGAGTTCTGGTGACTATGCTTTGTTTACGTGTGGTACTGAAGACAGCTTCTGCTGTTTCGCTCAGCAGTGCTGGACTGAGCTCCAGTTGCACCACAGCTGAAGGTCATGAGAGATATGAGTTCTGGTGACTATGCTTTGTTTACGTGTGGCACTGAAGACAGCTTCTGCTGTTTCGCTCAGCAGTGCTGGACTGTGCTCCAGCTGCACCACAGCTGAAGGTCATGAGAGATATGAGTTCTGGTGACTATGCTTTGTTTACGTGTGGTACTGAAGACAGCTTCTGCTGTTTCGCTCAGCAGTGCTGGACTGTGCTCCAGTTGCACCACAGCTGAAGGTCATGAGAGATATGAGTTCTGGTGACTATGCTTTGTTTACGTGTGGCACTGAAGACAGCTTCTGCTGTTTCGCTCAGCAGTGCTGGACTGTGCTCCAGCTGCACCACACCTGAAGGTCATGAGAGATATGAGTTCTGGTGACTACGCTTTGTATACGTGTGGTACTGAAGACAGCTTCTGCTGTTTCTCTCAGCAGTGCTGGACTGTGCTCTAGCTGCACCACACCTGACGGTCATGAGAGATATGAGTTCTGGTGACTATGCTTTGTTTACGTGTGGTACTGAAGACAGCTTCTGCTGTTTCGCTCAGCAGTGCTGGACTGTGCTCCAGCTGCACCACACCTGACGGTCATGAGAGATATGAGTTCTGGTGACTATGCTTTGTTTACGTGTGGTACTGAAGACAGCTTCTGCTGTTTCTCTCAGCAGTGCTGGACTGTGCTCTAGCTGCACCACACCTGACGGTCATGAGAGATATGAGTTCTGGTGACTATGCTTTGTTTACGTGTGGTACTGAAGACAGCTTCTGCTGTTTCGCTCAGCAGTGCTGGACTGTTCTCCAGCTGCACCACTGCTGACGAGGTGTGTGGGTTCTGTCTGCTAAGCTCCGTCATTATTATAGGGTCTAGAATGTGTACAATCTGGGAATTTACTTTAGAGGGTAAGTAACCATAATGTGAAATCCAGCAAATTCAGATATCCTAGAACAGCACAATAACACAGGTTGTCATGCACAGGTACAGGGCTGATGACCGAACAGTAATTGAAGGAATAACAAAAACATTAATAAATTGATAAGTTTATCTTTAGATACATAATTCTTCTGTTCGTGTGTATGTCACTGAACTCCTCCTAAATGGCTGGACCAAAATTTCTTACGTATGTTTGAGTATGGTTTAGATTCACAATTGGACCCGGTAGGTGGAGTAGAGACCAAAATGTAGGATTGTCTTTTCAGTCGGTCAACACGATTGTGTCCAATGAATTGGACAGGGTACAAATTATAAATATGTAAACTCACTCCTGGGAAAAGTTACATGTATTAGTTATCACACTTAAATGGGCTAGGATCACACGTTTCGACGCTCAATTGAACATTGTCACTGTGTTAAGGTTAATTGTTCACTACTGGAAATTCACATTAATCATATTTCCTTTGAAATTACTTTTAATAATAAAATAAAATAAAAATAAAATATAGGCTATTTATCAATATATGAATGTGGTCATCAGCCCCTACACTTGTGTTATTGAGGTGACACACTACTATTCTACGATATCTGAACTCCACACTATGGTTACCTACCTGCATGGGTTTGCCATACTCGCCATGGTAAATGCTGGGATGGTACTTTTTTCTTGTCTTAGAGCAGGTACACAAATCTTAGACCCTATAATAATTGCCATCACACACGGAGCTGATGACAGCTCACTACGTACTGTTGTGTTATTGCAGCTCGACGGTCACAGGTCAGGTAGCGCTCAGCAGATTGAAATGTTTGTTTGTAGCAAAAATACTTATCTATTTTTGAAGATGGTGAACTTTGAGAATCATTCATCTACCTCTGCAGACATTTCTTACATCATTTATTTTTATGTCTACCCCTTGTTATTCCCAGGGATGAAATGTGATGAATTTCTATATGGCGGCGGTTGGGTTTTAGGGCCGGATAACCTTCTTCATGAGAGGAGTTAATAAGAGATGAAGATGAATGAAACTGAGTAAGGATGTGCAAGGAAGCGGCCTTGGTCTGTCAGAAGGTACCGTCCCAGCATTTGCCTTGAGTTGAAAATGGGGAAACTACGGAAAACCATTTCAAGGCTCGAACCCATGTCTACCGAGTTCTCAGAGAGCTTGGCCCCATGGCGTAGCAAGGAAGGCTCATTATCTCAGAACTTACTGCAACAATCTAGTTGAAATGTTCACAGTATCATCTGACCTAGAGTATGTAACTTGAGAAAATATGCATTGCTTCAAAACTTATAAAACTTACCAAGAAAAATTTACAAATAAATAAAGTTTCAATTTGGATTGCAAGCCATGAAATGTTCTTCAGTTTCAACCCGTTAAATAAATGTACCGTTAGTGGCTTCGGTTGCATAGTTGGTAGCATGCTGAACTGCTGTGCCCAAGATGGCGGGTTCAAACCCGGCCGAAGTGGTCAGATTTATTAAGAGCATTAAAAATCCTTCATTATGCCATCCTTTGGAGGGGAACTAAAGACGGCGGTCCCATGTTATAGATTTATGGCATGTAAAAGATCCTTCCACAGATTAAACTTGTGTGAAGCCAAATTGCTAGGCTAGATTTCGTTGGAACGCTCTATCAAAGTTCAAACTTTCCCCCCTAGGTATCATTGATATCTGGTAGCTAAAGTTGGAACTACTTGAAATTGTACGGCACTTTTAGCTCACCCTAAGGGTGTCCGCTGGAAGCAGCTACGGACTCGGGCAAGCCGAACGTGTCCTTGGACACTCCCAGCACTAAAAGCCATACGATAAATAATAAATAAATGTACCGTTTGCTAATTGTTTTGTTATGTTGGTCACAGGTATGACTTCAGACCAACATGTCTCTGCTAAGCAGGTGAGCCTCATTCTGGCTGCTTGCTCAGTTTAGAGCCTTGGGACATTCTGGTCATCAGTCCCATGTACTAGGATGTATGATCCGATGATGTCATTATCGTGTGTAGAAAAGTTTACGATAGGGAAGCAGGTAGATGTGATGTTTGTACGATATACTGTACATCCTAAATCCAACTTCAAGGCAAGTTAAGGGTTTCTGGGGTAAGCCCTAAGGTGGAGTCAGGAAGGGCATGAGGCTGTGAAAACCACGTCACACCCGAACCTAGGGGAATGGGCATAATGTGTGCAGAACATATGCTGAAACATGGACCTTCAAAGGAATATTGGTGAAGAGATTTGGACCCAGAACCCTCTCTTGATTGGGTTACCAATGGAGACATTTAAAATGTTCGAAAGTTCGACGAGTAATGGTTTGTGTGCTATTGCCTACCTTGGCCACCTACATAGAAACAAATAACACTGTACTTGTGCCACACGCATATCACACACATTGCCAGTTTCCAAGTGCAAGTTACCAACCTGACCGCCACACTCATATCACACACATTGCCAGTTTCCCGAGTGCATGTTAAGAACTGGAGCATTAGTGCTGACTACGTGGCACAGGATCTTCAAGGGGAAATTTACCCAACATGGGCAAACAGTCCACATATAGAATGGGTGGTTCCTGCACGATGGTCACAAGTCGGCTCTTCTCCTTGAGTTCCTCGACACCCTTCCAGTCGACATGCCTGGAGTCATACAGACTGATATAAGTGAGATTTTTCATGTGATCTGAGACCAGATGGAAAGGGAAGCCATGGACATCACACTTGTCTAGGATGAGTCGTTTGAGATTACTCAAGGTTACCATCCTCCTCATGGCGCCTTCTCCAAGCTTAGAACACCCCGTGAGGTTGAGGTAGTGCAGATTGCGGCAGGAGCTGAGATAGTCAATGGATTCCTCGAATATGTTCGAGTATTCCAATGAGACGTCTTCCAGCAACCGGAGGGAGGGTAAGTTCATCAGCCAATCGTCTGTCAGTCTGGAATAGCGTGTGGAATAGCAAACCAAGTGCAGCCGTTTCAGCAGCGGACAGTTCTTGGTGACAATATCGACGAGCAGTTTGAATTGGCGGCTGTCAAGGCCAAGGTTCAGAGAAACCAACTGACTGAGACAATGGCTGCGGAACAGTTTAATTGCCATTGTGGGCGTGAGTCCGTAACTGTAATGTCTGTATAAATAATTCAAACTTAGGGATGTGACTGTTTGTAAGTTCTGAAGATTCAACGGCTGTTGTATGGACTTCTTTAAGGTAGCACTATTCATGAACTGCTCCCTTGGTGCTTCAATGTCATCACAGTAGCATTCAATGTGAAGCCAATCGAGCTTTTTGCATTGCGACAACAAGAGCAGAAGACATTTCCTGTTCAAATCGCAAATAATTTCCAGTTGCCGCAACGTACCTCTTTTCTTCTCTAGAAAGTAGACGAGGTCTTCATTAAGAATCAGTAAGGTCCCGAAACTGATCCGCTCCAAGGATGGGCAGCCATCTGCGAGAGGTTTCACGTCAAAGATATAAGAGGTGTCGAATGTCATTAGTGCAAGCGTCTTCAGGTTCGCCAACCCAGCAACTTCCTCCAGAGTCAAGGTACTACCTTTAGTAGAGATACTTATCTGCAGTTGCTCGATATTCGGACAGTTAGTTCTGAGAGTCTGCATCATGACATGGTCCACTGGGCATTTCACTATCAGTGTTCTGAGGTACGGACATTTACTCATGACTGCCAAGAAGAAGTCATTATCAAACTTGCACTTTAGCAGCAGTCCTTGGAGTTTAGGCATCCTCTGCACTTCCTTTAAGATTGCATGTTTGTTCAACTTATAGCCAGGTTGGTACAACTGATGTTTCCAGGTGTCAATGGCGTGACATGCCTCCTTCCACCGCCAGTTGACGTGTTGGGCTGACAACAAGATGTCCTTCACCGAGAGATTAGAAAATATCTCGACAAGCACATCATAAGGCATGTCTTCTATGGAGCACATTCTTCGGCCTGAAATGAAAGGAAGTCACAAATTGAATGTAATTTCTAGTTGACACCGTGACTGGGCCCAGTTCATAGCCTGTAGATTATGGGGAGCCCTCAGCCGTATTTCCAGCTACTCAATTATCCTCACAAGACTGTGTGCACCCTGTTCCAACACTGGTGAAGCCGGGAATTGAACTGGGAGCCTCTTAACACAAAGGCACTTTTAAATGAAGGGAGCTCTTAGCAACACACAGCCATTGTTTCCTCATCAACTACCTGTACATTTAAAAATGGAAAATTCTATTTAAAAATCACAATTGATTCCCCTTCGGATAGCTTATTATTTAACAAAGGAGAAATATGTATTGGGTCCTTACTCGGCCAATATGATACTGTACCCGTTTCCGAGGAAAATAGGCGATGACCCGGCTTAATTACACTGCATGTTACACAAGAAGTGTGTGTGAATCCAAGTTTGGATGGCATGAGGCAAAGTATCTTGATGGTCGTTTGTTTCTGGGATTGAGTTGAATAGGCTTCCTCAAACTAAACAACACACACTTCTGGATAAACCATCGATATAAAGGAACTATTACAAAACAAACAGATAACAGAATTCGAACATAAAATAAAATTTCTTGACTTTTATTTCCTCTTTTAAAATAAAAATAAATAAAGCCTACCTTCCAATCCGATCGCCTTAAGTTAGAGTACAAGTGCCTAGTGTTCATGGTGACCTTAAGTTAGGGTACAAGTGCCTAGTGTTCATGGCGACCTTAAGTTAGGGTCAGGTGTCTATTGTCATGGTGACCTTATGTTAGAGTACAAGTGCCTAGTGTTCATGGTGACCTTAACTTAGGGTACAAGTGCCTAGTAATCAAGGCGACCTTAAGTTAGGGTACAAGGGTCTAGTGTTCATGGCAACCTTAAGTTAAGGTCTAAGTGCCTAGTAATCATAGCGACCTTAAGTTAGGGAACAAGGGTCTAGTGTTCATGGTGACCATAAGTTAGGGTACAAGTGTCTAGTGTTCATGGTAACCTTAAGTTAGGGTACAGGTGTCTGTTGCCATGCTGATCTTAAGTTAGGGTACAAGTGCCTAGTGTCCATGGTGACCTTAAGTTAGGGTACAAGTGTCTAGTGTCCATGGTGACCTTAAGTTAGGGTACAAGTGTCTAGTGTTCATGGTGACCTTAAGTTAGGGTACAAGTGTCTAGTGTACATGGCGACCTTAAGTTAGCGTACAAGGGTCTAGTGTACATGGTGACCTTCAGTTAGGGTACAAGTGCCTAGTGTACATGGCGACCTTAAGTTAGGGAACAAGGGTCTAGTGTTCATGGCAACCTTAAGTTAGGGTACAAGTGCCTAGTGTACATGGCGACCTCAAGTTAGGGTACAAGTGTCTAGTGTACATGGCAACCTTAAGTTAGGGTACAAGTGCCTAGTGTACATGGCGACCTTAAGTTAGGGTACAAGGGTCTAGTGTTCATGGCAACTTAAGTTAAGGTCTAAGTGCCTAGTAATCATAGCGACCTTATGTTAGGGTACAAGTGTCTAGTGTACATGGCGACCTTAAGTTAGGGTACAAGTGTCTAGTGTTCATGGTGACCTTAAGTAAGGGTACAAGTGTCTAGTGTTCATGGCGACCTTAAGTTAGGGTGCAAGTGTCTAGGATTCATGGTGACCTTAAGTTAGGGTACAAGTGCCTAGTGTTCATGGCGACCTTAATTTAGGGTACAAGTGCCTCTTGTTCATGGCGACCTTAAGTTAGGGTACAATTGTATGGTGTTCATGGTGACCTTAAGTTAGGGTACCAGGGTCTAGTGTTCATGGCGACCTTAAGTTAGGGGACAAGTATCTATTGTTCATGGTGACCTTAAGTTTGGGTACAAGTGCCAAATGTTCATGGCGACCTTAAGTTAGGGTACAAGTGTCTCGTGTTCATGGCGACCTTAAGTTATGGCTCAAGTGCTTAGTAATCATGGGGACCTTAAGTTAGAGTACAAGGGTCTAGTGTTCATGGCAACCTTAGTTAGGGTACAAGTAACTAGTGTTCATGGCAACCGTAAGTTAGGGTACAAGTGCCGAGTGTTCATGGCAACCTTAAGTTAGAGTACAAGTGTCAAGTATTCACAGCGACCTTATGTTAGGGTCCAATTGTATGGTGTTAATGGCAACCTTAATTTTGGGTACAAGTGTCTAGTGTTCATGGCGACCTTAAGTTAGGGTACAAGTGTCTAGTATTTATGACGACCTTAAGTTAGGGTACAAGTGTCTAGTATTTATGACAACCTTAAGTTAGGTTACAGGTGCCTAGTGTTCATGGCGACCTTAAGTTAGGGTGAAAGTATCTAGTGTTCATGGCGACCTTAAGCAAGGATACAAGTGCCTAGTCTTCGTGGCGACCTTAAGTTAGGATACAAGTGTCTAGTATTCATGGCGACCTTAAGTTAGGGTACAATTGTATGGTGTTCATGGCAACCTTAATTTTGGGTACAAGTGTCTAGTGTTCATGGCAACCTTAAGTTAGGGTACAAGTGTCAAGTATTCATGGCGACCTTAAGTTAGGGTACAATTGTATGGTGTTAATGGCAACCTTAATTTTGGGTTCAAGTGTCTAGTGTTCGTGGCGACCTTACGTTAGGGTGCAACTGTCTAGTGTTCATGGCGACTTAAAGTTAGGGTGCAAGTGTCTAGTGTTCATGGCGACCTTAAGTTAGGGTGTAAGAGCCAAGTGTTCATGGCGACCTTCAGTTAGGTTGCAAGTGCCCAGTGTTCATGGCGACCTTAATTTAAGGTAAAAGTGCCTAGTGTTCATGGCGACCTTAAGTTAAGGTACAAGTGCCTAGTGTTCATGGCGACCTTAAGTTAAGGTACAAGGGCCTAGTGTTCATGGCGACTTTAAGTTAAGGTACAAGTGCCTAGTGTTCATGGCGATCTTAAGTTAGGGTGCAAGTGTCTAGTGTCCATGGCGACCTTAAGTTAGGGTGCAGTGTCTAGTGTTCATGGCGAGTTTAAGTTAGGGTACAAATGTCTAGGGTTCATGGCGACCTTACGTTAGGGTATAACTGTCTAGTGTTCATGGCAACCTTAAGCTAGGGTGCAAGTGTCTAGTGTTCATGGCGACCTTAAGTTAGGGTGTAAGTGTCTAGTGTTCATGGCAACCTTTAGGTAGGTTGCTAGTGCCTAATGGTCATGGCGACCTTAAGTTAGGGTGTGAGTGCCTGGTGTTCATAGCGACCTTAAGTTAGGTTGCAAGTGCCTAGTGATCATGGCGACCTTAAGTTAAGGTACAAGTGCCTAGTGTTCATGGCGACGTTAAGTTAAGGTACAAGTGCCTAGTGTTCATGGCGACCTTAAGTTAAGGAACAAGTGCCTAGTGTTCATGGCGATCTTAAGTTAGGTTGCAAGTGTCTAGTGCCCATGGCGACCGTAAGTTAGGGTGGAGTGTCTAGTGTTCATGGCGACTTTAAGTTAGGGTACAAATGGCTAGGGTTCATGGCGACCTTAAGTTAGGGTACTGCGCCCGAATTTATTTATGGCTAAGACCATGACTCAGTCGAGATGAGAACCATGACCCATGAATTTGAGAAATTACGGAATAAAATGTTTCAGAATAAATGAGATCGAAGATCTGAAGATTTTATTCTCAGAATGAGTATTTTATTATGTCAAGCAAGTACTAGTAACATTTACAAAAGGCCGGAAGAAAGGATGGACATTTAGAAATTATTTAAACAATAAACAGGTGAATTATAGGAATGGACAGGCCGACATCGATGAAGCGCGGATCGCACGTCTGGAGACAGCAGTGTGTCGTCACAAGGAAGAAGAGGTAACAAAATGTGGCAACAGCGTGGGGAGGTCAGCAGTCGCGTCACAGAAGGAGAAGAGTGGGGGAGACTTGAAGAGAGGTTCTGAGACAAGCAGGGAATCGCTCGTTTTCACTCTATACATTGACCACGTCGGGGCAAGACCTAGTCTGGGAACAAAACTTCATATAACAGTGCAACGTATATCAAGTGAAGCGCGAGGCTTCATAAGGCAGTGGAATCGGCGTGAAAGCAGAACTCTTAGCGTGCAAGCTAACATTGCTAGGCAGACTGGCAGCTGTGCACTGTACATACGGCTCAGTTTACTACAGGAGGACGGAAGTATATCGTGCAGCCACAGTTTAGACTGACATTTCTACACAACAATAATCATACTGCAGCCTATATTCTTTCTATTTCAAAGCAGTATTCGACGGTGGTATTACACTACAAATACCAATATCAAAAATGCAAGTTACAGTCAGGCAAAGGGGAGATATCATTGGTTCACTCTTTAACCAAATACTGATGTACTGCTAATTGCATTAATGTAGGGAAACAGAAACGCAGTATCTACAATGAAGTCCAGGATATTTCGACATAGATGGAGATCGCGGTAATCCAAGCCACGCGAGACTCTGAAACTATGAATGGAACTACTATACGACAAGAGATTTCACTCACATCTTGAAATACTCGTGCAAACTACAATGGAATGAGATTCGGGGCAAACCAAATGCGCTGGTCAAGCAGCATTGAGAAGAAACATCAAAATTCATCACGATAAGCCGAAGGACGGCCAATGAACCAGGAAGGGACCAGGGGAGCGAGGCGAGGTCATCACGCTGTCCATTGACCCAGTTTCGCTGGCTACGTCACGGTCCAACCAAAGGTGGGGGCCACAGCTGATTTTGAAGGTCTCGAGTAGAACTTTGCTTGCGTATAGCAAGTACTCCAAGAATCTCGCCGTTCAACATAAGGTAGCTGAAGCTGTCAGATTACATAATCCATGTTTGTAGTAGTAGTTTCTTTTCTGTGTTTCATCCTGTGATTGACCAACATATTATTATTGTTATTATTATTAACAATTTTTGTAGATTTGTAAAATCCGTTAAATTCATTTTTATTGCCACTCTTTCACACAGATGTAAGTCACTTTGACGGTTTTTAAGCGAATAATCATTTTTCTCATTGCTGATAGTAGATCGTAAATTCATTAAATAAGCTTGATATACATGCGCAACGTTATCTATATCTGTATTTTATAGTGAGATGGAACATGCATTGATAAATCTAGATACAGCACTGTAGGATAAGAAAGTCGGTATTTTCAAGGAAAATACGGGGATAATCGAAACTTTCGATGTTGATTCAAGTTTCAATCCCAATTACAAACTTACAGCATGCAATTAATGCCTAATTACACGACAATTAATTGTTAATAAATGATAGACTTTAAATAAATACATCAATTTACAATAAATGTCATTTGTAGTAGACAAGACAGATAGATTTGAAACTATACTGTTAATAAAACAATGGATTAAACTATATTTCCAATTAAGAAATGTCTAGAGAACATTCACGATGGTGAATGAAGGAGAAAGGAAACGACAGGCGACATGCTATAAGTCGACCGGTGTCTGTAAAATAAGCCAATATAGAATTAACGGAATTATATTCAGAATTTTTGAAATACCAGAAGGAGAGGATATGTTTGTATTTTTATTTCTTTGTATTCTTGCAGACTAGTCAAATTGTTAGTTACGGTATTATCACAACGAAATTTACACGTGGATTAAGATAAATAAAATCTTCTTACAAGATATTTAAAAGCTGTAAAGACGTAGTTGAAATTTGAAATTTTGTAGCACGAGGAATAAATGTATCCGGATAGTATAAGTTTTGTAAGAGTTGTGCATTATTGTTAAAATGCAATAGAAAGGAATGTTATAGTTGAATTCCGTGCAAGGTGGTGAACGTAGATGAAATTACGTTTTACTGAATCAGGAGCCATAGGGTAAATGTTTTCCCAGTTTGTTCACAGGTAGTGTGAAAATATTATATTGCAACGAGGCAAGTGTCTGTACAGTATGTTAGAAAAGTAGAACAATTATGTGTGTAATTTTTGAAAGGGAAGTGTTGAATGAAAATAATGCCAAGCACTTTTAGAATCCACTATGTTTACGTAACTGATAGTCTTGCAATGAATTATATCATCGGGATTATCACCAGTTAGGAGATCAGAGCAGTGCTAAACTTTACCATTCGGCACGAATGCTCAATTTTGCAACGACTTAATACTTTAACCTAGGAAGGGGTTGTAAAGAAAAATCATGTAGATTTTTAGAAATCGTGATAGATCGAACATAAAATTAATTTCATGTAAGAAATTATAATTTGTGCTGATCACAAATCGTTGTACATTTGCACTGAAAAATCCACAGCCTGCTTCCAGTCTCCGACCGGGTCAGGAATGGAATGAATGAAGCCCCCACCTAGCGGCGAGGATATGAACTGTGCCGGCTGCCGAGGCCTGACGCACTCCTCTGGGGCAATGATTAAATGAATGACAGATGAAATGAAATGATAGTGGAGAGTGTTGCTGGAATGAAATTTTGACAGGGAAAACCGGAGTACCCGGAGAAAAACCTGTCTGTCTCCGTTTTGTCCAGCACAGATCTCACATGGAGTGACCGGGATTTGAACCACGGACCAAGCGGTGAGAGGCCGGCGTGCTGCCGCCTAAGCCACGGAGGCTACATTTGCACATAAGCTTCATAATTAATACTTAAAAGTTAACTTGTTTTTTTCCATTACAATTTTAGATTTGGAACTACTGTTCCTAAAAATGAAACGCAACTGTATCAACTAGGGTAATGTCTAAGCTAACATCGTTTCATAAATTTTTTTGGTGAAAGTTCTGATGAATTTCACAAGGGTTCGGGATTATGTAAATCATTTTCATGTTTATTAAGGTGCACATTTATGCACGAGATTTATTCGAGGGATGAATAGGTCTCAAATAGATAGCCGAATTCTCAAAATGTATTTTTGGTCAATGGTTGGTGCTTTCAAAAAACTTACTTGACATATATATTTGGTTAATTTATTTATTTATTTATTTATTTATCGTATGGCTTTTGGTGCCGGGAGTGTCCGAGGACATGTTCGGCTCGCCTGAGTACTTATCCGACACATATTATGAACTTTGAATGGATTCGATATTTCACGTATTAAGAGAGTTATAGAGAAATTTCACTTTTCGAAAAAGCCCCCCCCCCCATTTTCACCCCCTTCGACCGATTTTGCCCATTAACGAACTCGACTGAGATTTTAATGGGATACTTATTATGTAAAAAATTCAAAGTGATTGGGGCAAAATTACGGCTGTTATCGTGTCCACAAGAAACTGATATATATACATAAATTATATATAAACTTTTGAACTGACGGTGGTTTTGGGGTCTGGGGGATGTGAAACGCGAAGATATGTCGAAATTTTCCGGAAGTCGAAACATGGTACTGTGCCCAAATTCCTCTTGACCACAGTCCCAAATCCGCGCTGATGGTAAAAGGATCGTAGGAAATTCAACACCCGGCTAAGAGTTGAACAACTCCTACCAGACTAATGACTAGGGAACCCTAGGAAGCCATATATACATCTCTAACTATACTACTAACTAGTTGCATACAGAACAGGAAAAATAAAAGATAGAGCACTAATGAGCAACTCGGCTCTCGGGCGTTAAGATAAAGTGTCGATCGGCTGTCTGCATCTAGCTAGCGGTATCGTTATAGTGTAATTAAACGTTGAATCAACAATCAGTTGTATAAAACTTAGCAAGAATAAAATATTACACTTGCCATTTATTGACAAAAAATGAAATGACATAACAATTTATGTCCCAAACGCCAATAATAAAATAGAAATATAATCACCATTTAAAATGAAATATCTACGCATCATTTAGGCTTGATGCGTTTAACAAGTGTCTCTCCTGCATCACTTCACATATGAAATATATATCTTGCTCCAAGATATTTTTAAACACACTAATATCTGTCCTACCTGTTCACTAAAATTATACTTTAACGTTCCATAATAACAGACATACTCCTTACGTAATACATCCGTTGAAGTCCTTTAAATATAATGTCAAGTTTCCAAATGCTATTAAAAATGGTCAATAATAATGATAATAAAATATTTACATTTATTTACATGATCGCGACCCGCACGATTTCATAGTATCTGTCTCCAATTTACTAGAGTACATTTCACAACTTTTCTCCGTATCTCACAACCTTTCTCCGTATTTCACACAATAAAACTGGTCATTATAGGTATTTATGCGTCAATTCCATGTGAATCATGG
This sequence comes from Meconema thalassinum, assembly GCA_946902985.2. NCBI lineage: Eukaryota > Metazoa > Arthropoda > Insecta > Orthoptera > Tettigoniidae > Meconema > Meconema thalassinum. The sequence goes on from OX336390.1 coordinate 34,497,007, forward strand.
ACACAAACAATAAAGTTAATATCTCATCACTTAAGTGTACAACTCCGGTATCCAATAAGTTAATAATTATACAAACTTGCAACGCATGACTATTGAGATAAGCTCTCAAACCAAATATCGAGTGTGTGTGGCATTTACCCTTGTAAATTATAATTTTAAGAATGTGATTAAAATTGTAGACTTTAAATTAGTCATCAAGTTAATAATGTTGGTTATTATTTTTTTTGTGTTGTACAAGTATAGGAGTTTATACAGTTATAATTGCTGGGTGATCTTACGGCTTCTCTTAATCGACACAAAATATTTCAAACCTTTCCACTTAAATTCTCAATGCCACATTTCATATCTTCGCCTCTCTGTTACGCTTCCATCAATATAATTGCATCTCATTAATATTTCCTCTTTAGCACTTTTACAAAACTTCTACAGTTCCATATCAACTACTTTCATCAAAGTATGATATTCTGTATTCCTACTAGAAACCACAAATGCAATATCTTTCATGAATACACTACTCCTCCTTCTACAAAATCCTCTATTGACTATACATTTCCGTGCTATGTTTAAAACCTTTCCACTTAAATTCTCTATCTCATAATTTTATCGCACAATCTCCACAATTCTTACTACCATAACTCAACTCATACTTCCTTCTCTGCTTCAAATACTTCCTTGTTACAATTTCTCGCTTTACTCTGAATTTTTCGTTTGCTTGCGTCTGTTATGTAAATAACAATTACATTTCCTCACGTTTCTGTCAACAATGAATGCCAATATCCTTCCTTCCATTTCACATTATCATTTATAACAAATATACATTCATAACATTTTATAATAGCATTTATTATTTAGTTATGCCTTCAACTATCGCATACTGTCCTTTTTCGTACAACAAAGCTTCTGGGTTTTACAATGTAATTATCCTCCTTTCATACTGGAGTTCTTGCAATGCCAATATTGAATACTCCTATTAACAATTCCGTTTAATACATAGTATTTTCGTTTCTGAGTTGAACAAACTCTTTATTATAGGATTCTCATGTCCTTCCTTTCTCTGACATTACATTATAAACTATTCACATTTGTCAAACACAAGACTGTTCTCTTTCTCTGATACACTATTCATTTATCACAAATTTACGCTTCTCCTCTCATGTTCCAATACATATATGGTCGTTCTCTGATGTTACAATAAATCTACGGAATATACGTGAGCAATCGCAACGAAATTAACTGTAAGTAAAATCTAAACGTTCTAAAATGACAGTGAAAACTACTAACGATGTCTAAGATCATCGAACAAGCCTTCAAAATACGTCCGAGTAACGTATGAAAATAACTATAGAAATTACTAAAAACTTTCAAGACAATACAATAACATGGGTTATAAATGCAAATATGTTGGCCAAATTCTGGACTAACGTGTACAAGAACTAACTACAGATGTGTGTAAAATTGCACTGGTCTACCTTCACTTTGAGATCGCTGGTGACAGACCTGATGATGTTTCTGTCCATGGAATTTCTCCCATGTGTCTCTGGTATGCGGCACGCCTCCGCGGACTGGTTTTGTTATGTCATCTCGGCTATGTCTGGACTCCGCTACAGGTGAATGCCCTGGGATGTTGTCACCAAACCGGTTCCCAGCTGGAAAATCGCCTGCCGGCCGGCTTCATCTGTCCTTGGCGATGACACGTCCCCCTCGCAGCTCTTGGCGTTCCCCAGCTTCAGATTCTCAGCTTTCTCCATCTCGAATCCCGCTCGTCTCTTCTTAGATCTCGATGTTCATTGAAGTCGGTAGCTTGCAGTGTTCTTTCCAACACAAGAAATCACCTCCATAGTGTGAATTTCTTTGGTAGTAGCTTGTGGCGTTATGTGAGCGAAAACTGCGGTGTTCTGCAGCTCGCTACTCATATTGCTATGTTATCTGGTCATTTCTGGATTTCGCTAGTTAGCATAGCTTTACGTTCCCAACATAATGAAGTTAGAACATTCTCCTCACCGCTAAATGATGTGAAGTCGTAGTTTCTCCCCTCCGACCTGTCTCCTTATAAATTTTTGTGTAGATTGATGAAATTCTTACTAGATCAAGTCTCACTTCTTCTGACTTCCTTCCTGTGTAGTTACGTGTTCGATGTTTCACTTTGAAACTTTTAAATACCATATCACGACGTATATTTCTTCTTCAAATGCAGTAAACATACTTCTTCATAATGCTGTTAACTAATGATGCTTATTTTTCCATTTCGATAGCTTGTTGCTTCATCTCGCAGTGTCAGGTTCACAAAGACCTTTGTCTGTATACTTCTCGAGGAGCAAAAATTATAACGTCTTGCCTCCTCGACTGTCCAAATAGAAAGAGCCTCGTCTCTTGGCGTCTGCTAACCTCGTCGATCAGATTTCCCCCGCAAATCTGGTCAACTAGCCTCCAACCGCTATGAAAATTGACTGATTTCTACATAACTTCTCTCTCAGCCATTTAATTCATTATCCGTCTTGCCAGTTAAATTTCTTTTTCTCTGCTGGTGAATTCAATGTGTAACACTCTCATAAAATATTAAAGTAATGATTTTAATATTTATTCATTCCTTAGTATTCAAACTGTTCTCTCATTGGCCATCAACTAATTCTGGCGCGCTCTCGACACGCGTTTGTTCCCCCACTCTAGACCGTGGCATGTGTCTGTCCTCAAGTCGACCTTGCTTCCTCTCCCTCGGATCAAAAACTGGTTTCTCGCTGCTAACATCGACTAAAGTGTACATTTCCAGGACTGTCCTCCAATCATTAATGCTTGGTTAAAAATTACCAAGTCATAAAATTTCCATTATTTCTCGAAATAAAATTATTTCTCTAGGTGAAAATTTTTCCAAATGCTAATTTAATCATGATCTTCCATCCAGACTGCAAATTATATCCATAATTCCAAATTTTAAATATGCCATTCTTCTGAGGTAGTCCTCAGTTCGTACCTCATCCTGTCTTCTTCACTCATCTAGACATGATTTCGAGCGCAGTACCAATTGCAATAGTTAGCTTTCTAATGAAATCTAACTAATAACATTTATTGGTCCAATGTAAATCAAATGTATGAGCAGGGTCGTCAAGAAAAATATAGCATGAATGTATGGGCAGGTATTTTGGGCGACCGACTAATAGGGCCTTATATTTTACCCAACCGTCTAGATGGCCGTACCTATGTTTTTTTTTTCTTTTTTCGAGAGACTCTGCCAGAGCTGCTTGATGATGTTCCGTTGGAAGTAAGGGCTAACATGTGGTTGTAACACGATGGAGCACCACCTTACTATGCCCGGTACGCGAAATGTCTTAAAACGGGCATATTCCAATAGGTGGATTGGACGGCTAGGCCTGCAAGATCCCCAGATCCCTTGATTTTTTCTGTTGGGACCGAATGAAGGAATTGGTGTACAGCACACCAGTAGAGGATGAAATGGACCTTGTAGCCCGCATTGCCACAGCTGCTCTAATAATTTAAGAAACGGAAGGTATTTTTGGAACCGTGTGCAAGGGACTGCTTCGGAGATGCGATGCTTTCATTCAAGCAAACGGTGCAAATTTTGAACACCACTTGTAGATATTAGCCATTTCTTTTTCGTTGAAGAATAATGAAAAGTATGTTCTTTTGTTATTGTTTTCTTTGCTGAACATCTGTGTTATCTGACGGAGTACAGGTAATCTTTTGTGTTACTAAATGCTTGATAATTTCCTTGAGTTTCTGTTTCTTCGAATGCAACACATGTCATTGACGAAAAAATCCAGGATAATTAGATAGAGGAGAATGAAAGAGTACTGAGAGGACTGTACTGTGCTCAAATGTTTAAAATAAGGCCTGTTTGTTTTACGTTTTTTTCCTTTGTTCCTTTTATGCTGTGGCTCGTCTTTGTTAGCAGCTTTAGTACGATGAAAATAACTTCCCGCGTTATGAAATGCACGGTACATGTTATTCCAGTTATATTTTCACAAACACAACAGGAAAATCCTTTTTTCCAATAAAAAAAAAAGAAGTAAATGAACAGGAAATAAAGGAACAGAAATTTCATATTTCTTGTTTTTTCCACAAAATAAAACACTATACGCGAAAATAAAACGTGCGCAATGTAACTTAGCGTGAATCTACAGAATGAAGCTGTCCAGTTCGTAATTAATAGTTTTTATTTAAAAAATAGTTGGCTTTCTAATTAAATCTACCTAAAACAACAACTGATGTGTTATTTTGCTGTTTTTCTGTAACAGAACATTGTTAGACTGGGCACAATTACAACTCCATTTTATGGCACAAAACGCACGTTTTCCTTGTATAATTTTCATCTTGTCTCTTCAAATTTTACAATGAAATAAGATGACGGAAAAAAGTCGTAATTGCTGAACATTGCATACATCTGCTTAACAGCATGGTTGCAAAAGTGACGATACGTGATTTAATTAGGCAAAATAAGGACAACGCGTGTTTTCCTCTTTCTGCCCACAGCCGTTTGTGGGTTGTAATATTTAACAGCAAGAAAGTTTGGTGATGCACGCGTAAAAATAAAAGCGTTGCTTCCACTTGAAAGGCGAAGAGAGAGAGAGAAGCTGATGGATAGCGCCTGGGATCGAACCTCGAATCGCACGCGCCCGAGTCTCACACGCAGACACAGAGCCAGAGTGTTAGGGACCTACGCCTACCCGGTGTAGGTATAACCTATAAAACAAATTGAATGAAACGCTCAAGACTTCTCATAAGAAAACTTTATATTCTAGTAACCGTCATTATAACATTTTCACTGCCTTGTGTATCAAAGCTCTTAACAACAAGAAACACAAAAGTCAAGGAGTAAAGAGTAATCGTCCGTGACATCCTCCCACCTTTGATGCAAATCAAACACAATGTTCATAAACAGAGACGGGAAGGCGTTTTTACTATTCTTCCACTCCTGGTGAAGTTGCAACTTCTGAGACTTACTGCCTCCGGAACTGCACCACTAAGTAAGGGCACCGCCTCACTCCCACCTCCAGCCTCCAAAGGATATAGGTGTCTCGTAGGTCGGAGGAGTTCTCCTGAGGATGTCTTTACCCTAACTACTCGGGTCACTTTGTCTTTACCTGGAAGTGTAGCTGTCACTCTTCCTAGGGGCCAGTCTATCCTTCTCTTGTCATCACTACCAATGATGACTACATCTCCAACCTTCCACTGATGGTCAGACTCCTTGCCCGATGAACTGCATAGAAGGCTACCCAGATACTCCAGTCGGAATCTCCTCCTCAGCTCACCCCTTAGCTGTTGAAGATATTGAAACCTTCTGGTGAGATTAACTTGATCTAGCATGTCTAAATCAGGAGTGCCAACCACGGGAATGTCCTGAAGAAACATTGATGGAGTCAGAGGTACCAATTCATCACAGTCTTCTGAAATGTAGGTAAGGGGCCTCGAGTTGATTACCGATTCACTATCAGCAATCACAGTCAATAGATCTTCATATGTCAAGATAGCTTTGCCTAAAAAACGCCTTAACAATTTCTTGACCATTTGCACAATACGTTCCCAGAATTCACCCCACCAAGGGGCTGCAGGAGGACTAAATTTCCACTTGATTCTATCAACTGATACTTCCGCACACAATTTTTTCCAGTCAATGAAGCCAAACAAATTGTTGGTGCCAACAAAGTTTGTCCCGTTGTCACTATAAATCACACGAGGCCTTCCTTGTCGGGCTATGAAACGCCTAAGAGCTAACAGAAACCCTGCAGTGGACAAAGTCATGACTAATTCAAAATGGACCGCTCTCACTACGGCACATGTAAAAATCACAATCCAAGCCTTGTTCTTGCATTTTAAGTATAGCGGTCCAGCAAGGTCCACTCCCACTACCTCAAATACACCTGCATCTCTCACACGATCTTCTGGAAGAGCTGGCGTTTCTGGAATTGTCTTTTCCATTTCGAATCTCCTGCACTGGGTACACTTCCTGATGACTTTGCGAATGGTTGTTCTTCCCTTTGGTATCCAGTAGTGCTCCCTGAGTATAGCAAGTAAAATCTGAACACCAGCATGAGAGGCTCTCACATGATGATCTCTGATTATCATCTCAGTCAAAGGGTGCTTTGATGGCGCACGGAAATCATATTCATCCTTTCTGTTGGTAATTTTTGTCTTAATCCTGAAGATACCCATCTGGTCTTTAAAAAAGCAGAATGTTTTCTGGTTGTCCCTTTCGGTAAACTTCTCTTCCTGAACTAATTTCACCAGTCGTTTCTCTGCCATTGAAATTTCGAGACAATCTAATTCTGAAGCAACATTTTTCACTACGTCCTTCCTGGCATTGTTGACGAACCGTAACATCCAGGCCACCATTCGTGAGTACTTGGAAAAATAAATCAAATACCAGTGTCTTTCCTGGGAGACAAGCATAGTATTGGTAACATGGCCTTTTCTTCTTTCTTCATCGACCTCCTCTTCATTAACTTTTACAATGCACATTGGCCAGCTGTTTTCTTCCAACTGTAACCAAGCGGGTCCCTCTGACCAACGAGAAGAAATCAGCTGCAACGTAGAGCAAACTCTCGAAGGTAGATCGGCTGGGTTGTCCGTCCCTGGTAGATGAAACCAACGCTTTGGATTAGTTAATGTTCTAATTTCTTTCACACGGTTAGTGACGAACACTCCCCAAGCTTCTTCGCTTCGTATCCAACATAAAACAGAAGACGAGTCACTCCAGTAGTACTCCGGGACGTCCGTTAGATTCAAGCTCTCCTTCACTGAAAAGGCAAGACGTGAGCCTATAGTGCAAGCTAATAGCTCCAGTCTCGGTATCGTCACCTTCTTGAGTGGTGCTACCCTGGATTTTGCTGCGACCAGTTGCACTTCAAATTCTTTCCCATTGAATGATCTCAAGAAAATAACAACCGCATAAGCCACTTGACTAGCATCACAAAATACATGCAAACTCCAAGAGGATCTGTCCTCACAATTAGAAAATCTTCTAGGCACTTTAATCTCAGCAATAGAGGACAGTTCATGTAACCATTTATTGAATTTGCTTTGGGCGTCTTCACTCAGTGGACTATCCCAACTTATTTTCTCTCTCCAACTTTCCTGAAGCAAACCTTTGGCACAATGGAAACCGGACAAGTAAATCCAATTGGATCAAAGATACTTTGAGCTACCGACAAAACTGTCCTCCTTGTGAGAACATCAGATTCATTTAATTTTGCTACTTTACAAGCCAAACTATCAGCTACTGGGTCCCACCACAAACACAAAATGGGTGTCACTTCGGGAACCTCATCCTCCAGACTCAATCTGGTGTGCTCCCACCCTCGGAGGTCAAATTTTCCTAGCGACAGTAACTCCCTAGACTCATCCACAAATTGTTTGAGTTCTTCCTCTGTGTTCAAGGAAGTGACGCAATTGTCTACATATAGTGAGGTTCTTAGTTTATCTGCTGTCTCAGTGAAACATGTACTGTTTTTCAGATGACTGTCTAATACGGCTCCAAGTAGAAATGGACTACAGTTCACTCCGAAAACGACCCGTTTGTGGCGGTACATTTTAAGAGTCCCTTCAGTGAAGTTCTCCCACCATAGGAATTTCAGAAAGTTTCGATCATTCTCAGAGACTGAAATTTGAAGAAACGCCTTCTTAATGTCTGCGATCACACCTATCCTGTTTAAACGGAACAGGTTCAAAATAGAAGGAATTACTTCCAACAAATTAGGACCCTTTTCCAGACAGTCATTGAGTGAAAGTCCTCCTTTCGATTTACATGAAGCATCAAACACCGGCCTCACCGCTGTACTCGATCCTTCCTTGAAAACTCCTCGGTGTGGTAAATAATACCCAACATCCTGAGAGCCCTCCTGACCAACTTCTTCGTTTATCCCTTCCTGTTCCCAGTCCTGAAGCACCTGCTGGTACTTCTCAAATTTGTCTTCCTTGATCAAACGGTGTGTTACAGAAACCAGTCTTTTTAACGCAACTTCCTTGTTGCCTGACAATAACTGCTGATCTTCTTTCAACGGAAGTGCGACTTCATACCTTCATTCCTCATTGATCTTAACATTTTCTTGGAAATGTTTCAATGTTGCAATTTCAATTTCCTTCTTCGATAGTGTTTCAGCAGGATCACCAATCCCAATGGTTTCCAGGTTCCACAGTTCACCCAAAGAAGCAGTTCTCACAAACAGAGAGTTCACCATTGACACTGTGCTATCGTTTTCAGTTGTCTTCCAAAGCTGACCCATCACTGTCCAACCAAATGTAGTCCTAACAGCAACCAATCCAGACTTCAACTTGATTGTGTCCCCAGTCAATAAACTACCCACAGTGTCTGCGCCGATTAGCAGTCCAATCTCCGATGGCTCTGGGCCAAAATCAGAGAGCCAGATTTTCTTTTCTCTGATCTCATCCATCCAAGGGCCCCGGTTTAACCGTGGGATTACACCACAAATTTCCTTTTGTCCCAACACCTTTATTTTTCGAGAAATTGAATGACGTAGGTCGTCTATATCTATCTCATATAGGTTATGATCATTGGCACTGATTGAAGCACCCCCAAAAAGCCTGTGTTCAATTTTTTCAGTCTTTGATGGAATATACCCCATTTCCATAGCAATCTTCTCTAACAGATAGGAACTCTGCGAGCCTGTATCTAACAATGCCCGTACAGTCTTTTCTCTCCCTTTATGAACCAACCTAACTACAAGAGTTTGCAGCAGTACTTCCGAAACATCACTAGTTTGTGTATTAAGGGTTGTAGTTGGGACACCAGGCAATTTTGAGCCCCTTTCCTGGTGCTTCTCCCCCCTATTTACATCTAATTTTGGGCACATAATAGCTTCATGTTTACTACTGCACACAAGACACTTCAGTTTCATAATACAATTTGCAGCCCTATGTCCAACCTTCAGACACAAAAAACAAGCCTTGTTTTCAGACAGACTTTTACGTTTGTCCCCTAAGTTCATTTCTTGAGCAAGATAACACCCCTTACTGCTATGTGTTTTTTTTACAGAAAACACACGTTAAACTGTTTCCTTCACCTTTACCAGCAAAGAGAACACTAGCAGTTGCTAAACTACTCTCTTTCCATTCTTTAACTTTAGCACTCCTTGATTCACTAGAAACTCCAAAACCAGCTTGAGCAAATGTAATCCTCTCTTCACTTTCTACTTCACCCTTCAGAAAACCAAGTAATGCAGTCAGTTTGTCGGCATGTCCATTGTCTTGATCCCTCATAGCCGTTGACGAACTCCTCATCCATACACGTAACACTTCCTCAGGCAAGCAGGATTCTACCAGAGGGAAAAGCATTGACCCGTACTTATCTCGGGTAACACCTATAGACTCCAAAGCTCTCAGTTGTGCTTCCAACTTGTCATATAGACTAGCAAGTTGAGTCTTCTTCCTTGTTTGAGAAACATTTTTCACTACAAGACTTATGAGTTCCCTTACATAGAACTCAGTCAATAAATCCTCCCTTCCAAATCTACCCTGAAGAGATTCCACTGCTTTAGGGTAATTTTCAGCAGTAGGGGGGAAACTGGCAACTAATTCTCTAGCGCGACTATCAACTCTCGTGGATTGGATCAAGTATTGGAATTTGTCTTCGTCCTCAATTTCCGAGTCCTCATGAATGCGCCGAAATTGTCCCCAAAATTCCAACCAATTTTTAATCTCCCCATCGAATTTCATGAGTTCTATTTTAGGTAGTTTCAACTGCCTTTTGGTTTTATTCCCATCTGATAAGACCGATCTTGCTGACACCACTGCCAATACATTGGAATTAGCCTGCAACCGTAGAGCATACTTCTGTCTTGCATCATCCAATCTGTCTCGAAAACTGTCTACATATTCGTACTCACGGTCATACTCGTCCCCTTCCTCTTCCAGCAACATACTTAAAACTTTCTCTTCCAACGGTGCCAGCTCTGTTCCTAACCTCTCCAATTTGGTTAGCAAGAACTGTAAGGTGTCGTCGTCCACGCCGTCTTGAATTTCTTGATTTAAGTTTTGCAAAAGCGCATTGTACGTCTTCGTAAAAGTCGCTCTTACCGGCTTCCGCGCTTTCATTAACTTCTCCATTTCCAATACGAACACAGAACAGGAACACGAACGAACAGGAACACGAACGAACAGGAACACGCGGTCTTTAAATCAACACAATCTTCAAGTTGTTTGAATTAATACGCCATCCTGGCAGGGTCGCCAATATTTTGTTAGGGACCTACGCCTACCCGGTGTAGGTATAACCAATAAAACAAATTGAATGAAACGCTCAAGACTTCTCATAAGAAAACTTTATATTCTAGTAACCGCCATTACAATATTGTCACTGCCTTGTGTATCAAAGCTCTTAACAACAAGAAACACAAAAGTCAAGGAGTAAAGAGTAATCGTCCGTGACACAGAGTGATATGACATTCAACGTTTGCTTTGGATGCTTTGGTGTGCATAAGAGTGCAAGGGCCTGACCACTCGAGCTGAGCCGTCACCTGATGACGTCATGTGTTTAACAGTTGTGGTTCACTTTTAAGGTATAGTTCATCTACTGTAAGTTTGCACTTTTTTGACAGCTAGGGTTGCCAACCTTCATAAGGAAAGACTCAATTTATAACCTGTAGTCCATAACAAATATATACATGTTTTATTCACATGTAAGTTTTTCAGGTTATATTTTCCCTTGTCCCAGTAATTGTGAATATATTGGCAACATATTCTGTCGGCCAAACTGAAAAGTTGCATTATCAAACTGAACTATCACGTGCTTGTTGGATGGGCGTGCGGTGGGTAATGGACGCTTTACTGTGTTCATCCGCCTGAGAAAATAACGTGTTAATTATATTAAACAATAATTATAACTGATAATATTGCGCAAAGTCGTCTCAAAGTATTATTTCCATTTGGATGCGTGTTCATTTTTCATATAAATATATAGTGGTTATCGTAAATGTTGAGTAAATATGTAGCCTGAGAGTTCTCCAGGTGGGACATCTTTGTTTTGACTATCGAGTAGGAAGCAGATACGGAATTTCTTGTTCAAGATAATTATTTTATTGCCTTCTTTTTGAAGGTAAAAGCAAAGTCATCAGAACTATTTATTTCCCTAAGGACATTGGCCTGGTGAATAATTTTCATATGGCATGATTTGTGCAAAAAAGTAGGCCTAAAATATGAGTTGTTTTTACGCCTAAAAGTTAACTTACATGGTGAAATGTTTAGTACGATTTATTTTAATATCAAACCAACAGGTCAAGTAATGATCGTATCGTCTTAAGGACATCTTACACCATACCTTAGTAAGCATTTTCCTCGAGCTGTGAAATGATGGGCCTAAAATAATTCCACTCTCACATGTAAGTTATCAGCTGCTCTGTCATAGCCAAGGTCTTGGTCATAGCGCGTCCAATGATGTAACATTATTCTGTCAGCGAGCCATCAGTGAGTGTGCTGTTAGAACATCATCATCATCATCATCATTTCCCCTTATCCAGCTCCTGCCGGGTCGGGGTATTTATGGCACTTCTCCACTTTCCTCTTTCCTTCCACAATTCTTCTTCCACGATCTTGTCCCAGTCCAAATTTCTTTTTCTCACGCTGTTCTTCACTGAATCAATCCACCTTGTTCTAGGTCTTCCTCTTGCTCTCTTACCCTTGCACTTGGCCTCCAGCATCTGTCTTGGTATTCTATTTTCCTCCATCCTCTTTACATGTCCAAACCACCTTAGTTTATTCTTCTCAATTCTCTCATTTAGTTTTCCCATCCCAACTTCCTTCCTAACATCCTCATTCCTCACTCTGTCTTTCCTTGTCTTACCTATCATACTTCTTAGGAATTTTATTTCACTGGCTTGGATTCTACTCTCTTGCCTGCTCGTCAGGGTCCAAGTCTCAGCTGCATAAGTTAATATGGGTACATAGTACATTTTATACATTACCTCCTTGCTTTTCCTTGGTACTTCCTTATCCCAAACAAGTTTTCTTACACTTTGATAGAATGCATTGCTCTGCTGTACCCTCCTGCCAATCTCCATGTCCAACCTACCAGTTTGCATCAATTCACTTCCTAGGTATTTGAACGTGTCCACAATTTCCAAACTCTGACTTCCAATTTTCACAGTGCCCTTTCCTTGTCTTTCCCCTCTTGTCATCACCATGGTCTTGCTTTTCTCTATACTGATTTTCAGGCCATACTTCTGAATATTTTCGTTCAGTGCATCTAGTTGTTTTTGCACTTCTTCGGTGTTCCTTCCCCAGACCACAATATCGTCTGCAAATAATAGTAGCTTCATTTCTTTATGTCCATATGCTTCCTTTGTTTCCTTAACAATTTCATCCATTACCATTATGAATAAAAGAGGTGACAGCACACTCCCCTGTCTTAGTCCAGTCTTGTTCCTAAACCAATCTGTCTTTCCAACTGGGGTCAGTACCCTGCTAACACAGTTGTTGTACATTGCTTGCACCATTTCCAACATTTCTCTTCCCAGTCTCTTCTTAACCATGGTTTCCCACACCTTCTCTCTGGGGACACTATCATATGCCTTTTCTAGATCTATGAAAGTCATGATCAAATCCTCTCCGTATTCCCAGTTCTTTTCCATCACCTGCCTCAAGCTAAAGATTGGGTCCACTGTGGATCTTCCACTCCTGAAGCCATACTGTTCCTCTTGCAACTCTCCTTCCACCTTTCTTCTCATTCTTCTTTCTAATATCCTTTCCAGTATTTTTACTATCTGTGATATGAGGGTGATCCCTCTATAGTTATCACACACTTTCTTGTTAGAACAATTATTGGATAAATGTCACAAAGAAATACAAGTTTCCTTAAAAAAGGGCAATGAATTGATATTGCGAGATGAGTGTAGGTTTAGGCAACTCATTACAGCTGTTGACACCTTGGCGGAATACAGCGGCCATTGCTGGCTGCAACGTGCGTGATAGCTCATTGGCTGGAATGCACATGGTAGAGGTGGATTGACATGTTCTGTAGGAATATTCGTTCCCGCGAGAACTGTCAAAAAAGTGCAAACTTACAGTAGATGAACTATATTTCTGGACACTTGCAACCCTAAATGTCCTATATAAAATTACTTGTCTCAATGCTATCTACGTCGCTACAGAGAGTTTTAAACGTTAATAAGAATCACCCTGTATATATGAATTACAGCACATGGTCATAGCAGGGTATTTTAATTGATCGTCCGTGAGCTCTCAGCAAGTCTAATTTCAAGTAGTGCCAACTTTGGTTACCAGATACCACTGTCACTGACACCTAGCGGTGAACATTGGAACTTAGTAGAGCACTTGTAACCAACAAAATATGATTTTAAAAGGAAACATACTTGTCAGAATAGTAATGTATTTTCAGGTCCTCTTCCGTCACTATAGCCACAAGTAAGCTGTAGAGATAACGTGTTGTTAACTACCGTACTCGTGATTCAACTATAAAGTGAGGAAGGCCTTCCCCCTCCATAGATTTTTATACCACGAACACACGAGATGTGATCGTTTTGGTATTCCTGATTATAGATGTTTTGAGAAACCTCCTTGTGGCGCGGCGATATGCTTTTGTTTCTTGAGCCGGCCTGGTTTACAACATCTGTTTGTGACGTAACACGGGGTCATCGCCTCCTTGCTATGCTCGGAACGCATGACTGTCGAGGAGTCAAGGTCCGATGACGTCAGGAACTCTCAGGGGAGAGGGTAGCCAGCCAAGGTGTGGAAACGAGATATTCATTCTTGGTTGCTTGAGCGGAGCGGATCCGGTTTGTGCGATGTTTGCGCTGTGTAATTCGTAAGTTCCTTCAGGAGGACTTAGCTTGTCGTGGACTTGTGTGAACACATTATAGCCCAGTGCGTGAAGTCGTTATACGCACACTAGGAGAACTCTGTATGATTCAAACCTTTATAAAGTTTGTTTAAACGTGTGTATAGCAGCTTTCGAAACTTTATTCTTGCATTGATTTAGATCTGATATTCTATTCAGGCAACTCGCCATGGGAAACAGGACTGAAGTGAACTGTGAGAATTAAACGCTGCTTGAACTTTATTCACATTCCAACATGCATTCTAAGCGGTTCGCCAAACGGAACAATTTTTTGGTGTTCTGTCTACACTACCATGAACGCTTAAAATGGAATACAGGAACGCAGTATGAATGAGTGGAGTTCTGACATAACGAAGTAACCGTGGAGTACATCTAGCCAGAGATGTTTTTAGAGCATTTTCTGAATACGTTCGCCACGATCTGTAACTCACTCAAATTCATGGATGAGACAGGAATAAACTGCGGAAGTACAGGGAAGTTGCATTTGTGCTACCATATGAAGATCGTCAAGGAAGAATGATGCTGTCTACAATATTCGAGTAAGAACTTCTAGAATATGCCGAATCGGGTGCATGGTTCCAGCCGAGGTGTGGCCAGAGGGAGACGTGAATCCAGGTTCGAGGCCAGGATGATGAGTATTTGTACTGAAGGCCAGGATTCTTTTGGAAACCGGACTCGGGCAATCTCGTCCCGAATGACGCCTTTCCATCATCTGAAAATAAGGTAGAAGTCCGACATCTTTAATAGTAGTCGAGCATTTGCATTTGTTGTTTCCAGTTGCCAATCATTTGTGTAATTAGAGTATGTGATGACGGGATATTAAGTCAGATAAATTTTTGGCTTTCTTGGTCCCAGATTCTTCTTTCTTTGTTCGTTTGACGAATCTTATTATTCATGTCTCGACAGGATATTATATTTCCTTCTTTGCTTCTGCATTAATTTTCCGTTTGTCATAATTTTCTGCAATTTTCAATCATTGTGAAGACCATCATCCAGGGGAAGATTTGCGTTTAGTAATATGATATTTTAGCAATTCTGCATCGTTATGGTTTTTGATACTGCAATTTCCAGTGAGTTAATTTCCTACACATTTCATTCGTTTGACGTTGTAAAGAACTTGAGCACCATGGTTTCGTGATGAGTTTTTGATTGACATTCACTCTGAAATATTACTATGATTCAGTGGCGGTTTCTGGGTATTCGCCCTGGAGCCAGTGCACACCCATTCTTGAAAAATTGCCGTTCACATTTCAATTTTACGAATATAAAAATTAATATAAGATTTTATGGTAGTATAAAGCGTCAACAAATGTCCAGGATACCGCTTTTTTACATTTAAATGTACCGCGTTCGTTGCGCCTCACTGTACGTTGCTTGTGTGCTGGCTCGGGTATCATCAAATATCGCCGTTCGCCACCTGCAGCTTTGTCGCCAGCGTTAGGCTTGACGGCAGAAGAAGGTAGGCAAGAGGGGAGAGGGGATGTGTGTTTACTATAACAGAATCGGAGCCAAATCCTTGCCTGGCGAATTGTACTGCGCATGCTCCGGTTTATTTTCCACCTCCTGTCGCATCTGATTGACAGACGAAGAAGCGATGACCGCTAGCGTGCAGGAGCTACCGCACTATCTGTTGGTGAATTGTTGTACCAAGTCGAGTTTCATGCGCAGTTTTGAAATGGATTGAAAGGTTGTGTCTTTACGCAGCTTGTATAATAGCGCCACTGTCATTTGATTTTCAATGTGCATTTAAAAACCACAATCTTACAGCCAACTGTATGATATTATATAGTCTATAGTTGTAACACTGAATTCAGTTTCATAACATTTCTTTATAATTTACAGATTTTTAAGGTCCAGTAATTTGGAGGATTAACGCAGCCTATTATCTTGTTGATCTTGGCCGTGGCAAGTATTTGTCACGAGTGTGTTTCTAAAGTGTGGAATATTTGAGTGCGTGTGCATTATTAAATATTTGATAGCTTATCCTCCCAGCTTGGCTGGTAAAACTTCACAAGAGGGTTTCACAATGGTTTTGCCTAGACCAATATTTTCGTCCAGACCAATGGTGGATTGATAGCGCGGCCCTGCGGGCCACTTTACCCCTGGTTTTGTCACGCACAGTGGGGGAAGTCACGCATCAATAATCTTTATCCAGGCCAATAGTTTTGCCTTTTATTTCATGTCGTGAAACCCCCTAGTAAAGAATTAATGCTTGGCTTCACCCACTGACATAGCTAGGATCATTCCTCTACCGTCGGAAGGATGGTGTCTGGGAGGCAAACACACTTTTTCAGCAAATGCAACTGGGGATGGTAACAGGTGACCGCAAACTTGGGTCTAATTCAGGGTCAAAGAAGAGATTTTGACCGTTGGCCTGAAAGGAACCATCCCGGTATTTGCCTAGTGATAAAAATGGAAAACCACGAAAATCATTTTCAGGACGGCCGAAGTGGGATTCGGGATTAATATGGCTACTGTTCAGGATTTAAAAACTATTACATCGTCCCAACTTACTTACTCTGCAAGAAAAGGTGGCCATATAATAAGAAATGGGAAAACCTATTCCAAACCTGAATTTAATTCAAACATCCCGGTGCAAAGCGTAGGTTAGGAATCGCTTATTCCATGATGAAGTTATAGCAAGTTAGTATGAGTGGGCTTGTGGCTGTGAACTAACCAACAGGATGTATTGTTTTCCGTGCTTAAAGTCGTGCTACGTGCACAGAAAAAGAAAATCCCTCTCTACACGCCGGAAGCGGAGGTAGATTTCACCGGGCAAAGAAAAATGCTTCGAATTCACTAAATTTGCCAATTGTAGTACAGTATACCTACGAAAGTTCCACATGTTTAGCATACAGCATCTTATAATACCTGAATCATTTTGCTCATCCCTTGGTGCAAGGGTGGGTCATATCAAATATTCTTTCAGACAAAAAATGTTGTTACATTTTAGAGGACTATTGGCCATTTTAAACTGTTTTGATATTGTGCCTCGAAGGGAGGTATGATTTCTTTTCTATAAAAACTCCATTTTCCCCAACCCTATGATCAACCTTACGAAGATAAGCACTTGGCCCTTACTCGAAAAATAGTACGAACTTTGAATGGATTCAGTTTTTAACATACTAAGAAAGTTATAGCAATATTTTAGTTTCCCCCCATTTCCAACCCCTTGGTCCGATTTTGCCCGTTAGTGAACTCGACCGAGATTTTGAATGGTTATATTTTATGTAGGCCTATACATATACATTATATATTAACTTTTGTACTGACGGTGGTTTTGGGATCTGTGGGATATGTCATTTTTTTCCGGATGTCGCAATGGTACCCTTTGCAATAGGTAGCTTTCTAATGAAATCTAACTAAAATTGACAAATGTGAACAACCAAAAGCCTTCATTAATGCAGAATTGGAATTACAAGTACTAGGAAAGTAACAAATCAGACAACAGCTACATTGTGCATTCAGGAGGGAACATAGAACAGCAAAATATCGAGGTGTCGAAAAACCAACTCCAAGTGCCACTAGATGCATGTCTAAGCATACAAAATAGAGTAACATTGTGATGAGACAGTTATTTTGTATGCTTAGATATGCATCAAATTTATATGTTTTTTTTTTAAGAGTGCACACCCACAATTTTTCTTCACCAGCCGCTACTGCTATGATTCCAAACTCAAATTTGAGGATGTATATATAAATTTTGGTGTTCTAATAGAAAGAATTATTTGAAAATGTATTTTTGCTAAGCCATAAAGGAATTTGATCCTTGGATAATACTGATATAAAGATTTTTCTCATTAATTAAGTGGTAGTGTTAATATTATAATTGAAGTATAATTGATTGTGAAAATGAGTTCGTGGATTATTGGAACCACGTGATGTATGGTGAAGTTATAGAAAGTTTTTGGATCTCTGTGAGAGTGATGATGATTATGGAAATTATAAAATGAATTTGATAGAAGTACAGTGTGACTGATAAGTGTTGAAGGATTTGTAACTAAAGTTTGTGGAATTTTTCGTCGAGTTGTGAAATACTTTAGGAAAGTATGTTGAAGTTTAAAGAATGTACTTGGTGTATATAATTTCGTCTTGATAGAATACATCATCGAGTGATGTTTGTAATATTTTTTCAAATCAATTGGAGGTAGTATCTCTAAGATATTTACTGTTGTATAACTTTATCTCCACTTCAAATTTCATGTCTATGAAATTTAATGAGACCTGTGACAATTTCCGAGAGATCTCCTGAGTACAGTTTCTCCTTGTAATCTTTTTCAAATTTATTTGTATTTTCGTTTACCACGTTGTGAACTAAATTATATTTAGCTGAGCTTTGCCACTTGGTTAAATTTCTTCTACAGTGATGATTTCATATTGTATTTTACTATTTAGGATGGTGTATAAATAGTGAAAGTGGTCATTGGAGTTTGTTTCATTAAGAAACATTTAATATATATGTATATATTGTGCCCAAATCCAAGGGTGCAGATTTGAGAGCCCAGGCAAATATCCTAAGTCCTAGGCGGAAGATTTGAATAGTGCGCACCGATTGTTCTTAGAAGCAAATCGAAGAAAATTGCAGGCTACAGAACGGCTAGTGACGCGGCTGAGTGTCACAAGCAAGGCTATATTTTTGATTAAATATTTTCAGATTGATTGGAAACTTGGGACATATACCAGATTACTAGCACAGACAAGAAAATAAGAATGAGCTATATTAGACGAAAATCGCATCAGCGGAAGCCGATATATGAGAAGTTTGATGATATAGGACACACCCCGCTATGACGTCAGAAGTATGCTCCAGGCTGTATAAAATGAGCGCCGATCGGGACTCAGTATTCACTTCTTCACAACACATGGTTGCTAGCACTTCGTGATACTTATCTACCAGCGCATGGTCGCTATGTCCGTCGTAATGCAGTACTTGTCTACAGCACATGGTTGCTAATTCTGCGTGTGAATCGTCAAAACAGTACATGGTTACTGGTACTTTGAAAGTGTTAGAATTTGTTCCAGTGGAACATAGAATATTTTCAACTTTTATCTCCCAAAGTGATAAACATTTTCAGCAGTCAACTTGTAAATATCAGTTACAAACGGACAAATGGTAGACTTAGTCTACATTATCCACAGTCCATAATTATTATTGGAATATTTTCATTTCCATTTACCAGAGGCAAGCTTTGTCTTGGTGACTAAAAGACCAACCACGATCACATATCAGCACTTTTATAAATACCTTTCTTGCTGGGTAAAGATCAACTTAGCCGACGAACGGGCCCAGCTGTGCATAGCGCTGTCTGGAGAGTGCATAACTCTACCCAGGGAAAACTAGAACATCAGATCTGATACCAAAGCTGAACAAGATTGTTAGCTTATTAAATTGTACTGAATGCATCACTGTTGGGTCTGTGTTATATCTGGTATTTTTGCCATGGATCAAATAGATCTAGTCCCTTTCAAGAAATTAACTACAGCTATTAGAGCTGCCATCATGAACAGTTTACGTCAATATTGTTACAAGGCAACGAATATAATCACCGCTATGTCTTGCTAGAAAACTTGCGGGTTGAAAATGGAGGCCGATACCAGGATTTAGGTATGAGTCCTAATGGGACTGAAGACTGGAATGGTCTGGTTTTAACTAGATTATCTTCTACAACAACATCTACAAGAATGTAAGCTACATTTACAATATTCTTATGCATAATTAGCCGGAATTCTCATTTTTCTACAGTCTTATCAACACAATTTCTCTTTTCTAATTTGCTGTTGCAAATTGTACTACGAGGCATGGGAAGCCTAGTTCTGAGTATTTCCTACGTTCAGACATGTTGATTCAATGACTTGAATCTATGGACAAGCATCATGAGCACTTAAGTTGATTTTGTCATTTTCTAATCACGGTCATCAGCCGTCGTATCTGTAAATAAAAAAATCAAGTTTAGAAATGGATATTTTTTCCATGTTCAGAAGTCGAGTTTGATCTTTTCTCGAATCGTTTAATGAAGTTAATTCCAGTTGCGGAAATAATAATAATAATAATGATGATTTAATAATAATAATAATTATTATTATTATTTTCATTTTTCTGAGATAATAATAATAACGATTTGTAATCTCTAATAATCATGTTATGTTGTGTGAATTTAAAACTTGGATATTCGAAACAGTTCACTAAATCGGAAACTTGTTTTTCCAAAGGTTAGTGGTTAGACGCACGCCCACATTCCAAAAACAGAATAATATGTTGGAAGCATTTCATAAGTGCATTACACAGTAAAATCATGTAAGAGACACGGAAGGTGATAATTTGGGAAACAAAATGTATAAATTAGGGCTTTGCTTAGAGTTTATATAAATATTAAATTATATGGGTAACGTCATTTGATAGAACGTTTGACCAAAAATAGACACGATGTAAAAATATTCAGATTTAATGTGATGGTGAAATTTACAGTAAACTCATTGGAGGAGCTTACTAGCTTCTTAGTCTTCCAGTTGGGATAACAAGCAAGGGCTTGATTACCATAATGTAAATTTGGGATGAACTATTGTATGTGGAAATAGTTGAATTTTGTCATTCTGAATGTGCAATTAAGCCGCAGGGATGAAATCGTCGTTACATGAAGCATCAACCATTGTGAAGGTTAGCTGACTTTTATAAATATGTTAGAGAAATATGGAAGTTGAAAATATAATTGCAAGCCACACTTTCATTGAATTTGTTAACCTAGGGTTATTTTATGCCACCATCATAATTGTTTCACTTTTGATTCCCGTGTTCTATAAACATATTTCCCAGTACTTGTCAACCCGATTTGTTATAAATAAACATACCATTACAACGATACCTTACTGTTTGTCTAATGCTAATTATGATCATGTGATTTTTGACACACTTAAATAGAATGGGCCGCTGCTATAAATAAAATATTACTGCTATTTCATGAACAGCCACTACAATTTCAAGGATATTTGTGATCCTATTATAAATATTATAAAATGTAAAATAATGTAAAAATTAATATTTTCTTATTCTGTTAAAGAACTAATAATTTTTGATGATAGTATTTGTTACTATTTTTTCTGACTGATAATATTTGAAGATTTAAATGATTTGATGGTCTAGTTAATATTTAAAGAAATGATGTTTTGTTAATAAATTTTTGACCATGAATTATAGTCGAGTCATGCACTCAGAAGTATTATTTTGGATCGAGAACAGATGATATAATAAATGTTCTGCTCAACATCGAAGTTCTTCGAATCCATGCTCATATTGTTTTTCAAAGATGCTCAGATGTCCTACAAGTTGATATTTTGTGTTTAACCAAATGTTATTTTCTAAAATGTACCAATTTATGGAATGATGATTCCTGGAAAGTGTTAGTTTTTCTTTCAATGAAATGAACCCAGAAACAAAGTGACTTTTTACAACGAGTGAAACAATTAAATTTTTCTTTCAACAAGTGAATGCTAAATAATGTAGGATTCAGGCTGGACAATTTAATTTGCCCTGAAGAACCTACTACTGTATATAAATATAATTTGAACGAAGTCAACAGGACTGACATTATGGCTTTCGTTCAAATTTAAGTGTTCATGTGTTGATAACCCTGTACTTTCTTGTACATAAAATGTATGATTCTTCATGCATTCCTAATGCTTTTCTGGCATTACTTTAAAGTAACATTTAAAATTTTAATAAAATGAGATTGTTTTTAGGAATTGTGCAATTTTCGAAGTCTCCTTCTATCCTTATTGTTGCATCAAGCCGAAAATCAGTAAAGCATTTTTTTTATCTTGTTATTGTTGTTAACTTTAACCCATATGGCGCCCTGAGATGTTTAGATTCTCGTGCTGACTGATTTTTGGTGAAATGCATATGTGGTCCTTGGACTTCGGTCTAAACGGGCACAATATGTGTACATTATTGTAATATAATTCTAGTTAGGGTAATATTTCATGTTTCGGATGAATTTCATTCACCGTTCTTTGTGCTCGAGAATGTGATGTGACGTTTCGATTCCATACAGGAAAAAATCTTGCAGGGGTGTGTTTAACACCATACAAGGCGTTTTTTTAGACGCTGTAAAGTTTTTCAGTTTTGTCATTACTATTGGTCGGAAGGTGAGGGGATACCTTCAGTAAAACTGTTATTGAATAAATATTTTATCTTACAGCAGTTCAATCTGAGAATTATAATTCATAATAATTGCATAAATTGTGCCGGGAAGATCAATGTGTTTTTCTTTTCTTAAATTTCTCACTACTCTCTGAGATAAGTCGTATCTTATTTGAGTTTCGTGACACGTTTTGATCTGAGCTAGTTTTCTTTGTATGCACTTTGGTCTGTCCTTGCACAACTTAGGTTAGTTGATGTGCACCCTTTATACTTCCTTCTCCTGTTGGTAGGATCTGGGGGGTTTTTAGCCGGGCATTTTCAGATTCTACGATGCAGTGTTCCTCGTGGGATTCAACAGGTCTTGGTAAGTTATAAACGGGTACAGTACGTTGCATCAAACATAAGTTGAATCAACGTTTCCGCAGTTTGATGAGAGAGTTCATGTTTTGCTGCTATATTCCCACGCCGCTATGTTCACACGCGCACACCTGCACCGCATCGAATATCAGTTACATTAGTTCTTACGGTTTGACAAGTCAGTTCAGGTTTCGCTGACGTAATCGTAGAATGACAAACATCTGCGTTCCCACGTGCATACCTGTGTTGTTTCAAATAGCAGTCGATGTAACGTTACTCACGGACGTTAATAAACACCTGCATCAAGTGACGTTATACGTCTGCAAGATTCATGTTTCGCACACTTGCTTACTGTAATGCTGCACCTTGCATCCGGTTATGACACCTGTATTGCGTGACATCATACGCTGGAAGAGTCTGCTTGTTTTAAATCACACATCGGAGACTCACCTCATCCTCCATAAGAACAGCATTGGATAGTTGCATGTGCCCCAATGTACTTGGGTGTATGCATTACCCCCGGCGCTAGCTTTACCTCACCCTCCATAAAATCAGCATGGGACAGGTGTGTGCCCTGTGTACTTGGGTGTATGCATTAGCCCTTAATCTAGAACGCATCCGCTCACCGGTTCGGTTCAATCCCGGTTAAGTTCGGTTTGGTTCCAGTTTCATTCAGTTCGGTTCCGGTTTAGTTCGATCCTGGTTCCCTTTTAGTTTGGTTCAGTTCCGGTCGATTCAGTTCAGTTCGGTTCCGGTTCGGTTCCAGTTTAGTTCGGTTCGGGTTAGGTAGGCTAGGTTTGCTAGACTAGGTTAGGTTAAGCTATGCTCACCATCTTTATTTGAAAAGCACGCCATCCACGTTGGTGGTTGCACATGGCGGCCATCTTGGAGGTGGGGAGGTGGAGGTGGCATTAGAACCCCCCCCCCCAAAACCACTACTTACTTGCAAAGGCAGTTCCTTCATCAGCTGATGTGTCACTCTCGGAACTGGTGTAGGCATCTAATATATTCGAATTGATTGTAGGATCATCATCACTGTCGTCCAAAACACTGAGATTTTCATCATCACTTCCTGAAGGCAAATCAAGGAGCTGCTGTACCTCGTCTCCCTTAGCATCTTTCATCAAGAAACCACAATGATCAAATAGTCGATCCATACCTAGAAATTCAATTACGAACATTGAAATATGCCTCGTTAATAAATATATACCCAAATAAACATTATCTATTACTAAGAATATGTATAAAGTGTGATTATTTACGACCAACATAAATTCAAAGTTTAAATTATACGCCAATCAATACTCACACAAATATATATATTATATATTGTACATGTTTCGACCTGACATTGAGACCTTCATCAGCTTAAATTGAAATGAAATCAATTCATCTTGCACAGTTTCCAGCCACTGGCCGGGTCTGTTTGGAACACAAGCCTCTCCAACGTCTTCTGTCTTCCCACCATCTCTCAGCCTCCACCCTTGTCCAGTCTTCTCCTCTCTTCTTCACGCTTTCTTCCACCCCCTTCAGCCACCTGTCTCTCGGTCTTCCTCTCGGTCTCTTTCCTTCCCACTTCGTCTCGTGTATCCTCCTGGGTATCCTCTTCTCCTCCATTCGTTTTACATGTCCATACCATCTAAGTCTAGACTTCTCTATACCATCCTGTAATGGTTCCTCCTTCATTAATTCTCTGGTCCTCTCATTTCTTATTCTGTCCCTCTTTGTAGCTCCAATACTGCTTCTCAAGAACCTCATCTCACATAAATTAGATGCCCTGAAGTCTAAATTTGTTTGAAAAGAAATGTTTATGATAAAAATTGTAATAAAAATGAAATAAAGTAATAAATTGGATCCATTGTATTACTATATTTCATTTTTATTACAATTTTTATCATAAACATTTCACTTCAAATAAATTTAGACTTAAGTACATCCATGGTATTTTATTTTTAATTCTTAGTAGATTTCATTTAGCTGAAGAAGACCTCAATGTCTTGTCGAAACATGTACGATATATAATATATATATTTGTGTATAATTTAAACTTTGAATTCATCCATCAATACGGATATCTAAAAACATATGCGCTATCAATAGCAAATATAGCATTCTAAGGTAACATATCGTAACAATCATAAAGGATTAACATCCACATGTTGTTGCAGAAATGCAACATATACAAATATCTCTATAACACCTGATATAAAGCAAGTTTTGTAATGTATTGCAGAAAATATATTTTTACATACTTATTTTGTGCATGTGATTTTTATCTTCTTGAAGAAATAACTCTAAACAGTGCTGAAAAATTTTCAAAGTTCAAGTTTATGACAAAATGGTGTAGCATCTTCCCGCTCATAACATATGCTCTTGTAATCTTACAATGCAGCCAACCTAAGGGTAACAATTGTCAAAGTGATTATATAAAGATCTTGTAGTAAAAGTCAAACATGCATTGGAACATAGGCAGAGGCATACAAATCCAATTCATAATCCATGTTGCACATATGCTACACCATGCAATAAAGGGCTAAGTTAGGGTGCAAGTGCCTATTGTTCATGGCGACCTTAAGTTAGGGTACAAGTGGCTAGTGTTCATGGCGACCTTAAGTTAGAGTACAAGTGTCTAGTGTTCATGGCGACCTTACGTTAGGATGCAAGTGTTTAGTGTTCATGGCGACCTAAGTTAGGGTGCAAGTGTCTAGTGTTCATGGCGACCTTACGTTAGGGTACAAGTGCCTATTGTTCATGGCGACCTTAAGTTAGGGTACAAGTGGCTATTGTTCATGGCGACCTTAAGTTAGGGTACAAGTGCCTATTGTTCATGGCGACCTTAAGTTAGGGTGCAAGTGTCTATTGTTCATGGCGACCTTAAGTTAGGGTACAAGTGCCTATTGTTCATGGCGACCTTAAGTTAGGGTACAAGTGGCTAGTGTTCATGGCGACCTTACGTTAGGATGCAAGTGTTTAGTGTTCATGGCGACCTTAAGTTAGGGTGCAAGTGGCTAGTGTTCATGGCGACCTTACGTTAGGATGCAAGTGGCTAGTGTTCATGGCGACCTTAAGTTAGGGTACAAGTGTTTAGTGTTCATGGCGACCTTACATTAGGATGCAAGTGGCTAGTGTTCATGGCGACCTTAAGTTAGGGTACAAGTGTCTAGTGTTCATGGCGACCTTACGTTAGGATGCAAGTGGCTAGTGTTCATGGCGACTTTACGTTAGGATGCAAGTGTTTAGTGTTCATGGCGACCTTACGTTAGGGTGCAAGTGCCTAGTGTTCATGGCGACCTTAAGTTAGGGTACAAGTGTCTAGTGTTCATGGCGACCTTAAGTTAGGGTACAAGTGGCTAGTGTTCAGGGCGACCTTAAGTTAGGGTACAAGTGTTTAGTGTTCATGGCGACCTTACGTTAGGATGCAAGTGTTTAGTGTTCATGGCGACCTTACGTTAGGGTGCAAGTGCCTAGTGTTCATGGCGACCTTACGTTAGGGTACAAGTGCCTAGTGTTCATGGCGACCTTAAGTTAGGGTACAAGTGCCTAGTGTTCATGGCGACCTTACGTTAGGGTACAAGTGCCTAGTGTTCATGGCGACCTTAAGTTAGGGTACAAGTGCCTAGTGTTCATGGGGACCTTCAGTTAGGGTACAAGTGTTTAGTGTTCATGGCGACCTTAAGTTAGGGTACAAGTGTTTAGTGTTCATGGCGACCTTACGTTAGGGTGCAAGTGCCTAGTGTTCATGGCGACCTTACGTTAGGGTACAAGTGCCTAGTGTTCATGGCGACCTTAAGTTAGGGTACAAGTGCCTAGTGTTCATGGCGACCTTACGTTAGGGTACAAGTGTCTAGTGTTCATGGCGACCTTCAGTTAGGGTACAAGTGTTTAGTGTTCATGGCGACCTTACGTTAGGATGCAAGTGTTTAGTGTTCATGGCGACCTTACGTTAGGATGCAAGTGTTTAGTGTTCATGGCGACCTTACGTTAGGGTGCAAGTGCCTATTGTTCATGGCGACCTTAAGTTAGGGTACAAGTGCCTATTGTCATGGCGACCTTAAGTTAGGGTACAAGTGGCTAGTGTTCATGGCGACCTTAAGTTAGGGTACAAGTGTCTAGTGTTCATGGCGACCTTACGTTAGGGTACAAGTGTCTAGTGTACATGGCGACCTTAAGTTAGGGTACAAGTGTTTAGTGTTCATGGCGACCTTAAGTTAGGGTACAAGTGGCTAGTGTTCATGGCGACCTTACGTTAGGATGCAAGTGTTTAGTGTTCATGGCGACCTTCAGTTAGGGTACAAGTGTCTAGTGTACATGGCGACCTTAAGTTAGGGTACAAGTGTTTAGTGTTCATGGCGACCTTAAGTTAGGGTACAAGTGGCTAGTGTTCATGGCGACCTTAAGTTAGGGTACAAGTGGCTAGTGTTCATGGCGACCTTACGTTAGGATGCAAGTGTTTAGTGTTCATGGCGACCTTCAGTTAGGGTACAAGTGTCTAGTGTACATGGCGACCTTAAGTTAGGGTACAAGTGTTTAGTGTTCATGGCGACCTTAAGTTAGGGTACAAGTGGCTAGTGTTCATGGCGACCTTACGTTAGGGTGCAAGTGTTTAGTGTTCATGGCGACCTTACGTTAGGATGCAAGTGTCTAGTGTTCATGGCGACCTTACGTTAGGGTGCAAGTGCCTATTGTTCATGGCGACCTTAAGTTAGGGTACAAGTGTCTAGTGTTCATGGCGACCTTAAGTTAGGGTACAAGTGGCTAGTGTTCATGGCGACCTTAAGTTAGGGTACAAGTGTTTAGTGTTCATGGCGACCTTAAGTTAGGGTACAAGTGGCTAGTGTTCATGGCGACCTTACGTTATGGTGCAAGTGTTTAGTGTTCATGGCGACCTTAAGTTAGGGTACAAGTGGCTAGTGTTCATGGCGACCTTAAGTTAGGGTACAAGTGGCTAGTGTTCATGGCGACCTTAAGTTAGGGTACAAGTGTTTAGTGTTCATGGCGACCTTAAGTTAGGGTACAAGTGTTTAGTGTTCATGGCGACCTTACGTTAGGATGCAAGTGTTTAGTGTTCATAGCGACCTTACGTTAGGATGCAAGTGTTTAGTGTTCATGGCGACCTTAAGTTAGGGTACAAGTGGCTAGTGTTCATGGCGACCTTACGTTAGGATGCAAGTGTTTAGTGTTCATGGCGACCTAAGTTAGGGTGCAAGTGTTTAGTGTTCATGGCGACCTTAAGTTAGGGTACAAGTGTTTAGTGTTCATGGCGACCTTAAGTTAGGGTACAAGTGCCTATTGTTCATGGCGACCTTAAGTTAGGGTACATGTGTTTAGTGTTCATGGCGACCTTAAGTTAGGGTACAAGTGTTTAGTGTTCATGGCGACCTTACGTTAGGGTGCAAGTGCCTATTGTTCATGGCGACCTTAAGTTAGGGTACAAGTGTTTAGTGTTCATGGCGACCTTAAGTTAGGGTACAAGTGTCTAGTGTTCATGGCGACCTTACGTTAGGGTACAAGTGGCTAGTGTTCATGGCGACCTTACGTTAGGATGCAAGTGTTTAGTGTTCATGGCGACCTTCAGTCAGGGTACAAGTGTTTAGTGTTCATGGCGACCTAAGTTAGGGTGCAAGTGTCTAGTGTTCATGGTGACCTTAAGTTAGGGTACAAGTGTCTAGTGTTCATGGCGACCTAAGTTAGGGTACAAGTGTCTAGTGTTCATGGCGACCTTAAGTTAGGGTACAAGTGTCTAGTGTTCAGGGCGACCTTAGGTTAGGTTACAAGTGTCTAGTGTTCATGGCGACCTTAAGTTAGTGTATAAGTGTCTAGTGTTCATGGCGACCTTAGGTTAGGGTACAAGTGCCTAGTTTTTATGGTGACCTTAGGTTAGGTTACAAGTGCCTAGTGTTCATGGCGGCCTTAAGTTAGGGTACAAGTGTCTGTTGGAATATGTGACCATGGTTTGCATTGGTCACACTGTTAATCAGTAAACCTGCTCCATAGAGATATGTTTCTCTTTTGTTTTTGTTATGGCCGGGTGTCTACTGTAAGGATGAAGTAAAAATTAGTTACTTTTTAGGTACCTTTTAGTTACCTTTTAGTTACCTTTTAGATAATTTTAGTTACCTTTGAATTCAAGATACGTCTGCAGTCTGCAAGCACAGGCGCTCATCACGCGGTGAAGAACAACAATGAACTGTTTTTAAAGAGGTAAATAAAATTCAGATGATGTTATAAAAATTAAAAATTAATAAATATATAGGCCTACTAGATATTTATTATCAAATGAGTTGTTTCAGCTAATATGTCGTCTTGTGCACAATATGTTGCTATAATTATGGTACCAAGAGTTTGCTCTGCTCTTGACCATTTGGCGAGATTTCCTTCGTCCCCGCGGTAGGTCATGAAGAAATTTATGCGATGTTATGCGATCGTCACCGAAGTCTGTCTTCGCAGTCAAATACAGAGAAAAATCGAGATGTTACACGATCGGCGCTGGTCTCAGCTGTTTGACGAGTTTCCCGTAGTTTTCACGATAGAACACGGAGAAAAATCGCGATTTAGATAATCTGTCACTTTTAATCATTCGGCGAGATTTCCATTGTCCTTGAGGTCGGGCACAAGAAAATATAGCATTATTACGCAATCGGCGCCACTTGCTGTCCGTTTGACAAGAATCCAGTTGTTCTCGGCATTGAATGCGGGTGCAGATGGCGGAGACAAGCTCAAGGTTGGGCATGGTTAAAATTCACGAGTAGTTATAAACATATTTGGTCGGCGCCGTGATTCCCTTTGTCCCTACGCTGTGGTTGGGAGTTCATCAGTTCAGGGTGGATCACGAGGAGGAATTAGTATCACGATGCTACGTAGGCTGTCATTTTCAAGTGGGTTGATGCACTTCTCACTCCCTGCACGCTTTTAAGTATACGGTCATGGGAAAAGTGGTAAGTAGGTTTCGTGATGGGTGCCCGGTGATGGGTGCCCAATCACCTTTGATAGGATTCCCGCACTCCTCGTGGTCACAAGTTCACAATAGGGGACGGGTTTTATGATTTTACGCAACTGACGTCGTCCTCGGTCCGTTTGTCGAGATTCCCACAGGCAAGTCGTGTGGTCAGCCGGTCATCTTGAGGATGCGATTTTGGAGGATGAACGTTCGATGTAGGTATCGAATATTACGTATTATTCTGAGACGATTGCACAAATAATACGACAAGAGAGCACGTTTTCTTTCAACTGAGAATCACAAATTATACGTTATCGAAATAATCGGTTAGATTATATATCCGATGAAACCAATGTTCGAAGGTAAACCGTCATACCGGTAATAACGGAATTTCGAATTAACCATACTGGATGTCGCAAATTTAATAACATTTTTAAAAAATTATTTATATGTATTTCGAAGATTTTTGGCAATTTGTTTTCGAAATGGCAACATTTTGCAAGATTATGACATCAAATTATTTCGCGTTATTTCTGGATTTCAATTTGACATAGTCTCCAAATAACAGAAATGAGAGATTTCTTTTTAGTTTTGGAAGTAACTTATTCGCGAATACACGTCTCGCGAAAAGTCTGGTTTCCTAATACAGTGACACAGAAAACTATTTCACACGAAACTTAAGTCTTCTTGATGATACGTTGAACCGATGTATACCACTCAAGGTATACTCAGTACGGTATGTATTTCCTTTAGGTCGGGCACGGGAAATATAGCTTAGTACTATGCAATAGGCATGGCGCGGCGCCGCTTGCGTGAAACTTGCTCCATCGCAATCTCCGAGCCTAGCGGCGCGAGATTGAATGATTCAACCCGCCTTCGGAAAATTTTCGTTACCCGTTTGTATAATTCGTTACTTTTTCGTTACTTTCGTTACCCATTTGTAAAAATTAATTACTTTTTCGTTACTTTCGTTACCGGTAGACACCCTGGTTATGGTGTGTATAAAAGAATGTTGTATCACCTTGTTCGTTCAGTTCTGTTCTAGTAAATGTCAAGTTCATTAAACGTGTGTTCCATTTCAATTGCCTGTGTACCTCGTAATCGTACAGGTTATGGGCCCAGCCACGAATCCACCGTGCGAATATAAAGTGCGTATGATAGACTTCTCATTATATGAACTGTGAATTTTGCTACGTATCTAAATCAACATGTCTGCAACCAGCACCTCGTTACCGGCTATAGATAAGCTGCGAAGTAGTCTAAATTACGTGGATTGGCGATTCGAGATGGAAAACGTCCTAAGACTCGAAGATCTGTGTAGCTGTATAGTTGGCTACCCGGATGGAGATACTACAACATCTGTGAAGAAAGCGAAAGACGATAGTCGGGCTAGGGCCAGACTTAACCTCATGGTGGATAAATCAATTTTCCCAATCGTCATGCCTTGTATGACCGCGAAGGAAGTCTGGGAAGCTCTTGAAAAGGCCTACTCAGATAAAGGAGTGAATCGGCGGATTGTCATCTTGAAGAAATTGTGCAAAGTTAAATTAAAGCACTACAAGACGATGGAAGAGTATGTTAGTGAGGTTGTGGGACTTGCTCAGCAACTTGCGTCTATGAATAAGGCACTGGACGATGAGTTTGTGGCAGCTCTTATGCTGAAAGGTCTACCAGATGAGTTTCAGCCTATGATTATGGCTCTGGAAAGTTCCGGAACAGACCTTACTGCTGACACAGTCCAAACCAAGTTGCTACAAGATACTACTTGGAGTGGGAAAAGTACTTCCAAGCCATCCAAGGATTCTGTCCTGTTTTCACAAGAAGACAAGATGAAGAAGAAGCCCTTCTGCTGGAAATGCAAGAAGCCAGGACATTGGAAGCGGGATTGCAGGAAAGAAGAGATGCAGAGCTCAACTCAACAGAAGTCGAAGAAAGACAAGATGATGCTGGCAACCGATGGACAGGCATTAAGTGCAAGGGCCTCTACAGGGGCCTGGTTCGTTGACTCTGGTGCTACTAAGCATATGAGTTCAAGCAAGACTGCGATGGTGAACTTCACTACTGGTCCTAATCTGGAGATCAGTACAGCAAACAATCAAAAATTGTATGGAAATGACAATAACAAAAAATACGACGTTTCCGCCTAATCAACACAATTTGATGCTATATTATCGCCTCATGGGTACATGTTTCGGAATATCTAATAATTCCTTCTTCAGCCCTTTACATTTATGTTAAGAAACACCATTCCACAGACAAAATTGACCTCGTCAATGTCAAAACACAACTATACATTGATATTAAAACACTTAAAAACTATTAAAATTACTACATGATAAACTTAAGAACAATTAAAACATTCCTATTGTTTACAGCAACATTGATATGTAATTGCTGTTACGACACATTCTTGCTAAGTGCGTGATGGTTAAAATACACAGTCATAATTAAAGTTATATGTCGGGAGAAGATATGAGTATTTTGTTCGTGTCCATGAGCCTATGTATCTCAACAGCTTGTAGTAATATTGGATAAGTGATGACAAAGTGGAAACTTTGATTTCAGCACTTTATTTAACTCTTATACGCTCAGCGAGCCGATCTATCGGCTTGGGTGGCTTGGCTTAAAACACTCACGGCGCCGATCTATCGGCTCTGTGTTGGAATGGCTGTATTAGTGACTAATTGGACTCCCAGATGGCAGGAGAAGATCGGCATAGTAGCATTTGAGTTTGGTTTACACTTTTCTCGACAGATAGAGACACTACATTGCCGCATTGGTATGAAACAAATGAAATTATAAAGCCGCGTATGAATGTTTACCGCATGGCGTGTTGACCTGTTCTGTGTGCCAGTCAAGTCATATTTTGCGCTTTTAATTACGTGTTTGGCATTGTTATTTTGTTTCCATTTGAATACTACTTTATTATTTGTTATATTTGTTTATATTTAGCGTTTATTTGTGTTATCAAGTGAAGTGTAGCGTTTAATATTTCGTGTTATTACGTTTTCGTAACGAGTGTAGGCCAAATGATTGTGAAGTATTGGATTATTTAGAGGCTATAGACGATGACAGTGACTTTATTGCCGACAGTGATTCTGATTTTATAGAAAGTGAAGATAGTGCCCCAGAAATATCCCGAATAGCTGCTCACAGATTATCTGACAGTGATGATGATGATGATATTATGAATGATGGGGACTACACAGAGGTTCTGTCGCCTGAAAATCCTCTCCCTCTCCCATTTCAATATCATGAATTATCTGGTCCTAAACACATGCCACCTCCTGATCCTCTTCCAACAGCTTATTTCCTTTTGTTTTTCACAGATTTTCTTCTTTCTCTTATGGTGACAGAATCTAATCGGTATGTCCAGCAGTTCATCACCAGTAAGGGAGATAATGTTCCCACCCCTCTAAAGAATTGGGTCAGGATCACAATGTCTGAAATGAAAGGATTTATTGCATGCCTTCTAAATATGGGTATCAATAGAAAACCAACCATTGCCTCTTACTGGTCCACTATGCCTTCTCAGTTCAGCCCATGGTTCCCTAGAATGTTTTCTAAACATAGGTTCTCTCACTTGCTGCGATTCTTTCATCTTGTCAACAATGAGGGGATGCCAGGGCCTGGAGAAACAGGATATGATCCCTGTGCAAAATATCAACCTCTAGTGGATCATGCCAACAGGGTATTTAGGCACCACTATACACCACATCAGCAGATTAGCATTGATGAGTCTCTTGTGGGGACTAAAAATAAAACTAGCCTTCTCCAATACCTGCCGAACAAACACCACCATCGCTGGGGCATCAAATTTTGGATGCTGTGTGATTCAGTTTCCAATTATTGCCTGGGTTTTTTTACCTACAGAGGTGCCAGATCTCAAGAAGACAGAGACAATATCATAAAGCATGGTTTGGGATACATCGTTGTGAAGAAGCTTTTAGTCATGGGTGGCTACCTCAACAAGGGTTATCATGTCTTTGTTGACAATTACTTTATGTCTGTACCACTTGTACGCCATCTCTACAATCTAGGTACATACATAACAGGAACTGTTAGGAGGAATAGGAAATATTTGCCTCAGAATTTTAAAAATAAATTTGCTGTTGGACAGAAACAATATTTTAGGTCAGGTCCAATGTTAGCATGTGCATTCCGAGAGAAAAAGTCCCAGAAAAACCCAGTCATGCTTCTATCTAGCCATGCAATAGCACAAGAACAGGAAATTCCAGCAACCCACAACAGTGCCAACAGCAAAACTAAACCAGCAATAATAACATCTTATAATAAATATATGGGTGGGATTGACACATCTGACATGATGTTGTATAGCTACCTTGATGAGAGGCGAACTATACGTTACTGGAAGAAGGTGGCTTTCAATATCATTGCTAGAATGGTACTAAACAGTTACATTCTTTATAAGGAAAATAATAAGGGAGCAGGGAAAATAAAATCTAGACTGAAGTATACAGTGTCAATAATTGAGAGCCTAGGGGAGGAATGGATTTCTACAAAATTAAGTGCGATTAATGATCAAAGAGGACCAGTAGGGGTGAGAAAGCTTCCTGAGGAGAAAGAATCGAACTGCGTTGTATGCAGCACCAAAGAAAAGAGGAGGGCCAGAACAGTATGCACTAGGTGTAACAAGGGTTTGCATGGAGAGTGCTTCCCTAAGCACAAATGCTGACCCAGTTCTTTACATTAGGTGCTATATTTCATGGCTGGATAAGAATACAAAAAATAAAATTATATCAGGTTATACAGAATTAATTGCTCTTGTTTTCAGTATGACTGGTCAAGAAGATCACTAAAGAACAGATTACTTTCATAGTATTTGAAAACATATTTTTATTTTTTGTAATTTATTTTCCAAGTTTGAATATTTTTTTGTGGTAAAATATGTCTTAAACAATTTTGGGATATATTCTTCCTAAAACTACATTGAATAATGTGCTAGTGTGAATTTGTATCTGTAGATCTCTTTATGCAGTGATTTCTTGCATAATCATGAAAAATAGCCTGAGTGTTTTGGACATGACTAGTGAATATAGCCTGAGAGCAAAAGGGTTAAAAGTGCGCTGGAATATGACTATAAATATGTTGCTGGCACCATGAAAACAGGGATGACGTGTCCTGGCTTGTTGACATTAGCACATAAAGTGGATTTGCTGTCTTGTACTATCTTCTTAATGGACCTGAAATGAGAATCGTCCGGTGGTTGAAATCTGAACCCATAATGAAAAATACAAATAATTAGTCCTAAGGACTACCCTGAACAAAACGGTCTTACGTGGAAACGATTTGAATACAATGCGCCTATGACATGATACAGTTCTGGGTGAATCGGCCTATACACCTGAAGAAAAATTGAGAAAAAGAAAATGAGAAATTTATTTTAATAGCCCATGAAGAATAAAAGTGAAATTTGACTGACTTACCGACGTTGAATACCAATGCCGTGCGACATAGGTAGGTCAAGTGCTATGTTGTTTATGGTCCGGTGTGTGTGCAACTGATCCGCTTGTGCTGTAAGCAGAATCAGCTGCTGGCCTGACGTGGTGGAGGAGAATGGGTGGGGTGTGGGGAGATAAAGGGGTGGAACTATGCAGAGTGGAATGATTGGAACGGCCCAGGGTGGGGCAGGGATACCTGTGTCAATGACCTTACTGTTGTCTGTGGAGTGTTTAGATTTTTTGGAAATGAGGTGGTCTGCTACTGTATCGAACAATACGTTGGTGTCAAAATTGATTTCATTCAAATTTTTGTGTGCATTGGACCTTTGGAACACGTTGATGTGTATGTTTTCCAAAATATTCATAAGACTCCCTTTGGACACGTAATGCACCTAGCAAGAATGTGTCGTAACAGCAATTACATATCAATGTTGCTGTAAACAATAGGTATGTTTTAATTGTTTTAAAGTTGATCGTGTTGTAATTTTAATAGTTTTTAAGTGTTTTAATATCAATGTATAGTTGTGTTTTGACATTGACGAGGTCAATTTTGTCTGTGGAATGGTGTTTCATAACATAAATGTAAAGGGCTGAAGAAGGAATTATTAGATATTCCGAAACATGTACCCATGAGACGATAATATAGCATCAAATTGTGTTGATTAGGCGGAATCTTCGGTTTTTTTTTTTGTTATTGTCATTTCTAAACGTCAACACGGAACCTGCAATGAATTCTTCTTCGAATAAAAATTGTATGGCCAAGGATCTGGTAATGTAACTGTTCAATTAGAAAATGGTATTTCACAAACCTTGTCCAATGTAGAATATGTTCCTGGTCTCACTGCTAATCTTTTATCTGTGTCTGCTGCTACTCAAAAGGGTTATGTTGTGGTATTCACCGACAATACTTGTGAAGTTTATGATAGTGAAAACTTTGTTGCTACAGGTAATGTAGCACTGACTGCGAGTAATGTGGGGGGTGTTTACCAAGTCAATGCTCTCAGTGCTCAAGCTAATATTTGTTCAGAGGACTCAGAATATTTATGGCATAAACGACTGAGCCATCTTAACAACCACAGCATGAAGTTGTTAAGAGATGGTCTCACTCATGAAATTAATTTCTCAGATAATGGTTTTAAAAACTGTTTTTCATGTGCTGCAGGTAAACAAGCTAGGCAACCATTTAAGTCAAGTAAGAGTAAAACTGTATGTAAAAATAAGCTAGATCTTATTCATTCAGACTTATGTGGGCCTATGACAGTTCCATCTTGGAGCAATGCTCGCTATTTCTTGACCTTCATTGATGATCATTCTAGAAAGGTTTTTGTGTATTTCCTTGCTAAGAAAAGTGATGTTTTGGATTGCTTTATTGATTTCAAGGCACAGGTTGAGAATCAGTGTGGAAGATCTATTAAGGTCCTACGCACTGATAATGGTGGTGAATTTTGTGGCAAAGCTTTTGAGAGCCTACTTAAATCAGAAGGCATTCAGCATCAAACTACAACTAGCTATTCTCCACAGCAGAATGGTGTAGCTGAACGCATGAATAGAACATTACTTGATAAATGTAGAGCCATGATGAGCGAGTCTAAAGTAGATAAACGAATTTGGGCTGAAGCAATAAATACAGCAGCCTATATTTGTGGTGTTTGAAGCCATCCTAGTGTTTTATTAATCTCATGTAATTTATTTCAGGATTAGGGCATAACCCATCTCTTTTGGGTACATTCGTGTTGACCGACTGAAAAGCACTAAACTCTTGCAGCCTATCTTGTAAACAGGTCCCCAACCAGAAAAATTCCAGGTAAAGTTCCAGAGGAGATCGGAACTGGTAACAAGGTCAATATGGAGCATCTAAGAATATTAGGTTGTGTAGCAAAAGTGTGACGTTTTGCTAGCCCACACGTTGAGCGACAAGTGTAACGTTATTTAATTTGCTCCACGTTGAGCGTAACAAGTGTAACGTTAATTAGTGCCCCATGTTGGTAACGACAAATGTAACAGTTTCGCTACCCCTAACTGTTGGGTGATAAATGTAACTGTTTACCTTTGCCTAAGCTATGTTGTTTTAATGGGCGCCAAGACCTCAATGCAATGCTGAAATCTAAATTTGTATTTAACAACGTCTAGCTCTGGTAGAACACCTTCAAGAATCTATTCAATCAGATCGTGGTATGATTTGATCATTAACCCAACAAACAATTGTATCAGGAGAAGGAATTGGTCTATATCTAATGCTACCTACTGAAAGCAAAGATTGCATTGTAAAAGAAATGAATTTATTATATAAAACAAGTATAGCAAAATTAATAATAATAATAAGTTTAAAATTTAAATTGGAGCGTTGCGATTTTAATATTACCGATAGAAAATTACGTGAAAACGGAGTCTGATAAATTGATTTTACTCTTATTTCCAAGCTATGAAGCTACTGAAATATGAAATTAAAACAAAGAGAAATGAGAGATTGCGTATTTCTGCGTCATTCGCGCTTTCCACTGGAAATGGCCGAAGCCTTTCCCTCGTACTGGATGATGCTGTGAGCTTCCCACAGTCTCCTGGACGTCGCCATCTCCGTCGATATTTGATGATATTCTTGTAGATTTGGTGACTTTATGGTCCTAACAACGGAGCCATACCCTCGTACAACCAAACTGGTTAAGTTTTAAACAGATAGTTCTCCACTCCACGGAACATCGGAGCGACACACACTTGCAACCGAACTAGTCAAGTCTTTCACAGATTGTCCTCGTTCCACGCCGCGCCGAACGATATATGCACACGTCGCATCCCCACTCCAGTCCCAACTTCCAGCTTACGTGGTCTCCACTGATTGGCTGAGCACCCCGCTACTTCCCCTCCTCTGGCTCATTACACACGGCGCGCGAGAGGGAGAAGTCGTTTTCCGTTCCATATATCCGCCTTTCCTTGACGCTGCGACCCAGGATTGCGTCATGCTTTCCGACAAGATTAAGCCTGTATTTGAATTCCCCGTGACTCATCTCTCTCAAATACCCTAACTGACGAAACTCCGTAAAATTCCGTAATCACATAATTTTCTATGATATTGTCGTTCGTAATAATTTGCTTGATAGCGTTTTCTAAGACATAGAAAACCTATCTGTATGCTTATAATTTTTATAAAATGCTCCGAAAATATCTTAATAATAATTATAATAAATTAATAATAATAATAAATTAACATGAAAAATTCTCTTGGCTGAACAATTTGCCGCATAAATAATTATAGAATGGCTTCCTACTGACTTATGCCAGTGGCATAAAAACCCCTCGAAAAACACGTTACACAAGTTCATATACCTGATCAAAGGAGAAACAAGTTGGATCCTAAAAGTGAAAAACACATTTTCTCTGGTTATTGTGAGGACAGTAAAGCATATAGATTCATGCATCCTGTTACTCATAACCTTGTTAAGTCCAGGGATGCACAGTTCTTTGAAGATGTGTTCCAGGAGGTGTCTAATGTGTCTCCAGGTAATGTTGGCCCATCCTTGCAGATTAATGAACCTGCAATGTTGCAGATCTTAGTTCCCACTGACAGTGAGGCAGAACCCGACAACTCAGAGGATGGGGCAGAGAGCATTTTGGAACTTGAAAGTGTATCATCCATCAGCAGTGCTGGTGTGGCTGATACTGCTGACTCAGCTGATTTAAGCTATGTCCCTAGCGGAACAGATTCAGCCTGCAGTGATTCTGAGAGCTCTGCCACCATCGTCAAGGAGCCAATGGAGGGGGATGCCGAAGGTAATCCAAGGTACCCTAGGCGCCAACAAAAGCCTGTAGACATGTCAGATTATGTGACATACTTGACTCTCACTGATGACTCTGAGCCTGATAGGGTTAAGTGGGAGCAGGCTATGAGAAGGGAAATGGAGATACTTCTGTTAAATGACACCTGGGATCTAGTTGATAAACCGCAGGGCAAGAATGTTGTCAGTAGTAAGTGGGTTTTCAAAGTAAAAAGCGACTCTAGTGGTAACATTCAAAGGTATAAAGCCAGACCTGTGGCCAGGGGCTTCACCCAAAGGTACGGAGTAGATTTTACAGAAACTTTCTCTCCTGTTGTTCGACACAGCACGTTAAGGATGCTGCTTGCCTTGGCTGTCCAAACAAATCTGAAGGTGGTACATTGGGATGTTGAATATGCTTTCCTCAATGGAAAGTTAGATGAGATCTAGATGTATCAGCCATATAGTTTTGTCAAGAAAGGTTCAGAGCATAAAGTTTGCAAGTTAAAAAATCTATTTATGGCTTAAAACAATCTTCTCGTTTGTGGAATGAGAGAGCTCACTCTGTTCTTGTCAAATTGGGTTACAAGAATTGTGCTGATGAACCCTGTGTGTAGGCTACTTTAAGAAACAAGCCCAAGGTATGGTAATTATAGCATTATATGTGGATGATTTCATTGTGGCTTATAATGATGAGTATGAGATCAAGTCATTGAAGACCTGTATTGATAAAGAATCTAAGGTACGAGATCTTGGACAAAATTCTTATATTTTAGGTATTAAAGTAAGGCAAGATGAGAAGAATGGTACAATGTATCTTAGCCAAGAGCAGTACCGGTACATCACTGAGATTGCAAAGAAATAAGGTATGCACGATGCACGTCCCATTGGTACTCCTTTGGAATTAACACACAAAGTGATAACAATGTCCAGCATAACTCAACAAATAGGTTATGTATATTCCCGAATGGGAATATGATGTTATTTCCGTTTGATCAGATAAAATTATCAATTAATATGATAAAATTGCTCCGGTCAGACCAAACATAAAATTTTATCATATTAATTGATAATTTTATCTGATCAAACGGAAATAACATCATATTCCCATTCGGGAATATACATAACCTATTTGGATTGCCAAGGTAAGGTTTTTGTTTGTATGAAAGGGAGCTTGTCTTCCGTAGCACATTGGCATCACTCGTGACGTCAATACTACTTGTATTTTGTGTCTTGTGATGGATGGCCTTCTCAGTATGTGCTGGCCATGCGTCTTGGTGAGGTGTGTCTGTACCAACTGATGAGCCCAACGGCACACTGGGGCGAAACGCTGGCATTTTATGTTTGATCTGACCCGACCAATTTTATCATATTAATTGATAATAACTCAACAAATCGCTAGCGTTTCGCCCCAGCATGCCAAAACGCTAGCAATTTGTTGAGTTATGCTGGACATTGTTATCACTTTGTGTGTTAATTATAATGGCTCAACGGAAAATATTCATTTTATTCTCTTTCGAGAACATTTGACTAAACTACTTTGGAAACCAAACCAAACC
Source organism: Meconema thalassinum (assembly GCA_946902985.2). Taxonomy (NCBI): domain Eukaryota; kingdom Metazoa; phylum Arthropoda; class Insecta; order Orthoptera; family Tettigoniidae; genus Meconema; species Meconema thalassinum. Next base: position 34,537,024 of record OX336390.1, read on the forward strand.
AAATCTTGGTGTTTCTGATACAGAAACTAGTGATCTTCCTTATAGAGAACTCATAGGTTCACTCATGTACTTAAGTGTTTGCACGCGTCCAGATATAAGCTATGCGTTATCATATCTCAGTCAATTTAATCATTGTTACAATGAATCTCACTGGTCAGCTGCAAAGCGAGTGCTGCATTATTTAAATTGCACAAAAGACTCACCACTTAAGTATGTCAGGAATAGAGGTCAATTCATGGGATTTGTTAATGCTGACTGGGCTAATGATAGCACTGACCGAAAATCATACAGTGGTTTTCTGTTCAAAATGGCAGGTGGTGCTGTATCATGGGGGGCTCAAAAGCAAAAATGCATTTCCTTATCATCTACTGAAGCAGAATATGTTGCACTGAGAGAAGGTGTAAGAGAAACTGTTTGGTTGAAACGTGTTTTGTCTAACTTTATAGATCTCACGTCTCCCATCATATTATTGAGTGATAGTCAATCAGCTCAAAAACTGGCAAAAAATCCAGTCCACCATAATAGGACCAAACATATTGACACTAAATATCAATATGTTAGAGATGCTTTGGATTCTAAAGTCATATACATCAAATATGAGGAGACTTCAAAAATGACTGCAGACATCCTAACAAAGCCTCTTCCTAAGCCTAAGCATGTTTATTTTTATAAAGACTTGGGTCTTGAACCATGTCCTCTACTCCCACAGGTTTAAGGAGGTGTGTTGGAATATGTGACCATGGTTTGTGTTGGTCACACTGTTAATCAGTAAACTTCGCTCAATAGAGATATGTTTCTCTTTTGTTATTGTTATGGTGTATATAAAAGAATATAGTATCACCTTGTTCGTTCAGATCTGTTCTAGTAATTGACAAGTTCATTAAACGTGTGTTCCATTTGAATAGCCTGTGTGCCTCGCATTCCTACAGTGTCTAGTGTCCATGGCGACCTTAAGTCGGAGTACAAGTGTCTAGAGTTCCAGGCGACCTTAAGTTAGGATACAAGTGTCTAGTGTCCATGGCGACCTTAAGTTAAGGTACAAGTGTCTAGTGTTCATGGTGACCTTAAGTTAGGGTACAAGTGCCTAGTGTTCATGGCGACCTTAAGTTAGGGTACAAGTGCCAAGTGTTCATGGCGACCTAAAGTTAGGGTACAAGTGCCTAGTGTACATGGCGACCTTAAGTTAGGGTACAAGTGTCTAATGTCCATGGCGACCTTAAGTTAGGGTACAAGTGCCTAGTGTTCATGGCAACCTTAAATTAGGGTACAAGTGCCTGGTGTTCAGGGCGACCTTAAGTTAGGGTACAAGTGCCTAATGTTCATGGCAACCTTAAGTTGGAGTACAAGTGCCTTGTGTCTATGGCGACCTTAAGTTAGGGTACAAGTGCCTAGTGTTCATGGCGACCTTAAATTAGGGTACAAGTGTCTAGTGTTCATGGCGACCTTAAGTTAGGGTACAAGTGCCTAGTGTTCATGGCGACCTTAAGTTAGAGTACAGGTGCCTAGTGTTCATGGCGACCTTAAGTTAGGGTACAAGTGTCTAGTGTTCATGGCGACCTTAAGTTAGAGTACAGGTGCCTAGTGTTCATGGCGACCTTAAGTTAGGGTACAAGTGTCTAGTGTTCATGGTGACCTTAAGTTAGGGTACAAGTGTCTAGTGTTCATGGCGACCTTAAGTTAGAGTACAGGTGCCTAGTGTTCATGGCGACCTTAAGTTGGAGTACAAGTGTCTAGTGTTCATGGCGACCTTAAGTTGGAGTACAAGTGCCTTGTGTTCATGGCGACCTTAAGTTAGGGTACAAGTGGCTAGTGTTCATGGCGACCTTAAGTTAGGGTACAAGTGTCTAGTGTTCATGGTGACCTTAAGTTAGAGTACAGGTGCCTAGTGTTCATGGTGACCTTAAGTTAGGGTACAAGTGTCTAGTGTTCATGGCGACCTTAAGTTAGGGTACAAGTGTCTAGTGTTCATGGCGACCTTAAGTTAGAGTACAGGTGCCTAGTGTTCATGGCGACCTTAAGTTAGGGTACAAGTGTCTAGTGTTCATGGCGACCTTAAGTTAGAGTACAGGTGCCTAGTGTTCATGGCAACCTTAAGTTAGGGTACAAGTGTCTAGTGTTCATGGCGACCTTAAGTTAGGGTACAAGTGTCTAGTGTTCATGGCGACCTTAAGTTAGGGTACAAGTGTCTAGTGTTCATGGCGACCGTAAGTTAGGGTACAAGTGTGTAGTGTTCATGGCGACCTTAAGTTAGGGTGGAAGTGCCTAGTGATCATGGGGACCTTAAGTTAGGGTACAAGTGCCTAGTAATCATGGGGACCTTAAGTTAGGGTACAAGTGCCTATTGTCATGCCACCAACACAATCAGTTGAACCAATTCACTGCATAATAATTAACACTTCTGGGAACTCAATGTTGAACACATGTCCTGGGAATTAAGATCTTAGGATAACAAAAAAAGAGAAGACATCAATTTAGTGAACTACATACGATAAACAAAGGGGCCCAACGCTTGGTGTCCATGTTTTGTTTGAACGAAAACATTCGAGTATCGTCTGTCTTTGTCTGCCATTGGCGAGGTTTGTGTTTCTTTTAAGCATAGTTGTTGATTTCGTTCTCATGTTGTTGCAGACTAGTACCATGTTCGTCTCTGAATCTTAGTACTTTCTGCTTTTGAATTCTTTATTCCACTTTTGAATATATTGTATATTCACCAAATGCCTCTTACGTGTTGGCTGCGTGGTGACACACACTAAACTGACAAGTCATGGACACCAAGCATTAGACCACATTCTTTGTCGTATTTAGCTCACTAAATCTATCGCTACGAACGCTAGTGTTGACCCATACATGGTCAAATCAAAATTGAAATATCTACTTCTCTTTTGAGAAATTCAAATATCTACTTCCAAAAAATTGAATATAAAGATTCAAAGAAGAGATTAAAACAAACAAACTTTCATTTAATTTAAATCTCTAAACCAATTTCCATTTTCAAAACAAGCGTTTTCTAGCTTGATTTTTCACAATACCATTTAAGCCGGAAGTAATTTTATTTTGATATATGATAGAACTTTTCAAAACACGCATTTTGACAGTTTTCCGGGTCTTCTAGCTTTTCAACTTTTGGCACCATTGTCTAATAGCTTAGCTTTACATTTATTCTAAACAGGACCCCCTTAGTGTGAATAACGGCTTCGGTGGCGTAGGCTGTAGCATGCTGAACTGCTATGCCCAAGATTGCGGGTTTAAACCAGGCCGAAGTGGGATTTATAAGAGCACTGAAAACCTTCAGAGGGGAAGTAAAGCCAGCGGCCCCATGTCATAGATTTATAGCATGTAAAAGAACCTACCACTACAATTGGTAGTGTGTAGATTATTTGGTTAGAATCAGCCTGATAAGGTAGAAGCAGCGTTGGACTTACAGATTGGATTCCGGTTCGAGTAGGTTTACACCAAGGTTCGGCTTTAAGTCCATATCTGTTTGACCTAATTCTGGACGAAATGTCTTGTGGATTATGAGACCAAGCCCCCTGGTGCATGATGTTTGCGGACGATATTGTGTTGTGTAGTACCACCAAAGATGTCATAGAAGAAAAACTGGAACAGTGGAGGGCAGCCTTGGAAGACAGAGGACTCAGGATTAGCAGGAAGAAGACAGAGTATATGAGGTTCAATACAGACCAAGACTGTGAGATCAGAATGCAAGGGGAAACGTTAAATAGAGTGGATGAGTTCAAATACCTGGGTTCGGTGGTGACTGGAGATGGAAATCTGGATCTGGAAGTGTCACACCAGATTCAGGTAGGATGAATGAACTGGAGGAAAATGTCAGGAGTGCTCTGTGACCGCAGGATCAAGCCTAAGGTTAAGGGGAAAATATATAAAACTGTTGTAAGACCTGCATTGCTGTATGGCTCTGAAACATGGCCTGCACACAAAACGCACACACACAGGCTTGACGTCACGGAAATGAAAATGCTCAGGTGGATGAGTAGAGTGACTAAGCGTGATAGAGTGGAAAATGTCAAAATAAGAGGAACATTGAAGGTTGTGGAAATATCTAAGAAGATACAAGAAAAGCGACTTCAATGGTACGGGCATGTGAGAAGAAGGGAGGAATCCTACGTGGGGAGGAAGATGCTAGACATGCAAATACAGGGAGTGAGAATGCGAGGCAGACCTAAACGAAGATGGATGGATTGTGTACAGGAGGACCTCAGAGAAAAACAGTTGTCAGAAGAGGATGTGCATGACCGGGCTAAATGGAGGAGAGCTGTCAGAAACATCGGCCCCACATAGGAGTGGGAATGATGTAAAGAGAAAGAAGAAGAAGAAGATAATTCATCCACTCAAATGGAAACTACATCATATTCCCTTCGGGAATATTCAAAACCTTATTTGGATTGCCAAGGTAAGGCTTTTGTTTTTATGAGAGGGAGTTTGACTCCCGTAGCACATTGACATGCTCGTGGCGTCAATACTGCTCGTATTTTGTGTCTTGCACGGCCTTGTCTGTATGTGCTAGCCACGCGTATTGGTAGGTGTGTCTGTACCAACTGACGAGCCCAACGGCACACTGGGGCGAAATGCTGGCTTTGTTTGAGGTAACCAGACCATTTTTATCATTTATTGATAGAATCAGCCTATCGAGTTCCAACGTTCGCCGCTAGGTGCCAGTGCCATCTGGTAGCCAAAATTGGAACAACTTAAAATTGAACTTGTTAGGAGCCTACAGGTGTTCAACTAAAATGCCCTGCTGTGGTTGGTTGGTTCCTCAGTTTAGGGGATGCGACAACGCGGTCATGTAGCCCCGTGTATTTTAGGTGTGTGTGTAGAATCTATCTGATAACCGGTGTTAATTGTGATGGCTGTATTAGTGTGCATTATCTGTTTTTGATTCAAGTAAGGACTGCCAACATTGAATTTACAAGTCGTTCCTACTTTTGCCATCAAACGCCACCGTCAAGAACTACTAGATCAGACCTTGGTTACTAAACACCACCGCAGTCGGCTTCTGGCGATGAACATTGGAACCTAAGAGCGTTATTCAAATGTTAAAAATATAACTTAGCTTCACACAGGTGTAATTAGTGGAAGGTCCTTTATCATGCCATAAATCTATGACATGGGATTGCCGGCTATACTTCCTCTCTGAAGGAAGAAATACTGAGGGATTTATAACGCTCTTAAAAAATACAACGACTCAGGGCGGGTTTTAATCAAAACGTTACACGGGCCATTATGTAAATTTAATTTATACAAACGTCCTGCTAATAGATCTCTTTAACAAACATAATTCTCAAACATATTTATATTAAGGGGATGATCCACATTGCAACAATGCTGTTTATACCGGTCAAAATCTTGTCAATCATTGTACTGTAATTTCATGTCAAAAGGAACAAAACTCAACTTGTATAATTCATTCTTGTGAACTTTAATAAAATGTGGAAACAAATAACTTCAGAGTATCCCTCATTGTGTTTAATGACAAAAACTACCAGCAGATTTGCTCTTTCAAGAGAATCAATTTCAAATCAATTCATACAACATTAATTATTATTCTGGCAATATCACATTTAACCGTGGCAGTCCCACTACAAATACAGCACACACCATATCTCCATTCGACTGGCATTATTTCAACCATGTCTGTTCATTCCTATTTCTTACACCATCGTTAGGCGGAAGCATCTATAAACCATTAAAATGTGCTTTCATGAATGCATATCATACTGGCTGGATGAAACCATTGGTCACTACTGGGTTAGACCACTGTCTGGATGAAACCATTGGTCGCTACTGGGTTAGACCACTGTCTGGATGAAACCATTGATCGCTACTGGGTGAGACCACTGGCTGGATGAAACCATTGGTCACTACTGGGTTAGACCACTGGTTGGATGAAACCATTGATCGCTACTGGGTTAGACCACTGGCTGGATGAAACCATTGATCGCTACTGGGTTAGACCACTGTCTGGATGAAACCACTGGTGGCTACTGGGTAAGACCACTGGCTGGATGAAACCATTGATCGCTACTGGGTTAGACCACTGGCTGGATGAAACCATTGATCGCTACTGGATTAGACCACTGGCTGGATGAAACCATTGATCGCTACTGGGTTAGACCACTGTCTGAATGAAACCACTGGTGGCTACTGGGTAAGACCACTGGCTGGATGAAACCATTGATCGCTACTGGGTTAGACCACTGGCTGGATGAAACCACTGATCGCTACTGGGTTAGACCACTGTCTGGATGAAACCATTGGTCGCTACTGGGTTAGACCACTGTCTGGATGAAACCATTGGTCGCTACTGGGTTAGACCACTGTCTGGATGAAACCATTGGTCGCTACTGGGTTAGACCACTGTCTGGATGAAACCATTGATCACTACTGGGTTAGACCACTGTCTGGATGAAACCATTGGTCGCTACTGGGTTAGACCACTGTCTGGATGAAACCATTGATCGCTACTGGGTTTGACCACTGTCTGGAGGAAACCGTTGGTCGCTACTGGGTTAGACCACTGTCTGGATGAAACCATTCGTGGCTACTGGGTTAGACCACTCGCTGGATGAAACCACTGGTGGCTACTAGGTAAGATCACTGGCTAGATGAAACCATTGATCGCTACTGGGTTAGACCACTGTCTGGATGAAACCATTGGTCGCTACTGGGTTAGATCACTGTCTGGATGAAACCATTGGTCGCTACTGGGTTAGACCACTGGCTGGATGAAACCATTGGTCGCTACTGGGCAAGACCACTGGCTGGTAGAAACCATTGGTTGCTACTGGGATAGACCACTGTCTGGATGAAACCATTGGTTGCTACTGGGTTAGACTACTGGGTGGATGAAACCATTGGTTGCTACTGGGTTAGACAACTGGCTGGATGAAACCATTGGTCACTACTGGGTTAGACCACTGTCTGGATGAAACCATTGGTCGCTACTGGGTTAGACCACTGGCTGGATGAAACCATTGGTCGCTACTGAGCAAGACCAAGACTGGCTGGATGAAACCATTGGTCGCTACTGGGCAAGACCAAGACTGGCTGGATGAAACCACTGGTGGCTACTGGGTAAGATCACTGGCTGGATGAAACCATTGGTTGCTACTGGGTTAGACCACTGGCTGGATGAAACCACTGGTGGCTACTGGGTAAGATCACTGGCTGGATGAAACCATTGGTCGCTACTGGGTTAGACCACTGTCTGGATGAAACCATTGGTCGCTACTGGGTTAGACCACTGGCTGGATGAAACCATTGGTCACTACTGGGTTAGACCACTGTCTGGATGAAACCATTGGTCGCTACTGGGTTAGACCACTGGCTGGATGAAACCATTGGTCGCTACTGGGCAAGACCAAGACTGGCTGGATGAAACCATTGGTTGCTACTGGGTTAAAACACTGGTTGGATGAAACCATTGTTCACTACTGGGTGAGACTCAAAGTAAGTAGAAGAGTAAGTAGAGTAATAAGGTAGCGCCATCTGCTAACCGTGAGAAATGCTTGCCTCCTTGATATACTGGGGATGAAGAGTGTTCGGTAGCAGCATTACACTGCACAGATTTAAGAGTAATATAAACCCTATATTATAGAATAAATATCATTTTAGACAATATTTCAACATGGTAATTGTTACATTTGGTGTACGGCGATTAGTATTTGGAGGCCGACTTAAGAGCTTACTACTTTAACAGGTTTCAGCATCGTTTTGGGTTCTAAGCATGCAAAGTGAACACTTCTCACAGTGGCATATTGAGCATTTAGTGTATCCTTCTGCTTACAAGCAAGAAGACAATGTCTGCAAGCGGTGGAATCTTTAGGAAACAGGAAACTCGTGATTGGTGCGATTTAGTGCCTTGGGCCTTTCAATCATAATTATCGAACGTAGCACATTCTTATTCTTTTCTTAGATGTGTGCTTGAATCTTCAGTCTTTTGACTGGTTTGATGCAGCCCTCCATGCTTCCCTGTACTGAGCTAATCGTTTCATCTCCCCATAGCTACCACACCCTTCATCCGAGGCAATTTGTTTAACAAATTCTAAACTTGATCTGAAAGGTAATACTGTCCTTCGTTAGAAGCTCAGGAGTCTGATAGCCTCACTTGTTAACACATACGACTTCTCGCACCATTCCTTAGTTCCTAGGTAAGTGCAGTGGCAATCTGATCAGCAGATGTCACAATTGGGGCGCTTATATTGAGCATTGCACACATAACTATTAGTAGTTCTAGACCGTAAATAAATTAAACAACAGTGGCATGATTTAAAATAAGAGAGTACATTCCTACGCCTGTCTCTCCATACAGCCACTGTTAAGCTACTTTTCTAACACTTATAAACTCCAAAATATCGGAAGATTAACAAATTGTTAGGAATGTATTGTTAAGGGACACCTTCCTCAATTGTGGACTTCTGATGGCCTCGCGTGTTTAGCTAACACAGTAAAATAGGCTGTGAAGTAACTCTATTCCTGGACAGTCCTGAAGCTATTGTAATTTACTGAAGCACTAAAGTTACAATTTATGGTTTAATGTTGCAGATATTGAGTTTTTGTATTTATTATTTGACTTCTAAATTCGATTGAAATATGATATTGATATAATTCTTCTATACATTTGTCGATAATGAACGTTGGAGAGCATTTGCCACAAAGTTCGGATACCGTGCGCTGGTAACTCAGAGCACTTGACACGAGGTTCGGATACTCTAGACTGGTTACTGAGAGTGCTTACCACAAGGTTCGGATACTCCAGGTTGGTTACCGAGAGTGCATACCACGAGGTAAGGATACTCCAGGCTGATTACCGAGAGTGCTTACCACAAAGTTCAGATACTCCAGGCTGGTTACCGACTGTACTTACCACAAGGTTCGGATACTCCAGGCTGGTTACCGACTGTGCTTACCACAAGGATCGGATACTCCAGGCTGGTTACCGAGAGTGCATACCACAAGGTTCAGATACTCCAGGCTGGTTACCGACTGTGCTTACCACAAGGTTCGGATACTTCAGGCTGGTTACCGAGAGTGCTTACCACAAGGTTCAGATATTCCAGGCTGGTTAACGACTGTGCTTACCACAAGATTCGGATACTCCAGGCTGGTTACCGAGAGTGCTTACCACAAGGTTCAGATATTCCAGGCTGGTTACCGACTGTGCTTACCACAAGGTTCGGATACTCCAGGCTGGTTACCGAGAGTGCTTACCACAAGGTTCAGATATTCCAGGCTGGTTAACGACTGTGCTTACCACAAGGTTCGGATACTCCAGGCTTGTTACCGAGTGTGCTTACCACAAGGTTCGGATACTCCAGGCTGGTTACCGACTGTGCTTACCACAAGGTTCAGATACTCCAGGCTGGTTACCGACTGTGCTTACCACAAGGTTCGGATTCTTCAGGCTGGTTACCGACTGTGCTTACCACAAGGTTCAGATACTCCAGGCTGGTTACCGACTGTGCTTACCACAAGGTTCGGATACTTCAGGCTGGTTACCGACTGTGCTTACCACAAGGTTCAGATACTCCAGGCTGGTTACCGACTGTGCTTACCACAAGGTTCGGATACTCCAGGCTGGTTACCGAGAGTGCTTACCACAAGGTTCAGATATTCCAGGCTAGTTAAGGACTGTGCTTACCACAAGGTTCGGATACTCCAGGCTGGTTACCGAGAGTGCTTACCACAAGGTTCCGATACTCCAGGCTGGTTACCGAGTGCTTGCCACAAGGTTCAGGTACTCCATGCTGGTTGCCGAGAATGCCACCCTGGGTTGCTAGGCAGTGTCTAGTCTTGAATATACACTGCGTGGAAACAGAAGAAACCAGTCGTTACTTACATATTATTATCTCTGACGCCTGTGTTGGACTTAGAGAACATGTATTATGCCTTAACTTGTCATAATGTTCTTCTAATAAAAGCACTGAAGTCAAGTTACATCAATTGTTGCTATTTCATCAGGTTAAGGGCCCAGTCTACGGCATTACAAGTCTGTTCAACTAACGTTTGTGTAGTTTATAAGTTGAATATTCCAATGTCAAATGGTGGCAATTTTATATTTTGGAAAACAAAGTTGCAAGCCGTATTAGTGCGTGATGATTTGTGGGATGTTGCCAGTGAACCAAAGCCTGAAGATGTTAACGCAGTGTGCAGAAGAAAAACAATAAAGTCTTAGCGTATATTACATTGAGTGTTGAGAATAGTCAACTTATTCATTTGGCACATTTTTACGATGCAGGCTCTGTCGAGAAAGTACCAGAAATCTGCGTTCGGCAACAGACGAAAACTGTACGGGATACATTATCGTGGTAGACCAATGAGCAGTCATAGTGAGGGAAACATTGACCAGGTAGGTTGCGGTGACCCCAACTTGATTCGTTGTTTCAATGCGAGTCAACCTTTTGAAGTGATAGCGGCTCGTAACTTGTGGCTTCTACATTGTAATTCAGGTGAGGCCTATCAAAATATTTGGTAAGATGGAAGAACCTACAAAGAGTGACCAGAGCACTTATAACTATTTGGTGAAAGTGATCTGGATGAAGAAAGTGTTAAGGAAGTTCAATCTTTCTTTCTTTATTCGTATCAGGAGCACCAATCACAAATATATGTCACAAATGGTAAACAGTAAGAATCAAATTCAAATAAAAAATAATAATGATAATTAATAAAGACACAAACTATTCTAGATCTAATATTAAGTGAGGACATAAACATACAAGTCAGTTGTACAACACACAAATATTTGACTGCCAGGTAGCCCGCAACCAAATTAAATGTTCTTTGTCCAGTAACGGGCGACGTCAATAGCATTCGGGTTGGCAAATGATAAGTCTTCCATTGTGCATGTTGCTGGACATAGTGGGCACTGGTAAAGATGTTGGATTGTCTGTAGTTCCCCACAATCACAGAGGAGAGAGTCACTCGGAAAAGCCCATTTCTGCAAGTTCATCTTGGTTCTTCCAACTCCAGTCCGCAGTCTGTTGAGCGCCTTCCATGTTGCCCAACCTTCCATATGGCCCGGAGGAAGGCTTTCTTTTGGGGTCATCCAGCCTGACAGATGAACAGTTCTTTCCTTCCACATTCTTGCCCTAGCAGTGTCAGCATTGCCTTTAAGGCTGACTGTTGTCCGAAGGAAGCTTTTCCTAGATTTAAGGCGAGTTCGGGCGGGGGAATATCCAGATAGTGGGTGTGTTTGTGATGTGGATGCCTTAAATCTTTCCTTGTTCGCTGCTACCTCCCTGCGTATCTCCCCAGGAGCAATACCAGCTAAGCAGTGGACTTTCTCAACTGGAGTAGGCTTCAAGCAACCAGTAATGATTCTGCAGCTTTCGTTGAGTGCAGTGTCAACTTGTTTAGTGTGTGCTGATTTATACCACACTGGACTGGCATATTCGCCCGCAGAGTAGCACAGAGCTAAAGCTGATATTCTAAGGGTTTGTGGCTGGGTTCCCCAATTAGTTCCCGTCAACTTGCGAAGAATGTTGTTTCTTGCGGATACCTTTTGCCTGATGTTTTGGCAGAGCTTCTTGTAGGTCAGTGTACGATCCAAGGTGATTCCTAGATATCTTGGAGTGAAACAATGATTTAGTAGCTTTCCCTTCCAATACACTTTGAATTTTCGGGATGCCTGAATGTATCGCAGGTGAAATGCACATATTTGAGTCTTTTCGGCATTGGGTTTCAGTTGGTTTTGGTCGTAATATGTTCCAAGCTCTTCTAATGCATGTGTCAGAGAGATTTCTACTTCATCAAAACTGTTAGATTGGGTGACAAGTGCAAGGTCATCAGCGTAAATAAAGCTTTTAGTGCCTTTTGGTAGTGGTTGGTCATTTGTATAGATGTTAAATAGTATAGGAGCCAGCACACTACCTTGAGGCAAGCCATTCCTTTGATTCTTCCATCTGCTCCGTTGTCCTTGAAATTCAACAAAGAAGCGATAGTTTTCCAGGAGAGTAGCTATCATCTTCGTCACCTTGATGTCGCCAGTTGTGCGGTAAAGTTTTTGTAGTAGGATGCGGTGATTTACGGTATCATAAGCAGCGGAAAGGTCCACGAATGCCACTCCTGTGACTTTTCTCATCTCGAAACCGTCCTCAATGCATTGGGTTAGGAGCAGGATCTGTGCTGTGCAGTTCTTTCCCGGTCTAAAACCAGCCTGTTGCGGTATAAGCAGTTCATCTACAACTCCCGTCAAAAGGTTAAGTAGCATTCTTTCCATTATTTTATTTAGGTGGCATAGTAAAGAGATTGGTCTGAAATTTTTAGGATCTGAATTTTCCTTGCCAGGTTTGAGAAAAGCAATCACCCGTGCTTTTCTCCATATTTTGGGAATCTTTGAGGATGCCAAGCAGCTATTAAAGAAATTCCGAAGCCATTCCTTCGTAGCTGTGCCGAAGTGTTTGATCTGCTCTACCGTAATATCATCTAGCCCTGCTGCCTTACCGTTTTTGCAGCTTTGAATGGCTTTTTCTAACTCACTCAGCTTAAATGGTTGAGACATGTCATTAGTTCTGGTGTCTTCTGTGTTCCATTTTTCTGATAGGGTGATTGGTCTTTCCATTCGAGATAAGTTGATTTGCAATTTGGTTCGCCGAAACATTGGCGTGGAGCGGTCCTTTAGTTGGGTCGTTACTGAGTCGTTTTAACAATCTCTAAGCTTTTTGGCTGCTTCTCGACATGTCTGTTTCCTCCATAAGGCGTATCCAAGCATCTGTCTTAGCTTCTGAAATAGAAGCAAGGAGCAATTTTCCTGCTGAAATAGTTTCTTCACTTAAAGGATCTTCTTGAAATAATGAGAAGTAATTGTCCATTTGGGCTGCTGTTTCTGATGTTAGGCCTTGTATGTAACTGGACCTACATCCTCGTGGTATGGAAACTCTGGAAGTTTCCTTCACGGAATCGACAAACTCATCATATTTCTCCGGCACTGCATGGATGTCTGATATCATTATATCAAGAGTTGTGCTAAACTTCAGCCAGTCTGCATTTTTAAAGTTATATCTCCTTCGGAATGGAATAGTTGCTGGTCGAACTGCTGCCCAGAGTTGACACATCATGGGCCGGTGTTGGGTGTTTGGAATCGGATTACAGATTGATTGGGGGTGATGCTGATTCCTGCTCGTGGTGCCCCTGCATAGGTACTTGGATTATAATCTCCAGTACTGAACTGAACGTCAGCATTCCAGAAGTACCAAATCTATGAATCACTTAAGGAAGTTCAATACATTGATAAGACTTAGGAAAGACTTAAGTAATATTGAGAGTGAATGGTATGAACTAATCAATCGAGGACAGAACACATGATACAGATTATCCTGATTTAGAAGAGTATAAGGAAAAGTGCCCTACTACCTGGTTGACAAAATAAGAATGTTATATCGGAATTGTTATAATTGTGTCCAAATAGGAAATGGTCGTTCTGAATAGTTTCAGACAAAAAGGGGAGTCCAGAAAGGAAGTGCCTTGTCACCACTATTGTATGTCACTGCTATGGACAGAATTTTAAAATCTATGAAGGAAACTGCAAATGAATCACGAGCTTTGGTATTTGCAGATGATGTGGTCTTATGGGGAGAAACAAAAGTGGAAGTACAGGACAGACTGACTGCTTGGAACAACAAATTTAAAGAATTTAGCCTAAAGATCAGCAAGGTCAAGACTGTTGAAATGACCATTAGCAGAGAGAGGAAAAGTTCAAACATATATTTGGAGGGAGCAAAACTAAAATCCGTTTCTCACTTCCAGTATCTTGGAAGTATGGTCTCCAAGGATAACACCCTCAAATAAGAAATTCTAAATAGGACACAGAAAGCATCACATTTCTATAACCAAATTTGGCACTCAGTTTAGGACAAAAATATACCCTTGGCAGCAAAAGCAACGTTGTATCACACCTACTTTGTTCCAATCCTTACTTATGGCACAGAAACATGTACACTGCTAAGTAAGGATTACAGTAGAATTCAAGCCACAGAAAAAAAAAAAATATTGGGACTATGAACCAAAGTACGAGGAGAGACAAGATCAGAAATGAGGTACACAGAGCAACAGCTGGTATCAGGGTCCCTGTTAGCAACTTTCTGGGGAAACGCAGACTTCAGTGGTATGGCCATGTAATGAGGAAGGATAGCTCTAGAACAGCTAAGAAGTACTTCAACCTGGATGTCAGAGGGAAGAGACCAAGAGGATGACCAAGGAGACAATGGATAGAGACAGTGTGATTAGAGGAGGAGAAGAATGGTTTTCACTGGGTCGATATCCAAGAACAAATGATGTACCAAGATTGGGAAAGATGCAGAGCGCTTGTTTGCCACACCCGGGAAACTGGAGATGGAAAATGATGATGATTCTGCATATTCACACACATTATGAAAGCTGCCTTTGAATTGATAATAAAAATGTTGAATACCAATTTCCATATTTTTTCATCTTTATTCTCAGCCATTACCCGTCTAACCTTTTTATAATGTTATTTTCTAATGTACAAGTACGTATGGCTTGTATTTTTTGCCGGTATAGTTATTGTGTACGCTACCTTTGATCTAAGGAGAAAAATGAACAATCAGGTGGCAATATATTTTATGTTGGCAAATATTCCTAGCCATTTTCAGTATCAAATTACTATGATGCTTTGAAATATGTATTTCAGCGTAAGTTTCGTTTAGTTTAGCGTTCACCTAAATGTTCAAAGTACCTCTTTTACTAGTATCTTGTCATACGTGCAACAACCTCGCGTACGTATACGTTAAACCTGCCTCCTTGACATACACTACCAGGCGTAACTAGTTGCACCAAAAACAGCACTTTACTCCCATACAGTATTACCCATATAAAGTTCAATGTACTTTTCACACGGCATAACCCCAAAATGGATGATGTGTTATCTGCCTACGACCACACAGTAGTGTCAGTCAACCGTCTGGTGACGAACAGAGGAAGTTCTCTGTTTCCTTGTAAGCTCATTGACTCACACTTTTGGCCACATTGCTTGTTGTATTGAAAACGAATTCAGAAACCATCGTAGTAGTGCACGCTACAACTCACCAAAGTTTCATCATGTGGTATAGGAATGCATACGGGACAATCATACAATGAAACCACAGAAACGGTATGAAATACACTAATTTATTGAAATGATTTGCGCGCCCACACTCACTTGTTAAAAAGACTTGTGCGCCACCTATTGATAAATGGATTTACAAACACGGAAACCTTTGCGGGCGTGGGCATAACAATATGCAATACCATCGTAATCATAGGAATGATATTGGAACACATTGACAAGATCATAGACACTGCCGCAAAAATGTGTGAAATACACCCTTTTGTTGAAATGATTCACGTGCCGTACATTGTGAAAAGGATTTACTATATCTAAAACCATCGCTGGAGTGTGCACAACTCACATAAGTTAATGTGTTGAAACGATTTGTGCGCCAACACACATTTGATGAAACTACTCCCACGCCATATACCGTAAATTGGATTTACTAATTCAGAAACCTTCAAGGTCAAGAGAGTGTACACAACAACTCACCATACTTTTATCGCAATGGGATGAATTTTGTATGAAAGCATACGGGATTTTGTTAAAAACGATTCGCACACCAACACTCATTTGTTGAAACTATTCGTGTGCCACTTATTGTAAAATGGATCGACTAATTCAAAAACCTTTGCGGGAGTCTGACAAGTCACTAACATTTCATTGCAATGGGATGAATTGTAGATGAACGCATCTGGGTCTTTGTTGAAATGATTCAAGAACTCGCACTCTATTGTATGTAAAATGAATTTCCTAATTCAAAAACCTTCCTGGGAGTGTGCACAACTCACCGAAGTTTCATTGCAATCGGGTGAATGTTATTAGCGTGTCAAGATATGAGTGCCAGTGTTTGTAGTTTATAGCAGCAGGAGCCTTGTGGGACACAGTGATGACTGAGAGCAGGCAGCATTGTGCGCGCTACTTGTGATATACAGAAGTGTGGCTAGCATTCTTGGCTTTCACCTTGGAGGCCTGGGCTCAATTCCCAACTCTGCCAAGAAATTCAATTCTGGTTTGAAGGCTGGAAGGGAGTACACTCAGCCTCGTGAAGTAAAGCTGATTCCTAACTCAGCCAACCTGGAAGTGGTTTACCACTCCTACTCCAGGCAAATGCCGGGATAGTACCTACTGTAACTTAAAGCAATGGTCGGGTGAGTTCGTTCATGGGCAAAATCGGACCAAGGGAGTGGAAATGTGGGGTGGGGGGCTTATTTGAAAAAGAGAAATATCACTATAATTTTCTTAATATGTGAAAAATCAGATCCATCCAAAGTTCGTACTATTCTTCGGATAAGGGCCAAACACTTACTACAGTATATATATTTGATGGCACCAACCATTAACCAAAGGGATGGGCAAAATGGAGTTTATAGAGAAAAAAGGATCCTACCTCTCGTAATAAGCCCAATATCAAAACTATTTAAAATGGACAACACTCCCCTAAAAATTGGTTGGTTCCTCAGTTTAGGGGCTGCGTCAACGCGGTCATGATGATGAAGGATGATGAAGTGAACCACTGTACAATGTTTCTCTTAACAAGGTTATGTGCAAAGCACAAAGTGAATAGGCTACGTAGTGCGAGTCTCCAACTTCACGGAGGAAACTCAGGCTATCTAAAATAGAGCTTAAACAGTTTAATGGAGATGTTAAGTGCTGACTTGGGTTTTGCAACCAGTTTAGTAGAATCCATGAGGATAAGGAAATGCCAGAGGAGGACAAGTTTCAGTACTTGATACAGGCAACTGTTAGGGAGTCTAGAGCCAGGGAAATAATTCAGAGTTTTCCACCAACTGCTGATAACTATCAAAAGGCTATTTATAGTCTGAGGAGCAGATTTGGAAGAGACAAATTACTTACAGAGTATTATGTATGAGATAATAATAATAATGTTATTGGTTTTACGCCCCTCTTAACTACAGCAGCATTTAGAAACCCCGGGGTGCCGGAATTTTGCCCCCAATGGTTCTCTATTAACATGCCAGTAAATCTACTGACACGGTTCCCTCGCATTCGCACACACTCAAATGACAGCTGACTGGGCCAGGATTCGAACCTGCAACCTTGGGCACAGCAGGCGAGAACGTTACCACTGAGCCATGCATCCAGTCTTGAGGGCATTAGAATACACCTTACCATATGGTAACGCTGTACCGATCATTGCATTTATTGCTCTACAGGACCTTTGCCAGTTAAAGATATTCGAACTTTGCACTTATATGATCATGGAATGTCTATTTATTCATTTCCCACGCACTAGTCGCTATGGAATGTCTTGGGTGATGTCGCAACAATCGTGTGCATTTCGAAGTTTGTTTCTCACGTCGTGATGGCATGCCGCGAAAGGTGCGGCATGCTGAATTAATGCGTGAAATGGAGATAGTTTACTTTGTCTTCAGCATTATGGTAGTAAACATATCTAATTGATAATTCAGTAACATATATTACATGTATCTTTACACCGGCTCATGACCGGGACTAATTTTCCCAGCGTTACCATATGGTAACGCTAGGCGGATACAGGGTCAGTGCTAAGGCAAGATATTTTCAGTAGCACATTCATATGAAATGGGTTAGAATACATTTCATGCATTTATACACAAAACGTTTTTCCATATACAGCTTTTTTAACAGTGCATGACTTGATATAATATGTTTTATGTCACCGTAGCATTTTTTTTTATGCCAGTACCGTATCCAAGACCATATCTTTGCCGAGATATCTGGCTGCAGGCAGTGTTTCAGAAAATACAATGCTTGAATTATATCGATATTTCAGAGGTCTAGACTGGCTGCGTGGCTCAGCGGCAACGGTCTCTCTTGCTGTGCCCAAGCTTGCAGGATCGAATCCTGGTGCAGTCAGCTGGCATTTGAGGGTGCGCAAATGCGAGGGAGTCATGTCAGTAGATTTACTGACACGTTAAAGATCCCCTTTGGGTCAAAATTCCGGCAACCCTGCCAGAGCAGTTAAAAGGGACGTAAATGCAATAACATAATCTTTATTTAGAAGTCTAAGCTTGGCAGAAATATTTGAGGAAGGGGAAAAGGAGTAATGACGACCTGATTATTGCATGCTGGCATGAAAACAGCACAATAACTGTTGCCTCCACGACTCTCCCTGTTCCCCCCCCCCCCCCTCGATCAGGTCGGAAGATTCTCTCGGGCTGAAAAGAACAATAGTTATAATCCCACGTCCTCTCCTGATCGGCACCTATAACGAATTTATGTAGGGAACGAACCTTATGGATGAAAATGTGAGCTGATATCATCTGTCAATAAAAAACAAAAAGTGGTGGTGGGCCATATTTTCTTGGCATCTTGACGAGAGTCTCCAAAACGCATGGTACCTTATTACTTTGTCATGGTAAAGGACAACTCAACTGGAGTTCAAACGGGAAGTGGCGCAATTCTATGTGAAACCGTACTGCGTAGAACCACGTAGAGCCAAGTGGCTGTCAACAGCACGTGCAGTACAGGGCCGCGGCATTGAAGACTTGTGATATGATGGACGCAATCTTCTGGTCATCAACGTCTCAGGACATAAGAGGAGGCGGTGTACCGGTGAATTGTGTGTAAGCAGTGTCCGCACTGCATGTTGTAAATGTGATATGGGACCGTGCATATCATGCTTCTTGCCGTTCCACACCATGTAACTAGTCACTATACTATATGATCGAAGGTTCAAAGGTGTCAAAATACTTGCTCAGTGCTTTTTAAAGTGTAATATTATCAAGATAAGTATTTAGCAACAAATATGAAATTGGTACATTATTGTATTTATAAATCACCATTCAGAATATGCAGTAAGGGTTTTGACAACACAAGCGCCTAGCGTTACATATATGTAACGCCCTGTATTTCTGGAACTTAAGATGCCACGTTCATATAATATGGTTTGAGCAGCTTAATAACTCCCTAAGGTATGACTTATTAATAAAAAACAAAATTAATTCGGGCGTTCATGGGTTAATACATGAACGGTGTGACACAAGCACCACACCTGAATGTCCATGCTGCCTTTGTGGTTTAGCTGTGCCAGAAGTACAAAGGGCAGGAATAAACCAAGTCTCATCAAGACAAACCTTCTGTGACCGTGGAACACATTAGTTAACATGGAAGCTGCCATACACCATTTACCCAGAAAATTCACTCAGATGCCTCACGCAACCTTTGGGAATCTCAAGTACCCAACAGTAACCTCACATCTCAGGAGAAAAATACCTTTAAAACCCTTAACAGGCATAGAAGCATCACCATTCCACCTGCAGACAAGGGCAACGCCATGGTAGTCATGTCATCTAAAGATATCCTAACATCCTGTCGCTACAAGAACCTCAGACTTACCGGATACTCACGAGAGACCTCACAACACGGATACTCAGAGACCAACAAATTAATAAAGACCTCTTCACTACCAGACCACGTGAAGGAGACATGCAGGAGTGAAGCTCTACCTCCCAGGATGTACGGTCTACCCAAGATCTCCCACTGAGGCCTATCGTGAGTGCCATCGCTTCTCCGAACTACAACATCGCCAAGCATCTGTCCATCAGGCCAACAATTTTATTGAAACTCTGCAGAACATCCGTTTGGAACCTGGAGACCACCTAGCTAGCTTCGACTTAGTATCCCTCTTCACAAAGGTGCCTGTGAAAGAAGCCATCGATCATCCAGCTCTTTACGGAAGAGATCACCGACTTGTTCCATCACTACCTTACAGCGAGCTACTCTAATGATGCACGAACTTCTACGAGCAAATGGAAGGGGTTGTTCTGGTTAGCCCACTAAGCCCTGTGATCGCGAACTTCTCTATGGATATGTGCAATCAGATGGCTAGTGGGACCACAGCACTCAAACCAAAAGTATGGCTACGTTATTGGACGATACGTTGGTAGTCTGAAGCCATGGAGAGGAAGAGCTAGAACTCTTCCTGGACCACTTCAACAACCTCAACACCAGCATCCTGTTGACCATAGTGATGTGGTCCGGGCAAATGCCCAGTGGGCAGGACATCTATAAATGGGAATTTGCCCGGGCATTTGCCCAAAGCAGTTTTAAGCACCCAAAATCTGGGCATTTAAAAAACTTTTTTTTTGTGGCTTTTTACTACTTGAGATTGTTACTAGAGCTTCTAAAACATAATAAAAACCATTAATTAAAGGTACATTTCATGGATAAACTAGTAATGCCCGAATATTGCTAATAATAATTTACTTATCCTGTGTCAATGTGTCAATCTGGTTTGAATAAAACATTGTATTAGTGAGTTAGGCCTGCAGGCCTACTCATCTAAATGTAGGAAATGTAGGGGCACCTGTTACATCTGCTGCCACAGAGCGGACCTTTGGCAGTTTTGGTTGGATTCATAGTAAAAAAAGAAACAGACTTACTGTGCATCTGAGAGGGCTGCCAAGTTGACTTATCTAGCCTACAATTGGAAGCTGAAGAATGGGGAGAATGGAACATCTAAGCATAAGACCGACAAAATAACTGAAGAGACTCGTCAGAGTAATCCAGAACAAGGAGAAGAAACCCCAACACCCAGTCAAGATCGAATTATAGGCCTAGAGGAAGATCAGAATCAGAACTGTCAGAAGAATCTCAGCCAGAACTACTTGAAAGTTCAATAGAAAGAAGTGACGAAGAGGATACAGAAACAGAAGAAAGTGATTAAAATACCCAAGAACACAAAACATTCATTTATTATTAATTTCATATTTAAATATACTGTATGTAGTCTGCTGTACCTCATGTCCTCATTCGTTTCATTTTTAACTTATACAGTTAATGTAATAGCATACATTATGTATTCAGTATTAGTCATTTGTCAGTAAAATATCAAACTCATTTAAGAATTATAAAGATGTGTTGATGTGTTAAGTAAATTTTTTCCCCCAATTACACAATCAAAATTCATAGGCATGCACATAATTATTATGTATAAAAATCCACTCTAGTTGAGAGGCTATAGAAAAATATTAGGACTAATTAATTACTTTTCCATCAATATAAATTAAATTATGTTGTATATTAAATATGTACACTGTATACATATATATACCTGTTTATATGGATAAATATATAAAATACATATATGTAGATACATATATGACCAGTGGCGGATCCAGAGGGGGGCACCAGGGGAAAGTGCCCCCCCCCCCTCCCCCCTGAAAAACCAGTTGTCTGCTACATTGATATTGCCGATAAAAATGATTGTTTCTCCGAACTGCACTGCAAGTGAAATCTTTGCTGTATTGCCTGCATTCATGAATGTGGTCAATGTTTGTTATCATAAGTTATAGTATGTAATGGCAACACTGTTAATATAATCGCTACATCGACTGTGTTGCAAGTGCAGAGAGATCTTTTAGCAGCCTGCAACTTGTTAAATCATGGCTACGAACGCGAATGACAGAGGAAAGGTTGAATGGCTTGTGTCTGTTATTTGTTCACCGTGATATAAATGTTGACGTTGAAAAAGTTCTAGAACGTTTCTCTAAAGGGGGTAAACGAATGATCGCCTGGATTTTATTTTGTAATAGGCATGTATTTTGCCTAGGATGGTCACCAAATAGAATCCCAACCAGTATTCAATACAATTGTTTTTTGTATTTATATTTATGTGACTAGTAGTGACTCAGTGACTGACAATGATGGTACTATGTACAGTACATATCTTGTAACATTTGTGTAGTAGACTTGTATATTGTCTTCAGATAGTCACTATGATTGCAAATGTTTTTAATACATATTAGACTGTGTAATGTGCATTAAAATGTGGAAATGTACATATTCTGTAGAATTAAGAAGTTTTTTTTACATGATGACAATGACTTGAAACTGAAACCAATAAACCATTTTAATATAATGAATTTCTTGTAGAATTATAAAATCTGGTGGTTGGATGTTATGTGTAGTGTGTGTAGATTAAACAAAATTTAGTAATTTTATTACATATTTTCTGTTGCTACTCTGAAATCCTAGAGTGCCCCCTCCGAGTTGAACCTCTGGATCCGCCACTGTATATGACTAAAACAATATTTATATAAGCATTGCATTATGAATATGTTTTTAAAAGAGGTAAATGCCCAAAATGCCTGGGCATTTATGGGTTTTGGGCATTTGTCCGGGCATTTGCCCCGACTTATAAATGCCCAGACATTTTACATCACTAGTTGACCATGGAGGGGGAAAAAGATGTCTGTCCATTCTCGATGGTCTCATCATCAAGACTAAAGACCTACGCTTCAGGCGCACTATATACAGGAAACCTACACACACCGACTGGTATCTACACAAGACGTCCAATCATCACCGTCGACTGAAACACGGAGTCATACACATTCAGACTGGTATCTACACAATACGTCCAATCATCACCCTCGACAGATACATGGGTAGAGCATCTGTGAGCCATCCCTTCCCAACGAAGAGCTGCAGCATCTGAAGAGGGCCCTATGCGCCAACAGGTACAAAAATAAGGAGATTGAGCGGGCCACTCATCCCAGGTGCCAGAGCACGAGGAAAGAGACAGAAGAAACTCTGCTAGCCACAGCCTTCCTGCCATATGTGAACAAGGTGACGGACAGGATCGGAGAGCTACTAATGACCTATGGCGTGAAGACAATTTATAAACTCACCACTAAAATCCGGAATATCCTGCTATCTGCCAAAGACACGTGCCATCCACACTCCACTGCAGGTGTCTACAGAATCCCTTGTTCCTGTGGACAGGTGTACATAGGACCTATGAAGAAAAGCGTGGCAATCAGACCCAAGGAATACAACAGACACAGCCGCCTGGGTCAAGCTGAAAAATCGTCAGTTGCTGACCACTCTCTCTTGGCTGGCCAGGATGTACAGTACAGGAACACCGAGATAATCTCCAACACCACACACTATCAAGCCAGGCTGCAACAAGAAGCGATTGAAATATTTTAACACCCTGACACTTCTTTCTTCTACATCACTTCAGTCTACAAACCACGTGAGACTACCTTCGACTTTGGAATGCCTGACAACTTCAACCATCAGGATATAACCTGTGTGATAGGCGACTACAACTGCAGAATTAGAGCGTGGGGTTACCCAGATACTGACGGTAATGGAGCAAGTTTAGAAACATGGGTAGAAGCACACGATTTTTCTTTGATCCGCGATCCGAAGCTCCCGACTTCCTGCAACAGTGGTAGGTGGAAAAGAGGCTACAATCCAGACAATATCTTTGCGTCATCAAAGGTAGCTGGACTATAGGCACCGTACGTGGCACTCTAGTGGAGCACAGCGGTACTAAACTGGTGAGGAAGGCGAGACTGCGGCATATAGCAGTGCATAAACACAGGTGAAATAATGTATAAACATGCAGAATCAGACAAAGTGAACAGGGAATAATAACTATTGTGTTGTTGGGTGTTTCAACAAGTACGGAAATACTACATCCGATGTAACATTTTACAAATTTCCAGTGCGCAAACATGAAGAGGAACGAAGAAAGCTCTGGATACGAGCAGTAAATCCCAAGAAGTAAGTTCATCACCTATATTTTAAATTCTTGCTACTTGAGTGGGCCTGTTTCATAAACTGACATAATATTACCTAATACTATTAGTACTCATAATAATTCTTATTCATCATCATCATCATCATTTCCCCTTATCCAGCTCCTGCCGGGTCGGGGTATTTATGGCACTTCTCCACTTTCCTCTTTCCATCCACCATTCTTCTTCCACGATCTTGTCCCAGTCCAGATTTCTTATTCTTATGCTGTTCTTCACTGAATCAATCCACCTTTGTTAGGGACCTACGCCTAGCCCGTGTAGGTATAACCAATAAAACAAATTGAATGAAAAGCTCAAGACTTCTCATAAGAAAACTTTATATTCTAGTAACCGCCATTACAATATTGTCACTGCCTTGTGTATCAAAGCTCTTAACAACAAGAAACACAAAAGTCAAGGAGTAAAGAGTAATCGTCCGTGACATCCTCCCACCTTTGATGCAAATCAAACACAATGTTCATAAACAGAGACGGGAAGGCGTTTTTACTCTTCTTCCACTCCTGGTGAAGTTGCGACTTCTGAGACTTACTGCCTCCGGAACTGCACCACTAAGTAAGGGCACCTCCTCACTCCCACCTCCAGCCTCCAAAGGATATAGGTGTCTCGTAGGTCGGAGGAGTTCTCCTGAGGATGTCTTTACCCTAACTACTCGGGTCACTTTGTCTTTACCTGGAACTGTAGCTGTCACTCGTCCTAGGGGCCAGTCTATCCTTCTCTTGTCATCACTACCAATGATGACTACATCTCCTACCTTCCACTGATGGTCAGACTCCTTGCCCGATGAACTGCATAGAAGGCTACCCAGATACTCCAGTCGGAATCTCCTCCTCAGCTCACCCCTTAGCTGTTGAAGATATTGAAACCTTCTGGTGAGATTAACTTGATCTAGCATGTCTAAATCAGGAGTGCCAACCACGGGAATGTCCTGAAGAAACATTGATGGAGTCAGAGGTACCAATTCATCACAGTCTTCTGAAATGTAGGTAAGGGGCCTCGAGTTGATTACCGATTCACTATCAGCAATCACAGTCAATAGTTCTTCATATGTCAAGATAGCTTTGCCTAAAACACGCCTTAACAATTTCTTGACCATTTGCACAATACGTTACCAGAATCCACCCCACCAAGGGGCTGAAGGAGGACTAAATTTCCACTTGATTCTATCAACTGATACTTCCGCACACAATTTTTTCCAGTCAATGAAGCCAAACAAATTGTTGGTGCCAACAAAGTTTGTCCCATTGTCACTATAAATCACACGAGGCCTTCCTCGTCGGGCTATGAAACGCCTAAGAGCTAACAGAAACCCTGCAGTGGACAAAGTCATGACTAATTCAAAATGGACCGCTCTCACTACGGCACATGTAAAAATCACAATCCAAGCCTTGTTCTTGCATTTTAAGTATAGCGGTCCAGCAAGGTCCACTCCCACTACCTCAAATACACCTGCATCTCTCACACGATCTTCTGGAAGGGCCGGCGTTTCTGGAATTGTCTTTTCCATTTCGAATCTTCTGCACTGGGTACACTTCCTGATGACTTTGCGAATGGTTCTTCTTCCCTTTGGTATCCAGTAGTGCTCCCTGAGTATAGCAAGTAAAATCTGAACACCAGCATGAGAGGCTCTCAAATGATGATCTCTGATTATCATCTCAGTCAAAGGGTGCTTTGATGGCAATAACACCGGCGCACGGAAATCATATTCATCCTTTCTGTTGGTAATTTTTGTCTTAATCCTGAAGAGACCCATCTGGTCTTTAAAAAAGCAGAATGTTTTCTGGTTGTCCCTTTCGGTAAACTTTTCTTCCTGAACTAATTTCAGCAGTCGTTTCTCTGCCATTGAAATTTCGAGACAATCTAATTCTGAAGCAACATTTTTCACTACGTCCTTCCTGGCATTGTTGACGAACCGTAACATCCAGGCCACCATTCTAACGATTCGTGAGTACTTGGAAAAATACCTCAAATACCAGTGTTTTTCCTGGGAGACAAGCATAGTATTGGTAACATGGCCTTTTCTTCTTTCTTCATCGACCTCCTCTTCATTAACTTTTACAATGCGCGTTGGCCAGCTGATTTATTCCAACTTTAACCAAGTGGGTCCCTCCGACCAACGAGAAGAAATCAGCTGCAACGTAGAGCAACCTCTCGAAGGTAGATCGGCCGGGTTGTCCGTCCCTGGTAGATGAAACCAACGCTTTGGGTTAGTTAATGTTCTAATTTCTTTCACACGGTTAGTGACGAACACTCCCCAAGCTTCCTCGCTTCGTATCCAACATAAAACAGAAGACGAGTCACTCCAGTAGTACTCCGGGACGTCCGTTAGAATCAAGCTTTCCTTCACTGAAAAGGCAAGACGTGAGCCTATAGTGCAAGCTAATAGCTCCAGTCTCGGTATCGTCACCTTCTTGAGTGGTGCTACCCTGGATTTTGCTGCGACCAGTTGCACTTCAAATTCTTTCCCATTGAATGATCTCAAGAAAATAACAACCGCATAAGCCACTTGACTAGCATCACAAAATACATGCAAACTCCAAGAGGATCTGTCCTCACAATTAGAAAATCTTCTAGGCACCTTAATGTCAGCAACTGAGGGCAGTTCATGTAACCATTTATTGAATTTGCTTTGGGCGTCTTCACTCAGTGGACTATCCCAACTTACTTTCTCTCTCCAACTTTCCTGAAGCAAAACCTTTGGCACAATGGAAACCGGACAAGTAAATCCAATTGGATCAAAGATACTTTGAGCTACCGACAAAACTGTCCTCCTTGTGAGAACATCAGATTCATTTAATTTTGCTACTTTACAAGCCAAAGTATCAGCCACTGGGTCCCACCACAAACCCAAAATGGGTGTCACTTCGGGAACCTCATCCTCCAGACTCAATCTGGTGTGCTCCCACCCTCGGAGGTCAAATTTTCCTTGCGACAGTAACTCCCTAGACTCGTCCACAAATTGTTTGAGTTCTTCCTCTGTGTTCAAGGAAGTGACGCAATTGTCTACATATAGTGAGGTTCTTAGTTTATCTGCTGTCTCAGTGAAGCATGTACTGTTTTTCAGATGACTGTCCAATACGGCTCCAGTCACTCCGAAAACGACCCGTTTGTGGCGGTATATTTTAAGAGTCCCCTCAGAGAAGTTCTCCCACCATAGGAATTTCAGAAAGTTTCGATCATTCTCAGAGATTGAAATTTGAAGAAACGCCTTCTTAATGTCTGCGATCACACCTATCCTGTTTAAACGGAACCGGTTCAAAATAGAAGGAATTACTTCCAACAAATTAGGACCCTTTTCCAGACAGTCATTGAGTGAAAGTCCTCCTTTCGATTTACATGAAGCATCAAACACCGGCCTCACCGCTGTACTCGATCCTTCCTTGAAAACTCCTCGGTGTGGTAAATAATACCCAACATCCTGAGAGCCCTCCTGACCAACTTCTTCGATTATCCCTTCCTGTTCCCAGTCCTGAAGCATCTGCTGGTGCTTCTCAAATTTGTCTTCCTTGATCAAACGGTGTGTTACAGAAACCAGTCTTTTTAACGCAACTTCCTTGTTGCCTGACAATAACTGCTGATCTTCTTTCAACGGAAGTGCGACTTCATACCTTCATTCCTCATTGATCTTAACATTTTCTTGGAAATGTTTCAATGTTGCAATTTCAATTTCCTTCTTCGATAGTGTTTCAGCAGGATCACCAATCCCAATGGTTTCCAGGTTCCACAGTTCACCCAAAGAAGCAGTTCTCACAAACAGAGAGTTCACCATTGACACTGTGCTATCGTTTTCAGTTGTCTTCCAAAGCTGACCCATCACTGTCCAACCAAATGTAGTCCTAACAGCAACCAATCCAGACTTCAACTTGATTGTGTCCCCAGTCAATAAACTACCCACAGTGTCTGCGCCGATTAGTAGTCCAATCTCCGATGGCTCTGGGCCAAAATCAGAGAGCCAGATTTTCTTTTCTCTGATCTCATCCATCCAAGGGCCCCGGTTTAACCGTGGGATTACACCACAAATTTCCTTTTGTCCCAACACCTTTATTTTGCGAGAAATTGAATGACGTAGGTCGTCTACATCTATCTCATATAGGTTATGATCATTGGCACTGATTGAAGCACCCCCAAAAAGCCTGTGTTCAATTTTTTCAGTCTTTGATGGAATATACCCCATTTCCACAGCAATCTTCTCTAACAGATAGGATCTCTGCGAGCCTGTATCTAACAACGCCCGTACAGTTTTTTCTCTCCCTTGATGAACCAACCTAACTACAAGAGTTTGCAGCAGTACTTCCGAAACATCACTAGTCTGTGTATTAACGGTTGTAGTTGGGACACCAGGCAATTTTGAGCCCCTTTCCTGGTGCTTCTCCTCACCTTTATAATCAACCCTATTTACATCTAATTTTGGGCACATAATAGCTTCATGTTTACTACTGCACACAAGACACTTCAGTTTCGTAATACAATTTGCAGCCCTATGTCCAACCTTCAGACACAAAAAACAAGCTTTGTTTTCAGACAGTCTTTTACGTTTGTCCCCTAAGTTCATTTCTTGAGCAAGATAACACCCCTTACTGTTATGTGTTTTTTTTACAGAAGACACATGTTAAACTGTTTCCTTCACCTTTACCAGCAAAGAGAACACTAGCAGTTGCTAAACTACTCTCTTTCCATTCTTTAACTTTAGCACTCCTTGATTCACTAGAAACTCCAAAACCAGCTTGAGCAAATGTAATCCTCTCTTCACTTTCTACTTCACCCTTCAGAAAACCAAGTAATGCAGTCAGTTTGTCGGCATGTCCATTGTCTTGATCCCTCATAGCCGTTGACGAACTCCTCATCCAGACACGTAACACTTCCTCAGGCAAGCAGGATTCTACTAGAGGGAAAAGCATTGACCCGTACTTATCTCGGGTAACACCTATAGACTCCAAAGCTCTCAGTTGTGCTTCCAACTTGTCATATAGACTAGCAAGTTGAGTCTTCTTCCTTGTTTGAGAAACATTTTTCACTACAAGACTTATGAGTTCCCTTACATAGAACTCAGTCAATAAATCCTCCCTTCCAAATCTACCCTGAAGAGATTCCACTGCTTTAGGGTAATTTTCAGCAGTAGGGGGAATACTGGCAACTAATTCTCTAGCGTGACTATCAACTTTCGTGGATTGGATCAAGTATTGGAATTTGTCTTCGTCCTCAATTTCAGAGTCTTCATGAATGCGCCGAAATTGTCCCCAAAATTCCAACCAATTTTTAATCTCCCCATCGAATTTCATGAGTTCTATTTTAGGTAGTTTCAACTGCCTTTTGGTTTTATTCCCATCTGATAGGACCGATCTTGCTGACACCACTGCCAATACATTGGAATTAGCCTGCAACCGTAGAGCATACTTCTGTCTTGCATCATCTAATCTGTCTCTAAAACTGTCTACATATTCGTACTCACGGTCATACTCGTCCCCTTCCTTTTCCAGCAACATGCTTAAAACTTTCTCGTCCAACGGCGCCAGCTCTGTTCCTAACCTCTCCAATTTGGTTAGCAAGGACTGTAAGGTGTCGTCGTCCACGCCGTCTTGAATTTCTTGATTTAAGTTTTGCAAAAGTGCATTGTACGTCTTCGTAAAAGTCGCTCTTACCGGCTCCCGCGCTTTCATTAACTTCTCCATTTCCAATACGAACACAGAACAGGAACAGGAACGAACAGGAACACGCGGTCTTTAAATCAACACAATCTTCAAGTTGTTTGAATTAATACGCCATCCTGGCAGGGTCGCCAATATTTTGTTAGGGACCTACGCCTACCTGGTGTAGGTATAACCAATAAAACAAATTGAATGAAACGCTCAAGACTTCTCATAAGAAAACTTTATATTCTAGTAACCGCCATTACAATATTGTCACTGCCTTGTGTATCAAAGCTCTTAACAACAAGAAACACAAAAGTCAAGGAGTAAAGAGTAATCATCCGTGACAACCTTGTTCTAGGTCTTCCTCTTGCTCTCTTACCCTTGCACTTCGCCTCCAGCATCTGTCTTGGTATTCTATTTTCCTCCATCCTCTTTACATGTCCAAACCACTTTAGTTTATTCTTCTCAATTCTCTCATTTAGTTTTTCCATCCCAACTTCCTAACATCCTCATTCCTCACTCTGTCTTTCCTTGTCTTTCATATCATACTTCTTAGGAATTTCATTTCACTGGCTTGGATTCTACTCTCTTGCCTGCTTGTGAGTGTCCAAGTCTCAGCTGCATAAGTTAATATGGGAACATAGTACACTTTATACATTACCTCCTTGCTTTTCCTTGGTACTTCCTTATCCCAAACAAGTTTTCTTACACTTTGATAGAATGCATTGCTCTGCTGTACCCTCCTGCCAATCTCCATGTCCAACCTACCAGTTTGCATCAATTCACTTCCTAGGTATTTGAACGCGTCCACAATTTCCAAACTCTGACTTCCAATTTTCACAGTGCCCTTTCCTTGTCTTTCCCCTCTTGTCATCACCATGGTCTTGCTTTTCTCTATACTGATTTTCAGGCCGTATTTCTGAATATTTTCGTTCAGTGCATCTAGTTGTTTTTGCACTTCTTCGGTGTTCCTTCCCCAGACCACAATATCATCTGCAAATAACAGTAACTTAATTTCTTTATGTCCATATGCTTCCTTTGTTTCCTTTACAACTTCATCCATCACCATTATGAACAAGAGAGGTGACAGCACACTCCCCTGTCTTAGTCCAGTCTTGTTCCTAAACCAATCTGTCTTTCCAACTGGGGTCAGTACCCTGCTAACACAGTTGTTGTACATTGCTTGCACCATTTCCAACATTTCTCTTCCCTGTCTCTTCTTGACCATGGTTTCCCATACCTTCTCTCTGGGGACACTATCATATGCCTTTTCTAGATCTATGAAAGTCATGATCAAATCCTCTCCATATTCCCAGTTCTTTTCCATCACCTGCCTCAAGCTAAAGATTGGGTCCACTGTGGATCTTCCACTCCTGAAGCCATACTGTTCCTCTTGCAACTCTCCTTCCACCTTTCTTCTCATTCTTCTTTCTAATATCCTTTCCAGTATTTTTACTATCTGTGATATGAGGGTGATCCCTCTATAGTTATCACATACCTTCTTGTCTCCCTCCTTAAACACTGGTATTATTAGCCCTTTCTCCCAGTCTTCTGGTACACATTTCCATTTCCACACACACTTTAGCAGTCGATACAACCATTGCATACCAACAGGTCCAGCAGCCTTTATCATTTCTACACTGATTTCTTCCACCCCTGTTGCTTTTCCCATCTTCATTTTCTGTACTGCTAATTCCACCTCCAGCATTGTTATATCATCTTCTGTTATAGAGTCGTCAGGTTGTGTCACTTCCATCTCACCAGT
Source organism: Meconema thalassinum (assembly GCA_946902985.2). Lineage (NCBI taxonomy): Eukaryota > Metazoa > Arthropoda > Insecta > Orthoptera > Tettigoniidae > Meconema > Meconema thalassinum. Next base: position 34,568,032 of record OX336390.1, read on the forward strand.
ACAATTGCTCACATTCAATAGTTTATCGAAATACTCCTTCCATCGTCCCTTTATCTCATCTGGGTGTGTTAACAACTCTCCATCTTCCTTTTTCACTAGCTTTGTAGTAACTCTTTCTTTCCTCTTACTTCTTAGAAGCCCATACAGCATCCTTTTACTGCCATTTACATCTGTTTCCATTCTTCGTGTAAATTCTTTCCAACTTTTCTTCTCCTACCACTTTCTTACATCTCCGTTTGCTGTCGTGATACTTCCTTTTGCTTTCTTCCGTTTGATCTCGGTTCCATTCTTTCCATGCAGACTTCTTTTCTTTCACTGCTTTCCTCACTTCCTCATTCCACCACGGTGTCTCCTTCTCTTTCACTCTTGTTGATGTCCTACCACAAGCACTCTCTGCTGCACCAACAAATGCCTTTTTAAAGTGGGACCATTCCTCTTCTATGTTTTCCACTTCAGTAACTGGGATTTGCTGCTTCAATCTCTCCTGAAAATCTTCCTGTACAGTTTTGTCTTTCAATTTCCATACTTTTATTTTACTTTCTCTGATCTCCTTTAGGTTTTCCAATTTTTTCCATCTAAATTTTGCCACCACAGCTCTATGGTCCCCATCAAATGCTTCTCCTGGTAAAGCTGTCACATCTATCAGCTTTCTGCGATTAGTCCTTTCCACCAGAAAGTAGTCAATAACTGATTTTGTTCTTCTATCGCCCCAACCATATCTCGTAATTTTCCTGCTGTTTTTCTTCCGAAACCATGAATTACCCACTATCAGTCCATTCCTTTCACAAAAGTTTACAAGTTCCTCTCCTTCCCGGTTCTTTTTCAAATATCCATATGGTCCAATGACTTCTTCCTTTCCTGGTCTCTCGTTTCCGACTTGTGCATTCATATCTCCCATGATCACCACTTCTACATCTGAAATTACTCTTTCTACATCCTCCAGGAATACTTCAATATCTTCTTCTCTGATTCCAGTCTGTGGTGCATACACTTGTATGAAGTCCATCACGTCATTTTTCATCTTCATTCTAATTTTCATTATTCTGTCACTCACACACTCGACCACTTCAACATACTCCTCCAGTTGTTTCGAGGTTATCAGTCCCACGCCATTTTTTGCCTCTTCGCCACCACTCCAGTATAATGTATATCCTTTCCTCAATTTCTTCCTTCCTTTACCTTTCCATTTCACTTCACTCAGCCCCATCAATCCAACATTCTCCCTCTCCATGAAGTCTACCACCTCCTCCACCTTTCCTGTCAGGGTCATGACATTCATGATTCCCACTTTCATTTCGGTTACTGGTCGCCCATTTCTCACAGTTCCCCCAGTACCAAAAGAACTGCGCGTCGCCTGCAGGGTACGCCCTAACCTTCTCCGAATCATTTGAAGTGCCATTTCCATTTTAGGCTATTATTAGGATGGGGTCGCCACTCCCAAAGGCATTTTATGAAGCTACTGCCAGCTATTATACAGACCGCCCCTAACATAGGAAACAGACGCCCTTGCAGCCGCCCCTAACCTGGGAAACAGACGCTGCCGATTGATGCTGTACTCATACTATTCCCTGAGTACTGGGTTGCCTCTTCCGCAATCTCCACCGTTCCGAAGTCCATCTTCTCCGCTGCAGATTCCGTTGAGGTCTTCGCACGTAACCCTGTGCACGGGGCCTATGTTATACCCCATAGGACTGGGTCCTCACCAGAACTTAGCCGGTACTGTAGTTCCATGGTATATTACAGTACCGTTGCCCACCCCCGCGACGTGGACGCGCCTGGCAAGCATGTAGCCAATTATAATTGCCTCATGGACCGGGTTAAGGAGCTGTCTAAATCCAGCCTTCAAGGCTTCTTATTAGTTAGCCAAATTCTGTTTCATAAAGAATCATGAGGACTGATAAAATTTCTACTCAGACTTCGTATCAGTATTTTATTGATATTATACTTTAATATGAAACATTGTTACTAGTTATTATTAGACTAAGCACACTTGTGGAAATAAGGCTAATCCCCAGCTGGGCTGTTTTTTAGATAAATAAATATTAAAATAAATATTCCATGTAGTAATTACGTTTTAGGTTTTACACTTTCTAATAAAATGTTTTCTTTTCAGCCCTGATGGGACACCTTGGGTACCATCCCGAAACTCAAGTATTTGCGGCAAACATTTTGTTGATAATAGAAGATCGGGCCACTCCAAAAACCCAGCGTTTCAACCCACTTTATTCCCTGCTGTGTACAAGCAGACAGATACTCCGCAAGCTTCCGAGAGGTTTGATAGAGTGACGAAATGAAGAAAATTAGTTGAATGTTCGCAAGGGTTGGAAAGTGTGTGTGTAAGTCACTCCAATGGCGCTGTGCAGACAGAAAAAAGTGACATTCTTAGTGAAAGCTTTGTATTTTCGTGCACAGTAAACGACAGAGAAGTGTCTACCCAGGCGTGCAATCCGTTGTATCCTGAATTGAGACCTAATGTGAAGTTCCATGACAAAAATTGTGGAACCGAGGATATTTGTGATGAGGTACTAGGATTTCGAGGATATTCTTCAATTCGGGCCGAAACAGAAATGCGAGATTTAGCAGGCGTGACATTTCAAGTTTTTAACTTATTTAAATTATATCTCGCGAAAAACGTACAGGTAAAGTATCTCATGAAAATTACTTGTTGATATTTTTAATGAAGATGAAGACAGGACTGTCTCATTCTGCTATGAGAGTTTTGTTTGGAGTCCATCCCACAACTGTGTCACGTATTTTCTCCACCACTGTGGTGCTTCTAGCTTCCACAATGTCAAATTTCGTGTTCTGGCCCAGTAGAGAAAGTATAGATGAAACTATGCTTGCAGTGTTCAAGAATTAATACCCAAACTGCAGGGTAATTTTCGATCGTACGGAAATTAAACTTGAACAACCTCCTACGGTAGATCGTGGAGTATTTCTCTATTCCAATTACAAGGGAACATACACAGTGACATTTTTAGTCGGCATCACACCCAGTGGCATGAATAGTTTTACGTCCAAATGCTATGGTGGGAGATCGAGTGAGGCGTTTATCCCATTATTAGAACCAGGTGATGAAATCATTGTTGACAAAGGATTTCCTGGAATAGCAAGAAGCCTTTCTAACAGAGGAGTGATTGTCGTAACCCCTCCTTTTCTTCATGATGGGAAGCTGACAGCTGATGAGGTCAGGAAGATGCCCAGGGTTGCAAGTGATCGCATTCATGTTGAAAGGTGTAATCAGCTAAATAAAATAACCAATATTTTACAGAAGCTTTCGATAGAACTTCAGCCTCATATTGACGACATTGTTCAAATTTGCAGTCCCCGGTTATCCAAGAAGATAATCAAAACTGACGTGAAATAGAATACCTTGGCAATAACTGAATACACTGGCTGGCAAAAAAAGTGGATCAGTTAAAAAAAAAGTAATATAAATAGTATAAAATTAGCCATGAAAAAGATTTAATCACATTTTAAAAGCTTTTCACGCATTAGAACAAACATCTGAAACATCCGTGAATAGAAATTGATAGTATGACATTTCTTAGGGGGGTTTATTACCACCAATTACCCCCGATCTTCGATGAGCCTATCTTAATGTTTTTATGGCGGGAAGCGTTCTGTAAGCGTTTACGGTTTATAAATGTTGCCGCTCGCTTATTGTTGTTCTAGGGTTAACAACTGGCATTTGTTGAACACGTGTGAACCATTGCCATATATTTTAGCAAGTTATCTATGTGCAGTTCACACTAAAACGTGGCTCTTAGCCGTGAAGGGGCTGCACAGGCAGTTGCATTGGTGGAGGATGGCTGCAGCTTCCGTTATGTTGCTGAGGTCATTGGATCATCTCTCGGTAGCATTCACCATGCAGTGCAACGTTACAGAGAACTCCAAACTTATGACAGGAGACGAGGGTCAGGCCGTAGAAGATGCACATGTGCCAGGGATAGTGATGTAAAATACCCAGGTATTTATAAACCGGGGTAAATACCCAATTTGGGTAAATACCCGGGTATTATAGATTTTTCATTAAAATCCTGTGTCGTGTTAAATTGAACCTTAAAAAAGGGTACCGGTATGCAAACTATTCTACATTAACTTTTTAGAAATGTAACAACATTAGATAGTTAATAAAATTAAATTTAATTAGAATTGGGACTTAAAAACAGAATTAGAATTGGGAATTAGATCAGGAGATAAAATTCAATAGTTATAACCTGAAAAACTCAGGGTTAGAATTGAACTAGGCTTTTTTGCAAACATTGAGATAAAAGTTGGGGGAAATTTATTCAGAGCATTGGCCAAGTTCCACTAAAGGTGTAATGTAGAGTTTTTCAGAACAGTTTGTAATATCATCTCTACTTAGTATAAAACAAAGTCCCCGATTCTTGGATGTCACGGGTAGTGATGTAAAATGTCTGGGCATTTATAAGTCGGGGCAAATGCCCAGGATAAATGCCCGGGCAAATGCCCAAAACCCATAAATGCCAAGGCATTTTGGACATTTACCTCTTTTAAGAACATATTCATAATGCAACGCTTATATAAATATTGTTTTAGCCATATATGTATCTACATATAATATGTACTCTATATATTTATCCATACAAACATACAGTATATATATATGTGTGTATACAGTATACATATTAAATTTAAATTTAATCAGTATTCTGCCCGAAGGCAGGTCCGAACCTCCGAAGAGCCTACCCCCACCCGGAGTTTACGTGCGGTAGGGTGGCCAGGACCTTTCCGCTCCTCCTTATGTTGGCCAACAGCGCGCAGTGCCTAGAACCGGCACACCATCCAAGTTCCGACTACGCCCAATGTTGCTTAACTGTGGAGTTCTCACGGGATCAGGTGTTTCAACGCCGTTGGCCACATATTTAATATACAATTTTTTTAAATTTATATTGATGGAAAAGTAGTTGAGTAGTTCTAATATTTTTCTGTAGCCTCTCAACTCAAGTGGATTTTTATACATAATAATTATGCATATGCCTATGAATGTTGTTTGTGTAATTGGGGAAAAATAATTCACTTAATACATCAACACATCTTTATAACTCTTAAATAAGTTTGATATATTACATCAAATGACTAATACTGAATACGTAGTGTATGCTATGGGACGAATACTATTCCACCATCGCAATGGTCACCACAGAATGGAAACAGGCCGACTACGACCTTCGACACATACTGTCAAGGTTCGCTGTTCACGGATTTCACTTCAAATGCTGCAGCAACAAGAAGCACCATGACCCAGGAGAACAGTGTGTTTGTGAACTATGCAACATGCATTGTGATCGTTACCATATAAAGGTGTGGGGGGAAAGACAAGTATCCCTTACAGAGTACTGTAACAGAGAGTAATTTGCTCGGTGGAGCAAGGAAATTGAATAATCTATGTACATTGTACGATCTTTTATTAAATAAATACTGTATGCTATTACATTAGCTGTATTAAAAAATGAGGACATGAAGTACATTTATTTAAATATGAAATTAATAATAAATGGCTGTTTTGTGTTCTTGGTTATCTTAATCACTTTCTTCTGTTTCTGTATCCTCTTCATCACTTTTTTCTATTGAACTTTCAAGTAGTTCTGGCTAAGATTCTTCTGATTCTGAATCTTCCTCTAGGCCTATAATTCGTTCTTGACTGGGTGTTGGGGTTTCTTCTCCTTGTTCTGGATTACTCAAACGAGTGAAATGAAATTCCATAGCCCGCTTCCAGTTGACCGACCAGGGAATGGAATGAATGAAGCCCTCATTTAGCGGCGAGGATATAAACAGTGCCAGCTGCTGAAGCCTGTCGCACTCCCCTGGGGCAATGATTAAATGAATGAATGACATGAAATGATGGTGGAGAGTGTTGCTGGAATGAAATTGTGACAGGGAAAAGCGGAGTACCCGGAGAAAAACCTGTCTGCCTCCGCTTTGTCCAGCACAAATCTCACATGGAGTGACCGGGATTTGAACCACGTAACCAGCGGTGAGAGGCCGGCTTGCTGCCGCCTAAACCACGGAGGCTCTTACTCTGACGAGTCTCTTCAGTTATTTTGTCGGTCTTAAGCTTAGATGTTCCATTCTCCCCATTCATCAGCTTCCAATTGTAGGCTAGATAAGTCAACTTGGCAACCCTCTCAGATGTTTCTTTTTTACTATGAATCCAACCAAAACTACCAAAGGTCCGCTCTGTGGCAGCAGATGTAACAGGTGCCCCTGCATTTCCTACATTTAAATGAGTAGGCCTGCAGGTCTAACCCAGTAATACAATGTTTTATTCAAACCGTACTTAATTCCCATTTCGATGTTTTTGACAACATTGACACAGGATAATTAAATTATTATTTGCAATATTCAGGCATTACTAGTTTATCCATGAAATGTACCTATGATTAATGGTATTTATTATGTTTTAGAAGCTCTAGTAACAATCACAAGTAGTAGAAAGTAAATTAAAAGACGTTTCTTTAATGCCCAGATTTTGGGCGCTTAAAACGGCTTTGGGCAAATGCCCATTTATAGATATCCTGCCCACTGGGCATTTGCCCGGCCCACATCACTAGTCACAGGTAATCTCGAGAACCTTTGGATAGATTTTGATGCGGTTTTCACAATTCTGTAAAGGATATCTCGAGGATGATTTCTGTAGAAAATTATTTATTTATGATCAAAGGAAGCAGAGCAGTAACGATTTCAGTGAAAAAATAAACAAAAAACCTGGCGTCCGAGCGCTTTGTAAGTTTATTTTGGGCAAACCGTTGAACATATCTAAATACTATGAGTGTAAGAATTGTTCAGCATGAAAAGTTCTACACAAAATCCAGGAGAGCATATCTCTATCTTCAATACATCGCCCTCTATAAGTATTTTTACATTTTCATTTCTTCCAACCATGTCCATTCTAATATTGAGGCGACAGTTTACGAGCTAGCTAAGGGCGAGTCTTATCACCCCTGTTACAGCCTAACTAGCGGACGAACCTATTACCCCAGATACATCCAGCAGCAAACCATCGAGTCGTGTTGAGTTAAGACTTCAGAGAAGGCTGGTTGTGTTTGGAGTTACCCTGGAAGTTCAACTCGGTTTTTCTTCATTTCGCATGTGAACTTTCCTTTCCGCAAAATACACAGTCAAGTTAAAATTGGACGGAAGAGGGATTTGTGTTTCATGCAAGTCGCCATTCCCTGGAAGTGCAACTCGGCTTATCTTAATTTTGTCTGTGAACTTTTCATTCCGCAAAATACACAGTCAATTTAAGATTGGACGGAAGGGGGATTTGTGTTTCATGCACCTTGCCATTCTTAAATTACATCTGACAAGAATTCGTTATAATTAATAGTCCAGTCAGTGATGTTAAGCCATCATGCCGAGATGTAAAACGGATATAGGTCATAATTCATTGACATCGCAAAAAAAAGTGCTTATCACGTAACAATGAAACAGAGCAACAAATAATTTCTAGATTGCCATAAGAGAAAGAAAGACTTCATTCTCGGCACCTTCAAACCATTGCTCAAGAAGAACACCGTTTGAACCACGATCAGAAACAAGCTTATAACACTAAGAAGGAAGGTAAGATATTTTTTCTCGATGCCCCTGTAGGCAAAGGCAAAACGTTCTTGATTAATGTGTTGCTCGCCAAAGTGAGGTCTGGTGGTAATATTGCTCTTGCCGTCGCATCATCTGAAATTGCAGCCACTCTTTTGGAAGGAGGAAGAAGAGCACATGCAACATTTAAACTTCCTTTGAAAGTCAGCAGTAATGATGGAAATGTATGTAATATTTCAAAACAAAGTAACACTGCCAGTTTAATCCAAAATTGTTCTTTAGTTGTATGGGATGAGGCTACAATGTCGCACAAAACTTCCGTTGAAGCTGTACACAGGACCTTGCGTGATCTAAGGAATCAGAACACACCTATGGGGGGCTGTACAGTTTTGTTCGCCGGAGATTTTCGTCAAATCTTACCAGTTGTTACTAGAGGAACGAGAGCCGACGAAGTGAATGCTTCATTAAAAATATCTTACATCTGGCCAGATATAACAAACTGGCACTCAAAACTAACATGAGAGTAGGCTACTCTTATCTTCAGAAGATAATAGTTTGTTTGCTAATTTGGAGAATTACCGATCATTGACGGGAAAATTACCCTGTGACGATTTCTGTGTTTTAGTAAGCAGTATTCAAGAATTGATTGATAGCGTTTATCCTGAAATCCATGGCCTATCTAACAAGTCTCATTCAAGGTTTAAAGAAAGAGAAATATTATCGCCGACAATCTAACAAGTTGTGAAAATGAATGACTTGGTGTTCTCCAAATTCCCTGCCCAGGCTCAAGTATATTACTCAGTCGACAGTAGTCTAGTGAAGAAGCTGTTCATTACCCTACAGAATTCCTAAATTCTTTATTTCCTTCTGGCTTGCCACCACACAAGCTTATTTTAAAAGTAGGAGTCCCTATTATATTGCTACGTAATTTACACCCACCAAAGTTAGGCAATGGGACGCGATTGGTAGTGAAAACTTTCAAAAACTGTTTCATTGAAGCAACCATCTTAACTAGCTGTGGTACAGGAGAGACGGTCTTAGTACCCAGAATCCCTATGATTCCTTCAGATTTGCCTTATCCTTTCAAACGAGTACAATTTCCAGTAAGAGTCTGCTTTGGCATGAGCAGGACGAATAGAAACAAATAGTGTCATCACTCCGCTCCTAAAGCATTGTAGTTCATGGTCCAGCCAGTGCGTGACAAGTATTTCCGCAGTTAGTCAACTGTGCGCGAGAAGTCGTGTCAAGTGGAAATTAAAACCAGGATCGGTACCTCACATTTTTCCAAATTTACCGAAATATCTATCCACTGAGGTAAAATCACGAAAGGCGCCCAGTAGGAAACGGAATGAAGGCAGCATCAAGGGGGCAAGAAACAAGAATCGCAATGTGAGTGAAACAATTATTCCAACAGCAAGCGGTGAAGTTCAAAGTCAACCTAGTTGTAGTCAGATTCAGGGCCAACCTAGTTCTCTTACTGATGCCGAAAAGACAATATTGTCTCTCAAAAGGCGACTAAAGAATGCAAATCGTAATTTAAATCCGCAGAGATCTTCAAGCTCGGAAATCTGCTAAGTCTACTCGTAAACTTTCGAAAGTGGCCTCAAGCTAGTTTTGGTGAGTAATTTACTTCATTTGAGTTGTTTTGTTGCCTGTTATTTTAGGGCTGTGATATCGTGGTTATATATTCCATGTACTGTCTTTGGATGTTTGTGTATAGTGTGTATGTATAATCGCTATATCAGCACACCTGCAAATCACTGATGACTCACTGACAGCATATTACATCATTGAGCGCCCTGGGGTTACCAATCGGCAATCCCACATGACTAGAGTTACACGTGTAGAGTTATTTTTAGGCTCGTCATTCCACAACTCAAAGAAAAATGCTTACGAAGGTATGGTGTAATATGTCCCTTGACAATATGATCATAACTTGAACTTTTAGCTTGATATTAAAACTGAAACGAAACATGAGGCTGTCAGACCCATTCGCGACTAACGGAGGGTTTTAAAAGATATTTCTACATGGGGACTGAAAATATTAATAATAACTCTTTGAAAGTAATATTCATAAGTCGAAACAAGGAATGTGCTGTAATGACCGTAACCAGGGCCTTCGTAAAGAGTTTTTTTTAGGCCGGGAGGTATTCCAGTTTTGAACAGCTGGCTATGTAGCGTTGGGGGTCTGCGCTGCTAGCGCTCGCCAAGAGCGGGGCGCGCATGAACTCGATGAGTGATAACACTATATTATTCTATTCGTCCTGGCATGACTAAAAACAAAGCACAGGATCAGACACTTAGCGTGACTGGAGTTGCTCTTAATGGAGAATGTTTTTCTCATGGACAGCTTTAGTGGCTCTATCTCTTTTTACATCAAACCGAAATCTTTTGTTTTCACTAATGTCGTATACAAGGATATCTCCGTTGGAAGTAGCCTATGACCTTGCATTCATAACTGTTCCCGGGCGAAGCCGGGGTGGGTTGCTAGTTCATATATAAAATAAATAATCAAATAACCAAAAAGACTAGTAAATAGTAAATATAAAATCAAACAAAGAATAGAAAATGCGAGGGAAGTACAGTGTCAGTTTGAATTCTGGCTAGGATGAGCTGAGCAGTGTTGCCAACCCATATGCTTGCTGGTATACAGTACATCTTCACCCATTATAGAGCCCACATACTACAAAACTTCCTGACATGCATTTGTATTATTTAGAGTATGATTTAAAAAATTAATATTTCTTTAATATTTAAAATTGAATGAAAAATAACTTAAAAGCACTTTTACTAAGTTTTTTTTTCTTTCAAATGTCTTATCTATTGAATATATTTTATTACCTTTTGAGTTTTGGCATACACTTCCAATTAATATGGAAATAGCCTACTCTCATTACTACAAAAGTAGCTTTTCCCTCCCACATCTTTGTTGCTCATTTCCAGTATCGTAATAAAACTTCTCAATATCTTGGTATTTATTAAAAATGTAAAACACAAAACAATCAAAAGGTTTTATTCAATATTTTACTTTAGTTTAAGGGAAAAAACCCAATTAAAGAAAATGTTACAGTGTCAAAACATAACATATAAATACCGCAAAATACCTGGACATCCATTTCCTTTTTTTTTTTTTTTTTAAGGATCAATACTGTTCCTGATTTCAAGACATCAATAGTAGGAGGCCGTGATAAGACATCGGTTGCGATGTGGTGCCACAGTTTTGCCTTTTGATGGTATTTTTTGCCTTTTTTTAGGGATCATCGCATATTTTCAAGGATTGTTGGTGTTTGTTCCGGTGATAGTGCATATTGTCTCGCGGATTGGTGTTTTCTTGTTGGAGTGGTTAAATCAATTTGTGATTTGTATTTCGATGTCCAAGTAGCCGCCATGTTATTTTTGTTTGACATTGATTAGACAGTTTGTAGATCCTAGCTTCAATGATCATGAAGTTCCACAGCCACCTTGATACCTGAGACTCCTGACGTCTAATACCCACACGCATTTATATGTTGGCCGATCTTTCCAGGAGTCAATCAATGGACAAATATATAAGGTTATGTTCGCAATATTCACAACAATCCAGCAGTTACAAGTATAGCCTAAGCTGTTATCATTACCTGATTCATCGCATTCATACTCGCGATTAAATAGCGTACGCTTCTATGCGTCTGCCTTGAAGTAGCTGTCGATCCCCAACTTTTATATTACTTACAATTTTTATATGTATGTTTTTTATACTTGTTTTATTGTAGATAGCTTATAATTTTGTATGGCCAGGATACCCTGCTATTGCCAATGAATCAACGCCGAGTGCTGGGCGGCGGGAAATAACCTGACACCCTAAGGGAACCAACGGATTAGGGCGGACGAGCTACCTTAGGAGAGAGAAGGCCCTTAGTGAAGGAAATGTCACTAAAATCCATCAAAGGAGATGGGTCAGCAACGTCTCCTGAAGGAGATACTAGGCGGAAGAACATAAGTCAACGGTTGGTATCACCAACGGGGCAGGCAGAAGATCCTGTAAGTGTGGGACAATGGCTGGCGCAAATTATCCCGAGATGGGCTATTGATGGTGAGGAAGCCAAGGGGAAACCACCTCACTTAATTTCCCAAGAAAATGTCATGAGATGTACATGTCAAAGATAACGGTAGCTGGCAACTCCGGAAATCGGCACCAACCGGTAGTCGGGCCCGGCAGGGGAGGAGGCAAGGCTTCCCAGGTCGTGATCAAGCGAAAACCTTGCATAAATATTGCCAAGTGGAATGTTCGTACAATGCTTAGAGTAGGTAAATTAGAAAACATCAAATTGGAGGCAAAGGGTCACAGTATCAGTGTATTAGGATTGTGCGAAACAAGACTGCCCGATCAAGGGGAATTTCAAAGTGATGATTATAGAGTGGTGCACTCTGGAAGTCTCAAAGGCCAAGGAGGTGTCGCATTCCTGTTGGATAAAAAAGCTACTACTGCTTTGAAAGATGTCATGGTAATAAATCACAGGTTGATGGCAATACGACTCAAATCACTTCCTGTAGACACAGTCATTGTCCAGATCTATGCTCCTACGTCTAGTAGCGAAGATCAGGAAGTCGAGGATATGTATGATGAGCTTGAAGACTTTCCTCAGGAACACACGAGAGCTAGTGACAATGTCATCATCATGGGAGACTGGAACGCCATAGTCGGTGAAGGTTCTGAAAACCCATGTGTTGGACAATTTGGGTTAGGAAGAAGAAATGAAAGAGGCCAGAGGCTAATAGATTTATGCAAACAAGAAGGATATGTAATAACGAACACCTTCTTTAAAGGCCCACCAAGACGCCTACATACGTGGAAGAGCCCAGGAGATCATTTTCGATGCCAAATAGATTTCATACTGGTGAAACATCGTTACAGAAATCAAACAAAAAAGTCTATGACTCTACCTAGAGCTGATGCCAACACAGATCACAATATGTTAAGAATCAAACTGTGGTTAAGGTGGAAACTGTTGAGGAAGACCAATAACAGACCGAAGTGGAACACCAGCTCTTTATGTGATGAACTTAAGCGTACAGAATTCAGGGAAGCTATAACTAATTCAATTGCATATTTTGTGCTCTAATAAATTTATTCTCTTCACTGACGAGAGTCGCTTTAATCTTAGATCTCCTGATGGAAGAGAAAGAGTGTGGAGAAGGCGCAGAGAGAGGTACAGCCCTGCTGCTTTCTCCTCCAGGACACCATTTGGAGGTGGCTCGGTTATGGTGTGGAGTGGCATCAACGTTATGGCCCGAACTGAGTTGTTGTGCATCGATGAGGCGACGCTCAATTCCCAAAGGTACATCGAAGAGATCCTGATGAACCATGTGATGCCCTTTGTGCCTTTCATAGGTCAGAATTTCATGCTGATGCTGGATGATGCCCACCCTCATACTGCTCGCTGTGTTGTACAATATCTACAGGAAGTGGGGATTCAAACCCTGGACTGGCCAGCTCATAGTCCTGACTTGAACCCCATCGAAAATGTATGGGATATGCTTGGAAGGAACGTCAGACAGCGTAACCACAAGACCTTGGAACAACTGAGAACATCGCTGCTGGAGGAATGGGATCCCATCCCGGCAGATGCCATTCGAGGAATTGTGAACAGTATGCCTGAGCGTTTACAAGCTGTCTTAGACGCTAAGGGTGGAAACACTCGTTTTTAGTGACCAGTGTTCTCGTGCAGTGCAGTGCAAACATTAATACTGTTTTGCTTGGCAATACGTTTGATAAAAACCAGCCCAAAAGAACATTAATAAAAAATAGAAAATTGTAAGATTTGCAAAATTTAACGAAATTTGTGAGTCAAAGCGTGTTGTAAAACATGTTTCGGTATTTTCTGTAGCCAACCATCTAAAATGTACATGAATAATGCAAATATTGGAACACCGATACATTTTAGTGGACTAAATTAAGAAATTATATAAGAAATTAAAGTGTTCCACTTTTTTTGCCGGTCAGTATAGTTTGATTAATAATAATAATAATATAACTAGCAACCCGGCCCGCTTCGCCTGGGAACAGTTATGAATGCATTACGTGACAAGCGCTTTTTTTTTTCTTTTTCGATGTTAACACTACGACGTAATTTAAGAATGGCGAGGTGCATGAATCACAAATCCACCTTCCATCCAATTGAAAAACACTTATAGTGGAAAATATATAGACGATCGAGATATGCTCTCGTGGACTTCCTTGTAGAACTTTTCATTCTGAACAACACTTACACTCATAGTATATATATATTTTTAATGGTTTGCCCAGCGTAAGCTTAAAAAGTGCACGGACGCCAGGTTTTTTCCCTACTTTTTCACTGAAATCGTTACTGCTTGGCTTCCTTTGATCATAAATAAATTATTTTCCACAGAAACCTTCCTTGAGATATCCTTTACAGAATGGTAAAAACTGCATCAAAATCCATCCAGTGGTTCTCGAGATTACCTGTGACATCCAAGAATCGGGGACTTTGTTTTATACTAAACAGAGATATCGTATGGCCTCGGGTGCCGGGTGCAAGCTTTGTTATTTGACACCCAAATGGTAACTTGCATGTCAAATTTCGTTGTTCCTTGAAGCACTATGAAAGTCAAGGAGGTTAGATATCTAAGCTCCTTGAACACTATAGCACTTTCTAGTAGAGAAATGGGGAACTTTGTGTTGGCGGAAACTCCCGAGATTAATTTTGCCATTATGAACACGGCCTACTGATTTCAAATGGGTTCTTTGACATGCCAACATCGTATGACATGCGTGTCGTATATTTTTTGCCGCCTTTCAAAAATCACTTACCATGGCCAGGAGCGAACCGGCAAGCTTGGGGTTGGTAGTCCGACACGATAACCACTCACCTACCGTGGCAAGCAATAGTTTGATTGACATTACGACAAACATTTCATTTTAACAAAAAGTAATGAACCGTTATAACCAAAATACTGAATGCACATTCTTTACTAGTAGTCTGTCATATTAACATCCTTAACCTAGAAAAGTACAAAATACAAACGCACAAAGATAGAGTGAATATTTGTCAGATAAGCAGGGGCCCTAGTTTTAAATCAATGATCATAAGCTAGCCTGTAACAAGTTTGGATAGATAATACAGGAAATAAAATTGTTCAATTTTATGAATATAGTCACGAAAATATCTCAAGTCCTTCTCTACGGTTACACACAGTTGATGTTTCTTACTGTATATAAACTTAGTCCTGTTAAGTGCATGAGTATCTTGTTGATTCATTTAGTGGCTTTGCAACATTGTGGTCATGTAGCCCCGTGTACTTGGGTGTGTGTATAACTTGCCTGATAACCTGAGTTGTTGTGATTCCTGTATTAGTGAATGTATTTGTAATTCAGATGAGGATTGGGAAGCAGGTGGCCGTGGCCTTAATTTAGTATCCATCCCAGCATTCGCCTGGAGTAAGAGTGGAAAACCATGGAGACCACTTTCAGGATGGCTGAGGTGGGAATCGAGTCCGGGCCACTGCGGTAACAGCCAAGAGTGCTGGTCACTACGCAATGATGCGGACGCATGAGTATTTGGCACTGAGTAAAGAACACATGAGTTCTTTTTAATATAATATGATTCGTCTCGTCTAGGTATAAGTACTTAACATTTAGTTCTTCTGTGTCTTCCACTATTCCCCTATCCTTGCAAGATATCAGACATTTCACTTCCAGCAGTCTCTGTATCCTACTGTCTTTCACAACGATTCCATGTGGGATTCCACAAAGCCATGGTTGTAAGTTATGAACAATTAAACCACAACAAATTACTTTCACATTAATCATTTCCTGTGGTTCCATTTCCTTCCCATATGCCACATTGTGTAGTGCAACGCCCCTGAGGGTAGAGTCAGTTATCAGAGTTATCAAAGTCTTCCCTTCCGGTTTTGATGCGATCAACATTGCTAATCACCGATATTCTACATTTTCTTGGTACCATTCAGGGGATTCGCCCTGTTCCCGAGTTGTCACAGAAATGTGAAGAGCTTTGTCACTATTAACATTCACATCGTTTTCAAAAACCCACTGTTCAATCTCATTCCAAGGTCTGAAAAGTAATTCTCCATGTATGTTGCACTGATTCTCGAGCAATTCCAAAGTAACTTTTTCACACTCCACTTTCAAAATTAAATTCTCAACGGAATTTACAAAAATGAATTTCAGTACTCTTACAGGCGCGTTCAACTTCTGATTTGTTTTCTGCCTGGAGCATTCTGCGTAAAGGACAAGGTATTTTTAAAAGATCAATATCAGCTGGATTGAAAGTTGTTACTGAGATATTTAAGGTTTTTCAAGGAAATAATTCTTCAATGCCCTTCCCTTTGGAATATTTTTATATCGCAGCACTTACTGAACTTGGTATTACCCAGGCTTGGGGCACATCAGTTTTAGAAACACATTGTTCATTATTAACATAATAAATCACCGCAGCAATATGCTTACAAGTATTTCCAAGACCAGCTGGGCAAGGGCAACTAGTGGCAACAACATTTCGCTCAGAGTCAGTGAAATACAATAGCAAGTATAATATGTACCTAAGATATGACAATATAAATAAAAAATGTATGGGAATACAGCCTAGCTTTATTGATATTCGGTAAGACAGAAGTGAAACAGATGTTTTCCTAATCAACTTCTGCTTTCAGAAAACACTCATCTTCTTGCTTCAAATCCCACACTCTATTTACATGTAGAGATTTCTACCGTTACCAACAGTAGATTTGCATAAATCTGGATATCTAACTGGTAGAAAGCCACAATTAGGTCAAATTTCACACATGGCTTTTAAATGACTCGGCTTTACTTACACCTGCCTCACATTCCTTGTTTCGCAACGCAGCGCCACTAGTACGATTTCAAGGTTCGTGCACGGTGCATATAGATCTCAAGCAAATTGTGGCAACTCGCTCACCGAGTCGGTGTGACGAGTGTGTGTGATGGCTCGTACTGGAGAACTGAGGAGGACAGTAAAGGAAGTATGGTGAAATGTGGTCGTCCATGGAGATTTATCTGGGCTTAGGGAATATTCAGAGGGATACATCGCATTTCACAGACTCTAAGCTTAAGGAAGGTGGACAGTTCAGATAGTTACCACATACTCCACGTGGAATAAAAATTGGGAGAAGACAAATACAGTTTGTGTTTGAGAAAGGAAGGAAGGAAGGAAGCTTGTAGTTTAATGTGACCGGTAATCTCGAGATCATGAGCCACGGGACCTCCTTTTTTCGTGGAATCCGAACCACAGGACATGGCATTTCACTTCGAAAATCTCACATGCATTGACCGGGAATCGAACCTGGACAGCCTTGGTGAGAGGCATACAGCTAGACCACTGAGCATGTTTGAGAGAAACTAGCATTAATCAACGACCTCATCCTGTTAAATTTGAGTTGCCATACCTTACTTTTACCTTTTACTGTATCTACACTAATATACTAAAGCTGAAGATTTTTTTTTTTAACATGCTAATCTTGAGAACTACGAGTAGGATTCGAAAAATTATTCTAGTATATGATAGCCAGGAATAGTTTAGGCTATGCAGCAGTAGGCTGTACCACTCAGGTAACCTTAAAGATTGACTTTTGTTCAGTAAGTCGGAAGAACAAGCGCTCCCGAACAGCTCTATCCGCATGGGCTCATGTTATGGTGAGTGATGCGTACACCGTTTGACCGATCTGAACCAAAATTTGTATACTTACCCTTTGGAACCCTGCGGGTAACACTGTCCACTTTGAATTCGGACAGACCACTCCATTCCCTGCATTTAGGCCCTTTGGCACAAATCTATACCGATTCACGGATCTGAACCAAAACTTGTAGTATACTTTGGAACCCTACGAGTATCACTGTCAACATAAAATTTATGACAGACCAGTCCATTCCCTGCATTTACGCCCTTTATCACAAATCTATACCGTTCCTCCTAATTGCACCAAATTTTACATACACTTTGAAACCCTACTGGTAACACTGTCCACTTGATATTTTGGACAACGTTCTCCATTCCTTACAATTAGAATAACAGACGAAATGAACTTGAAAACCACGTATTAAGGCCCTAGAACCATTCATGCCCGTAGCAGTGTAACTGTAAGAGTATTTTAATAAGTCTTTTGTTGACTGGCAATTCGGGCTGCATCACGTCGCCCCTACCAGTGTTCTGGTGCAGAATTGCGAAAATAGTTAAATCTTGCGCTGCTTATAAATTACAGTCAGGGGGAGTAATTCATGCTAAAAAAATTCTTAGGCCCCTTAAAACAGTTACGGTATCATCATGAAAATATGATGCCTCTATAAGTGCAACGGTGTTGGTGCAGTACATTGAGGTTATTAGCTGCAATAAGTGTTGGTGCTTTCAAATTTACCTTCATTTATTCCGAACCTTATCGTTGAGCGCTATGTGGTGATAAATGATACTAATGCTATCTCAGGAGCTCGGGGCAGCGGAAGTTTTCGAAAGTGTTCTGATTATTTTCCTACGACGCTATGGTCTCTACATTTCTAACAGCCAATGAGATATAGGCCCTAGGCAGTTTCTTTTATTTCACTTACTCCTCTTTCTAATAATTTTTAAGAATTTGTTTGTAAATTACATGTGTCAGTGCTGTAGTTAGTAAATAGCCGTTTCCCTATTCATTATTATCATTACGGGAAAATGACCTGAATGTTACGTCCATTATACTGTACCACTCATCACCCCACTACAACCACCACCACCACCACCACAAAAAGTTATATACTTTTTTTTCTGTTAGTTTATGTATTATGTGCCACTTCTGTAGTAGTATTCATTATCATCCATAAAACAAATAAATCCACCGGGCGAAGCCGGGCACTACTGCTAGTAAGATATATACGGTAAATTATATACATTTAGAATAGTAGTATATCAGCACAATATATATATGCGGCTTCGATGGGGTAGTCGGTAGCATGCTGAACTGCTATACCCAGGATTGCGGGTTGAAACCCAGCCGAAGTCGTCAGATTTTTAAGAGCGTTAAACCTGCAGTGCCCAAGTGGGGGTTTCACATGCCCATTAACTTTTACGTGTTATCGGTCAAAGGTTGGTAATAAGTGGTGACTCTAGGTAGCTTCTTGAAATAGCAAGACTCAGCAGTCCTGGACTTGTCGTTGACCAGTGTGGACGTGTTCATTACACATTGGCAATAATTCCTGCTGGAGATCTGGTGGTTCCCCACGTGGTAACAAACGCTATGTTGCTCACCAAGAACTTCTATTTAGCACCGTATTAATTAAGAAATGGCATAAAGTTACTGAAGTTGTTTTACTTATTGGTTCTCTTTTTACAAGTGACCTTTCTGCGAGTTATTTCTTTAGACTCTTTGTTTATAAACCAGGGTTTTATCATTTTAAATGATCTTGTCGACTTCATCGTTAAGCTGAGGTCTGGCGTTGCGTTACGGCGAAGGGATGAAATGCACTTAGAATGCACTGAAGTGTGTGACGTGATAGCACGATGTAGCAGCCGAGTACCAAAAAGGCAGTGCGAGAACAGAGTTTCAAGAAGACTGTGTGAGAACAATCAAGTAGGCAGTGAAGAAACAAAATAGGATCTTGAAACTTTGTTGTCGCACTGCCTCCTTGGTACTTGGCTGCTAGCATTTAAAATGATTTAAAGACCAGTCTTTTAGACTGAGTATCCGTGTCTTTATTTCATTAATACCTTACTGAGTTACCCCATCGAATTAAAACTGACTTAGGAGGTAAAGACAAATTTGAAAGGACATCATGACATTTATGAACTCTAATCATTGACTTTACAAACACTATTTTCACGCTAGAAACAAGAAAATCCATGTCTTTATATTGGCTCGTAACTATTCCAGCGACGATTTCCTCCACTTTATGTACGTATCGTGCAGATATACTCGTTCACGTAACAAATATTTCACATAAGGCATTACAGTACTATACACAATCACAATAAAACACTACACAATAAGATTTACAGTACCGGTACACAGTAGCTTTATAAAACACTGAAAGACTAAAACACCCAATTAGCTCGGAGCGCACGTCTACAGTAGAGCGAGTGAATACCCAGGCAATACGGCTGGAGACCACGCGCCGGGGACCAAGGTCGAGCGAAGGTCTGCATAATAGGCCTACGTGCCGTTCATAACGTGGGCTAGAACAATACAAAAGTTTCGAATGACATTTTCAGGGAGACCCATTCCTATAAATCGGACAATAAATCAACTGGCTAAGAGATTCAAACGTACAGGTTCAGTAAACAATAAAAATAGACGAAAATGTTGTTATTTCCTTACTGAAGGTAAATTAACCGTAGTAATCGGAAACTCCATAAGGAGATGCCGATTATGTTTGACAGCGGATGGGGAACATTTTCAGCATTTGCTGTAAGCATGGTGAGTAAAAATCCATGATACTGATTTTAAGCGTTGTATTCTGTCGTATAGCCTATACGCATGCGCGGTCCCCGGGAACTGAGCTGCCACTGGCGGAGCGCGTGAGCGAGAATGTCCTTGCCAAGCAAAAAATAAAGGCCCTGTACAAAGACTTAAAACCCCGATATTAATATTGATACATCTTGTATAGCCTATATAAATGTGGAATAGTATTATCAATGTACAACTTTATTTTTCTCGTAACCATTGCAGACCCTTGAACATTTATCAATTATTTAATTAACAGATCGATTGCATTGAGAATTCCCAATCCCCTGAGCGTGAATGTAAACCACGTCTTTCAAAATGTATTCCTTTGTTTTAAACCCATTGCTTGGCGAAGTACTTAACACATTACGAGAGAGATTCTCTGAGTCCTTCTTGCAAGAATGGGAAAACTTAAGAACGTTGACACCAAATATTGTAAGAAAGAGGTTCTGAGGGTTAGAACAGGCTACATTTTAGATTTGTGAGGCAAACATTCCCACCCTAGGTATCCTATATGCTAAGTTATTATTCGTGGTGTCCCACTTCTTCCCCAACATAGGGTTTTAAACAATTTCAACACAAGTGCGAGTACATGGGCAGAGATAATGAGCTGGGTACTTCAGGAGTTAAGATTATTGCACGAATGCTGCACAGTGTAGCTCGATATCTAAAAGAACAACCCTAATACTACAGCAACCCTCACAGAATATTGCTAGGTAAGGACGGACAGACTCCTTCAGCATTGGACCTAGCCACGGATCAGTTTTGCTGTTAAAGTGTGCGATCAGTAACTTTCTTCGCGTCCCTCGGGCTGCTTTAAATGTGCATATCTGTGCAGGGGCGTATTCTACCGGCGGTAGCCCAAGATAATTGCATTAAAAATATATAGCACTTTATTACAGTTTCAGCAAAGTATTCAAACAATCGTGACTTTCATGCAAATTCCTCTTTATCGAAATAAATAATGGTTAGCGAGTAGTCAACGCGGCAACGCAGTAGAAACCGACCAAGAAAGCGGCAGCCTTACGTCCTTCTCCCCCATCTCTCCGCACCCACCCTTGTTCTGTGCAGGCACAGCACTCATAGCGAGCGAGTTGCCGCTACAGCCAGCAGTTTCTTTGAAGTTAAAAGCGTGTAAAGCAACAAATAGCCTACAATGAATGTACATTTTCGCACGCATAGATGTGAATATGTTTTACAAGTTGTAGTATTTTCTATGTGTGATTCATTTAAGTGTGTGTATGCTGAAGAATCTTTATGTAGTGTATTGTTTTAACTGTGTCAGTTGTGATTTTGTAAGAGGATTATGGAACAAACATCAGCGGGGGCTTTAAAATAATGCCAATGACTGTATACCGTAATAGAGAGTTTGTTAGAAGTTCCTTTCAGCCATAGTCCATACAGTGTGAAAGTTCATATTATGCATATGACAAGGCCTACACCTGAACTGCAATTATGTGCCATTGTACACA
Source organism: Meconema thalassinum (assembly GCA_946902985.2). Taxonomy (NCBI): domain Eukaryota; kingdom Metazoa; phylum Arthropoda; class Insecta; order Orthoptera; family Tettigoniidae; genus Meconema; species Meconema thalassinum. Next base: position 34,589,511 of record OX336390.1, read on the forward strand.
CGCCATTTCACATCATCTACATATGCAATGGCAAACTACCTCACTCCTCCTTTTGCCTAGTACGCCTCAATATAGCGCTGCCTTGGGTTTTTGTGGGTATCTACTCACATAACCTAACGGCGGTACTGTTCGAGGATCCAACCAGCCTTCGGGCTGACTACCTAACAGACAGACACATATGCTAGGTAGAACAGGTTATCTGGCAGTTCTAAACTGTCTAAATTGTATTGCTGGCCGTGTTTGTTATTAAGTCGTGAAGTTAATGTATGGTCAAAAGAAGGGTTTTCAAATATGAACTCTTTTCGCACGGCATGTTTTGTGTAATATTAAGCTCAGTGGTAGCCCAGATCTTCAGACCAGTATACGCTACTGTATCTGTGTTACTGTGCAGGCATTACATTAATGATATTTTGGTACGTGAAGATTTTCTGCAATTTATTCCTATCAATGATGCTGATAAAGCCATCAAGATAGGCGGATTTTGAGAGTCAATAGTAGCCTAATGGCAGTAAGAACATGGTGAGTAAAATATTATGTTTCTCTCACATCGGCATTATTATAGCCTAAGCAGTTTTAATATTTAGTTACTATGTCCCATATGGAAAAAAAAAACATTTTTGTATTGTGCTGGTAAATATGATTAAAATAGTTTTCGTGCAAAGAGAATGTTTATTTAATTATGTTACCACCGTATCGTTTCAGTTTTAATATTTAGTTACTGTGTCCCATATGGTAAAAAAAAAACATTTTTGTTTTGTATTGTGCTGGTAAATAGGCCTATGATTAAAATAGTTTTCGTGCAAAGAGAATGTTTATTTAATTATTGCTTTTTATGAATAATCGAAATATCATCTTAAAAATGTACAATTATCCGCCAGCCACCAGTGGACTAGATTCGGCAAGGAAACCTCGGGTTTTAATATCATTTCATGGTTATGGCAGAAAGTTAGAAACAACAGTAAACTTAATGAATGAAAGTGAGCGCCAAACGAAATAATGTTGCCACCAGAGAAAATAAATACATAAAAAGAAAATAAGAAATCCCATAATAGTCAATCTTCTTGCTCTCAGTGAGTTAACCTAATCCTATAGTAAATTTTACAGACTTTCGTTGTGGCCGGCTACCACGAGCGGGCCCAAGTTTCTTTCACTTGGGCTACGGAATGTGAATTTCCGATTCTAGGCCAATTCCTTAATAACAATTCTGAAGAACACATTAAAATAAACCACCTCCACGTACCTTAATGCACAAGTTGGCTGTGAAATAAGCGTAGATATCTCCGTTTAGCCAACACAGATACCTGCTCAAAGAATATGGGATTCGTAGGCCCTATACCGATAACGGTGAATCCCCCTAAAAAGCAAAAGATCCGTTACAATTGCGGACAATCATGTTGACAGACTGAAAAACATTGAATTTGAGTTAATAATTCAACACTGAAAAATAATTTCTAACACGATAATTAGGACTACTGAACATTAATGTGCTAACAAAATAACCTCTTGTGATGGTTGTACTCAGTGTTGCCACGCTTGTTTCAAATTCACCAAGTGTGCAACCAAGTGCTGAACGTCTGTTATTGTGATGGATGTTTCCCAAGTCCTGAAACAAATATTGCATGAGATAATAAATTCACTTGGATGACCAGTTTCGATCGTTCGTAATAATGGGACATATAATACATGTTTATGTTTTTGTGCCGGGGATGGGGTTGTCATGCCAACGCCACTTGTTGAAGAACTAATAAATACATGCTTTTTATTATGAAATACCGTAACTTAGACATTACCCAGATGTCCTCTTCCAAATAAAATAAAAATGTATATTTTGGAGGTTTTCTGCTATTAGGCTACTGCGTGACATATGATTTGACACGTTGGTCACCATGGAACATTTTCGAAAGACAAGACGAATCCAAGTCTTTATGCTTGGGCTTGGGGATCTTTCTGTTATCAACACTACGGAGATAACCTAACTACGAGTGACCGTTATTTCGCAGCCAATTACTACATTAATAAGGTACGTAGAGCATTGTTATTCACGAATTGGCCTTCGGAGAAACATGGGTGTAAATCTACGCCACTTTTCTTGGGTCGACTAGTTTGGCTACCCCATGAACTTCCACATGGAAATGGTATGCATTTACAATCTATCCCCGTAAACCAAGGAACATATTTCCACCTTATTATACGGTAACTTAGGCCTACTTGCAACACTTTTAGTAGCCGGCCACAACGAAAATCTGTACAATTTTCAATAGGATTAGGTTATCTCACCGAAAGTAAGGAGATCGATTATTATGGGTATTTATGTGGTGGCAACATTAATTCGTTTGGCGTTTACTTTCAATCATGGATCAACTTAGCACTGTTGCTTCTACCATAACTACGAAAATTAATCTTGTCGAGACAGAAACCCAGTAACGACCAATGCTTTCCACCAGTGGTCTAACCCAGTAGCGACCAATAGTTATGTTCAGACAGTGGTCTAGTTTAGTAGCGACCAATGGTTTCACTCTGTCAGTGGTCTAACCCAGTAGCGATGAATGGTTCCCCTCAGAAAGTGGTCTAACCCAGTAGCGACCAATGGTTATGTTCAGACTGTGGTCTTAACACAGCGGCCAATGCTTACACCCAGACACTGGTCCAACGCAGTAGCGACGAATGAATTTGCCCAGACAATGATCTTACCCAGTAGTGACCAATGATTTCACTAGAGACAGAGGTCCAATCCAGTAGCGACCAATGGTTTCATTCGAGGCAGTGGTCTAACCCAGTAGCGACCAATGGTTTTCCCCAACAGTTTGTCTAACACAGCAGCAACGAATGGTGTCGCCCAGACAGTGGTCTAACCCAGTAGCAACAAATGGTTTTGCCCGGACCGTGGTCTAACCCAGTAGCAAAGAATGGTTTTGCCCAGTCACTGGTCTAACCCAGTAGCAACGAATGGTTTTGCCCAGTCACTGGTCTAACCCAGTAGCAACGAATGGTTTTGCCCAGTCACTGGTCTAACCCAGTAGCAACAAATGGTTTCGCGCAGACAGTAGTCTAACCCAGTAACAACGAATGGTTTCGCCCAGACTGTGGTCTAACCCAGTAGCGACCAATGGTTATGTTCAGACTGTGGTCTAGTTCAGTTGCGACTAATGGTTTCGCTCAGACAGCGGTCAAACCCAGTAGTGACCAATGGTTATGTTGAGACAGTGGTCTAGTTCAGTTGCGACTAATGGTTTCACTCAGACAGTGGTCAAACCCAGTAGCCAGTGGTGGCCGACAGACTCTTTGGTCGAGAGGGCGATCACAGTATTTTTCTTCTTGCACCCCTTTATAAGTTGGCAGAGAAATAAAAGAATAAAATCGAGTTACTATTATATGCAATGCAAATATCTATTTATTTTTATTTATTTATTTAATAATTATTAGATACAACCATGAAAGGTCATTTTACACCAATATTTTAACAATTTCAAATAATATTAACAAAAACATCACCAATAACAGGTAACAATTGGCAGTTATGGTAGCAAGGGATAAAGCTCGGGAAAGACGCAGGGAATGATTGGGGTAGTGGGTGATTAGGAGGGAGAGGGGGTAGTGGTAAAAGGGATTATTACTCAATATTCTTGATGTGGGATTCTATGGCTTCTCTCATCAGTGGTTTTTATCATTCGTTAATACAACAATGATTTCATAGGGCAACAACACTGGGAACCTCGTGTGAAAATTCCATAGGTAGATAATAACGCAAAATGTGAATCCCCGGGAGCTTGTGTTCAGGTGGTTCCGCTTATCATTAGATTATCCTTGTGAGCTCAAAACTTGACAAATCCCTGCTTGCACAAAAACAACATAACCTATCGCCATCTGAGAAAAGCCATAACAAACACCCTGCGAGTGCATGCTGTCGTTCTACCAGGAAGGTTGCTTTAGCTAGGGACAGCAAATACCTTACAAGCCAGCGCAGACAGTGTTTCGTCTGACCCTCGCAAGCCTACCTCCTACAGTCCTTCAACACGCAGTCACAGATTGTTCACTTCCGAAGAGTATTTTAGCGAAACTGTACTCCACTTAGCTCGTCACATGCAATAATCCTACATTATGATGAATCGAGTCAATGGGTGTGTGGCCTATAATTCGTAGGAATAATGTTAATAACGGTACTTGAGATGAAATGCAGGGATGAATTAATTAACGATTGATCCAGTACATAATAGCATTGAATATTCGACTATTTTTTAATAACTGGAAAGTGTTGGCTGTTAAAATGTGGACGTTGGATTGTCACTTAAATTCGGCATAGAACACAAGTTTCTTTTTCTTTAATATTCAAATGAGGAAATATACAAGTGCAAGTAACAATTGATGTCAGTGTTCGAACTGACAGATGAAAGATAGGAAATTTTACCTCCTGAGTCACATGTTTCATTTTCATTGTTAATAATAATAATCATCATCATCATCATCAGTGTCCAACTCCAGTCACACAGGTTTTGTAAACGGTAACAGTGCAGGAGACATGAACTCGGGGGGGATGGGGAAAAAAACTTCTGAAATTTTCAATAAATACCTTTTCTAATGATTCAGAAATGATCTAGAAATGATGATGTAAACAAGAGTTTAGTGCTTTTCAGTCGGTCAACACGAATGTACCCAAAAGAGATGGGTTATGCCCTAATCCTGAAATAAATTACATGAGATTAATAAAACACTAGGATGACCAGTTTCGATCGTCAAGCGATCATCATCAGATCCATTACACTTAGGCTACAAAATCTATGTTTGAAATACAGGTGAAAATATTTACAATATGTACAATTATTTAGTTGCAGTATTGGTACTGCAACTGTCAGTGTATGCTAAATGCAGTACCGGTATATATGTTAGGTGAAATGCTAAATGGTGATAGCTATCCATGGATTGTACTTTAGAGAGATTATATGGTTGTAAACTATGGTTAAACTATAAAATTTTAGGCTAACTACTTATCTGATTGTCTTCCGTATAACAGCTACTCCCAGTTTTCGTGCTCACTGGAACTCACTATGCGGTAGACATATATACTGCATTTAGCATACACTGACAGTTGCAGTACCAATACTGCAACTAAATAATTGTACATATTGTAAATATTTTCACCTGTATTTCAAACATAGATTTTGTAGCCTAAGTGTAATGGATCTGATGATGATCGCTTGACGATCGAAACTGGTCATCCTAGTGTTTTATTAATCTCATGTAATTTGAAGAAAATAAGGATTAGGGCATAACCCATCTCTTTTGGGTACATTCGTGTTGACCGACTGAAAAGCACTAAACTCTTGTTTACTAAGGCAACACTGAAAATATGGCTTCAAACACCACAATGATGATGTAGCTCACTCCTCGGCTGTCTCTAACCCGCCCACCATCCCAAATTATAACATGACTTATGTAGTGAATATTCCAGCTGTGTCATCCATTTTCGGCGTTGGAACAGTAGTGCCAACTCCACGCTTACGGAACCAATTTAGGCGGTTTTCTATAACAAAAGAATGCCAATCTCAATGCATGGAGCGCCAAGTTCATTTATACTTTTATACGTCCAATCCAATGGGTTTTCGTCAACCGTGCCCCACTAGCTCCTATACCCGACCATTCTAACCTTCGTTTTGTCCAATCCAATGGTTACAGCCTAACGCTTCCAGATCAATGGTTTTGACAATGGTTACAGCCTAAATCGTCCAGATCAATGGTTTTGACAATGGTTACAGCCTAACGCATCCAGATCAATGGTTTTGGCAATGGTTCCAGCCTAACGCATCCAGATCAACAGTTTTGACAATGGTTACAGCCTAACACGTCCAGATCAATGGTTTTGACAATGGTTACAGCCTAACGCGTCCAGATCAATGGTTTTGACAATGGTTCCAGCCTAACGCATCCAGATCAACAGTTTTGACAATGGTTACAGCCTAACGCGTCCAGATCAATGGTTTTGACAATGGTTACAGCCTAACGCGTCCAGATTAATGGTTTTGACAATGGTTACAGCCTAACACATCCAGATCAATGGTTTTGACAATGGTTACAGCCTAACGCGTCCAGATCAATGGTTTTGGCAATGGTTCCAGCCTAACGCGTCCAGATCAATGGTTTTGGTAATGGTTACAGCCTAACGCGTCCAGATCAATGGTTTTGGTAATGGTTACAGCCTAACGTGTCCAGATCAACAGTTTTGACAATGGTTACAGCCTAACGCATCCAGATCAATGATTTTGACAATGGTTACAGCCTAACGTGGCCAGATCAATGGTTTCTTGTCAACCGTGCCCCGCTAACTTTTGGCCGCACCTACACCCGACCATTCTAACCTTTCTTTTGTCCAATTCAATGGATTTTGACAATGGTTACTACCTAACACGTCCAGATGAATGGTGTTGGCAATGGTTACAGCCTAATATCCCGTTTAGACGTCCCGGTTGCGATCGCGATCAGGCGCTGATCCAGATTAAGTTGGGACGTCTAAACGCAACAGGATAACATTATCGTGATCAACTTTCCCTCCAACAAGATCATCCCGATCCCGTTCCCACAACGAGATAATCGCGTTCGCGGCCATTGCGATCGTTGGTGTGTTCTATCCTCCTGTTGTGCGAGTGAAGTAGGCAGTGGAAATGATGGCCATTTTGTATTATCTTGTGTTTTGAAAGCGAGATGTACATAATGTTGGCCATGATGGTTGTGTTTATGTTGGTTGATAGAGATGTATGAAGATTGAGAGAAACGAAATAATGGATGGAGACAAACATACCAGTGTTTAAACGCTGAAAAAGAATATTAGCGTTGGGGAAAGTCGATGAAGACGATTAATAAAGACATAAATTTACTGTCATAGACATAGAAGGGATTCCGATAGGGCCAAATAACTCTGGACGAACAAGAAGTATTTATGCAATAAATAGCCTAGACCTGTTTATAAATATTTCAAAATATCTTTATTTCCACTCCAAGGGTAGGCCTTGCCTACACGTCTCCTCAGGATTTGTATATATTTAAGAATATGCATTAGCAGGTTGAATTATGTATAAAGAATAACTGAAATACTTCAAAACGGGAGGAAAAAAACTACTATAAATTTCTGCTATAACACTTGGAATTCAAAAGTTGGCAGACCTTAGCGATGTCATGCTGTTTTACTCGATTATCCTGTTGTTTCATGATGGGACGTCTAATCACGTCCCAATGACAAATGCCGTTGATCGCGATTGGACATTATCCAGATCAGAGATAATCGGGATCGCGACCGAGACGTCTAAATGGGGTATAATGCGTCCAGATCAATAGTTTTGACAATGGTTACAGCCTAACGTGTCCAGATCAATGATTTTGACAACGGTTACAGCCTAACGCGTCCAGATCAACAGTTTTGACAATGGTTACAGCCTAACGCGTCCAGATCAACGGTTTTGACAATGGTTACAGCCTAACGTGTCCAGATCAATGGTTTTGACAATGGTTCAGCCTAACACATCTAGTTCAATGATTTTGACAATGGTTACAGCCTAACGTGTCCAGATCAATGGTTTTGGCAATGGTTCCAGCCTAACGCGTCCAGATCAACAGTTTTGACAATGGTTCAGCCTAACACATCTAGTTCAATGGTTTTGACAATGGTTCCAGCCTAACACGTCCAGATCAACAGTTTTGACAATGGTTCAGCCTAACACATCTAGTTCAATGATTTTGACAATGGTTCCAGCCTAACGCGTCAAGATGAATGGTTTTGACAATGGTTACAGCCTAACGCATCCAGATGAATGGTTTTGACAATAGTTACAACCTAACGCATCCAGATTTCTTAGTGGTGGTGTATTTTATATCTTACATGTTGGACACTCTGCCGTGACATCAATGTCTCGTCATGTCTCTCACAGCTGGAGTGAGCAATATGGCCGCCGTAGTTCAAATTCAACAAGCAAGGAACACACATAATTACATAATTGAGCACATATTTCCAGTATATTAGTCATAATGAAGGACAATTTCAATAGGTACTGTCCCGTGGAACCCCTGAAAAGGTACGAAAATCAAATATTATCTCTTACCATGTAAGTGAAACTGTGAAAGTCAGGTTCCTGTCTCATGCACTAGTGATTTGTAAACTAGCCTCTTCCCCTGGTGTCTATCCTTCCACTTCTCCTGCTCCATTACTTCTGCCACATCCAGTCCAATGTCACATATGTCTTGTCGGATTTGGTCCATCTTCTCTTTGTCGGCCTTCCAACCAATCTAATACCATCAAGGTTCCTCACCATCTCCCTCTTTGCACATGGCCAAACCATCTTAATATCGACCTCGGTATTTACTGTACTAATGGTTCAGTTATATTTAGTTCTTGCCTAATTTTCGAGTTTCAGATTTTCTCTCTTCTAGTCTTCTGGAGAGATGTCCTCAAGAATTTCATTTCAGTTGCTTCCATCTTACTGTTTTGCCTTTTGTTAGTAACCATTGTTTCTAGGCCATAGGTTACAATTGGGGTAAAATATTGTCTATATAATGTTAATTTTGTTCTTTGTGGTACTTTAACATCCCATAACAGCTGTCGAACTTGATAATAAAATGAGGTACTTTTACTTAGTCTGTTATTAATTTCTGTATTAATTTCGTTATTTCTGTTAATAACACAGCCTAAATATGTAAATTGTTCCACATTCATTAACTGTTCCCGATCTAAGGTAATTCGAACTTTCTTATTTTTATTCATAATGTTGAATTTTGGGCTTATGCCGTGTTTTATTATACTAAAATTCGACGCGTTTCGAAAGAAACCATGTCTTTCATCGTCAGGAATAATCTGGAATACGACAATGTTGCTAAGAGAAAGCAATGAAGAACATATAGAAGGTGCCCAAAGATGGACGCCATTATAGCCCCATGTTAGGGACAACGGAAAGCAGCAGTGAATTACTTTCTCAGGGTTCTGATAATAGGTAGCCAGGATTCACTGAGATTGTAGCCGGTGTTGAGGTTGAAATTATCTGGGTGTTTACGTATTTCAACCGCCTCCCTGATGATTCTGGGACGATATTGCTTTATACGGGCAAGAACATCCACTCCTTGGAACATGACATCATGGCCAGGTGTTAAAGCATGATCGGCAACAGCTGATTTATCAGGTTGAATGAGCCTGATACATGTATTATGTTCCTTAATGCGAGTGGATATTGTTCTCGAAGTCTGCCTTATGTAAACCTTGTCACAAGTACTGGGAACTCTGTAGATACCCGGTTGTTGCAATTTAGGCAAACTGTCCTTAGTTAGTCGCAGGAGTTGCCTAATCTTAACAGAAGTTCCAAATACAGTCCGTATGTTGTACCGACGTAGGATTTTAGCAATACGATCCGTTGTGTTATGTATGTACGGAATGTAAGCAGTTCCTCTTACATCTCTTTTCTCAACTGACGTCCTATTATTATTTGTTGGTTTCAGAACCGTAGAAATCAGCTGCTATAATCGTTGCTCTCAAAGGTGGTTCGCAGGGTGTTAATTTCTTCTTGTAAAGAAGACACTTCACAAATCCTCCTAGCCCTGGTAGTTAGAGTTGTAAGGATACCATGTTTCTGGGCAGGGTGATGGTGAGAACTTGCGTGGAGATATCTATTGGTGTGTGTTGGCTTACGAAAAACGCTGTGACCTAAAGATCCATCCTCTTTCTTGGTGACGAGAACATCTAAAAAAGGTATTTTGCCGTCAGATTCCTTTTCCATGGTGAAACAAATAGAAGGGTGCTGGAGATTTAGGTGATCCAGGAAATGGCTAAGATTTTCCTCACCTTCCGTCCAAACAACGAACGTGTCATCCACATAACGCCACCAGATCTTCGGTTTGAAAGGAGCCGACGACAAAGCTTTCTCTTCAAAGTTCTCCATGAAGAAATTAGCCACAACAGGAGAGAGAGAGGACTACCCATGGCCACACCATCAGTCTGCTCATAAAAATTCCCATTCCATAGAAAGTAGGAGGAGGTCATGCAGTAATAAAAAAGTCTTGAGATGTCTTCAGGAAAAAAGCCATTAATGAGAGACATAACACCATCAATAGGTACTCTCGTAAACAGAGACACCACGTCGAGACTCACTAGAATATCACCCGGCTGAAGTGTTACAGCTTTTAACTTTTCCACGAAGTGTGTGGAATCCTTTATGTACGAAGACTTGTTACCCAGAAGCGGCTGAAGTAGTCTACCTAAGTATTTGGAAAGGGCATATGTAGGAGAACCAATCGTACTAACAATAGGTCTAAGAGGAACATCTTCCTTATGTATTTTAGGAAGACCATAGAGTCTCGGAGGAATAGCATCCCCTGGAAGGAGAGTCTTCGCTGCATCCGCTGGAATAGATGATTCTTATTTTCCTTTCCACAGTTTTCTGTTTACTAATTTTCATTCCGAACGCCTTAAAATTCTCATTCCAAGTATTCATTCTTCTTTGTATTTCATTTTCTCCTTATCCCTAATCACTACATCATCCGTAAAAACTAAAGCATTTATCCCATCAGTTTGTCCAATATTATGCTTTACACCATTTAAAATTTCATCCATCAATATAATAAATAATAATGGCGACAGTGCACTTCCTTGTTTGACTCCTCTTCTTGTATAAAAAACTTCAGAATCACCACTGCCTACCTGAACACTGCTCATACTACCAAAATACAACATTTTGATTTTGTTGATTAACTATTTTGGTACATTCCTTTTCCATAGACATTTCCATATCTCTCCTCCTAACTCTATCATATGCTTTTCCTATATCCAAAAATATAAATATTATATCTTTTGTTCATTTCTAGGTGATTTTTGAGTAACATGCGTACAGTAAATATCAGGTCCGTTGTTGATCTGTTGGGTCTTCGAGCTGTGCTTCCACTACGTTTCTCAACCTCTTGTCTGTTACCTTCTCCATTATTTTTATGCCATGTGATCTCTATAATTCTCACATTTCTTCCTATTTTCATTTTTAAACAATGGTATAATACATTCTTGCTGCCAGTCTTCAGGTACCGGTATCTTTTCCTCTTTCCATAGAATATTCAGGACTCTACAGCCACTGAAGCCCAATGATTCCAGCTGCCTTAATCATGTCCACATTGAATTTGTCGCCACTGCTTGATTTACCCTTGCTCATGGTTTTTACTGCTGTCTCAAGTTCCAGCCAAGTTATTGGGTCTTCCTCGTTTTCTCTGTCCAATATTTCCATATCCTCCTCATCCTCTTCCGCTGAACTTGTATCACCATTATGGAGGCTGTCAAAGTATTTAGCCATCACAGTCTGAATATTCCTTTCATCGTGCACTGCAGATCCATCTTCTTTCTCTAAGGCTTTAATTCTGTCTTGATCTACCCTTTTTGACTTTATTACAGTCATCCCTTGTTAAAAGCGTTCTCACTTTATGCGTTTTCCCTATAACGCGATTGTAAAAAATGCACATAAGGTAAATGCACCAATGGTCGTCATGTTAAGGGAGATTTAGACAAGAAATCATATACACCATACACATTTTGGTAAATTTAATCAACAAAAGCACTGTACTTAACCTCAAACTCGACTCGCACACTAGGAAAGACCAAATATCAAAGATATTTGTTTTAGGAAAAATGACGTATTTTTTAAAAAAGTGTGTTTTCGCGCCAGTGTTTGGCACGATGTATTTGGATTTTTCCTATATTTGTCACTCGTTTGCACCAATTGCAGTCACATTGTTAATTTTCCTTGTCTGCTGTTTATAATGCATTTCTGTCAATTGTTGCGTAATACACCGATTTATCGACTTGGAGGGTAACATTTACGAATAAAACAGTACCAGTAATTATGTTTTTTAATAAAAATGGAATATTAAAAAAAAAAGACGGCAACGGGAAGCGGGATTGGTGGGTAGAAGACATACGAGCAGGAAAATATCGTAATTCTGCTCTAAACAAGTGAGACCACGGCATAACAGCCCGGAAAATGACCATTCGCCGAGGCCTAACACCGATTGTTGCCATAGAAACCCTCTGAATTTGCCACTCATGTACATTTTTCTTCCAGGCAGTCTTTAGTAGCTTAAAAACCCCTGCATCCGTGGGTTGAAGTACGTGTGTGACATTAGGTAGTAAAGCGACCAAAACAATTTCATGATCCTCACAAAATTTACTAGTATGTATGGTCAAGTGTGAGAAGTGCCCGTCTATGAATAATGTCAGGGAGAGGAATCTCCTTCTCAACCAACCCAGGATGAAATATGTTACTGAGAAATTCGTAAAACACTCCCCCCCGTCATTCACCCGTTTGGCGATTTGCCAATGCCCCAGTGTGCTGGCATTGAGGCAATAATGATGTCTTGCGGCAGACGTTCATACTTGAACACTACAAGGGAAGGAGAAATATCGCCGTGGGCATTGCCTGTTAGAAGTACCGTCAAGCATTCTTTCTCATCTGAATTCACTTGCTGATATATTGTTTTGTAACCCCTGTTCGCCAGCACTTTGTTACCTTTCGGATTGAGAAAGAAAACCGTCTCGTTAGCGTTGAACAGTCGACGAGGGTGTGACAAAATAGACTGGAAGTCGTTTTCCACTGAATAGCTGTAGACTTCTGAAACCCAGGTTTTATTTTGATGTTCTGTAATTGCAGCATGGCTTACTGTCAAATTTTGAGGGGTTCATAAAAGATAGACCTGGATTTCTTTTTATGAAAGATTCATGCCATTTCCTTCCTGGTGGCCATCTTTGAAAGGAAAGTCCCTCTTCAATTATTATGTAAGGCACTGGCCGCTTTTGCAAATCGTCCTTTGTTACCGGGACCCCGCTTTTCATAATGAGATTATCCATTGAACTAGCATAGCCTCAGCTTCCTTTGTTAAAATGGAACTTAGCCCCATTTTCCTCTCTCTAGGAGATTTTCCTTTAATTTTGTCCGAGAGGGTGTTTCTCGGAACAGCATTCCTCTCCGCGGCCTTTTTAATACTCATCGCGTCCTCCACAACGGCCTTAATAGCAGCTTCCATTTGCTCAATATCATAATTCAGAACTGTGCGTTTCGACATATTGCCTGGGGCAGATGACCTCGTAGTTCCACCCCTTAAAACAACAATAACTATCTAACATATTGCCTGAAAGCAAAGATTTAGTCTAAGAATAATATATTATTTATCATCTCAATAAAAATTTAAAAAATCCTCTGTAGCACGCCTAGCCAAAAAAACCTAGGCCTACTGAGGTGCGGCCATCAAGAAGAGAGACCTGCGTAATAAAAACAATACCCTGTAAATGTTTATTGGTTGCGAAACGTTAGCACAAACATTAACATTATCGTGCACTAGTGTTCGTCACGAATGTGCTCTAAAGTTCGTCAGCTATGACGACTACTGGACACGATGATCAAATGATAATTTAATTAATACAGGGTACTTTAGAGCTACATTATAAGTATATTGCCGCTGTTAGTTAGGTCTTGCAAGGAGAAATGACAATGTGCCAGTTTTCGTCACAAAAGACGAGCATTGATAAAGTGCATTTTTTTAAATCCAGTGTTCGTCACCGGCATTTTTAACAAAACTAGGCACGTGAGCACGTAATAAAAAATCACACGTGTTACAGAAACAATTACCAACTATATCACGCAATTGTAACATTTTAAAATGTCGGAACATAACACGCATGCACATAATTAACTCGCGTGCGTGCTTAGCACTTGCGAGAAGCAAATGGCGCGTCAAGACAGCTCAGCTCACAGGAGATGTTTGACGCAGGGAATCACCTATTACATCGCAAAGTTGCTCCTTATCGGCAAGGAAGGTATGATGCATCTCGTAAGACATCGTGTGTTGAGAAAGACCCGTTGACATGCTTATATTTTGTACTTATATACGAGAGTGACGAAGACTGGATCAGTGACGAAAACCGGTACAGTTACCTTACTTATACAAAATAAAAATATAATACAAGTTAGATAAACGTTCTATCCCGATATCCACCATGGATATTCAGGCTACAGTAAAAGCTCTGTTTAAAGAACTGAAAGCATCATATCCAGACTCTGCAAGTTGCATTTGTTTAACACTTATAGGCTTTAATTTTTTCCTTGAAATAGTCCCTATCTCCTATCTAACCCATATTAGGTTTGATTTAGTTGAAACGCTGTGTCATAGTTCCAACGTTCACCGTTAGATGTCAGTGGCATCTGGTAGCGAAAGTTAAAACTACTTGAAATTGAACGGAACTTGTAGTGCACTCCATGGGTGTCCGCTTGAAGCAGCTACAGCCTCTGGCGAGCCGAACATGTCCTCGGACACTCCCGGCACTAAAAGCCATACGCTAAATAAATAAATATAATATATTCACTTTACGCGTTTTCGTTTTACACGTTGATTACTCGGAACGAATTCATTGCGTAAATCGAGGGATACCTGTACTCTATAAAGCAATTTCCTTGATTATCTTCCTCTATTTTCTCAGTGAGATCTCCTCAACATTTGTCTTGTTCCTCCTTGATACTTCTCTTCACCTTCAGTTTTAGTCTTTCTATTCTATCCTCGTGTCTTCCATATATTTCCTGTTCCTCCTCATCTAGTTATTTATGTGATTTCTGTCCTTTATTCTGATTTTATGTGGTTCGTCCACCACAGTGTCTCCTTTTTATCTAACCTTTGCTGATGTTTTACCACACACTGCTTCTACAAATATCTGTCTTGGTTTGTTCCACTCTTCTTCTCTACTTCCTAGGTCACATTTAGGTTACTTATTTCTTATCTGCTCTTGAAATGCCATCTTTTTCTCCCCCTTATCTAGTTCCCAGATCTTGATCTTCGGTTTCTTTTTTGAAAATATTTTACAAATTTGAATTTGTTTTAATTCGACTAATATCAGTCTGTGATCACCACCCATACTTTCACTTGGGATTATCTTTGCATTAATCGCAAATCTTCCTAATTCTCTGTCTGTTAATACAAAATCAATGAGTGTTCCATGTTGCCCGTCCCAACTGCATCGGCTGATCTTACGGCTATCCCTTTTCATGAACCATGTGTTCTGAATTGTTAGATTATTCCTGGTACAAAAATCCAGCATACTTTCTCCTTCCTCATTTCTATTGCCATACCCATGTGGTCCCAAAACATTCTCATATCCCGTTCTGTCAGTTCCCACATGTGCATTCAAATTACCCAATCATCACCAATTTCCAATTCAGTGAAGAATTCTTCTTTCTCCTCCAAGCTACATCCTCTTTGGGGAGCATATACCTGTATTATCGTCAATACTTTCCTATTGACCTTCAAACGCATGACTATTATTCTCTCATTCACATATTGCACATCAGCTATTGCCTCCACATTCCGATTTACTATAAATCCTACTCCATTTCTTTTCTCTTTGTAGCTTCCAGTCCAGTACAAGTTATACCCCTTCCGAAGGTTTTTTTTTCCTAGTTTCGCTCAATCCCAGGATGTCTAACTTTCGTCTCTCCATCAAGTCTATTAGTTCATTTTCTTTCCCATTTAATGTTAATACGTTAATTGTTCTAAATCAGTTTTTGGTCCTTGGTCCAGCGCTTGTACGAACATCAGTATTACCATTATACATTGCAACCGTGTCCAAAGACGTGTCATTCTAGCATTTTTTTTCTTCTTCCCAAGGCTTGTTTTAATTTCGAAAGCAATAAATTCAATAGCTCTTCTGCTGGCTAGCTAGGCCTAATGCATTGGAGGATTTTCTGTCAGAGTTTACTCCCTTAGCCTTTGGGGATCCCTCCTCTTTCCACAAGGCAGGGGATTTCATCTACATTAACCCCTAGATGGATGGGTTGCCTCCTCCGCCCGCTCCACCGTACTTAATTTTATTTCTCCGTCTTTGCTGCCGTTGAGGTCTTCACACTTAACCCTGTGCTTGGGGCCTGTGATGTACTCCACATAACTACTGGGTCCCCACCAGAACTTAGCTGCTGCTACAGCTCCTACTATAGTACCATTGTCCACCCCTGCGACATGGACGCGCCTGGTGAGAATTGTCCATGTAGACCTAGATTGACACTAGCATCAACATCTCATGGACCGGGTTAAGGAGACTCTCTGATTCTAGCCTCCAAGGCCTCTTCTTTCAATTAGTACAAAATATTTAAATGGACAAATTAATGGCTTTGTAGCCTTTGCAAATGCGAACAATACATTTAATTTCATACTGTCTCTGTAGGTAATTTACAGCCATCCTGATGGAGGAGTACCAGAGACCAGACTCACTTCCTCCTGATACTGGGTGTCCCTCGAGCCTCGCTACTGTCCCATGTGTAGAATCCAAGGAATTATCCCATTGGCAAAGAGTCAGTTATGTCTGCAAGATCGTCAAGGTTTACAGTTCACAAATTTGGTAGAGTGTTACAAATCATGTAAGGAAAAAACACTAAAGTACTGTATATGTTGATCATACGTACTGCCAAGTGACATGACCCAAGAATCGTGAAATAACCTGACTCGGTATAAATAATTTAAATTATAAGCAGGTAACAGGAGGGCTGGATGTCCCATTTCAATCGAAGTATTAATATGTATTTTGTTCAATTCCAGATATGCTTTGCAGTTACCTCAGCCTAGTTTCCCAAAGTCGTCTTCCAAGCAGGATCCAGTTTTGATCTCTTCATATTGGCGTTATTTGAGGTGCAGCTGGGAATTGAGACACATGCAATAAACTAACTGGTTACATCTGAGATATCAGAAAATAATGGAACTGACAACTCAGATCTTCAACTTTAGAAAAGTCCCCATACAAATGACAATACTTCTCGATCTCCATAATAAATGTAACATCTAGGTCATTTGCCTTTAATGATAATGATGGAAATGGAAACTGACAATGTAACTTACCCTCCTAATAATGTCACAATGCCTTCAACGTACAGTACTTGGGAAGTTTACATTCTGTAACAAACATCCACTCATAGAATGCAGTCATTAATACGCTCGTTAAAATCTTACTGTTTCCCGAACAGGAATGCTCTATTGCAGATATTTCGAAAATTGCTTGGTCTAGGGCCTTAAAATGTGGTTTTCAGGGCCTTTCAGGACATGAGTTCTGTTTCTTGAATTACGAAGCTTATAATGAGTGTCGTTTGGTCCTGCTACAATCTGAGGCAAAGGGCCTAAATCTAGGGAATGGAGAGAGCTGTCCAAATGTCATGTACTTAAAATTTGGTTCAATTCGGAGAAACGGTTTATATTTGTATGAATAACAAACAAACTTTCAACTTTATTTATATATAGATGATCATACAAAATCTGAGCTTAATCTGTTAGGTCAAAGAGTAACATACTTCCTGATTTTAGCCTTGGGTGTTGAACCTTCGCTCTCAAACCTCGTACTTTTTGAGGTGAGCATTAACTCATCTCCTTTGTCTGTAGTGGCTCATTGTGCCACACTGTGACAGGGCCCTGGGGCTGGAGTCTCCCGGGCCCCATTCATGAAATCAATTACAAGAACATAAGAAACAAACAAGCAATAATAAAAATAATATTTTATATTCCACTAAATCCAGGTTATATTTACTACAAGCAGAGTGTCTATTACTATCAATGTAAATTTACAACAAAGAAACTGGAGGAAAGCATGCAAAATTAATTGCAAATTCAATGTTTATGTCTGGCAAGCTTATACCACTGCGGTATTTTCAATTAAATAAATATCAGAGTTAAGCCATCAAAAATTCACTATACTGTTTAGTTTCGACGTTTCAGGAATCCAAATTTGTTCGGATAAGGCAAGACTGTAAACATGCGCAGTGTTCATATTTAAAGTTCTGCCGATCCTCTTTGATATAAATAATTTGAGAACTTCAGTGCCATAAACGATATGCTCGTTTGATGTACGCAAATTTGAAAGAAATTGCATTTAACGTACCGGTAATTTCATCATTTTTACAGTATTTGACTTGAAGAAAAAATCATATATATTATTTCAGTAGTATAGATCCCTCCTGCGGCACTCACAAGCGACCGATCGTGAAAAATGAGCATTCAAATGAAAGTGAATATACATTACCAGTGACGCATTGCAATCTAATTTCATAAATATCTATAATTTCTTTAAAGAAGTGACTTTTATAAAACTGTACGAAGTGTGCGAATTGCAGATACTGTTTCTGTAGGAAAATACGCTTCATAATTGCTGTTCACTTCACATTTTGGCCACTGTGACGCCTGCTTCATGTCAATTTTAACATTCTGACGTCTTTCCTCTATCATTTTGCATGGATTTCAGAAACAGTAATTTAAAGGAATGAGTACTCAAATCGTGCAATTTCATAAATATCGAATAACCGGTGAATGTTACGGCTAAGCTGTCAATCAATGGACTCAGCACACAAATGACATTAGCAGTGACAAATTGCATTCTAATTTCATAAATATCAATTTTTATAAGAAGTGTGTGATTTGCAAATACTGTTGCTGTAGGAAAATACATGACATCATTGCTCTTCAGTTCGCATTTTGGCCGTAGGGACGCCTGAAACGTAAATAGTGTTCTATAATCATTTGGTTCAAATAAGTCCTTAAGTCTCTTATTATAAACCTATTGGGGAAAATGTGGCTTATGAACATGCAAGATTCCTTGCAGGGGCCGGTAGTTCATATTTATAAAAGCTGCTGTCCATGGACTCAGGAAACAGGTGGGTTTGAATTCCAACGTCAGTCATTTTCCAAGATTCGTCATTTTAACTTTACAGCTAATGGCTGGAATTGCATAATCTTGCAGAGCCCCATTCATTTCCTCGTCAATCATATTTCAAATTAATTATTAACACCTGATTATCTTCAGATATCGACTGTTGGACAGAGCTCATACGCATAGTAAGTGCTGTGGACTAAAGGCCACAATGTCCCACGTCTCAAAAATTAATCAACGGGAAGTCCAGCTCACTGAAGTACATGTTAAAACTGGTGGAAAAGGTATGCACGCTACGGCCTCTAGGCAAATGATGTAATCTCTTTCCTTAAAGAAAACATGAGCTACACTTACGGTAGGCTACAAATGAAGTCAAGATGTTTTTTAAACACTTTTTACATACAGTATTTTCATGTTGAAATTCTTAAAAATTGCTGCCCTTGAAGAGTCACGCCCTTGGATCTAAGCTTAAATCCTGATAAGTGTTTTGGTTGAACGGCGATCACACATCTTTGTACATTAAGAAAAGCCAAATATATTTTTATAATTAACTACAGCTAAGTCAAGTTAATGTGCTAGCAGTAGATTGCAGACACCGTGGCTGTTCAGTAAGTGTTTTCACAAGAGAAGAAAATATGAATTTGAACTATATTTTGTAATTTGCAGCCAGCGGAATTCTTGTAATTTAATATTGCTTGGCAGTAAGCAAGAATGAAGCCAGAGTTCTCCTAAAAATCATCTTAATCCTATGACTGGTGACCATCAGGGGCGGATTTAAGCCTAGATTATGGAAGGAGCGGACACGGGGTCTGGGGGGCATGGAATAACCCCAAGGTCAGGGTAGTCTCTGGGGGTCCTTCTTCGGAAGATTTTGCAAAAATTAGGTCCAAATTAGTGATTTATAAACTATTTGGTTGATTGTTTTTGTGATATTTTGGAGTAAACATTTGTCCCAGGAGCTATAGAAATGACTCACCGATTATGAAGTGAAAGATCTCGTAGCTTCAAGTCAGATCGCATGGTGTAGCCGAATGTGTTGTATAGCTGTGATGGGGAACTACAGCATACCTGACAAGGGAAGTCTTCGCGGTACTACACTCCGATAGGGGATGAAATTCAGGAGACAAATATCTGAGGAAATGTACAACACGGGACAGGAAACCGCATCGGCTCAAATTAATATGCTATGTCATATTTATAATTAAGTATAACAAACTTAAAGTTTCCGCCTAATCAACACTCATTTATTATTTCGTTAGCTTATGGGTACATGTTTCGGAACTAGTACAATTCCTTCTTCAGCCCTTCATAATTCATATTCGGAAACATCATAGACTAAAAATACCACGTCCATGTGAGAAACATAACACACTAATAATTAAAATACTATAAAAAATTAATTGAACACTTTAAAACATGACAACCTTATGGACATTACATACAATAAAACAATAAAAACATTCTTGCTGTTAACAATCAAATTGATTAATAATCACTACTATGCACATTCTTGAACGGTATGCGACGGTCAAATTGAGCAGTCGTTAATTTCTTTTTGTAAATAAAAACAAAGAGCACATTCCATTAGTGTTCAGGACACAGGTGGAAACTTTGTTCGGCACTTTATTGAAAGTGCGCTGACATGTGCTTAGTGGATGCAAAACGGAGAAACCTTCCGATTATTAAACTTGTATTTTGCACATTAACTGGGAGTGTTTATCTTGAGCCGAAAGCTCCACAGACGTGCAACGTTTGCTCTTAAACGTTGCACGTCCGTGGAGCTTTCGGCTCAAGATAAACACTCCCAGTTAATGTGCAAAATACAAGTTTAATAATCGGAAGGTTTCTCCGTTTTGCATCCACTAAGCACATGTCAGCGCACTTTCAATAAAGTGCCGAACAAAGTTTCCACCTATGTCAACGTTTATTAGTACAGCAAGTTATTTGTGTCCTGAACACTAATGGAATGTGCTCTTTGTTTTTATTTACAAAAAGAAATTAACGACTGCTCAATTTGACCGTCGCATACCGTTCAAGAATGTGCATAGTAGTGATTATTAATCAATTTGATTGTTAACAGCAGGAATGTTTTTATTGTTTTATTGTATGTAATGTCCATAAGGTTGTCATGTTTTAAAGTGTTCAATTAATTTTTTATAGTATTTTAATTATCAGTGTGTTATGTTTCTCACATGGACGTGGTCTTTTTAGTCTTTTTAGTCTATGATGATTCCGAATATGAATTATGAAGGGCTGAAGAAGGAATTGTACTAGTTCCGAAACATGTACCCATAAGCTAACGAAATAATAAATGAGTGTTGATTAGGCGGAAACTTTAAGTTTGTTATACTTAATTACAAAACGTCAGCACGCAACCTGCAATGGACTCTTCTTCATATTTATAACGTTAAAGTTATGACAATGATACACATGCCGAACCGAGAATGGAGAGCAGTAAGCCAGTGAGGCTGTAACAGGTCTGGCACACGCTCACTGTTTCCAGGCGAGACGGAATGATTCAAGTGCGTGGCCTTCAATGTGGATGTACTTTTTTTTTAGTAATATGTAGGGCGTGTTACCTATGATAAACACAATGGATGACATAGTAGCAAGGTTGCTACCGTAATTAGTTCATTATCCGAGATATATTACCTAGGTATTATTATATACAACTACAGAAATGAAATGCAACAGACACCTAATAATAAGTACAGTACTTTACACAATTAACGAGTATCACTTGTTTATCATGTCTTGTTTGTTTCAATCAATGTACGTTTCACAGAGGTGAATGTCTTCAACAAGGTGGTCAATACATAGATTTGTTTTACACTAGCCACACGTGAGTATGGCAGTATTTGTACACTGGCCACAAATATCCAGATAAGGACTTTTAAAACAAAAAACAACAGGGTTCAGAAAGTTGGACGGTCGTTCATCTACAAAACCAGCCTTAAACCAGCTCTATGTCCACATGCTTTGAAAGCGTGGGGATGACAATTGGCTGTGTGTAAAAGACTGAACTTTCAAGATGTTGTTATGTAGGTGAATATTGAACTCTAGACCATGTAACAGCACACTATCATAGAAAGTTCGAATGAAATTCTTCCATATCCGAAATCCAAATACACCGAGGGTTGAATTATACCTGTGGCTCCTTTTGGTACAATCTTGACACCTATGTCCTTGTCATTTGGTTTGGCTGATAATATAGCATCTTCTGTTTGTCCAGTCCATGAATCTAAAACCAGTACACTAAAATCGGGGACTAACGGAAAATACACATTTCGGAGCCACTCTTGAAATAAATGTTGAGTTAATTTACCCGACTTGGAAGTGAGTACATATAAATTAGGTGCAGCAAAAACAAGGTGTCCTTAACTCTTGGTCCAAAGACTCCAATCTTTTTCTGTAATACCACAAGTAGAACGGGAAGCAGACGACCATCCGCTGAGATTATTGGTTGGACGGTGTAACTATGCGTTAACGAATTTAGGGATTGTGCTTCAGCAAATATACGCTTGTCACCTTTGCTGTGAAGAGTTCGTCCAGAGTGAAATTCCATGTTGAATCCACTTTGGTCTGTATTAAAGACATAGGTTTCAATGGCTTCCGCAACATCTCCAACAAAGGTTGTCGCACTTGCAAGTAGGTCAGCATGATTTGTTGTATAATTAGGTGACACGAATTTTGTCACTTTTCTTGACACAAAACGGCAAGATCTTTTAAAATGGGAGAGCCAAAGTTTCGATGCACGAAAGGCTTCATCACCTACTCGCCGTGCTGCCGCAAGAGCCCATTTCCGGTTATCACTGTCATGAACAACCTTTCTTCCCTCTCTGGCGCATTGAAACTGTTTAGCCGTTGCATCGAAAATTAATTACAGTTTTTCTTTTTACGTACCTCCGCGCTCAACATGTTTCTCCCATATGTAAAGGTCATTACGACACTTCAACTTCTTATAGCGGCGATGCACAGTTTGGAACTTCCATTGTTTACCTCCTCGATTAAGCCAAAATCAATAGCAGCTTTCTTATATTGCACACTTACATCAATATTGTCTCCCACAGGTTCATCATGCTCCCTGTCGTATTCTGCATCGTTGTCGGGGTCAAGCATAACCAAGCTATCTTCCGTTTTAACGGAAAAACTTGGGTCATCTATACGGTTTGCCATGAGACCTGTAGCGAAGACGTCAAATTAGCCCCCAAAACACGGACCGAATTAATAACCAATAAAGTACATGTTCTAAACGAGACAGTCTAGTCAACAACTCGTTTACGGTGTCTGCTTCTTTCCTTGTGCCGCGCCCTCACTAGCGCGCGCCCGATGTGCAGACGTTTCATACAATAAAAATGGTATTGAATATTAATTTGAGCCGATGCGGTTTCCTGTCCTGTTTGGTACATTTCCTCAGCTATTCGTCTCCTGAGTTTCATCCCGATCGGAGTGTAGTAGCGCGAAGACTTCCCTTGTGAGATCAGAGGTTCGAATTCCGGTGCTATCCCGAATGTGGTTTTCACACTCCCTCCAGACAAATGTACCTCAAGTCCTAATATACCTACCCCTTTCTCGGCCCTAATAATTACAGTAATATTTGCGACGGCCAACGCATCACCAGTCGCCAACAAATAATGCGGCATGCGATTGATCGTAATGTCACAGAGGCCGTAGCACTGCACAGTGTATAGCCTGTTTTACGTCCAGCAGTGGGTGGTTTTAAGAGGATAATGGGCTGTAAACGGGCGTTCGCTCCAAGTTTCTAGTCTCCAAGACAGATAGTTACAGCAATGTTGCCAATACAACAACCACTACCCTCCCCTTCAGTCTAGTAGACATTTCATACGGTACGGTACCGGTATTTTCTATTGTTCGCTGTTTGAGAATGTTGTAATTGACTTCATTAATATTTGTGAAAAGTATTGCTTTACAGTCAACTTCATTCAATAATGTGGAGGCCTTCAGAAACAAACCGGAAAATTAACTCTGCAGTTATCTATCAGTTGATGCAAATGGTCCCCCTACCGAGGGCCATTGATTCATTACCCACAAATGATTCTCGACCTACTAGCTACCTAGTACACGGGGTTAAATGTTGCAAGCCCCTAAATGAATTAACTGCAACAACATGTAGGCCTTTTACTAACTGTTGAGTTGGGTTATGAATGAGACCGCAGTCGGGAAGCGGAATCCTTCCTTCCAGACAGGTTTACTCTACCGCAGCTTCGCCACGACCCGGTGTCATCTCCAAGTTTTAGATAAAGAGAGCAACCCATTTTATGTTTAATAGGATTGGGACGTTAAAGGCATCCTGAAAGTGCTTGATTCTCAGGGGATAATATCTCTTCGCATCCTGGAAAGAAGAAAAATGATTTGCAGAGCTATGTTGCTCTTTGGAAGAAACGGCTTAGAAATGTCAAATATTAACTGCCACTGCTGCAGCTCCAAACAACATTGTATTTATATTAATATTCGACAACCTTTCACAACATATATTAGCCAGCAACAATAGTTTTCACATAGTGCGGAAGTGTAAAGATTTGATTCATTCTTTGAGTGCTGCCTCTACAAATGACGGATAGTGCAACCTCAAGTCAATTACTGTGTGGACTAGTTTACCTACCTACCTGCACGGCAGGTAGCTAGACAACATACTCTTATTCATTTCATCTAGGCTCTACATGTCGCCCCTAACTTGAAACTCTTGAGTAATCCGACCAACCATACCAGGATAGTCCAGGCCCTCGTGGCCTTGGCGAAATTAAAGGGAAGTTATTTGGAGGCTTGGTGCATAAGCCAGAAACGAGAACAATGCATCGTCTACATTGACCGCAATGAGACAGATGTTCTTCCCACAAGCTCTTTGTAAAGGAAAATATTGTCCACTTGACATACTGTAACACTGTACACAGACAGTTCATTGTATTCACCAAATGATTGGCAGTAGCAAATTCAAGTCACATAAAGACAATAATAAATCACTGCCCAATCGGGCCCCTCCTCCTAGGACGCCCCCCCGCCCCTTCTCTGTGCACTCAAACAGTAAGCTCTGTGCAAACAAACAGTAAGAGATCTTAACTTTCTATTGAATATTTCCTTCCTCCCTTATTCTTAGTGCTGAACCACCCTAAGAGCCCACTGAGATCCCTGAAGAGCACATACATTCCCTGTTGTCATTTGTTTATCTAATGATTTGTTCTGCTTTGAAACAAAGGAAGCCGTGACATCACTCACAGCATTAAATCCTCGACGTAATTGTCGCATAAGAAAGTAAGGTTTTGCCATGACCCATTCCAGCAAAAATTGTTCCGCTTATTAAAGAGAATCAGCATTCCTTGTCAAACACTATAGCTAGGCTTGTCACAAGTCTTCTACAGTAGATTCTAGTCCATACAATTCTACTGTCGGCTACACTTTGCGACTCAAAACAACATGAAACAGAGTGAGGGAAATTGTCACCAGCTCTGATTGTCTGCCTCAACGCCGTGCTTGTGTGTCTAACCAGTGTTGCTGCAGCAAGCACCACAAGGGATACTTTCTCAATATAAATAACATTGCTCCTAAGCACTGTGCGTAACTGTGTTGCAGAATGCACTGTTGCCTAGTGATACTCCATGCTAGATCTAGTAATGATGTTGCGTTGCAGAATGTTGCCTGGTGATACTGCTTGCTAGATCTAGTAATGTTGTTGTGTTGCAGAATGCACTGTTGCCTAGATATACTGCATGCTGGATCTAGTAATGATGTTGTTGTGTTGCAGAATGCACTGTTGCCTAGTGATACTGCTTGCTAGATCTAGTAATGATGTTGTGTTGCAGAATGCACTGTTGCCTAGTGATACTGCATGCTAGATCTAGTAATGATGTTGTGTTGCAGAATGCACTGTTGCCTAGTGATACTGCTTGCTAGATCTAGTAATGATGTTGTTGTGTTGCAGAATGCACTGTTGCCTAGATATACTGCATGCTAGATCTAGTAATGATGTTGTTGTGTTGCAGAATGCACTGTTGCCTAGTGATACTGCATGCTGGATCTAGTAATGATGTTGTGTTGCAGAATGCACTGTTGCCTGGTGATACTGCTTGCTAGATCTAGTAATGATGTTGTGTTGCAGAATGCACTGTTGCCTAGTGATACTGCATGCTAGATCTAGTAATGATGTTGTTGTGTTTCAGAATGCACTGTTGCCTAGTGATACTGCATGCTAGATCTAGTAATGATGTTGTTGTGTTGCAGAATGCACTGTTGCCTAGTGATACTGCATGCTAGATCTAATAATGATGTTGTTGTGTTGCAGAATGCACTGTTGCCTAGATATCCTGCATGCTAGATCAAGTAATGATGTTGTTGTGTTGCAGAATGCACTGTTGCCTAGTGATACTGCATGCTAGATCTAGTAATGATGTTGTGTTGCAGAATGCACTGTTGCCAAGTGTTACTGCTTGCTAGATCTAGTAATGATGTTGTTGTGTTGCAGAATGCACTGTTGCCTAGTGATACTGCATGCTAGATCTAGTAAGGATGTTGTTGTGTTGCAGAATGCACTGCCTAGTTGCCTAGTGATACTGCATGCTAGATGTGCAAGATGGCGTCACAGTGAAAGTGCAGTGAAATAGCAGCTAGTGTAAATATTTGATAAAAGTGGTAAAATATTATAACAGAGGCTTAAAATCTATAAAGTTACTTTCCTCAGATCAAGTGTAATACGGAATATTGATAGTATTTAGAAATTCTTGTTGATAATTTAATAAACTTAAACTAAGTTGTGGGAACGTGTATCCAAAGATTCGGTGACTTCTTCAATCACTGTTTGAACCAAGTAGAGCAGTGGTGCTTTTACGAGACTTCACCCGATTGGAAGATATACGTATTTCACATTCTTCTTTATTGGTAGGTTATTAGATTAATTCTATTAGGTAGTAATAATTAAATTAAATTTAGTGTAATTTGGTGTAAACATCTAGGCTCACTTAGATCTCTAGTATGACGACAGTAAACAGTGTTAGTATCTCGTCAGGTTGTGTAACCGTAACGGATTTATGCTCGTCGTGCAAAATAAAAGTAAAAAATGCAAATAAAATCATCACAAGATCTCAGGTAAAATTGAATGAGGAGAAAAGTGAAACCGATTGTCGTAATGTAGGCCTACCGCTACCGTCATGCGAATGTCATAACCTGTGAAACGAACTGTCCTCAAAAGACGAAATTATAAAGCTGCTAAAGGAAGATATTGCTAAGTTAATGGAAGAGTTGAATAAATTAAAAGGAAACAGAGAGGAAAGCAAGGAAACTTGGTCGACAGTGATTGCTGGTAAGGTAAGATTGAATAAGCCTAGGCCTATAAATGGAGTACATGTAACTGAAATTCCCGTCTCAAATTCATTTGGAGTGCTTGTCGAAGAAAATGATGACTTTCCTCAAGAAGAAAAGAAGAAAGTGATAAAGAGAAAATCCAGGAAGATGCGGATATTTGCGGATAGCCACGGGCGAGATGTAGCAGCAAGCGTTTTGGAGAGAAGCCGAGAAATGGAGGTCACTTCGACAGTGAAGCCAGGAGCTCAGATTGCAGAAGTCACGAACGGGATGATAGGAGAGTGTGCGTCCCTTACTGCAAAGGACTACGCAGTGATCATCGCTGGAACAAACGACGTCTATAGAAATGAGAGTAAAAAGGTAATCAAAGATTTAAAGGGTACATTACCATCCATGCAAAAAACAAATGTCATTATTGTAAATATTCCGCAGAGACACGATTTAATTCCCAAGTCATGTGTAAATGTAGAAATAGAGGCTACAAATGGAAAAATTCATAAAATTTGTAAGAGTTTTCCAAATGTCCAAATTGTAGATGTAAGTAAATTAGACAGGAAGTTCCACACTCGGCATGGCCTACACTTAAATAGATTAGGAAAAGAGTATCTTAGTGATGAAATCTGCAAAATTGTAAATTCAAATGGTAAGAATAATTCAACAGTAATATCATTAGAGTGGAAGCAGGGAAACTGGTAGAAGAAGCCAAACGTGAGGTTTGGCATTCACATCTTTTGAAGTCAAATTTAACGGAGTGCAACAATGGTATTTCGGATTTGTCTAGCAACAATAATAATAACAATTATGATAATAATAATGTAAATAAATCACCAACACAAGCTTGCAAAAGTAACAAATTTAAAATTTACCACCAGAATGTCCAGTCTCTTTATAATAAAATTGATTACATAAATCTAATGCTTAAAAATGAACTTAAAGACATCTCAGCACTATGTATTTCAGAACATTGGCTGAAAGAGGAACAACTCGAATTAATTCAATTCCCAGGGTTTATACAAGCTAGTAAATACTCTAGATCTAATATTAGCCATGGTGGTACTTGCATCTTCTTAAGAAATAATTTAGATCATGAACAGATAACAGCTTATGATTATCTAATTATGGAACAGGATTTTGAATTCTCTGCCGTAAAAATTCAGCAGTTTAAGTTAATAATTGTATGCGTATACCGTTCTCCGTCAGGAAAGTTTCCTCTATTTATAGATAAACTAGAATTGTTACTCAATAACATGAGCAAAGTAAATTTCGATATAATAATTTGTGGGGATGTAAATGTGGATTTCTTAAAACTTGATAGAAATTGTGAATTATTAAACCAGTTACTAATTTCCTATGGACTGAAACCTACAGTAAATACACCAACAAGAATAACAAAATTTAGTAAAACCACTCCTGATCAAATTTTTATAAATACAGATAAATATCACCATTCAATAGAAGTCTATTGTCCGGGTTTTAGTGACCACCATGGACAAATACTGAGTTTTGAAGTATCCGAAGTAATCAATAATAATGATAATGGAGTAAAATCAAAGTGCAGGTCATTCACTGAATCAAATGTTACATATTTCAATGACTTATTAAATAAGGAAACATGGTCAGAAATTTATGAACTAGAAAATGTAAATGATAAATTTAATGCATTTAACAGTACCCTAAAACACTATTTTGAAATAGCATTCCCCTTTAAACGAAGAACTGTTCAAAATAACAAAACTAGCAATTGGATAACAACAGGGATTATAAATTCATGTCAAAGAAAGAAATTTCTACACAAATTATATAAACAATACCACACAACACCTGAATTTAATTTATACTACAAAAAATACACTAGCATATTAAATAAGGTAATAAGACTAGCAAAGAAAATGCATAATGATAATTTTATTTCCCAATCATCTAATAAAAACAGGGCTATGTGGTCTGTAATAAAGAAAGAAACTGGAAAATCTGCTAAAATACAAAGGAACATTACACTGACCAGAAATAATAAAGTGATTAATAATCCAGAGGAAATAGCAAACACTTTTAATGACTATTTTCTGGAAATTCCGCAAAAATTATTAAATAAATCACAGGTAAATACACTAAATTCTAATAATAAAATAAATATATGCAGTGATTCTTTATTTATAAATCATGTCACAAGTGAAGAGGTAAGAATAGTTATAAAAGAGCTAAAAAATAAATTCTGTGCTGGCATTGATGGCATCCCTGATGCAATTTTAAAGAAATGTGCAGAAAATATAATAAATCCACTTACGCACTTAATAAACAGTTCAATTCTCTCAGGAACTTACCCGGATATTTTGAAGTTATCAAAAGTAATTCCAGTGCACAAAAATGGTTCAAAAGATGAATTAGATAACTATCGTCCTATTACCTTACCAACTGGTATTGCAAAAATTGTGGAAAAAATTATGTATAAGAGACTGATAAGTTTCATAGAAAAAAATAAAATATTATCAAACTCACAACATGGATTTAGAACGGAAAAATCTACACAGACAGCAATTTACGAATGTAGTAATAGTATACTGAAATTAATTGACAATAAGGAACATGTAACTGGCCTATTCTTGGATTTATCGAAAGCATTTGATGTAGTTGACCATAAAATCCTCCTTACCAAACTAAATCAATATGGTGTTAGAGGTCTAGCTAATAAATGGATAGAGTCTTACTTAACAAGGCGTAAACAAATAGTAAGCTTGAGACACAAGGATGATGGAACCAAATTACTTAATGAAACATTGTCCAATGAGGGAATTATTGAATTTGGAGTACCCCAGGGATCGGTTTTGGGCCCACTACTCTTTCTTCTATATATCAATGATATAACACAGAACGTTCATTCACATAAGGAAATTTTGTTTGCGGACGATACAACACTCGTAATAAAAGGTGAAACTAAACAGGTCATACAGCAGTCTGCTGACTCCGTTACAGGAGAGTTAACCAAATGGTCACAAGATAATCGCCTCATAATAAACTATAAAAAGACAGTATGTCTAAATTTCCACACTATACAGAATAGGAATCCTGCGATGCCCAATATAACATTAAATGGTCATCAAATAGAAAATAAATCAGAAACAAAGTTTTTAGGACTATGGATACAACAAGACTTGAAATGGAATAAACATATACAATATCTGAATACTAAACTGAACTCGATGTGCTTTGCGTTACGTATTTTGAAAACCTGCACTAGCATGCACACATTAAGAAATACTTATTTTGCTTATTTCCATTCATACTTAAGATATGGGATCATATTTTGGGGTATGTCGCCAGATGTACTAAGCACGTTTAGGATACAAAAGAGAGCGATTAGAATTATGGCAAATGTACACTCTAGAGAATCATGTAGACCTCTGTTTAAAGATTTAAACATTCTCCCACTGCCCTGCATATATATCTTTGAAAGTATTATGTTTTTTAAAAAGAATTTAATGAATAAAGATGTTTTTCTTAAAACAAACAATGATGTTCATAGGCATAACACAAGACAAAATCAAAACATTCATATTTCACACACACACACAAGCATATATCAAAAAGGAACTTTTCACACTGGAGTTAAATTATACAATAAACTACCCCAGTATATAAAACTGGCCCCAAAAATAAAAACCTTTGATAGAATGTTGAAAGCTTATCTGCAGTGCCATTGTTTTTACTCAGTAGTTGAATATTTTAGCGTATAGGAGTGATGGAATCTATAACTATATTTTACTTTTTTAATTTAATTTTAATACCTAGCTGTATGTTGTTGTATTTATAGAATTAAGTTTTCATATTATGATAATAGAGTGAGGTGTAAATAGTTGTGCAATAAGATTGTATCTATTAAGATTTGCTATTATAATAAGTTATAAATAGTTTTAATCTTAGTAATATATACCTGTTAGTTCTTTTATTTTATGCATGTAAATTCTGACGTGTCCTATATCAAAAATGTATTGAATGCATGTATTTGATCAAATGGAATTAATAAAAATCTATCTTATCTATCTAGTAATGATGTTGTTGTGTTGCAGAATGCACTGTTGCCTAGTGATACTGCATGCTAGATCTAGTAATTATGTTGTGTTGCAGAATGCACTGTTGCCTAGTGATACTGCATGCTAGATCTAGTAATTATGTTGTGTTGCAGAATGCACTGTTGCCTAGTGATACTGCATGCTAGATCTAGTAATTATGTTGTTGTGTTTCAGAATGCACTGTTGCCTAGTGATACTGCATGTTAGATCTAGTAATGATGTTGTTGTGTTGCAGAATGCACTGTTGCCTAGTGATACTGCATGCTAGATCTAGTAATTATGTTGTTGTGTTGCAGAATGCACTGTTGCCTAGTGATACTGCATGCTAGATCTAGTAATGATGTTGTTGTGTTGCAGAATGCACTGTTGCCTAGTGATACTGCATGCTAGATCTAGTAATGATGTTGTTGTGTTGCAGAATGCACTGTTGCTTAGTGATACTGCATGCTAGATCTAGTAATTATGTTGTTGTGTTGCAGAATGCACTATTGCCTAGTGATACTGCATGCTAGATCTAGTAATGATGTTGTGTTGCAGAATGCACTGTTGCCTGGTGATACTGCTTGCTAGATCTAGTAATGATGTTGTTGTGTTGCAGAATGGGCGACTCGGTGACTATGAGCTGCGTGGACCCTCTCTACGAGGTAAGGATCCCTTGTTATCACTTGACAAACCTTAAGAGTGCTCCTAAATAAACAGAATGCCTATCAATGCAACGTAACGAATGATCTAGTTAAAACATACATTTTTCATCCCAATGTTTCTTAATGAAAAGACTTATTCTAAATAAACTTAACTTAGCATAAAAACTCCCTTAATGTTAGATCCAGTTCTTAAATGAATAATTATAAAATTAAAATGGATATCCTCGCAATCAAAGATATTAAAATTGTTTATAATCAAAATTGATGCAAATGAAGATGGTTCTTGAGGATCATAGTAATATTGAACCTTGTAATGTTGTAACCTTGTAACATAATCGCAAAACGACACTATGAGTTGCAAAGAGTAAAGAAATTATGAGTAGGTATCATTTTGATATGCTACAGACTTTATATTCATGATGTGCAAAATGGCTGCTGCTGCTAATGGATTTATGTTGTGGTGATATTTGGAACTATATATCGAGATCGAGGAGAAGAGAAAAGAGTGGTACTCTTGTTGTTTTATTCGGTGATTGGACATCAACAGTTAGAGAGAATGAGAGAATAATTTAAAGATAGTAGGGGACGATCTATGAGAAAGACATCTATTAAAATACAACTTATTACTGATTATCCCAATGCGTTCCTTAGAGAAGAGTAATTCTCATGAATGAAATATTTGATTTTGTTTGAAAATGGCCAGAATATGAATGTATATAACAGGTATTCATTATAAACCTATTGTTCAGAGATACATGGTTAACCTACAAAAATAAACCATGGTTAAGCATGAAATCTTGGTAAGCATCTAATATGACCTTTTACAACTCGATACTTGATTGTAGTAGCTATAAATATTCTTTGACTTGATTCCTATTTCATTAAATTCTTTTCTTGTCGAATTGCTTGCGGTACCAAAATATAGATGACAGTATATGGTCACTTGCCTCTTATCAAATGAATCCTGGTTGGTGATAAATTCACCCTACAACTCGAGTAAAGTCTTCCGTGCATTACCATATACGGTATATATATATTTATTGTTTACAAGCCATAAGCTTGTAAGCTGGCGCCCACCCAATTATATTTATTACGAATAGAGGTTAAGAGCACCTGTTTTATCAAATCATATATAAAACTGATTACAATTAGCAGCCACAACAGTGGGGCTTGTTGTTGTTGGTTTACCTTAACCTATAACATATTTCGGTCGGTTGGTTCTTAAGTATAGGGGCTGCGACAACGCGGTCATATAGCCCCGTGTACTTTGGGTGTGTGTAGAATCTGTCTGATAACCGGTGTTAATTGTGATGACTGTATTAGTGTGTGTTATCTGTTTTTTTTATTTTTTATTTTAGTATTGCAACTTAGAATTTTTCAAATAGTTCCTACTTTTGCCGCCAAGTGCCACCGTCAACAACTACTAGGCCAAGTTCAGAACTTAGCTACTAGACACCACCGCAGTCGGCTCTTGGCAACGAACGTAGAAACCTAAGAGCGTTGTTTACATTCTTAACCTATCCAATTTAGCTTCACACAGGTGCAATTAGTGGAAGGTTCTTTAACATGCCATAAATCTATTACATGGGACCGCCGGCTTTACTTCCCCTCCCCTCCGAAGGAAGGCATACTGAGGGTATAACATATTTCAAATCAATTACAATGCAAATGTGGATGTTGTAACCTCTAGAGGGCGCATCTCCAGGTGGTGGATAGTATCAGTAGGGTTGGTTGTAATACCCTCCAATAGAGCCTGCAGACCAACAGGTAGCCCAATTCCTGGGGGCTTTAACCCTTTCTCCAGGGGTCATAAATATGGAGGACTCAGCTCAACGGCACCTGCAGGAGTACAGTGCAGTTGGTGAAGGAGGCAACCCATTGGCATGACTAAAAGGTATCTGTGCCCTAGTTGAGGCTGATATCAGTTGTAGAGTCCGTGGCTACAAGCAGTGTCTGTTCCCTATGTTAACCCTAGAACCGGCAAGCGTCGATGGATCGTCGGTTTTCCCATTTCTGTAACGGCAGAGTCGATGTACTTTGGGTGTGTGTATAATCTATCTGATAACCGGTGTTAATTGTGATGGCTGTATTAGTGTGTGTTATCTGTAATTCAGTTAAGGACTGCAGACGATCAATTTCAAGCAGATCATACTTTTTCTACCAAATGCTACCATCAATAACACCTAGCTGCAAACTTGGCTACTAGATGCCACCGCAACTGGCACCTGGCGATGAACTTTGGAAATTAATACAGCTTTAATCTAACTTACAAATTTAGCTTCACACAATTTTAGTTAGCGGAAGGTCCTTTTACATGCCATAAATCAATGACATGGGCCGCCGGCTTTACTTCCCATCTTAAGAAAGGCACAGGCCTAATGCTCTTAAAACATCAGACGACTTCGGCCGGGTGTGAACCCGCGATCTTGGGCTTAGAGGCTCAGCATGCTA
Source organism: Meconema thalassinum (assembly GCA_946902985.2). Taxonomy (NCBI): domain Eukaryota; kingdom Metazoa; phylum Arthropoda; class Insecta; order Orthoptera; family Tettigoniidae; genus Meconema; species Meconema thalassinum. Next base: position 34,623,656 of record OX336390.1, read on the forward strand.
CCAACTACACCACCATAGCCGCCAAGAAGAAAGTCTCAATACCGGTTCCAGGATACAACTTATATTCCTTTCGTGACATTATGAGGCGGGCTGTTGAGAGTAGCAGGTGGAGATTGGTGACACAAGAATCCCTTAAAATGTTCACCTTTTGTCCTTGGATGCCTGGATGAAATGCTCTAAAATACATTTAAAAGGACTCGTTGTTTAACTTCGTTGAATACAACCATATTTCTGTCTGAAAATCGTGCAGCCATGGTACTAAATAATCACAATAATAATGTTTACTTAATTCTGCTGTTAGGGCTGAAACGGGGTACGTGAGGTAAAACTGAGTAGAGGAGTGTTCGATTCCCACCTCAGCCATCCTGGTTTCCCCCAACTTCTACTCCAGGCAAATGCTGGGACAGTTCCTAACTTAAGGCCACGGCCGCCTCCTTACCAATCCTAGCCCCAATTTACGAATACACACTAGTACAGCCACCACTATAACACAGGTTATCACACAAATTACACTCTTACCCAAAAATGCACGGTGTTATATGACCGCAATGTCGCAGCCCCTAAAATGAACATATCATCTCTTTTAATTGTTTGCAGTTAGAGGTACTAGAATATTGAACTGAGAAATGGTCCTTTACATTTATTCACTGTGGAGGGATTTGATCCTGCATATTTGGAGAGTGCCTATCTTAGACACACAGCCAGCCATTTCTTCCTTATAACTCATTAGTTTGCTTTTTTTTTTTTTTGTCGTGTAGCCTCCCTCCTACGTTCTACATGCCTCTTATCTTGCGTCACAGTTGTTTCTATTTTTGACCGATGCTTTGGTAACAACAATATCCTCGATGTCTCTACTTAGTATAAAACAAAGTCCACGATTCTTGGATGTCACGGGTAATCTCGAGAACCACTGGATGAATTTTGACGCGGTTTCCACCATTCTGTAAAGGATATCTCGAGGAAGGTTTCTGTTTAAAAATAATTTATTTGGGTTGAAAGGAAGCAAGCAGTAACGATTTCAGTGAAAAAGTCTAAAAAGAAAACCTGGCATCCGTGCAATTTTTAAGCGTACGTTGGGCAAACCGTTAAAAATATCAATATACTATGCGTGTAAGAATTGTTCAGCATGAATAGTTCTACAAAAAAGTCTGCAAGAGCATATCTCTATCTTCAATACATCGCCCACTATACGTGTTTTTAGATTGGAAGGAAGGAGGATTTGTGTTTCATGCACCTCGCCATTCTTAAATTACGTCTGACAAGAATTCGTTGCACATGCATCTCCATGATAATATAATTAATAGTCCAGTCAGTGATTTTAACCCATCATGGCGAGACGTAAAATGGATATAGGTCGTAGTTCATTGAAATCGAAAAAAATAGAGCGCTTGTCACGTAGCCTAATGCATTCATAACTGTTACCGGGTGAACCCGAGGCGGGTTGCTAGTTATTATATATATTGTTTTTACCATAGATTCAATCATTTTTTCTTGTTATAACATTAATACTTGGGTGTGTGTATAAATTGTCTGATAACCGAACCATCCGAACGCGTGGGGTCTATAACCGCAAACTGAGACACACAGCTGACATTGTTCCCGACTGTGCCTGGCCTGGTTTGTTCGGATCTTAACCCTTACCCCTCGTCAATTCTATCCTCTACTGCTCGTCTGTCGTCTCCGTCCCGACAAATTATCCATTCCTATTTGATGAGCACTGCGGTCTGTTGGATGCGTGAGGAATGCCATGAAATCTAGTTATTGTGAAGCAGGCAACGTTAAACTCGCAAGACACAAAATACAAGCAGTATTGACGTCACGAGCGATGCAAATGTGCTACGGAAGTCTTGGAATGGCCTTCTCAGTATGTGCTAGCCACTCGTATTAGTGAGGTGTGTCTGTATCAGCTGACGAGCCCAACGGCACACTGGGGCGAAACGCTGGCATTTTATGTTTGAGTTGACCGGACCAATTTTATCATATTAATTGATAATTCAAACGGAAATAACATCATATTCCCATTCGGGAATATTTATAACCTATTTAGATTAATAGTAAACAAACATGGCCGATCCGACATTGACAGCGGATGAAATACGGCAAGTTTTTTATGATAGTGATGAATCATACGGAGTTACAGTATAGATAGGTGAAACATAGTAGTATCTTTGAACTGCTGGCAATCAACACAAGTATACAATTTATTTTTATTTTGCTGTGTTGTTATTTGTTTTCACTTAGGGCTGATGACCTAAATGTTTATGGCAAAACTAAATCATGTATACATGTTGATGGTGACTGACAGTGTTCCTATTGATACAATTTCTAGTTAAACATAGTTTGGCTGAATTTGACAAGTATTAGTATAATAATTGATAATAATTATATACTAGCTGTTACCCGCGGCTTCGCCCGCAATACTATTTGGAATCCTGTTATAACATTAGTTAAATAGATAGATAAGCATGGGTCCTAGTGGAAAATAATTCTATCACCTGAAACCAAAAATGCATGGGACGAAAAAAATACATCAAAATATCATGTTGGTTTCGGACCCTAAAAGACGTGGAAAATATAATAAAAGAATTAAAAAAAACTATTTTTTGACATTTCATTCGAATCAACTTTTATGTCATTCCTGGGACTTTGAAAATTCCGGCCAAAAAGTACAAAATCATTAATAACTCCCTAAGTATTCGTCGTATGATGAAATAGCAAGAGACAAAAAAGATGTAATGTGTTATTGTCTACAACATAGGCCATGTATAATTTTACACTCAGACATATTACGTCCCCCCCCCATAATATCACCCCTCCCCATGGTCCCCTTATATTGGATTTATGAAAAAACGGTCAAACACCTATTTTGTTATTTTTATGCAGATTTTTTTCCACTGAGTTCCAAACTCCTCGCCTATGTCGTTTAAGAGATACACACTCGGTTAGGAATCCTTCAACCCCCACTTTTCACCCCTTTCACCTCATAATATACACCACATCGAAAAACCCTCAGACACATGTCTTCTTATTTTTAATGATGAGTTTATATGCCGAGTATCACATCTCCCAATGAAACCAATCGGGAGATATTGCTATTCAATGAAATGCAGGTCTACCCCCTTAATACCCCTTTAGAACCTGAATATCCAAAAATCCTTTCTTAGTGGACGTTTGCGGCCCTTGAGGAAGCTTCATACCAAATTTCATTCCAATCCGTTTGGTGGTTTCTGAGATTTTGTGATGAATGAATGAGTCAGTCAGTCAGTCAGTGGTATTTGAGCTATATATAGTAGATATATATATTATTATACATTCCTAAGAGGATACACGAGATGCAGATGCAGGAGAAACGACCCAGGGGAAGGCCAAGAGATCGATGACTGAAAGGAGTGGAGGAATGTGACTAGAAGAGAGGCTAGGACTGGACCAGAGTTACAGCGGAGAGGTGGTGGGAAGAAAGGACTAAGTGGCGAGGCATATGTTCCAAACAGCCTGGAGCTGGAAACTGTACAAGCTGATGATGATGATTATACAGTTTGTTTAATAATGACTTTAGTAGTAGAGTGTAGACGTATATGTATAATTTAGGAGCTAGTTACAGTTCTAAAGCAGAGCTAAATGAATACAATAGAAGGTTAAAGTTCAGAAATTAAATACAAGACGTAGGGATAGCTAAGAGTATTTTAATTCGAGGGGTAAAGGTTAATACTTTAAAAATCCCTCTCGGCATGTCATTTCACCGGGCAATGAAAAACATTTCAAGTTCACTAAATTTGCCAATTCCTGTATATGTACAAACGTTCGACATGTTTAGCATACAACAACCCCCCATGTTGCTCATACCTCGGCATAAGGGTGGGTCATATCAAACATTATTTCAGAGAAACGTTTTATGTCACTTTTAGAGAATTAAAACTCAGCAATTCTTCTAGGTCTTGTGTGGGGTTTCGCCTAGGACACGAAGCTGGCTCATCAGTGGACTCTTGGTGTCTCCGCCCGGATCCCCACAGGAGTAGCAAACTGTGCACTACCATTTTTATGAAGCGCACCTGCGCCTCTTTACTGCGAGAACGAAATGTTCAAGCATCCATAACCTCCTGATGAGGGATTCCAAAAAGATGGTATATTGGCTTTCACGGCCAGTGAATTAAAACTCAGCAATTTTACTATGTTTGTACCGTGACTTGTGTGGGGTTTCGCCTAGGCCCCCAAGCTGGCTCATCTTTATAGAGAACTATTGACCATTTTAAACGGTTTTGTGCTGTGACTTGTGTGGGGTTTCGCCTAGGACACCAAGCTGACTCATCTTTATAGAGAACTATTGACCATTTTAAACGGTTTTGTGCCGTGACTTGTGTGAGGTTTCGCCTAGGACACCAAGCTGGCTCATCTTTATAGAGAACTATTGACCATTTTAAACGGTTTTGTGCCGTGTCTAGTGTGTGGCTTCGTCTAGGACACCAAGCTGGCTCATCTTTATAGAGAACTATTCACCATTTTAAACGGTTTGTGCCGTGACTTGAGTGGGGTTTCGTCTAGGACACCAAGCTGGCTCATCTTTATAGAGGACTATTGACCATTTTAAACGGTTTTGTGCCATGTCTTGTGTGGGGTTTCGTCTAGGACACCAACCTGGCTTATCTTTATAGAGAACTATTGACCATTTTAAACGGTTTGTGCTGTGTCTTGTGTGGGGTTTCGCCTAGGACACAAGCTGGCTCGTCTTTATAGAGAACTATTGACCATTTTAAACGGTTTTGTCCCGTGTCTTGTGTGGGGTTTCGTCTAGGACACCAAGCTGGCTCATTTTTATAGGGAACTATTGACCATTTGAAACGGTTTGTGCCGTGTCTTGTGTGGGGTTTCGCCTAGGACACCAAGCTGGCTCATCTTTATAGAGAACTATTGACCATTTTTAACGGTTTGTGCCGTGTCATGTGTGGGGTTTCGCCTAGGACACCAAGCTGGCCCATCTTTATAGAGAACTATTGACCATTTTAAACGGTTTTGTGCCGTGACTTGGGTGGGGTTTCGCCTAGGACACCAAGCTGGCTCAGCTTTATAGAGGACTATTGACCATTTTAAACGGTTTTGTGCCGTGTCTAGTGTGTGGTTTCGTCCAGGACACCAAGCTGGCTCATCTCTATAGAGGACTATTTACCATTTTAAACGGTTTTGTGCCATGTTTGTAACGTGTTTTTCGAGGGGATTGATGCCACTGACATAAGTCAGTAGGAAGCCATTCTATATTTATTTACGCGGCAAATTGTTCAGCAAAGATAATTTTTCATGTAACTTATTACTATTATTAACTTATTATTATTATTATTAAGGTATTTTTTTGAGCTTTTTTTTTCAGATAGGTTTTCAATGTTATAGAAAACACTATCAAGCGAATTATTGAGAACAACATTATCGCGGAAAATTATATGATTACGGAATTTCACGGAGTTTTGTCAGTTAGAGTTTGTTGAGCGAGATGAGTCACTGGGAATTCGGCTACAGGCTTGTTCTTGTCGAGAAGCGTGACGCAAGCGGGGTTGCTGCTTCAAGAAAAGGCGAAATGGCCTGGACCGGTAATCGCCATCATCATCGAGCCGAGTGAGTTGACCCGGAGGTGGGGAGTAGCGCGTGGTGGCTCAGCCAATCAGTGGAGAGCGGGCGAGAAGAAGACGGGTCCAGAGAGGGGAGGCGACGAGTGCATATATTGTTTGCGCACCGTGGAGGCAGGGCGTTAATCTTTGTAAAAGTTGACCAGTGTGGTTGCACGTGTGGTTGGCTCCGATGTGATCGGACCATAAGTTAATATATCTACAAGTATCTCTTCAACTAACGAAGAAGATGACGACGTCCAGAAGGCTGTGGGAAGCTCTCTTCAAGCATCCAGTACGAGGGAAATGCTACGGCAATTTCCAATGGTAAGCGCGAATGTCTCAGAACTACGTAATCTCTCGTCTCTTTGTTTCATATTCAGTATTTCAGTAACTTCATAGCTTGGGAATAAGAGTAAAATCAGTAATTCATCCGACTCCGTTTTCACGTAATTCTCTAGCGGTAATATTCAAATCGCAACCCTCCAATTTAAATTTAAAATATATTATTATTATTATTAATTTTGCCATACTTGTTTTATATAATAAATTCATTTCTTTTAACCATGCAATCTTTGCTTTCAGTAGGTAGCATTAGATATAGACCAAATTCCTTCTCCTGATACAATTGTTAGTTGGGTTAATGATCAAATCATACCACGATCTGAGTGAAAAGATTCTTGAAGGTGTTCTACCAGAGCTAGATGTTGTTAAATATAAATTTAGATTTCAACATAGCGTTGAGGTCTTGGCGCCCATTAAGACAACATATCTTAGTCAGAGTAAATTTTTCAAAGTGCAAGTGAGGGCTAGTAGGAACCGTTTCACTTGTCACCCAATGTAAAGAAACCATTACATTTGCCGCTACCAACGTGAGACCGAAAACCTAATAACATTTGTGGAAGGAGAAGGGTATATATTTCTGTGCCTGTATTTTGGGGGTTTTTCATTTATCGGTGTGTATCAGCATGGGTAGTGTTGAGGAAGAGATGAAGTTGCGTAGTGGTCACCAGTTGGATAGTGAAGATACGAGCAGTATGGCTAGTCTTGGAAATGAAAGCAGTACAGGGATGTCGGAGGTAAATCCCGATACTGAGGGGGGTAATCAAAACAGTCAAGCAGGGTTAGAGAGTTTGCTTCTTCAGTTTATGCAACAAAATAAAATTAGCACAGATGCTTTAAACGCTAGACTCGAACAAAACAGTAGGGAAAATAAAGAGAGTACTGAAGCTTTAAACGCTAAACTTGAACAAAATAGTAGGGAAAATAAAGAGAGCAATAGGGAATTGAGCGATATTTTAAATACTAAACTTGAACAAAACAGTATGGAAAGTAGTGATAAATTCGAACTGATTAGAGGTGAGATCAGAGGGGTGATGGAAGAGAAGGCTAAAGAGATTATTGCAGATGTAGACAGAAAATTAGGAAAAGTACAGGAGGAGTTAGAAATTAGAACCAGTACACAAGCTGAAAATTTAAAAGAACTAGTGCAACTTTAAACACAGCAGGTCAAAAAGCAATTGGGGGGAGAAATTGACAAAATTCAGGTAGCAACTAAAGAGGTTAAAGAACAGCTGGGGGGAAGAATTGATAAAGTACATGCAGAAATAATCACTGAAGTTAATACTTTAAGGGAGAGGAATACGGAAAGCATTAATGAGATTAGTGAGAAACCAGCTAAATTAAGTGGTAAAGTTGAAGCATCGGAAGGGAGCATTAGGTTAACTGTAACTAATATTGAAAGAAAAGCTGAGGAGAAAATTGCTGAATTAGAACAGAAGTTGAAAGCTAGAATTAGGCAGGAAAATAGTCAGAGTAGGCCAGTTTATGTGAATAGCACACACAGGGAAATAGAACTAGGCAAATTCAGTAATCGGCAGGGTTGTCCAATGGAGTTCATGAATACAATAGAAAATAAATTCGGGGAGAGGTTGGAAGATGGTAGTATTGAGTGGTGCCAGGTAGTTGAGATTTTAGAGCAAGCGTATGTAGGGGAGACAAGAAACTGGTTTGCTGTCTACAGAGACAATTTCGAGAATATTACAGTCTTTAAAGTTAAATTTTGTGAGAAATTTTGGAATGAGGTAATTCAGTCTCAGCATCGTGAGGGAATTGTGTGTGGGAAATACAACCCAAGAGGAAACTACACTATGACCGAGTACTTTTTAGGACAGGTATTGACGTGTAAATATCTGGATGGTTCGAGGGAGGAAAGTGATGTAGTCAGGCTATTACTAAGACATTTTCCATATAGAATCAAAGAAGCTGCCTGTATCCAAAATGTTAAATCTATTTCACAAGTGGAAAATTTATTAAGTACATTCGATGCTCTGGGAAGAGGTGGTTACGAGGAGAATTTCGGTAGGAACCAGGGTAACAATAATAACAGGCCTAATGAGAATAGGAATCAGGTAGTTCAAGGTAACAGTGGCGAAGGGGCCAACGTCCAAAATAGGGGGAACCAGAATAATAGTCTAATAATAATAATCAGCAAAATCAGTACAGAGGAAATGGGTATGGTACGCAGTACCAAGGTAGAAATAATGATTTCAGGGGATATCAAGGCCGAAATAATGATTTTAGGGGTAACCAAGGGAGGTATAATAATAATAATTATAACCAGAACAGGGGTCAAGGAGGGAATCAGCCCAATGGTAATAATGGACAGAGAGATACCGTTAACACAACCCAGAACAACCAGACCAGTGCAGTAGTGAGTAGTACTACACCAAGCGGTAGCAATGCTTTAAACACGAACCAGGCTGCGATGTAAGGTCAGAATCTCAGTCTGTAACATGCCCTGTCCATACACTTATACAGGAACCCTATGACCTAAATGTAAGAAATGAATTATTACGTGAACTAAATGATGAAGGTATTATTCATGAAGTGGTTAGTAAGAGCCCCATAGTTAAATTTAATGTGTCCGAGGCGTACACAGATGTTTTAATTGATAGTGGTTGTATGAAGAGTTGCATAAGTAGTGCATTTTATGATAAAATGAAAGGAACTGGAGTAAATTTTGAGGAGATGCCAATTAAAAGCACTTTTGTTATCACAGCTGTTGGGAAGAGGTCTAAAGTAATTTCTAAGCAAGTTTTAGTAGACATTAAAATTAATAATCATGTAGAAAAGCAGATTTGTCTTGTGATTCCAAATTTAGTATTCAGTGTTATCTTGGGTTCAGAGTGGCTAAGTAGAGTGTCTGGTAACTTATGTTATGATGTAGGGAGTCTGAAATTTAAATGGGGAGATTCTGAAGTAGAAGTAGCGTTCAATGACCATATTCAGAGAAGTAGTGTTGTAGGTGTAATTTGTACTTGAAATGAGATATCGCCAGCCGTAGAGCGGGGTTCTCCATGTTGTGTGGGCAGTGTGATTACGAACGGAAGTCTAGAGGACTCGTTACGTGATGCTGCATTTCAGGGAAATATAGAGGTGGAACAATGTGTTCGGCTCTATGATGTGTTATTGTGTAATAGGAGAGTTCTTGAGGATCGCATTGGTATGGCCAATTGCTATACACATTCATTGAACATTATTGATAGATAAGTATTCACAGGACATAGATATCCTGTGCCTTTCGCTTATCCGAGTGCAGTTGAGGCAAAAATTAACCAGATGCTTGAAGATGGGATTATTGAGCACTCTAACAGTCCATATGTTAATTCTTTGATCACGGTACCCAAGGCCGACGGCACAGTTCGTATTTGTTTAGACGCTCGTTTGGTTAACAGTAGAATTAGTTCAGATCAGCTGAAATCTATGTCAATAAAGGAATTAATGCAAACATTTGAGGGGAAGAAGTATTTCACTTGTGTAGATTTGAGTTCCAGTTTTTGGCAAGTGCCACTTATGTACGAAGATAGACCATTTACAGTTTTTAGTCATAAATATAACCTTTATCAATTTTGTAGAACACCTTATGGGTTAAAGAGTAGTTCAGCAGCTTTAATTAGGGCTTTAAACATCGCATTAGGGGACGACACAGGAGAGTTTGTAATCATTTAAATTGATGATATGGTAATTAGTTCACGCAGTTTTGAGGAGCATCTACGTCATTTAGATATAGTTTTTCAGAAGTTAGATCAGGCAGGGTTCACTTTGAAGCTGTCTAAGTCATCATTCTGTCAGTCAGAAGTGACATTTTTAGGTCATAGAGTGTCGAGTAGAGGTGTAACGCCAGAAGAAAGTAGGGTTAATAAGATACTTAACGCAGAGGTGCCACAGAATGTTAAACAGTTAAAAACATACATGGGAATTTGCAACTTTTTCAGGAGGTTCGTTCTTAAATACTCAGGGTTGGTAGAACCATTCAGGGAATTGCTTAAAAGTGGGACTCGCTGGAAATGGGAGTCCAAGCATGATCAGGCTTTTAGAGCGCTGAAGGAAGGTTTTCAGAAAGCTGTAGTGCTGAAATATCCTTTGAAAGATAAGGAATATGTGGTTATGACAGTTGCTTCACATATAGGCATTGCTGGAGTATTATGTCAGAAAGATGATGAGGGTAATCTGTGCATTGAATCTTTAGCCTCGCGAGGACTGACAGCAGCAGAGAAAAGATACACGATTACTGAGTTAGAGCTTTTAGGTATTGTTTTCAGTTTGGGGAAATTTAGAATGTATTTAGTAGGGGGGAAATTTGAGATCCATACAGATCACCATGCATTACTGTATATGAGGACTTGTAAACTCAGTTCTAACAGAGTTAGTAGGTGGATTCTTGCTCTGCAGGAATACGAATTCACAGTAAAATATATTAAGGGTAAAGATAACATTCTTGCGGACATGCTATCAAGGGACACTAATTATATAGGGATTATCCTGTGGTTAAAGCAGAGGACGGTATTTTAATATGTGCATGTGTGGACAGTAGCAACAGGGCATCGTTACAGACACTGAGAAATATGCTAGTGGAGCAACGTGATGACGTTAAGTTAAGGGAGCCACTGGCTAGGTTGGAAATAAGTGAAGAAGAGTATGTGAAAGTAGGACGGTTCACGTACAAGATGCAGGATGGGCTTCTTGCACGGAAATGTAGGAATAATCGGTGGGCAATATGTGTTCCTGCCACTTTGCGGGAGGAGCTAATTTGGTTCATTCATAGGGAATTAGGACACTTTGGTGCTGCCAAGGTCTTCTATGAAATTGGTCGTGACTTCATTTGGAGTAAAATGGGAAGGGATGTTAGGAGGATTTTAGCTAAGTGTGACACCTGTCAAAGGAGCAAATATCCAGTTAAATATTTAGTGGGGGAGAGATCTGCAGTTCTCACCAGTAGTCCCGGCGAACTACTGTGTGTGGATGTATTTGGCCCGATCGTTAAAGGACAGTACGGCTACGAGTACATTTTTATAGTTATTGACACTTTTAGTAAGTATGTCAAGCTAAATCCGCTAAGGAAAGCCACGGGACTAGCGTGTAGCCGTCTGATCATTAATAAGTATGTACCTGAGTATGGCCTTCCTCTCAGGATACTATCTGACAGTGGACCACAGTTTACTGCAAAGAAATTGAGAACCAGTATGCAGGAAGCTGGTATTTCACACGTTCATTCCTCGGTAAGGTACTCTCAGGGTAATTCTGCAGAGCGTCCATTAAGGGAAGTGGCTCGTCTTTTTCGGACTCTAGTGCATGACAAGCATACGGCATGGGTTGGACATCTTCCCAAAGTCGAGACTTGATTGAATTCTGTCCAGCATGAGAGCACGAAATTGACGCCATACGAAGTTCACTTCGGAAAGAGACCACAAAATGAACTAGCGGGGTGTTGGGTTTAAATGAGGGAAAGCAACCAGGGATGGATTACATTGTCCAGTTGGCGAAACATAATTTATCTAAGTCAGCACAAAAGAGAATTCGCCAACAAAAAGAAACTAAATTTGACCTATTCGAGCCGGGAGACAGAGTCTTACTTAGAGTGCCGAAACAGTCAAATAAGCTAGAGAAAGTCATGTCCAAGTTCTTTTATCTCTACGAGGGCCCATTTATAGTTTCCAAACGTATTGGCAAAACAGCATATGTGCTGGAGGATAGTAGGGGAAACAGATTATACGGGACGTATAATATACATAGTCTACGAAAGTATGTGTCATAAAGTAAGTGTGTTTAGCTGGCGAGCCAGCCTATCAAATGAGTAAGTGTGGTATTTGGTGCGTGGAAGATCTGGTCTTCCAGGCAGGCGTATCAGAAGTCACACAGGGGGGTAGTATGTAAGTAATTGAGAGTTTTTAAGGTACAGGGAAATATGACGGGATAGTCGGATGTTCTTGCGCACTAAAATGTCTCGATACACCAAGGCCAGAATTTGGTAGTGCTGGTGAATTCCCATTTGTCTCCTAGAGATGGGTGAGCGCTTGAACAGGGTATTTTTGCTTAAGGCGTCTACGAGACAAAAGATGGGCCACCAGAAGGCGAGACAGTCCTTCATGAAACTCATACATAAGAGCACACGTGATTTCTGTTTACGGCCTCGCCATGTAAGAATTGTAAGTGTGTAATTTAAGGTAAATAGTACAAAGGTATTATTTGTGTGAGGGGAACTGGTCTGAGTTGTGAACTAGTATTTAGTAGAATTTGATCTACGGGAGCTTAAGAAGACAGGGCGATTACGGCACAGAAATATTTGGTGTTATATGTAATGCGCACTTACTGTTTTTTTTTCAGAAGTCAATATTAATTTCGTCTATATACAGAGTGATTAAGTATTATGGTCACGATGCGCTGCCACAATAGTGTGATCGTGTGCTCAGTGAGATTAAGTTTCACCAGAACGAAGCGACCACCAGTGAAATTAGAAAGTTCTGTGGTGATATATTATATCAGAACACCTTTGATGCGTGTGATGTGACATCATATATACATAGTGCTCACACATTATTTATGTCTATTTTTCCCAAATAGAGATATTTGAGAGGCGGAAATATCCGTGGAACATTATTCTATATGAAAAACATTGGACTGGTTGCAAAGGGCAATCAAAAATAACACCAGACTTTGACGCAAAGTGCGTAAAGAAAATTATGAGTGTGTGTATATATATGTAATTTAGGGTGATTTATTTTATGTAATATGTATTTTGGATTGGGATTTAATAACGTGTCTGGGATAATCGCATAATGGACCGTCGTCAGGGTAAATCATCCGATGATCCGAGGCGAATATGTAACGTGTTTTTCGAGGGGATTTTACGCCACTGACATAAGTCAGTAGGAAGCCATTCTATATTTATACACGCGGCAATTTGTTCAGCCAAGAGAATTTTTCATGTAACTTATTACTATTATTAACTTATTATTATTAAGGGATTTTTCGGAGCTTTTTTTATAAAATTTATAAGTATACAGATAGGTTTTCAATGTTATAGAAAACACTATCAAGCGAATGATTAAGAACAACATTATCGCGGAAAATTATATGATTACGGAATTTTACGGAGTTTTGTCAGTTAGAGTTTGTTGAGAGAGATGAGTCACTGGGAATTCGGCTACAGGCTTGTTCTTGTCGAGAAGCGTGACGCAAGCGGGGTTGCTGCTTCAAGAAAAGGCGAAATGGCCTGGACCGGTAATCGACATCATCATCGAGCCGAGTGCGTTGACCCGGAGGTGGGGATTAGCGCGTGGTGGCACAGCCAATCAGTGGAGAGCGGGCGAGAAGAAGACGGGTCCAGAGAGGGGAGGCGACGAGTGCATATATTGTTTGCGCGCCGTGGAGGCAGGGCGTTAATCTTTGTAAAACTTGACCAGTGTGGTTGCACGTGTGGTTGGCTCCGATGTGATCGGACCATAAGTTAACATATCTACAAGTATCTCTTCAACTAACGAAGAAGATGACGACGTCCAGAAGGCTGTGGGAAGCTCTCTTCAACATCCAGTACGAGGGAAATGCTACGGCAATTTCCAATGGTAAGCGCGAATGACTCAGAACTACGTAATCTCTCGTCTCTTTGTTTCATATTCAGTATTTCAGTAACTTCATAACTTGGGAATAAGAGTAAAATCAGTAATTCATCCGACTCAGTTTTCACGTAATTCTCTAGCGGTAATATTCAAATCGCAACGCTCCAATTTAAATTTAAAATATATTATTATTATTATTATTAATTTTGCCATACTTGTTTTATATAATAAATTCATTTCTTTTAACCATGCAATCTTTGCTTTCAGTAGGTAGCATTAGATATAGACCAAATTCCTTCTCCTGATACAATTTTTGTTAGTTGGGTTAATGATCAAATCATACCACGATCTGAGTGAAAAGATTCTTGAAGGTGTTCTACCAGAGCTAGGTGTTGTTAAATATAAATTTAGATTTCAACATAGCGTTGAGGTCTTGGCGCCCATTAAGACAACATATCTTAGTCAGAGTACATTTTTCAAAGTGCAAGTGAGGGCTAGTAGGAACCGTTTCACTTGTCACCCAATGTAAAGAAACCATTACAATGTCTTGTGTGGGGCTTCGTCTAGGACACCAAGCTGGCTTATCTTTATAGAGAACTATTGACCATTTTAAACGGTTTGTGCCGTGTCTTGTGTGGGGTTTCGTCTAGGACACCAAGCTGGCTCATCTTTATAGAGAACTATTGGCCATTTTAATCGGTTTTGTGCCTTGTCTAGTGTGAGGTTTCGTCTAGGACACCAAGCTGGCTCGTCTTTATAGAGGACTATTGACAATTTTAAACGGTTTTGTGCCGTGTCTTGTGTGGGGTTTCGTCTAGGACACCAAGCTGGCTCATCTTTATAGAGGACTATTGACCATTTTAAACGGTTTTGTGCCGTGTCTTGTGTGGGGTTTCGTCTAGGACACCGAGCTGGCTCATCTTTATAGAGAACTATTGACCATTTTAAACGGTTTGTGCCGTGTCTTGTGTGGGGTTTCGCCTAGGACACCAAGCTGGCTCATCTTTATAGTGAACTATTGACCATTTTAAACGGTTTTGTGCCGTGACTTGTGTGGGGTTTCGCTTAGGACACCAAGCTGGCTCATCTTTATAAAGAACTATTGACCATTTTAAACGGTTTTGTGCCGTGACTTGGGTGGGGTTTCGCCTAGGACACCAAGCTGGCTCAGCTTTATAGAGGATTATTGACCATTTTAAACGGTTTTGTGCCGAGTCTTGTGTGGGGTTTCGTCTAGGACACCAAGCTGGTTCATCTTTATAGAGAACTATTGACCATTTTAAACGGTTTTGAGCCGTGTCTTGTGTGGGGTTTCGTCTAGGACACCAAGCTGGCTCATCTTTATAGAGAACTATTGACCATTTTAAACGGTTTGTGCCATGTCTTGTGTGGGGGTTTCGCCTAGGACACCAAGCTGGCTCATCTTTATAGAGAACTATTGACCATTTTAAACGGTTTTGTGCCGTGCCTTGGGTGGGGTTTCGCCTAGGACACCAAGCTGGCTCAGCTTTATAGAGGACTATTGACCATTTTAAACGGTTTTGTGCCGTGACTTGTGTGGCGTTTCGCCTAGGACTCCAAGCTGGCTCATCTTTATAGAGAACTATTGACCATTTTAAACGGTTTTGTGCCGTGACTTGTGTGGGGTTTCGCCTAGGACTCCAAGCTGGCTCATCTTTATAGAGAACTATTGACCATTTTAAACGGTTTTGTGCCGTGACTTGTGTGGGGTTTCGCCTAGGACACCAAGCTGGCTCATCTTTTTAGAGAACTATTGACCATTTTAAACGGGTTTGTGCCGTGACTTGGGTGGGGTTTCGCCTAGGACACCAAGCTGGCTCAGCTTTATAGAGGACTATTGACCATTTTAAACGGTTTTGTGCCGTGACTTGTATGGGTTTTCGCCTGGGACACCAAGCTGGATCGTCTTTATAGAGAGCTATTGACCATTTTAAACGGTTTTGATATTGTGCCTATTAAGGTAAAATTCCATCTTCCCACCCCTTTGGTCAATGTTTGATGCTATAAGAAACCTTTCCTGAGATTAGGTTTCTCACATACTAAGGAAGTTATAGCGATATTTCAATGATTAGGAAAAGACTCTCTATTTTCACCCCCCTCACCCCCCCCCCCCCCCCCTTATCCTGGGTGCCATTTTTCCCTTTAACGAACTTAACCGAGATTTTTGATGGTTATATTTTATGTATAAAAGTGCAAAGTGACTGTAATTATTGTGTCCGCAAGAAAGTGATAAATAGTATAAATGTTTGAACTGACGGTGGTTTTGTGATGCACGAAGATAGGTCAACATTTCCAAAAGTCACAACATTGTACCCTTTGTAACTTAGTCATAAAATCTACCTAAAAATGAGGCGGTGTCTGTCCGTTACTCTTTCACGCAAAATCCGTTTATGCTGAAATTTTGCATGAACATAATTTTTATATCCAGATGAAACATAGGATTATGTCCGTTTAGAAATATAGCGTATTCTTCTGATTTTCGCCATTTTTGGCACCCAGACAGGCTGAAATAGGCAAAATATGGAGATTTTCGTTGAAGGACCAGGCACATCTCATTTTATACCACTCAATGTGAGAAACTATTTTACAATTTGAGCTTGGTTGGTTCCTTAGTTTAGGGGCTGTGACGACGCAGTCATGTAGCCCCGTGTACTTTGGGAGTGTGTAGAATCTGTCTGATAAGCGGTGTTAATTATGATGGCTGCATTTGTGTGTGTTATCTGTGATTCTGTTGGAAGGACGGCAGACGATTAATTTTTCCAAATACTTCCTACTTTTGCTACCACTTGCTACCATCCATGACACATAGCTGCGGACGTGGCTAATAAATGCCATCGCAGTCAGCACCCAGCGGTGAACTTTGGAACTAATAGAGCGTTATCACACTAACGAACAAATTTTAGCTTCCCCAAATGTAATTAGTGGAAGGTTCTTTTTCATGCCATAAATCTATGACATGGGACCGCCGACTTCACTTCCCATCGAAGGAGGGCATACTGAGGGATTTTTAACGCTCTTAGAAAATTCAACGACTTCGGCCGGGATTGAACCCGCTATCTTGGGAATAGAAACTCAGCATGCTACCAACTATGGCACCGAAGCCGCTCAATTTGAGCTTAAATAACTTTGTTTTTCGTTTCTCTATACATATTTTCAACATTTTATTGTCTTAAGGGGGAAGGAAAGTTTTTAGTCATTTGGGGTCCATTTTTATAGTGGTGGTCACACTGTTTTTATGCAAGGTTTGGACACTGTCGTCTAACTATCTGTGTGTTACTTCTTCACGTAAATGTTTCTTCCCCAATGAGACAAACGGAAGCTTAATGCGATCTCGTGAAGTATCACTGTCAAGGTAACATCTGCCCTCATCAATTTAGCATCTCTATCTCTTTCTCTCTCTCTATATATATATATATATATATATATATATATAAATGAAAGTTTGTCTGTTTTTTCTGAATTTCCACGGAAATTTGCGTTATTTTGCGCGTTTCAGACTGTTTTATGACGGATGCGCGCAAAAATAATTTTTTGTCTGTCTGTCTGTCTGTTTGTCTGTCTGTCTGTGGACAATTATGAGTCCTTATAACTTGAGAACGGCTGGGTGGATCAACGTAAAATTTGATACACATATCCATCTAAGGCACGACCCTAATCATTGATGTAACTCTCCTCCGTACCTCTCATAAAAGGGGCCCAAACCCCTTAAAATACGTGCTGAAATAGGCGTAGGAGGGTGAGACAAAGCTCATTTTTAGCCCCTCAATGTGAGATACGAAACTCGGAGGGCCCCCGAGTCGAAATTTACATTTTAAGGTCCTAAAACCAACAGTTTTTGGGATATTCCCAGAAAACTAATTTCACCTAATAAATTAATGAAAGAATGCATGCCGGTAACCATGGCAACTGAATCTCAGGGGTCCATCTATTTCTGTAAGACGCAAGGCAATTCCATTTATAAGCCTATTTTCATTTTTGAAAAAAAAAAGGCTCATGAGATCACCTTTTGTCCGTGTGTCTGTGTGTGCGCGTGTGTGTGTGTGTGTCCCCCTAATAAATTCTAAAAGGCTGTAGCGATTTCAATGAAACTCGGTAAGATCAAAGCACCATTCTAGCCGACCCCGACCTTGCCCATCAATTTTTATTGTGTCTCACCAATCCAGCATGGCGGCTGTGCGAAATATTTCACCAGCATTCAGTATCCCCGAAACTATTACCGATATCACCCTGAAATTTTGTACGTTGATAAAGGGAACTACTAGATGTCCACCATGAGACTTTCGAAAACTTGGTAACTTAAAAACCAACATGGCGGCCAAGCGAAGTTGAGACTTTTAAATAGACTTTTATCTCGATTTAACCATCCAAAAATAATGAAACATGGTACATCAAATGTTTATACACATTGTAATGCACTGGCGTCTAACTTAGTTCAATTGTTTATATAACCTCAAAATGGCGGCTGTGCGAAATATTTCACTGGCATTCCATATCTCCGAAACTGATACAGATATCACCCTGAAATTTCGCACGGTGATAAAGGGCACTGCTACAAGTTTATTTATGTAATTCTCAAAAACCTATCAAGTACAAAACGAACATGGCGGCCAAGCGAAGTTGAAACATTTTAATAGACTTTTCTCGTGATTTAACCATCTGAGCGCTATGAAATGTAGTACAGTAAATGATTATACATATTGTAATGCACTGGCATCTAATTTAGTTCAATTGTTAACATAACCTCAAGATGGTGGCTGTGCGAAATTTTAAAATCTCGTTTTTACTTCTTGTGTCCTAATCATGCGATTGAAGTCTGAATACCACACGTACACAATAATCTTCAAGTAATAGTACATAAATAAAAATCTAACCTGGCTACCATCTGAAATATTTAGACGGTTCTCAATATCTACGAATCTATCCAAACAATCAAACAGAAATTTTGTATTTTGATAGAGGCAATTAACATGTGTAGGATATATGAAAATAGGCTGTATAGTTCTTCACGGAACTACTTCTTACATTACTCCAAAGGTTTGCAAATGGCTATACGGTTATAACGGATCCAAATTAAGCTGAAATATTCATCAATACATACAATGCGCTTAAGGGGTCAAGGGGTACTCTAGATTTTTTCACGCGATTTACACGTGCGGGTATGGTACGGAAGGTCTATTATATCCCTTCTCTATTATATAGAAATGAAAGTTTGTCTGTTTTTTTTCCTGAATTTCCACGGAATTTTGCGATATTTGCCCGTTTCAGACTGTTTTATGACGGATGCACGCAAAAATAATATTTTTGTCTGTCTGTCTGTTTTTCTGTAGACAATTTTTTTGTGTCCTTATAACTCGAGAACGGCTGTGTGGATTGACGTAAAATTTAGAACAGATATCCCTCAGAGGCACGACACTAATCATTGATGTAACTCTTCTCCGTACCTCTCATAACAGGGGGCCTAACCCCTTAAAATACATGCTGAAATAAGGGTAGAAGGGTGAGACAAAGCTCATTTTCAGCCCCTCAATGTGAGAAATGAAACTCGGGGGCCCTAAAAGGACCCCTAAAACCACATTTTAAGGCCCTAAAACCAACAGATTTTGAGATATTCCCAGAAAACTAATTTCACTTAATAAATTAATGAAAGAATGCTTTGTGGTGTTTGAAGCCATATTTTCAGTGTTGCCTTAGTAAACAAGAGTTTAGTGCTTTTCAGTCGGTCAACACGAATGTACCCAAAAGAGATGTGTTATGCCCTAATCCTGAAATATTTTATTAATCTCATGTAATTTATTTCAGGATTAGGGCATAACCCATCTCTTTTGGGTACATTCGTGTTGACAGACTGAAAAGCACTAAACTCTTGAAAGAATGCTTGACGGTAACAATGGCAACAGAATCTCAGAGGTCCATCTATTTCTGTAAGACGCAATGCAATTCCATTTATTACATTACGGTGAAGGTTTGCAAACGGCTATAAGGTTATAACGGATCCAAATTAAGCTGAAATATTCATCAATCCCATATAATGCGCTTAAGGGGTAAAGGCGTACTCTAGAATTTTTTAACGAGATTTACACGTGCGGGTATGGTACAGAAGGTCTATTATATTCCTATCCCTATATTGTTATATTATTATTATTATTATTAATTATTATTCTTTTAATTATTATCATTATTATGGCGTACAACGACGAGATAAAGCTCATTTTCAACCCCTTGGTGTCAGAAACAAAAGTCGGGGCCCCTAAAGAGCAGTAAAGGGACCCCGAAATCTATATTTTAAGGCTCTAAAACCAACAGTTTCTTAGATATTCCCAGAAAACTAATTTCATTTATTAAACTAATGAAGGAATGCAAGCCAGTAACCATGACAACAGTATCTCTAGAGGTGACATCCAACTTTCCATCTATTTGTGGAAGAAGTAATGCCACTCCATTTATTACAAAAGAAAATCCACAGCCTGCTTCCAGTCTTCGACCGGGTCAGGAATGGAATGAATGAAGCCCCCATCTAGCGGCGAGGGTATGAACTGTGCCGGCTGCCGAGGCCTGACGCACTCCCCTGGGGAAATGATTAAATGAATGACAGATGAAATGAAATGATATGGGGAGTGTTGCTGGAATGAAATTTTGACAGGGAAAACCGGAGTACCCGGAGAAAAACCTGTCTGCCTCCGTTTTGTCCAGCACAGATCTCTCATGGAGTGACCGGGATTTGAACCACGGACCCAGCGGTGAGAGGCCGGCGTGCTGCCGCCTAAGCCACAGAGGCTTACTCCATTTATTACATTTCTGTGAAAGTTTGCAAATGGCTATAAGGTTATCACGGAACCAACTAAAACTGTAAAATTCATCAACGCGCTTAAGGGGGTTCAAGGAGTAACCTAGATATTTTTCACACGACTTACACGTGCAATATGTCGTACAGAAGGTCTATTATATCTCCAAACAGCAACATTATTTTCAAAAGATCCTGATTTGAAATAGTAGACTATTTTTTGCTGATTTTAGGAATTTGGGCCATTGGAGGCTAAAAACCTAATTTTTCATGCACCACAAGCCTTTATAATTTATAATAGGGGTCTTCCTGTGGTTGGGCACTTGACACAACGGTTAGGGTAAGTTTGTATGTGACGTGTATTGCGATTCGTCTACGAGGTTTTCAATCTTATTTTCACGTCAGGAAGAACACGTTAGGTAAATTTAGTTTGAGAGCACATTTTAACTAATCATTTTTCTTTGTCAACAAGCAGGTTCCAAGCCTCTAACCATTGCAACAGTAGCTCAATTGATAACGTCTGGTTATTAATACCGAAGACCGTTCGAAGAATGGGTACTTCTGCTAGTCTTCTTATCATTCCGAAAGCATTTTGCTCTTTCCTTGGTGTAAGGGCGGGTCATGTCAGAAATTGTTTCAGACAATTCAGGGCTTCGGTGGCGTAGTTGGTTGCGCTGAGCTTCTATGCCCAAGATCGTGGGTCCAAGCCCGGTCGAAGCCGGCGGATTTTTTAAGTGCGTTAAAATTCCTTCAATATGCCTTCCTTTGGAGGGGAAGTAAAGCCGGCGGGCCCATGTCATAGATTGACCCCATGTACTAACCTACGCCAATTTCTTCTGTCCTGCACTGCCCCCCCCCCCCCCCTCCCCTCCCCCCCCCCCCCAAGATTTTCCAAGCTGGAATTTAGTGCTTCTGTGATGCCATCCATCCATCTCATTCTTTGCCTCCCTCTTCTTCTTGTGCCCCCCCAAGGGGCTCACATCTAGTGGGACGTGGGTTGGCGACCACGGGACCCCAGTTGAGTCTAGCATTGCTTCCACTTACTTGTGCCAGGCTCCTCTCTGTCTTCTTTCGTGTCGACCTCCCTTGGTCAACTCTTGTTCTTTTCCGACCCCGACGGTATTAGGGTATCTGAGGCCTAGGGAGTCTCTTCCTTTCCCGCCTTAATTGGCCCTTGTATCATCTTTCCTGATCCCTTCCTTCTGGGAGGGGTCAGCCTTCTTTTTCTTTTCCTGTTATCTCCTGCCTTCTGCTCAAGGCCCTCAAGGAGGTAGGGTGTATGTAGCCCCACCACTTCTGGTGCACCCTAGAAAGTACTACACCCTCAGGGGCTCACGGCTGGTGAGTTCGGGAGTTGGTGACCCCGAGGGATTCCTGAGCTGGGTTCGGTTTCCCCCTTTTGTCCCTTACCTGTGGGAAGGACCCTCTCCTCTATCACTTTCCTGTTGTTTTTCTTTTCATTATATTTCCTTTTCCCTTTAAGATTCCCGCACTGTTATTTTTGCATCTCCCCTCCCTTTTGTGGGTGTTTTCAATCTCCGTTGCATTTTGTAAGTCTTTTCGATCTGCGTTGCATTTTGTGAGTGTTTTTTCAACCTCGATTGCATTTTGAAAGGATTGACAATCTAAATTGCTTTTTAGTAAGTCTTTCAATATCGTGGGGGTCCTTTTGTGAGTATTTTGAATTTCAATTGCATTTTGTATTTTCAACCTACACAGATTTTATGCACGTAGTTAAGTCTCAATTGCATTTTTGTGGGTGTTTTGAATCTAAATTACATTTTGTAAGTATTTTCAATTTAAATTGCATTTTGTAAGTATTTTGATTTCCCTTGCATATTGTAAGTATTTCGACTGTACGTTGCGTATTGTACGTATTTTGAACTTCACCAACATTTTGTGCGTATTTTTCGCTCTATTCCTTTTGTGAGTATTTTCGTTCGAAATTTCCTTATGTACGTATTACCGCTCCCCATTTTGTGAGTAGTTTCAATCTGAGTTCCTTTTTGTAAGTATTTTCCTGCTCACTTACTTTTCGTTCCGGTTTCCACTTCATTGACATTTTCGCTATCACACAGACCATAACCGATAACCTGGACGTTAGGCCCCTTAAAACAATAATTATCACCATCATCATCATCATCTCCTTGTGCCTTCCATCTTCCCCAGCATTAAGGTCTTTTCTAATGAATTATGTCTTCTCATGATGTGTCCAAAGTAGCCCAGTTTTTGTTTCACGATTAAGCCCCCCAAGGAACACTCAGGTTTAATTTACTCTAAAACTGACCTATTTGTTTTCTTCGCCGTCCATGGAACTCTTAAGAACTTTTCTACAAGACCATAATTCGAAGGAATCTATTCTATGGCATTCAACTTTTCTTATGGTCCAGGTCTCACATCCGTACATCACAACTGTGAGAAGCAAAATTTCTAGGTTAGATTTGATTAAAGCTCTATTAGCTCCAACGTTCGCCGTCAGTTGCTGGTCGCTGTGGCATCTAGTAGCCATTTTCGCAGCTAGGTGTCGTTGACGGTAGTATTTGGTAGCAAAAGTAGGAACAAATTCAAAATGATCGTCTGCAGTCCTTGCCTGAATTACAGATAAAGCACACTAATACAGCCATCACAATTATTACCAATTCTCAGACAGATTCTACACACACCCAAAGTACACGGGGCTACATGACCGCATTGCCGCAGTCCCTAAACTGAGGAACCAACTGAACCGGCCGTTTTTTAAATTACAGTAGGTACTATGCAGGCATTTGCCTGGAGTTGGAGTGGGAAACCACGGAAAACCACTTCCAGGTTGGCTGATTAAGGAATCAGCTTTACTTCACGAGACTGAGTGTACTCCCTTCCAGCCTCCAAACCAGAATTGAATTTCTTGGCAGAGTTGGGAATTGAACCCAGGCTTCCGCTGTGAAAGCCAAGAATGCTAGCCTCACTTCTGTCTAACACAAGTAGCGCGTGCAATGCTGCCTGCTCTGTCATCACTGTGTCCCGCAAGGCTCCTGCTGCAATAAACTACAAACACTGGCACTCGTATCTTGACAGATTAATACCATTCACCCGATTGCAATGAAACTTCGGTGAGTTGTGCACACTCCCAGGAAGGTTTTTGAATTAGGAAATTCATTTTACATACAATAGAGTGCGAGTTGTTGAATCATTTCAACAAAGTCCCAGATGCGTTCATATACAATTCATCCCATTGCGATGAAATGTTAGTGACTTGTCAGACTCCCACAAAGGTTTTTGAATTAGTAGATCCATTTTACAATAAGTGGCACACTAATAGTTTCAACAAATGAGTGAGCGAATCGTTTAAACAAAATCCCATATGCATTCATTCACAATTCATCCCATTGCGATAAAAGTTTGGTGAGTTGTTATGTACACTCCCTTGAAGGTTTCTGAATTGGTAATAATAATAATAATAATAATAATATCGTATGGCCTCGGGTGCCGGGTGCAAGCTTTGTAATTTGACACTCAGAGGGTAGCTTGCATGTCGAATTTCGTTGTTCCTTGAATCACTATGAAAGTCAAGGAGGTTAGATATCTAATCTCCTTGAACACTATAGCGCTTTCTAGTAGAGAAATAAGGAACTTTGTGTTGGCGGAAACTCCTGAGATTAATTTGCCATTATGAACTCGGTCTACTGAATTCAAATGGGTTCTTTGACATGCCAACATCGTATGACATGCGTATCGTATTTTTGCCGCCTTTCAAAAATCACTTACCACGGCCAGGAGTGAACCTGCAATCTTGGGATTAGTAGACCGACACGCTATCCACTAACCCACCGTGGCAAGCTTCTGAATTAGTAAATCCAATTTACAGTATATGGCGTGTGAGTAGTTTCATCAAATGAGTATTGGCGCACAAATCGTTTCAAAACATTAACATATGTGAGTTGTGCACATGCCAGCGCAGGTTTAGGTTTTAGATTTAGTAAATCATTTTCACAATATATGAATTTCATACATTTTTGCGGCAGTGTCTATGATCGTGTCAACGCGTTCCAATGTCATTCCTATGATTACAATGATATTCCATATTGTTATGCCCACGCCCGCAAAGGTTTCCGAGTTTGTAAATCCATTTATCAATAGTTGGCGCACAAGTCTTTTTAACAAGTGAGTGTTGGCGCGCGAATAATTTCAATAAATGAGTGTATTTTATACCGTTTCTGTGGTTTCATTGTATGATTGTCCCGTATGCGTTGCTATACCCATGATGAAACTTTGGTGAGTTGTAGCGTTCACTACTACGATAGTTTCTGAATTAGGTTTCAATAGAACAAGCAATGTGGCCAAAAGTGTGTCAATGAGCTTACAAGGAAACAGAGAACTACTCTGTTCGTCACCAGACGGCTGACTGACACTTCTGTATGGTCGTAGGCAGATAACTCCTCATCCATTTTGGGGTTATGCCGTGTGAAAAGTACATTGAACTCTCTATAGGTAATACTGGAATGCCGACTGTATGGGAGGAAATTGCGGTTTTTGGTGCGACTAGTTACGCCAGGTAGTGTACGTCAAGCAGGCAAGTTTAAATTATACGTACGCGAGGATGATGTACGTACGACAAGATACAAGTAAAAGAGGTACTTAGAACATTTAGGTGAACGCTAAACTAAACGGAACTTACGCTGAAATACATACTTCGAAGCATCTTAGAAATTTGATACTGAAAATGGCTAGGAATATTTGCCAACATAAAATATATTGCCGCCTGATTGTTCATTTTTCTCCTTAGATCCAAGGTAGCTTACACAACACTATACCGGCAAAAAAATACCCAACACATACGTACTTGTACATTACAAAATAACATTATTAAAAGGTTGGACGGGAAATGGCTGAGAATAGAGATGAAAAAATATGGAAATTGGTATTCAACATTTTTATTATCGATTCAAAGGCACCTTTCATAATGTGTATGAATATGCATACGCCCTCAAATAAACAATTAAATACGGTAAATGCTAAGTGAACAAAAATACATACTGTGCCCAAATCTAGTTGCCTAGATTGATGGGTACAAGCCGTGACCCTAGATTTGAGGGAACAGACCACGATGATAAGTCCAGAATGGGATGTTTGAATAGCGCGCGCCGAAACTTCTTAGAAGCTTTTCAAAGGTTTTGTCAGCCAAGAAGAGGGTAAGTGACGAGAGCATCGTAGTCGAGGCTATATGTCACTAAATATTTTCCGATGAGATGGAAACATGAAACCTATATCCGATTACTGGCACGGACAAGGGAAGAAGAATGAGCTTTGTTTCAAAGAAATTGGTCGAGCGGAAGCCGAGTTATGAGCTATTTAATTTCAGCATTTTCTCCGCATTGACCTCGAACCGGCCAGCCGATGTGCATATAAGGCGTGTCTCCCAGGCACATGTATGTTCACTTCGTCATCAGCACTCCGTTGCCTCGGACGTGCTACTCTACGTAGGCGCTCTAGCCGCTTAACTCTCGTCAGTCCACGAACATCGTTACTATCGCCAAGCACATGGTTGCTGTGGACTTGGAAATTTTCTACAGTACATGGTTACTGAAAGTGTTAACCATTTCAAGTGAGTTTCGAACTTTTCTACGTTATCACCGAGGTGAAATAAGTCTGTGGCACTTGGTAATTTCTTACCGCTACAACGTGGACATATGATAGACTTTATCTATAATTCTTTCTACAGTCCACAATCACTTATAGCTGGATTATTTATTTCCAACAGTCTAGGGACAAGTTTTAGTTTTGTTCGTTGGACCAGCCAAGATAAGTCAGTAATCTTAATACCATTCTTGCATATTACAATTCAAAAGCCGATAATGGGAATACAGGTTTGCCTTGTGTGACCAGAAGAGTGAGAAGCTCTGCCCAACCAACTCGACAGAATTCGTAATTGTGCTGAATAAGATTGTGAGCGTACTAGAATACTGATTATATCACAGTTGGGTCATGGTAATTATTTTCAACATGGATTGTTTAGATCAGACCCCTGTCAACTTCACTTCAGCTTTTGAAGCCAACATTTTTCTGCAGGATTTTATGAACGCCACTATGTCTGTGTAGACAGCTTGTGGGTATAAAATGGAAGCCGACACGAAGTACGCGTCCTAATGGGACAGACAACAGAAAGACTGAATAATCTGGTTCAGTCCAGACTTCTAGCATCAAGACCTACAAGAATGTAAGCTGCAATTTACATTATTTCTGTGCGTAGTTAGTTGGATTTTCTCATATTTTCTACAGTCTTGCCAACACATATTTTTTTCCTAGTCATCGATATGTTTATTTGCTGTTGCAAATATTTTTCTTTCGAAATTTGAGCTTGGATCTGAGTTGTTTTTACTCAGACATCAATGATTCGACATTTATGGACGAGCAGAACGAGCATTTATATTATTTTGATTTTTTTTTCTTATTGCTGTCATTAGCCGCCGTAATTTGAGATTTAAGAATTAATCTAAGGTAAGGAATGGATAGTTAACCATTATTTGGAAATCGAGGGAGATATTCCCCGAACAGTTTAATAACGTTAAACCCATTTTTGGTTGAGAATATAATAATAATAATAATAGTAATAATAATAATAATGTGATTTAATAATAATTATTATTTTTCTATTTTCTGAAATAATAATAATAAACATTGGTGATTTCTAATAAACGTTTTCTGGTTGTATGATTAATGCAGTTGACATTTGAAGTCATATTCTAGAACGGATATTTGTTGATTATTTTGTATAATTTGGGATGATGTCATTGTGTGTGTGCAGGAAGTTATATGCCATTCTGAGTGCGCAAGTTAAGTCGCAGGAATGAGGTTGTTGTAAAATGGAGCACCAATTATATTGTAGGTTGGGTGTCTTTGATGTAGCAAAGGAGTCGTTTTAGCCACACTTTCGTCGTAATATAACCACAGGTTATTTTGTTGAACCATCATTATTAATTTACAGTTGATCCACGTGTTTAAAAAATATTTCTAGTAATTGCTTACCCGAAAATTGTTATTGTTCTACTAGTTCCTTTCATTCGGGAAAACTTTACCGTTGTCTAAATGCTGATTATAATTCTGTGATTTTTATCACGTGTGAATCGTATGGGCCGATGCTGTTATTTGAAATTGTTACTTGTTAACAACCACGATAAGCTGAAAGGATTTTCGGCCTGATCCTATAAAAATAAACACACATTTTTGCAAATAAGTTGATGCTTAACATGTTTGACATTTTGTCAAAATTATGTTTGATAATAATAATAAATTGTTTCATTATAAAATATTCTGAATGATATTTCAAATTTCCTAATTAATATTTTCAAGGGATAATTAATTGATTTATTGATTGAATCCATGTGGGATGGAATTTATATTTTTGATAATTATATTTTTGATTGAGTCAAATTTTTGAATAGACTTTGGATTGCAATCTATGTTTAAATAGATATTTTCTGTTCTTCGAATCTAAAAATGCTCAAAGTCCATGTAAATTATATTGTATTCTATTTATTATGAACAACTTTGTATTTAAACCAACCCTGATATTACTGCATCCTAAAAGTGTTAGTCAAAAATTGCTACGATATTTTTGAGGAAAGAACAGTGAAAAGTGATAAATTTTTCAACAAGTGACAATTTTTCTTATTGATCTTCAACGTGTGAATGCTAAATGATTTATGGATCAGTATAGACGATTGACTTTGCGCTGATAAAACCCTACCCCTGTATATAATTATGTTGAACGAAGTCAACAGGACTGATATTTTGACCTCTCGTCTCAACTATTTTAGTGTTCATGTGTTGGCGACATTGTATTTTGTGTATATAAACTATGCTTCTCCAGTCATCTTTAGTGCCATTTTGGGCATATTTTTCCTGTCATTTTAAAATGTTTAAATAAAATGAGATAATTTTATGGTATGCAAACCCGTTTCATAAATCTCCTTCTATCCTTATTGTTGCATCGAACCGAAAATCAGTTAAGCATTTTTTGTTGGGTCTTTGTATTCGACTTTAACCCATCTGGCACCCCGGGATATTTTGATTCTCGTGCTGACTGATTTTGGTGAAATGCATATGTGGTCGTCCGGACTTCGGTCTAAACGGGTACAATACGGTACGAAAAATCGTAATCTAAAACAGTATAAGCGAGTCAGAAAAACCACCTGGATGACTGAAGATATTCTTGTTTTAATGGACCAACGGAGGCTGGCAAGGAACAGGAATTTGGAAAGATACAAATAACTGCAAACTGAAATCTGTAAGATGGTTAGAAGAGAAAAAACTGAATGGCTAGGTAACCAGTGTAAGGAAATAGAAAATTTTGAAGCCGCATGACACTTTTTAACATGCAGAGAAAGGTTCCAGAAGCTGCAGGATTATATAGTAGAAGGACAAAGATCGTTTTTACAGTTGTCAAGAGAGAAACATCATTTCAGATCTATTTCACAATGATAGAGGACCCTGTCGTTATGTATGCAATATTGATGATGGACCTTTAATAACCCATCGAGTATTGGAATATGCGCTCCTAAATTTCACATTCGTAAACCACCAGGACCTGTAGAAATATGTAAAATACTTAAGACCAATCACTGGATTTCCTAATAAAACTGTTTAACTAAGTGTATACACGTATACCTTCTGACTGGTTAACGTCAACTCTCATTCCCATTCCAAAGAAAGCAGCAGCAATAACTCATAGGGATTATAGAATCAGAAGCTTAATGAGTCATGTCTTCTAAGTAATACACGCCAGGTTATACAGCAAATGTGAAGCATGCCTAGTTTGGATTCCGTAGTGGATTTGGCGCCCAAGAAGCGTTACTGGCGATGCAGGTTTTGGTACAAAGAAGCATAGATATGTCTGTGGATGCTTATGCTTGTTTTATCGAGTATGAAACATGGAGCATTACTGCATAGCCTACATGATATTAGTCCAGATGAGCGAGACATTCGAATTGGTGCCATCTTGTACAGGAACCAGACGGCTTCAGTAAAAGGAGATTGCACCAACACCGGCAGTGTACAAATAAAACTAGGAGTGAGACAAGGCTGTGTCTATCTTTACTTCATTCCAATATCCACTCGGAGAAAATACTTTTTGAAGCACTGGAAGTAAAATAGGAAAGTACAATGTTAATAGAAACACCATAAATTATATTTCAGTGTGCAGATGATTAGTTTTACTTGCAACAAGTGCTGAAGATCTACAAATATTACTAAACTCTGTGGTGCAAGAGCATGTCTGTATTTGAATACAAAATAGACAGATGCAATGGTTGTGAGCAAACGTGTAATTCCGCGTGTTAACCTGACAACACCGGAACAAGCTCAACACGTGAAATACCTTGGATGCATACTTGATCATAATTGGAATAATATAGGGTCCTTAAACATGTGCGGGCCAGTAAACACGGCAAGCTAAGCCGGCTGTGACTAGCGCAGATCGCGGCCGCGCTCACCCGGTTCAGCCGGCGGTTGGCACGCTCCTCTGACTCATATCGTTAGTTCACACGTGTTTTGTCATTCATATGGGCGTATACAGGGTCTTTCATATAAAGTAAGAATGGCTAACGGCACTTTTGTTATTCGCCACTGCTGTGGCCTTGGCCGAGCTTGTGGCTCGCCATGTCCCCCCTGCTGTACTATTGAAAGCGGGCGCATAGTACATACGAAGGCTGTTTTATTTTTTTTTCAAGTTCCGATGGACTGTATAAAAATAGCAGATTGAAATACCAAACTGATGTTCGCTTGTTTTATTCGTATGTCTCAACATAATTGCCCAAACGATTGAAACATTTGTCGTGTCGTTACACCACCGCCACTGAGGTGGGACGTCTGGACAGTCTCCTGAAGTTTATCCTTTTTGACGAGGCGTTGCCGCCCAACCATACCTTCAATTCTCGAAAAAGGTGAAAATCATTCAATCATTTGGACTAAACGGCAGATGGTCCAAAACTCCACACTTGAATTCTTTGTGAAAGTCGATCGTGACGTTGGTATAGTGAATGATACTTGAAAAATCCCTCTCGGCACGCCAGAAGGCGGAGGATCATTTCACCGGGGAAAGAAAAATATTTCAATTTCACTAAATTTGCCAATTATTGTATTCCTACAAACATTCTACATGTTTAGCATACGACAACCCCCATTTTCATGTTGTTGTTGTTGTTTGAGTCTTCAGTATTTTGACTGGTTTGATGCAGCCCTCCATGCCTCCTTATTCTGAGCTAATCGTTTCATCTCTACATAGCTACCACACCCTACATCCGAGGCAATCTGTTTAACGTATTCTAACCTTGGTCTACCCCTACTGTTCTTGCCCTCGACCCTCCCTTCCATAACTAAGCTTGCTATTCCTGGATGCCAGTTTGTGTCCTACCAACCTATCTCTTCTCTTTATTAGCAGTCGCCATAAAAATCTCTCCTCTCCCACTCGTCTTCACCTCTTCGTTTGTAACCCTATCGACCCATCTGATATTCATCATTCTCCTGCAACACCACATTTCAAACGCTTCAATTCTCGTCTTTTCTGCTGCACCAATAGTTCAAGTTTCACTTCCATAGAGCGCCACGCTACAAACAAAGGCCTTCGAAAGTGACTTCCTAATACCTAAATCTATATTCGATGTCAACAGATTCCTTTTCTGTAAAAATGCTTGCCTTGCCTGAGCCAACCTACTTTTTATATCCTCTTTGCTTCGTCCATCTCTGGTTATTTTGCTTCCTAAGTAACAGAAGTCGCCTACTTCCTTTAGCTTTTCACCTGAGAATTTGATGTCCATAGAGGTTTCTCATTTATTTCGGCTGCATTCCAATATTTTTGTTTTACATTTATTGATTTTCAACATGAATTCTTTCCTCAAGACGGAGTCCATACCATTCAAAAACTAATTCAAATCCTCAGGCGTGTCGGCCAAGATGACGTCATCAGGAAATCTGAGATGAAATTATTTCTCAATATTCACAATCACTTAAATTTTCAGCATGCTACCAACTACTCCCCGAAGCCGCTCAATTTGAGCTTACATAACTTTGTTTTTCGTTTTTCCATGCATATTTTCAACATTTTATTGTCTTATGGGGAGGAAAGTTTTCAGTGATTTGGAGTCTATTTTTACACTGGTGGTCACACTGTTTTCATGCAAGGTTTCGACTCTGACGTCTAACTATCTAATGGTATGTTCCTTCTTCACGTAACATTTTCTCCCCCAATGAGACAAACGGAAAGCTTAATGCGATCTCGTGAAGTGGCGTTGTCAAGGTAACATCTGCTGACTCTTCCCTCATCAATTTAGCTTCTTATAATTCCGAAAGCATTTTGCTTGATGTAAGGGTAGGTCATATCAAAAATTGGTTTAGACAAAAGTTGCAGGTGATTTTTAAGGGGGGTGGCTTCGGTGGCGTAGTTGGTAGCGCTGAGCTTCTATGCCCAAGATCGTGTGTCCAAGCCCGGTCGAAGTTGTCAGATTTTATAAGAACGTTAAAATTTCTTCAGTATGCCTTCCTTTCGAGGGGAAGTAAAGCCATGTCATAGATTTATGGCATGCAAAAGATCCTTCCACTAACTACAATAATGACAAGCTAAATTTCTAGCTTAGATTTGATTAACGCTCTATTAACGGCAAGAAACCGATTCAAGGCATCCACTTCTCGGTCAACAACCAGCCCGACAGAGACTTAAGTCCAGAAACAGCTTCTTTAGGGGAGTTACAGCCCTCGAAGGCTCACAAGAAGATGCCCGTGTGAGGATAAGGAAGACAGAAATCAAAGACCAAATTATTCCTCTATCTGAAAAAATGGCACCTGATCACAACTTGCCATATAGAACTTGGAAATCATTGAACAGGCTGAGGACGGGTGTTTCACGCTGCAAAAACAATCTAAAGAAATGGAACATCCTCGTCAACAATGATGAGTTCTGCGAATGCAGCATGTCACAAGATCCAGAACACCTGCTGATCTGCCCCTTCATGGAGGACACATGTTCAAAAGACGATCTTATGGCTGCAAATACTAATGCTGTAACTGTTGTTACTTACTGGCAAAATGTAATTTGATTCGGACACGGAAAATAAAGAAAATAAACTCTCTATTACTTCCACCGTTCGCCATCAGGTGCCGGTCGCTGTGGCATCTAGTAGCCATTTTCGCAGCTAGGTGTCGTTACAGTAGCATTTGGTACCTGAATTACAGATAACACACACTAATACAGCCATCACAATTAACACTGGTTACCAGACAAATTTTACACACCCCCAAAGTACACGGGACTACATGACCGCGTTGGCGCAGCCCCTAAACTGAGGAACCTCCCAATTTTTGGGGGAGTACTGTCCATTTTAAATGGTTTTGATATTGGGTCTATTACGAGAGGTAGGATTCTTCTTTCTCTAAAAACTCCAATTTCCCATCCCTTTGGTTAATGGTTGGTGCTATCAAATAAATTTACGGTAGTAAGTTCTTGGCCCTTATCCGAAGAATAGTTCGAACTTTGAATGGATTTGATTTTTCACATATTAAGAAAATTATAGTGATATTTCACTAATTTTCTTATATTACTATAATTTTTTATATATTTTTTATATTTCACTAAATGAGTGGGGGAGACAAGCAGAAGCATTCCGGAGGCGTGTGAGAAGCATGATATGGAGCAAGTATGTCCGTCAGAACAGCAAGAAGGTCATATATCCGACATACTATGTCCCTATCCTGACGTTTGCCTCGGAGACCTGGGTTATGAAAGGAAGGGAGAAGAGCAAAATACAGGCCAGTGAGATGAGGTTCTTGAGAAGCAGTATTGGAGCTACAAGGATGGACAGAATGAGAAATGAGAGGACCAGAGAATTAATGAAGGAGGAACCATTACATGATAGTATAGAGAAATCTAGACTTAGATGGTATGGACGTAAAACGAATGGAGGAGAAGAGGACACCCAGGAGGATACACGAGACGAAGTGGGAAGGAAAGAGACAGAGAGGAAGACCGAGAGACAGGTGGCTGAAGGGGGTGGAAGAAAGCATGAAGAAGAGATCAGTAGACTGGACAAGGATGGCGGCTGAGAGATGGTGGGATGACAGAAGACGTTGGAGAGGCTTGTGTTCCAAACAGACCCGGCCAGTTGCTAGAATCTGTGCAAGAAGATGATAGTGATATTTCACATTTCCTCTCCCTTGGTCCCGGCCATTGCTTTAAGTTACAGTAGGTACTTTTTGCCTGGAGTAGGAGTGGGAAACCGCGGAAAACCACTTCCAGGTTGGCTGATTTAGGAATCACCTTTACTTCATGAGGCTGAGGAGGGTACTCCCTTCCAGCCTCCAAACCAGAATTGAATTTCTTGGCAGAGTTGGGAATTGAACCCAGGCCTCCACGGTAAAAGCCAAGAATGCTAGCCACACTTCTGTCTAACACAAGTAGCGCGCGCAATGCTGCCAACTCTGTCATCATTGTGTCCCGCAAGGCTCCTGCTGCTATAAACAACAAACACTGGCACTCGTATCTTGACAGGCTAATAACATTCACCCGATTGCAATGAAACTTCGGTGAGTTGTTGTGCTCACTCCCAGGAAGGTTTTTGGATTAGGAAATTCATTTTACATACAATAGAGTGCGAGTTGTTGAATCATATCAACAAAGTCCCAGATGCGTTCATATACAATTCATCCCATTGCGATGAAATGTTAGTGACTTCTCAGACTCCCGCAAAAGTTTCTGAGTTAGTAGATATCCATTTTACAATAAGTAGCACACGAATAGTTTCAACAAAAGAGTGTTGCTGCACGAATCATTTAAACAAATCCCGTATGCATTCATACACAATTACGATAAAAG
Organism: Meconema thalassinum; assembly: GCA_946902985.2. Classification (NCBI taxonomy): domain Eukaryota; kingdom Metazoa; phylum Arthropoda; class Insecta; order Orthoptera; family Tettigoniidae; genus Meconema; species Meconema thalassinum. The sequence continues at coordinate 34,657,787 of OX336390.1, forward strand.
TTTGGTGAGTTGTTGTGTATACTCCGTTGAAGGTTTCTATTCAAATACAGGGACGTTAATCTAATTTCATATCAAATATTTCCTTTTAGCCGCAAATAGTTACAGTGACACATCATTAATACGTGCATACCTGCCAACCCTTCAGATTTATTCGGAAACTTTCCGATTTTTCATCTCGTCTTCTGATCTTCTTAATTACTATTACGTAACCTGGCGCAGTCAGCTGGCATTTGAGGGTGCGCAAATGAGAGGGAGCCGTGTCAGTACATTTACTGGCACGTTAAAGATCCCCTTCGGGGCAAAATTCCGGCACCTCGGCGTCTAATTACTATTATTTCTTCCGAATTTCGGTCCCCAGTGATATATTGTAAAAGAAAAAGGAACTGCAAATAATTTTTATTCTCAAGGAGATTCTCTCGTAAGTCGTAATTGCTTTTGTGATTTGCGTAACCTTGTTTTTTTGTGGAAGTTCTTGTAAGTTCCTCGCTTGGCAGTGAGCTCTATAGTTGCGATCTCGGAATGGTGAGTCAGCTGATCGGCCTACCGCATACTGATAGGCGGTATTTCACGGACAAATAGACGTCAAGCCTACGCTGATTAGTCGAGGCTGGCCACGTCACTGTGCAGAATGGGTGAAACCTTGTATCCTACGCACGGAGATTGTGACTTCCTCCGTTGGACACCACGTGTTTATACTCTGCTAGCGTCATGTTTAGTGCATTTAATTGAGGTATTAATGTGTGCGTCGGTAGATTATTATTTCAACGAGTTGTGTCGATGATTGTTTCGTGTCGTGTGTTTTAAGTTTCTCTCGTCACGTTATGGCGACAAAACCTCATAAACGTTATCTCCACGTGTTCAAAGAAAGCTATAAAACTGAATTTCCATTCATTTTACAATCTAGTAGAGGAAACCATTTTGCACTTTGTGGTGGAAAAACTGACATTGTAACTCACAGCAACACAAGGACAGTGCTAGTTGTTTACATAACCTCTCGTTATCATGTTCCGATCACGCGGGACAATTGTTTAGAAAAATGTTCCCGGATTCGGAAATTGCGAAGAAATATGCCTGTGGCAGGACATAAACATCCGCCATTGTCGATTGTTTGCGGATGATTGTGTAATATATCGAAATATACATGACTCGCAAGACAACGCAGTCTATAAGTGGGCGATTGAAAATAAAATGAAAATAAACACAAGAAAATGTAGTCTCATAAAAATAGGGAAAGGGCGAAGGCAGGATTTTCAATATAATATTGGCTCTGAAATACTTGTAGAAGATTCTTGCAAATATTTGGGCGTTCACGTTAGAAATGATATGAAATGGAGTAGTCATGTAGGATGTGTAGTTTCTAAAGCTTGCAAATCCCTGCACTTTGTAATGAGGGTATTAAAAGGAAGTAGTACCTCTGCTAAAGAATTAGGATATTTGTCACTTGTAAGACCTATTCTGGAATACGCCTCGGCGGTTTGGGATCCATATCAAGTAGGGTTCATAAATGAGTTGGAAATGGTACAAAGAAAGGCCGCTAGATTTGTGCTCAGTGACTTTAATCCCAGGAGCAGTGTGAGCCGTATGTTAAAGAAACTTGGGTGGGAATCACTGGAGGCTAGGAGGATGAAATCTAGACTCTGCACTATGTACAACACGTAAACAAATCAACCAGCATGGAGTGAGCTTAGCAAAAGTATGGGAAAGCCCACTTACATGAGCAGGAGTGATCATCCTTTCAAAGTTAGGGGCCGACCACAGCGTATAAATTATGGTAAATATTCTTTCTTTAACCGGGCCATTGATAACTGGAACTCTCTACCTGCCGCAGTCTTAGAGCCTTTTCCCAAACATATTGGTGTATTTAAGAAAAGACTGACTATTTGTGTAAATACTCCAGTTTAATTGTTAATTGTTGTTGAAATGTTATGTATAATTATGCATTTGTTATGTATACCCAATTTGCCACCGGGGGACACACCCCCAATTGCAAATAAATGAATGAATGAATGAATGAGACAGTCCTGTCTTCATCTTCATTAAAAATATCAACAAATGATTTTCATGAGTTACTTTACCAGTATGTTTTTCGCAAGATATTATTTTAAGTAACAAGTTAAAAACTTGAAATGACAGGCCTGCTAAATCTCGTATTTCTGTTTTGTCCCGAATTGAAGAATATCCTCGAAATCCTAGTACCTCATCACAAATAACCTCGGTTCCACAATTTTTGTCATGGAGCTTCACATTAGGTCTCAATTCAGGATACAACGGAATGCACGCCTGGGTAGACACTTCTTTGTCGTTTACTGTGCACGAAAATACAAAACTTCCACTAAGAATGTCACATTTTTCTGTCTGCAGAGCAACATTGGAGTGACTTACACACACACTTTCCAACCCTTGCGAACATTCAACTAATTTGCTTTGTTTCGCCACTCTATCAAACCTCTCGGAAGCTTGCGGAGTAGCTGTCTTCTTGCACAGCACACAGCTGTGAATAAAATGGGTTGAAACGATGGTTTTTTCGGGTGGCCCGATCTTCTATTACCAACAAAATGTTTGCTGCAAATACTTGAGTTTCGGGATGGTACCCAAGGTGTTCCATCAGGGCTGAAATGTAAACATTTTATTAGAAAGTGTAAAACCTAAAACATAATTACTACATGGAATATTTATTTTAATATTTATTTATCTGAAAAACAGCCCAGCTGGGGATTAGCCTTATTTCCACAAGTGTGCTTAGTCTAATAATAACTGGTTATAACGTTTCATATTAAAGTATAATATCATTTAAATACTGATACGAAGACTGAGTAGAAATTTTATCAGTCCTCATGATTCTTTATGAAACAGAATTTGGCTAACTAATAAGAATTATTATGAGTACTAATAGTATTAGGTAATATTATAAGTCAGTTTTATGAAACAGGTCCACTCAGGTGGCAAGAATTTAAAATATTGGTGATGAACTTACTTCTGGAGATTTACCGCTCGTATCCAGAGCTTTCTTCGTTCCTCTTCGTGTTTGCACACTGGAAATTTGTAAAATGTTACATCGGATGTGGTATTTCCGTACTTGTTGAAACACCCAACAACACAACAGTTATTATCCCCTGTTCACTTTCTCTGATCTGCTTGTTTATACAATATTTCACCTGTGTTTATGCACTGCTATATGCCGCACTCTCACCTCGCCTCACCAGTTTAGTAGTGCTGCGCTCCGCTAGAGTGCCACGCACGGTGCCTACAGTCCAGCTACCTTTAATGACGCCAAGATATTGTCTAGATTGTAGCCTCTTTTCCACCTACCACTGTTAAAGGAAGACGGTAGCTTCGGATCGTGGATCAAAGATAAATCGTATGCTTCTACCCATGTTTCTAAACTTGCTCCATTACCGTCAGTATCTGGGTAACCCCACGCTGTACTTCTGCAATTGTAGTTGCCTATAACAAAGGTTACATCCTGATGGTTGAAGTTGGCAGGCATTTCAAAGTCGAAGGTGGTCTCAGGTGGTTTGTAGACTGAAGTGATGTAGAAGAAAGGAGTAGTGTCAGGGTGTTAAAATATTTCAATTGCTTCTTGTTGCAGCCTGGCGTGATAGTGTGTGGTGTTCCTGTACTGTACATCCTGGCCAGCCAAGAGGGAGTATTCAGCGACTGACGATTTCTCAGCGTGACCCAGGCGGCTGTATCTGCTGTGTTCCTTGGGTTTGATTGCCACGCTTTTCTTCATAGGTTCTACGTACACCTGTCCACAGGAACACGGGATTCTGTAGACACCTGCAGTGGAGTGTGGGTGGCACTTGTCTTTGGCAGATAGCAGGAAATTCCGGATTTTAGCGGTGAGTTTATAAGTTGTCTTCACGCCATAGGTCTTTAGAAGCTCTCCGATCCTGTCTGTAACCTTGTTCACATATGGCAGGAAGGCTGTGGCTAGCAGAGTTTCTTCTGTCTCTTTCCTCGTGCTCCGGCACCTGGTATGAGTGGCCTGCTCAATCTCCTTATTGCTGTACCTGTTGGCGCATAGGGTCCTCTTCAAATGTTGCAGCGCTTCGTTGGGAAGGGATGGCTCACAGATGCTCAACCCATGTATCTGTCGAGGGTGATGATTGGAAGTCTTGTGTAGATACCGGTCTGAATGTGTATGACTCCGTGTTTCAGTCGAGGGTGATGATTGGACGTCTTGTGTAGATACCAGTCGGCGTGTGTAGGTTTCCTGTATATAGTGTACCTGAAGCGTAGGTCCTTAGTCTTGATGATGAGACCATCAAACATCTTTTTCCTCCTCCATTGTTAACAGGATGCTGGTGTTGAGGTTGTTGAAGTGGTCCAGGAAGCATTTTAGCTCTTCCTCTCCATGGCTTCAAACTACCAACGTATCGTCCAATAACGTAGCCATACTTTCGGTTTGAGTGGTGTAGTCCCACTAGCCATCTGATTGCACTTATCCATAAAGAAGTTCGCAATCTCAAGGCTTCGTGGGCTAACCATGACAACCCCTTCCATTTGCTCGTAGAAGTTCCTGCATCGTTAGAAGTAGCTCGCAGTAAGGCGGTGATGGAGCATGTCGGTGATCACTTCCGTAAAGAGCTGGATGATCGATGGCTTCTTTCATAGGCACCTTTATGAAGAAGGATACTTGTGACAGACAGTTGGCAACAGTTATTTTTGTTTTTTGTGATAAAAGAAGGACAAGGAACAGTGCATCCAAGATGGAGTCTTTTGAGTGTTATTTGTAATGTGTGTGTATTTTCTTGTAAATAAATATCTTTCATTTTTCCCAAATAAGTACGAAGTGACGTTTCTGTTCGTAACATCTGGCGACCGTGACAGGACATGTCACACCAACTGGATCAAAAATTCGATGTGCGAGTGACAGAATTGTCCTTTTCGTCACTTCTCCCACCTGAATACTATTCAACCAATGCAAATTTAAAGTAAGTGTATCTTTCTGTCGGTCCCATAACAGTCCCAAAACAGATGAATGGGTAGCAGACTGGTCATCATCCTGAGAGAACTGCCATCCCCTCAAGTTAAAACTGCCTTCAAAATAATACCCTACTAGCTTGATTGATAAACTCGCCCACCTCCGATTCCCTGTCAAGGCTAGTGACAACGTTGTCCACGTAGAAGCTCTGTAGAAGTCTCTTGATGAATAGGGGATTGAATTGCGGGTTTTCCAAGTACTTCTTCAGGTGATATTCCAAGACAGCCACCAGCCGAAAACCAGCCTGGCATGCTTGAAGATCTTGTAATTATTCCCAACGTCCTGCCACACCAGGAAGCAGGTAAGTAGTTTCGATCTTCTTTCCGTATGCTTATCTGAAGGAAGGCCTTCTCAATGTCTGCAATAATTCCTACTTCCCTCTCTCGGAATCTAAGAAGAATAGCAGGGATTAGCTCAATCAGGTTGGGGCCATCATACAAACAATCGTTCAAAGCAGGGGTTTCCACTTCCTTCGCTGAGGCGTCAAATACAGGACTAACAGGTGTCGTTGAACTACTTTCCTTCACAACAGCTCGATGCGGTAGATAGTGTCTGAAGTTTTCATCCTCCTGAACCGGTTCAATAACACCACTCCTTTCCCACTCGGTGAAAATATTTTCATACGTCTCGCCTAGTCCAAAATTTTCCACTTTCTTCCTTGTGTTGACTAACCTCTTCTCAGCCATGGCCCTATTAGATACAAGAAATGATTTGTTTTCTTTCCAGGGTAAATGGACTTCATACCTAAATTCTCCATTAATAGACACGGTTTTCTGAAAGTGCTCCATTGTTGCAAAGTTTTCTTCAGTTTTAGTTTTCCTTACGGCAGGATCGCTGATACCTAGCACGTCCAGTTCCCACAGATTTTCAACTGAAGCATCTCTGATAAAGAGAGAAGTGACAAGGTTGGTCATGCTTGATTGATCTCCAAAAACTACTTTACCCATCACTGTCCACCCCAGCAGTGTCTCAATACATACAAGATCATTGCTTAGTGTACATGTTTGTCCAGTCATTAACTTTCCAGCTACATTAGCGCCTATTAATAGTTCAATGGGACCTTCAGTATCATAAATCTGTATCCCTTTTGCTCTTAGTTCTTGCAACCATGGGCCCTTGAACATAGTATTGTACCCTGTAATTACTTGTTGCCCTAAGACTTCAAAATTGCAGGCATAAGGCTTTCCTAAATTCTCTATGTAGATCCTATAGCACATATGCTGGCTCTCTTCTGTGACTACCCCACCAAATAGTGAATGGCGTAGCATTTCTGTGCGATGACTAGTGTAACCTAACTTCTGCGCAACTGATTCAAGCATATAAGATCTCTGACTGCCAGCATCCAGTAGAGCCCTTACCTCCATTGCAGAGGATTCTCCAATGACCTTCACCTTTAATGTTTGCAAAATAACACCTTGTATTCCACTACACTCTTCATTAGAAATCAAAGAATGAGACTGAAGTTTCTCATTGGTAGCTTCAGAGGAATGTGTTGGGCCTAGACATATTAGGCTGTTATGTTTTTTGCTACAGGAATCACATCTGAACTGACTTCTGCACATCTTTGAAACATGTCCTTTCTTCAGACAGAGAAAGCATGCTCTCTTATTCTTCACAATTGAGACTCTCTCCTTTAAAGCCATCTGCTTTGCCACGGAGCAGTTTGAACTAGCATGGGACCTATCACAAGATACACAGTTTAGTTTAAGATTACAATCTACAAGTGCAGCTGCGGTAGGTGGCGATTCACTGTAAATGTTAATTTTCTTCGTACCTTTCGACTTGTCAGGATTCACATTGATGTTACCTTTACTTGGGATGGCCAGTTTTATCCTTTCCTCACTCTCTACTTCATTCTCCAGGAATTTCATCTAACCTTTAAGACGTTCACTAGGTTCACATTCCTTCCATCATTCTCTACTTCATTCTCCAGGAATTTCATAAAACCTTTAAGACGTTCACTACGTTCACATTCCTTCCCACCGCCACTCCTCTGCCAGGCACGTAACACATCTATGGACAAGCATGATTCAATCATAAGAAATAACATTGCTGCATATTTCTCGGAAGTTACACGTAGGCTCTCCAAAGCACTAAGTTGAGTTTCGAGTCTGTCATATAATGATGAGATGTCAAGACTACTACAAGAATTCATCATTGTCAATAGTTCTCTAGTGTAGACTTCCACCAACAAAGAATCTTTGCCAAAACGTGATTTAAGTTTCTGTATTGCTTTAGGGTAATTTCCACTTGTGGCTGGAAAACTGTCAACGATGTCGCGAGCTTTGGAGTTTGGCAATGTTGCTTGGATAAGATATTCGTATTTATCGGCATTATCTAACTCTTCATCTTCATCAATCTTCTGAAATTGATTCCAGAAACCTAACCAATCGCGTAGATTTCCACCAAATTTTCGGAATTCGATCTTTGGAAGGCGATATTTACTTTTTAGGTTATGAGTGTTACTGGTGCTTACTGTTGACTGGACTTCTTCACGTTTTCTCTCCATTGCAAGAGCATCGGAAACAGCCGCTGCTAACATATGAAACTTGCGTTTATAGTCATCTACTCCGTCTACTTCTGTGATCAGATCTTCTTCTGACACCGCGTCTTCCATGAGGTGTTGGAAGATCTCCTGGTCCAGATTACTAATGAGGTTAGCCTTCTCTTCCACTAAGGCGTAATCTCCTCGGATAGCGACTATGTCCTTTATTTCTTTCTCCAAGCTACAATTTTTGTGAACGATGCACGGTATACACCACGTTTTCTAATCAAACTTCGAATATCGCTCATTTTCCTTTCTATGTCCTGTCACCCTTTGTGTTAAACTGTTGATTCAAAGGACCTGGAAGACTCATATAAGATGTGACAGACAGTCGGCAACAGTTATTTTTGTTTTTTGTGAGATAAGAAGGACAAGGAACAGTGCATCCAAGATGGAGTCTTTTGAGTGTTATTTGTAATGTGTGTGTATTTTCTTGTAAATAAATATCTTTCATTTTTCCCAAATAAGTACGAAGTGACGTTTCTGTTCATAACATCTGGCGACCGTAATGTGTGTGTATTTTCTTGTAAATAAATATCTTTCATTTTTCCCAAATAAGTACGAAGTGACGTTTCTGTTCATAACAATACTAAGTCGAAGCTAACTATGCGCTCTCGAGGTTGCAAACGGATGTTCTGCAGATTTTCAATAAAATTGTTGGCATGATGGACAGATGCTTGGCGATGTAGTTCGGAGAAGCGATGGCACTCACGATAGGCCTCAGTGGGAGATCTTGGGTAGACCGTACATCCTGGGAGGCAGAGCTTCACTCATGCATGTCTCCTTCACGTGGTCAGGTAGTGAAGAGGTCTTTATTAAACTGTTGGTCTCTGAGTATCTGGTAAGTCTGAGGTTCTTGTAGCGACAGGATGTTAGGATGTCTTTAGATGACATGACTACCATGGCGTTGCCCTTGTCTGCAGGTAGAAGGGTGATGCTTCTATGCCTGTTAAGGGTTTCAAAGGTAGTTTTCTCCTGAGATGTGAGGTTACTGCTGGGCACATGAGCTTTCCAAAGTTTGCTTGAGGCATCTGAGTGAATTTTCTGGATAAGAGGTGTATGGCAGCTTCCATGTTAACTTAGTGTTCCACGGCCACAGAAGGTTTGTCTTGATGAGACTCGGTTTATTCCTGCCCTTTCTACTTCTGGCACAGCTAAACCACAAAGGCAGCACGGACATTCATGTGTGGTGTTTGTGTCACACCGTTCATGTATTAACTCTTATACGCTCAGCGAGCCGATCTATCGGCTTGAGTGGCTTGGCTTAAAACACTCACGCTGCCGATCTATCGGCTCTGTGTTGGAATGGCTGTATTAGTGACTAACTGGACTCCCAGATGGCAGGAGAAGATTGGCATAGTAGCATTTGAGTTTGGTTTTCACTTTTCTCGACAGATAGAGACACTATATTGCCGTATTGGTATGAAACAAATGAAATTATAAAGCCGCGTATGAATGTTTACCGCATGGCGTGTTGACCTGTTCTGTGTGCCAGTCAAGTCATATTTTGCGCTTTAAATTACGTGTTCGGCATTGTTATTTTGTTTCCATTTTAATACTAGTTTATTATTTGTTATATTTGTTTATATTTAGCGTTTATCTGTGTTATCAAGTGAAGTGTAGCGTTTATTATTTCGTGTTATTACGTTTTCGTGACGAGTGTAGGCCAAATTTTTTTCAATGGCCGGGCCGAGTTCTAGGCTAAATGATGGTGAAGTATTGGATTATTTAGAGGCTATAGACGATGACAGTGACTTTATTGCCGACAGTGATTCTGATGTTATAGAAAGTGATGATAGTGACCCAGAAATATCCCCGATAGCTGCTCACAGATTATCTGACAGTGATCATGATGATGATGATATTATGAATGATGGGGACTACACAGAGGTTCTGTCGCCTGAAAATCCTCTCCCATTTCAATATCATGAATTATCTGGTCCTAAACACATGCCACCTCCTGATTCTCTTCCAACAGCTTATTTCCTTTTGTTTTTCACAGATTTTCTTCTTTCACTTATGGTGACAGAATCTAATCGGTATGTCCAGCAGTTCATCACCAGTAAGGGAGATAATGTTCCCACCCCTCTAAAGAATTGGGTTAGGATCACAATGTCTGAAATGAAAGGATTTATTGCATGCCTTCTAAATATGGGTATCAATAGAAAACCAACCATTGCCTCTTATTGGTCCACTATGCCTTCTCAGTTCAGCCCATGGTTCCCTAAAATGTTTTCTAAACATAGGTTCTCTCACTTGCTGCGATTCTTTCATCTTGTCAACAATGAGGGGATGCCAGGGCCTGGAGAAACAGGATATGATCCCTGTGCAAAATATCATCCTCTAGTGGATCATGCCAACAGGGTATTTAGGCACCACTATACACTACATCAGCAGATTAGCATTGATGAGTCTCTTGTGGGGACTAAAAATAAAACTAGCCTTCTCCAATACCTGCCGAACAAACACCACCATCGCTGGGGTATCAAATTTTGGATGCTGTGTGATTCAGTTTCAAATTACTGCCTGGGTTTTTTAACCTATAGAGGTGCCAGATCTCAAGAAGACAGAGACAATATCATAAAGCATGGTTTGGGATACATTGTTGTGAAGAAGCTTTTAGTCATGGGTGGCTACCTCAACAAGGGTTATCATGTCTTTGTTGACAATTACTTTATGTCTGTACCACTTGTACGCCACCTCTACAAGCTGGGTACATACATAACAGGAACTGTTAGGAGGAATAGGAAATATTTGCCTCAGAATTTTAAAAATAAATTTGCTGTTGGACAGAAACAATATTTTAGGTCAGGTCCAATGTTAGCATGTGCATTCCGAGAGAAAAAGTCCCAGAAAAACCCAGTCATGCTTCTATCTAGCCATGCAATAGCACAAGAACAGGAAATTCCAGCAACCCACAACAGTGCCAACAGCAAAACTAAACCAGCAATAATAACATCTTATAATAAATGTATGGGTGGGATTGACACATCTGACATGATGTTGTATAGCTACCTCGATGAGAGGCGAACTGTACGTTACTGGAAGAAGGTGGCTTTCAATATCATTGCTAGAATGGTACTAAACAGTTACATTCTTTATAAGGAAAATAATAAGGGAGCAGGGAAAATAAAATCTAGACTGAACTATACAGTGTCAATAATTGAGAGCCTAGGGGAGGAATGGATTTCTACAAAATTAAGTGCGATTAATGATCAAAGAGGACCAGTGGGGGTGAGAAAGCTTCCTGAGAAGAAAGAATCGAACTGCGTTGTATGCAGCACCAAAGAAAAGAGGAGGAGGGCCAGAACAGTATGCACTAGGTGTAACAAGGGTTTGCATGGAGAGTGCTTCCCTAAGCACAAGTGCTGACCCAGGAAGGTACGTGTACAGTTCTTTACATTAGGTGCTATATTTCATGGCTGGATAAGAATACCAAAAATAAAATTATATCATGTTATACAGAATTAATTGCTCTTGTTTTCAGTATGACTGGTCAAGAAGATCACTAAAGAACAGATTACTTTCTTGGTATTTGAAAACATATTTTTATTTTTTGTAATTTATTTTCCAAATTTCAATATTTTTTTTGTGGTAAAATATGTCTTTAACAATTTTGGGATATATTCTTCCTAAAACTACATTGAATAATGTGCTAGTGTGATTTTTTTCAATTTTGTATCTGTAGATCTCTTTATGCAGTGATTTTTTACATTTTAACATGCATAATCATGAAAAATGGCCTGAGTGTTTTGGACATGACTAGTGAATATAGCCTGAGAGCAAAAGGGTTAATACACTTGTGTGTAGAATTTATGTGTTAACAAATGGTGTATTCTAATGACCTCAAGACTGGATGCATGGCTCAGTGGTAACGTTCTCGCCTGCTGTTCCCAAGGTTGCAGGTTCGAATCCTGGCGCAGTCAGCTAGCATTTGAGGCGAGGGAACTGTGTCAGTAGATTTACTGGCATGTTAATAAAGATCCCATTCGGGGCAAAATTCCGGCACCCCGGCGTTTCTAAATGCCGCTGTAGTTAAGAGGGACGTAAAACCAATAACATTGTTATTATTATTATTATTATTATTATTATCTCTTACATAATACTCTGTAAGTAATTTGTCTCTTCCAAATCTGCTCCTCAGACTATAAATAGCCTTTTGATAGTTATCAGCAGTTGGTGGAAAAATACTGAATTATTTCTCTGGCTCTAGACTCCCTAACAGTATCAAGTATTGAAACTTGTCCTCCTCTGGCATTTCTTTACCCTCATGGATTCTACTAAACTGGTTACAAACCCCAAGTCAGTCCTTATCATCTCCATTAAACTGTTTAAGCTCTATTTTAGATAGCCTGAGTTTCCTCCGTGAAGTTGGAGACTCGCACTACGTAGCCTATTCACTTGGTGCTTTGGACATAGCTGTACTAACGCAACCCTACCCTGCGGCATTCGCCACAAGGTATAGGGCTGAGTAGTGCCCTTATCCAGGATTTCAGACACTACAAAAGAACATCGAGGAATACAGCGGGTCTTCAGGTTCAACCTGTTGAGTGGACGGCTGGTACGTACCCCAGAGGTCCACAATTACACTGCATGCACGAAATGAAAGAACAAGGGGAAACTTGACAAAAATTAATTAAATACCCCAGAAAAACATTACATTCAAGTGCACAAGAACAAAAAGCATCTAAAATAAAATTGACACACAAGTACATGAATACACAAAAACTAACTGAACCAAAACCTATCACACGCAGTAAGTGATGCAGTGTTAGTTTTCCTCGAAAGTTTTGTTGCAAAAAACGCGGGAATCGCACACGCTGTTCCTTCATGATTTGTGCCCTTTCCAAAATGTTATCTTCAAAGCTTTATCTTATTTTCTTGGGACTGCGGGAAGAACACGAGGCGTCTCCCCGGAGCCCAACACAACATGACTCGACTTCGTACCAGACCTTTGGTAATGACAACGATCGAGCTCCTTTCTGCTTCAGTCTGGCACTTATGCGCCAAACACGTTACTCGCGCACAGTTCAGCCAACCTAACAGGGGGACGAAACTACTCGGGCTGCCGAGCACACAATGGATTGCAATTTGTTCCAAGTTGGCATCATTGGTGACTGACCAACTAAGCGTTGCCAAGCGTAGTGGTTTACTGCGCATTGGCCCAATGCGATGTTGCCGGTTGGTTGACGACACTGCAAGTTTTAGCGTGAGATTTGAAGCTTTTCACAGTTCAGTTGATGGTCCAATTCCAGATTTGGAAATAAAAGGTAGGGGGAACGAAGGTTTCCAAATTCCCTTAGGGTTACACAATCTGCAGGGATGCACAAACACCAGACCAGGGTTTTGCAAGGTGCAGGTCCACGGTTGGAAGAATAAATCCTTCCTTTGTTCCTTGTGACAATGCAATTGGCACATCCTCCTCCCCCGAAATGTCACCATGGGGGAAGCGCTGAAAACAGCTCGGTACCTTGACAATCGAAGGCCCCCTCCAAGAGCCGCCAGCAGATCCTGGAGTAGGACCCTGGTATGGTACCTCCTACCCTAGGCCTAGGTTGGGAGTACTCCAGCCAAATAGAGGAAGTCCGGCTGAAACATACATGAGTACAGCAGCAAAAGTCCAGGTTGACATCCCGGGACAGGGACCAGCACCTTGCCTCTTACCACACCATCTTAGTTCACATTAAGATTCCCTTATAGGGAACGGGTGCTCCGGGCTAGCAAACTAGCATTGAGCAAAGTTATACCACCCTATTATTGGGTGAAAAAAAAATTCACACGAGAGTAGAGGTTTTGTAGCGGTTCTACAGCCTCCTCCTCCTCACCCTCCTCACAAGATGGCGGTGGTGCGATATCTCTCGAACGCATGGTCGGATTTTCACAAATGAGGTGTTGTTGAACTCGGGCTGACACCCCCTTTCCATTGAACAGCATATTTCCACCCTAAAATAAAACCTACCCCTACTAGGGGTGAAATAGTAATTTTTTAGAGAATCTCTCTTTCCAATTGCAACATGTGAGAGTTTGAATGTCAATATGGAATGAAACGTTGTTCTACATAAAGTGCATGTGTACGGTGGATAGCCAATATGAATTAACATGCTAGTTTTTTGTTTTTACGCATGACCACTCATAGGTTTGGTAAGAGGGCGGGCTTATTAAAAGATGGTGGCTGTAGTGGTAACCTAACCCAACCTAACGGGTCCTTGTGGACGAGTCCTTGTTGATGAGTCCCTTTGGACTGATCCCTTTGGACAGACCCCTTTGGACTGGCCCATGAATTTATCCAAATTATGTCAAAGGGCTTAACTAAGGGACTAATAAGGCTAGGAACTTGTATGAGGTATTGTAGGACTTGGGATGAAGCCCCCTTTTAGAATGTATTTTTGAAATTTTGACGAAGGGCCTAACCACACTTTTGTTAATATCTCGCGAACCTATCATGCTAGTGACTTGTATAAGGGGTCCTAGCAATTGGGGCGATGTTCCCCTTTGGGGGGTGGAACTATCCCCCCACTCCCAAATTGAAAAATCGATATCTTGGAAACTAAGAAACCTAAAATTAGGTGTGATAGCTCAAAAAATTGGACATTTAATACTCTTTTACCACGATTGGTCATTTTACCCCTAAAACAATGCATGTAGATTTTACAGAAAAAAGGGGGACCAATAATCAGATTTGGACACATGAGGTGTTATAAGACTCAGGGCGACAATCTCTTCTTGAATTTATTATTTATTTCTTGAAATTTTGACAAAGGGCCTAACCACACATTTTGAAAATTTAGATTTTTAAAATTTTCGATTTTTTTTTTTTTTTTTTTTAGTAGAGAGAGACAGTACCGGTTGTGTTTAAACGAGCATGTCGCCGATCACTGTGACCATGTTCAATGGATGAATCGATATTTTGTGAAGCATTGATTGAAGAGGGTCATGCGACGACTTGTTTTAAGAATATTTTTATGAATTTTCCTATGATGCATGCATTTATTTAAATATCCCAAAACGGCAAGGTTACTGATTTGAGTTTTATAAACTAATAATGGGATTTGGACTCAAGGTGTCCTATAATTTGACATGACGCTTTCTTTATATGGCTTATGAATTTTCCCAAAAAAGATTGTAAACAACAAGGTCATGGACTTTTGTTTCTCTTAATAGTAGTGGTTTTGTGCCGGTTCAGATGCCTCCTCCTCCTCCCCTCCTCACAAGATGGCGGCAGCCCGATAACTCCCGAACCCGTGGTCGGATTTTGACGAATGAGGTGTCATTGAACTCGGGCTGACACTCCCTTTCCATTGGACAACATATTTCAACCCCAAAAATAAAACCTACCCCTACTAGGGGTGAAATTGAATTTTTTAGAAAATCTCTCTTTCCATTTGCAACATGTGAGAGTTTGAATACCGATATGGATTTAAACGTTGTTCTACATAAAGTGCATGTGTTCGGTGGATAGCCACTATGAATTAACATGCTTGTTTTTTGTTTTTTATGCATGCCCACTCATGGCTTTTGTAAGAGGGTGGGGGAGTGGATCCCTATGGATGGGTTATTGTTGACAGGTCATTGTTGGCAGGTCATTGATGACAGGTCCTTGTGGACGAGTCCTTGTGGACTGGTCCTTGTGGTCGAGTCCTTGTGGACGAGTCCTTGTTGATGAGTCCCTTTGGACGGGTCCCTTTGGCCTGGTTCCTACGGACTAGTCCATGAATTTATTTAAATTATGTCAAAGGGCCTAACTACATTTGTGTGTGTGTTGAATTGACGTTGTTCACTAATCCCCCACTACTATAATGGGATAACGATATGAAAGGAAAGTGATGAAATACATGTGAACACGTGTGAGATGACCTTATTACCGTCCTCCTTGTGAATCAAGTCACATCCTGTTTTGGTTCATACGTGAGAAAATGCAAGTTCATGTGTAATATGACCTAACACACAAGTGTACACATGTGCACGTGCACGATAAGAGCTAACAAGTCACAACCTGTTTTGACAGTGGTGGGAATAAGGCTAGAGACATGTACAAGTAGTCAAATTACTCCGGCAGACAACCTCTTTCCTATGGATAACTTATATCCACTCAAAAAATAAAATCTACCCCTACTAGGGGGTGAAATAATAATATTTGGGTAAAAGTCGCTTTCCATGTGCAACATATGGGAGTTTGTATGACAATATGAAATGAAACTCGTTCCACATGAAGTGCATGCATACAACTGAATGCCGCTATGGATTATCATTTTTGTTTTTTGTTTTACGAATGCGCAATTGGGGTTTTTGTAAGAGGGCGGGCTTTTTGAATAATGATTTATAGATACGTTTTTTTTTTACAAATTAACCAAGGATCCAAAAACTAATAGGTCATCGGCTTTTTAATATCTTAAGAACTAAGAAAGCTAGGGACTTGTATGAGGGGTCGTTGGACTTGGGGTGACGCCCTGTTTTTGAATGTATTATTCATTTTTTGTCAAAAGGGCCTAACTGCACTTTCGTTAATATCTCGCTAACTAATAATCACAGAGGGTCAAGTGAGGTGTCATAGGACTTAAAATGGCCAACCCATCCCCCATGACCAATGAATTTACCCAAGAAAACAGCAAGGTCATTAACCTAAGATTTTATCAACTAATAATCAGGGATGGACAAGTGAGGTGTCACAAGACTCAGGATGGCCAACCCTTTTCCATGACCAACGAATTTACCCAAAATACCCAAAACAGCAAGGTCATTGACGTAAGATTTTAAAAACTTATCAGTAGAGAGGGTCAAGTGAGGTGTCATAGGACTACGAATGGTTAACCCTTTCCCATGACCAATGAATTTACCTCAAAAATTCAAAACAGCAAGGTCATTGACCTGAGATTTTATAAACTAATAATCGGATATCAACATGTGAGGTGTCATAGGACTTAGAATGGTCAACCCTTTCCAATGGCTAATGTTTTTACCCAAAAATACCCAATACATCAAGGTCATCGACCTGAGATTTTATAAATTTATAATCGGATATGGACATGTGAAATGTTTACAGTGAGCGATGAAACATAGCTAGGTAGTGAAAGAATTATTGTAGGCTACATGTATGGTGACTGACAATTCTTTCACCATTGGAACTTGTTTTCAGATCAAACTGCAGTACAGAGAGAGTATAGGTTGTAGGTATGGGATAATAAATGACAAATGGTGTATACAAAATCTGATATATCGATTCAAGAAATAAGAGTAGACAATCTTTAATTGATTGGTTGAAGAGGATAGCTAAAATCCAAAATAGTGACTACATTGAACTAAACTGAACCAAGCTGAATCAAACCCAACCAAACCGAACCAAACTTAATCAAAAACAAGCCAATGGTTTAAGTGTAAAACTTGTGGGTGAATGTGGTCATTGGTAATGTCAGAAAGGAAAGGGATAACGCTCTACCTATAGAGGGTAAGGTAAAGCTAGTGCATAATGCTAATGCACACACACAAGTACATGAACCACACACAACTATCCTATGCAGTTTTTATGGGTTGACTGTTAAAACTTGCTCAGCGGTTACTGGGACAAAATGGTCGCTACACACAACAAGCTTTAAATACCTGAGGCTAATAATCTATACACACACTCACACACACTTGTTCTAAACTAAACTGTCTTGCTGGCAGAGCTCACACAGTAGGTAAATGACAAAAATGCTTGGCTAACAGAAATACAATCATTTTCGGTTGTCTAATGTTACCAGCTAAACATTACGTGCTATAGTGGTGAGCACATGTGCCTCTTTCACTGGAGATCTTAACTCGATTTCTAGCTCTAAGGCCTAGAACGAATCAAACTAAGAAAAAAGGGTATGGTGACGCAGTGGTTAAACTGTTAGCTTTTCACTAAGGTAGACTAGGGTTTGATTTTAGGTTAATATGCATGTCATAAACAAACAAATAAAAGCAGAGATAATGTTTAAAACTGATTACACTTGTCTCTTTTCAAATTATTACTTAGATTACAAATACAAACGTGGACTGGGTTTGACATACAGTTAATGCTTCCTATCACATACTAGACTGTAAGAAAGCCAAATAAGCAAAAGGCGTAGGTAGAGCAGTGCTAAAATCACTATGTGTAGAGAAATACCTAACGGTTTTATGAACTGGCAAAGGTATGTCGCATAAACAGTGCAGGATACAATCCAGCAACCATAATTTTTATCTCGCGGACAAGAGAAAACATATATATAGAGAGAGATATATAGAAAGCTTGTGTGTGTGTGGGTAGCATTGGTTGTTTGACCAGAGAAAATACGGTGAGGTAGGGTGGGGAGAGGGAGAATTAGCACTTATATATGAATGGAAAATAGATTTTTTTCAATCGTTTTGTTTTTCAAATGCAGTGGTAGATAGTCGTTTTTTGTAAAACATTCTTACTTGCAGTAGTAATAAGCCTCTATGGTTCCGCTAACACATAGATAGACTGTATTATTGCCATGGTCAAGCACTCACATTAAGATCATTTACAAAATCATAAAATGAAAAATAAAAAATCTTGTTTTGGAAATATCGTTTTTCAACATACACACAATATAAATATATAAAAAATTTGTAAACAGCAAAATGGAAAATCCATGTTTCTATATAGACAAAATTTAAAAACCTTAAACGGACATTTAAGAAAATATATGCAAATGGGAAATTGACAAATGTGTAAATATGAAAATGGAAAAATCCATGTTTCCATATCATGAAATTGAAAAACGTCAAACTGTCATTTTAAAAAATGCAAATGGAAAATTTACAAATTGCAATGTGTGAAATGTGAAATTGAACAAATGGCTATCATTATTTTTTAAAAAAAAGAACATGGTGCTCTATGGGTGAGGTGTGAAGCAAACCCTCTCTACTTATTTGGACCACTCGAGACTGAGTAGACTAGTTTTAGTTGTCATACCACTTTTAAAAGTTTGTGTTAAATCTAGGAATTGAACCCAAGAGCTTGTAGGGGGGATCCATGGTTATAATATGTTAAACAGATAGCCTTGAATGTAGGGTGTGGTAGTTATATAGAGATGAGACGTTTCGCTCAGGGCAGGGAGGCATGGAGATCTGCATTAAACCAGTCAAAAGACTGACGACTCAAACAACAACATGAAGAGCTCACCAAAATAATATTGTGTAACGGTAAATGTTAGTCAACGAACAGTAATGCATTACTAAAACCCATGACACGATACCTAAGAGCTTTTCTAAAATTATTTTAAAATGCCTTTAACCCTATATTAAACACCCAGTTCACAAGACTCATAACTGCAATGTTATGGTCAAACAAAACAAAATCTATATTTCAAAACAAACAAGTGGTTTAGTCAATGTATACTGGAAAAAGTTTTATAAACACTCAAGTCCACAAAAATAATTAAATTAGTAACTGTCAGGTTGACCGAGTGGTTATGGTGTTTGACTTAAGTTCAAATTTTCTGTACAAGAAAGCAAGGGTTCGAATCCCTTACCTGATATAACTATTACCTCAACATGGCTTGACCACACTGTATTTTTGTGTACTCGGTACACAAACCATAGATAGAGTGTATTGTTTAAGGTCACTCTCTTTGCGAACATAGTCAGAGACTGTTGATGGTTAACAATTGCATTAATAGTGGGACATAGGGATAGCAATTAAGAAAAACAGACAATACCCATACACTATTTTTATTTATTTAATGTAAGTACTTGTACAATAGTTATATACAAACTACAACTCTCTTTTGTCTATTACTATCTAGTCCTTTTCGATCCACTTGCATAACAAGGCAGATGACTTTGTAGTTCAGCCCCTTAAAACAACAACAACACTACCTCTTGCATAGTCTGTGATGTTGATGACTCTTGAGGCGTGGAAGATGGATACAACATAACTTTTACAACAGGGGTTAAACGTTGCTCAACAAACAATGCACTATTTTGGGTAGCAACATCTTTCTCTTGTACTAACTTATTAGCATTCTGATGATTTTTTGCCAACACCATCAGTGTTTTGTCTGGAGCACTACATTGATGATCACTCACACTTAAAACCACACCATTTCTACTTTTCATATTGCCTCGACATCTTGTTGACCTCTGTTTTGAGCATCGCCAGAATATTATTCATTTTACATTTTGTCGTCTATAGTTATAAGAGTAGCCTTTATAGAGTACACGTTGTTTACCTCGGTTAGTTGTAGTAAGTTCCATAGTAGTAACTAACCTGTTAGTATGATTTGCACACTACAAAGGTTATCTCTGTTCTGGTAATAGAATTATTTAGCGTTGGCTTTTATATTAATATGTACAGTTAAAAGTAATAGAAAAGTGATAGAAACGTGGTAGCAAAGTGGTAGACAAGTGGTAGACAATTGGTAACATAGTAGTAGAAAAGTGGTAGCAAAGTGGTAGCAAAGTGGTAGAAAAGTGGCAGAAAAGTAGTAGCAAAGTGGTAGAAAAGTGGTAGCAAACTAGAAAAGTGGTAGAAAAGTGGCAGAAAAGTAGTAGAAAAGCGGTAGCAAAGTGGCAGAAAAGTGGTAGAAAAGTGGTAGCAAACCAGAAAAGTGGTAGCAAAGTGGTAGAAAATATTACATGTATTGTTAAGAAATAGTTTAAGCGGTTACATGGATTCATTACACTATAATTTTAGCATCACGAAGCTCATTTTCTATATCCAAAAGTTCTTCCTCATATTTAGTATGACCAGCCTGTTTACAGGTATGCAAGTACTGAAGCCGCTGGATTAGCTTATTGGGATTGTTCCAGTAAACAAATTTAACAAATGATTTTTTTGGGTGTAAACCATTATCATCATCATAATCATCATCATCATCAAGGTTATCATCATCAATATAATTATCATCAATATAATCATCATCACTATTACTATCTAATCCTTTTTGTTCATCTTGCAATGCAACAACCTTTGGCATAGTTTGTGTTGTCTTTGATAGTGTTAGAGGTTTCTTAGACGTTAACGACTGTCCTAACATGTCTTTTTCAGGAGATAATAAAAGCTCTTTAACAAACAAAGCACTATCTTGAGCCACACTATTTTTTTCTTGGTCTTGCTTTTTTACCTTGGTTAGAGTATTTTGTCCATTTAAATGAGTATTATTTTGAGATTTACAATGATGATCGATTGAAATAAGTATGTTGGAGCCTTTTGTTTTAATCATTCCTCGACACTTTTTAGATCGTTGTTTCGAACAGCACCATATAACAGTTCCATTTTTATTAGTTCTTTTTACAATATATGCATATCCTTTATAGTAAGCACATGGCTTACCATAGCTAGTCGTTGATACTTCCATGTCAACTGTTAAGCATAAACTAATCTCTAGTAAAGTTAACTCGATAATAAAAATGATAGTTTGTAGTATGTGCAGTTTAAAGTAAGAGCAAAAGTGATAGTCAAATGGTAGAAAAGTGTTAGCAAAGTGGTGGAAGAGTGGTAGCAGTTTATAGTAGTCATGATCTTTTTTACCAGAATGTGATTTTGAGTAAATGTAATTTCTAAACCTTAGCAGTGAGTAGTCAGTTAGTCTTGGTTCAGACAAGCGTAAACAGTTCTCCAATGAATCAGAGATCAAGATTTTCATTATGAAACAGTTGTGTAACCAATTAGGTATCGGTACTTGATAGCTTCACACACATGAAAAAAAATTCCAACATATCTGACATGAAATACATGATTTGAAAGTTGACAAAGAATATCCAATCAACCATTGTAGTTGCAATGTCAAACACAAAGACAAAATCAGCATGAACTTTTAAGTTACAGGAAAATTCTATGAAATAGACTATGCAGGAAATTTGAAAATACACATCAGAAGTTTGCAACACCATCCTTCTAGCCTATATACATTATCGACATGGAAAGTGTGCACTGGCCCTAACATTAAACCAATTTATCAATAACGCAAGTCAACAATCAAAACATTTTGTGTTGAGTCTATCATTTAATGCATATATTCTGTCTACATTGAACAGTAACAAAAAACGCCATTCATAATTAATTAAGTTTGCTTTAATTCTTTATGTAATGATAAATACATATTTAAAGTTTTGGCTGACTGTTCAGGGTGAATCGGCTTTGAACACATAAGAGAGGGAATATTTTAAGACTTAACCTCAGCTCACCTAACATAACCTAAATTTACCTAACCTAACCTTGTCATATAGGTAAGAAACGGGTAAAGCTATTCTTTCGACTACCGAGTTTCAGTTACTTTTCAAGGTTACTCTCCCGAACATTGCCGGAGACTGCTGATAAAACCCTATTTTCCCACGGCGGCGGCGCGCAACGACTTACATGACGCGCTTCCCCCTTTTCATTGATCCCTGTTGATTTATCCCTTTGGACTGGTCCCTGTTGACTAGCCCCTTTGGAAGGACCCTTTTTGAATGGAGTCATTTTTGACGGGTCCCTGCGGACAGGTCCTTTTGGCTGATCCCTTTGGACCGGACCCTTTGACATAATTTAGATAATTGCATGGGCCAGTCCATAGGTACCAGTCCAAAGGGACCGGTCCAAAGGGATCAGCCAAAAGGACCTGTCCGCAGGGACCCGTCAAAAATGACTCCATTCAAAAAGGTACCTTCCAAAGGGGCTAGTCAACAGGGACCAGTCCAAAGGGATAAATCAACAGGGATCAATGAAAAGGGGGAAGCGCGTCATGTAAGTCGTTGCGCGCCGCCGCCGTGGGAAAATAGGGTTTTATCAGCAGTCTCCGGCAATGTTCGGGAGAGTAACCTTGAAAAGTAACTGAAACTCGGTAGTCGAAAGAATAGCTTTACCCGTTTCTTACCTATATGACAAGGTTAGGTTAGGTAAATTTAGGTTATGTTAGGTGAGCTGAGGTTAAGTCTTAAAATATTCCCTCTCTTATGTGTTCAAAGCCGATTCACCCTGAACAGTCAGCCAAAACTTTAAATATGTATTTATCATTACATAAAGAATTAAAGCAAACTTAATTAATTATGAATGGCGTTTTTTGTTACTGTTCAATGTAGACAGAATATATGCATTAAATGATAGACTCAACACAAAATGTTTTGATTGTTGACTTGCGTTATTGATAAATTGGTTTAATGTTAGGGCCAGTGCACACTTTCCATGTCGATAATTTATATAGGCTAGAAGGATGGTGTTGCAAACTTCTGATGTGTATTTTCAAATTTCCTGCATAGTCTATTTCATAGAATTTTCCTGTAACTTAAAAGTCCATGCTGATTTTGTCTTTGTGTTTGACATTGCAACTACAATGGTTGATTGGATATTCTTTGTCAACTTTCAAATCATGTAATTCATGTCAGATATGTTGGAATTTTTGTTCATGTGTGTGAAGCTATCAAGTACCGATACCTAATTGGTTACACAACTGTTTCATAATGAAAATCTTGATCTCTGATTCATTGGAGAACTGTTTACGCTTGTCTGAACCAAGACTAACTGACTACTCACTGCTAAGGTTTAGAAATTACATTTACTCAAAATCACATTCTGGTAAAAAAGATCATGACTACTATAAACTGCTACCACTCTTCCACCACTTTGCTAACACTTTTCTACCATTTGACTATCACTTTTGCTCTTACTTTAAACTGCACATACTACAAACTATCATTTTTATTATCGAGTTAACTTTACTAGAGATTAGTTTATGCTTAACAGTTGACATGGAAGTATCAACGACTAGCTATGGTAAGCCATGTGCTTACTATAAAGGATATGCATATATTGTAAAAAGAACTAATAAAAATGGAACTGTTATTTGGTGCTGTTCGAAACAACGATCTAAAAAGTGTCGAGGAATGATTAAAACAAAAGGCTCCAACATACTTATTTCAATCGATCATCATTGTAAATCTCAAAATAATACTCATTTAAATGGACAAAATACTCTAACCAAGGTAAAAAAGCAAGACCAAGAAAAAAATAGTGTGGCTCAAGATAGTGCTTTGTTTGTTAAAGAGCTTTTATTATCTCCTGAAAAAGACATGTTAGGACAGTCGTTAACGTCTAAGAAACCTCTAACACTATCAAAGACAACACAAACTATGCCAAAGGTTGTTGCATTGCAAGATGAACAAAAAGGATTAGATAGTAATAGTGATGATGATTATATTGATGATAATTATATTGATGATGATAACCTTGATGATGATGATGCTTATGATGATGATAATGGTTTACACCCAAAAAAATCAATTGTTAAATTTGTTTACTGGAACAATCCCAATAAGCTAATCCAGCGGCTTCAGTACTTGCATACCTGTAAACAGGCTGGTGATACTAAATATGAGGAAGAACTTTTGGATATAGAAAATGAGCTTCGTGATGCTAAAATTATAGTGTAATGAATCCATGTAACCGCTTAAACTATTTCTTAACAATACATGTAATATTTTCTACCACTTTGCTACCACTTTTCTGGTTTGCTACCACTTTTCTACCACTTTTCTGGTTTGCTACCACTTTTCTACCACTTTTCTGCCACTTTGCTACCACTTTGCTACCGCTTTTCTACTACTTTTCTACCACTTTTCTAGTTTGCTACCACTTTTCTACCACTTTGCTACTACTTTTCTGCCACTTTTCTACCACTTTGCTATCACTTTGCTACCACTTATCTACTACTATGTTACCAATTGTCTACCACTTGTCTACCACTTTGCTACCACGTTTCTATCACTTTTCTATTACTTTTAACTGTACATATTAATATAAAAGCCAATGCTAAATAATTCTATTACCAGAACAGAGATAACCTTTGTAGTGTGCAAATCATACTAACAGGTTAGTTACTACTATGGAACTTACTACAACTAACCGAGGTAAACAACGTGTACTCTATAAAGGCTACTCTTATAACTATAGACGACAAAATGTAAAATGAATAATATTCTGGCGATGCTCAAAACAGAGGTCAACAAGATGTCGAGGCAATATGAAAAGTAGAAATGGTGTGGTTTTAAGTGTGAGTGATCATCAATGTAGTGCTCCAGACAAAACACTGATGGTGTTGGCAAAAAATCATCAGAATGCTAATAAGTTAGTACAAGAGAAAGATGTTGCTACCCAAAATAGTGCATTGTTTGTTGAGCAACGTTTAACCCCTGTTGTAAAAGTTATGTTGTATCCATCTTCCACGCCTCAAGAGTCATCAACATCACAGACTATGCAAGAGGTAGTGTTGTTGTTGTTTTAAGGGGCTGAACTACAAAGTCATCTGCCTTGTTATGCAAGTGGATCGAAAAGGACTAGATAGTAATAGACAAAAGAGAGTTGTAGTTTGTATATAACTATTGTACAAGTACTTACATTAAATAAATAAAAATAGTGTATGGGTATTGTCTGTTTTTCTTAATTGCTATCCCTATGTCCCACTATTAATGCAATTGTTAACCATCAACAGTCTCTGACTATGTTCGCAAAGAGAGTGACCTTAAACAATACACTCTATCTATGGTTTGTGTACCGAGTACACAATAATACAGTGTGGTCAAGCCATGTTGAGGTAATAGTTATATCAGGTAAGGGATTCGAACCCTTGCTTTCTTGTACAGAAAATTTGAACTTAAGTCAAACACCATAACCACTCGGTCAACCTGACAGTTACTAATTTAATTATTTTTGTGGACTTGAGTGTTTATAAAACTTTTTCCAGTATACATTGACTAAACCACTTGTTTGTTTTGAAATATAGATTTTGTTTTGTTTGACCATAACATTGCAGTTATGAGTCTTGTGAACTGGGTGTTTAATATAGGGTTAAAGGCATTTTAAAATAATTTTAGAAAAGCTCTTAGGTATCGTGTCATGGGTTTTAGTAATGCATTACTGTTCGTTGACTAACATTTACCGTTACACAATATTATTTTGGTGAGCTCTTCATGTTGTTGTTTGAGTCGTCAGTCTTTTGACTGGTTTAATGCAGATCTCCATGCCTCCCTGCCCTGAGCGAAACGTCTCATCTCTATATAACTACCACACCCTACATTCAAGGCTATCTGTTTAACATATTATAACCTTGGATCCCCCTACAAGCTCTTGGGTTCAATTCCTAGATTTAACACAAACTTTTAAAAGTGGTATGACAACTAAAACTAGTCTACTCAGTCTCGAGTGGTCCAAATAAGTAGAGAGGGTTTGCTTCACACCTCACCCATAGAGCACCATGTTCTTTTTTTAAAAAAATAATGATAGCCATTTGTTCAATTTCACATTTCACACATTGCAATTTGTAAATTTTCCATTTGCATTTTTTAAAATGACAGTTTGACGTTTTTCAATTTCATGATATGGAAACATGGATTTTTCCATTTTCATATTTACACATTTGTCAATTTCCCAATTGCATATATTTTCTTAAATGTCCGTTTAAGGTTTTTAAATTTTGTCTATATAGAAACATGGATTTTCCATTTTGCTGTTTAGAAATTTTTTATATATTTATTTTGTGTGTATGTTGAAAAACGATATTTCCAAAACAAGATTTTTTATTTTTCTTTTTATGATTTTGTAAATGAGCTTAATGTGAGTGCTTGACCATGGCAATAATACAGTCTATCTATGTGTTAGCGGAACCATAGAGGCTTATTACTACTGCAAGTAAGAATGTTTTACAAAAAACGACTATCTACCACTGCATTTGAAAAACAAAACGATTGAAAAAAATCTATTTTCCATTCATATATAAGTGCTAATTCTCCCTCTCCCCACCCTACCTCACCGTATTTTCTCTGGTCAAACAACCAATGCTACCCACACACACACACACACACACACAAGCTTTCTATATATCTCTCTCTATATATATGTTTTCTCTTGTCCGCGAGATAAAATTTATGGTTGCTGGATTGTATCCTGCACTGTTTATGCGACGTACCTTTGCCAGTTCATAAAACCGTTAGGTATTTCTCTACACATAGCGATTTTACCACTGCTCTACCTACGCCTTTTGCTTGTTTGGCTTTCTTACAGTCTAGTATGTGATAGGAAGCATTAACTGTATGTCAAACCCAGTCCACGTTTGTATTTGTAATCTAAGTAATAATTTGAAAAGAGACAAGTGTAATCAGTTTTAAACATTATCTCTGCTTTTATTTGTTTGTTTATGACATGCATATTAACCTAAAATCAAACCCTAGTCTACCTTAGTGAAAAGCTAACAGTTTAACCACTGTGTCACCATACCCTTTTTTCTTAGTTTGATTCGTTCTAGGCCTTAGAGCTAGAAATCGAGTTAAGATCTCCAGTGAAAGAGGCACATGTGCTCACCACTATAGCACGTAATGTTTAGCTGGTAACATTAGACAACCGAAAATGATTGTATTTCTGTTAGCCAAGCATTTCTGTCATTTACCTACTGTGTGAGCTCTGCCAGCAAGACAGTTTAGTTTAGAACAAGTGTGTGTGAGTGTGTGTATAGATTATTAGCCTCAGGTATTTAAAGCTTGTTGTGTGTAGCGACCATTTTGTCCCAGTAACCGCTGAGCAAGTTTTAACAGTCAACCCATAAAAACTGCATAGGATAGTTGTGTGTGGTTCATGTACTTGTGTGTGTGCATTAGCATTATGCACTAGCTTTACCTTACCCTCTATAGGTAGAGCGTTATCCCTTTCCTTTCTGACATTACCAATGACCACATTCACCCACAAGTTTTACACTTAAACCATTGGCTTGTTTTTGATTAAGTTTGGTTCGGTTTGGTTGGGTTTGATTCAGCTTGGTTCAGTTTAGTTCAATGTAGTCACTATTTTGGATTTTAGCTATCCTCTTTAACCAATCAATTAAAGATTGTCTACTCTTATTTCTTGAATCGATATATCAGATTTTGTATACACCATTTGTCATTTATTATCCCATACCTACAACCTATACTCTCTCTGTACTGCAGTTTGATCTGAAAACAAGTTCCAATGGTGAAAGAATTGTCAGTCACCATACATGTAGCCTACAATAATTCTTTCACTACCTAGCTATGTTTCATCGCTCACTGTAAACATTTCACATGTCCATATCCGATTATAAATTTATAAAATCTCAGGTCGATGACCTTGATGTATTGGGTATTTTTGGGTAAAAACATTAGCCATTGGAAAGGGTTGACCATTCTAAGTCCTATGACACCTCACATGTTGATATCCGATTATTAGTTTATAAAATCTCAGGTCAATGACCTTGCTGTTTTGAATTTTTGAGGTAAATTCATTGGTCATGGGAAAGGGTTAACCATTCGTAGTCCTATGACACCTCACTTGACCCTCTCTACTGATAAGTTTTTAAAATCTTACGTCAATGACCTTGCTGTTTTGGGTATTTTGGGTAAATTCGTTGGTCATGGAAAAGGGTTGGCCATCCTGAGTCTTGTGACACCTCACTTGTCCATCTCTGATTATTAGTTGATAAAATCTTAGGTTAATGACCTTGCTGTTTTCTTGGGTAAATTCATTGGTCATGGGGGATGGGTTGGCCATTTTAAGTCCTATGACACCTCACTTGACCCTCTGTGATTATTAGTTAGCGAGATATTAACGAAAGTGCAGTTAGGCCCTTTTGACAAAAAATGAATAATACATTCAAAAACAGGGCGTCACCCCAAGTCCAACGACCCCTCATACAAGTCCCTAGCTTTCTTAGTTCTTAAGATATTAAAAAGCCGATGACCTATTAGTTTTTGGATCCTTGGTTAATTTGTAAAAAAAACGTATCTATAAATCATTATTCAAAAAGCCCGCCCTCTTACAAAAACCCCAATTGCGCATTCGTAAAACAAAAAACAAAAATGATAATACATAGCGGCATTCAGTTGTATGCATGCACTTTATGTGGAACGAGTTTCATTTCATATTGTCATACAAACTCCCACATGTTGCGCATGGAAAGCGACTTTTACCCAAAAATTATTATTTCACCCCCTAGTAGGGGTAGATTTTATTTTTTGAGTGGAAATAAGTTATCCATAGGAAAGGGGTTGTCTGCCGGAGTAATTTGACTACTTGTACATGTCTCTAGCCTTATTCCCACCACTGTCAAAACAGGTTGTGACTTGTTAGCTCTTATCGTGCACGTGCACATGTGTACACTTGAGTGTTAGGTCATATTACACATGAACTTGCATTTTCTCACGTATGAACCAAAACAGGATGTGACTTGATTCACAAGGAGGACGGTAATAAGGTCATCTCACACGTGTTCACATGTATTTCATCACTTTGCTTTCATATCGTTATCCCATTATAGTAGTGGGAGATTAGTGAACAACGTCAATTCAACACACACACAAATGTAGTTAGGCCCTTTGACAAAATTTAAATAAATTCATGGACTAGTCCGTAGGAACCAGGCCAAAGGGACCCGTCCAAAGGGACTCATCAACAAGGACTCGTCCACAAGGACCAGTCCACAAGGACCTGTCATCAATGACCTGTCAACAATAACCCATCCATAGGGATCCACTCCCCCACCCTCTTACAAAAGCCATGAGTGGGCATGCATAAAAAACAAAAAACAAGCATGTTAATTCATAGTGGCTATCCACCGAACACATGCACTTTATGTAGAACAACGTTTAAATCCATATCGGTATTCAAACTCTCACATGTTGCAAATGGAAAGAGAGATTTTCTAAAAAATTCAATTTCACCCCTAGTAGGGGTAGGTTTTATTTTTGGGGTTGAAATATGTTGTCCAATGGAAAGGGAGTGTCAGCCCGAGCTCAATGACACCTCATTCGTCAAAATCCGACCACGGGTTCGGGAGTTATCGGGCTGCCGCCATCTTGAGAGGAGGGGAGGAGGAGGAGGCATCTGAACCGGCACAAAACCACTACTCTTAATATATTGCAAACCCATAATGTTAGATGTTTATGGTGAGTGATGAAACATAGCTATGTAGAGAAAGAATTATTGTAGGCTTCACGTATGGTGACTGACAAGTCTTGGACCATTGAAACTTGTTTTTAAACCTAACCCCAGAACATAGGGAGTATAGGTTTCGGGCATGACATGACAAACGGTGTGTACAAAATCCAATTTATCGATTCAATAATTAAGAGAAGACTATCTTTAATTGATTAGTTAAAGAGGGTAGCTAAGAAATCAAGATGGTGATTACACTAAACCAAACCGAACCAATACAATCCTTTTTGAATGTATAATGTTACTTGCTAACCATTTTGTGCTGCAGTGGCAAGCACTTTTGGCTCTTGCACTAGAGGCCTTAACTCGATTTAACTTTAAGGCTTAGAACAAACCAAACTAAGAAAGATGGTTATAGTGGTGCAGTGGTTAAGCTGTTATCCTTTGATTAAGGTAGACCAGCGTTTGATTTTAGATTAATACGCATGTCAAAAACATATAAAAAAGCAGGGATAATATTTTTAGACTGATTACATTTGTATATTTTTCTTTTTAAATTATTACTTGGATTACAAATATAAAGGAGGACTGGGTTGAATATACAGTTAATGCAAGTAAGATTTTGTATTTGTTTTTTATTTTTTAACTTTAGATTTTAGAATTTCCATTTTATATTTTAGATTGTACAAAAAGACCAAACCATAATGTCATGACTTTAAATTTTCGGTAACTAATTATTAAAGAAAAACATATAAGGATTTGTATTACTTGGAATTATGTTTTCTATAATATATTTTATTTTGGTTTTAGATTTTAGAAATTTGATTTTGGTTTTTAGATTTTAGGTTAAGACCAAACTAATATTGACTATTTATTAGACACTGGTATGTAGATAGAAAGATGATTAGACTATATGTTAAGATGAATTTTTAGGTGTTGACTGGCCTTGCAATAAGAATTGACTAACCAGACATGAGTTAACTACCAATGAAACACTTTGGCGACTATGCTTGTTAGTGACCAGTGAGTAGGGTTTTAGAAAAACTGTTTGCTATTTTGGGTTATATACAACAAATGCATAGACCTACTGAGCGACTATGTTAGCTAAAGAAGACATTATACCAGAGATGATTAGGATTCTTATGTAGCTCAGGCAAGGAAAGCATTTCTACAGAATTTGTTGACATTGAATATAGATTTAGGTATTAGGATGTCATTTTTAAAGACCTTCATCTGGAGTGTGACGCTCTATGAAAGGGAAACTTGGACTATTGGTGTAGCAGAAAAGTGGAGAGTTGTAGTGTTTGAAATGTGGTGTTACAGGAGAATAATGAAGATTAGATGGGTAAATAGGGTTACAAACAAAGAGGTATTAAGACAAGTGGGAGAGGAGAGATGTTTTGGCGACAGCTAATGAAGTAAATCGATAGGTTGGTAGGACACATACACCCAGGAATAGCAAGCTTAGTTATGGAAGAACGGGTTGAGGACAAGAACTGTAGTGGTAGACCAAGGATAGAATATGTTAAACAGATAGCCTTGGATGTAGAGTGTGGTAGCTATATAGAGATGAAACGATCAGTTCAGGACAGGGAGTTATGGAGAGCTGCATTAAACCAGTCGAAAGGCTGAAGACTCAAACAACATGTAGAGCTTACCAAAATAATGTTGTGTAATGGTAAATACTAGTCAACAAACATTAATGCATTACTAACACCCATGACACGATACCTGAGAGCTTTTCTAAAATTATTTTAAGATGCCTTTAAGCCTATATTAAACACCTAGTTCTCAAGACTCATAACTACAATGTAATGGAAAAAACAACAACAACAAAAAAAAACATTTAAAAACGAGCAAGTGGTTGAGTCAATGTACACTGGAAAATTTTTAAACACTCAAGTGCACAAAACAAATTACATTATTAACTGTCAGGTTGACCGAGTGGTTAAGGTGTTTGACTTATGTTCACATTTTCAATACAAGAAAGCAAGGATTTGAACCCCTTACCTGACATAACTATTGCTTTAACATAGCTTAACGATACTGTATTATTATGATACTCGACACACAAACCATAGATAGAGTGTATTGTTTAAGTCCACTCTCTGTTTCTAAAGATAGCTGCAGACTGTCAATGGTTAACAATTGCATTAATAGTGGGAGGATGTAGTGATAGTAATTAAGAAAAAGCAGACAATAACCATAAAATATTTACCATTGTTTGATATAGATTTTTTTAAACACAACGCTTGTTGTAGATCCTTTTATAACTTTCTCCAGGTACACTTGTTCTTAAAAACTGGGGAAGTCGCAGTGGTTTTATAGACATAAAACCCTCATCCTTTTCTTTTTCATCATCATCTTCATTATGAATATTATCATCAAAATTATGATAGTCATTGTCACCATCATCATCATCCTCAACATCACTAGAACAATCCAATTCCTCTTGTTCCTTTTCCACAGGGACCTCTTTTAAAGTCTGCGTTGCTTTTGATAGTGTTAATGGTTTCTTAGACGTTGACAACTGTCCTAACATGACTTTTTGAGGACATGATAAGTGATTTTGAAGAAACACTGCACTATCTTGAGCAGCAATATTTTTTTCTTGGACTTGCTTTTTTACCTTGGTTAGAGTATTTTGTCCATTTAAATGTGTATTAATTTGAGATTCACAATGATGCTAGTTTGAAGTAAGTACGTTGGAGTCTTGTGTTTTAATCATTCCTCGACACTTTTTAGATCGTTGTTATGAACATCGCCAAATAACAGTTCCATTTTTATTGGTTGTTTTTACAATATATGTATATCCTTTATAGTAGGCACATGGCTTACCATGGCTGGTTGTTGAGACTTCCATATTAACTAATACAAATTAATTTAATTTTAGTAAAGTCACTTTAGTAATAATAACAGTAAAATAAATGAAGTGGATTGATATTTTTTAAAGGTGGAATTTTCAAAGTACTGTCAAGAATAATAATCACATGAACAAATTTTAGACTACAAGTGATTTACACACACATTGCTCAATGTCAAGATTTATACTGAACACAATTTATAGTGATTATGATTTTTATTGACTGTAATTGATAGTAGGCATGGTTAGTAGAGGCAATGTATACTGGGTGCTTTTTATAGCACGCTCAATTTATAGTAGGTACGTTTAGTAGACGCGTTTGATACTGGGCGCGTTTTATACTGATTATCATTTATACTGAGCGCGATTTTTACTAGAAGTGATTTTTACCTGCTGTAATTGATAGCAGTTCATATTCAACGCAATTGATAGTAGGCGTAATTGATAGTAGGCGCGATTGGTAGTAGGCGCAATTTGTAGTAGACGCAATTACTAGTAGGCGCGATTGGTAGTAGGCGCAATTGATAGTTGGCGTAATTGATAGTAGACGCGATTGATATTCGGCGTGATTGGTAGACCTTGAGGTGATAACCGCTTTTGAATGATCCCTGTTGATTTGTCCCTTTGGACTGGTCCCAGTTGACCAGCCCCTTTGGACGGGTCCTTTATGAAGGGAGTCATTTTTGACGGGTCCCTGTGGACGGGCCCATGCATTTATCCATATTATGTCAAAGTTACTTAACCTAACATTGCCACATGCCCTGTTCTACAAGTTTAGACTTGCTTTGAGACTGGCTATGACGTCACAGATGAATGGCGGTGGGAGGCTGTACATTACTTTTTATTACACAAAAACATTCTAGTAGTGTGTTTTGGACAGTTTTGTGACCTCCACATCCACATTCCTCCGCACAAGATGACGGCGGTGCGATATCTCTCGAACCCATGGTTGGAATTTAACAAAGGAGGTGTTGTTGAACTCGGGCTGACACCCCCTTTTCAATGGACAACATATATCCACCCCAAAAACCTACCCTACTAGGGGTGAAAATTGTAATTTTTTAGAAAATCTAGCTTTCCAAGTGCAACATGTGAGAGTTTGAATGCCGATATGGATTTAAACGTTGTTCCACATAAAGTGCATGTGTACGGTCGATAGCCACTATGAATTAACATGCTTGTTTTTTTTGTTTTTTACGCATGCCCACTCATGGCTTTTGTAAGAGGGTGGGGGAGTGGATCCCTGTGGATGGGTTATTGTTAACAGGTCATTTTTGGCAGGTCATTGATGACAGGTCCTTGTGGACGAGTCCTTGTGGACAGGTCCTTGTGGACGAGTCCCTTTGGACTGATCCCTTTGGACGCGTCCCTTTGGCCTGGTTCCTACGGACTAGCCCATGAATTTATTTAAATTATGTCAAAGGGCCTAACTACATTTTGCGTGTAAAGCAGTGTGTTGAACTGACGTTGTTCACCACTACTTTAATGGGATAACGATATGAAAGGAAAGTGACGAAATACATGTGAAAAATGCGAGTTCATGTGTAATATGATCTAACACACAGGTGTTCACCTGTACACGCGCACGATTAGAGCTTACAAGTCACAACCTGTTTTGACAGTGGTGGGAGGTGAAGGGGGGAGTTGGTGTAAGAGAGAACACAGGTGAAGAGAGAAAGAAATATGTGTTGCTCATAATACATGTATAGTTGAGGACTGTACATAGGACTGAAGGTTAAGTACAACATGAGTGAATAAATAAATACAAGATACACATGTTCACACAACATGTAATTTATTAATCCAAGAATTAAAGGCTGAGCTAAATCCCAACAATTTTACATATAGTTTATTTCCTTTTTGTTTCAACACTTTTTCCACAAGGTAATGTTTAGGAAACGCTGTCTTTTGAAGTTCTTGAAGATAAAACCTGCCTTTTATGGGTTGATGGTTGAGGTCCTCGAGTAAATAGGTGACTGGACTGTTCAGGTTGACATGACGAATTCGAAATAGTTCAGTCCCCCAATTTGGTGTGTAGCCCTTGTCGAAGACGGACTTGAATTTGCTCACACGGACATGGTCCCCAAGGTTAAGGCGATGACGTTTAGGGTCTGCTGTTTTTATGGGGTTAAACAGTTTATCCAATCGCTGAATATTTTTGGTCACGAGGCGCGGCTTGGTCCCAATGGTTCTGTGTTTGGTGTCATTGTAACGTGACACTAGCTCAGGTAACAAGTCCAACCAGCGATTAGTGCCCTGAGTGGTAAACGCTTTCCACATATGGGTTTTCAATGTTCGGTTGAACCGCTCGACCACGCTGACTTTGAGATTGCTGTTGTGGTGTAATGGTGAATATCCTTAGATTTGAGAAAACTGGAGAAATCCTTGTTGAAAAATTCTTTCCCCTGATCAGTTTGTAGCAGCTGTGGTTGACGTTTGGAGTGTTGAATAATATGTTGAAAGGCCTTGGTAACTAGTGGACCAGACTTGCGACGCACAGGTTCAACAAACGCCATTTTGGAATAAACATCAATGACCGTCAACATATAGCGTACACCTTTGTTAACGCTAGCATAGGGAATCATTTCAACCAAGTCTGCTTGCCAAAGTTCATCCACACCCTGTGAAATCACCTTGAGTCGCTGATAATGTCTAGCTGGACGATGCAACTCGTGAGCAATACCCATTTTAATGGGTGAGGGCTTAAACAATAATTTTGGCATTTCGAAGTTCTTCCTCGATTTCTTGAATTTCCCAATCGTGACCAGTATGACCGGCTTGACGTGAAGCATGCAACAGCTGTAGTCGCTGGATGAGTTTATTTGGATTGTGCCAGTAGGTAACATCTACAAGGGGTTTTAATGGTTTAAATGTCACCCCTGAAGCGGACACTTTACGACGACCACTTTGACTAGTGGGGAAGATTTTTGCAATGATGGTTTTATATTTTTGAGATATATTGGCATTCACTTGTTGAGTGGGATCATACTGTCTTTTGTGAGCATGGGTGTCCAATAAAATGGATTTATATTTACTAAGGTCCTCTGGCGTATAATCTTGAGATGAGGGATTCCGAGAGAACAGTAGCTTTAACAGTCCTGGCGTTAATTTATAGTTGATCTTTTTAATGACAGCTTTAGTACGACTAAATTTAATCGATGAATCACCAATTTTAAAACTATCATCCTCATAGCGAACGCCATATGTGGTATCTGTGTTTCCAATAAATAGATTGGAGAAATAGGGTTCCAGTGTTGATCCATAATATTTTATTAAAATGTTTTTCAGTTGAGCTTTATGTTGAGGGGTGGCCAAGAGTTGCGAAAATGGAGACGATCTGGAAGGGCAAGGATTTCCTTTTTCTTAAAAACTCTGCAAGGGGTGATGCCTTTTTTTGAGGCGTAAACACTTGTTCCTCATTATCCTCAACTTCGCTAACACTAGTTAAATCTTCCTTTTCCTCTTCCTCTTCCTCGGGGTCCTCATGGTGCGTCTGAGTGGCTTGTGAAACGGTTGGTAACGTTTCAGATGGCTTGAAAGAGGGTTTCAACATGGCTTTTACCGGAGGTGCTAAATGTTGTTGAATAAACAAAGCATGATCCGCACGCGATCGTTTCAATTGACGAAACTTTTGGCGAATAGTATTTTTTGCTCTAATAAAATGCATTTTCAATTGACTCTCTGCTAACGCCATGATGTCGTGACAAATGACTTGAGAGGGAATGATACAGTGCCTTAAATAGCAATAAAATGATCAAACCCTAAGCGATACCGCCCTTGGTTGAGTTCACTTTGTTTGTCAATCACTAGACAGGCATGACGTTGTGTGTTCCAGCACTTACCACACAATCCTGTAAACATTTGAAAGGTCATATCTGGATTCACATGTTCATTATAAATGTAACGACTGTTCCTCTCGTCCTGGCGAAATAAAACAATGACATTGGCATTGTCACGAATCAACTGTTTGGACATTTTAGAATACGTTTGTCCAAGATAGAAGCAATCGATATGTTTGTGTCGACCCATGCTGAAATAGCTTTGAATGATACCTTTTCGTTCAGTGGATACATCATCGAAAATCATGAGTGAATCAGGCTTTACCTCATCCGGTGAAATAACATTTTCCTGCGTGGAAAATGTAAAATACCCCATATTCTCATTTTGTAATCAAGACATGACTTGATCCAGAAACACGTAGAGGGCTTGGTAGAGAGATTTTGCGAAAATATAAATATTTTGAAAACACAGACCATTGGGCGCTGTGATGAGCGTTAGCAAAAGATTAGTCTTTCCACAGCCGGAAGGTCCCACAATGATGCAGCGAATGGAAGATGGAAACAGTGAACCATGGCGTTGTTCACGTGATGTAGGGCAGAGATGGGAAACCATGTCCCTCACGGGGAATGACTCTTGCTGCTTAATTATCTTCATTTCAACTAAGGCTTAGAGAGGCTAGCAGGCTGTCTATATACATCGCACCGAGCCTTGTCATAGAAACGGTAGACTCGTACTACAGGTTGACGATGGATGTCTTCGGACGTGCGTTGATGGTCAAAGCTAGGTCTGTTCCCATACATGATCCTAAACAAGAAACAGATCCTGCTAATAAACACTATGTGGCTAGCTCTGTAGTGCCACGCACAAAACAGGGAGATTATGACTTTAAAGGAAAGCGGTTAACCCATGTAAAACATCCTCAAGTGTCTACAGACGTTACTACAAAAAATATGTGGATAACAAGGTGTATGAGTTTTATGATAAAGTGCCTCAGCTTACAGTGGATGGCTATAGCGCTAATCATCACCGCATTATTCACGTGGAAGACCCACAAGAAGATGATGATGATGTCTGTACCAAGCGATACGTGACCTATGAAATGAAAAGGCTTTATAAATTTATCCCATCTGTATTTTTAGTGTATCTGACAAATGTAAAACCTGTGAATGAGAGAAACCATATACCGCTAGTTCATGACCAGCACTTGACCTATGTGCTTGCTTCGGGTTTAAGCCACTATCGATTACACTATGATGGAACCATTCACATCAAATACGCCATATCTGATGAGAACCATTTAGAAATAGAGATAAATGGTCATAGGATGTTGATCCATAACCATGAAATGGTCAATGCAGGAGACGAATTATCCTTTCATCTCATGTTGACATGGGATGAAAAGCAAGCTGGAAAAACCATAAATGATTTCCCACTTTATGTAGAATTGGAATATACAACCATGAAATAACAATCTGACGTTAGTTGTGACTTAAACTTTCTTGTGAAAGGTTGTTGGTCATTATAATCATTGTGAAACAAAGATATGTGGTGAGAAAGACTAAAAATATGACCCTGTCCTTGGCAAAGCCTGGGCTTAAGATATTCGTGGACAAGCCCTTGCGAAAAAAAAATGTGTTGACCATAAGGAAAGCTCTTCGAGTAGCACAAAGACATGTTATTCCAAAACGTCAACGACAGACTTCAAAACAAGGGCGAGTGATTCCCGTCCCCAAACGAGCGGGATTTTTACCTGCATTATTCGCTGGTCTGGCTGCTCTAGGTTCAATTTTAGGTGGCGCCAGTGCAGTGGCAAAAACTATTAAAGCCGTGCAACAGGGCAAGCAACAACTCAAAGAAAGTCAGCGGCACAATGAAACAATGGAGGCCATTGCTATGGGGGCTAGAAATGTCAATTTGAAGCCAGCCTTTTATCAACAAGGATTTGGAATTTCACCTTTTCGAAATAAAATAAAAACATCTTTAACCTCAGCCATAGCAAGACATGCCCTGACGCATCAGCAAGTGGAAAGCTATGCTAAACAACTGAAGCTTTCTCATTTTCGAGGTGTGTTTATGCAAAACCAATTACCCTCACAACCCTGGAAACATGAATGTGCTGTTGTCAATTTGGATGATCACCGAGGACCTGGAACACATTATGTAGCTTATGTCAAAGAGGGATCCACTGTATGGTACTTTGACAGTTTTGGGAATTTGCCCCCACCCATGGAACTAGTGGCCTATTTTGGAAACAGGATCAAGATATATTATAATGTGAAACGTGAGCAAACGTTTAACAGCCAACAGTGTGGACGTTTGTGTTTATTTTTTTAAATATAAGACGCAACATAAGCAAAAACGTCAACAGTATGTCGGTGGAAAGTAAGACGTTTACACTGCATGGACGTGGACCTGAAGTGAGCCTAGACTCTTACCCACCTATCGAATTGAGTGAAAAAAACCTATGGATTAGGACTTGTTTCTCTTGAAACGTACAATCGAATATACAACATACGTGAAAATGTGAACAACAAGTTTTACTATGATGATTCTGTGCTCACCCTGAACTCTGGTGGATACACGATAGATGACATTTATGAACACATTTATGTGGTGTTGATCAATGAATATGGTTTTAAGTCATTTCATGATGGAACGCGCAAGTTTGAACTTGTAGGAAATACCAACACTCATCGCTGCAGTATTTTTCTCTACATTCAAAATTGACTTTAAAACACACCCCGATTCCATTGGTCCATTACTAGGATTTAAACCACGCGTGTTGGAGCCCAACAAAAAACATGAATCAGACCATGAAGTGAAATTCATTGAGGACCATCATGTGTCGGTGACGTGTAATATTATTAGCCAAGTGTACACCAATCAAGAACCGTCACATTCGCTTTATGACTTTATTGTAACATCGCCCAATGGCTATATTATTCGTGAAAACCCTCCAGTGGTGCTTTTTCATTCTGTGGCTGCCGATGGTATTAGTAATATAACATTAAGACTGATCAATAGAGAGCAACAACTCATTGATCTAGATTCTACCACACCAATGACTTACAAG
Organism: Meconema thalassinum; assembly: GCA_946902985.2. Taxonomy (NCBI): domain Eukaryota; kingdom Metazoa; phylum Arthropoda; class Insecta; order Orthoptera; family Tettigoniidae; genus Meconema; species Meconema thalassinum. Next base: position 34,696,912 of record OX336390.1, read on the forward strand.
TTGGTGCTAAAACCGCTATGAAGTTTGTATATAAAGCAACAGCACCGTCTAGGAATGATGTTAGTTGTTTACCACGTGAATACACGTTAACGTCTCAGAACAAGCAGATTTTACAGCATTTGGGTTACCACATTAACCCCCGCGATGAATTCCATTCTAGAGGTAGCGAACCACATCGAGGAGCAACCAGGAGTGGTAAGAATTGATCTCCATTCTTATCAAGCTCAAACACCTGGACTCAATAACAATGATGAAATTCAATTTGTTATCAACAACCAAGATATTTACACTCTACCGCATGAAAGTGTTATTCAGATTGAAGGTCAGCTCACCAAAGCCGATGGCTCTACACCCACCACATCCAAGTTAGCCAACCATGCTTTCGCCTTCCTGTTTTCTGAAGTGCGTTATGTGATTAACGATATCGTGGCGGATAGCACTCGAAATGTGGGTATTTCCAGTGTCATGAAACTATATCCCTCTTATAGTGAGGAAGAAGCTAAAACACTTTGCATGGCGGGTTGGTGCCCTGACTCGTTCAATGACTGGATGGTACACACCGATGGCACCTTTACTGGATATTTACCTCTTAAACTGATTTTAGGCTTTGCTGAAGATCACCAGCGCATTGTGGTCAACGCAAGGCAAGTGCTTTATCTGGTGAGAGACAGGAGTGATAATAATGCACTCAAGGGAGCCGACAATGCCCCCATTGATTCAAAAATTCAACTACAACGCTTGCTATGGAAAGTGCCTCATGTGACCCTTAACGATAGCAAAAAACTGGACATACTCAAAATGGTAGAGAGAGATATACCTCTACCCATGGAATTTAGAAGCTGGGCACTCCATGAGTACCCATTATTGCCCACCACCAACACACACAGTTGGTCTATAAAAACAGCCCGCTATACAGAGAGACCTCTCTACATGATTGTGGGTTTTCAAACAAATCGCAAGTATCAACAAACCAAAGATGCCACGCAATTTGATCACCTGCAATTGAGAAGTGCACGTATTTTCCTCAACGGTGCTGTGTTTCCCTATGAAGGGTTGGATTTAGATTTTTCATAAAATAAGTTTGGCCCCCTGTACGACTTGTTTTCTAAATTTAGATGGTCGTATTATCAAAAAGAGAATTGTCCAATGTTGTCACCTCAACCTTTTAAGACAAGGGCGCCACTGATTGTCTTTGACTGTTCCTACTTGGAAGAGTCTGTCAAACCATCCAATTTTGACATTCGACTAGATTTTGAAACGCATGACAATGTTCCAGCCAATACCACGGCCTACTGTTTGATTATTCATCACAAACAAGTCAACTATTATCCACTGTCCAACCAAGTGACAAGTGTATAAATAGCAGGTCAACACACATCACACCGCTCAGTCATGTCTTGCTTTCAAGCCTCAAGAGAAGTTACATCCATGAATTTAAAATCTGAGGAACAACGTTTCAAGACCTTTGCAACGTGGCGGTGCCTTTTATAAACCCTCAAGCCTCAGCGGCCGCTGGATTCTACTATTTAAAAAGAAGAGATGAAGTGAAATGTGTGTTTTGTCCCATCATCTTAGACCAATGGCAAGAGAGCGATGAACCCATGCAGGAACATCAGCGCTGGTCACCTGCCTGCCCCTACCTATGCAGAATGGAGGTGGGTAATATACCCTGTCATTCAAGTTACCCCTCACTCGTGCCTCTAAGTGATGAAAAAAGTTATGATACGTGTGGACTTTATGGTGTCAACAGTGCTTCAGCGAGCAGCTCACAGTTAAAAACATCCAGTTTAGAGACATTGGGATATCATCGGTGTTATGAACACTATAAACACAAAAGACTTTTTTGTTGTATGAGATGGTACCGCCTCTATCCTAGAATGAAAAAGAAATGTAAAACTTGTTATGCTAATAAAATAATGTAATAAAAAATTGGTTGTTGTTGTTATATTATTTCTTACCCCCCCCCCCCTGTCATATCCTAACCTCTATAGTGACTACTCGATGTTTTTATTTTATTTTACTAGAATGGAATGTAAGTAAATGACATGGGTACACCTTACTGAACAATTGTCAGTCTGTGGTCAGTTGGACTTGATCCAGACAAGAGTGAACATGTTGCGTACACTGATTGTCGACTGTCAAGGGTTTAAAATTGGAGATAACAAATTTATATTTAAAGAAGTGGCCATCATCGATTGTTCCACTTTTTGGATATCACAAGCTACCCATTTGGTGTTTAAACCACCTTATGCGTTTGATTTGTTGTGTGATAAAGACCGTAAACAAACCCAGTGGATTGAAACTCATATGCAACTAGACTGGAAGCAAGGAACCATTTCATATAAGCACTTAGACATGGTCATGAAAGCCAACTTGTCTTCTGCCCATGTAGTATTTGTGAAAGGTAGTGAAAAACGTCAATGGCTACAACCATTTTTGGCGTCTTACTGTCAATGTATCGATTTAATGGACATGGGCTGTCCCTCGCTGCAAACACTCATGGACCTCTGCCCCTGTGACAATATTACCCATAAAGCCCTGGCACAGGTGTGGCAATTGTTTCATTGGCTAACCACCAATGCCTGCTGGGAGTTGTTAAATAAAATTAAAACTAAAGGTTTACCTGTGGATGACACCAGTGAGATTTCTACAAGCGACGTGTAAACATCAACGTGATACCATGGAGAAAGGGGGTGCTACCGATAAAGCGATTGGAAAGTTCTTTGTGTGTAAAAAGAAACTAGACAGTTTTACTAAAGAAGAATTATTGGCTCTTCCAAAATCATTCATTTATTATGTCGCAGCAAATGCAGTGAAAAAAATCTGGCAACATGTACCAAAATCATGGACTCAAGACCCTGTGTTAAGTGAATTGCAACCATGCACGGATTATGATCACCATAAGCAAGTGGCTATGGCAAAAATACCCTCTATGCGACAGTGTGCTACTTGCCAGATGGTCAAACTATATCATGGTCATAAAAGTCAGTGTAAAGACTTTGTTTCCTCACACCATGGGTGTGATGAAGAAAAAAAGCAGCAACAACAAACATCATCCACAGAGGAGGAGGAAGATCAAACCTTTTTACCATCGATAGAAAAGGATATGCCAGACCTGTACTGGCAATGGCGTCATTGATAAAGTAATTCAATACTTAACTTTCGAAATCTACCTACCTGGTTATTATTTGTGTAGTCCTGGAACTTGTCTTGAAGAACCTTTGCAGCGTGGTGATATACCTATTAATCCTTTGGATCAAGCATGCACCTTTCTTATCACCACAGTCATCCTGCATTAAGACGTGTAGTGGATAAAGTATCGTTGAAAAGCTAAACAACGTTTGACATCCTGCGATGTCTCAGTGGGGAGAGGTTGGCAGCTCTCATTGTGATTAGTGTTATAAAAGGAAAGCTAATGATGAGTGGACATGAACATTGAAAAGGATTGAGGAATTGGTATTTCGTTTGTTTTCTATTTTTGTAAAGCTCTATTCGTTGTGAAATAAAACAAGGTTTACAAGATCACAATGTCTTTTAATTTTAAAAATGGTGATAGCCATTTCTTCATTTTCATTTTTTCACACATGAATATTTACAATTTCCACTTTACATTTTTTACATTCCCCTTGTTTAGTTCACACATTCTGTACATTTTTTTTGTTGTGAAATAAAAATAAGGTTCACCAGATCACTATATCTTTTAATTTTTAAAAATGGTGATAGCCATTTCATTTTTTTCACACATGAATATTTACAATGTCCACTTTTCATTTTTTTTACATTCCCCTTGTTTAGTTTACACATGTTGTACATTTTTGTTGTTGTGAAATAAAAAACAAGGTTTACCAGATCACAATGTCTTTTTAATTTTAAAATGGTGATAGCTATTTCACTTTTTCACACATGGATATTTACAATTTCCACTTTACATTTTTACATTCCCCTTGTTTAGTTCACACATTCTGTACATTTTTAAAAATCTTTTTCGTAATATACAAAAACAAAACATTTTACACTAAAATGTATTACTTATCTTATTTTTACTAATCTACAGTAGCCTAACATTATACATTCTACTTAAAGTTTTTACAAAAAAAAATTACAATATAAAACACACTACAAATGTTAAAATATAGTGATCATTAGACTCAAGTAAAGTAATAGTCGTTAATGCGACTGTTTCCCCAAGCAAGAGTATCAAACGTGTTGATTATAATGAATCGTTTGTTGTCTTCATTACTTAAAGCAACTTTGTTCAGCAAATTGGTATGTAGTTGATGATTTTTACTTCTAAATACACACATTTTCTTATATAATACAGGTGGGTTACTAACTATACAGGTTTTATAATCACTTATATCTAACTCTTTACTAACAACATTCTTTTTCACTCCTTTTAATTTTTTACTACTACATCATCAATTGTCATATAGCTGTATGATTTAGATTTTGTGCCTACAAAGGTGTCTATAATAACACCAGCACATTCATCCTTACATTTCCCAAGAACCTTTTTGTTTACTAGAGGTAAATGGTAAATATTATCCTTGGGGTAGTCACTTGTATCAAACCTATTTAGCTCAGTTTTGATATCCTGGTAAAAATCATCAGTTTTAAACTCATAAATAAAAGAATCTTTGTCTGTGTAGAGTAATTTAGCATTATCAAGATAGTTTTTCTTTACATAATCATAGTGAAATTCATACATAAGTGTTTTTGATAATTCCAGAATGGTGTAACCCACATATATGGGTTTGTTGTAAGTTACTTTAAGACGATTCATTTGTATTACAACTTATTAAGTTGCTCGCACCATACCTTTTACCATCATTCTCCCACTTTATCAGCTTTACATCAACTCGTTTATCAACATTCTCCATAGTCTTTCCAAAAACACTATTATTCATGAGTTTATAAAAATCTTTTTCAAACGCGTTTGTTGACTGTGTTCTTAAATTATTGTTTGGATCAATATACGGTTTGAGCCATGCTGACTGATGAAATTGCAATACGCGATGAATTTTAGTTAATTTCAATCCATGCTGTAGACACTGTTTCAAGTTTTGATAATGTATTACATATTTACATTTATCATTTACATTAGCAATTAACATTTTTGTTCGTGATGTGATGTATGGAGATTTCATATTCTCAGGAAAATGGTAAATCATTATGATCATCATGTAACTCTTTAGGGTACTTAAGATTTACCTATAAAATATATCCTTTATCATCGTTATCATTAAGAGTGTCAACATGTAAGGTATCAATTTCAGATTGTCAGCCAGCGAAAATCTTTCAGTGGTAGATATTGACTCATAGCCCAACCATATTGGTTATTTGCATCGAGGTAGACAATATACTTTGACTCTTCACAAGGGTTGTAGCTAGGCATGTATTTATTATTCGCTTTAGAGTACCGTCCACTACATTGGCTTAATCCACCTCGAATTGATAATTTTATAAAATTGATCATGTCTATATCAGTCATTAATTCTAAATTTACTTTCGTTTTTTTTCCAACATGGAACTGAAACTTAACCCAGGAGCTGTGAAATACTGACAAGGATCAAGGTCATAAGTTTTCATACAAACATTCCGAAAATTTTCAAAAACATCTGCCAATAACAACACATCTGTCTTCAAATATATGTCTGAAAATTCTCCTAAAGTTTGAATGTCAAACTGTGCCCATACACGTAGTGCATGTAAATATTCCTGATCACTGATATGACTTGTGTTTAAGGAACTGTAAAATGCATCTTTCGGTGGTAAAGAACACTCCTCAAGACGTTCCACACAGTTAATATATTCATAAGGGAATATGCCCTTTTGACGAATCAAATTAAAATCATCTTCTTTAGGAAAGACACGTTGAATTTCATGAAACTGATCTGATTTTAAATTACTAGCCAGCTTATCAAGACTACTCGACATAAAGCGGAATGAATCTAAAAATCGCAGTTTAATGGTTTTTTTATTGCTAGTTTTGATGTATTTTGTGAACGATATGTATTGTTCCTTATTATTTGCAATAACATCAATTTTCACATCTGAAGCTCCAAATTCATTAACGATAAAGTGGTTATCGTATTTGCTACCGTTGTGTAGAATGACCGGAATGAATTTACTTACTCTATAATTTAAATTACATTCTTGGTGAGCAGCACCACGATATTTTCCTGTTAAATGGTCATGATCGCGAACCCTGTCTGTATATAAACATTCACCACATATAAAACAATTAGTTTCAGTTTCAAAATTCATTTGCTCTAATGAAGTTAGTGGCTCCATTGGAATGATCGTATTTAAAATCGAGGATATACGGACGGCATCTTTCTCAAGCCTTTCCATAACAACTTTAGGTGCATCAGGTCCTCTATAGAGCTCAAACGTATTTAAAGGGTCATCGTAACTACATTTAATATAATATGCAAAGCTAAAAGGTTCATGAATGTGAGTAGTGTTGGTGAAAGGTTGGGCTGGATTCGATGAACATGTATTAAATGGTTTTAGCAAAGCCTCGAAGTCAGCATATATAACAAATGGTACTCTAAGCTGTTTCTCATAATCCTTAAATTTTTGAATGTTATTTTTAGGAGTCGGTAATACCGTACACACATGATTACACTCCCATTTTTGATGTTGAGTTGATCCTCTTTTTCTGAAATGTAGCAAACAACCATCACACAACCTCTTTTTACCATCGCGTTTTGTTATCTGACTACTGACAAGTCTACTTAAATGTTTTATCCAACAATAGTGGGCGTTTTCACCTTTAGTTATGTACAGTAAATTTACATGAGCATCCTTTTTTTCCCGAGTATAATATAGAGGGCCTACTATACTCTTATTTTCAATTCCATAAACATTAACCCTTACATTGTTCAGCTCTTCAAAACGTTGAATGTCTTTTATCGCCTTAGGAAATTCTATTTCTTTTAAATCTAACACTGAGGAATAGTGAGGATAGGATGATGTTCTATCCATATGCCCCACTGCTGAATGGAGAGCTGAGGTTACAGCCCACGCAAAACATGCTTGATCACTATTCCAAACGTTCACAACAGCTTTCTTCCGTTTGATCCATCCTGGTAAATCAATATATGATGATGCTCGAAGGGGGTTGTATTTATTCAGGTTGGTTTCTAAATAAAGTACTTCAACCAACGCCCAGCCTGACTCCCTTTCCTGGAACTCTTCACAATGATAGCACTTGAAATATTTTGGTATATATCACTAATATTAGTTGATTCGCTAACAATTATGTTTTTTGTATTAAAGGATTTGATATCCGTAATTTCACCTTCACTCCCAGTTTTTACATGGAGTCCAAAAAGTTCAAAATTCATTTTAAATGTTTTATGCTCTACTAAAACATTTTCTACCAAGCCAAACACACTAGGTTGAACATTTTTTTAAAATGATTCAATACTTTGAGTTTCTTCTTTACTATAAAGTCTGTAACAAGCAATTCGACTTTTAAATGAACTACCAATTTGTTGAATATTTCCAGAATTTCTTTCATGGCAAGCGTTATTTTTATGATGAATACTGCGTAAATGTCCATGAATGATTGAAGAAGGTATATCAATATTACATACATCACAATGTGTTATCAAAGCTTCACCATTCTTCTTTCTTTTTGTTGCACAACTATTTTCACAATCTTGAGAACGTTTACGCTTTTGAGCATCACATTCGTTTAAAGGTTCCGTGCTAGTTGATGGCTTTACAGATTTCAATTCCTGTTGTTCACCATGCACTTCATCCATGTGGGATTGATATCGCTTTACAGCAGAAAACCCAAGATCACAAACTGAACATGAAAAAGGTGCTGAACTGACATGCTCTAAATTTACATGCCATCTAAGACTATCCTGTCGGTTAAATGTCATAGCACAATGACTGCACACAAACATTTTAATTTCATGTTTAGCATTTGCGTGTCGTTGAAGGTTGTCAGGTCTTGAAAACTGTTTCTTACAGTCACCACACTTGAACATTATGATCACTTTCGAAGTTACCTATAAAAGAAAGAAATCATAAATGTTAATAAATGATAAAACATAGTACAATATAAATAGTTTAATTATATTCCAGTCAATGGTTATAGCAGGGTATTTAAATCGATCATCTGTGAACTCTTAGCAAGTCTATCTTCATGTAGTTCTAACTGAGGGTTACTATATAACACTGTCACTGACACTTAGCGGTGAACATTGGTACTTGATAGAGTGGTAGAAACCAGCGGTTGCCAGTTAAGTGAGCTAAGTGTGACGTCATAGCCAGTCTTAAAGCAAGTCTAAACTTGTAGAACATGTCACGTGATAGAAACCAGCGATCGCCAGTTAAGTGAGCTAAGTGTGACGTCATAGTCAGTCTTAAAACAAGTCTAAACTTGTAGAACATGTCACGTGATAGAAACCAGCGATCGCCAGTTAAGTGAGCTAAGTGTAACGTCATAGCCAGTCTTAAAACAAGTCTAAACTTGTAGAACATATCACGTGATAGACACCAGCGATCGCCCGTTAAGTGAGCTAAGTGTGACGTTATAGTCAGTCATAAAGCAAGTCTAAACTTGTAGAACATATCACGTGATAGAAACCAGCAGCCACCAGTTAAGTGAGCTAAGTGTGACGTCATAGTCAGTTATAAAGCAAGTCTAAACTTGTAAAATATGTCAAGTGACAAGGTTAAGTTAGGTAAAGTTAGGTTATGTTAGGTGAACTGAGGTTAAGACTAAATATTCCCTATGTCACTGACACCTAGCAACGAACATTTGGACTTAATAGAGCGGTAATCAAAATCTAACCTACAAAATTAGCTTTACACACCATGGTCAAGTAGTTCCAACTTTCACTACCAAATATACAATTTTTACTGACATCTAGTAGTGAACATTGGAAAATATCACTCTAACTGTTTAAAAGTTCTTAGAGGGGCACTTACCTTTTTATAATTTATGAACAGATTGTAGGAATCTGGTAACCTACAGGTACCCAATTATCTGTAAACAAATCAATCAATAAATACATTCCAATCAATAACTTCAACATCAATTAGTAATAAAAGACTACAATCCATTAATAATATGTACTTACCTTGCAAAATAATTTAATGATTTTCTACAAAAAAAAGGCTTTTTTTACAACTCTTGAGCAGTAATAGAGCACTGTTCACTCAAAGCGAGTAATAAAGACTGACAGTAGGGGAATATATGACACCTCTCTTATATAATCTCTCATCGCTCGTGTCAGCAGTTTTTGCAAATCATTGCAATTCCTTTCCCAATACAGCTGAGAGTCCAAAGTACACTAGGAACACTTGTGTGGTATCCAATGACTGTTGACTTTGTATGATCATCACCCATTGTCTTAATCAACACCTAGGGTTTCAAATTACTGCAGCGTCAGTCATAGCAACAGCAGTGTGCGCTCTCTGCCATGTCAGCAACATGACACCCGAAAGAACACCTGTGTAATATCCAATAACTGCTAACTTTGCATGATCATCACCCATTGTCTTCATGAACACTTGCGGTTTCAAATTACTGCATCGTTAGTCATAGCAACAGATCTGCGCGCTCTCTGTCATGTCTGTAATATGACACAGGAAGTAACAAGTCGGTTTACTGCACGTACCATCTCCACAGTTTTAACATTTTAAGAACATGTATTATTCTCTTTCAACTACAAATGACTCGTTAGAACACATCCATCCACCAAGTTAGATCCCTTGTATGTTCACATGTATTTCGTCACTTTCCTTTCATATCGTTATCCCATTATAGTAGTGGTGAACAACGTCAGTTCAACACACTGCTTTACACGCAAAATGTAGTTAGGCCCTTTGACATAATTTAAATAAATTCATGGGCTAGTCCGTAGGAACCAGGCCAAAGGGACCCGTCCTAAGGGATCAGTCCAAAGGGACTCATCCACAAGGACTCGTCCACAAGGACCTGTCCACAAGGACTCGTCCACAAGGACCTGTCATCAATGACCTGCCAAAAATGACCTGTCAACAATAACCCATCCACAGGGATCCACTCCCCCACCCTCTTACAAAATCCATGAGTGGGCAAGCGTAAAATACAAAAAAACAAGCATGTTAATTCATAGTGGCTATCGACCGTACGCATGCACTTTAGGTGGAACAACGTTTAAATCCATATCGGCATTCAAACTCTCACATGTTGCACTTGGAAAGCTAGATTTTCTAAAAAATTACAATTTTCACCCCTAGTAGGGTAGGTTTTATTTTTGGGGTGGAAATATGTTGTCCATTGGAAAGGGGGTGTCAGCCTGAGTTCAACAACTTCTCATTTGTTAAAATCCAACCATGGGTTCGAGAGATATCGCACCGCCGCCATCTTGTGTGGAGGAATGTGGAGGTGGAGGTCACAGAACTATCCAAAACACACTACTCATTCTCCTTAAAGTGAGAGGAAAAGTGGGTGCAAGAGTGGATGCAAGAATGGGTGTAAAAGTGGGAAAACACACTACTCATTCTCCTTAAAGTGAGAGGAAAAGTGGGTGCAAGAGTGGATGCAAGAATGGGTGTAAAAGTGGGTGCAAAAGTCAGTGCAAAAGTGGGTGCAAAAGAGAGTGCAAAGGTGGGTGCAAAATGGGTGCAAAAGTCAGTGTAAAAGGGAGTGAAAAAGTAGGTGCAAAAGTGAATGTAAAAGCGGGGTGCAAAAGTGGGTGCAGTTTATAGTAGGCACGATTACTAGAATGTGATTTGAGTAAATGTAATTTCTAAACCCAAGTAGTGAATAGTCAGTTGGTTTTGATCTATGCAAGCGTAAACATTTCTCATACACTGATGAAGGATACTCAAGGCTTTAAGGTCAACGAAAACAAGTACAGTATATATTTAAAGAGGTGGCTATTATTGATTGCACAACACTGAATCTATTTTTGAAATTTTGACAAAGGTCCTAAGTGCACTTTTGTTAATATCTCGCGAACCAATAAGACTAGGGCATTGTATGTGGTATTGTTGGACTTTTCGCTGAAGACTGCTGGTAAACACCTATGTTCCCACGGCCTTTTTAAAGATGGCGGCTGACCCACGAGGGGTGATTAAAAAGTATTCCAAGCGGCGCTTGTCGATAGGCAAACCAATAATCAATGAGGGGTATGACAGACCTTGAGGCGATAACCCCTTTTGATTGATCCCTGTTGATTTGCCCCTTTAGACTGGTCCCTGTTGACTAGCCCCTTTTGGACGGGTCCTTTTTGAAGGGAGTCATTTTTGACGGGCCCCTGCTGAGGGGTCACTGTGGACTGATCCCTGTGGACGGGTCCCTGTTGACAGGTCCTTTTGACTAATCCCTTTGGACTGATCCCTATGGGTTGGCCATGCATTTATCCAAATGATGTCACCCACTTTTCCTCTCACTTTAAGGAGAATGTTTTTGTGTAATAAAAAGTAATGTCCAGCCTCCCACCGCCATTCATCTGTGACGTCATAGCCAGTCTCAAAGCAAGTCTAAACTTGTAGAACAGGTCATGTGACAAGGTTAGGTTAAGTAACTTTGATATAATTTCTATAAATGCATGGGCCCGTCCACAGGGACCCGTCAAAAATGACTCCCTTCATAAAGGACCCGTCCAAAGGGGCTGGTCAACAGGGGCTAGTCAACAGGGACCAGTCCAAAGGGACAAATCAACAGGGATCATTCAAAAGGGGTTATCACCTCAAGGTCTACCAAACACGCCTAATATCAATCGCGTCTACTATCAATTACGCCTACTATCAATCGCGCCTACTATCTATAGCGCCTGCTATCAATTACGTCCACTACCAATCGCGCCTACTATCAATCGCGTCGACTAATAGCGTCTACTACCAATCGCGCCTACTATCAATTACGTCCACTATCAATCGCGCCTACTACCAATCGCGCCTACTATCAATCGCGCCTACTATCAATTACGTCCACTACCAATCGCGCCTACTATCAATTACGTCCACTACCAATCGCGCCTACTATCAATCACGTCTACTAATAGCGCCTGCTATCAATCGCGCCTACTACCAATCGCGCCTACTATCAATTACGTCCTCTACCAATCGCGCCTACTATCAATCGCGTCTACTAATAGCGCCTGCTATCAATCGCGTCTACTTTCAATCGCGCCTACTATCAATTACGTCCACTACCAATCGCGCCTACTATCAATCGCGTCTACTAATAGCGCCTGCTATCAATCGCGCCTACTATCAATAGCGCCTACTATCAATTACGACCACTACCAATCGCGTCTACTAATAGCGCCTGCTACCAATCGCGCCTACTATCAATAGCGCCTACTATCAATTACGTCCACTACCAATCGCACCTACTATCAATCGCGTCTACTAAGAACGCCTGCTATCAATCGCGCCTACTATCAATTGCGCCTATTAATTGCACCTACTATCAATTGCACCTACTACCAATCACGCCTACTACTAATTGCGCCTACTGTCAATTGCACCTACTATCAATAGCGCCTACTAGCAATTACGCCCACTACCAATCGCGCCTACTGTGAATTGCGCCTACTACCAATCGCGCCTACTAGTAATTGCGTCTACTACAAATTGCGCCTACTACCAATCGCGCCTACTATCAATTACGCCTACTATCAATTGCGTTCAATATGAACTGCTATCAATTACTGCAGGTAAAAATCACTTCTAGTAAAAATCGCGCTCAGTATAAATCATATTCAGTATAAAAAGCGCCCAGTATCAAACGCGTCTACTAATCGTACCTACTATAAATTGAGCGTGCTATAAAACGCACCCAGTATACATTGCCTCTACTAACCATGGCTACTATCAATTACAGACAATAAAAATCACAATCACTATAAATTGTGTTCAGTATAAATCTTGACATTGAGCAATGTGTGTGTAAATCACTTGTAGTCTAAAATTTGTTCTGTGATTATTATTCTTGACAGTACTTTGAAAATTCCACCTTTAAAAAATATCAATCCAATTCATTTATTTTACTGTTATTATTACTAAAGTGACTTTACTAAAATTAAATTAATTTGTATTAGTTAATATGGAAGTCTCAACAACCAGCCATGGTAAGCCATGTGCCTACTATAAAGGATATGCATATATTGTAAAAACAACCAATACAAATGGAACTGTTATTTGGCGATGTTCAAAACAACGATCTAAAAAGTGTCGAGGAATGATTAAAACACAAGACTCCAACGTACTTACTTCAAACGAGCATCATTGTGAATCTCAAATTAATACACATTTAAATGGACAAAATACTCTAACCAAGGTAAAAAAGCAAGTCCAAGAAAAAAATATTGCTGCTCAAGATAGTGCAGTGTTTGTTCAAAATCACTTATCATGTCCTCAAAAAGTCATGTTAGGACAGTTGTCAACGTCTAAGAAACCATTAACACTATCAAAAGCAACGCAGACTTTAAAAGAGGTCCCTTTGGAAAAGGAACAAGAGGAATTGGATTGTTCTAGTGATGTTGAGGATGATGATGATGATGATGATGATAATGATGGTGACAATGACTATCATAATTTTGATGATAATATTCGTAATGAAGATGATGATGATGATGAAAAAGAAAAGGATGAGGGTTTTATGTCTATAAAACCACTGCAACTTCCCCAGTTTTTAAGAACAAGAGTACCTGGAGAAAGTTATAAAAGGATCTACAACAAGCGTTGTGTTTAAAAAAATCTATATCAAACAATGGTAAATAGAGAGAGTTGTATTCAGTGTGTATCTATTATAAAATGAATTTAATAAAAATATTTTATGGTTTTTGTTTGCTTTTTCTTAATTACTATCACTACATCCCCCCAATATTAATGCAATTGTTAACCATTGACAGTCTCCAGCTATGTTTAGAAACAGAGAGTGGACTTAAACAATACACTCTATCTATGGATTGTGTGTCGAGTATCATAATAATACAGTATCGCTAAGCTATGTTAAAGCAATAGTTATGTCAGGTAAGGGGTTCAAATCCTTGCTTTCTTGTATTGAAAATGTGAACATAAGTCAAACGCCTTAACCACTCGGTCAACCTGACAGTTAATAATGTAATTTGTTTTGTGCACTTGAGTGTTTACAAAAATTTCCAGTGTACATTGACTCAACCACTTGCTCGTTTTTAAATGTATTTTTTGTTGTTGTTTTTTTTTCATTACATTGCAGTTAATGAGTCTTGAGAACTAGGTGTTTAATATAGGGATGAAGGCATCTTAAAATAATTTTAGAAAAGCTCTCAGGTATCGTGTCATGGGTGTTAGTAATGCATTAACGTTTGTTGACTAGTATTTACCATTACACAACATTATTTTGGTACGCTCTACATGTTGTTTGAGTCTTCAGCCTTTCGACTGGTTTAATGCAGCTCTCCATGACTCCCTGTCCTGAGCTGATCGTTTCATCTCTACATAGCTACCACACTCTACATCCAAGGCTATCTGTTTAACATATTCTATCCTTGGTCTACCCCTACAGTTCTTGTCCTCAACCCGTTCTTCCATAACTAAGCTTGCTATTCCGGGGTGTATGTGTCCTACCAACCTATCGATTTACTTCATTAGCTGTCGCCAAAAACATCTCTCCTCTCCCACTTGTCTTAATACCTCTTTGTTTGTAACCCTATTTACCCATCTAATCTTCATTATTCTCCTGTAACACCACATTTCAAACACTTCAACTCTCCACTTTTCTGCTACACCAATAGTCCAAGTTTCGCTTTCATAGAGCGTCACACTCCAGACGAAGGTCTTTAAAAATGGCATCCTAATACCTAAATCTATATTCAATGTCAACAAATTCTGTAGAAATGCTTTCCTTGTCTGAGCTACATAAGAATCCTAATCATCTCTGGTATAATGTCTTCTTTAGCAAACATAGTCGCTCAGTAGGTCTATGCATTTGTTGTATATAACCCAAAATAGCAAACAGTTTTCCTAAAACCCTACTCACTGGTCACTAACAAGCATAGTCGCCAAAGTGTTTCGTTGGTAGTTAACTCATGTCTGGTTAGTCAATTCTTATTGCAAGGCCAGTCAACACCTAAAAATTCATCTTTACATATAGTCTAATCATCTTTCTATCTACATACCAGTGTCTAATGAATAGTCAATATTAGTTTGGTCTTTACCTAAAATCTAAAATCCAATATCAAATTTCTAAAATCTAAAACCAAAATAAAATATATTATAGAAAACATAATTCCAAGTAATACAAATCCTTATATGTTTTTCTTTAATAATTAGTTACCGAAAATTTAAAGTCATGACATTATGGTTTGGTCTTTTTGTACAATCTAAAATGTAAAATGAAAATTCTAAAATCTAAAGTCTAAAAATAAAAAACAAATACAAAATCTTACTTGCATTAACTGTATATTGAACCCAGTCCTCCTTTGTATTTGTAATCCAAGTAATAATTTGAAAAAAATATACAAGTGTAATCAGTCTTAAAACATTATCCCTGCATTTTAATATGTTTTTGACATGCGTATTAATCTAAAATCAAACGCTGGTCTACCTTAATCAAAGGATAACAGCTTAACCACTGCACCACTATAACCATCTTTCTTAGTTTGGTTCATTCTAAGCCTTAAAGTTAAATCGAGTTAAGGCCTCTAGTGCAAGAGCCAAAAGTGCTTGCCACCGCAGCACAAAATGGTTAGCAAGTAACATTATACATTCAAAAAGGATTGTATTGGTTCGGTTTGGTTTAGTGTAATCACCATCTTGATTTCTTAGCTACCCTCTTTAACTAATCAATTAAAGATAGTCTTCTCTTAATTCTTGAATCGATAAATTGGATTTTGTACACACCGTTTGTCATGTAATGCCCGAAACCTATACTCACTATGTACTGGGGTTAGGTTTAAAAAGAAGTTTCAATGGTCAAAGACTTGTCAGTCACCTTACGTGAAGCCTACAATAATTCTTTCTCTACATAGCTATGTTTCATCACTCACCATAAACATCTAACATTATGGGTTTGCAATATATTAAGAGAAACAAAAGTCCATGACCTTGTTGTTTACAATCTTTTATGGGAAAATTCATAAGCCATATAAAGAAAGCGTCATGTCAAGTTATAGGACACCTTATGAGTCCAAATCCCATTATTAGTTTATAAAACTCAAATCAGTAACCTTGCCGTTTTGGGATATTTAAATAAATGCATGCATCATAGGAAAATTCATAAAAATATTCTTAAAACAAGTCGTCGCATGACCCTCTTCAATCAATGCTTCACAAAATATCGATTCATCCATTGAACATGGTCACAGTGATCGGCGACATGCTCGTTTAAACACAACCGGTACTGTCTCTCTCTACTAAAAAAAAAAAAAAAAACTAAAATTTTAAAAATCTAAATTTTCAAAATGTGTGGTTAGGCCCTTTGTCAAAATTTCAAAAAATAAATAATAAATTCAAGAAGAGATTGTCGCCCTGAGTCTTATAACACCTCATGTGTCCAAAACTGATTATTGGTCCCCTTTTTCTGTAAAATCTACATGCATTGTTTTAGGGGTAAAATGACCAATCGTGGTAAAAGAGTATTAAATGTCCAATTTTTTGAGCTATCACACCTAATTTTAGGTTTCATAGTTTCCAAGATATCGATTTTTCATTTTTGGGGTAGTTTTCACCCCCTTACCATTTTTCATCAAATACAAAAGATCTTAGGTTCATTTATCATTTTTAGGCGTTTAACACCTTTTTCCCTTTAAAATCACTATTCACTGTTTTAGGGTTGAAATGACCTATCGTGGTATAACCATATGTCATGACCTATTTTTAAAGCTATCACACTTAATTTTAAGGCTCTTAATTTCCAAGATAATGATTTTTAAATTTGGGGTGGGGGTTAGTTTTAACCCTCTTACTATTTTTTCATCAAAAGCGATGATGATGATAATTGTTGTTTTAAGGGGCCTAACATCTAGTTTATTGGCCCCTGTTCATCAAAAACAAATGATCTTAGGTTCATTTATCTTTTTTAAGTGTTTAACCGTTTTTTTTCCTGTAACATTACTATTTACTATGTTAGGCGTGAAATGACCTATCGTGGTAAAATCGTATCTTGGGACCTATTTTTAAAGCTTTCACACATAATTTTAGGGTTCTTAGTTTCCAAGATATCGATTTTTCAATTTGGGAGTGGGGGGATAGTTCCACCCCCCAAAGGGGAACATTGCCCCATTTGCTAGGACCCCTTATACAAGTCACTAGCATGATAGGTTCGCGAGATATTAACAAAAGTGTGGTTAGACCCTTTGTCAAAATTTCAAAAATACATTCTAAAAGGGGGCTTCATCCCAAGTCCTACAATACCTCATACAAGTTCCTAGCCTTAATAGTCCCTTAGTTAAGCCCTTTGACATAATTTGGATAAATTCATGGGCCAGTCCAAAGGGGTCGGTCCAAAGGGATCAGTCCAAAGGGACTCATCAACAAGGACTCGTCCACAATGACCTGTCAACAAGGACTCGTCCACAAGGACCCGTTAGGTTGGGTTAGGTTACACTACAGCCACCATCTTTTAAAATGCCCGCCCTCTTACCAAACCTATGAGTGGTCATGCGTAAAAACAAAAAACTAGCATATTAATTCATATTGGCCATCCACCGTACACATGCACTTTATGTAGAACAACATTTTATTCCATATTGGCATTCAAACTCTCACATGTTGCAATTGAATAGAGATTCTCTAAAAAATTACAATTTCCACCCCTAGTAGGGTAGGTTTTATTTTTGGGGTGGAAATATGATGTCCATTGCGAAGGGGGTGTCTGCCCGAGTTCAACAACACCTCATTTGTTAAAATCCAACCTTGGGTTCGAGAGATATCGCACCGCCGCCATCTTGTGTGGAGGAATGTGGAGGTGGAGGGTGTAGAACCCCCACAAAACCACTACTCACGAGGATTTGGTTCTGTAGTGCACGAAGCTCACTGAAGTGTTTCACAAGAAGTCAGTTTAGTTCAGGGCTTAATAATAGGTCCACTGAAAGAATTCACTGGAAAGGGCAACCACTTTACCGAAGCACCTAAGTTAATAAAAAAAACTTCCAAAAACAATGACAGTTACATAATATTTAAGTTATTTTACAGAAATGATTTCACAATGCCACGGGAACCCAAAGTTTACAGGGAACCTACCAAAAAGGAGTTACTAGTTTCCCACCCAAAACGATTAGACAATAGCAAGAAAAAGAATTTAATTTACCTTACATTCCTGGTATGGTACACGACCAAACGAACCCAGAGCCCGCATAGATTTGTCAAAGAACACAAGGAATTTACAAATTACAGTTAACAGACCAAATCTCACCCAAGGCTCGTCCAGATATGCACAATACATACAAATTACAGTTACACATTAACATGTCTTGCCCAATTTCACATGTTACTGCCCCACATTTCCTGCAGTGGCCACTAGCCGGTTCAACGCCTATTTTCCTCGGAAACGGGTACAGTATCATATTGGCCGAGTAAGGTCTCTAGACATATTTCTCCATTGTTAAATAATAAGCTACCGTATCACATGGGGAATCAATTGTGATTTTCTTAATAGAATATTCCATTTCTAAATGTACAGGTAGTTGATGGGGAACCAATGTCTGTGTGTTGCTAAAAGCTCCCTACATTTAGTAATGCTTTTGTCCTCGGAGGCCCCCAGATCAATTCCAGGTTCCACCAGGCTTTGAACAGGGTGCACGCAGTCTTGTGAGGATAATTGAGTAGCTGCTTGATATGAGAAGTAGCACTCATTACCATAAAATCCAGGAAATAAGACTGAGGTCTCCTCCCCATAATCCGCATTCAGTGAGCTGGGCGGTAGTCTTCTGGGCCCAGTCACGGTGTCACATAGATATTACACTCAATTTGTGACTTCCTCTCATTTCAGGCAGAAGAATGAGTACCATTGAAGACCTGCCTTATGATGTGTTTGTCGAGATATTGTCGAATCTCTCTGTGAAAGACATCTTGTCGTCAGCCCAACACGTCAGCTGGCGGTGGAAGGAGGCCTGCCACGACATTGACACTTGGAAACATCAGTTGTACCAACCTGGCTATGATTGCAATGATGCGATCTTAGAGGAAGTGCAGAAGATGCCTAAACTCCAAGGACTGTTGCTACAGCACGAGTTTGATAATGACTTCTTCAGGGCAGTCATGAGTAAATGTCGGTACCTCAGAACACTGATATTGACAGAGTGGTGCCCAGTGGACCATGTCATGATGCTGACTCTCAGAACGAACTGTCCGAATATCGAGCAACTGCAGATATGTATCTCTACTAAAGGTAGTACCTTGACTCTGGAGGAAGTTGCTAGGTTGGCAAAGCTGAAGACGCTTACTCTAATGACATTAGGCTCCTCTTATATCTTTGACGTGAAACCTCTCGCAGATGGCTGCCCATCCTTGGAGCGGATCAGTTTCGGGACCTTACTGATTCTTAATGAAGACCTCGTCTACTTTCTAGAGAAAAAAGGAGGTACGTTGCGGCAACTGGAACTTATTTGCGATATGAACAGGAAATGTTTTCTGCTCTCATTGTCGCAATGCAGAAAGCTCGATTGGCTGCACATTGAATGCTGCTGTGAGGACATTGAAGCACGAAGGAAGCAGTTCATGAATCGTGCTACCTTAGAGAAGTCCATACAACAGCCGTTGAATCTTCAGAACTTACAAACAGTCACATCCCTAAGTTTAAACCATCACTACAACGAGGACAGTTACTATCCGATGGAATACTCACAGATGATAGTAATTAATCTCATCCGCAGCCATTGTCTGAGTCAGTTGGTCGCTCTCTACCTACTTGATTGTGACCAACCCAAACTGTTGATCGATAGTGTTGCCGAGAACTGTCCGCTGCTCAAACTTCTGCACGTGGATAGCTTTCTCTCTCGGACAGACGACGATTGCCTGATGAACTTACCCTCCCTCCGGTTGTTGGAAGACGTCTCATTGGAATAGTCATACATATCCGAGGACTCCATTGACAATCTCAGCTACTGCCGCAGCCTGCAGTACCTCAACCTCAAGGGGTGTGATAAACTTAGAGAAGGCGCCATGAGGAAGTTGGTAACCCTGAGTAATCTTAAACGACTCATCCTAGACCTGTGTGATGTCAGTGGCTTCCCTTTCCATCTGGTCTCGGATCACATGAAAGATCTCACCTATATCAGTCTGTACAGGTCCAGGAATGTCGACTGGAAGGGTGTTGAGGAACTCAAGGAGAGCCGACTTGTGACCATCGTGCAGGAACCGCCCATTCGATATGTGGACTGTTCGCCCATGTTGGGTAAATTTCCCCTTGAAGATCCTGTGCCATGTAGTCAGCACTAATGCTCCAGTTCTTAACATGCACTCGGGAAACTGGCAATGTGTGTGATATGCGTGTGGCACAAGCACAGTATTATTTGTTTCTATGTAGGTGGCCAAGGTAGGCAATACCACACAAACCATTACTCGTCGAACTTTCGAACATTTTAAACGTCTCCATTGGTAACCCAATCAGCAGACGATTCTGGGTCCGAATCTCTTCACCAATGTTCCTTTGAATGTCCATGTTTCAGTATATGTTCTGCTCACATTATGCCCATTCCTACAGGTTTGTGTGTGACATGGTTTCCACAGCCTCATGCCCTTCCTGACTCCACCTGAGGTCTTACCCCAGAAACCCTTAACTTGCCTTGAAGTTGGATTTAAGACGTACAGTATATGGTACAAACATCACATCTACCTGCTTCCGTATCGTAAACTTTTCTACACACGATAATGACATAATCGGATTACATACTAGTACATGGGACTGATGGCCAGAATTTCCCCAGGCTCTAAACTGAGCAAGGAGCCTGAATGGGGCTCACCTGCTTAGCAGAAACATGTTGGTCTGAAGTTATACCTGTGACCAACATAACAAAACATTAAGCAAACGGTGCATTTATTTATTACTAGCTGTAACCGGCATGCGTTGCAATGCCAATCATAGAAAGTCTTGGCGTTGTAATTTTCTTTTTTGAAGTGCTTTTGGAAACAATCTTTTTTCAGTTTCGGTTAACAGCCTCTAAACTATCGTAAAATGGATTAATTAATTTATAAACATTCGTGGGAGCGTGCACAACAATTCACCAAAGTGTCATTGCAATCGGATGAATGGGATATGAACATATACGGAATTTTGTGTAGACGATTCGTGCGCTGTCACTCATTTTTAAAATTTACTCTTGCATTACCTACTGTGAAATGGATTTACTAAATTAGAAACCTTCACGTAAGTGTACAGAAAAACTCAACAAAGTTTCATCGCAATCGATGAATGGTATCGCATACGGGATTTTGTTGAAACGCTTCGCGCGTCGTCACTCATTTGTTGCTTCTACTCGTACACTACCTGTTGTAAAATGGATTTCCTAAGTTGAAAACCTTCCCAGGCGTGTACACAACCACTCATCAAAGTTTCATCGCAATCAGATGAATGGCATATGAATGCATACGGGATTTTGTGTAAACGATACGTGTGCCGTCACTCATTTGTTGAATCTACTCGTACGCTACCTATTGCAAAATAGATTTACTAAGCCTGAAACTTTTCCTGGAATGTACTCCACGATTCACCAAAGTCTCATCGCAATCGGATGAATGGTATATGATCGCATACGGGACATTGTTGAAACGATTCGCGCACCATCGCCCATTTGTTAAATTTACTCGTGCGCTACCTATCGTGAAATGCATGTACTAAGCCTGACACCTTCCCTGGAGTGTACACAAAAATTCACCAAAGTTTCATCACAATCGAATGAATAGTACGAGGGTTGGGGCAAAAGTCATGGCAACTATTTTTTGTCTTGTAGATATGTGAACGGATCACAAACATATATGTATCGTGTGGAAGTTCTGCAGGCATAGTGTGTATGCAGAACAGCAGATGACTCTGTGATAGCTGGTAGTAGCACAGCGAGGGCTGTGAAATCAGTCAGTTGGTGAGTGTCGTGCGAGATGGAAGTAACCCGTGTTGAGCAGTGCGCTTACATCAAAATAGCCGTTCTCCGAGGGAGAAATGCGATGGAATGTCACAGCGAATTAGTGGAAGCCCTTGGGAATAATGCCCTACCATACCGTACAGTAGCACGGTGGGTAGAAAAGTTTCAGCAAGGACGTGTGTCAACCAGTGATGAGCAACGTTCGGGACGACCTGTCAGTGTGCGGACCGACGTGGCATGAGCCGTGATCGAGCAGCTCCTGGATGAAGACAGACGATGGACGCTACTGGAGTGAGAGAGGGCAAGTGGCATCGAGAAACGCACCGTCCACAGGATATTGCGGTATGAGCTGCAACGACGCGGTGGGTACCGCATGCACTGACGGAAGTTCAAAGGTGGGTGCGCTATGCAATATGCCCCGACCACCTTGCACGCTGGCAATAGGACGGCGATCAATTCATGTCACGAATAATCGCCATCGATGAATTTTGGGCCAGGGCATACGAACCAGAACTGAATCGTCAGTCCGCGGAGTGGTGACATGCTGGATCACCAAGGAGGCAGAAGTTCCGTCAGAATCCTTCCCCAGTCAAATTGATGGTGATCGTCGCGTATGACGTCAGGGGTGTCATTGTTTGCCACTTTGTTCCTCATGGCAGAACAGTGACCGCACAGTACTACAGGGACTTCCTGGTGCGACAGATACGACGTGGCGTTTCGGGAGAAACGTCCGGATCTTGTGAACAGTGCAATAATCCTGCACGACAATGCAAGACCACATAAAGCAGGGTGTATAGGGCCGCTACTGCGACGTTGGGGATGGGAAGAATTGGAGCACCCATCGTACTCTCCCGAAATTTCGCCCCGTGACTTTGATCTCTTTCGAAAGATTAAGCAACCACTACGTGGTAGGCGGTTTGCAACACGAGAGGACATTGCTAATGCTGTGCGCCAACAGGTGACCCGATTCACTCATGGTGGGACAAATGCTGAGGCAGAAGGTATTCAGTGCCTCCCACATCGTTGGCAGCGTGTGGTGACAGTAGCAGGGGACTACTCTGAGGGTCTCTAGGCCCAGGTTTGTCATGTCAACTGTATGTGTACTGTGTTGTCATTATTTTGCACCGAGAAGGCCATATTGCCCTGTATACTACCGTAATAAAATAAATTAGTGTGTTACAATATTTCAGTGCTATTCATCGTCCACACATGTAGTTAACACCTTGTCATTTAGTCTGTAAATGTCATATTTTCCAACCGGACTGGTATCCTCATGAAAAAAAAAATAGTTGCCATGATTTTTGCCCCAACCCTCGTATATGAACGCATACGGGACTTCGTTGAAACGATTCGCGCACCATCGCTCATTTGTTGAATTTACTCGTGCGCTACCTATTGTAAAATGGATTTACTAAGCCAGAAAACTTTTCTGGAGTGCACATAACAATTCACCAAAGTTTCATCGCAATCGGATGAATGGTAAGTTATATGATCACATACGGTACTTTGTTGAAACGCTTCGCACGTCGTCGCTCATTTGTTGAATCTACTCGTTCATCACCTATTGTAAAATGGATATATTAAGTCAGAAACCTTCCCTGAAGTGTACACAACATCTCTCCCAAGTTGAATCGCAATGGGATGGATGGTATATGAACGCATGTAGTCTTTGTTGAAACGAATCGCACGCCTTTTTTTCTTAAGCTACTCGCGCGCCATCTATTGTAAATTGGATTTAGTCCGCCTATAAATTTCTCGGGAGTGTGAACAACAACTCACCAAAATTTGATCGTAATCGGATGAATTGTATATGAACGCATAGCCAACACCCATTTGTTTAAACTACTCGCGCGCTATCTATTATAAATTGGATTGACTCTGCCTATAACAATCCCGAAAGTGTGCTAAACAACCCACCAAAATTTGGTCGTAATCTGATGAATTGTAGGCTATATGAACTCATCGCCAACACGCATTTGTTTAAACAACTCGCATACTTGCTAATGTAATTTTGGATTGACTCTGCCTATAACCATCCCGAAAGTAGCCTATGCTAAACAACTCACCAAAATTTGATCGCAATCGGATGAATGGTTTATGAACGCATAAAAGACGAACAGACGAACATCCTTTTATATATATATATATATAAGATTAATCGTATGGCTTTGAGAGCCAGGAGTGTCCGAGGACACGTTCGGCTCGCCAGAGTCCGTAGCTGCTTCCAGCGGACACCCTTAAGGTGAGCTAAAAGTTCCGTACAATTTCAAGTAGTTCCAACTTTCGCTACCAGATATCAATGATACCTAGGGGTGAACGTTTCAACTTTGATAGAGGGTTCCGACGAAATCTAGCATAACAATTTAGCTTCACACAAGTTTAATCTGTGGAAGGATCTTTTACATGCCATAAATCTATGACATGGGACCGCCGTCTTTAGTTCCCCTCCGAGGGAAGGGCATACTGAAGGAATTTTAACACTCTTAAAAAATCAGATAACTTCGGCCGGGTTTGAACCCCCTATCTTGGGCACAGCTACGAACTACGCCACCGAAGCCACTAAAGGTACATTTATTTAACGGGTTGAAACTGAAGAACATTTCATGGCTTGCAATCCAAATTGAAACTTTATATTTGTAAATTTTTCTTTGATAAGTTTAAAAAGTTTTGATGCAATGCATTTTCTCAAATTACATAAATACTGCAGCCATTGCTCTAGGTCAGATGATACTGTGAACATTTTAAGTAGATTGATGCAGTAAGTTCTGAGATAATGAGCCTTCCTTGCTACGCCATGGGGGCCAAGCTCTCTGAGGACTTGGTAGACATGGGTTCGAGCCTTGAATGGTTTTCCGTAGTTTCCCCATTTTCAACTTCAGGCAAATGCTGGGACGATACCTTCTGACAGACCAAGGCCGCTTCCTTGCACATCCTTACCCAGTTTCATTCATCTTCATCTCTCATTAACTCCTCTCATGAAGAAGGTTATCCGGCCGTAAAACCCAACCACCGCATAGAAATTCATCGCATCTCATCCCTGGGAATAACAAGGGGTAGACATAAAAATAAATGTTGTAAGAAATGTCTGCAGAGGTAGATGAATGATTCTCAAAGTTCACCCTCTTCAAAAATAGATTAGTATTTTTACTACAAACAAACATTTCAATCTGCTGAGCACTACCCGACCTGTGACCGTCGAGCTGCAATAACACAACAGTACGTAGTGAGCTGTCATCAGCTCCGTGTGTGAAGGCAATTATTATTGGGTCTAAGATTTGTGTACCTGCCCTAAGACTAGAAAAAAGTACCATCCCGGCATTTACCACGGCGAGTATGGCAAACCCATGCAGGTAGGTAACCATAGTGTGGAGTTCAGATATCGTAGAATAGTAGTGTGTCATCTCAATAACACAAGTGTAGGGGACTGATGACCATATTCATATATTGATAAGTAGCCTACATTTTATTTTTATTTTATTATTAAAAGTAATTTCAAAGGAAATATGATTAATGTGAATTTCCAGTAGTGAAAAATTAACCTTCAGACAGTGATCAAGATCTGACGATGGCCACTTGAGCGTCGAAACGTGTAATCCTAATTTGCCCATTTAAGTGTGATAACTAGGGCTCGGATCGATATGGTCGATAAAATCTCCAGATATGCTCGAAAACCATGTGTTTTATGCTCGAAAAAACATTATATGCGGTTAAATATGCAGAATATGCTCGAAGAAAACGTTAAAAACTATAGAAAGGAAAGTGAAACGAAAAAGCCAATAACATATCTTTATGATGATTATAATTGTTGTTTGAAGGGGCCTAACATCTAGGTTATCGGCTTTATTTTCTAATTGTATGTATGATACACTGCGATATACTCTCATTCAAGTTTCAAGTAAATATAAGTGAAGTTTTCTTATAAAAGTTACAGTTTAAAAGTTCATTTACAAAATGTTCTAAATTAGGCGAGTCAATGAAGTAGATCTGCATTGGTCTGTACAACAAGAATTTTTTCTATGTTTTCAGTTTTGAATGATTTTCTTTAATCAGTCAATAAAAGTTTCAATGTCGAGAACGACCTCACTCAAGGTTTAAAATCTGCGGTTTTATTATTCGCACCAGATAGGCTTTTCAATAATTATTTCTGTTTTCGAACCTTAAGGATGGTCAGGGCCTTAATTCGGGGAAGGGGATGGAGGAATTCGAAGGAAAATAAACTATTTAGACGAAAACCACAAGAATATGCATTTATATGCTTCTATTCTGAAAACCGCGGTTTTATGCATTTATATGGTCAATAAATTTCAATTCTGTTGGTCCCAGAGAGGTGAAAATACCACCGAAAGGCTTCTTTCAATGCGTACTATTCAGGAAAGAAATATGCAAATATGCTCGAATCCGAGCCCTAGTGATAACTAACTAATACATGTAATTTTTTCGAGGAGTGAGTTTACATATTTATAATTTGTACCCCGCCCAATTCATTGGGCACGATCGTGTTGACCGACTGAAAAGACAATCCTACATTTTGGTCTCTACGCCTCCTACCGGGTCCAATTGTGAATCTAAACCATACTCAAACATTCGTAAGAAATTGCGGTCCAGCCATTTAGGAGGAGTTCAGTGACACACTCGCTAGGAAGAATTATGTATCTAAAGATAAACTTATCAATTTATTCATGTTTTTGTTGTTCCTTCAATTACTGTTTGGTCATCACATGACAACCTGTGTTATTGTGCTGTTCTAGGATATCTGAACATGCTGGTTACTTACCCTGGAAGGTAAATGCCAGGAGTGTATACATTTTAGACCCTCTAATAATCACAGCATGACAGAGGGAGCTTAGCAGACAGAACCCACACATATAATTTGAAAAACGAGTGCCGCTGACCTCGTCAGCTGTGGTGCAGCTGGAGCACAGCCCAGCACTGCTGAGCGAAACAGGAGAACCTGTCTTCAGTACCACACGTAAACAAAGCGTAGTCACCAGAACTCATATCCCTCATGACCTTCAGCAGTGGTGCAGCTGGAGCACAGTCCACCACTGCTGAGCGAAACAGCAGAAGCTGTCTTCAGTACCACACGTAAACAAAGCATAGTCACCAGAACTCATATCTCTCATGACCTTCAGGTGTGGTGCAGCTGGAGCACAGTCCAGCACTGCTGAGCGAAACAGCAGAAGCTGTCTTCAGTACCTCACGTAAACAAAGCATAGTCACCAGAACTCATATCTCTCATGACCTTCAGGTGTGGTGCAGCTGGAGCACAGTCCAGCACTGCTGAGCGAAACAGGAGAACCTGTCTTCAGTACCACACGTAAACAAAGCGTAGTCACCAGAACTCATATCCCTCATGACCTTCAGCAGTGGTGCAGCTGGAGCACAGTCCAGCACTGCTGAGCGAAACAGCAGAAGCTGTCTTCAGTACCACACATAAACAAAGCATAGTCACCAGAACTCATATCTCTCATGACCTTCAGGTGTGGTGCAGCTGGAGCACAGTCCAGCACTGCGCAAGCGAAACAGCAGAACCTGTCTTCAGTACCACATGTAAACAAAGCGTAGTCACCTGAACTCATATCCCTCATGACCTTCAGCTGTGGTGCAGCTGGAGCACAGCCCAGCACTGCTGAGCGAAACAGCAGAAGCTGTCTTCAGTGCCTCACGTAAACAAAGCATAGTCACCAGAACTCATATCTCTCATGACCTTCAGCTGTGGTGCAGCTGGAGCACAGCCCAGCACTGCTGAGCGAAACAGCAGAAGCTGTCTTCAGAGCCTCACGTAAACAAAGCGTAATCACCTGAACTCATATCTCTCATGACCTTCAGGTGTGGTGCAGCTGGAGCACAGTCCAGCACTGCTGAGCGAAACAGGAGAACCTGTCTTCAGTACCACACGTAAACAAAGCGCAGTCACCAGAACTCATATCCCTCATGACCTTCAGCAGTGGTGCATCTGGAGCACAGTCCACCACTGCTGAGCGAAACAGCAGAAGCTGTCTTCAGTACCACACGTAAACAAAGCATAGTCACCAGAACTCATATCTCTCATGACCTTCAGGTGTGGTGCAGCTGGAGCACAGTCCAGCACTGCTGAGCGAAACAGCAGAAGCTGTCTTCAGTACCTCACGTAAACAAAGCATAGTCACCAGAACTCATATCTCTCATGACCTTCAGGTGTGGTGCAGCTGGAGCACAGTCCAGCACTGCTGAGCGAAACAGGAGAACCTGTCTTCAGTACCACACGTAAACAAAGCGTAGTCACCAGAACTCATATCCCTCATGACCTTCAGCAGTGGTGCAGTTGGAGCACAGTCCAGCACTGCTGAGCGAAACAGCAGAAGCTGTCTTCAGTACCACACATAAACAAAGCATAGTCACCAGAACTCATATCTCTCATGACCTTCAGGTGTGGTGCAGCTGGAGCATAGTCCAGCACTGCGCAAGCGAAACAGCAGAACCTGTCTTCAGTACCACATGTAAACAAAGCGTAGTCACCTGAACTCATATCCCTCATGACCTTCAGCTGTGGTGCAGCTGGAGCACAGCCCAGCACTGCTGAGCGAAACAGCAGAAGCTGTCTTCAGTGCCTCACGTAAACAAAGCATAGTCACCAGAACTCATATCTCTCATGACCTTCAGCTGTGGTGCAGCTGGAGCACAGCCCAGCACTGCTGAGCGAAACAGCAGAAGCTGTCTTCAGTGCCTCACGTAAACAAAGCGTAATCACCTGAACTCATATCTCTCATGACCTTCAGGTGTGGTGCAGCTGGAGCACAGTCCAGCACTGCTGAGCGAAACAGGAGAACCTGTCTTCAGTACCACACGTAAACAAAGCGTAGTCACCAGAACTCATATCCCTCATGACCTTCAGGTGTGGTGCAGCTGGAGCACAGTCCAGCACTGCTGAGCGAAACAGGAGAACCTGTCTTCAGTACCACACGTAAACAAAGCGTAGTCACCAGAACTCATATCCCTCATGACCTTCAGGTGTGGTGCAGCTGGAGCACAGTCCAACACTGCTGAGCGAAACAGGAGAACCTGTCTTCAGTGCCTCACGTAAACAAAGCGTAATCACCTGAACTCATATCTCTCATGACCTTCAGGTGTGGTGCAGCTGGAGCACAGTCCAGCACTGCTGAGCGAAACAGGAGAACCTGTCTTCAGTACCACACGTAAACAAAGCGTAGTCACCAGAACTCATATCCCTCATGACCTTCAGGTGTGGTGCAGCTGGAGCACAGTCCAGCACTGCTGAGCGAAACAGGAGAAGCTGTCTTCAGTACCACACGTAAACAAAGCATAGTCACCAGAACTCATATCCCTCATGACCTTCAGCAGTGGTGCAGCTGGAGCACAGTCCACCACTGCTGAGCGAAACAGCAGAAGCTGTCTTCTGTACCACACGTAACCAAAGCATAGTCACCAGAACTCATATCCCTCATGACCTTCAGCAGTGGTGCAGCTGGAGCACAGTCCACCACTGCTGAGCGAAACAGCAGAAGCTGTCTTCAGTGCCACACGTAAACAAAGCATAGTCACCAGAACTCATATCTCTCATGACCTTCAGGTGTGGTGCAGCTGGAGCACAGTCCAGCACTGCTGAGCGAAACAGGAGAACCTGTCTTCAGTACCACACGTAAACAAAGCATAGTCACCAGAACTCATATCTCTCATGACCTTCAGGTGTGGTGCAGCCGGAGCACAGTCCAACACTGCTGAGCGAAACAGGAGAACCTGTCTTCAGTACCACACGTAAACAAAGCGTAGTCACTAGAACTCATATCCCTCATGACCTTGAGGTGTTGTGCAGCTGGAGCACAGTCCAGCACTGCTGAGCGAAACAGGAGAACCTGTCTTCAGTACCACACGTAAACAAAGCGTAGTCACCAGAACTCATATCTCTCATGACCTTCAGGTGTGGTGCAGCTGGAGCACAGTGCGGCACTGCTGAGCGAAACAGCAGAAGCTGTCTTCAGTACCTCACGTAAACAAAGCATAGTCACCAGAACTCATATCCCTCATGACCTTCAGGTGTTGTGCAGCTGGAGCACAGTCCAGCACTGCTGAGCGAAACAGTAGAAGCTGTCTACAGTGGCACACGTAAACAAAGCATAGTCACCAGAACTCATATCTCTCATGACCTTCAGCAGTGGTGCAGCTGGAGCACAGTCCAGCACTGCTGAGTGAAACAGCAGAAGCTGTCTACAGTGCCACACGTAAACAAAGCATAGTCACCAGAACTCATATCTCTCATGACCTTCAGGTGTGGTGCAGCTGGAGCACAGTCCAGCACTGCTGAGTGAAACAGCAGAAGCTGTGTTCAGTGCCACACGTAAACAAAGCATAGTCACCAGAACTCATATCCCTCAAGACCTTCAGCAGTGGTGCAGCTGGAGCACAGTCCAGCACTGCTGAGCGAAACAGCAGAAGCTGTCTTCAGTACCACACGTAATCAAAGCATAGTCACCAGAACTCATATCTCTCATGACCTTCAGCTGTGGTGCAGCTGGAGCACAGTGCGGCACTGCTGAGCGAAACAGCAGAAGCTGTCTTCAGTACCTCACGTAAACAAAGCATAGTCACCAGAACTCATATCCCTCATGACCTTCAGGTGTTGTGCAGCTGGAGCACAGTCCAGCACTGCTGAGCGAAACAGCAGAAGCTGTCTTCAGTACCTCACGTAAACAAAGCATAGTCACCAGAACTCATATCCCTCATGACCTTCAGGTGTTGTGCAGCTGGAGCACAGTCCAGCAATGCTGAACGAAACAGCAGAAGCTGTCTTCAGTGCCACACGTAAACAAAGCATAGTCACTAGAACTCATATCTCTCATGACCTTCAGGTCTTGTGCAGCTGGAGCACAGTGCGGCACTGCTGAGCGAAACAGCAGAACCTGTCTTCAGTACCACACGTAAACAAAGCATAGTCACCAGAACTCATATCCCTCATGACCTTCAGCAGTGGTGCAGCTGGAGCACAGTCCGGCACTGCTGAGCGAAACAGCAGAAGCTGTCTTCAGTGCCACACGTAAACAAAGCATAGTCACCAGAACTCATATCCCTCATGACCTTCAGCTGTGGTGCAGCTGGAGCACAGTCCAGTTCTGCTGAGCGAAACAGCAGAAGCTGTCTTCAGTGCCACACGTAAACAAAGCATAGTCACCAGAACTCATATCCCTCATGACCTTCAGCTGTGGTGCAGCTGGAGCACAGTCCAGCACTGCTGAGCGAAACAGCAGAAGCTGTCTTCAGTGCCACACGTAAACAAAGCATAGTCACTAGAACTCATATCCCTCATGACCTTCAGGTGTGGTGCAGCTGGAGCACAGTCCAGCACTGCTGAGCGAAACAGCAGAAGCTGTCTTCAGTGCCACACGTAAACAAAGCATAGTCACTAGAACTCATATCCCTCATGACCTTCAGGTGTGGTGCAGCTGGAGCACAGTCCAGCACTGCTGAGCGAAACAGCAGAAGCTGTCTTCTGTACCACACGTAAACAAAGCATAGTCACCAGAACTCATATCCCTCATGACCTTCAGGTGTGGTGCAGCTGGAGCACAGTCCAGCACTGCTGAGCGAAACAGGAGAACCTGTCTTCAGTACCACACGTAAACAAAGCGTAGTCACCAGAACTCATATCTCTCATGACCTTCAGCTGTGGTGCATCTGGAGCACAGTCCAGCACTGCTGAGCGAAACAGGAGAACCTGTCTTCAGTACCACACGTAAACAAAGCGTAGTCACCAGAACTCATATCTCTCATGACCTTCAGGTGTGGTGCAGCTGGAGCACAGTCCAGCACTGCTGAGCGAAACAGGAGAACCTGTCTTCAGTGCCACACGTAAACAAAGCATAGTCACCTGAACTCATATCCCTCATGACCTTTAGGTGTGGTGCAGCTGGAGCACAGTCCAGCACTGCTGAGCGAAACAGCAGAAGCTGTCTTCAGTGCCACACGTAAACAAAGCATAGTCACCAGAACTCATATCTCTCATGACCTTCAGGTGTGGTGCAGCTGGAGCACAGCCCAGCACTGCTGAGCGAAACAGCAGAAGCTGTCTTCAGTACCACACGTAATCAAAGCATAGTCACCAGAACTCATATCTCTCATGACCTTCAGGTGTGGTGCAGCTGGAGCACAGCCCAGCACTGCTGAGCGAAACAGCAGAAGCTGTCTTCAGTGCCACACGTAATCAAAGCATAGTCACCAGAACTCATATCTCTCATGACCTTCAGCTGTGGTGCAGCTGGAGCACAGTCCAGCACTGCTGAGCGAAACAGCAGAAGCTGTCTTCAGTACCACACATAAACAAAGCATAGTCACCAGAACTCATATCTCTCATGACCTTCAGGTGTGGTGCAGCTGGAGCACAGCCCAGCACTGCTGAGCGAAACAGCAGAAGCTGTCTTCAGTACCTCACGTAAACAAAGCATAGTCACCAGAACTCATATCTCTCATGACCTTCAGGTGTGGTGCAGCTGGAGCACAGTCCAGCACTGCTGAACGAAACAGCAGAAGCTGTCTTCAGTGCCACACGTAATCAAAGCAAAGTCACTAGAACTCATATCTCTCATGACCTTCAGGTGTGGTGCAGCTGGAGCACAGTCCAGCACTGCTGAGCGAAACAGCAGAAGCTGTCTTCAGTGCCACACGTAAACAAAGCATAGTCACTAAAACTCATATCCCTCATGACCTTCAGGTGTTGTGCAGCTGGAGCACAGTCCAGCACTGCTGAGCGAAACAGCAGAAGCTGTCTTCAGTGCCACACGTAAACAAAGCATAGTCACTAGAACTCATATCCCTCATGACTTTCAGGTGCGGTGCAGCTGGAGCACAGTCAGCACTGCCGAGCGAAACAGCAGAAGCTGTCTTCAGTGCCACACGTAAACAAAGCATAGTCACCAGAACTCATATCTCTCATGACCTTCAGGTGTGGTGCAGCTGGAGCACAGTCCAGCACTGCTGAGCGAAACAGCAGAAGCTGTCTTCAGTGCCACACGTAAACAAAGCATAGTCACCAGAACTCATATCTCTCATGACCTTCAGGTGTGGTGCAGCTGGAGCACAGTCAGCACTGCTGAGCGAAACAGCAGAAGCTGTCTTCATTGCCACACGTAAACAAATCATAGTCACTAGAACTCATATCTCTCATGACCTTCAGCAGTGGTGCAGCTGGAGCACAGTCCAGCACTGCTGAGCGAAACAGCAGAAGCTGTCTTCAGTGCCACACGTAAACAAAGCATAGTCACTAGAACTCATATCCCTCATGACTTTCAGGTGCGGTGCAGCTGTAGCACAGTCAGCACTGCCGAGCGAAACAGCAGAAGCTGTCTTCAGTGCCACACGTAAACAAAGCATAGTCACCAGAACTCATATCTCTCATGACCTTCAGGTGTGGTGCAGCTGGAGCACAGTCCAGCACTGCTGAGCGAAACAGCAGAAGCTGTCTTCAGTGCCACACGTAAACAAAGCATAGCCACCAGAACTCATATCTCTCATGACCTTCAGGTGTGGTGCAGCTGGAGCACAGTCAGCACTGCTGAGCGAAACAGCAGAAGCTGTCTTCATTGCCACACGTAAACAAAGCATAGTCACTAGAACTCATATCTCTCATGACCTTCAGCAGTGGTGCAGCTGGAGCACAGTCCAGCACTGCTGAGCGAAACAGCAGAAGCTGTCTTCAGTGCCACACGTAAACAAAGCATAGTCACTAGAACTCATATCCCTCATGACCTTCAGCAGTGGTGCAGCTGTAGCACAGTCCAGCACTGCCGAGCGAAACAGCAGAACCTGTCTTCAGTGCCTCACGTAAACAAAGCATAGTCACTAGAACTCATATCTCTCATGACCTTCAGGTGTGGTGCAGCTGGAGCACAGTCCAGCACTGCTGAGCGAAACAGCAGAAGCTGTCTTCAGTGCCACACGTAAACAAAGCATAGTCACCAGAG
This sequence comes from Meconema thalassinum, assembly GCA_946902985.2. Classification (NCBI taxonomy): domain Eukaryota; kingdom Metazoa; phylum Arthropoda; class Insecta; order Orthoptera; family Tettigoniidae; genus Meconema; species Meconema thalassinum. The sequence continues at coordinate 34,730,885 of OX336390.1, forward strand.
CTCATATCTCTCATGACCTTCAGCTGTGGTTCTCTCATACACGACACACATTGTCTGTTTCCTTGCCCATCGTAAATGCAGTGACGTGAACATTTTTTTTTTCGTTTTATATGAAAGAGGAGAAATTCCTGAATCAGAATATATATGGTTTGTATGGGTTTTACTTGATTGAAATGATGATTAAAGTCTCCTATGCGATTGGTACGCCCCTTTTAAAAGGTCATGAATATTGAAATAAATGTTTCCATTTCTAGATGTACCGTACTATCTTGGTGCAGTAAAGTTCGTTTTATGAGTTGGCAAAGCTGCTTCGTGGTGACGTTTGTTTGGGAGTTGGCTAACCTGCTATTACACTCTTTGGTGCCAAATAATATGTTGATTGCCATAATTAGCTGGTTTAGTTTACAAGTATACATCTTGTGTTTGTGTTCAGTTGTGGTCATGAGAATGGAGCTTAAAAAGTTTTACTTGTAAAGAAAGCCTAGAAGAAATAAATACGTGAATGTTTAATGCACTGTCACTGCTCATTTTCCTTGGGTTTTATGGGTTAAGGTTCTTTGCAATGGTTTGGTAGTAATGTGGGAGGGAGCCATGCTTATCTAATTAAGATCTTTCTGTATTTTATATTCCTTTTACGATGTTAGTTTGTTTTTATTTTTATATCTTTGATTTTTCTTGTTGTTTATTCTTTCGACCTAGATAGGGTATTGTTCTTAGTTGGTATCTGTGTAGATTATCTATGGAGATTGTGAGTTCCATGAGAGAGACTGTAAAAGACAGAGGAAGGGAGTGAGTAGCTTTTGGGATTCTCTATGGAGATTGTAAGAAGGTTGTTGTGTGTTTTGCGAAGATGAAATTAGCTAGGAAGATTGCTTATAGGTTTTGGCAAGTGGTCAGAGTAGATTTTGTCTTGAGGATATGATATGGTTTCTTTTTATGAGAATAAATGGAGAAAGGCTTTTGAAGAATGTGTTTTGATGATGTGCTTGGAATGGTGCTAGTAAGAATTGCATTGGAGGCAAGTACAGTAAGGTGAAAGATATAAACTGCATGAGTGTATCAGGTATGAAGAAGGTGTGTACAAGCCAGAGAGAGATGTGTTTTGTAAGAGAAAAGTGTCCCTCAAGGTAATCATTACCACCACCCCCGAATAGAAGACGAACGGTCACAATTGGCAACCCAACGTCGGGCACGAATGAGGGAAAGTAGAAAAAGAAATGGAGGAGGATATGATTCGGGATATGCTACTAATGCTGCTTATCAAGTTCACCGGTATGGAAGACTCAGTAAGCCAGAAAATAGAGAGTATGAGTAAGGAGATAGGAGAAGTTAGGCAGCAAGGAGAGTCTATGAAAGTGCAAATAGAATCTATATGTAAGCAGGTAGAATCTGTAAAGGTGTACGTAAATGAAGCAATAAAGAAGCAGGCTGAATCAAACAATGCTAAGATTGAGGAGTTAAGCAAATAAGTACAAGAACATAAAACTGTGATGAGAGAAGGAATAGCGAAAAATAAGGATAGCGTGGATAGCCTTAAGGAGGAACAGGGGACAGTGATGGAGAGGACTGAGAAGCTCAAGGAAGAGAGAGAACGAGGTGAAGAAGAACAAGGTTATATGAAGAAAGTGAATGAGCTATGTGCGATTAAGGAGCAGGAAAATTATCCGAGATGTGGGGGGGAGTGAGAAAGCAGGTGATATAAAGAAAACCGAATCCGAGAAGAAGGAGAAACAGAAGAAAAGGAAGAATGGAAGGAGACAGGAACGGTGGAGATGGAAGATGAGGAGTACAATGTACGGAATGACATGGCGGATGAAGAAAAAGACGAGATGGAATGCAAAGGAAGAAGGAAGAATGGAGGAGAAGGAGAAACAGAAGAAAAGGAAGGAGACAGGAACGGTGGAGATGGAAGATAAGGAGTACAAGGTACGGAATGACATGACGGATGAAGAAAAAGACGAGATGGAAGGCAGGGGAAGAAGGAAGAATGGTGGAGAAGGAGAAGAAAAGGAAGAAAGGAAGGAGACAGGAACGGTGGAGATGGAAGATGAGGAGTACAAGGTACGGAATGACATGGTGGATAAAGAAAAAGGCGAGATGGAAGGCAGAGAAGAAAACCGAATCCGAGAAGAAGACGCCAGAAAGGAGCTCAAGTGGTAAACGTGGAGAACAGGATGCCGAATTGGAAACGCTGACTAATGCTGATGAAAATCAAGATCAGTTTATGAATGTTAATGGAAACGAATATTTATACATTCGAGATGGTAATGGCATCGAAGGTAGCAGTTTGGATGATGGAAGGAGTGGAGATAGCATGTCTTTATCAAATGAACTCATTTCTTTAGCGCTTCGAGACTTATTTGGAAAATGGATTGGCTTGATGACGATGATGTTCCTTCGGAAGTGGTTAAGTTATTTTATTCTGTGTTTGTTGATTCTGTGTGTGTGTGATGTGTTTTGTAATGTATTCTTTGTTTTTTTATATATATGGGAGAGTATTGTCACTGTTCATTTTCCTTGGGTTTTATAGGTTAAGGTTCTTTGCAATGGTTTGGTAGTAATGTGGGAGGGAGCCATGCTTATCTAAGTTAGATCTTTCTGTATTTTATATTCCTTTTACGATGTTAGTTTGTTTTTATTTTTATAACTTTGATTTTTCTTGTTGTTTATTCTTTCGACCTAGATAGGGTATTGTTCTTAGTTGGTATCTGTGTAGATTACCGGTATCTATGGAGATTGTGAGTTCCATGTGAGAGACTGTAAAAGGCAGAGGAAGGGAGTGAGTAGCTTTTGGGATTCTCTATGGAGATTGTAAGATGGTTGTTGTGTGTTTTGCGAAGATGAAATTAGCTAGGAAGATTGCTTATAGGTTTTGGCAAGTGGTCAGAGTAGATGTTGTCTTAAGGATATGGTATGGTTTCTTTTTATGAGAATAAATGGTGAAAGGCTTTTGAAGAAAGTGTTTTGATGATGTGCTTGGAATGGTGCTAGTAAGAATTGCATTGGAGGCAAGTACAGTAAGGTGAAAGATATAAACTGTATGAGTGTGTCAGGTATGAAGGAGGTGTGTACAAGCCAGAGAGAGATGTGTTTTGTAAGAGAAAAGTGTCCCTCAAGGTAATCATTACCACCACCCCCGAATAGAAGACGTACTGTCACAACACTACAAGTGGTTGTGATACTTCCCCACCAACTCCATGCGAGAGTGAAGTTATAATAGCTAGTCCTGTCAGTGCTCCCAAAGAGAAACTAAACTATCTCGATGATTGTGCGAATGATTATATGCGACAGTTTGAGAGAGAGAGAGTGAATACTCATGTATATCCGATATGATAAAGAGAAGTGTAAAATGTAAATAACTTACTGTAACAATAAAAGTATTTGTGTTGGCATTTTTGAAGACGTTTGACAAAAACTGTCTTTGTTGGCCTCAAAACAATACAGTTTGGTGTGATGGACTCTGTAATTTATTTTAATGATGGTGCCAGTGGAAGAGAGAAAGTCATGGACTCGCTGGGGATCAAGAGTGGACCGAACTTTAGACCATCGACTTTCAGCGACTCCCGACAGTCAGGGCCAGATGTTCATCAAATGACTGAGTAGGCAAGGACTGGTAAAAACTTGCAAAGAACGAGGAAAATGAGGAGTTTGAAGGGCAAAAGGAGAATGGGGCGGGTTGGTTCTGAACTTGATTTATCTGAGTTTACATTTGTATCAATTTTCTTTCTCTGTTTACTGGAAATTTTAATTCTGGGCTTTAGTTTTTTTTTCTAATATAATATTAATGCTACAGTATTAAAATTTAGCACAAATAGTTTTAATAGAAGAATTCTACTCCACTTAAATGCCATATTATTGTGCAATGTTTCTTGATAAAAAAAAAGTGCAATAAAGATTCAATTCATATTTTTGTATAGTAAATTTATACTAAATTAATAAATCTAATAAGTATGGATGTATTAAGCAAATTCACTGAGTTTCATTGTAAAATGTTCTGAGAAAAGTGTGCCTGTGTTTGAGTCTTCAGTTGACTGGTTTGATGCAGCACTCCAAGCCTCCCTGTCCTAAGCTAATCGTTTCATCTCTACATAGCTACCACACCCTACATCCGAGGCAATCTGTTTAACATATTCTAACCATTGCCTACCCCTACAGTTCGTGTCCTCGACCCTTCCTCCCATAACTAAGCTTGCTATTCCTGGGTGTCTTAGTAGTGTCCTACCAACCTCTCTTCTCTTCATTAGCAGTCGCCAATACACAATGAGATACATCTTCAGGTTGTCCATCACAAATGACCGACGATTATCGCGAAACTGCGGCAATATCTTTATTGCCCTTGAGTTATTGTGTAACTTGGGATCGCTGTTCAGCCACGATTGTTTTCCCACATGGTTGGAAGAACAGAATGCCCCCATCAGAAGTAAAATTATCTTTAAATTCTGCAACATGCTGCTGCAGACGATAACTTGTAGTTGTTTTTACCTTAGGCATCGTAGAACTGCCTTACACTTCACAGTACCAAAAATGAACTGCATGTGAGTGACACTGGTTCCAGGTAGCTGGGGGGAGGGGGAGGTCTAGTACATGATGCAATATGGCTATGCACAAGGAAATCCCCGGCTTCCAAAGTGAGTGGCACAGGGCGACAAGTTAAGAATAACACGGTTGCAAGCTGACATACGCTCACAGGTTCTTCCCAGTTGAAGTAACACAGAACAGAAATGCAATAAACTGAAAGATCTAGCATACTGATTTAAAAATGTAAATATTATGTCTTTTTATGTGCTAATAAGTGAAAAGCAGGAATTTATGGATTTATAGAAAATGCTTAAAATATGTATTTACATAAAAATATATTTATTTACCAAAATCCGAGCCCTATTCATAATTATCCACACACAGAATTAAATTGTCACACTCACAGTTGGTTCTTTGCCAGGATTTAAGTGTAGACAGTTGAAGTCAAGGAATTTTAATTCAATGTCTTTAATGTTGCTGTACATAATTTCATATATCCATAATTGCAAACAAAAAGGAGTAGAGGTTTTCTGGAGTTTAACTACTCAGCAATGAAAGGCAATATTCCCTACAGGAGTTTAATTATGAATATTGTTAATTTATTACAGGGCGACTCAGGAGGACCGTTATCCTTCAAACCAGAGGCTGCAACACGAATACATAACATCATTTGGTGCCTATCCATGCGATGCACATATACCCTGTATTTACAAGCGAGTTTCAGAGTTCTTGGACTGGATCGAATGTATAGCCTGGCCACGTATTATACCCATAATTATGTAATCAGTTTTAAGGAAATGGATACCTTTACTAAAAACATTATTTAGTGTCGTTTTAAGAAACGGAACCGCAAGGGCATCTGCACCTACTAAATCATTTGTGTATGCCTACATGAAAATGAACCAGTTTTAAATATTACCGTATTTCCTCGCATAATTATCGCATCATTTTAACCCAACATTCATGGAAGAAAAGCAGGGTGCAACGATTATGCGAAGAATTATGCAAGTTCAAAGATGAAAACCACAATTTGTTTTAATATACTGTATCATTTGCTGCATGCTTGTGTGCTTTCTCAATATTATTATAATAAGCAAAAATATTTGCCATAATAGCAAATTGTTTGGATCCGTATTGACAGAATAACTAAGAAAACACGTATGCTAACTATACGCCAAATCAATACTAACAAAAACACACTTAAAAGTAGACTATTTGAAGTGTATATGTTTCGAAACATCAATGATTTCTTCTTCAGCACAATTTTTAAAAAACTTATCCTAAGGAAAACTTATATTAAGAAATGGATAGCCTTACAAAACGTTTTTCAAGAGAATAATTTGGAAAAACATTAATAAATCCTTCAAAATATCTAAGAAAATTTTTATATTATTAAATAATCTTTTGAAAAATACACTGACCGGCATAAAAAAGTGGAACACTTTAATTTTTTTATGTAATTTCTTAATTTATTCCACTAAAATGTATCGGTTTTCCAATATTTACATTATTCATGTAAATTTAGATGGTTGGCAACAGAAAATACCGAATCATGTTTTACAACATGCTTTAACTCCCAAATTTCGTTACATTTTGCAAATCTTACAATTTTCAATTTTTTAGTAATGCTCTTTTGGGCTGGTGTTTATCAAACGTATATATGATATATTGTTTTATATTCAGTTATACGGTTAATCTTCTGAAAAATGTATCTATGAAAAAAAATCCTCATTTGATAAAAATTATTAGTTATTACGATTCCACTGAAAAATAAACAGTATCTTAAAAAATAAATTAGCAAAGTTTAAAATAGTTGCACAACGGAGTTGAAATTCGTATGTCGTCATGCCTCAGGAACTCAAACTATCTTTGATCTTACTAAGAGCATCAAGTCTATATTTCGATGTTCATTCAGTTAATATGTTGACTTTTCTTGCTGCTGTCCTTTTTAATTTCTTGTATGACAAAGCATAATAGCAATCCATAAATAATCTATAGGATGTTCAATGAGCCAACATGTAGTGGTATCTCGAAAAAACATTATATCAGATCGTCATCTCGTCACTACGCCTTTGTCTCGCTTGCCAACTATTCCGTGATATGAATATATAATACGGACTCCAAAATATTTATAGGTTTTAACATTGAAAACCTATAAATATTTTGGAGTCCTTCCTTCTAGCGGACTCCAACTGAATACGCGGTCGTGTGAGTTTCGCGCTTCTCGTAAAACGTCACCGATTTAAAATTCACCGGTTACAGTTCTGACGTCACGTTCCTTTGTAATCTACCTCCTGATAATCTCACATGCATTGACAGGGAATTGATCCCGGTCCACCTTGGTGAGAGGCCAACAGCTTGACCGCTGAGCCACCCCCTTCCCCGCCCATGCAGCCACACAGAGACGAGATAACTTTCTTTTGACAAAGTCACGTCAGGTTATAAGCTTAGGGCAGCATGTTCAACCGACCAGCGCACAAATACGAACTCTTTCATCAAGACACAAATTTGCAAGCTTATGTAACAGGAGGTCATGTGGAACCATGTCAAAAGCCTTAGCTAAGTCAATGATTACACTGTCCATGTCCACTTGATCTCCTGTGTCCATGACTTCTACTATATCTTGGAAAAACCCCACCACCTGTGATTCACATGAATATCCTTTCCTGAATCCGTGTTGCCTATCATACAATCAGTTATTTTTCTCCCAAAATTCCCTTATATAATCTGCAATTATTTGTTCCATTTGTTTACAAACTACTGCTGTCACACTCAATGGTCTATAGTTACCCAGCATGGTTCTGTCCCCTCGTTTATAGATTGGAACTACGATAGCTTTCTTCCAGTCGCATGGGATAGACCTATTGTTCAGAGAGACTGTGACCTATATCTAAAGGATATCTGGAGAATATCCCAGACAGCTCATCGAGTCCTACAGACTTGAATTTCTTCAGGTTTTTCCTAACTTTCCTGTTATGGATAGTGAATGGTTTAAATGTATTTTCCTTTAATTTTGAGGAAACGGACATGCTAGCTATTGCAGTAAAAAGGCTACTATACCACTCATTAAGCACTTCAGCTTTTTGTGGGTTTTCTGTGACAAGATTTCCTTCTGAGTCCCTCAGAGACACATCTCTGTTATTTTTCCGTCTCCTAAGATAATTATAAAAAGTATTTGTATTTCCCGGTTTTAGTATAGTCTCCATATAAGAATCGTGTGCTTTACGTTTTTCTGTGTTCAATTCCTTGATAATTAGTTGGTATTGTCTGTAATAGTTCCTATTTGATTTTAGTCTGTTGTGTATTTTTCTAGCTTTTCTCTTAAGAATTCTAACACGTGGATTGTAGTATTCTGGATCCTGAGTAGGATATAAAGGCCGAAGCTGGCGCAGGGGCTAATGGGCAAGATGGCCGCCGCGCGCAACCAGCCCTATGTTATTCTTATGGAGGGGTCAGTCAGAGCTGGCGCAGTGGCTAATGGGCAAGATGGCCGCCACGCTATCACAGGGGGAGGTCGGCCGTGTAGTTACTAAATGGAATATTTATTATTATTATTATTATTAATTATATTAGGTAATTATTGATTGATAGCTTGCCACAGTGGGTGAGTGGTTATCGTGTCGGACAACCAACTCCAAGCTTGCAGGTTCGCTCTTGGTCGTGGTAAGTGATTTTTGAAAGGCCGCAAAAATTAAGATATGCATGTCATACGATGTTAGCATGTAAAAGAACCCAGGGAGAGGTCGGCTATGTAGTTGCTAAATGGAATATTTATTATTATTATTAGGTAATTATTGATTGATCATGTACAATCAAGACCAGCCATATATTGCCCCACTTAATGGTGTAGTGGCTAGCATTTTTAGCTGTTACTGTGGGGGCTCGGGTTCGAGTCCTGGCTCTGTCAAGAAATTTAATTCTAGGCTGAGGGTTGGAATGGGGTACACTCAACCTTGTGAGGCAAAAATGACAGGAGCTGGCTTTTGATTCATACCGCAGCCATTCTGCCTAACCCAACTTCACCTAACCTAACCTTACCTAACCTAACCAAATCCCACCTTACCTAACTTAACCTAACTTCAAAGTCAGAATGTACAATACATCTATTGTTTTTTATACCCTCATAAATTAGATATAGAGAATGTCCACTACGATTTAGATCCTCGAGCACACTTTCTGACATTAAAACGTGTAGAAAGGAATGTCTGAAAATTTTCAGTAACACATAGTACACGTTCACCATACATTGTGTCCACTTTTTGAATGTTAATGATACGGAAAAGAGTATGCATTGGTAATTCAGTGAGCTTTTCTCTCTCTAATCAACAGTTCTGCCTCCATAGCATTGAGAATATTTATTGTAGTAGCCTATAAAGAAACAAAAAATCATATCTATAACAGTTTAGCTATAAGTGACCAGAACCACTATAACATTTTATTCTAATAAGGAGATTTCCATAATGATAAGAAAAAAAAGCCTACCATAATGATGGATTTTGTAAGTAAACGTCTTTTGCTGCTTGATGCCACTACTAAACTGATACTCATACAACGGACAAGTGAGTTCATGTTTCGCTGACGTAATCGTATGTTCCCACTCACTTCCTGTGTGTTGCACGCGCCTTAGTGGCTAAATTTGAAACTAGATGAGATGATTTGCTGACGTAATCGTATGTTCCCCTGCACGCACACGCCGGTCCCTGTGGACGGGTCCTAATGAGATTTCCATAATGATAAGAAAAAAAGCTTACCATAATTATGGATTGAGTGTAAGTAAACGTCTTTTGCTGCTTGATGCCACTACTAAACTGATACTCATACAACGGACAAGTGAGTTCATGTTTCGCTGACGTAATCGTATGTTCCCACGCACTTCCTGTATGTTGCACGCACCGTAATGGCTAAATTTGAAACTAGATGAGATGATTTGCTGACGTAATCGTATGTTCCCCTGCACGCACACGCCGGGTCCTAATAAGGAGATTTCCATAATGATAAGAAAAAAAGCTTACCATAATTATGGATTGTGTGTAAGCAAACGTCTTATGCGGCTTGATGCCACTACTAAACTGATACTCATACAACAGACAAGTGAGTTCATGTTTCGCTGACGTAATCGTATGTTCCCACGCACTTCCTTTGTGTTGCACGCACCGTAGTGGCTAAATTTGAAACTAGATGAGATGATTTGCTGACGTAATCGTATGTTCCCCTGCACGCACACGCCGGTCCCTGTGGACGGGTCCTAATAAGGAGATTTCCATAATGATAAGAAAAAAAGCTTACCATAATTATGGATTGTGTGTAAGCAAACGTCTTTTGATGCTTGACTAATACCTTTTGACCGGTCCCTTTGGACTGGCCCATGACCCCTAATGCTATTGTGACGCAGTGGGCGTACTTTGCGTATTAAGTGAGAATTTCCTTGGTTTCTAACCCCTGATTTAATTCTAGTTTGGACACCCTCTTTAACTGGCTTAGTACAGAGATTCTTTGTCTAGCTCTTTCTCAGCCAGCCTGCAGGAAACATATTACTTTTTATTACTGCCATCTGGTTACTCGCGTTAGTCTCTAATCTAATTTGATGTAGCGTGTAACCAAATATTAATGTGTCAGCTTATAGCCTCGTTATTGGGAAGTAATGTGTGTGGCCCGCTTGGTCAGACCACATTGATTCTTAATGACTTTAAGGCATGTTAATGGGCTGGCGTGGGAATATTTTCCATGTGTTTCTTACTCAGCTTTAACCCCCACCCTTTGCTCGAAAATACTTGCTGTAATTGTAGACTCGACCAATCAGATCGAGAGGAAACTATAACCAGTGGGAGACGCAAGTAAAGTGTTTAAAATAACGTGCTGTTCGGGGCCTGTATTCCATTGAAGATCTGACGGTGTGTGTGCTGTCCACTCTCCGTAAGATGCAGGACCAACGCCTTGCGTTGCTCGGCCTGGCAGATTGAGGTAAGAAGCTTAATTAACACCCAATAATTCAACACTTAGGCTTCGCTGCTAGGTTCGCTGAAACAAAGATTGTTCTGACATGTAAGTTAATTATTGTTATTTTACTAACCCATGTAGTTTAGAAATGTAGCATCCATGCTATAATTGTTTGTATTTGTCAGAATGAAACAGACAGCACTTTAAAGAAAGAAGTTTATTGCATGCTTTTGACTAACCATCCTCCCATATTCCTAATATATACTATAAGTTACAGGTAACGGCTTTCTCAGCTCTGAGAGACCTTTATTAATTTTCACGATTATCTGTTCGTGAAAACTATTGAAATTCGGATCTTGGTTTTAAGTGGTTTGCCGGGTACTTAACAAAGTTCTTATCCATGAATAGAGTGAGACAGATTGGCAACAGAAATGCACCTGGCGAGGCACTGATCTAGAGGGTCGTGGCGTCGTTACAGATTGGTGGTAGTAAATTACCTGGCAAGGCACTGATATTGAGGGCCGACGTTCAAACGAAAGCGCCCGGCAGCGTTACACTATGATGAAATTAAACGTTGTTCCACATGATACGCATGTGAAGAGCCGATTGCTACTATGAATTAACATGTTTTTTTGTTTTTACGCATGCGTACTTGTTTTTTTGTAAGCGGGCAGGCTTTTTGAATAATGATTTATAGATGAGTTATTTTTTTTAATTACCAAAAGATTCAAAACAAATAGGTCATTAGCCTTTTAATATCTCATGAACCAATAAGGCTAGGGACTAGTATGAGAGGTCGTTGGACTTGAGGTGACATTCTGTTTTTGAATGTATTATTTATTTTTTTGTCAAAAGGACCTAACTACACTTTCGTTAATATATCGCTAACGAATAATCAGAGAGGGTCAAGTGAGGTGTCATGGGACTCAGGATGGTCAACCCTTTTCCATGACCAATGAATTTACCCAAAAGATCTAATACAGCATGGTCATTGACCTATGATTTTATAAGCTAATATTGGGAGAGGGTCAAGTGAGGTGTCATAGGACTTAGAGTGGTTTACCCTTTCCCATGACCAATGAATTTACCCCAAAAATCCAAAACAGCAAGGTCATTGACCTAAGATTTTATAAACTAATAATCGAATATCAACATGCGAGGTGTCATAGGACTTAGAATGGTCAACCCTTTCCCATGGCCAATGAATGTTACCCGAAATACCCAATACATCAAGGTCATCGACCTGAGATTATATAAACTAATAATCGGATACGAACATGTGAGATGTTATCCATGCGTGATGAAACATTGCTTAGGTAGAGAAAGAATTAGTGTAGGCTGCATTATGGTGACTGACAAGTCTTTTACCATTGAAACTTGTTTTCAGATCAAACTGCAGTATAGAGAGAGTATAGGTTGCAGGTATGGGCTAATAAATGAGAAACGGTGTAGGCAAACTCTGATTTATCAAGAATTAAGAGTAGACTATCTTTAATTGATTGGTTAAAGATGATAGCTAAAACACAAAAATGCTCAGTGGTTACCGAGACAAAATGGTCGCTACACACAACAAGCTTTAAATACGTGAGGCTAATAATCTATACACACACACACACACACTCGCTTGTTCTAAACTAAACTGTGTTGATGTCAGTGCTCAGACAGTAGGCTGATGACGAAATGCATTGCTAACAGAAATATAATAATTTCCAGTTGTCTAATGTTACCAGCTATCCATTTTTGGTGTTGCAGTGGTAAGCACTTTTAGCTCTTGTACTGGTGGTCTTAACTCGATTTCCAGGTCTGAGGCCTAGAACGAGTCGAACTAAGAAACAAGGGCATGGTGGTGCAGTGGTTAAGCTGTTAGCCTTTTCACCAGGGGTTCGATTTCAGGTTAATATGCATGTCATAAACATATTAAACAAAACAGAGATAACGTTTAAAACTGATTACATTTGTGTCTTTTCAAATTATTACTTGGATTACAAATACAAAAGGTGAACTGGGTTTGATATACAGTTAATGCTGTCTATCACACACTAGACTGTAAGAAAGCCAAAAGAGCAAAAGGCGTAGGTAGAGTAGTAGTAGTAAAATTGCTATATGTAGAGAACTACCTGGCAAAGCTATATCGCATAAACAGTGCAGGATACAATCCAGCAATCAAATTTGTATCTTGTGGAACAGAGAAATGCACTTACGTGAGAAAATGCAAGTTCATGTGTAATATGACCTAACACACAAGTGTTCACCTGTGCACGTGCACGATAAGAGCTAACAAGTCACATTCTGTTTAGTTCGTATGTAACGTTAGGTTAGGGCTAATGCACACACCCCAGTACACGAGGCACATGCCATTTGAGAGCAGGTCAAGGGATCTAACTTCGTGGATGGATGTGTTCTAACGAGTCATTTCTAGTTGAAAGAGAATAATACTTGTTCTTAAGGTGTTAAAACTGAGGAGATGGTACGTACAGTAAGACGTCTTGTTATTTCCTGTGTCTTATTACAGACATGGCAGAGAGCGCACAGTTCTGTTGCTATGACTAACGCTGCAGTAATTTGAAACCCCAGGTGTTCATCAAGACAATGGGTGATGATTATACAAAGTTAGCAGTCATTGGATATTACACAGGTGTTCCTTCCGGTGTCATGTTGCTGACATGGCAGAGAGCGCACAGTTCTATTCCTATGACTAACGCTGCAGTAATTTGAAACCCTAGGTGTTGATCAAAACAATGGGTGATGATCATGCAAAGTCAGCAGTAATTGGATACCACACATCAACATGGACTAAATCATAAACGTGTTGTCATAACCAGCAGAAACCTCATTTAAAGATTTTAGATTTTACATTTCAACATTTTAGTTTTTAGATTTTTTTATTTTAACATTTTATTTTTGTTTTAGATTTTACAATTTAAATTTAAGATTTTTTGATTTTTAGATTTTACTTTTTTAACATTTTCCTAAAAGAGTAAACTACAAGGTCACATACCTAACCTCATTAAACCTAACTTCCCGAACCTAACTTAAGCTAATCCAAAGGCTAATGCACATACACAAAGTATATAAGGTACATGCAACTATCCTTATGCTAGTCTTACAGGTTACTGTACATCATGATCACTACCCCAAACGGATTTTTTTTTCATTTTGTTGTTTACACATATGTCAATTTTCCAATTCCCCATTTTCAGTTTTTTTTAATGTCAGTTTTTAGTTTTTTCAATTTCATAATATGGAAACATGGATTTTGCATTTTGTTGTTTACACATTTATTAATTTCACAATTTCCCATTTACAGTTCTTAAAATGTCAGTTTAAAGCTTTTCAATTTCATGATATAGAAACATGGATTTTCCAATTTGTTGTTTTCACATTTGTCTATTTACCAAATTCACATTTACAGTTTTTTAAATTTCAGTTTAATGTTTTTTTTTCTATTTGTCAATATGGAAACATGGATTTTTACAATTTGTGTTTTACATGTCATGCAACTATCCTTATGCTAGTCTTATAGGTTACTGTACAACATGATTACTACCCCAACCGGAGATTTTTTTTTTTCATTTTGTTGTTTACACATATGTCAATTTTCCAATTTCTCATTTTCAGTTTTTTTAATGTCAGTTTTAAGTTTTTCAATTTCATAATATGGAAACATGGATTTTGCATTTTGTTGTTCACACATTTATCAATTTCACAATTTCCCATTTACAGTTCTTAAAATGTTTGTTTAAAGTTTTTCAATTTCATGATATAGAAACATGAATTTTCCAATTTGTTGTTTTCACATTTGTCAAATTACCAAATTCCCATTTACAGTTTTTAAAATTTCAGTTTAATGTTTTTTTTTCTATTTGTCAATATGGAAACATGGATTTTTCCAATTTGTGTTTTACATGTTCATTTTGCATTAGGAGTGGAGAGTGGTGGGTAGTAATTAAAAATGTGCAAGCAGTGTCCATTGATGACAGGTCATTGTTGACGAGTCCTTCTCATACAACAGACAAGTGAGTTCATGTTTCACATACATTACCTAAAATGTAATACCATGCAAGCGTTTAACATTTTACAAATTAGCTTATGTTTTAGTTTATGTGTGAGGTCTTATATTGGCATTTTGTGTTGGTTTATTCTGTATATTGGCTTTTAGGTTGGCTTTTTGTGTGTTGGCTTTAGTGTTGGTTTATATTTTGGCTTTTGTGTTGGCTTATTTGACAAGTTATTTTGTCAATGCATTTAGTGGATTTTTCTCTAGGTCTTGGAAAGTATATCAGTCCATTTTATCACAACATAATGCTTACTGCCATGTTTGTAAGAAACAACAACACACTAAACTTTCAAAAAAAAATCTAAAGTACTCCAAGGTGCTCTCAACTCGTACTCTAACCTCTCTCCCATGTCTAGTCAAGAACATTATTTTTTTTTTCCAAAAAAAGGTGAATGGGGAAAGTAGACTATATGTTTAAACTAAAAAAAATCATATAAAGTCATTTGTTAACTCTAACACCTACGTTTATCCCATTCTTAGTGGAAAAATATATTTTTTTAAATTTTTCTAAAAAAATATTTGGAAAACTAATCATTCTATAAAGTCATATATAGACTCAAACCAATGGCTTTTATATCCTTAATCGTTAGAACAAAATATGGAATTTTGGACATTTCTTCCAAAAATGTTCATTTTTAAAAATGGGGTATATATATTGGAAACTAGGAATTTTACAAAAAAGTTTGTTTGACATAAATGACAGGTATTTACCCCCTCTACCCACAAACCAAGTCCCAGTTCTCTGGGACAAAATCCAAAAATGTTTTAATTGTGAAAGTAGGCGATATTTTGAAAACGTATCATTCTAAAAAGTCATATATAGACTCAAACAAATGTTCTTTAAGTTATTTAACGTTAAAACAATACTTAATATTTTTTTTCATTTTTCCGAAAAAAGTCCAATTTCCAAAATTGTCTCTGGTGGCTTATGTTGGTGGCTTATGGTGGTGGCACATGTTGGAGGCTTAATTTTGGTGCTTTACGTTAATACCTTATTTGTAATGGCTTATTTGACAAGTTATTTTTGTCAATGTTTTTAGAGGATTTTTCTCTTGGTCTTGGAAAGTATCTCAACCCTTTTTTTTATGGTAGCATAATGCTTACCGCCATGTTTTTAAGCAACAACAACACACTAAAATTCCAAGAATCCAAAGTACTCTAAGGTTAATGATTGTCTCTCAACTCCATTCAACGCCTAGTCAAAAACATTATGAAAATGAAAATCCACAGCCTGCTTCCAGTCTCCGACCGGGTCAGGAATGGAATGAATGAAGCCCCCATCTAGCGACGAGGATATGAACTGTGCCGGCTGCCGAGGCCTGACGCACTCCTCTGGGGCAATGATTAAATGAATGACAGATGAAATGAAATGATAGTGGAGAGTGTTGCTGGAATTAAATTTTGACAGGGAAAACCGGAGTACCCGGAGAAAAACCTGTCTGCCTCCGTTTTGTCCAGCACAGATCTCACATGGAGTGACCGGGACTTGAACCACGGACCCAGCGGTGAGAGGCCGGCGTGCTGCCGCCTAAGCCACGGAGGCTTAGTCAAAAACATTATATATTTTTCAAATTTTTCAAAAAAAGGTAAATTGGGGAAGTAGGCTATATGTTTAAACTAAAAATCATATCAAATCATATGCTAACTCTAACACCTACGTCTATCCCACGCTCAGTCAAAAAATATAATATTCTTCAAATTTTTCCAAAACAATATTTGGAAAGTAGGATATATTTTGAAAACTAATCATCCTATAAAGTCATATATAGACTCAAACCAATGGCTTTTATATCCTTAATCGTAAGAACAAAATATGGAATTTTTGACATATTTCCAAAAATGTTCATTTTAAAATGGGGCTATATTTTGGAAACTAGGAATTTTACAAGAAAGTTTGTTTAACGTAAATGACAGGTATTTACACCCCCCCCCCCCCTACTACCCACAAACCAAGTCCCAGGTCTCTGGGACAAAATCCAAAAAAATTCAATTTGGAAAGTAGGCGATGTTTTGAAAACTAATCATCCTAAAAAGTCATATATAGACTCAAACCAATGGCTTTTATGTCCTTAATTGGTAGAACAAAACTTAACATTTTTTCAGTTTTTCCAAAAAAGGTCCAATTTTCAAAATTGTCTATATTTTGGGAACTAAGAATTTTAAAAAAAAGTTTGTTTAACGTAAATGAAAGGTCTTTACCTCCTCTACCCAAAAAATACATTTCAGGTCTCTACGACAAAAACTGTGCAGTAGTGTATTTGTAACAGTTCAGGACCCACCGTCACCGCTCCACCGCCAAGATGGCAGCCGTAGGTTAACTTAACCTAGACTAACCTAACAAGATGGCGGCCGTAGCTTAACTTAACCTAGCCTAACCTAACAAGATGGTGGGCGTAGCTTTACTCAACCTAACTTAACCTAAACCTACGAGGTGCGATCAAAAATTTTCAAATTAGTGGTCATAGCTTAACTGAACCTAGCCTAACCTAACCTAAACGTATGAGGTGTGATCATAAAGTTCCAAGATGGCGTCAGTAGGTTAACTAAACCTAAACTAACCCTACGAGGTGTGATCAAAAAGTTCCAAAATGACTGCCGTAGCTTAACTTAACCTTTGATTGATCCTTGTTAATTGACCCCTTTTGATTCATCTCTGTTGATGTATCCCTTTGGACTGGTCCCTGTTGACTAGCCCCTTTGGACGGCTCCTTTTTGAATGGGGTCATTTTTTTTACGAGTCCCGGAAGACGTGTCCTTGTTGACGGGTTCCTGTGGGCGGGTCCCTTTGACATAATTTGGATAAAATGCATGGGCCAGTCCATAGGGATCAGTCCAAAGGACCCGCCCACAGGGACCCGTCCTCCGGGACCCGTAAAAATGACCCCCTTCAAAAAGGACCCGTCCAAAGGGGGTAGTCAACAGGGACCAGTCCAAAGGGATACATCAACAGAGATCAATCAAAAGGGCTCAGTCAACAGGGATCAATCAAAGGATAAGTTAAGCTACGGCAGCCATTTTGGAACTTTTTGATCACACCTCGTAGGGTTAGACTAGGTTTAGTTAACCTACTGACGCCATCTTGGAACTTTATGATCACACCTCGTAGGTTTAGGTTAGGCTAGGTTCAGTTAAGCTATGACCACTATTTTGAAATTTTTTTGATCGCACCTCGTAGGTTTAGGTTAAGTTAGGCTAAGTAAAGCTACGGCTGCCATCTTGTTAGGTTAGTCTAGGTTAAGTTAAGCTACGGCCACCATCTTGTTAGGTTAGGCTAGATTAAGTTAACCTACGGCCGCCATCTTGGCGGTGGAGCGGTGGCGGTGGGTCCTGAACTGTTACAGATACACTACTGCACAGTTTTTGTCCTAGGGACCTGAAATGTATTTTTTGGGTAGAGGGGGTAAAGACCTTTCATTTACGTTAAACAAACTTATTTGTAAAATTCTTAGTTCCCAAAATATAGACAATTTTGAAAATTGGACTTTTTTGAAAAAAAAAACTTACAAAAATGTTAAGTTTTGTTCTACCAATTATGGACATAAAAGCCATTGGCATGAGTCTATATATGACTTTTAGGATGATTAGTTTTCAAAATATCGCCTACTTTCCAAATTGAACTTTTTTGGATTTTGTCCCAGAAACCTGGGACTTGGTTTGTGGGTAGTGGGGGGTAAATACCTGTCATTTACGTTAAACAAACTATTTTGTAAAATTCCTAGTTTCCAAAATATAGCCCCGTTTTAAAATGAACATTTTTGGAAAAATGTTAAAAATTCCATATTTTGTTCTTACGATTAAGGATATAAAAGCCATTGGTTTGAGTCTATATATGACTTTATAGGATGATTAGTTTTCAAAATATGGCCTACTTTCCAAATATTGTTTTGGAAAAATTTGATGAATATTATATTTTTTGACTGAGCGTGGGATAGACGTAGGTGTTAGAGTTAGCATATGATTTGATATGATTTTTAGTTTAAACATATATCCTACTTCCCCAATTTACCTTTTTTGAAAAATTTGAAAAATATTGAACCCTTGCAAAGAAGCATATGAGACTCAATTTCGGGGTGTGTAACAGTCTATTTTGTAAAGTTGTTGTTAAGCGCTTCTTATAACATGCTGGGTAACATATAACAAAATAACATGCAGGAAAAAGTGAATACCAGGATTAAAACATATGAATTTAATAAACAGATCAACAAATTTACACTATTTACAACAACAAAAAAACAAGGTCTCCCATATGACACACACTTGAATTAATAAAAATTGCCAAACTAGGCCTGGTCTCAGGAGAGATCGTAAACATCTGGACCAAATGTCCCAAATACTGCAATGACATGTGCGTGTGCGGCTTTTCTACATGCGTTACGATCTGTACAAATTAATGCGAGATTCGTTACCATCCAGTAAACCTTCAGGGGACGAATCTGCATTGTCTTAGAGCTAGACAGACACGAGGAACCAACTAAACACTAATTAAACTAATCCGACACTTCCTACACTAAATAAGACAAAAATAATTTCCGCATGAAATTGGAATCAAAGAACTGCCGTAGCAAACAACATTAACGCCTAAAATTAGGACTTTTCAAATCAACACAAGTAAATCAACACGTGAATTCCGGCTTCCCAAGCGTCGGAATGACTTTGTTCTGGATTCTGCTAAGGACTTGCTTTGATGTCATCTTCTGGATTGGACATAATACCACCATCTTGGAAAAGGCATCGACACATACAAGGAGGTGTCGGCATCCTCGTGTTCCTTTAACTAGAGGACCGAAACAGTCAATGGCGACAAGTTCGCACGGTTTCTGTGGTAATAAAGGTTTTGGAAGCTGTTTCAGTATGAAATTATTGGGCTTAGTACGCTGACACGCGTCACAAGTCCTAATTACTTCAACAATGGTATATCGCATCTTTGGCCAAGTAAAAGTTTCTCCTATTGTTGCTTCCGTTTTGTCAGTGCCGATATGTGCTAAGCTTTCTTGGACATGCCAGGTCAGTCCTCTCTGTAACGATGCTGGAACTAGAATTCGAAGTTTGGTGTGATCATCATCCACGAACTTGTGAAGAAGATTATTGAGGTAATGGGATTTTGCTTCCTTTTCACGGGCTTCCCGATATTCAGGTGAATCAGGCTGTAGTTCCTTTTTGTAAAACTTGATCATCATCATCATCATCCATGGGTCCTTTTCTTGTTCCTTCTGAATTTCTTTCAACTTATCCAAAAATTCGTGAGCCGTAGGTGTTAATGCTATGTGTTGTACATCTACTGCTGTCTCGTTCTCATCTTCAGGGTTCCTGCTTAAAGCATCTGGTATGATGTTCATCCTTCCAGGGCAGTGTTCTATGGTGATATCGAACTGCTGTATATAAATGGACCAACGCGTAACTCTTTCGCTTGCCATCGTTGTTTTGAATAAGAAGGTCATTGCATGGTGGTCAGTTCTGACAACAATGGAGTACCCGAAGTCCATCTTGCGCCATTGTTGCAGCGAGTACAAAATTGCTAACAACTCATGTTCTGTAACAGTGTAGTTTCTCTCGTGCTTCCTAAGTTTACGACTAGTAAATGCCAAATATGATCGATTCTGGGGTTCATCAGCGTCCTCTTGGTAAAGCATGGCGCCGATCCCAATCAACGAAGTGTCTGCCTGGATCACAAATTTATTCGCGAAGTCTGGGTATCCTAACTTCACACGATTCTCCAGTAGGTCTTTCGTGGCTCTAAAGGACCTGTCGCACTCCTCATTCCATGACCATCGATTAGATTTCTTCAGCATCTCTTGCATCGGTGCTACTGTTTCGGTGTACCCAGGACAATTATCCTTAAAGAAACCTGTCACCCCAAAAAATGCTCTAACATGTTTCACTTTAGTTGGTGTAGGGAATTTCTTAATTGCGTCTATTTTCGCCGGATTTGGCCTCACGCCCTCAACATCAATTATGTGACCCAAATACAGAATCTCGCTCTGGCAAAAGTGCGATTTCTTCAAATTAATTTTGAAATTCGTGGTTCTCAAATTATCCAAAAGTTTGTTTAGGTTTTCCAAATGTTCCTCCATTGTTTCTGATGCTATGAGTATGTCATCAACATATCTTGTAGTAAAGCTTTTGACCTCTTCAGTTAGATTCCTGTCTAGTGCTCTTATCAATGCACATCCTGCTGTTTTTACACCAAAGGGCATGCGTGACCAGATATAGCTTTGGTTATCAAATTAAACCCCGTCAATAACTGGGATTTTTCCTCAAGTTCCAGGTGGTGGAAACTGTTCGTTAAATCGACGCTAGAATATATCTTCTTTCCACGGAAGCTCTTCAATACATCCTTGGTGCTTGGTCGTGCTCGACTAACAGTTTGCTATTTAAAACCCGTGCGTCCAGGCATAATCTGATTGATCCATTGGGTTTGGCCACAGCCAATATTGCATTTAAATATGGGGTTGCTGCTTTTCTAATCATTCCAGAATCTAATAGGTTAGTAATAATGTCCTTGACCTGAGCAAAATGTTTCTCTGGGATCGGGTACAATTTACTCTTAAATGGGGTCCAATCGGTAATTTGCATGGCATACTGAAAATTTAATACTTTTCCAGGGATCGTGTCGGAAACTCCCTTATGATGTCTCAAAATCTCCTCTAATTTGCTTCTGTCAGGTTCCCCTAATATTGCCTCCTTAAGTCGCTCCTGAAGTAAAATTTTAAATTTGGACCCGCTAATTTTTTCCGCCACCAAATGTATCCAAAGTTCCTGCGAAATATCTTGACCGTCAATTTCAATAACAGCTGTCTCGCTTACTCGTCCCTCCGTCGAGTTCTTGTCTTCAATCGCCTCATTAGCGCATTCTTCAATGAACCAAGTATTCGCCTCTCTCTCTAGTGGACGTTCTTCCATGTTCAGACCAACGTGACTCAGCCCCTCAACTTGCTTAAAACTCACAGTGTTATTATGTAGGTCAATTATAGCGTGGAAATCACAAATGAAGTTGGCTCCCAGAATAACATTATAATTCATCTTTGGTATCACGATAAAAGTTTGTGAAAATGTGTGGTTTAATATCTCCAGATCTAAATACGCTTGGTGCTTGCAAACTATGGTCTTGTCAGGAATGACCCCTTGGACTTTCATTAATGGTACAGGCATAATTGGAATGGTTTGTTTATTTCCAATTTCTTTCAACAATTCTTCCGTGACTAAACTCACTTGGCTACCCGTGTCGATAAGGCACCTCACTCTTAAGACCTCCAATATGAGCATAAATAATTGGTAATTATCTGATTACATTCTCTCGGTCCTTCACCACTTCCTCCAGGCAATCGTCTGGGAATGCTACCCACTCTTCAATATTCGCAACAATCAATTCCTCCCGTTCCCTGGTTTCCTCCGTTCTCAGGCTATCTGGTTTTGATGTGATCGAGGTTTTTTTAATCCTGCGACCCATTTGTTGAGTTTCGCCGGTTTTCATCGTGTCTCTCCTGCTGACGTAATAAACTTTCCGCTCCCGCATCCTGGTGATTATCTGGACTTTTTCTATTTGCCATCGCACGCCCCCACTTCTCTTTCTCTGTTTCTCTTTCTGCATTTAATTCATCCAAATATTTTTGCGACTCAGCGTAACGTTCGTTCCAGTCATTACGATAATCTCCCTGGTTTTCTTGCCGATAATTCCTCTGATTATTCCATCTGCTGTCCCCGTTCCTTTGATATGGTCTACCCTGCCTTTGGTTTCCCCTCCAGTTAGTATATTCTCGCTGGTACGTCCTCTGATTGTGATTGTTGTTCTGATTGTTGTAATTATCACGGCGATTTTGGAAGTTCCTATTGTTATTATTATTGTATTGGTTTCGACCGTCGAACTCCTGCCGTCTGGGCGTAAATTGTGTGCTAGTGGACTGTGTCTTCATCTGATTGTTCTGACTTTGACCGTTTTGATGCCCCTGAACTATTTCTGCAGTGTTCACGCATTCCATATTCCGTCTCCCGGTCTGCGCACTAACCATACTCGTTTCGCCTAAGAGGCGGAGTATCTCCTCGGCCTGAACTGCGGTTTTGATATTTCCTGCCACTAAAAATTGCTGTATGTTCATCGGAAGCTGCTTGCCGATAGTTAATACTGTACCATGTTTTCCTCGGCAGGCGGCTCGTCAAAATCCCGGAATTTTACCAGCTGTTGACTAAAAAACTCAGAAAACCTTGTAGGGTGTGTGCTATGGTATTTTATGGTATATAAGTCCATCCTCAACCCCTGCTGCAGTGAAGGACTCCAAAACTTCCTCATAAATGCTTCTTTAAACTGGGCCATGTCATTAAACGTATACTTGAAGCTTTGAAACCAGATTAAACTTGGGCCCTCTAAAAATTTCTCCACTAGACGAAGCTGTTTTTGCGGGACTGACGTGTTGGTCATTAAAATAATCATCCAGCTGGCGCAAAAATGCTTTTGGAGTAGATCCTGAATTTTCCCTGAATTTGTCTGGTTTAAAATCATTTCCCCTAATTACTTGTATGACTTGGGCAGGTGCCACACCAGGTTGTGGAGTTGACGTCTCCCCTCTGTAATTTTGGAATGTGTCGCAAGTTATCTTTGGACTCTGACCTCGGCTCGTATCCTCAGCTAGCTTCGACCCCTCCGGACTTCCAATACTTCCGTGTTTCCCTACTGCATTTTCTGAAGAGAATAAAGTGGCATTCTTTAAAGATCTTATCTCATTCTTAACGATGAGGTCTGCGTGTTCTTGGAACTTGGACTTGATACTTACCTCCAGAGCCTGTATTCTAGAGTTATTCTCGCCTAGCCTCTTTAATATAGTCAGCCTATCTCCTTTAGTCTCATTCACCTGCTGTTCCCAATCATTCCGGATTCTACTCTTCAAATTGTTAATTTTTTCTTCGTTGCTTTCCTGTTTCTTCTCAAGCTGTTCCCCTATTTCTTGTATTTTCTCTTGATTTTTACTTAACTGGTCTTCCAGGGTTTCGCGCAAGTGCATCCGTTCTTTCTCCGTTTTTATCTCCAGTTTGTCAAGTTCCTTTATCAATCCTAACACATTGTTGTCGACTGAATTAATCTGATCGTGTATGTTAATATTCTTCCCGTCTATTCTGTTGAATTGCCCTTGTAATTCGTCCTGCGTGCTTTTAATCCCTGCCGTATTGTTCACACATGCTGTCTCGATTTGTTTCAGTTTGGCGGCTACCATTCCATCTAACTGTACTGGTTTGTCGTCAAATTTGGAGTCTAGTTTATTGATTTCTCCTAATTGTCTCGAATTATTCTCTGCCACCTCTCCCGCCAGTTTCTCTAGTTCTACTTTAGTACTCTGATTTATTTCAGGGGTGATCCTCTCTAATTGAACTGTTTGTAAGGTTGCCTGCTCCGATAACTAGTGGTTTAGTTCAACTAACTGTTTATTATTATTATCACTCTGTTCACGCATTTCGTGTAATTGTTTATCGTTATGTTCACGCAATTCGTGTAATTGTTTATCGCTATCCAATTTCTGGATCTGAAATTGCACCGTAATGTTACTGTTCACGTCCTGTAATTGTTTATCACTCTGTTCCCGCGACTCGTGTAATTGTTTATCACTATGTTCATTTATTTCCTCCTTCATGCTTTTCAACTGTTCCTCCGTCTTAGCAGACATTTGCACAGACATCTGCTCCATCAGCACCTTAATCTCCTCGATGCTAGCCATCGCAAAACACTCAAATATATTCTGAGAAAGTAGGGTCATGCAATGGGATTTCAGTCGTACACACACACATGTCATGATATTTAAATATTACATTGATTCTAATTTAAATAAATTTTCAGTAATCAAAATCTTACTGAATAATGACTCTTATTTCCCAACAACAAATAACTCCCTTGTGATCTGCTTTTAAATTCCTAACTAACAGAATTTACGAAAAACACTTTAATTAACCGAAGTTAATTAAATGTAAAGTAAGGCAACACCTTCCTGCTTTTGACCGAGTTCACTAAATATGCAAATTTTCGAATATTAAGCCGGGCGCCAGAACAAGTTATCAAATACAATATCAACTTCTAACCTTGTTCAACATTTCTAACTTTAAGAACTCAGTGATTTTACTGATACACATGGCGGTACAACTTTGCCTCAATTTACTGAATTTACTCTTGTCCTGCTGACCTGGCATCATTTCTCAGCGAAATAAGTATGAGTTCAACAAAGCAACAACAACAACAAACCCCACTTGGGCAGCCATTTTTAATATATGAACCCTTGCAAACAAGCATATTGGACTCAATTTCGGGGGGTGAAACAGTCCATTTCGTAAAGTTGTTGTTAAGCGCTTCTTATAACATGCAGGATAACACATAACAAAATAACATGCAGGAAAAAGTGAATACCAGGATTAAAACATATGAATTTAATAAACAGATCTACAAATTTACACTATTTACAACAACAAAATACAAGGTCTCCCATATGACACCCACTTGAATTAATAAAAAATTGCCAAACTAGGCCTGGTCTCAGGAGAGATCGGAAACATCTGGACCAAATGTCCCAAATACTGCAATGACATGTGCGTGTGCGGCTTTTCTACATGCGTTACGATGTGTACAAATTAATGCGAGATTCGTTACCATCCAGTAAACCTTCAGGGGACGAATCTGCATTGTCTTAGAGCTAGACAGACACGAGGAACCAACTAAAAACTAATTAGACTAATCCGACACTTCCTACACTAAATAAGACAAAAGTAATTTCCGCATGAAATTGGAATCAAAGAACTGCCGTAGCAAACAACATTAACGCCTAAAATTAGGACTTTTCAAATCAACACAAGTAAATCAACACGTGACCAATCAAGAAAAATACACATATGGCCGTTTGCCATTTTTACAATAAAATACAAAATAACCCAACAGTGTCACAACAAACAAAATCTAACAATATAAACAAATGAAATGAGTCACAAAAACCACCAGGCTCAAAGCCAACATTTACATCATAAAACAAATATTTCATTTCATACGATATGCGGTAATTCGTAACGAACATGGCGAACTCCCAATTTAATTATGATCCAATGACCATTAAAAGAACAGGTTTGGTACAAATAGCTTACAGGGTCAGTCGGTCAGCTGGACTGCCTAAACGATAAATCACCAGACATAGACGGGCGCAAAGTGGAATCTGCACATCTGTCAACCCACGTGTCAATTACCTCGACCTGCCGTAGCAATGGCTCGAGTCTCGAAGAAGCGTGCTCCCAAAGCACATAATATACGTGTGTGTGTCAAAATCAAATATCTTAGCATTTCCCAAGGAAATCCAAGAATCAGCACTGGACAAGGTACAGTAGCCTCGAAGAGCGCTCTGCCTTTCCATAAAATTACAAACACAATATCTGAGGGCGGTAGGCACATTCTACCCCTCATCACGAAGAAACAATACACACACCTTGACACAATACACACACCAGAATCACACGTATGGGTTTGACAGAAACCTGAAATAAAGGACATAAAATATTTTCCACCGACTTGCGCTCCCAAATCTAGTCCGTGACTGAAGAACCTGAAAAGGACTCTCAAAAAAACTCAAAAATATAGAACTAAGGTGTTCTACAGTGACATCTTAACTTGTTGCGCTCGGCAACCCTAGTATGAATAAAAACCTGTTCGTAAAACATCTAACAACTTTTACCCCCTTCTCCTACTAAACATGAATTTGAATAAAAGCACCATTTATCGACCATGACTAATTTCGCATTCGCATGAATAAAATCAAAATACACACGCCGTGCATACTAATAATGACTCATAAGAAAAATATACAAACAAACATTTTGGCCACGTGCCAACGTACATTTAAATATAACAGTGTCGGCGCACAAAAATCTAAATACACAAGAAAGACAATGAATAAAATAATTACAACGTTCCCGCGTCTAATCTAGCTTCATATTGAATAAATCAATGGTTTGTACATCACCGTGCAGCTGGTAGAAAATCAACCTCCATCTCAAGGCATTCCCCCACGGGAAATCTACTCGTTCATCGTCGACGTTCTGGTAGAGGCGTAGCACATCATTCCACCAATCGACCTTCCTGTAGACATCTTGGCGTGGCTTCTTGGAAAGAAATGTTCAAAGTTATTGTTCTACCTAGCTAGAATCGCTATGAGCTACTGACTTTCACTCAAAATAATGTCCTGGGCGATTACTCAACGTTGAACTGGCCCTATCTAAGCATTTGCTTACTTCAAACGCTCATATACATCACACAAAATATAAAACAAAATTTACAGAAAATATTACAATCTTCGTTCACCACGCAACTGGCTTTTAACAAGTCTCACAAATTACGTCTACCGCGTAGAGATTTCCCTTCGCTAAGCAGGCACTCTGCTCCCAAGAGCACAATAAAATGTTCGTTCAAACAGACGTGAAGTATGCTCACTAGAGCCTGATAAAATCGTGTCTCAAACTGGCGTGAACGATGCTCCTCGGAGCCCGATAAAATTGTGTCTCAAACTACTCATCACCGATCAATTTATTAGAAACTGACGAAAAGGAGTGGAGTGGGGGCAATTTGTGAAAATAATCTGTAATTTTCAAGTCACAGACTTGGGACTAGTATCAAACTTCTTCTTTCCATTTAAACGTCTCAATGGACTCATGCGGAATCCTATCGCATCGGCGGTTCTTCATACACGTGTTTTAGCGCTTTTTTATGGTACGGAAATCTCCGCGTGGTTTAGGCGTCCTCTCTCCTGATTCGCTGATTCAATCGTGTATCAGTTGGAAATTCACTTCTGGCACGCCCATAATGACGCCGACTTGGATGCGCGTTCACCCTGATTTTGTCCTTGAACTCGGCTTAACCGGTCATCGTCAGGAATAACTACCACGCTACTTCTGTTGCAATCGTTGCGAAACACTACCTGTCTTCCCTTTGTCAGTCTCCAACATGTACTGCCTGGATATCAGTAATAATAATAATAAAAATCATGAAGACTTATTGATCGGCAAATCAATAAGGGTTCAATATATAATGTTTT
Source organism: Meconema thalassinum (assembly GCA_946902985.2). Classification (NCBI taxonomy): domain Eukaryota; kingdom Metazoa; phylum Arthropoda; class Insecta; order Orthoptera; family Tettigoniidae; genus Meconema; species Meconema thalassinum. The sequence goes on from OX336390.1 coordinate 34,758,440, forward strand.
GGACTAGGCGTTGAATGGAGTTGAGAGACAATCATTAACCTTAGAGTACTTTGGATTCTTGGAATTTTAGTGTGTTGTTGTTGCTTACAAACATGGCGGTAAGCATTATGCTACCATAAAAAGGGTTGAGATACTTCCCAAGACCAAGAGAAAAATCCTCTTAATACATTGACAAACATAACTTGTCAAATAAGCCATTACAAATAAGGTATTAACGTAAACCATCAAAAATAAGCCACCAACATATGCCACCACTATAAGCCACCATCATAAGCCACCAACATAAGCCACCATAGACAATTTTGAAAATTGGACTTTTTTCGGAAAAATGAAAAAATGTTAAGTTTTGTTTTAACGTTAAATAACTTAAAGAACATTTGTTTGAGTCTATATATGACTTTTTAGAATGATACGTTTTCAAAATATCGCCTACTTTCACAATTAAAACAATTTTGGATTTTGTACAAGAGATCTGGGACTTGGTTTGTGGGTAGAGGGGGTAAGTACCTGTCATTTATGTCAAACACACTTTTTTTTGTAAAATTCCTAGTTTCCAATATATATACCTCATTTTTAAAAATGAACATTTTTTGGAAAAAATATCAAATTCCATATTTTGTTCTAACGATTAAGGATATAAAAGCCATTGGTTTGAGTCTATATATGACTTTATAGGATGATTAGTTTTCAAAATATAGCCTACTTTCCAAATATTTTTTAGAAAAAATTAAAAAAAAAATAGAAAAATTTAAAAAAATATAATATTTTTCGAGCCTAGGAGGCTGGATTTAGACAGCTCCTTAACCCGGTCCATGAGTCAATTAAAATTGACTACATGTATAATTCTTGCCTGGCGCGTCCCCGTCGCGGGGATGGGCAACGGTACTGTAATATTCCATGGAACTACAGTAACGGCTAAGTTCTGGTGAGGACCCAGTCCTATGGGGTATAACATAGGCCCCGTGCACAGGGTTACGTGCGAAGACCTCAACGGCATCTGCAGTGGAGAAGATAGACTTCGGTACAGTGGAGATGGCGGAAGGGGCAACCCAGTACTCAGGGGTTAAATATGAGTACAACCTCAACGGAATCTTCAGCGGAGGAGATGGACTTCGGAACGGTGGAGATTGCGGATGAGGTAGCCCTTGCCCAGGGTTACGGGTGAAGTCCATAACGGCACCTTTGGCAGAGAAGGCGACCTTCAGAATGGCAGAGATGGCGGATGTGGCAACCCATCCTCTCTGGGGTTAATTAGAAGGGGATACCAACGCTGCTGCCTTGTAGAAGGGGCAGGGGACTGCCAAAGGCTAAGGGAGAAGACCCTAACAGGAACTCCTCTCTAGTGTTAAGATTAGCAAGCCAGCTGAAGAGTAATTTGATTTGCTTTCAAAACTAAAACGAGCCTCGGAAAGAAAAACAAATACCGACCTTACAATTCTTCTCAAACATTTGTAACGTATGATGACCGAAAGGCTGATGATCTTTTACAATGTTATGCGAAGAAATCCCAAATCAAGAAAATCAAACACAGGATTGGAACACTAAACATCCTAACATTGACAAGTAATTGTGAAAAACTGGTGGATTTGATGGAGAGGAGGAAACTTTGCATCCTTGGGATCAGTGAGACAAAATGGAAAGGCACAGGAGTAAAACAACTGAGGAAAGGATATAAACTTCACTGGATGGGTAACAAAACCGAAGCTAGGAATGGCGTCAGACTTGTATTGAGAGAATATATTGTTGTACCCCTAGGGTACGCCACCATCATCCCCTAATACTAATACCCCCCACAAATCCAAATGCCAAACACATACTTCAGAAATCTACAAATACATTTACAGAATTATAAACACAGTAAATTATCACCTCTATGAACTCAGGTAGCCTCGTGTCCCAGCAAACAACCCCAGGGAGGACTATGACTTAGGAGAAATGTGCGGATTCAGCAGACACAGCGCGACACTTCTATAAGAACTCCGGGAGGTCATGCCCCCGGATCAGTCTGTCTCAGTGCTACCTACGTGTCAAACCGCTGCTGCTAGCTGAAGGGTAAGTGTCTCAAGCGATCACTACACACACAGTCACGCTACACTCCCATCCCCCTGTGCTTGGATTGTAATAATTATCTATTTTTATTAACTGAACTGCTATTTGCCAAAGTACCTCAAACTCGAGGTACTCATTAAATTCAAACATAATAGAAGTCACTGGTCTTTCCTTTAATTTAATTAGCTGGTAAGACCTTTCCCTCTTAGCTTCCCCGATAGGTAGGATCTAGCATTAACTCTACTATTTAATTGTTTCTTGAAGTCAGCAGAGCGTCACAGCACAGCGCTGACACCAGCAGGCTCACTGTTAGCTTGCCTGCTTACGACTTACATTAGACCGCTGGGTACCGATAACGCGCATAGAGTAATAATTAAATTACCCTCCTTTACGCACTCACACCCGGAACTACCCTGCCAAGCAGCACATTGGGGAGTTCTCCTTGTAGATCGTACTGACGATCTCAAACCACTAGATAATCGATACCTCTTACAAGTAATTGCCAAGCTTTCCGCCTAAACACACTTATTTCATCCCTTAGGTTAATTCTTTGTACAGGAAACCCTCACAGGTACCTTACAAATGGTGGAGGCACTAGGTACCGCGACGTTGTCATAAGACAACGCCTAAAGGAGTACATACAACGTATTCCGCGGAAAGATCCCTAGAACCTAACCTCTTTCTAGCCAAGCAACCGCCACCCAAAATTGGGAAAATTTTTTGAAGTAAGGGTGCGACAATATCTTTGTACCCAACCCAAGCCCGCCCCGATAGATAGTACATTTTTAAACGCCACCCTTACCTAGCCATACACAATTTACATCCCCATAGATACGCCCTTACAGAAGGACGTACAGTAGAGATCCATGCTCAAATACCAACATATTAGTAAGGTCAAGCGTGCACTTAGAGATACAGCACATAACCTTGCCGTTACCACCAAACCACTACGCCCTAAAATCATAGTTAAAAACCCTGACTTAATAACAGAACACAACGCAGGCCAAATACTTACCGAACTTGAGGACGCAGTTATAAATCTTAAGCTCAAATACCCAAGCGCAATCAGACAAAAACGTCCCCTCACACGAGCACAGGCACAAAACACACAACAGTCGTCCTCAGATTGCGTTGATAGTGAGGAATTAACCCCCACATTACCGTACGCTATATTACAACACATTAGTGACACGAAGCAATCCTACAACGGGTTGCAGGTTCTGTTACAACAGTTAGACGAAATTCCACACAATTCTTCGAACGGGGGACTAATCGCAGATATAAACGCAATCGCCTTAACTCTAGGCGACAATATTAACAAGGCGCTTTCCACACTACAGGCAGTTAACAGTGAGCATAACTTGTCGCTGGATAATATCCAGGGTACTGAGCAATTCAACCCTCAGGACGCTCCACACTCTACCCCTAACCACCCAGGCACCTCCTAAAGAGGAAATACCTATATAACACCAGTTCATGTTCACCAGCAACCTCTAAGCCACGCACACTCTAACATTGCATTAAATAACAGCAACATAGATTCCCCAATTGAACGCACCCCCTTAATTACCCCCAACACTTCCTACAGTGCGGACATGGCCATGCCTACAAAGTATCCAATGATACAACCTGCTAAATACCCAGGTGACAAGCAGGACCCCGAGAAATATTTGAGAGCCTTCAATCGAACGGCTAATATTAACGGCTGGACAGCTGAGGATAAGAAACGCCTCTTACCAGCCTACCTCACTAAATCGGCCCTCACGTGGTACGAACTCCATGAAGCCACCTTGGCCGATGCCACGTGGGAACAATTTTCAGCAGCCCTCGTCAATACATTTCAACTAACCCCTGATGAGGATGACTTGTATGACAAAATCCGCGCTCGCACACAAGGTCCCACGGAAGGCACACAGGCATACATTAATGCCAAATTATTAATGTGTGAGCGGTATAATAGGGAGATGCCAGACAGACAGAAAGTACGGCTCCTTATGCAGGGAATGCGCCCTACCTTGGTGGACAAGCTCTGCACATTGCAAAGCAACACCGTACTAGAGTTACAGGCCAATATTTAATTTATCGAAGAGGGCAATAAAATGACTCAAAAAGCCGTGGACCAGCACACCCGCACAGATAACGGTGATTTACATCAGCAAATCCGCGATCTGACCAAACAGATGTAGGAGATGAAAATTACGGCCATCCACGCTAGCCCTAAAACCCGCCCTCGTAGGGATGATCCTCGGGATACATGGCGATCACCAAGGGGCGATCAACAGGATCATGGTAGACCTAACCACCCCCATTGGCGCAATTCACCCCCGGTAAGAGAGGCGAACTATTATTCGCAATACCAGGAGGAAGTGCCACGCCGTAACGAATCCCATCCCTTCCCTCAGACACAGTATCTGGCAAATACTCGCCCACGCGGCACTCCATCCCCAGATCATACACCAAACCGTCATCCCCAATATAGGGACGACCGAACTTGGCATCGTAACCAAAACACAAGGTACACACGCCCACTCAATACCCCTCAATACCGTCGGTCAAACACTCCCCCGCAGCAGGAACGATATGAGCCTCAATACGAAAGGCCTCCCCAGCATACCCTCAATACGCCCCTGTCCAACGAGAAAGAGGACCGGAGGACTATCCACTGCCCGACCACCCCCCACGGGATTCACGAAGGCATTCACCCCCACGAGATAGACGGGTATTACACCCCAACACTCAATATCAGCCCAGGCCAAACAATTGGCGAGACGAGGCGCCCAGGGGACAGCCTCGCTATACAGACAACAGAGGATATGCCCAGCCAAAAAACTATCAGCTAGGGAAGGGCCTGCACCCACTCAATCGGAGAACCCTTCCCCGGTAACCATTAAGCATTCCACTCAACCCTTGCAGAACAGTTGCCCTGTCAGATCCTGTAAACCGCAAATCCCCCCAACTTCCGCCCGCCAGAATACAGCACAGGAAATACCTCCCCGATCGCAGCTCCAAGCACATACGGTCCAAGGGGATGGTAACTGCCTCTTTCGGGCATTCAGTTTCCTGCTCCATAAAAATGAGAACCAGCATAAAGACCTCAGAACACAACTGGTCATGTATGTTATGGCACACTGGGACGAGTATAGATATTTCCTCGCCGACAGTAATGATGCCTTATTCTCCAATAAATATGCATATGGGGATTACAAGCATCGAAATGGCACATACGCTGGAGCGACGGAGGTTACCGCTCTAGGCCATGTCCTGAAGACTAATATCCATGTCTATACACTGGACAAGATGGAACCCACTTTTTCTACAGTAGGCTATGACCAACATCTGTGCCTTTTGTTCACGGGCAATCCGAATGCGGGTCATTACAGCCCTCTTACTGTCAAATCGCCTCACACACCTCCACCCTCCGCCCCTCAGGTCGGAAAAGAGGACACTATAGGCACATTAACAACCGGCAATACGATCACAACCCCTAAGGACGTTTCCACAACCTGCGTAGTTAAACTACCCGTGATACGCCCACCCACATTAATTCCAACCGCGGACCCAAGCTGCCCGACCACTAAACAGGCGCGGCGAAGCCGGTGACTTGTATCGCAACTGGCGCGAATAAGTTACCTCCACAGAAAGCCGGCTGCAAACCCACAATCACTCACACACACCGGACCTTTAGAACACCCCTGCCGAGGCCAGGAGTCACATCCCGGGACAGCAAACTTTATTTTAGATATTTGTCCGTCCACCGACAGCTCAAGAGAAAGCTTAGGACAATACACATGGCAGACGGGAATGGCAGAGCTGAATTGCGACTCCCAGTTTCACGGGACTCAACAAAGCGTGTCAGGTTCAGTGAAGAGACCGCATCTCCGCGTTTGCGTAACACAAATAACAGACCGGCAGAACACACAGTCTCGCAGGCTGCGATAAATAACGATAAACATAATCCACCGTCCCAAGATCCCACAGCACCGATCATTACATACAATCTTAACAACATGTATACTGCATAGGACGGACACAATATTACAGCCCTCTCTAGCCCGGCCAAAATTAACGGGTATACAATTCAGATCTTACACAGGATCAGCTATTTGCTGTGTCAGGAGTAAGTACATTAACGGCGAGCGCATACACAGGATGCCTCTCAACACTCGCCTTGTGGCTGCTAATTCCCAAACCATTTCATGCTTAGGCACTACTGACATACATCTCCAGATAGGTTCCTTTGAGACTAGATATCCCATGTTTGTAATTAAGGACCTTTCCATTCCTGGTATCATTGGCACGAACTTTCTTGCCAAGTTCAAAGCAAACATTAGTTTTGTCACTAATGAAATACGATTAGTAAACGGAGACCTTATCACTACACACTCGATAACATACGCCCGAAATACATACAATCCACGAGCGCAGCGAGTCCCGCGCGCGCACCAGGTTTCTCCGTTGGTTACCATATCTCCGCCAACAAACACAAGTGCTGACACAGACACGCCCACCACCGGGGAAACACAGTCACTAACCCCAGAGCAGAATAGAATGCGTGCAAACCTCTCAGAAGAATATAAGGATATTTTTGCACATTCCCTTGCCGACTTAGAAGTGACCGACTTAATTCACCACCGTGTCGAATTGACCAGTGATGCTCCGGTTCACCAGGCACCTTACAAGGTTAGCGCTAAGGAGAGACAAGCCATAGAAACACAGATTCAGGAGATGGTGGAAGCCGGCATCATCCACCCTATTGTGTCCAACTGTAGTGCCCCGGTAATCCTTACCCGGAAACCCGATGGTTCGCATAGGTTTTGCACAGATTATCGACGCCTTAATAGACTAATTAAGAATGACAATTACCCGCTACCGCGCACGGACACTTATCTAGAGACCTTAAGCGGAGCTAAATATTTCTCGATAATGGACTGTTATTCCGGATTTTATTCGATCCCTGTCTATGAACCCGATAGGCATATGTTGGCATTTGTCACTGAAAACGGCCTCTTCGGTTATGCTGTACTCCCTATGGGTTTAAAAATGCCAGTCAGACATTCCAAAAATTGGTAGACAAGGCATTCGCGGGCCTCAAATATCGCTCGGTATTAACTTATATAGAAGATATAACAGTCTTCTCACAAACATTTGAAGAACACATCATACACTTGAACGAAGCTTTTGACAGGATTAGGCACGCTAAATTGAAGCTAAAGCTATCCAAATGTCAATTTGCAGAAACGAAGGTCCACATTCTCGGTCACATTGTTAGCCGCGACGGCATCACACCGGACTGTGCCAAAGTCGCCGCCATCACCGACATTCCCATGCCGGAAAACATTAAACAGTTACGTTCTTTTTGGCCTCGCAAGTTATTACCGTCGTTTCATTCACGGATTTGCACAGATAGCTAACCCCCTAACCGAGCTTACACACGAGAAAACGCCCTTTATAGTCACAGAAATACATAGAGAGGCTTTCGATAAACTTAAACACTTACTCACTACACCGCCCCTGCTCCAGCATTTTCAGGAAGGTAGGCCCACCTTCGTACATGTGGATGCAAGCCAATTTGGCATCGGGGCAGCCCTGCTACGAGAGGCCGATGATGGTAAACAACACCCAATTACATATGCTAGCCGTAAACTTACACCGCTAGAGACCAGATATTCCGCGACCGAAAGAGAGATGCTCGCATTCTCTTGGGCCGTAAATTAATTCCGGACATATCTGTATGGTATCCACTTTACGGTAGTTACGGATCACGCAAGCCTTCTTTACTGGGATAAATTTAAAAATCCCAATTCCCGGCTTAATAAGTTCATATTTAAATTATATAATAAACATTTAATGCAGCCAATGGCCAAAGAACATAAATACTAACTTAATACCTAAATACATGAATTATAACGTTAAAAAAACTCGCAATGTGCATTGGTATAACTAGTAATCATCCAAGCAGAACCGTGTTAGAGTCTCTCTCCTGTCTGGACACTTCAGCACATGATATCGTTCACAGAAATTGTTGCAACGCTTACACACGCATTCTGAGCACGGTGTGTGATACGATTTAGTCAAGCATAGGCGGTGATGGAAACCGTGTACTGCTAATCGGGTCACCAGGTGACGCAGCTCGTAGTTTGCTTGTGTCCAATCCTGTGTCATCATAGCATCTGTAGCGTAGAACTCGCTCCATATTTCTTCCTTCTTCCGCTGCAGCACAGCAAGCGCTTGCGTGTAGCTGGCACTAGATGGCAAGAGCATTTTCATTCGAAGTTCTTCAATAAGGAACGGCTCTCTAGACAGTTCGTATACTGTGCGAGATCTGGTTGTTTTAGATACCCCCAATACTCTTTTTAAAAAATATGCTTTAACTTTCTCCAGTGTATATAGTTTATTTCTGGTAAGATCAGGCCAGATAACTTCTATACCGTAAGTTAGTACTGGTAGTATTTTCACTTGGAATAGTCTCATAGCCGTTTTGAGGCTTAGTGTTTGTAAGTTTCTTATATCTTTAATTTCAATTATTGCTTTGGCAGCTCTTTCTGTTGTATGTTTGGTGAAGCACTTGCCACTAGGTTGCAATGTGACACCTAAATATTTAAAGTCATTTACTATTTGAAGTGCAGAGTCATTTATGGTGATTTGTATACCGGACGGTATTTTTCCCCCATTTCTAAAGACCATCATTTCTGTTTTTGTTTGATTTATGTAGAAACTGTTGTCTTGACACCATTTAACCATAACATCGACCGCCTCTTGCAATATGTGCGGGTTACTAGAGCTAACTGCTATGTCGTCAGCGTAAGCATAAATGTAAATATCCTTTCTGTCTTGGATGATTCTTATTAATTCTTCAGATGTAAGAATGAATAATAAAGGGCTCATAGGGTCTCCCTGGAGTACACCATTAGTCTGTAGAATTGTATCTGATGTAGAAAGGCCATCCGATATTTGTATGGTGTTGTAGGCGAGTATAGATCTAATAATTTCAATCCGGATTTTATCAATTCCTAAGGTATTCTCCAGCTTCGATATTATTAGTCCTCTGTCCAGTAGGTCGAAAGCCTTCGTGAAGTCTAAGAATACAGTATAGAATTTTTCTTTCTTTTTAAGTGCATCTTTGATGTTATTTAATAGTAATTCTACAGCCATTAACGTAGATCTGTTGTTTCTAAATCCAAATTGAGCATCGGGGAGTGATTTGTCGATAGGTTCCTTCAGACTTTGTGTTATTATGTTAGTGAATATCTTGAAAGTATTACTTTCCAATGCGATGCCCCTGTATTTGTTGGGATCTTCAGGATCTCCTTTTCCTTTGAATAACACTTTAATTGTGGAGTTTCTCCATTGCTCGGGAATTTGTCCTGTTTCTAAACACTTGTTGAATAATTTGGTCGAAGTTGGGAGCAGTATTTCAGTAGATGCTTTCATATGTTCATTAAAAATATTGTCCGGTCCAGCAGCCTTTTTGTTCTTAGCTTTATTTATTGTTTTCCGAACCTCTTCTGTTGTTATTTCTGACCATTTATATTTGTTTATAGATTTTGTTTCTTTCATTTCCATACTTGGTAGTTTAGTGTCGCTTTTGTTATTTAATATGGTATTGAAGTGGTTTTCCCACGTTTGTAAACTGATGTAGTGTGTCGTTGGGCGTATTCTAGGTCGAAGGGCAATGTAGGGGTCCTTTTCAGCTTCATCTGCCAGCTGTTTCGCTTCCTTTTCGTTGTGGAGTTTCTTCTTCAATTTGATCATTTCTTTATATTGTCTTCTTACGTAGGCATACGTGTTTAACATTGTTGTGTCTTGGAGGTTTCCTCTTACTTGATGTAGTTTATCTAGTACTTGTTTCCTTTTGATATAACAGTCTTTGTCAAACCACTTTTTCGCAATTCTAGTATTTGCAGTGATTTTTACCGTGCTATTTATAATCAGCTCTTGCATGAGATTTGCAGCCTGTGATAGTTCAGCTTCATCTATTAATTCTTCTATATTTTTTATTTCATAAGATCTTTCTTTTAATGCCTCAATGTTTAATTTCCTAGAGATTTTTGGTAGAGATTTTTCTAGTTGTTGATTCATTGGTAACTTTATGATGAATTGCAACGGGATGTGTTTTCTTATGGGGGTCACTGAATCAGACCATATCGGGTTTACTATTCCCTGAATTTGACCTTTTAGGAATATGAGATCTATTGAGCTCTTGCCGTTGTGAGAAATATAAGTGGGTGTATGTGTATCGTTGATGAGAATGAAACCCTGTTCTTCTAACGTTTCGATAACGATTTTTGATTTGTAGTTTTCCTTATCGATACGGCAATTGAGATCACCAGCTATCATTGTAGGTTTGTTATATTTATTAATATTAATTATTTCACAAAGTTCTTCAATTATTTCTAAAGCACTGCATTGAGGTTGAAAGTATACTGCAATGATGATTAATTGATTTGTTTCCATTGCCAGTGTATTATTGGTTTGGGATATACTTATTATCGGAGTAAAAGTTGGTTTCACAAGGATGGATACGCCACCTGAAGGTCTTCCTAAATCCCCATGTTTTGCCATGAGGTGACTGCAATAGAAATTTGGATGTTGCCAGTTTTCTAGAAGAAATGTTTCTGTCAAAATTACGAGATCATAATTGCTTACAAAGTCAACTGGTGCCAAAGACATTGCACCTTTAATACCTTCCACGTTCCATAATAGGCCTGTACCTTTGCCATATTTATTTTGTTCGTGCAGTGTTTTAGAATTCGGGTTTTCCTTAAAAACCGTATTGATTTCTTTCTTCTTTGTTACCTGGCCCTTTTCTGAAACGAAAACGCCGCACAACTATTCCCCGGGGCCAAAAGTCTGGATTTTTTGAATCATTCAGATGAGTCATATGTATACCTAGTTTAAAGGATTTACTTTCTCCTTGAGTGTTTAACTCCTCACATATTATATTCCCTGCAATGCCTCTTTTCCGAAGATAACTGGTGATCTTTTCTGTTGTCGCTTCTGCTGATACTCGTCCTACGTGTAGCCATGCATATTTTTCACCCGCACGTATTATATCGTCTGCCGCAGTTCCCATAATAAAAGAATTTCTTTGCAGATTACGGGATCTCCTGTTTACTACCGGTATAAACCCATCCATTTCCTTTTCCAGAGTATGCTGTTGAGTTTCTTGACTTATTGAAATTACGTCAATATCTTGATTTTTCTTTCTGAAATCTCCACTACTGATTTCGCCTATTTCATTTTTCTCACTGCTCATAGTATCCTGTTCTATTGCTGGCTTGTCCTTTACTTCATTGTGAATTGTGGATTGAGCTATTCTTCTTGTTTGGTTGTCTGTTTCTATTACGTCACTGTATGTTTGTCTTTGTGTTCTTGTGTTATTGATATCATGTATTACTACGTTTTTATTTTCTCTAAGTCGCTCATTCAGATATGACATTTTCTCGGATATCTTATTAATTTTGTCAGTTACCTCTTTTCGCATCTCTTGTAGTTCCTTCTGTATACTTTTCCCTGTTTTATACAAGGCGAAGTCTCCCTCGCAAATAGTGCAGAGCCAGAGAAGTTTTGATTTCTTTTTCCTCGTTGCCTTTAAAGCATTGAACTGTCCTTGGTGTAATCCAGCGCAAGTTACATGATGCCATCTTTGACATGGGCCATCGCATTCCACAGAATTTTCATTTTCATCTATTTTCTTGTCACATATCGGGCACGTCTCGTTGTCTTCAGTGTTACCACCAGATAGCACAGGTTGGCTAAGGATTTCTTGCATCTTTACCTTATAATCTTTAGTATGAGATTGCACTATGAAAAGAAACCGACTGCACACAATTAAGTACTCACTTTTACATAAGACACAATGTTAAAATCCAATAGTGACCCGACACGAAAATGAGTGATACCACGTGTAGAGTTCCGAACATTAAACGTTTATATTAAACATCAAATAATTTTGCACTATGAAAAGAAACCGACTGCACACGATTAAATATTCACTTTTACATAAGACACAACGTTAAAATCCAATAGTAACCCGACACGGAAATGAGTGATACCACGTGTAGAGTTCCGAACATAACCATCGAACTTCTTCACATATCCACACAGTACCAAAATCACGTTTATATTAAACATTAAATAATTTCGCACTATGAAAAGAAACCGACTGCACACGATTAAATATTCACTTTTACATCATACTGAGAATATTGATGTTTAAATCCTACACGCCTGTGACCGTTAATCAAAAAAATTTTAATAATGGCACCCCGTGGCGTTAACGAACAGCTGATTCCTCACCTCAAGTTTAAATTATATGACTACACATTTGAAGTTAAGCACAAGAAAGGTAAGGCACACCTTGATGCAGACGGTCTCTCGAGACTACCTGTACTCGACCCACCTGACAAGGATGTCAATCATGCCTGGGATTCCTTACCCACATTTGCCGTCACTCACATTGATCTAAAACAAGAACAATTACACGATCCCCAGTTGGGACAAATTAGGATTGCCTTACATAATCGCGACCAGGTAGATAGTAAAACTGCCCGCTCATCACGCAGATTTTTTATGGATAAGGACGATATCCTTAGGTACAACCACAGTCTGAAACAAATGTCAACACCAATCCCGGCTTGGCCCCACACCATAAATAGTCTTCAGTTAGGAAATGCCAATTTAACGATATTAATAGTTCCATACTTATAGTATGTACACTGCATAAATGTCATTGCAGGTAATATATTGTAGACAAGGCCTTACATATGTGATACACATTGCTCAGCAAGCGAGGTCAATCCTCTGCGCCGACACACGGAAGTAACGAGAGCCGTAACGCTCAGTCAGCAATACACGTTCCCTTCATAGCAACAACTCTTTCCGACAAGTCACGTAGACAACCACGCGCCTACATAGCCATGCGTAAGACGGGTCATTTACACAACTGGAGTGCACATAGGAAACCACGGAAATACTCTTTTACCATAGGAAGCTATCTAAACATTTCATATTCATAAAATCTTATACAAAACGCACATTTTAACCAACTTAATCGCACATAGATTTCCATCACGAGCATTAGGCGACCGACTAAAGATCGAATTACCTTTCACAAGGGACGATACATTAACGCACCCTTCCCATGCAGCGGTAGTCACAACACACAAGTGATAAGCACCGACACATAACTTAATTGTTTATATATATATATATAACTTCGGCAGCGACCGATGACAAATTCCGACAGATGTAATAAATAATAGGCGAATACATACATTTCCCATAACACTAGAGGGACTAACATTCCCATGGGTAATGACCTCAGTTAGGAGATTAATACACAAAATTTTTACCTGCACAACTTTAGAAAGTGCACGGAATCCAACAGTCACCCCATATTAAGGTGGGATGGCAGCCCGGTCCGATACATTATCACCGAGTAGACCAATAAATTTATACATAGGGCCAAGCATAATACATTACTGAACATATAATACAATTTATATAGCGAACGCCATTACTCCAGCAGTAGCGGAAGTAAATACAAAGTTACAGACACCATAATAACACAGGTCTTTGGACCTAAGTACGTCCTTTAAATTGTCTAACACGAATTCACTCTTCTGTCATTACTCTCATAGGTCGTTGGACCTAAGCATGTCCTTTAAACTGCCTAACATGAATACACCCTTCTGCCATTACTCTCATAGGTCGTTGGACCTAAGCATGTCCTTTAAACTGCCTAACACGAATTCACTCTTCTGTCATTACTCTCATAGGTCGTTGGACCTAAGCATGTCCTTTAAACTGCCTAATATGAATACACCCTTCTGTCATTACTTTCATAGGTCTTGGGACCTCAGAACGTACTTTAAACTGCCTAACATGGACACGATCTTCTATTATTACTCTCATCGTCCATAAACGATTCACACTATATTCTAGGCCACTGATGGCAGACTAGTACAATCACTATCGCCGAACATTCCAAGATGATAGATCTTTATATATTACCATATTTCAGCACCGACATAGTCTCGTGCAGACAACACGATAACACAGGTTAGCCGCAGTGCATACATACAATGGCCTAACAACTACAAGAACACAGGTTAGCGGCCTTTCGCCAATGGAACGCAATACTCATACACTAACGCGACCTTTCGCAGAGGCATAGACATAGTCATACAATTACACAGGTTATCACAGCATCAGAACATATAGGTCAGCTGAACAAACAGTTAGGAAACAATGGGAATAGGGTTGACTTATACTCACGCAAATTACATATCCCATACACTGCAATCCAAGAGATATTCTTTAATATATATCAATCACTTTCAACACTAAGTACTGCAAACTGCTCATAGACAGTGAGTCGCGCTCCGCATACAATGCCGGATGCGAAGACTGCCAACACAGCTTCTCGACATACGAGACGCCGGAACTCCAAGACTCACACGTTATATACAGCACTCATGACGTTATCACATACTCCTTTCCATATAATTGCCACAGGGGATCTTTAACTTTTATTTCTGGTTCACAGTGGCATTGACCACCCAATACCGTCATAAAGGCAGACAGAATGAACAGTTTTCACACGAGGCGAATTCCATACCAGACGACGGAGTAGGAAACTCATTTAAATTACAATTATAATTATAATCATCTCATCCAAGCCGACGACCGATTGGACTCCTAGAAATATCTTGGGGATTGGGGCTATACCTCTAACAGTCGATGTAGGGAACCATTTATCATCCTTACGCTAAGTATAAACTGTTCATAATGATCTACTATAAGACGAAATGATATTCGGTAATAAATTCACGAAATAATTTCATAAGTGCCACAAGGCTCCAATAGGACCACAAGTCCTTATATAGATCCCCTTTACTTCACATCTACACAGTAGATACACACTTAGCGTTAAAGTCATAAGTTGGCCACATTAAAATAACATATTTTCGTTTTGAGGCAACGTGACACGACATGGCACATACATATATATATGTCCATTAGTATCACAATAACGCCATGGCCCATAAATGTCCTAAAGTACACCTAAGGCGTAATTAAGTCCAGGGCAGGTTAAGTCCTACCTTCCTAGGTCAAAACACTATAGGATGCGTATCAGCCATGAGCGCATAGATATAGATATATTCGGCACCTAATACATCGATGGTCCATAGCTGTTCAACGTGTCCCCAAGGCGTAATTAAGTCCAGAGCAGGTTAAATCCTACCCTCCTAGGCTCACGATAAAGAATAAGTATCGACTATGGACAAAGACATGCCGAATTTTGTAGATAACTATTAACAAAGGCCCAATGATTTTCTTTAATATATAAAAACTAAATATCCACTTGATTCCACAAACATAAGATACGCAATAGGCATACATCATCTCCACATCAACACATTCAGTTATGGGAATACAATATATAGATCTCGATTCCATACCGCAGAATGCCCGGTAAATGTAGCCCATTATGCTAATCCACGGAGAGTCCAACATTGCGGAATACAATATTCACTATGCATATACATATTACTGCACCCCGCATTATTTTTCATTTTTCCGAAGTAAGCGGGAGTAAACCACGGAAACACTTTTCCTACAGGGTGACACCCAACATTGTTACAACCACATGGAATCACTATATGCTTCCACACATTCACAGTACAATATAATACAATTCGTAAATTAGGTACAGAAACACTAAATATTTTTATATACACCATTTTGCATTTTACCGCAGTAAGTGGAAGTAAACCACGGAAACACTTTTCTACAGAGTGACACACAGCATTTTTTACATCCACAAGGAGTCGCCATATGCTTCCGTACATTCACAATACACTCCAGCATACTCCATAAATTGTATACAAGAAGCACAGTATTTCTATATATATCATTTACCCCATTTGAGTACGCTATGATGACAGCGTAATCCCGCCAGTATTCCCCACCAGAAGGACATGCTTTGTTTCCCGATACACAGACGGGAAGTCACTAACTTACACCCAGATTATATAATACACAGGCTGGATAGCATATGACAATGCATAAATGACAACCACTCCATTCGACACCCAACACGTGCTTTTGACAGTTCATCTACTGTATAACAACAAAGCGCCATGCTTTCAACACACTCCTAGCGCTCCGGACCAATCAGCATAGCGCCCCGAAAAACGTGACCTACAGCAGCACGCCAGCCAATAAGCACTTTAAGTCCCGCCTTGCAGTAGCCGATATCTGATACCTTCAGTACATACACGTTATCACAAGCCACACCTCTCACGTGACGAGTAACTAGCGGACAGCCATTATTCATACTAATCATTCACACTCTCGCGCGCTGAATTCAAACGACAGTGAGGTCGAGACATATAATTCTTGGAGTATACCATACCCACCAGGGTAACCAAATATTTTTCTTTCAGCTCCCTCAATAATTAACACCGGGACAGCATATTTCACGGCAAGAAGCCAGTATTATCGGTGATATACACACGGCGCCGCGTCACACAGATACACCGTATTTTATCTTCCATCGGGACTTAGTAATCATTTGCCCTCGAATACACCCTTATATAGGCACACCATCCGACATATGAAAACACGGGCATGTCTCCGTGACCATACAAATAAATAAATCTACTTCCCAATTAGGAGGTTTTAATTTATTTTATTCGCGGTACAGCGATATTGGACAAAATATTCTCTTCCAGAATCGGACGAGCAAACTCATCTACAGCGATAGCGCATTAATATTCCCACCCCCCGCGCATTTTACCCCTCTTGAACTCTACAATTAAAACACCACATTTAGTGGAATTTCTAGCCCCGTTTACCACATAGATGGCATTCACATATACCATCCCCCCAGATACTAAAATGGCAATACACGCTTATGGATCCCCACATTTACACAGGGAGGATAGGATATTTTTGCAGCAATAAGCCCCCCTATAGGAAGGACTTAGGCCACACATCTCGCGCACAAAGATGTAACCTACTTTAGAATATATATTTATATGCGACAGAATCTCTATGTTAAGGGATTAAATTATTTAATAATCATAGATGACCAGTTTTAGAATATAGGCTTCATAGTATATAAGACTAGAGTATATATTTTACAAGTACAGACAGCAGTCTATTATCATTATGACCACAGATGCCATATATTGCGACTAGTGCATCCAAGCTTAATAGCACATCTCCTTCCCACTATACATTATTCACACTTTACAATTACACATTTATACAATTATTCCCTCTTAATGCACGGCACTTGGTAATCATGCAATTACCAGGGTGTACGACATGCTATATCGCTCATGGCTAAATGTTAATAAACATTCGGAACTTTAAAGCTAACAGCTCAGCGTCCCAGGCATAACCTGCTAACACCAGTGCATGAATTGTTTTATTTTTTAACCAGCATTTTTACCCTGCATGCCAATTTAGAGCATAAATGCCACCCTACCTCCTTCAGTACGGTATCTTACAACCACACTGAACACCCCGTTCCTAACCAATCAAATCCTCACCCACACCGGTCGAGAGATCCTGCCATTTAACGTTTCTAGACATCCCCATAGGACCACGATTCCTTGGACCTATCTTACCATCCATTTACCCGCTACTTACAAAATTCTGACATACTTACAACTTCCCAATAACACGGGAGCACCCTTCCACATCCTTAACTTACCCACTAACATGTGAGAGGGAATTATACGCAGCTGACATTAGCTGGATATCTGACAGCCAGGCGCAACGAAAGTGCACTGTGCCACCACGGTCATTCCCCCCCCCTGTATAACTATAACACCCCACACAACACAATACCGCTTGACACTATCTTTTAATGGTTTGTGCACGAAGGTGCACTATGATATATGTGACCCTATTTTCCAAGGGAAAATAGAAATTGGTAAGTTGTACCCAGGACTGAGGGCAAGCATAGCCCAGGACCTGACATGATATGACTTCGACGTTGACGACCGACGGGAGGTCATAGTGGTGACGTGTTAGGGTGGGCAAGCGCCCGTGCTCGATGACGTACATAGCCTGTCTCCCCCAGCACGGGGTCCGTTATACCCATTTTTATGCTCTAACGTCGTCTAAGCTTTACCTGCGGATGGAGGCTTGATGGTTCGATGAGGGAATTAACTACCCCTGCGTCGGACGGGATACATCCTCCTTCCCAAGACGACTTGACTTGACGTTAGTTAGCATATAAGATTAAGTAAATGCTTCATCGCGGAAGCAAGACCTGTTTTCGAACACAGGTGAAGACTTAAGTCCTGCAGCGGCAGGTGAAGATGAATAATAATGAATGATACTGAATAATAATGAATATATGATCCCTCGGGCCGAGGTATGTAACAGCGATGATCTCCTCTGTTCATACCCCCCGGAGGGTATCACCCATGATTTGAGACTTGCGATATACGACGAAGCTACGGTTCTTTCCCTGGTCGAGGTTACAACTACCGTTGAGCGCTCTGATTGTGCCCCAGGGGGAGGAATATATTGATATTGCCTGGATAGCAATATATGAGTGCCGAATGCGGTCTTACGCAGATGCGTAAGCCCGATTGTAACGGTCCATACCGTTCACGTGAATGTCCTTCAATAGAAGCCCCGACAGCATTAAAGAATACAAAGACATAGGTAATAATGAATAAAGAATGAAGTAGCACAACGATATAGGAACATGATGAATAAGTATAAAGTAACGCAAAGGTGTAGGAAATAATGATCAAGGAATAAAGAAATACAAAGGTATAGGCAATAATGAATAAAGAATGAAGTAGCACAAAGATATAGAAACATGATGAATAAGAATGAAGTAACGCAAAGGTATAGGAAATAATGAGTGATGCATTAAGAAATACAAAGATATAGGTAACAATGAATAAAGAATGAAATAGCACAAAGATATAGGAAAATGATGAATCAGAACAAGGAAATGCGAAGGTATAGGAAATAAGGATTAGTGAATAAACAAACATGAAGGTATATGAAAGTATAAAGTGTTAATTCTAAGTCTAAGTCTATATTTTAAACTTAATTTTTCAGCGCAGGTTGAAAACCTGAGGCGCCAAATCCCGACACAGCGCACATAGTGGTGCATACTTTGCGCATATGCATCGGGAGTAGCTCCATTTTGGGCACTCGCCGAGATACCCGAATGCAGTGAAGTAACATGATATATTTTCAGGATGACATGTTTTTCTGTATACATCCACAGGTTCACCCCGCAAATGCCGAGGGTGGACACCCTCTATTGTGATTTTATGTGTCTTTTTGTCTCAACAGATGGCGACAATATATATCCAATAATATATGTACTTTTACTACACAAATTTCCCTCCCCCACATTTCACACTCACACGGCCAATACACGATCCCCCCCACACACACACATGATATATGTTTCCAGGTGTACATCCGAACCACGGTGGAGATATACCTGTGGGATATCCCCCCACTGGAGGTCGAATCAACAATAACAATTTGACACCTGCAATGAGAGGTGCACTACGGCCACACAGCTCGCGCCTATTTATGTGAAGGACGAGTTGTGCTGCCAAGATGACTTCGCTTTCCCACAGGGAGCGAGTCATACCATAGACATGTAATTAAATAGCCTGCAGGTCTTAAATAGTAGTTTAAACATAGATATAAATAAGAGTGCACTCAAGGTAATATTATAATTGACAGAGTACGATATTTTGTAGATGCAAGAATATAATGGTATTATAGTTGCGAAAATTGGGTATTATTAGGATATTGTTATAGATAATAGAGTTTGATAATGTTCTGAACGAGTAAATATGCTATTGTTATGATAAGGTTATTGTTGCGAAAGTAGGAGATTGTTATCATTAAATGAATACACATTGTTTTTCCTTTCTATTCTTTTAAACTCCCTGTTGTACAAATGTCGCCTTTGTTCCCCACAATAAAACATTTATAAATATATTCCCTTGAACTACACCCTGCGGCATTTCTTTGTTCCTTTCTCTCCACCCTATCTCTTTTACACACGTGCAGGGCACGCGAGGGCAGTTTTTCATCCGCATCGGAGGTACGTTGATTGTATATCTTCCCCCCACCCCTAGGATGTTTTTTTTCCTCTCGTTGTGTTCCTGCCCCCCTTTCAAATGAATTGGCAATGCTTAATGTTTATAATGTTTTTGATGTTTTGATTATTTATGTATGCATTTTATATTTTTCTACGTTACAATAGGGATACATGTTATATCCCAAGTGTATAATCATATGATCATCAGAATGAATATTGACAATGTACACATGTTAAGCTTCACACACTAATGTTGCATTTTTTCGACACTACATTGTAAAGAAATATTGTTCCCCTCACCTTATACACTTACACATGATCGCTGAGCACTACCCGGAGGCACACACTATACAAGGCACTTCTACATAGCCTTCGACCTTCGACGATCACTCCCATAATACAAATTCTATATATACTCCATTACTCACCCCTATCTACCACGAGGCTACCCACACCCCCCGACGACGCCACCAACACATTTCCGGACAAAATTCAAAGAAGAGAAGAAAAGAAGATAGAAGAATTACAAGAATGAAGAAGATGCCCTATTTTTCAAAAACCACCCCACGTCTTCGTCCAGTTATCGAGGACGATAACTAACCCAACAAAGGGGGTTGTTGTACCCCTTGGGTACGCCACCATCATCCCCTAATACTAATACCCCCGACAAATCCAAATGCCAAACACTTACTTCAGAAATCTACAAATACATTTACAGAATTATAAACACAGTAAATTATCACCTCTATGAACTCAGGTAGCCTCGTGTCCCAGCCAACGACCCCAGGGAGGGCTATGACTTAGGATAAATGTGCGGATTCCGCAGACACAGCGCGACACTTCTATAAGAACTCCGGGAGGTCATGCCCCCGGATCAGTCTGTCTCAGTGCTACCTACGTGACGAACCGCTGCTGCTAGCTGAAGGGTAAGTGTCTCAAGCGATCACTACACACACAGTCACACTACACTCCCATCCCCCTGTGCTTGGATTGTAATAATTATCTATTTTTATTAACTGAACTGCTATTTGCCAGAGTACCTCAAACTCGAGGTACTCATTAAATTCAAACATAATATAAGTCACTGGTGTTTTCTTTTATTTAATTAGCTGGTAAGATCCTACCCTCTCAGCTTCCCCGATAGGTAGGATCTAGCATTAACTCTACTATTTAATTGCTTCTTGACGTCAGCAGAGCGTCACAGCACAGCGCTGACACCAGCAGGCTCACTGTTAGCTTGCCTGCTTACGACTTACATTAGACCGCTGGGTACCGATAACGCGCATAGAGTAATAATTAAATTACCCTCCCTTACGCACGCACACCCGGAACTACCCTGCCAAACAGCACATTGGGGAGTTCTCCTTGCAGATCAAATTGACGATCTGAAACCACTAGATAATCGATACCTCTTACAAGTAATTGCCAAGCTTTCCCCCTAAACACACTTATTTCATCCCTTAGGTTAATTCTTTGTACAGGCAACCCTCACAGGTACCTTACAATATAGATGCTGTAAGTGAAGTGATCTATGTAAATGACAGAATCATCAAACTGGATGTCACTTTCAATAAGGAGGTGTTAACTGTTATACAGGTATATGCCCCACAGTCTGGATGTGATGAAGAAGAAAAGCAGCAATTTCGATCTGACCTGGAGGAAGCTACTGAAGGAGTGGAAAATGTATTAGTGATGGGTGATCTGAATGCACAAGTGGGAACAGACAGACTTGGGTATGAAAATGTGTTGGGTCTGCATGGTTTTGGTGTCTAGATTTTTGTGTGAGAAATGGCTTAAAAATAAATAACACCTGGTTTCAAAAACAATTATCTCACAAAATAACAAGGTATAGTTGGGATGGACAATCCAAATCCTTAATATACTACATACTATCTGATGGAAAAGCTGGCCAAACTATTTGTGATGTTAAGGTTGTGCCAAGAGAGAGCTTAGATAGCGACCACAGACTGCTTCTTGCAATCATCAAAAATATAAAAATCCACACTCCACGGAAAACCAAAAAACCAAAGATTAAAACCTGGGAACTGAAAAAAGTAGAAAACAAACTGATGTATACTAAAAAGGTGGCCTCCAAAATACCTAGAGACAGAACACAAGGAGGAAATACAGAGTGGAACAGATTCAAAGAATGTCTTGTTGGAGCTGCTGTAGAAGTATGTGGCAAAACTAGTAGTAAAGTAAAAGAAAGAAAAACAGCCTGGTGGAATAATGAAGTAAAGAGTGCAGTTCAGAAGAAAAATGAAGCAAGAAAGGCTCGAGATAAAGAAATTCAGAAAGGAGATGGAAAAGATGAATTAGAAATGAGTGAATTACAACAGGCATACAGAGATTGTAGACTGCGAGTGAAACGAATAGTAGCAGAATAAAAGCAAAAGTCTTGGATTGATTTTACAACTAAATTGAAAGAAGATAGTAAAGCAAATTCCAAATTGCTGTACAGTGTTGTTAAAAATACCAGGAGTAGTTATGAGCAAATAACGGCTTTACAGAAACCAGATGGGAGCATCACTGGGGAAGACACAGAAATAAGAGAAATTATGAAATTATATTTTGAGAATTTATGCAATGGTATAAAGAAGGACTCCAGTCCTAATGCACAGATTCAGTCAAGTGATAATATATCTGAAGAAACGCCACCAACTTGGAGTGAAGTAGAATCAGCCCTTAAAAGTATGCGCAATGAACGAGCTACTGGCTTTGATGAACTAAGTGCAGACATGATTAAAGCTGCTGGCCCACAAGGAATTCAATGGCTATACAGGCTAATAAGGGCAATATGGAAGGATAAAATAATACCAGATGACTGGAAGAAGGGAGTTATAGTTCCCCTGTTTAAGAAAGGAAGTAGAAAAAAGTGCAACAACTATAGAGGTATTACTTTACTGTCTCATGGTTTAAAAATATTTGAGAAGATACTTGAGAAAAGATTAAGGAAAATTATTGAACCCGAACTGCAAGAAGAACAATATGTATTTAGGAAAAATAGATCAACTATAGACCTCATATTAGCACTGAAAATGATATTGGAAAAGCACTGGGAGAAAGATCGTAATTTGACATTCGTGTTTTTAGACATCGAAAAAGCATTCGATAGTGTCCCTAGAACAACTATATGGGAGTGTCTTAAAAAGAAGAATGTGACTATGGAACTCATTCAGAGAGTAAAAATGCTTTACGATGACTGCTACAGCTGTGTTCAAGTAGGAAATGGATATTCAGATTGGTTCCAGACATCGAGAGGAGTGCAAAAAGGCAGTGCCCTTTCACCATTACTATTCATCACCATCATGGATGAAATCATAAAGGAAGTGAAGCAGAGCACCAATATGGATCTTCAAGCATTTGCGTTTGCAGATGATATAGTTATCTGGGGAAATAGTGAGCTGGAAGTCCAGGAAAGGCTGAACGTCCGGAATGATCATTTGAAAAAATATGGACTGAAAGTAAGTGTTACAAAAACTGTTGCAATGTCTGTTAACAGACAGAGAAGTAAAGATAATATAATGCTGGAGGGTGTACAATTGGAAACAGTAAACCAGTATCAGTACCTTGGATGCTTAATATCAAGTGACAACAGAATACAGCTTGAATTAAATAACCGTATTCAGCAATCAAGTCAATTCTATCAGCAAGTTCGATATCTACTCTGGAATAAGCAAGTGCCACTAAGATCAAAACAAACACTGTTTCGAACATACTTTGTCCCTATATTGACTTATGGGTTGGAAACATGCACAACTACCAAAAAAGATGACAGCAGACTTCAGGCTTCAGAAATGAAGTTTCTAAGAAGCATGCTTCAAAAAACTAGGAAAGACAAAGTAAGAAATGAGAGGATAAGAGAACAAGCTGGAATAAATCAGTCCCTGAAGGAGATCATAACTAGGGCACGTTTGCGATGGTTTGGTCACGTCAAACGTACGGCAGAAGGAAGAATTGCAAAACAATGGTTATATACTGAGATTACTGGAAAGAGACCTGTTAGAAGACCTAGGAGGAGATGGCTGGACCAAGTGAAGGAAGATATCACATCCAAGGGAATCAACTGGGATGAAGTCTTGAAGGAGCAGTGGTACATGAATCGACCAAAATGGAGAGCGCTCGTAAACCACACCCGGGAAACTGGAGTGGAAACTTGATGATGATTATGATAATATTTTTCGACTAAGAATGGGATAAACGTAGGTGTTAGAGTTAACATATGACTTTATATGATTTTTTTTAGTTTAAACATATAGTCTACTTCCCCATTCACCTTTATTTGAAAAAAATATAATGTTTATGACTACGCATGGGATAAAGGTAAGAGTACGAGTTGAGAGTACCTTAGAGTACTTTAGATTTTTTTTAAAGTTTAGTGTGTTGTTGTTGCTTACAAAAATGCCAGTAAGCATTATGTTGTGATAAAATGGACTGATATACTTTCCAAGACCAAGAGAAAAATCCACTAAATGCATTGTCAAAATAACTTGTCAAATAAGCCAACACAAAAGCCAAAATATAAACCAACACTAAAGCCAACACACAGAAAGCCAACCTAAAGGCCAACACAAAAGACAATATACAGAATAAACCAACACAAAAGGTCAACATAAGACCCCACACATAAACTAATACATAAGCTAATTTGTAAAATATTAAACACTTGCATGGTATTACATTTTAAGTAATGCATGCGAAACATGAACTCACTTGTCTGTTGTATGAGAAGGACTCGTCAACAATGACCTGTCAACAAAGGACACTGCTTGCACATTTTTAATTACTACCCACCTCTCTCCACTCCTAATGCAAAATGAACATGTAAAACACAAATTGGAAAAATCCATGTTTCCTTATTGACAAATAGAAAAAAACATTAAACTGAAAATTTAAAAACTGTAAATGTGAATTTGGTAAATTGACAAATGTGAAAACAACAAATTGGAAAATCCATGTTTCTATATCATGAAATTGAAAAACTTTAAACTGACATTTTAAGAACTGTAAAAGGGAAATTGTGAAATTAGTAAATGTGTAAACAACAAAATCCGTGTTTCCATATTATGAAATTGAAAAAACTAAAAACTGACATAAAAAAACTGAAAATGGGGAATTGGAAAATTGACATATGTGTAAACAACAAAATGAAAAAAAAATATCCGTTTGGGGTAGTGATCATGTAGAACAGTAACCTGTAAGACTAGCATGAGGATAGTTGCATGTACCTTATATACTTTGTGTATGTGCATTATCCTTTGGATTAGCTTAAGTTAGGTTTGATAAAAATAGGTTTAATGAGGTTAGGTATGTGACCTTGTAGTCAACTCTTTTAGGAAAATGTAAAAAAAGTAAAATCAAAAAATCTTAAATTTTAAATGAAAAATCTAAAAAAAATGTAAAATTTAAAAAAATCTTAAATGTTAAAATGTAAAATATAAAATCTTTAAATGAGGTTACTGCTGGTTATGACAACACGTTTATGATTTAGTCCATGTTGATGTGTGGTATCCAATTACTGCTGACTTTGCATGATCATCACCCATTGTCTTTATCAACACCTAGGGTTTCAAATTACTGCAGCGTTAGGCATAGCAATAGAACTGTGCGCTCTCTGCCATGTCAGCAACATGACACTGGAAGGAACACCTGTGTAATATTCAATGACTTCTAACTTTGTATAATCATCACCCATTGACTTGATGAACACCTGGGGTTTCAAATTACTGCAGTGTTAGTCATAGCAACAGAGCTGTGCGCTCTCTCGCCTGTCTGTAATATGACAAAGGAAATAACAAGACGTCTTACTGTACGTACCATCTCCTCAGTTTTAACATCTTAAGAACAAGTATTATTCTCTTTCAACTACAAATGACTCGTTAGAACACATCCATCCACCATGTTAGATCCCTTGACCTTCTCTCAAATGGCATGTGCCTCGTGTACTAGGGTGTGTGCATTAGCCCTAACCTAACGTTACATACGAACTAAACAGAATGTGACTTGTTAGCTCTTATCGTGCACGTGCACAGGTGAACACTTGTGTGTTAGGTCATATTACACATGAACTTGCATTTTCTCACGTAAGTGCATTTCTCTGTTCCACAAGATACAAATTTGATTGCTGGATTGTATCCAGCACTGTTTATGCGATATTGCTTTGCCTGGTAGTTCTCTACATATAGCAATTTTACCACTGCTCTACCTACCCCTTTTGCTCTTTTGGCTTTCTTACAGTCTAGTGTGTGATAGACAGCATTAACTGTATATCAAACCCAGTTCACCTTTTGTATTTGTAATCCAAGTAATAATTTGAAAATACACAAATGTAATCAGTTTTAAACGTTATCTCTGTTTTGTTTTGTTTAATATGTTTATGACATGCATATTAACCTGAAATCGAACCCTTGGTGAAAAGGCTAACAGCTTAACCACTGCACCACCATGCCCTTGTTTCCTAGTTCGACTCGTTCTAGGCCTCAGACCTGGAAATCGAGTTGAGACCACCGATACAAGAGCTAAAAGTGCTTACCACTGCAACACACAAAAATGGATAGCTGGTAACATTAGATAACTGGAAATTATTATATTTCTGTTAGCAATGCATTTCGTCATCAGCCTACTGTCTGAGCACTGACAGCAACACAGTTTAGTTTAGAACAAGCGAGTGTGTGTGTGTGTATAGATTATTAGCCTCAAGTATTTAAAGCTTGTTGTGTGTAGCGACCATTTTGTCTCGGTAACCACTGAGCATTTTTGTGTTTTAGCTATCATCATTAACCAATCAATTAAAGATAGTCTACTCTTAATTCTTGATAAATCAGAGTTTGCGTACACCGTTTCTCATTTATTAGCCCATACCTGCAACCTATACTCTCTCTATACTGCAGTTTGATCTGAAAACAAGTTTCATTGTTAAAAGACTTGTCAGTCACCATACATGTAGCCTACACTAATTCTTTCTCTACCTAGCTATGTTTAATCACGCATGGTAAACATCTCACATGTTCGTATCCGATTATTAGTTTATAAAATTTCAGGTCGATGACCTTGATGTATTGGGTATTTTGGGTAAAATTCATTGGCCATGGGAAAGGGTTGACCATTCTAAGTCCTATGACACCTCGCATGTTGATATTCGATTATTAGTTTATAAAATCTTAGGTCAATGACCTTGCTGTTTTGGATTTTTGGGGTAAATTCATCGGTCATGGGAAAGGGTAAACCACTCTAAGTCCTATGACACCTCACTTGACCCTCTCCGATGATTAGTTTATAAAATCACAGGTCAATGACCATGCTGTATTAGATCTTTTGGGTAAATTCATTGGTCATGGAAAAGGGTTGACCATCCTGAGTCCCATGACACCTCACTTGACCCTCTCTGATTATTAGTTAGCGATATATTAACAAAAGTGTAGTTAGGTCCTTTTGACAAAAACATAAATAATACATTCAAAAACAGAATGTCACCTCAAGTCCAACGACCTCTCATACAAGTCCCTAGCCTTATTGGTTCATGAGATATTATAAAGCTAATGACCTATTAGTTTTGGGTCTTTTGGTAATAAAAAAAAACTCATATATAAATCATTATTCAGAAAGCCTGCCAGTTTACAAAAAAAAACAAGTACGCATGCGTAAAAAAAAAAACATGTTAATTCATAGTAGCAATCGGCTCTTCACATGCGTATCATGTGGAACAAAGTTTAATTTCATCATAGCATTAGGGCTCATGGGCCAGTCCAAAGGGACCGGTCTAAAGGTATTAGTCAAAAAGAACCCGTCAACAAGGACCCGTCCACAGGGGCTCGTCAACAATGACCCGTCAACAGGGACTCGTCCACAAGGACTATTCCACAGGGACCTGCGTGTGCGTGCGGGGGAACATACGATTGCGTCAGCAAATCATCTCATTTAGCCACTACGGCGTGTGCAACACACAGGAAGTGCGTGGGAACATACGATTACGTCAGCGAAACATGAACTCACTTGTCCGTTGTATGAGTATCAGTTTAGTAGTGGCATCAAGCCGCAAAAGACGTTTACTTACACACAATCCATCATTATGGTAAGCTTTTTTTTCTTATCATTATGGAAATCTCCTTATTAGGACCCGTCCACAGGGACCGGCGTGTGCGTGCAGGGGAACATACGATTACGTCATCAAATCATCTCATCTAGTTTCAAATTTAGCCACTACGGCGTGTGCAACACACAGGAAGTGCGTGGGAACATACGATTACGTCAGCGAAACATGAACTCACTTGTCCGTTGTATGAGTATCAGTTTAGTAGTGGCATCAAGCCGCAAAAGACGTTTACTTACACACAATCCATCATTATGGTAAGCTTTTTTTTTTCTTATCATTATGGAAATCTCCTTATTAGGACCCGTCCACAGGGACCGGCGTGTTCGTGCAGGGGAACATACGATTACGTCATCAAATCATCTCATCTAGTTTCAAATTTAGCCACTACGGCGCGTGCAACACACAGGAAGTGCGTGGGAACATACGATTACGTCAGCGAAACATGAACTCACTTGTCCGTTGTATGAGTATGAGTTTAGTAGTGGCATCAAGCCGCAAAAGACGTTTACTTACACACAATCCATCATTATGGTAAGCTTTTTTTTCTTATCATTATGGAAATCTCCTTATTAGGACCCGTCCACAGGGACCGGCGTGTGCGTGCAGGGGAACATACGATTACGTCATCAAATCATCTCATCTAGTTTCAAATTTAGCCACTACGGCGTGTGCAACACACAGGAAGTGCGTGGGAACATTCGATTACGTCAGCGAAACATGAACTCACTTGTCCGTTGTATGAGTATCAGTTTAGTAGTGGCATCAAGCAGCAAAAGACGTTTACTTACAAAATCCATCATTATGGTAAGCTTTTTTTCTTATCATTATTGAAATCTCCTTATTAGAATAAAATGTTATAGTGGTTCTGGTCACTTATAGCTAAACTGTAATAGATATGATTTTTTGTTTATTTATAGGCTACTACAATAAATATTCTCAATGCTATGGGGGCAGAACTGTTGATTAGAGAGAGAAAAGCTCACTGAATTACCAATGCATACTCTTTTCCGTATCATTAACATTCAAAAAGTGGACACAATGTATGGTGAACGTGTATTATGTGTTAGTGAAAATTTTCAGACATTCCTTTCTACACGTTTTAATGATATGTCAGAAAGTGTGCTCGAGGATCTAAATCGTAGTGGACATTCTCTATATCTAATTTATGAGGGTATAAAAAACAATAGATGTATTGTACATTCTGACTTTGAAGTTAGGTTAGGTAAGGTGGGATTTGGTCAGGTTAGGTTAGGTTAGGTGAAGTTGGGTTAGGAAGAATGGCTGCGGTATGAATCAAAAGCCAGCTCCTGTCATTTTTGCCTCACAAGGTTGAGTGTACCCCATTCCAACCCTCAGCCTAGAATTAAATTTCTTGACAGAGCCAGGACTCGAACTCGAGCCTCCACAGTAACAGCTAAAAATGCTAGCCACTACACCATAAAGTGGGGCAATATATGGCTGGTCTTGATTGTACATGATCAATCAATAATTACCTAATAAAATTAATAATAATAAATATTCCATTTAGTAACTACTCGGCCGACCTCCCCCTGTGACAGCGTGGCTGCCATCTTGCCCATTAGCCACTGCACCAGCTCTGACTGACCCCTCCATAAGCATAACATAGGGCTGGTTGCGCGCGGCGGCCATCTTGCCCATTAGCATCTGTGCCAGCTTCGGCCTTTATATCCTACTATCCTGGTTTCCTTTCACTCTATATTTTGGAAAGTATAGCGATTGGCACGTATGAATGATACTTTTTGAAATTTAACCACACATCTTCAACGCCAGAGCCAGTCGATGCCCATCCAGGAAAATTTACTCTTAAGTAATTTTGAAGACCTAAAGTGTCCGCCTTATTGTATTTCGAAACAAACATTTCTTTAATATCTTGTCTGCCGTCCAGTTCCCAATGGAAAAAGATTTCGACAGCCCGATGGCCACTAATTCCCGGAATATTTTCAACACTGGTCTGATAGTCTACAGGCTTAATGAGAAAAACATCTAGTATATTTCTACCCCTGGGGGTCTTTCCACTACTTATGAAAGTCCGCACTCCTGTATCAATGAGTTCGCTATTTGTTGTTCCCTCCCCACTAGCATTTTATAACCTGGCCAATCGACACTTGGGAGATTTAAATCCCCTGCTAAGATAAGATCTTTGTCTGGTCCAAGCTCTGAACAAATACTAATTAGCTTTCAATGGATGTCGGAGTTTTCGTTTGGAGCTCTGTAGACAATTTAGTACCGTACCTGGTCAGTGGTTCAAAGGAGTTTTATGCCGAGCGCTTCGTATTCTTCATCTAATTTCAATGTAAATATAAATACTTCCCCCTATCCTTAATCTATTTCTCCTGTACACAGTGAAGCCAGCCAGTAAGAATTCATTATTTCCTAGTTCATCTGTTAGCCAAGCTTCCGTTTTGATGACTACATCGGGCTTGTGTAAATCAATCAAAGCCGAAAATTGTATACTTTTGTTCACAATAATTTGGCAATTAACCTGAAGCAATCTTAGAAACTCACCTGTCTGAGAATGTTCTTGGAGATCTGCTGCCGCCTCCAGGCTGCAGTATTGGGGTGCTTCACCTCTCGCCCGTCCCGTTAGTTGGGGTAGTTGACCTCTCTCCGTACACCCTACGAGATCTGCTGTAACCCCCGTGCCGTGCTGTAGGGTTTCTTCACCTCTAGTCTGCCCCGTTAGTTTTCCTGTTGTCCGAAATGCCGCACCATATTACACAGGAGAGTTCCCATCTTCCGTGAACCACGTCCATTCAAATGGACACCACCTCCTCACAAATCATTCCAATCGATCCAGCAATTTGGATCGAAATACCCGAGACCCTACGGTACCGATTGCAGACCCAGTCATTGTTTTCATTTACCGAGTCCGTGTACTCGATTTGCGTGTCCTTTCTCCTCACAATTCCAGCTATCACAACTTTTGCTTTTTTAAACTTTCTTCTTGCAGCCATACCTAAGTCCCATATTTCCCCCATTAAGTGATCCGCGGATCCTGAGCTCCTTAAATTGTTTGTTCCGACATTTAGCACTACCACTCATTCTTCATCCCTGTCTTCTATCTGGCGAGCCATTTGTTCTATCCTTATTCCCGGGTAGCATCCAACGGCTGCTCCTTGCTTCCTGCACTCTTCTGCATTGAAGCGGATCATTGAGTCCCCTAATATACGCACTGCTAGAGGTTTGCTTTCAATTTTTCGTTGAGGCATTTTTACCCTGTCTCCCAGCTGCCTTTCGGTTCTTCTTCTCTAAGAATGTCTTTTAGGACTTTGTTTTCATCTTACACTTCCGTTTCGATTTTTTTTCGCCTGATCGAACTCTTTGTGTAACTGCACAATCATCTCTTCCTTGCGTTTCATTTCCTCGCTTGTAAGTACAACGTCACAGTCATTACACTTCGAGGCATCTGTTACATTAACTTCAACGTTCATACCTACACACTTAAAATGGAACCATTTTTCACATGTAATACACTCAATTCAATGGGCCCCCGCAGGATTTTTCCAGAGGGGGGCCAAGTTATAATTTTCATTTCATTAATCCCCCCATTTTCGTTTCATTTCTTACTTGCTTCGTGAAATTCATTATTTGACTGGTCTGAAACCTTTGTCTGTTTTATGGCAAGATTGGGAGGGATGTTTTGTTTTTAGTTCACAGTTTTTGTCCATGGAAGTTCGCGTTTCTTCTTTTGCGATTCATTGTCATAATGTTCAGTTCTTAAAACAGGTCAAAAATAGTAGTATCACCATGTATCGATAATAATATAAAAATCAAAGCAGTTCATTACAATACTACCGGGTGAGTTAGCCGTGGTCGTTACGGCATGACTGCTGGCAGTCGCTCACATCCGGGAGGTGAGGAGGTTGGAATCCTCCCGCCGGCAACCTTGAAGATGGGCTCCTGTGGTTTCCCATTTTCCTTCCAGGCAAATGCCGGGTTTTGGTCCCTAACTATAGGCCACAGCCGCTACCTTCCAACTCCTTGTCCTTAGATTCAAACTTTCCTCCCCAGACAACACTCCACACGCGACGGTACGAGTAGCTCACCCATTGGGTGTCCGCCTCGAAGCGGCTACAATGTAATGTAATCTTTCAGAAGCACATTATTATCAATCCCCCCTTGAACTTTGATCTATATTAAATTGTAACTTTCAGTCGGTCAATGCGACTATTAAATTAGGAATAAACTAGCTTCTCTGCTCATATAAGTAGGCTATTTGTTGCGCATCGAAAATTGCCTTGCAAGAAGATTCCATTGGAATCGTATTGCCTGCAACATTATGAAGTCTACC
Organism: Meconema thalassinum; assembly: GCA_946902985.2. Taxonomy (NCBI): domain Eukaryota; kingdom Metazoa; phylum Arthropoda; class Insecta; order Orthoptera; family Tettigoniidae; genus Meconema; species Meconema thalassinum. Next base: position 34,791,005 of record OX336390.1, read on the forward strand.
AGTATTGAATTCACCATTTTGTCTCAACTGATCTACCGTCTAAATTCGATTGAGAGTGCTAATCTCAGTAGCTTTAATAACGGCACAAAAACACCGCAGAACTATTTAACTATCAGCCTGTAAATTGCTTAGATCGTAGAAAATTTAACACTACAGGTTTAGAATCTGCAACAATGGTAGATTGTTGTTCATTCGTAGCAATAATTGCTCTGTTCTCAAGAAATGGACCACACCTTGAATTTAAAAAAAAATCCTCTCGGCACGCCGGAAGGCGGAGGTAGATTTCACCGGGCAGACTAGATGATAGGCTAAAATAGGCGAAATATGCAGGTTTTCGTAGGTGGATCAGACCTCATTTATTGCGAGAATGTATTTTACAATTGGAGGTTAATTAACCTTTTTTCGTCTTTCTATGCATATTTTTAAAATTTATTGTCTTATGGGGATGGTAACTTTCTTGTCATATTTGGGGTTCATTTTAATACTTTTGATCACAATGTCCTTATGCAAGGTTTGGAACTGATGTGTAACTATCTAACAGTCTGTTACTTCTTCACGCAAACTTTTATCTCCCGCAGAGATGTTTGTTGGTTCCTCAGTTTAGGGGCTGCGACAACGTGGTCATGTAACCCCGTGTACATTGGGTGTGTGCAGAGTCTGTCTGATAAACGGTGTTAATTGTGATGACTGTATTAGTCTCTAAGTCAGTTAAGGTCTGCAGAAGGTCAATTTTAAGTAGTAGTACCTAATTTTGTACCAAATACTACCGTCAACGACACCTACTGTGAACTTGGCTGCTAGATTCCACCGCAACCAGCAACTTGCAATGAACGTTGGAACTTCCCCTCCGAAGGAAAGCATGCCGGTTTTGAACCAGCGACCTTGGGCATAGAAGTTCAGCATGCTACCAGTTAGCCGCTTCCCACATAGTCAGATGGAACAAGAAGTTCCGTGCAGAACTAAAGAGCCTACTTTTCTTAAAATTAAGATTCATGCCAATGATTAATCTACAGTATATGAACCTATCTAGAATAATGACGAAATTAATTTGGTAATATCGGAATGTCTTAATTAGTTCGAAATACTGTATACTAGGCATAATGCAGCCTAATACAGCAATACAGTTGGCAGCCCTGGTGACTGAATATATTCTTAATTCCATCTCTTAAGGTACAGAATACAAAATGTGGTTGAAGTCCAAAGGATGTTACATGGAGTTATACATTGGATCTATCAGCACACGTAAAAGCACGTTGGCAACAATGTCATGCGTATGCTGGTCAGAAATAATCGGAAATATTATGATATATTTTTGTGCCAATTTTGGATGAAATCCATTTTTTAGTATAGAAGTTATATGTATTTTAAAATTGGAGCTATCATCAGGCATAGAATCATGTTGGCATCACTGACTTATATTGAAAATGAAAATCCACAGCCTGCTTCCAGTCTCCGACCGGGTCAGGAAGGGAATGAATGAAGCCCCCATCTAGCGGCGAGGATATGAACTGTGCCGGCTGCCGAGGCCTGACGCACTCCTCTGGGGCAATGATTAAATGAATGACAGATGAAATGAAATGATAGTGGAGAGTGTTTCTGGAATGAAAGTTTGACAGGGAAAACCGGAGTACCCGGAGAAAAACCTGTCTGCCTCCGTTTTGTCCAGCACAGATCTCACATGGAGTGACCGGGATTTGAACCACGGACCCAGCGGTGAGAGGCCGGCGTGCTGCCGCCTAAGCCACGGAGGCTTACTGACTTATATTAATTACTCCAAATTAATCTAGAATGTCAGGTGCTGTACGTATGCAAATTATAGACCTGTTGGCTTGCATACTTTCTGATATATTGATATTAGGGTAAAAAAATATAGACACCATTTATTAACAGTTGGCAGCCCTAATTGCTCATAAGAATACTTATAGTCATATCTGTTATATTACACATAGCACATACGAAATTTGGTTGAAATCCAACTGACAGTATAGAAGATACATGTATTTAAAAATTGGTCCTATCAGCAGGCTTAGAATCATGTTGGTAGAACTGACGTATATAAGATACTCGAAATTAATGTAAAATGTCAGGTACTATACGCGTGCATAGTTTAAAGCTGTCGGCTTGCATACTTTCTGATATATTGGTATTTGGATAAAAAGTAGAGAGAACAATTATTAACAGTTGGCAGCCCTGGTGGCTCTTAATAATACGCTCAGTCATACCTGCTTATGTGCTTATATTACATACATAATTTGGTTGAAATCCAATTGATAGTGTAGAAGTTATGTGCATTTAAAAATTGGACCTATCAGAAGGCTTAAAATTATTTTGGCAACACTGTCATGTATGGCCTCCTGGAAATTAAACTGAAATAGTATTATCTACTTGTGTGCCAATTTTGGAATTGCTCCCATGTATGTCTTCCATGATATCCAACATGGAGCTCAAATTTCTAATGCGTTTTTTTAGCAGTTGGTAGCACTGACATCTTTTTCAAATATGGGCTTGAGATATTCCGGTATTCATCTTTACTCATACTAAATTTGGTTTCGATTGCTGCATCCGTTTAGGAGTTGATAAGGGGGGGGGGGGGGGACGACGACACACACACACACAGCCAGCCAGGCAGAAGGACAGACACATTTCCCCGGATCAATCTCATAAGTCTACATTTTCCTCATTTTTGCAAAGTGTGAAAAGTAGGCTAAAAATGAATGTGATCTCGTCAATGGCGTTGTCTTGGCAACCTCTGATAGCTCATCCCTGATCAATTTAGAAGCGTTGTCATGATAACCTCTGATGGCACTTGGCATTTTCTTTAATTCCGAAATCGTTTTTCTCATCCCTTGGCGTAATGGTGGGTCATATCAAAATTTCTTTCAGACAAAAGTTTTAGGTAATTATTAGGGAAATATTTTCCATTTTGTACGGTTTTGATATTGTGCCTATTAAGAGAGATATGATTAATGTTTCCCGAAAAACCCACTTTTTTCCACCCCTTTGGTCAATGGTTGGTGCTATCAAAAGACTTATTTGACATAAATTGTTGGCACTTATCCGACACATATTATGAACTTTGAATGGATTCGATATTTCATGTACTAAGAGAGTTATAGTGATATTTCACTTTTTCGAAAAAAGCGCCCCATTTTCACCCCCTTTGACCGATTTTGCCCATTAACGAACTCGACCGAGAATTTAATGGGATACTTATTATGTAAAACATTCAAAGTGATTGGGGCAAAATTACGGCAGTTATCGTGTCCACAAGAAACTGATATACATATATATATATATATATATATATATATATATATATATATATATATACCGGGTGATTCACCTAAAATTTGCACTGTAAATATTTATGAAATGGAAGGTGATATTGATATGCGGTTTTAACCTAATGAAATTGTAACCAAGGGCTCGTATTTGTAGCTGATACACTGATTTTTATAATTTTTAGAAAGTGGTTTTATTTACAACAATTACAATTTTTTAAATGGAACAATACTCATTGACATTAAAAAAATAAAAGTAGAAAACATTAGAATTCCAATGGTGTCTTTTGCACGATTCTAGTGCAAGTAGTTTACGAGATATAGTTATTTGTACACAATGGGACAATGCCAAGGACAAACTAAAGAAAAACAAATGTGAATGAAGTAATTCTGTGGTTTCTGACAAGTACAGTGTACCCTCAAAGCTTGTGATCAAAATGACGACCACCAGCCTCAATACAAGCTTCCAGTCTGCTATGTAAAGATTGCTGCACACGTTCTAGCATTTCAGAGGAATATTCAGCGCAGGCTGCAGTAATACGCCGTTTCATATCATCTGGTGTAGTTGTTATGTCCTTGTAGACAGTGTCTTTTAGCTTCCCCCACAGAAAAAAGTCTAAAGGAGTCAAATCTGGTGAACGGGCCGGCCAAAGTACAGGTCCCCTTCGTCCAATTCAACGATTTGGAAACAATCCGTGAAGATAATCTGTAGTAATTCGTGCACTATGGGCCGGACAGCCATCATGTTGATACCACAGGTTCCTCCTAGTCTGAAGCGGAACGTCTTCTAACATCTGTGGAAGATGGTCTGTTAGGAGGTTGAGGTCCTTGCACGAATTCAGTGTTGCTTCTACGAAAAAGGGAACTATGATGTGATGGTTCACTATTCCACACCAGACGTTTACACTCCATGGACGCTGTCGTTCTACTTGACGCAGCCAACGGGGATTTTCAACAGACCAATAGTGCATGTTTCTAAGATTGACTTGGCCATGATTAGAAAATGTTGCTTCATCAGTAAACAAGATACATGACGAATCTGGAGTATCACGTCTTAATGCCCATGTACAAAAGTTAACACGATTCTCAAAATCATTACCATGCAGCACTTGATGGAGAGAGATGTGATACGGATGGAACTTATGACGATGGAGAATGCGTAGTACACTTGCCTGACTCATGCCGCTTCCATGTGCAATTGCACGGGAACTAATTTGTGGATCTGCTGCAACAGCAGCCAGAACCTTAATTTATCCCTCTTCTCCAGTCACTTGTTTGTCTCTGTTACGTTTTCTAGGCGTTATACTACCACTTTCACGTAATTGATTGAAAAGGTTCACAAATAATTGCCGAGATGGTTGACGTCTAATGGGATATGTTTCCGCGTACACGGTACAAGAACGAACGGCATTCTTCCTACATTCGCCATAAACCATGAGCATGTCGGCTTTTTCTACAATGGTAAATCTCATCCTGCAAGCACGTCCTACTACTTGAAGTATCACACAATAACTGACTGGAAAGTCGCAGTGCACTCAGTGTACACAAACCACAACCTCAACAAACATAAAAACATCGTAACCTCGCCACTAAGCACTTGGTTGTTAGTGCGTACAATTTTCGAATAACAATCAATATCTCGTAAACTACTTGCACTAGAATCGTGCACAAAAACACCATTGGTATTCTAATTTGTTCTACTTTTATTTTTTTAATGTCAATGGGTATTGTTCCATTTAAAAAATTGTAATTGTTGTAAATAAAACCACTTTCTAAAAATTATAAATATCAGTGTATCAGCTACAAATACGAGCCCTTGGTTACAATTTCATTAGGTTAAAACCGCATATCAATATCACCTTCCATTTCAGAAATATTTACAGTGCAAGTTTTAGGTGAATCACCCTGTATATATATATATATATACATACATAAATTATATATAAACTTTTGAACTGACGGTGGTTTTGGGGTCTGGGGGATGTGAAACGCGAAGATATGTCGAAATTTTCCGGAAGTCGAAACATGGGACCCATTGCAATAGTTAGCTTTCTAATGAAATCCACCTAATATACAGCATTTCACAGCACGAATAACGATCGCAGTAAGGCAGAACGGCGAAAAAGTAGACGAGTGTACAACACAGTCAGGCCCGTATTTAGGGCTCCTGAAACCCCTGGGCAAAAGAAAATTAAAAAATCTTTGCTACCCCCGACTTAATTTTTTTGATTTATTATTAAAGTTTCCTTAACACATGGGGCTGTTTCTTCACTGTGCGTGTATTGAACTATGAGTGGCAATCACTATAAATATGTGTTTACTGAAATTACAAATTAAAAAAAAAACTTAGTCAAATACAAAGAATTTACATTTAAATTTTTAAAGATATCATACACAGCCAATGGATAACACCGGGTGAGTTAGCCGTAGCTGCAGGCAGTCGCTCACATCCGGGAGGCGAGGAGGTTCGAATCCCTCCACCGGCAACCTTGAAGATGGTCTTTTGTGGTTTCCCATCTTCCTTCCAGGAAAATGTCGGGGTTGGTCCCTAACTATTGGCCAAAGCCGCTATCTTCCAATTCTTCGTCCTTACATTCACACTTTCCTCTCCAGACAACACTCCACAAGTGAGGGTAATTGTAGCTCACCCGATGGGTGTCCGCATAGAAGTGAGCCGATCATGTCCTCCGACACTCCCGGCACTAAAAGCCATACGTAAAAAGAAAAAAGTATTAAAAACCCCAATAATTTAAATAACAAGGGGATCCCTTCCTGCCTTGTCATTTGCAAACAAGATTAGGATTTCATTAGTCCAATTTCACTTTTAAGTCAGATTCAAAAGCAAGACCACCAAGTTGACTAACACAATCCCGTTTTGTGTCCTTAAATAATCAACATTGCAAATGAATAATTCTCTTGTGTGTGTGTGTAGGGGGTTGAACTTTAATTACTTAGCGTTTCATGCTTAAGCGTTTTTGTACAGTTTTCCAGATTTCTTTCCGCCCCTAAAACCTGCCGGGCAGTTGTCCTTTTTGTCCCCCGTAATTACGGGCCTGAATACAGTAAATGACCCTATATTGTAAGCGCGACCTTAAGGGACCAGTGTTTTACTAGTCAGCAAAGAAAACCTCGTTTCCCTATCGGTGTTGCAATGTATAAAAATATCTCCAGAACGTGATTTCATATGGTCACTGCCAAAGTGAGGTGGTTAAAGTACACTAGGTCCAAAAGTTAAGCATAAGTTACGAATAAGCAGGGCAACAGGAAATAGACCGCAAATCACACGACATATGCACCTACCAACCTTACGTGTTCGCTCTGTATAGGAAAGGGCAATTCCCTGCTTTGACTAGCAGCGTAACCGAAAGGTAAACACAGTCAGTGCCTGCGCCCCATATTCCCTAAGTCGTGTTTGCCCTGTTATAGTGTGCGGAGTGTAGCCTCGTGGTGAACGTGACAACATAATGACACAACGACGCCATTTGGACCCCGTTTTGCAGGGTAGAATACTCGGCCGCCTGGAAGCAGGCCAGACACAGACCGAAGTCGCCGTATCCTTCAATGTACCACAAAGTGTCATTTCCAGGCTTTGGAGATGATTTCTAGACACAGGAGATGTTAGTCGTAGGCCAGTACCAGGTCGACCCAGATATCTGGCCTTAACCGCCCCGCGAAATCGGATTGCACCTGCAAGACAATTGTCGGCGGAGCTTGCAGCCGTCTCAGGGATTGCCGTTTCCCGGCAAAGTGTGTACCGGAGGATCAGAACAGCAGGGCTGTTGCCAGACGTCCAACGGCGTGCGCCCCGCTCACTCCAGCACAGAGACGGACCCGTTTACTGTGGAGCCGTCAACGTGGAAACTGGACCCTGAATGAATGGAGGCATGTGCTCTTAACAGATGAATCCCAATTCAGTTCGCAGTACGATTCCCGTCGCACATTAATATGGAGAGAACCGGGTAGCCGATACAACCACAGGAACATTGTGGAACGAGACCATTATGGTGGTGGTGGCGTACGGACCTGAACATCTTCATGGGTGGTCCGAGGAACACTGTCAACGATCGGAGACACAAGGATGAGGTACTGAGACCACATGTTCGACTCTTCAGAGGTGCGGTTGGTCCAGACTTCCTCGTAAAGGACGATAATGCCCGACCACACCGCGCTGCTCAGGTGGATGAATTTCTGGCTGGGGAAGATATTTATCGCACGGACTGGACAGCGAGATCTGCGGATCTGGACTCTATAGAACATGCCTGGGATACATTGGGGAGGCGAATTTCATCCCGTCAGCCTCCACCAAAGACCTTCGCATTGCCCTTTCGGAGGAATGGGATCGATTGCCACAAGAACACTCGGACCATCTGATAGAGAGCATGCCATTTCGCTGCGAAGGGATAACCATACAGCCTATTAACAGCATATTTTGTTGTGACAGACATTGCCAAGTTTTGTTAGTTGTTGTCAAAGGTGTACCTTAGCTATCAGAACCTTTCTGACACTGTTATTTTGGACAAGTTGTGCGACATATGGTGTGTGATTCAGCTTCCATTTGTTCAGCAATCCGTCGGACATTCCTATCAGGCGGTATGCCCTCGTTTAGTGATTATGCTTCACTTTTTGGACACTAGTGTAGTAGCCAGCCTAACCACTTTTGATAGTATACGGTATTTACACTAGGCATATCCATATTGAAAGCCTCCGTGGGTTAGGCGGCAGCACGCCGTCCTCTCACCACTGGGTCCGTGGTTCAAATCCTGGTCACTCCATGCGAGATTTGTATTGGACAAACCAAAGGCAGACATGTTTTTCTCCGGGTACTCCGGTTTTCCCTTTCAACAATTTCATTCCAGCAACACTCTCCCCTATCATTTCGTTTTATCTGTCTTTCCTTTAATCATTGTCCCAGGGAAGTACGACAGGCTTCGGCAGCCGGCAGAGTCCATATCCTCGCCGATAGATGGAGCCTCCATTCATTCCCTGACCCGGTCGGTCGACTGGAAGCAGGCTGTGGATTTTCATAACCATATTGAAAAATGGAGCTATGTTTCAAGTGCATTATATTATTAGAACCATAGCCTATATTTTGAATAAAAAATACAAATTATGTCCGCAACATTAAATAAGTTTCCTATTGTACCATTTGTCACTTGATTATCAGAAACCTCAATTTATGAAATAAACTGGTGACAATGACCAATCGAATATCAACATTTTCGGAATTCCAGGGGGGGGGGGGCGGCACGGCCCCACCTTGCCCCTCCCTGCGGGCACCCATGCTCAATTCCGTTTCTCAGATTTCTAACACACACTTTGCACTTAAAAATGTGCTTTCTGCCGTTATTTCCCTTGCGCAAAATTTTATCTCCCGCAGATATGTTGGCTCAACAGTTTAGGGGCTGCGACAACGCGGTCATGTAACCCAGTGTACTTGGGGTGCGTGTAGAATCTGTCTGGTAAACGGTGTTCGGTTTTGATATTGTGCCTATTAAGAGAGATATGATTAATGTTTTCCGAGAAACCCCTTTTTTTTTTCACTCCTTAGGTCAATGGTTGGTGCTATCAAAAAACGTTTTAAACATAAATGTTTGGCACTTGACCTATATTCAATTTCAGGCTGAGTGGTCCGCAGACTTCTACGGGTTCAGAACCAATGATCTACAGAAATAGTGCATATCGTGTTAAGGCACAATTGCCCTGCTGAGAAATAAGCTTCTATCTACAGGAACAAAGCACATAGTTGTTAAAGCATCAAGCAAGCCACGTTTACATTAAAAAGCATTTTTATTTACACTTAGATGATCATTTTAAAATATTTCCACACAAAGAAACATTGTCTACAGCCCACAACAGCTGTAGGCAGAGTTCATAACATAGAAACAAAAGCTAGTTTTATACACTTTCAGATAAGCACAAATCATTTTACAACATACGCAGATTTTTAAAATCCATACATTACTTGTTAAACTTGTAAAATATAACTTTGCAACCTTCTCTTTCAAAGAAACCATTTTGCACCCTTTCCTATCTTAACTAAAGTAATACACAAGTGTGATGTACCTGGGTAATTGTGGAGAGTGGTAAATATTCGTACAGGATTCTCCTGAACAATGAAAGAACAGGAGATCTTTTTATTCATTGCTCGGAGCCACATACAGAAGGATCACCACTTAATATTAAACCCTAACCCATTTACACCAATGCTCCTGTGAAGGAAAATCAGGTATTTCGAAAGTATTTGGAAATGTTGTCTGGAAATGGATGAATCAATCAACATTTATTAGCACAGTCACAAGATGTTGGGAATGCAACCTCCAGATCCAAAAGGAGGAAAGGTGTTTACACAATATATTTGCATATAAAGAGGATGGAAATTTAAATCAGTATCACCGGATTATATCAAAGTACAGGATCCGGGATTTTATGAGTAATAATAAAGTCGTAAGATCAAGTGTGAAACTTAGCTGCCGTTAGTTTTGCACGATAAAACTTCCATCATTAAAACATATATTCACAGAGACTCTGATCCATAAAATTTGAGAAACAAACTCAAAAGATGTCAATGTGATATATAACAGCGATGTTGCATTACAAATATGATAAAGTCGTGAGTTTTCTGCTGCATGTTAGCTCAGAGAATTCTTTGAGTCAGGATAGAACAGAAAATACAAAGGTTTGAGCCTATTTAGAATAAGCTGTTGATTAATTTAAACGCATTGCCACATCGAGGTCAAGCAGCCCCGTGTACTTGTGTGTGCCTGAGTGATAACATGTGTTATTGTTCTGACTGCAGAAGTATGTATATTTGTAATTGAGACTAGGACTGCAAAGAAGGTGGCCAAGGCCTGAAGTTAGGAACAATCCCAGCATTTGCCTGAAGTAGAAGTAGAAGATCGAGGAAAACCACTTCCATGCCTCACGAGGCTGAGTGTACCCCATTCCAGCCTTCACAGCAGGCACTCGAACCCGGACCTCTGGGGTGACAGCCTAGAGCGTTAGCCACAGCGCCACAAGATGAGAGTTGAAAGGTAACTTTCAGTCGGTCAACATGAGTATAAGCCAAAATAATTGGGAAGAATATTCACATGTGATTTAATGTTATTTGCACAGATTGCATGTTTCAATCATGAGATCCAAGACAAGATTGCTCTATGAAACACTACCAAAGCCCACAACGCCAACCATAACGTTGTGGCGCAGCTAGGAGTGCTGAGAAATACTAAAGCGTTAAGCTCCCTAAAACAAGAACTATTTATATAATATCTACAAGTATACAATGTTGAATATCTGAAAGCCTCGAAGGTTTGGCTGCGACAAGACCCCAAACTAAACACAATTATGCAGTAATTGTCTACGAGTGTGAGTTGAAACGTTGACATACTTTTATGTTTTTGAATGTGTTGTGATAAGAGTTCGTTTACTATAACTTTGCACCTTTTTGACAGTTGTCGCGGAAACAAATAGTCCTACAGCACATATCAATCTGCTGCTACCAGGTGCATTCCAGCCAATGCGCCATCAGTCACATGGCAACCAGCAATGGCCGCTGTATTCCGTCAAGGGGTGAACAGCTGTTATGAGTTGCCTAAACCTACATTCATCTCGCAATATCAATTCATTGCCCTTTTTAAAGGAAACTTGTATTTCATTGTGGCATATATCAAATAATCTTTCTAACAGCACACCTAAAACCCACTGACCGCTCGCTGACAGAATGTTACATCACTGCGCGCTATGACACAGCAGTTGACAACTTAAATATTAGAGTGCAATTATTTTTAGGCTCATCATTTCACAGCTCAAGGAAAATGCTTACTAAGGTATGGTGTAAGATGTCCTTAACCCTTAACTATGGATGTACATTTACAGTGACATCAACATGAACGTGAGGTCACAGAGACCGCATTAAAATTAATGGCTACGGAAGGGAGGGTTAATGAGAGAAATTGCTAGTTGTTTTCGTTTGAATAATTACACTTCATTCGACCCAAAACCAAAACAATATTTTTCATTAGTTAATTTGTAGAACCCTTATACCTTCAGATTACAGTCGCAGCAATTTTCGTTACTCAGAATGCACTGTTCCATTTGAACACACATATCTTTACATTATCAACCAAAATGGACCCTAGCTTGGGCATTAAAGCTGTTTGATAACCACTGCATTGAGAATTAACCACACATGAGACTGATCTCTTGTTGGGGTGGAAATTGCAAGCACTGAACTTGACCCTCAATGTTACTCTCACTCAACACATTCGTAGCAGATCTTTCTTGTACACTGCAAGCATACTGGTTTTTCACATCTATAGCATTTGTAATATGTATTCCTCTTCTTTACTGGTGGGTACAGACGACAAGTTATCCGTTTTTCAAGCTTCTGATCAGCAATGTCGATACGCTCCTCCGTGGACGTGCGGTCACCCAGGCCGCTACGAAACTCATCAGCTTCTTATCGCGGCTGCATGGATATTAATGACGGATAAGATAAGTGCAGTGGAGAGGTCTTCTTGACATAGAAAGGTACTGTAAGCAAATATACTGGGAGGGCGATAATCGAGGTGTGGCACGTGTTTATTTTTCCACCGCGGTCATATTGACCGCACGTCCATAGCTAAGGGTTAAGACGATAAGATCATTACTTGACCTGTTGGATTGATATTAAAATAAAACGTACGAAAATTTCACTATGTAAGTTAACTTTTAGGCCTCATGTTTTGCACAAATAACGCCATATGAAAATTATTCACCAGGCCACTGTCCTTGGGGAAATCAATATTTCTACTGCCTTTTCTTTTACCTTCAAAAAGAGAGAAATAAAATAAATATTTTGAACAAGAAATTCCGTATGGTATCTGCTACCGACTCGAGTCAAAACAAAGATGTACGACCTGGAGACCTCTCAGGCTACATAATACTCAACATTTAAGATAACCACTATATATTTATCTGAACTCACGTTCAAATGGAAATAATACTTTCAGAAGACTATGCGCAATATTATCAATTATAATTATCATTAAATATATTTATCACCTTATTTGCACAGTCGGATGAACACGGTAAAACGTCGATTACCAACCGCACACCTATACCACGAGCACGTGGTAGTTCAGTTTGATAATGCAACTTTTCAGTCTGGTCGACAGAATATGTTGCCAATATATTCACAATTACTGGGACAAGCGAAAAAATAACCTGAAAAAATTACATGTGATTAAAACATGTATATATCTGTTAAGGACTACAATTTATAAATTGAGTCTTTCCTTCAGAAAGTTGGCTACTCAACCTGTTAAAAAAGTGCAAAGCTTTAGGAAACAAACTCTACCTCAAGCCACTCTGTTAGTCACTGATTCTGGCCATTACTGTGAAATACTTAGATGACACGCCCCCAAGATGGAAAAAACTACAACTGTGAATACAAAAAAGGTAACACCAAATGGCGGAGGAGAATATTTTTTCAAGTTCACGAGTTAGCTCAATGTCTTGCTGCAGGAGATGCGTGCGTCGTGTGGATATCCATGAAGCTAGCAGAAGAGAGGGATGTTAGGTTTGTAGATGATGCTGAATAGCTAAGTTGAGTTGATTCTGAGAAGACAGGCATCTACAAGCCCATAGCTCCCTACTTTAAAGAGAACTAGATCAATGCAAATATCGAGGTTAGGGGCTAATGAGAAGCACAAGAGGCACCATTTCAGAATTATTACTGGAGGCATTTAAAAAGTGAACTTCAATATACAGTTACCACAACACAAAGGTTCGAAAGCAATAATGAGGGATCACCAAAACCAAAATTTGTCAATTTGTCAACATCATATATTTTATTCTAAACAGGAAATTTACCTGTATCAAGTACTTTTGTAATTAGTCCACCGCTGTTGATAGGAATTCCATCTCCCTTTCAACTCTGTACTAATTACTTGATCACCGCTCTGGAAGATAGTGACCCAGTTTGATTACTAAACGCTTTTTCAGAAATACAAATCAAACATTTGTTGATTGAGGAACAACTCGGAGTGCAGGCAAGAAACACACCGGCATTACATTTCTCACTATTGGACAACGTTTCACCTTCGTTTGCAGCAATTTATTTATTTTCAGCTGGTCCCTGAATTTTATTGGAGTTTTCATTGCCTTGTAATCAATACTCAGAGAATCCAATTTGTTTTCCATCAGATTCCCTCCCTCTTGTTTGTAGATACTGTATAAATCATGATTGAAGGTTAGGTTTACACTCATTAAAATCATTCCTCCCAATTTTCTACTTTGAGCTTTTGAATCTCCATTCAAGTCAACCAAAAACATTTTGTTGCTTCATTTGAGGGGTTTGGACATCGTGGTCATTTCGCCCCGTGTACTTGGATGGGTGTGAAATTTTTGCCTGATCAACCTGTGTTATTGATATGGCTGTATTTGTGTATTTGCAGTTATGGTAAGGATTAGGCAGGAGGCAGATGTGGCCTTAAGTTAGGAACCATCCGAGCATTCTCCTGGAGCAGAAGTGGCAAAACCCCTTCAATAATGACTGAGGTGGGAATCAAACCCACATCACGAGCCTCAGAGGACCCCGTTTCAGCCCTCGTTGTTGTTGTTGTTGTTGTTGTTGTTGTTGTTGTTGTTGTTGTTGTTGTTGTTGTTGTTGTTGTTGTTGTTTGAGTCTTCAGTCTTTCGACTGGTTTGATGCATCTCTCCATGCATTCCTATCCTGAGCTAATCGTTTCATCTCTGCATAGCTACCACACCCTACATCCGAGGCAATCTGTTTAACATATTCTAACCTTGGTCTACCTCTACAGTTCTTATCCTCAACCCTTCCTTCTATAACTAAGTTTGTAGGCGGCTTTGGTGGCGTAGTTGGTAGCATGCTGAGATTCCATGCCCAAGGTCACGGGTTCAAAACCGGCCGAAGTCTTCGGATTTTTTAAGAGCGTTATGTCTTCCTTTGGAGGGGAAGTATAGCCGGCGGGCCAAGCCATAGAGTTATGGTATGTAAAAGAACCTTCCACTAACTTTACTTGTGTGAAGCCAAAATTTGTACATTATATTTGATAAAGCTGTATTAGTTCCTACGTACACAGCCAGGTGGTCTTCGCGATGTCATCTATTAGTCAAGCCCGTAGTTTGCGCCGTGGATGGTAGCATTTGGTAGCAAAAGTAGGAACTACTTGAAGATTGATCGTCTGCAGTCCTCACCTGAATCGCATATAACTAGGGATAGGAAAAATTCGCAACGGCGAATTTCGCGAATTTTTAAAAGAAGTAATCCACAGGTGATAATGTGTTATAATAACCCTAAAAATGGCGAAAATAAATGTTTTTGAGTTTGCGAATTTTCGCGAATTTCGCATGAAACGCAAATTTTGCATGAAAATGCTAATTTCGCATGAAAACGCGAACTTTAGCTTTTTTTTTTAATAATGCACTTCCGATAATTCACTGCAATTAATGGACGAATTTCCGCGGATATTTGAAAGCCGCGAATTATCTGCAGTAATGTGTTTAAGCCTAGCAAAAAGAAAACTATTGGTTAAAATATTGAAATGTATTTTAAGAACACAAAGAAGAAAATAATTATAATACTTTATAACATAGTATTGTAAGAGACACTACGTGGATTAGGCCAATACCAATATTAAAAACTAAGAGAAATGACTGTCATCACTTTTTGTTTCTTAGATATTTTTTTTCTAATTTTAGATTGTATAATTCTGAAGAAAACAATATACGAGAACGAAAATTCATCTCGATTTTCTATATAAGAGATAAGTGAGACTATAGACACACTAGTGGGTAGATTATTGGCTGAGGAATAACCTAACCACCAAGGGAAGATGATAAATAAAAGGAGGTGGGTTTCGGACTGGAGAAAAAGGATAGAAAAATAGGAGAGTCCCACAAAAGTTATGAATTTAACTTTAAATGCACTTAGAGGCGGTTGCCACTGCAAATCCGCTCTCTGATACCTAAAGTGGGTAAGGACCTGGTCGAAGCTGACGGGAACCGCAGCTAAGACTTGGGCGGTTTGCCAGAGAAAGGCTTTAGTGTATTCCCTCTCAAGCATGCATAAGACTACTATGGGGAAGGGTGATAGTCTGACAAGACAAATAGTAACAGATTTATTCTGTATTAACGATGGCATGAACTGAGGAAGAGTTAGGAAAGCCAGGATCTTGCCTAACCGTTGTATTTGCGAAATGATAAATCCAAAAACAAATATTTAATTTATTTAACAAGGCAAAAGAAGTTGTTAACTTTAACAAATATATTTTCAATTTGGTTAACAATTTTGGGGTCACAGACCTCAGAAAGCATTAAACGTTTGCGCCAGGCAATTAACAATTTATTAGGTTTCGAACCTTATATATGTACTAAAATCTTTGTAAGATTTAAAAAAGACAAATGAAGTGATTAAAGTTTAAACATTAAATTGAGTACAAGGAGTGTACTATAAGAAATCTCTGCGTACCTATCTTAGAAAAAGTTGCAACTTCAAAATAACAAAGAAAGAGAACAGGTAGAATGGAAAAGAAGTTCCTATAACTTCGTATATTTATACTGGATTACTGTTGGTTATTATACAAATAAGGGCAGGTCACTTACTGTGAAACCTGAAGAGAAAATCAAAAGGAAGGTTCTCGACCTCCTATGTTTAAGAAGGAATCACGAGCCAAATGGGGCAGTTTCCATTTCGTGAGACCTAGAAATAACTTACTCAAGAGTTGAAAGAATTGTTTTCCCT
This sequence comes from Meconema thalassinum, assembly GCA_946902985.2. Taxonomy (NCBI): domain Eukaryota; kingdom Metazoa; phylum Arthropoda; class Insecta; order Orthoptera; family Tettigoniidae; genus Meconema; species Meconema thalassinum. Next base: position 34,807,031 of record OX336390.1, read on the forward strand.
GATTATAAGGTAGAAACAATGTAAGCTTGAACCGTGTATAAAACACGTAATTATGCAGAAATTAATTAATGAGATATAAGCAAAGGTGGGAGGGCACGTCTTTAGAGTGACACCTCATTGCGATTGATCTTAAGGTAACAATTTTATTAACATGGTGTGTTAGTAGAAGGTTTAGGAAAAATCAATTGGGATTGAGGAGAAATGTTCATGGCCTTATTTAATGTAAACGGACGATCGCGACGCGGTAGAAAAGTTGAACAAGCACTAGTTTTCACTATAGTCTGTTAAATAGATGAAAAGTTCACTGTAGAACACGAAAGTTTATGGGAAAGAAAGTTATTGCAATGATGAAAAGTACCGGCTTGCACTAGGTAGGCGAGAGTCTATTTCTTGAGAAAGTTGTGAATTACAATTAAATACGCCATAGAACAATCCAACGGAGGAAGAAAATTTAGCTATTGCAATAATTTATAAGGAAGATTCCTCATTTTAAATAGTATTCCCACAAGTGAGTGAAAAATATATGACGGCAAGACTTGTAGATAGAGTACAGAATCTGGAAGGTTCCAGAACGATCTTAATAGAAGAATGGGGCCAAAGATAATCCAGCGGAGGAACTAGCTTGGTGATTTATAGACAGCGGGTATTAGATAATATCCCACGTAGTGAGAAGATTTCTCATTTAAATAGCTTAAGAAAAGCTACTTTCTATTAGGGTTGGCTTAGACAGACAAAAGCTCAACATGGCAAATCCCGCGAAGAATGATTTTTGCCCCAAATAAGTAATCTCACGCTGTCTATAAAATATCGTTATAAGCATGTAGAAGTTAAAACGGATGAAGATGAGGTTAAAACCTTAAGTCTGTACTTATCTTGGTTGTATGTCGAAGGTGAATTTTCCTTTGACGGATGCCTAATGTGCCAACATGGCGTAGAACGTAGAGAGTTTCTCTTGGTTTGAGGAGACTGGCTCTGGTTGAACCTTGACTGACCGAGTCAACTGCCGACTTACAAGTGAGACCCACTCAGCGAAGCGCGGAGGGTCCAAGGAAGGGAAAGAGTGGGGTAGGAGACAAAAGGAGAACATATAAGCATGACCAACATTGTAAACTTAAATTCTCTTGATGAAATGGTCTTCAAAGAGTTGATAGCAGGCGATACTAGCACAGCATGGTGAGTGAAAAAGTAGACGAAGATCTCTTGATCACGGAGATAATAGCTGGCGATGGCAACGAGATCTGATGGCCAGATGGATAAGGAAGTCCTCTTGCACCAGGAAGAATTGAAGAGTTTCAGAGATTCGCTGCTAGATGACGCTAGGTGGGTCATGGAAGATATATATCTAGAACAGACTTACAATGACATAAGAGACATGACCATCAAAGAGAAAATAGAAGATCACTGTTGGTGTTTGATAAAGAGGAAGGAATGAACAAGCAAAGAGCATTAAACTTTATTCTCTCGTACCGTGTATTCCAAGAATACACCATACTGGGAGGGAGAAACACCAACAGAGAACAAATAAGCAGTTAAACATTTAAAGGTAATGGAGCGATCAAAGACAGTGGTCTTGTGATCGGACCATAAGTGGTCAAGATTTTGGCCACCCTGACTCTCCCATCTCTTCCAGGATAACACTCGGTCACTCTACCAGAAGTCCAAACTAGGGGGGGAGAAACATCCCTAACCAAGACCAAGTCCCCCACTTTAATGTCGGGACTGGAAAGAAACCACTTCTGTCTCCGTTGCAAGGAAGTTAGATATTCCAAGTTCCACCTCTTCCAAAAAGAATTACGGAGGGCTTCAAGTTTACGCCAAACGATAGGTAGATTAGAATCCCTGTAAGAATTAGGAAGGGGAGGAGGGGCAGAGAGAGAAGGGCCTATAAGGAAGTGACAAGGTGTGAGTGGAAGTAGGTCATCAGGGTCATTGGAAAGCGGAGTTAAAAAACGAGAATTAACAAACTTTCAATCACAAAATAGCTAGAAGCTGAGGGAAATAAAGCACTAGTAAAGTTTGTGATAAGATGCGAAAGAAGAATTAACAAGTTTAAACAAAGTGTATAGAAACAAGTACATCTAATAAGGATAAGAATATACCAAATAAACGAAGGAACTATGCGAGTAGAAAGCAAGAACGCCATAGGTAACAACAATCTAGTAGCCATAAACGATGACCTCAAGTTATAATAAGTATCAAAGGGGTTACTCAGAAAAATACTTAAGTCAGCGAGAAACGTGACATAACAAGTATAAATACAAAAACACATCGAAGGTAAAGACGCGAAAAAACAAGTTTGTTTATCAATGAACAATAAGATTGCAAAATATGTAAGCAAAGTGCAATACTTGAGCGCGTGAAAAATACGCAACGATGTTATGAAACAAGAATCGAAGCAGTTGTAGAATACGAGCGTAAGCAAGTGGGAGAGGCAGGCAAACACGGCCTTGACCCACATAGTACAGCGAGATAAGGAATATAAATAGCTGAAAGAGTCCTCAACCGGAACATTTTTTTTTTTTTTGGTAATGAGGTGAACGGCTTCTGAACTTACGGAAGCGACTCGCAAGACAATGGTTGGCAATCAGCCAGAGTTGAGATAAGGGAAACTTGCTCTGACCTTCGTCAAGCATACAAGAAATGAACAGCAACTTGGCCTTACTCAAGCTTGTATACAAACAAGATTGAAAAACACGCAGTTCGAAATAAACAAACAACACAAGTGAAATCAGCTGAGATTTAAAGCAGATATTCAGGTTGGACGGCATGCAGTCAATCGTAACTTGGACGTGAAAAAACAATTTAGAGACATACGAAATAAAGTAAGAAATCAATTTCGCATAATTTTGAGGATTACGGAATCCGACAATTTTCAACAGAAAAAAGCTTGATTCTTCCGAAATAGGAAGAGAAGCTGGGACATTGAGAAGGAGTTTATGCGTAAGAATAGTTATTCTAGATGCTAGAGAATTCAGATTTTCAAGCGGTTTCAAAAGCGGCTTCCAATTGTGAGGAAGGGGGAAGGAGCCGGCCGTGGCCATCCTTCTAAATAGCGAAAGAAGTGAAACATAGCTTACAGCGAAGTGATGGAGACTGATAGCCATGGTTTTACACAAGGGGAAGATAGTTTTCAATAGAGAGTTTAAGCAATTACCTGCTATAAAAAATGACATGAGAAAGTAAACTAAGTAACACAAGGCGAGACGAACTTGAATTGCCATTTTATGCGGGAAGAAGGCAAAACCATTATACAACTTACAAAGGTGGCGTAGTTGTTTACGATAAGACATCGTTTCGGCAAGTGTTTTTCAAAAGTATCGAGATCGAAAGCATAGGTGTTCTCTTTTTCAGAAGGGGGATTTATATCATCAGTAAAAAAATGACATTGCGATTTGGTTTGAAGACTGGGATGTTGGATTTCACCAGTAATAACCCAACCAAAATCGGTGTCTCTGGCGACCACGTTTGAAGATAACTTGCGAACCTGTTTACGGAGGCAATTCCAAAAAACATTGGCACTGAAAAGTACATCAATGGGACCTTGAGCATTAAAATGAGGATCAGCTAACCTTAAGTGCGAAGGAATCTTTAAACCGGAAGTAGTAATAGAGCTGCTAGGAGTGTCCTTTCCAATACTGGTAAGAATGAGACAGTTTAAGTTAAGATTGGTGTTTCTTTGACAAACGTCTCTGATTTTCAATTTTGAAGACTGCAAGGCTTGAGTTTTCAAATTGTCAATGCCGGATACATTGATGGAAATAGGCGATGAAGAAAGACCTAGTTTTTTAATTAACGATTGCGAAACACAGTTATGCGTTGAAGCGGAATCGAGAAGACCGCGGGTTCGAAACCAATTTCCAAATTTATCTTGGATTTCGAATTGTACAGTGGACAAAAGGACTTGCGCACTGTGAGAAGTTTCGGCGTTAGAAATGCAGGAAGAAGCATTAGTTTGTTCGGAGCTGCTCTGCATGGAGTTTGAAGAAGCGGGTACTGATGACCTCGATTTATCATGAACGTGCAATAAAGAATGGTGCGGTTTTTTGCAATGGAAACAGAGGTTGGATGACGTGCAGTTTGAAGAAGAATGCTTAGGTGACAAGCAGTTGAAGCAATGTTTGCTATTGAAGACAAACTTCCTTCGACAGACAATTCTTTAAAAGATTTGCACAAATACAAAATGTCCAACTTTTTGCAGAGCATGCATTTTAAAGATTTGTTGAGCGGCCTGATATATTCTCTTGGATGGTTGAAAGAAGCAGAACGGGTTTGCTTGTTCTCGACAGATGGGGGCGGATGACCATTTGAAAAGACAAGTTTTTTCTCAAAAATGCAACCCTTATGACTCGTTTCGACATTTTCGCACTGAAATGAGAGTGCTGTAAGGACTTGGCACCGACTGTTGAGAAACGATATGAGGTGTTCGAACGAAAATTCCTCCTTGCGAGTGAGTTCGATCTCCCAAGCCTTTAATGTCGAAAAATCGAATCTTGATGTAGCTAGATGAATAAGAATAGTGTCCCACGTTTGGACTGGTTGCTTGAGTTGATTTAATGCTCTCACGTGCAATTGAATAGAATCTAACAGGTCTCTTAAAGAGGTGACGTCATTAGGTTTGACGACTGGCAGGTTGAACAGACAGCGGTTATGACGAGCTACACACAAACGTAAATTAGAATTATCTCTCTTTAAGGATATTAAAGGCGATGTGGTAGTTATCTGCGCTTAAAGGAAGTGACTGAACCAAGGCCAAGGCCTCGCCTTCCAAGGACGCACGCAGGAAATAGAACTTATGAATGTCGACAACGTCTGAGTTTTCATGAATAAGTGAGCAGTAAAGTTCATAAAAAGAATACCATTCACCTTCCTGGCCTGAGAAGTGAGGTAGGCTTATCTTTGGAAGTAACGGTTTCGGTTTATCCTTGTGAACTATAGCGGGTGCGAACTGGGCCGGATTGATGACCCTAGTGTCCGGTTCTGAGATACTGCGGATCAGTTGGTGGGCCTTGGCAATCCCTTCAAAGTACAAGGGTTCGACCTCGTCCCGATCCGATTGAAGTTCTGGGCAAGCGGAATCAATCTCGGTTTGAGTTTGATCGTAATAATCATAGGACCGTTCGTACAACTTAAGGCGTTGTGTCAAAATGTCTAAATCACACTCGGCGGGATTTAATTTGTTGATGAAATTTCTGAATCTGGTGAGTTGCCCTTTATAGGAAGAACGTCTAGCAATGAGCGTTTCATCTTTTTCAGTAGGAGCCATGACAAAGAAAATAGATTAAAATGTAACTCACGAAACTGTGGAACCTTGGAGATGCTGTCAAGTTGGCAGCAGCGAATAAGTGGAAAGAACGGGACACACCAAAGGAGACAGGAGCGGCCTCTTTCCCCCGCACAGGCTTTGCACGATGTAGTTATAGCTGAAAGATTCAAAGCAGATATTAATAATTTGCAAGGTATTGCCAAATGATCTTTTAAACAGAAAAAAATGACAAATGGACTCTCTCGGGTTTCCGGGACCAAATTTTGGGTAGATTATTGGCTGAGTAATAACCTAACCACCAAGGGAAGATGATAAAAGTAGGTGGGTTTCGGACTGGAGAAAAAGGATATAAAAATAGGAGGAGAGTCCCACAAAAGTTATGAATTTAACTTTAAATGCACTTAGAGGCGGTTGCCACTGCAAATCTGCTCTCTGATACCTAAAGTGGGTAAGGACCTGGTCGAAGCTGACGGGAACCGCAGCTAAGACTTGGGCGGTTTGCCAGAGAAAGGCTTTAGTTTAATCCCTCTCAAGCATGCATAAGACTACTATGGGGAAGGGTGATAGTCTGACAAGACAAATAGTAACAGATTTATTCTGAATTAACGATGGCATGAACTGAGGAAGAGTTAGGAAAGCCAGGATCTTGCCTATCCGTTGTATTTGCGAAATGATAAATCCAAAACCAAATATTTAATTTATTTAACAAGGCAAAAGAAGTTGATAACTTTAACAAATATATTTTCAATTTGGTTAACAATTTTGGGGTCACAGACCTCAGAAAGCATTAAACGTTTGCGCCAGGCAATTAACAATTTATTAGGTTTCGAACCTTATATATGTACTAAAATCTTTGTAAGATTTAAAAAAGACAAATGAAGTGATTAAAGTTTAAACATTAAATTGAGTACAAGGAGTGTACTATAAGAAATCTCTGCGTACCTATCTTAGAAAAAGTTGCGACTTCAAAATAACATCGAAAGAGAACAGGTAGAATGAAAAAGAAGTTCCTATAACTTCGTATATTTATACTGGATTACTGTTGGTTATTATACAAATAAGGGCAGGTCACTTACTGTGAAACCTGAAGAGAAAATCAAAAGAAAGGTTCTCGACCACCTATGTTTAAGTAGGAATCACGAGCCAAATGGGGCAGTTTCCATTTCGTGAGACCTAGAAATAACTTACTCAAGAGTTGAAAGAATTGTTTTCCCTGATTATAAGATAGAAACAATGTAAGCTTGAACCGTGTATAAAACACGTAATTATGCAGAAATTAATTAATGAGATATAAGCAAAGGTGGGAGGGCACGTCTTTAGAGTGACACCTCATTGCGATTGGTCTTAAGGTAACAATTTTATTAACATGGTGTGTTAGTAGAAGGTTTAGGAAAAATCAATTGGGATTGAGGAGAAATGTTCATGGCCTTATTTAATGTAAACGGACGATCGAGACGCGGTAGAAAAGTTGAACAAGCACTAGTTTTCACTATAGTCTGTTAAATAGATGAAAAGTTCACTGTAGTAACACGAAAGTTTATGGGAAAGAAAGTTATTGCAATGATGAAAAGTAACGGCTTGCACTAGGTAGGCGAGAGTCTATTTCTTGAGAAAGTTGTGAATTACAATTAAATACGCCATAGAACAATCCAACGGAGGAAGAAAATTTAGCTATTGCAATAATTTATAAGGAAGATTCCTCATTTTAAATAGTATTCCCACAAGTGAGTGAAAAATACATGACGGCAAGACTTGTAGATAGAGTACAGAATCAGGAAGGTTCCAGAACGATCTTAATAGAAGAATGGGGCCAAAGATAATCCAGCGGAGGAACTAGCTTGGTGATTTATAGACAGCGGGTATTAGATAATATCCCACGTAGTGAGAAGATTTCTCATTTAAATATCTTAAGAAAAGCTACTTTCTATTAGGGTTGGCTTAGACAGACAAAAGCTCAACATGGCAAATCCCGCGAAGAATGATTTTTGCCCCAAATAAGTAATCTCACGCTGTCTATAAAATATCGTTAAAAGCATGTAGAAGTTAAAACGGATGAAGATGAGGTTAAAACCTTAAGTCTGTACTTATCTTGGTTGCATGTCGAAGGTGAAGTTTCCTTTGACGGATGCCTAATGTGCCAACATGGCGTAGAACGTAGAGAGTGTCTCTTGGTTTGAGGAGACTGGCTCTGGTTGAACCTTGACTGACCGAGTCAACTGCCGACTTACAAGTGAGACCCACTCAGCGAAGCGCGGAGGGTCCAAGGAAGGGAAAGAGTGGGGGTAGGAGACAAAAGGAGAACATATAAGCATGACCAACATTGTAAACTTAAATTCTCTTGAGGAAATGGTCTTCAAAGAGTTGATAGCAGGCGATACTAGCACAGCATGGTGAGTGAAAAAGTAGACGAAGATCTCTTGATCACGGAGATAATAGCTGGCGATGGCAACGAGATCTGATGACCAGATGGATAAGGAAGTCCTCTTGCACCAGGAAGAATTGAAGAGTTTCAGAGATTCGCTGCTAGATGACACTAGGTGGGTCATGGAAGATATATATCTAGAACAGACTTACAATGACATAAGAGACATGACCATCAAAGAGAAAATAGAAGATCACTGTTGGTGTTTGATAAAGAGGAAGGAATGAACAAGCAAAGAGCATTAAACTTTATTCTCTCGTACCGTGTATTCCAAGAATACACCATACTGGGAGGGAGAAACACCAACAGAGAACAAATAAGCAGTTAAACATTTAAAGGTAATGGAGCGATCAAAGACAGTGGTCTTGTGATCGGACCATAAGTGGTCAAGATTTTGGCCACCCTGACTCTCCCATCTCTTCCAGGATAACACTCGGTCACTCTACCAGAAGTCCAAACTAGGGGGGGAGAAACATCCCTAACCAAGACCAAGTCCCCCACTTTAATGTCGGGACTGGAAAGAAACCACTTCTGTCTCCGTTGCAAGGAAGTTAGATATTCCAAGTTCCACCTCTTCCAAAAAGAATTACGGAGGGCTTCAAGTTTACGCCAAACGATAGGTAGATTAGAATCCCTGTAAGAATTAGGAAGGGGAGGAGGGGCAGAGAGAGAAGGGCCTATAAGGAAGTGACAAGGTGTGAGTGGAAGTAGGTCATCAGGGTCATTGGAAAGCGGAGTTAAAAAACGAGAATTAACAAACTTTCAATCACAAAATAGCTAGAAGCTGAGGGAAATAAAGCACTAGTAAAGTTTGTGATAAGATGCGAAAGAAGAATTAACAAGTTTAAACAAAGTGTATAGAAACAAGTACATCTAATAAGGATAAGAATATACCAAATAAACGAAGGAACTATGCGAGTAGAAAGCAAGAACGCCATAGGTAACAACAATCTAGTAGCCATAAACGATGACCTCAAGTTATAATAAGTATCAAAGGGGTTACTCAGAAAAATACTTAAGTCAGCGAGAAACGTGACATAACAAGTATAAATACAAAAACACATCGAAGGTAAAGACGCGAAAAAACAAGTTTGTTTATCAATGAACAATAAGATTGCAAAATATGTAAGCAAAGTGCAATACTTGAGCGCGTGAAAAATACGCAACGATGTTATGAAACAAGAATCGAAGCAGTTGTAGAATACGAGCGTAAGCAAGTGGGAGAGGCAGGCAAACACGGCCTTGACCCACATAGTACAGCGAGATAAGGAATATAAATAGCTGAAAGAGTCCTCAACCGGAACAATTTTTTTTTTTTGGTAATGAGGTGAACGGCTTCTGAACTTACGGAAGCGACTCGCAAGACAATGGTTGGCAATCAGCCAGAGTTGAGATAAGGGAAACTTGCTCTGACCTTCGTCAAGCATACAAGAAATGAACAGCAACTTGGCCTTACTCAAGCTTGTACACAAACAAGATTGAAAAACACGCAGTTCGAAATAAACAAACAACACAAGTGAAATCAGCTGAGATTTAAAGCAGATATTCAGGTTGGACGGCATGCAGTCAATCGTAACTTGGACGTGAAAAAACAATTTAGAGACATACGAAATAAAGTAAGAAATCAATTTCGCATAATTTTGAGGATTACGGAATCCGACAATTTTCAACAGAAAAAAGCTTGATTCTTCCGAAATAGGAAGAGAAGCTGGGACATTGAGAAGGAGTTTATGCGTAAGAATAGTTATTCTAGATGCTAGAGAATTCAGATTTTCAAGCGGTTTCAAAAGCGGCTTCCAATTGTGAGGAAGGGGGAAGGAGCCGGCCGTGGCCATCCTTCTAAATAGCGAAAGAAGTGAAACATAGCTTACAGCGAAGTGATGGAGACTGATAGCCATGGTTTTACACAAGGGGAAGATAGTTTTCAATAGAGAGTTTAAGCAATTACCTGCTATAAAAAATGACATGAGAAAGTAAACTAAGTAACACAAGGCGAGACGAACTTGAATTGCCATTTTATGCGGGAAGAAGGCAAAACCATTATACAACTTACAAAGGTGGCGTAGTTGTTTACGATAAGACATCGTTTCGGCAAGTGTTTTTCAAAAGTATCGAGATCGAAAGCATAGGTGTTCTCTTTTTCAGAAGGGGGATTTATATCATCAGTAAAAAAATGACATTGCGATTTGGTTTGAAGACTGGGATGTTGGATTTCACCAGTAATAACCCAACCAAAATCGGTGTCTCTGGCGACCACGTTTGAAGATAACTTGCGAACCTGTTTACGGAGGCAATTCCAAAAAACATTGGCACTGAAAAGTACATCAATGGGACCTTGAGCATTAAAATGAGGATCAGCTAACCTTAAGTGCGAAGGAATCTTTAAACCGGAAGTAGTAATAGAGCTGCTAGGAGTGTCCTTGCCAATACTGGTAAGAATGAGACAGTTTAAGTTAAGATTGGTGTTTCTTTGACAAACGTCTCTGATTTTCAATTTTGAAGACTGCAAGGCTTGAGTTTTCAAATTGTCAATGCCGGATACATTGATGGAAATAGGCGATGAAGAAAGACCTAGTTTTTTAATTAACGATTGCGAAACAAAGTTATGCGTTGAAGCGGAATCGAGAAGACCGCGGGTTCGAAACCAATTTCCAAATTTATCTTGGATTTCGAATTGTACAGTGGACAAAAGGACTTGCTCATTGTGAGAAGTTTCGGCGTTAGAAATGCAGGAAGAAGCATTAGTTTGTTCGGAGCTGCTCTGCATGGAGTTTGAAGAAGCGGGTACTGATGACCTCGATTTATCATGAACGTGCAATAAAGAATGGTGCGGTTTTTTGCAATGGAAACAGAGGTTGGATGACGTGCAGTTTGAAGAAGAATGCTTAGGCGACAAGCAGTTGAAGCAATGTTTGCTATTGAAGGCAAACTTCCTTCGACAGACAATTCTTTAAAAGATTTGCACAAATACAAAATGTCCAACTTTTTGCAGAGCATGCATTTTAAAGATTTGTTGAGCGGCCTGATATATTCTCTTGGATGGTTGAAAGAAGCAGAACGGGTTTGCTTGTTCTCGACAGATGGGGGCTGATGACCATTTGAAAAGACAAGTTTTTTCTCAAAAATGCGACCCTTATGACTCGTTTCGACATTTTCGCACTGAAATGAGAGTGCTGTAAGGACTTGGCACCGACTGTTGAGAAACGAGATGAGATGTTCGAACGAAAATTCCTCCTTGCGAGTGAGTTCGATCTCCCAAGCCTTTAATGTCGAAAAATCGAATCTTGATGTAGCTAGATGAATAAGAATAGTGTCCCACGTTTGGACTGGTTGCTTGAGTTGATATAATGCTCTCACGTGCAATTGAATAGAATCTAACAGGTCTCTTAAAGGGGTGACGTCATTAGGTTTGACGACTGGCAGGTTGAACAGACAGCGGTTATGACGAGCTACACACAAACGTAAATTAGAATTATCTCTCTTTAAGGATATTAAAGGCGATGTGGTAGTTATCTGCGCTTAAAGGAAGTGACTGAACCAAGGCCAAGGCCTCGCCTTCCAAGGACGCACGCAGGAAATAGAACTTATGAATGTCGACAACGTCTGAGTTTTCATGAATAAGTGAGCAGTAAAGTTCATAAAAAGAATACCATTCACCTTCCTGGCCTGAGAAGTGAGGTAGGCTTATCTTTGGAAGTAACGGTTTCGGTTTATCCTTGTGAACTGAAGCGGGTGCGAACTGGGCCGGATTGATGACCCTAGTGTCCGGTTCTGAGATACTGCGGATCAATTGGTGGGCCTTGGTAATCCCTTCAAAGTACAAGGGTTCGACCTCGTCCCGATCCGATTGAACTTCTGGGCAAGCGGAATCAATCTCGGTTTGAGTTTGATCGTAATAATCATAGGACCGTTCGTACAACTTAAGGCGTTGTGTCAAAATGTCTAAATCACACTCGGCGGGATTTTTATTTGTTGATGAAATTTCTGAATCTGGCGAGTTGACCCTTTATAGGAAGAACGTCTAGCAATGAGAGTTTCATCTTTTTCAGTAGGAGCCATGACAAAGAAAATAGATTAAAATGTAACTCACGGAACTGTGGTACCTTGGAGATGCTGTCAAGTTGGCAGCAGCAAATAAGTGGAAAGAACGGGACACACCAAAGGAGACAGGAACGGCCTCTTTCTCCTGCACAGGCTTTGCACGATGTAGTTATAGCTGAAAGATTCAAAGCAGATATTAATAATTTTCAAGGTATTGCCAAATGATCTTTTAAACAGAAAAAAATGACAAATGGACTCTCCCGGGTTTCCGGGACCAAATTTTGGGTAGATTATTGGCTGAGGAATAACCTAACCACCAAGGGAAGATGATAAATAAAAGTAGGTGGGTTTCGGACTGGAGAAAAAGGATATAAAAATAGGAGGAGAGTCCCACAAAAGTTATGAATTTAACTTTAAATGCACTTAGAGGCGGTTGCCACTGCAAATCCGCTCTCTGATACCTAAAGTGGGTAAGGACCTGGTCGAAGCTGACGGGAACCGCAGCTAAGACTTGGGCGGTTTGCCAGAGAAAGGCTTTAGTGTATTCCCTCTCAAGCATGCATAAGACTACTATGGGGAAGGGTGATAGTCTGACAAGACAAATAGTAACAGATTTATTCTGTATTAACGATGGCAAGAACTGAGGAAGAGTTAGGAAAGCCAGCATCTTGCCTAACCGTTGTATTTGCGAAATGATAAATCCAAAAACAAATATTTAATTTATTTAACAAGGCAAAAGAAGTTGATAACTTTAACAAATATATTTTCAATTTGGTTAACAATTTTGGGGTCACAGACCTCAGAAAGCATTAAACGTTTGCGCCAGGCAATTAACAATTTATTAGGTTTCGAACCTTATATATGTACTAAAATCTTTGTAAGATTTAAAAAAGACAAATGAAGTGATTAAAGTTTAAACATTAAATTGAGTACAAGGAGTGTACTATAAGAAATCTCTGCGTACCTATCTTAGAAAAAGTTGCAACTTTAAAATAACAAAGAAAGAGAACAGGTAGAATGGAAAAGAAGTTCCTATAACTTCGTATATTTATACTGGATTACTGTTGGTTATTATACAAATAAGGGCAGGTCACTTACTGTGAAACCTGAAGAGAAAATCAAAAGGAAGTTTCTCGACCTCCTATGTTTAAGTAGGAATCACGAGCCAAATGGGGCAGTTTCAATTTCGTGAGACCTAGAAATAACTTACTCAAGAGTTGAAAGAATTGTTTTCCCTGATTATAAGGTAGAAACAATGTAAGCTTGAATCGTGTATAAAACACGTAATTATGCAGAAATTAATTTATGAGATATAAGGAAAGGTGGGAGGGCACGTCTTTAGAGTGACACCTCATTGCGATTGACCTTAAGGTAACAATTTTATTAACATGGTGTGTTAGTAGAAGGTTTAGGAAAGATCAATTGGGATTGAGGAGAAATGTTCATGGCCTTATTTAATGTAAACGAACGATCGCGACGCGGTAGAAAAGTTGAACAAGCACTAGTTTTCACTATAGTCTGTTAAATAGATGAAAAGTTCACTGTAGTAACACGAAAGTTTATGGGAAAGAATGTTATTGCAATGATGAAAAATAACGGCTTGCACTAGGTAGGCGAGAGTCTATTTCTTGAGAAAGTTGTGAATTACAATTAAATACGCCATAGAACAATCCAACGGAGGAAGAAAATTTAGCTATTGCAGTAATTTATAAGAAAGATTCCTCATTTTAAATAGTATTCCCACAAGTGAGTGAAAAATACATGACGGCAAGACTTGTAGATAGAGTACAGAATCTGGAAGGTTCCAGAACGATCTTAATAGAAGAATGGGGCCAAAGATAATCCAGCGGAGGAACTAGCTTAGTGATTTATAGACAGCGGGTATTAGATAATATCCCACGTAGTGAGAAGATTTCTCATTTAAATAGCTTAAGAAAAGCTACTTTCTATTAGGGTTGGCTTAGACAGACAAAAGCTCAACATGGCAAATCCAGCGAAGAATGATTTTTGCCCCCAAATAAGTAATCTCACGCTGTCTAAAAAATATCGTTATAAGCATGTAGAAGTTAAAACGGATGAAGATGAGGTTAAAACCTTATGTCTGTACTTATCTTGGTTGCATGTCGATGGTGAAGTTTCCTTTGACGGATGCCTAATGTGCCAACATGGCGTAGAACGTAGAGAGTGTCTCTTGGTTTGAGGAGACTGGCTCTGGTTGAACCTTGACTGGCCGAGTCAACTGCCGACTCACAAGTGAGACCCACTCAGCGAAGCGCGGAGGGTCCAAGGAAGGGAAAGAGTGGGGGTAGGAGACAAAAGGAGAACATATAAGCATGACCAACATTGTAAACTTAAATTCTCTTGATGAAATGGTCTTCAAAGAGTTGATAGCAGGCGATACTAGCACAGCATGGTGAGTGAAAAAGTAGACGAAGATCTCTTGATCACGGATATAATAGCTGGCGATGGCAACGAGATCTGATGGCCAGATGGATAAGGAAGTCCTCTTGCACCAGGAAGAATTGAAGAGTTTCAGAGATTCGCTGCTAGATGACGCTAGGTGGGTCATGGAAGATATATATCTAGAACAGACTTACAATGACATAAGAGACATGACCATCAAAGAGAAAATAGAAGATCACTGTTGGTGTTTGATAAAGAGGAAGGAATGAACAAGCAAAGAGCATTAAACTTTATTCTCTCGTACCGTGTATTCCAAGAATACACCAACTAGCTTGACTGTGGGAACTTTCGGGATTTCCGTTGCATCACTCCTTCACTTGACATGCAATGGATTTCAGTTTACCTCACCGACATTTAAATTCCGTACAATATCCTCATCGCTTTCATGTCTGAAACCATGATCGTCTTTATCGAAGTCTAACTACTGAATGTCACTTTCTTCTGCATCTTGGTATTCATCCAGGCTGAGCCCTAATGTCATCGTAGCGAGACCACCTTGCCCATTTGAAATATCGTCGCCACAGAAGCCGACACAGGCTTGTTTTTGTGCAAGTGTAGTAGAGGTAATATTCTGCATGGAGAGCATCCAACAAAGACGGAATGATCGGAAACTTAACGGTAGATAGCGGACCTCGCTTTCTGCATACAGCGATCTTTATCAATCTGGGCGGTCATCCTGGTAAGTTACTAAGTTATTGAGGTATTGAGGTTTTAAGGTCCAGAACAGTAATATCTAGATGGCAAGTATCCATATCCAAATGTGCCACTGTTTCCTGAACCAGTCTTAACCAGGTCGTCTTCTTGGTTTCATTCTGTAGTGTACCTGTAAGAGTACTTGAAAAATATTGTGCAATTTATGAATGAAGTAGTAGGGACTGATAACTCTAGTGTTGATATCATGAACAATGTTTCACATGACGAAATACGTGAGATTCAAAGAATTTGGCACAGACATCACTGAACTCGTCCCTTTATTAGAAGGCCAGTCTTATCAGACTGTTCACCTTCTAGATGGACATCTACGGAGAATTCAGCAAGTCCTTAAACTTACGGTACCAACATTAAGGAGCTGTTGGAGGGTTGTGGCAATGTGTTAAAAAGAGAGAAAATACATTCAATTTTAGTAAAGGCTGGGTCCCATGCTCTTAGAATATTAATCAGCCTGAGATCCGTTGACCCTGAGAACAAGATTTACAAATGTGTGCGTTTGATCCAGCAGAAATAGTGCCAATGAACATCAATGAGGACCTTGCAAAGAAAATTAAGAAGTTGCCATTCTGTGGAACACTGGAAGAAAGTGAGGTCATAAGAGGATACAACGAACTGCAAACTTTAATCAAGAAGCAGATGCATGACATGACCAAGACAGACATTGTTCGAGTTTTGCAAGGAATGACATTTGTATTTCCAAAATTCTCAGAATCTGTGTTGAAAACAATTTTGATACCCTGTTCGAACGCTAACTGTGAACTTTTGTTTTTCAGCTTACTCTAGCACGTTAAGTGATATGTGTCACCGTTTTTCACAAGAGAATTTGGATCTCTTCACTGAAGTATACTTTGAAGGATGACTGAAATGTGTTATGTTATCCATGATATTTAAAAAATCCTGCCTAAAATTTAACATTTTCAAAGTACCGAAAATTGCACTTGAAACCACCGAATTTGCCACTTTAAAATACCGCTTTCTTCACTCTGAAATCACCGAAAAATTCCTATCCCTACATATAACACACACTAATACAGCCATCACAATTAACACCGGTTGTCAAATAAATTCTACACACACCCAAAGTACACGGGATTACATGACCGCGATGTCGCAACCCCTATATTAAAGAACCAAAAGTTTTCCACTCCCGGGTGCCTTAATATGTGTCCTACCAGTATATTTCTTCTCTTCATTAGCAGTCGCCAGAAACATCTCTCCTCTCACACTCGTCTTAATACCTCTTTATTCGTAACCCTATCTACGCATCTGATTCTCATCATTCTCCTGTAACACCACACTTCAAACGCTTCAATTCTCCTCCTTTCTGCTGCACCATTAGTCCAAGTTTCACTTCCATAGAGCGCCACCCTCCAGACAAAGGCTTTCCAAAATGACTTCCTAATACCTGAATCTACACACATCAAAAAAAGTTTTGCATCACCTCGGTTCCAAGAGTTCCGGAACCGTTAAATACAAAGGGAATAGAGATCAACACAAACAACATTTCAGCTCGTTTTATTGCTCATGAGACCCACACATTGCATGTTGTACCATCATACAGCTAGACTTTCAGCATTTGTGGTCCAGATTGCAGTACACACCACTACCTCTAATACCCAGTAGCACGTCCTCTTGCATTGATGCATGCCTGTATTCGCCGTGGCATACTATCCACAAGTTCATCAAGACACTGTTGGTCCAAATTGTCCCACTCCTCAACGACAATTCGGCGTAAATCTCTCAGAGTG
Organism: Meconema thalassinum; assembly: GCA_946902985.2. Classification (NCBI taxonomy): domain Eukaryota; kingdom Metazoa; phylum Arthropoda; class Insecta; order Orthoptera; family Tettigoniidae; genus Meconema; species Meconema thalassinum. Next base: position 34,823,679 of record OX336390.1, read on the forward strand.
GTTGGTGGGTCAAGACGTCCATAAACAGCCCATTTCAACATATCCCAGGCATGTTCGATAGGGTTCATGTCTGGCGAACATGCTGGCCACTGTAGTCGAGCGATGTCGTTATCTTGAAGGAACGCATTCACAAGATGTGCACGATGAGGTCGAGAATTGTCGTCCATGAAGACCAATGCCTCTCCAATATTCTGCCGATATGGTTGCACTATGGGTCGGAGGATGTCATTCAGGTATCGTAAAGCCGTTTCGGAGCCTTCCATGACCACCAGTGGCGTACGTCGGCCCCACATAATGCCACCCCAAAACATCAGGGAACCACCACCTTGCTGCACTCGCTGGACAGTGTGTCTAAGACGTTCAGCCTGACCAGGGTGCCTCCAAACACGTCTCCGACGATTGTCTGGTTGAAGGCATATGCGACACTCATCGGTGAAGAGAACGTGATGCCAATTCCGTGGGGTCCATTCAGCATGTTGTTGGGCCCATCTGTACCGCGCTGCATGGTGTCGGGGTTGCAAAGCTGGACCTCGCCATGGACGTCGGGAGTGAAGTTGCGCATCATGCAGCCTATTGCGCACAGTTTGAGTTGAAACACGACGTCCTGTGGCTGAACGAAACGCATTATTCAACATGGTGGCATTGCTGTCAGGGTTCCTCCGAGCGGCAATCCGTAAGTAGCGGTCATCCACTACAGTAGTAGCCCTTGGGCGGCCTGAGCGAGGCCTGTCATCGACAGTTCCTGTATCTCTGTACCTCCTCCATGTCCGAACAACATCGCTTTGGTTCACTCTGAGACGCCTGGAAACTTCCCTTGTTGAGAGCCCTTCTTGACACAAAGTAACAATGCGGACGCGATCGAACTGCGGTATTGACCTTCTAGGCATGGTAGAACTACAGACAACATGAGCAGCGTACCTTCGTCCTGGTGGAATGACTGGAACTGATCGGCTGTCGTACCCCCTCCGTCTAATAGGCCCTGCTCATGCATGGTTGTTTACATCTTTGAGCAGTTTTAGTGACATCTATGAACAGTCAAAGGGACTGTATCTTGGATACAATATACACAGTCAACGTCTATATGCCGGAGATCTGGGAACCGAGGTGATGCAAAACTTTTTTTGATGTGTGTATATTCGATGTCGACAGATTCCTTTTCTGTAGAAATGCTTTCCTTGCCTGTGCTAACCTACTCTTTATATCTCCTTCGCTTCGTCCATCACTGGTTAGTTTGCTCTCCAAGTCACAGAAGACTCCTACTTCCTTTAGCTTTTCACCTGCCAATTCTACATCCATTGGGGTTTCTGATTTCTTTCCACTGCATTCCAATATTTTTGTGTTAAATTTAATACTTTCCATCATGAATTCTTTCCTCAAGACAGCCTCAACCCTCAAACCAGAATTAAATTTCTTGGCAGAACCATGAATGGAACCCAGACCTGGGTTGACAACCAAGAATGCTAGCCACTACACCAGGAAGGGACTCTAGCATGACCTACTGTATATATAGTCGTGTTACATTCTTCATGTTTCAATAAAACTGCATTTTCTAATCACAATCACCTCAAAACACAGGTTATCAAATTGAGTTCCAAAACTAAATATACAGGGCTGATGACCAAGGGATCCATCACTTGTAATTTAAGACACGCATAACTTCTCATTCTACTGGTGTTGGTGAAGACATAGGTTGTGAACTAAAAGCTATTTAGTATAGGCCTATCACATGGGAAATCGTTTTAATAGGCATGAGAATTTTAATGGTAAAAACCAGTGGGATATATGAAAATAGGCTATTTAGTTCTTCATGGAACTACTTGTAGAATATATTAAGACTAGCAGAAGTACCCATTCTTCGAACGGTCTTCGGTATTAATAACCAGATGTTATCAATTGAGCTACTGTTGCAATGTTTAGGGGCTTGGAACCTGTTTGTTGGCAAAGAAAAATTATTAATTAAAATGTGCTCTCAATCTAAATTTACCTAACGTGTTCTTCCTGGCGTGAAAATAAAATTGAAAACCTCGTACACGAATCGCAATACACGTCACATACGAACTGACCCTAACCGTTGTGTCAAGTGCCCAACTACAGGAAGACCCCTTTTATAAATTATAAAGGCTTTTGGTGCATGAAAATTCATTTTATTTAGCCTCCAATGGCCCAAATTCCTAAAATCAACAAAAAAAAGTCTACTATTTCAAATCAGGAATTTTTGAAAATAATGTTGCTGTTTGGAGATATAATAGACCTTCTGTAAGACATATTGCACGTGTAAGTCGTGTGAAAAAATCTAGGATACTCCTTGAACCCCTTAGGCGCATTGATGAATTTTACAGTTTTAGTTGGTTCCGTGATAACCTTATAGCCATTTTCAACCTTTCACAGAAATGTAATAAATGGAGTGGCATTACGTATTCCAGAAATAGATGGAAAGTTGGATGCCACCTCTTGAGATACTGTTGTCATGGTTAGTGGCTTGCATTCCTTCTTTAGTTTATTAAATGAAATTAGTTTTCTGGGAATATCTAAGAAACTGTTGGGTTTAGAGCCCTAAAATATAGTTTTCGGGAACCCTTTACGGCTCTTGAGGGGCCCCCAGTTTTGTTTCTGACACCAAGAGTTTGAAAATGAGCTTTGTCTCTTCGTTGTACGCCATAATAATGATAATAATTAAAAGAATAATAATAATATAACAATATAGGGATAGGGATATAATAGATCTTCCGGACCATACCCGCACGTGTAAATCGCGTTAAAAAATGCTAGATTACCCCTTGACCCCTTAAGCGCATTATATGTATTGATGAATATTTCAGCTTAATTTGGATCCGTTATAACCTTATTGCCGTTTGTATACCTTCACAGTAATGTAATAAATGAAATTGCATTGCGTCTTACAGAAATAGATGGACCTCTGAGATTCTGTTGCCATTGTTACCGGCATAAATACCTTCATTAATTTATTAAGTGAAATTAGTTTTTTGGGAATACGGTATCTCAAAAACTGTTGGTTTTAGGGCCTTAAAATGTGGTTTTCGGGGTCCTTATAGGGCCCCCGAGTTTCGTTTCTCACATTGAGGGGCTGAAAATGAGCTTTGTCTCACGCTTATTTCAGCATGTATTTTAAGGGGGTAGGCACCCTGTTATGAGAGGTACGGAGAAGAGTTACATCAATGATTTAAGTCGTGCCTCTGATGGATATCTGTATCAAATTTTACGTTAATCCACCCAGCCGTTCTCGAGTTATAAGGACACAAAAAATTGTCAACAGACAAACAGACAGACAAAAATGTATTTTTGCGTGCATCCGTCACAAAACAGTCTGAAACGGGCAAATATGTCAAATTTCCGTAGAAATGCAGAAAAATCAGACAAACATTCATTGTTATATAATAGAGAAGGGATATAATAGACCTTCCGTACCACACCCGCACGTGTAAATCGCGTGAAAAAATTCTAGAGTACCCCTTGACCCCTTAAGTGCATTGTATGTATTAATGAATATTTCAGCTTAATTTGGATCCGTTATAACCTTATAGCCGTTTGCAAACCTTCACAGTAATGTAATAAATGGAATTGCATTGCGTCTTACTGAAATAGATGGACCTCTGAGATTCAGTTGCCATGGTTACCGGCTTGCATTCTTTCATTAATTTATTAAGTGAAATTAGTTTTCTGGGAATATCTCAAAAACTGTTGGTTTTAGGGCCTTAAAATGTGGTTTTCGGGGGCCGTATTCGTTTCTCACATTGAGAGGCTGAAAATGAGCCTTATTTCACCCTTCTACGCCTATTTCAGCATGTATTTTAAGGGGGTAGGGCCCCTTTTATGAGAGGTACGGAGAAGAGTTACATCAATGATTAGTGTGGTGCCTCTGATGGATATCTGTATTAAATTTTACGTTGATCCACCCAGCCGTTCTCAAGTTATAAGGACTCGAAGAAGTTGTCCACAGACACACAGACAAACAGACAGACAGACAAAAAAATATTTTTGCGCGCATCCGTCATAGAACAGCCTAAAACGCGCAAATATCGCAAATTTCCGTGGAATTTCAGAAAAAACAGACAAACTTTCATTTTTATATATAGAGAAAGAGATATATAGAGATAGAGATATCACCCGGCAACGTTGGGTACAAATTCTAGAAAAACGATAGGCTACAGTCAGTCTGAGCGACTAGACTTTATATCATTTCAAATGACGCATGCTACAAATGCTACACATGTTAGAAAGGCTCAGGAGATCTTCTCGCTTCGCTCGAAGCCCCAGGACTCTTTCAACAAACTCCATTACCCATTAACTTAGGCTTCCCGCGCGGGGAACGGAGAGCGGGAGGTGCACTCTGCTGGATGACGTCACGCACTCGCCATCTCCGTATCACATAACGCCAGACCCCAGGAGTAAACTCAGACTCGGTGCATATGCACTGAACAACATGATGTCGTCATACACGCCGTAACCGTAACGCATAACGGTAGACCAAAGCATAACGATGAAGTCGACAAAATCATTTGAAATGATAAAACTGAAGTCCAGTTATGTATAAATCATCAAAGACGGAAACAGATTTACAGGCTAAAAATAAGTCCACAGACTGCAGCAGTTTTTGGTCGGTGAGCCCTTGGCATTGTGTAGAGTAGACCATAGGTGGGCAATGAGAGGGCGAACTGCATGAGCGCGAGCGGAGCCAAGGAGCTGACTGCTAGCTAATAGTTTGTGCTGGAACAACTAGATGACAATATGCGCAGTCAAGGCGCAAGCATTGTACCGGGCTGAGTATATAATGTGTACGGCTGTACGCTAAATATGAATCACCAACAAGCTTAGCACATTTTTATGATTAGTTTTCTCAAACAGATTTCCCAAACATGCACAAAATGACTGCCAAACTTCTATCAATGTTTGGCTCAACATATTTGTGTGAGAACTGTTCTCTCCAATGAAGATAAATAAATCTCCACGAAGAGCCACTCTAACTGACGCACATCCCACTATCGTTCTTCGAATTGCAATTGCAAGATCGATCGCTCCAAATGTAACCCGTCTGCTTCAGCGAAAGGATACGCACACATCCTCATCATCTGCAGAATGACAGGTCATATATATAAGAACACATAGGCCTATGGTTTGTTTGTAGTGAATGATATTTATTAATGTATTTATTTTTGTACTCCTAGAGCAAGTTTTCGTTCCTTGTGTTCTAAACAAGTTGTTAGGTGGGCTAATTGTAGTTTCAGGACTATCGGTAGTGGGCAAAGGAGTGTATACTTATCAGCTGTCAAAGTAATTATTTATGTTTCCTACACACAACCTAATAAAAGGAATATAATTAAGCGTATGTACGTAGCACCATAATCTAATGCACAACAAACAGGGCACAAGTATAAAGCTGTTGTGATACGCCGCTTGTAATGGCAAGCTGTGCAGGCAGCTGCAAGGTGAACTTCGGTGCGAGCGCATACTTGGCTCTTTGTCCTGCCGGAGCGGGAGCGCTGCTCAATGAGCCGAATTGTGCCCACCAGGGGCGTATATAGAGTTTTATTTCGGGGGGTGCCCAACTGGGGGTTAGGGGGCATGGTGTAGGCCAGTGAGATGTGTGTCTCTGTGAATAGAAGTAGAATTTCTTAAGTATGTTTTCAACCAACTCAAACTCCGTTCGACAGTACCGATAGCTACAGAGAGAGGCAAATTTACCAAAAGTTTGATAAAGGTATAAAAGTTAGGGATTTTTTTTTGTCACGCTTCATGGGCACTAGTTGCTGTTCTTGGTTCGTTTATAAGAGCGGAGGCACTGAAGAGTAATAAGAGGTTTTGTTGTTACACATAAGACAGAGCAAACTGCTTGTCACACTATTTATTACATCGCTCTACCGTCGCCTTGCTTTGCAACGTTGCCATACGTCGCTTAGTAACAATAGTACATGGTAAGTGCGAGTATATTAGTTTTTAATATTTTAATTCATAAACAAATATAGGTATAATATGTGACAAAAATTTCGGGGGGGGGGGCTGCCCCCCCCCCCCCCTATATACGCCCCTGGTGCCCACCTCTGGTGTAGACTCATCCATTACATCAAGAATTCACAAATGAGTTACTAAAGGCGTGGATTATCAAGATGTTGGCTCATTGGTCAGAGCAACTGCGTACAAAACCAGTGGACGCTGGTTTATCTCCAGCATGGGTCAGAAATGTTAACACTGCACCTTCCATCAAAAGACTTGTGCTTTCTGTACAATTCACAACCTAACATTAATTTGTCATCAATAGAGTTGCGAACGGTGGCTTCGGTGGCGTAGTCGGTAGCATGCTGAGCTTCTATGCCCAAGATAGCGGGTTCAAACCCGGCCGAAGCCGTCGGATTTTTTAAGAGCGTTAAAAATCCCTCAGTATGCCTTCCTTCGGAGGGGAAGTAAAGCCGGCGGTCCCATGTCATAGATTTATGGCATGTTAAAGATCCTTCCACTAATTGCATCTGTGTGAAGCTAAATTGGATAGGTTAAGAATGTAAACAACGCTCTTAGGTTTCTACGTTCGTTGCCAAGCGCCGACTGCTGTGGCGTCTAGTAGCTAAGTTCTGAATTAGACCTAGTAGTCGTTGACGGTGGCGCTTGGCGGCAAAAGTAGGAACTATTTGAAAAATTATAAGTTGCAGTACTTAAAATTAAAAAACAGATACACACACTAATACAGTCATCACAATTAACACCGGTTATCAGACAGATTCTACACACACCCAAAGTACACGGGGCTACATGACCGCGTTGTCGCAGCCCCTAAACTTAAGAACCAACCAACCAACCAGAGTTGCGAACATGCAATTCTGGAATCCCTAAATACCATTTGGCGACTGCAACTGCAGAGAGGAGATAGGTTGGTAGGATACATAGTAAGGCACCCAGGAATAGCAAACTTGGTTGGTTACTTAGTTTAGGGGCTGCGACAACGCGGTCATGTAGCCCCGTGTACTTTGGGCGTGTGTGGAATTTGTCTGACAACCGGTGTTAATTGTGATGGCTGTATTAGTGTGTGGTATATGTGATTCAGGTAAGGACTGCAGACGATTAAGTTCCAAGTAGTTTCTACTTTTGCTAGCAAATGCTACAGTCCACGACACAAACTGCCGACCAGGCTAATAGATGCCATCGCGAAGAGCACCGGGCAGCGAACGTTGGAACTAATATAGCGTTATCAAATCTAATGTACAAATGTTGGCATCACACAAGTATTGTTAGTGGAATGTTCCTTTACATACCGTAAATCTATGACTTGGCCTTCCGGCTTTACTTCCCCTCCGAAGGAAGACATACTAAGGGATTTTAATGCTCTAAAAAATCCGACGATTTCTGCTGGGTTTGAACCCGCGACCTTGGGCATAGAAGCTCAGCATGCTAGCAACTACGCCACCGAAGCCGCCTACAAACCTAGTTATAGAAGGAAGGGTTGAGGATAAGATCTGTAGAGGTAGACCAAGGTTAGAATATGTTAAACAGATTGCCTCGGGCATAGGGGGTGGTCGCAATGTAGAGATGAAACGATTAGCTAAGGACAGGGAAGAATGGAGAGATGCATCAAACCAGTCGAAAGACTGAAGACTCAAACAACAACAACAACAACGAGGGCTGGAACGGGGTCCTCTGAGGCTGGGTTTGATTCCCACCTCAGTCATTCTTGAAGGGGTTTTGCCACTTCTGGTTCCCAACTTATGGCCACAGCTGCCTCCTGCCTAATCCTTGCCATAACTACAAATACACAAATACATCCATAACAATAACACAGGTTTATAAGACAAACATTCCACACCCACCCAAGTACACGGTGCTAAATGACCACGATGTCGAAGCCCCTAAAATGAAACAAAATGTTTCTCGTTGACTTGGATGGAGTTTCAAAAGCTCAAAGTAGGAAATTGGGAGGAATGATTTTGATGAGTGTAAACCTAACTTCCAATCTTGATGCTATAAAATAACGGCATCTGTATCTACAAACAAAAGGGAGGGAATCTGATAGGAAACAAATTGGATTCTCTGAGTATTGATTACAAAGCAATGAAAACTCCAATAAAATTCAGGGTCCATCTGAAATGAAATAAATTGCCGCAAACGAAGGTGAAACGTTGTCCAAGAGTGGGAATTGTAATGCCGGTGTGTTTCTTGCCTGCACCCAGTGTTTATTTTGCTGGCTTGTCGCAGCCAAACCTTCGAGGCTCTGAGATATTCAACCTAGTATACTTGTAGATATTATATAAATAGTTCTTGTTTTAGGGAGCTTAAAGCTTTAGTATTTCACAGCACTCCTAGCTGCGCCACAACGTTCATGGTTGGCGTTGTGGGCTTTGGTAGTGTTTCATAGAGCAATCTTGTCTTGGATCTGATGATTGAAACATGCAATCTGTGCAAATGACGTTAAATCACATGTGAATATTTTCCCCAATTTATTTGGGCTTATACTCATGTTGACCGACCTTTCAACTCTTGTGGCGCTGTGGCTAACGCTAGGCTGTCACTCCAGAGGTCCGGGTTTGAGTGCCTGTTCTAAAGGATGGAATGGTGTACACTCAGCCTCGTAAGGCAGAACTAAGGAGAGGTAGGTTTGATTCCCACCTCAGCTATCCTAGAAGTGGTTTTCATCGATTTCCTACTTCTACTTCAGGCAAATGCTGGGATTGTTCCTAACTTCAGGCCATGGCCACCTTCTTTGCAGTCCTAGTCTCAATTACAAATAAACACACTTCTGCAGAGTGAACAATAACACATGTTATCACTCAGACACACCCTAGTACACGGGGCTGCATGACCTCGGTGTGGCAATGCATTTAAATTAATCAAGAGCTTATTCGAAATAGGCTCAAACCTTTGTATTTTCTGTTCTATCCCAAAGAAAGCTCATGACTTAACCATATTTACAGTGCAACATCACTGTTATATATCACATTGACATCTTTGGAGTTTGTTTCTCAAATTTTATGGATCAGAGTCTCGGTGAATATATGTTTAAATGATGGAAGTTTGTTAGCGCTAAAACTAATGGCAACTTAGTTTCACACTTGATCTTACGACTTGTGTTCACCTTTATTATTACTCATAAAATCCCGGATCCTGTACTTTGATATAATCCGGTGATGCTGATTTAAATTTCCAACCTCTTTATATGCAAATATATTGTGTAACACCTTTCCTCCATTTGGATCTGGAGGTTGCATTCCCAACATTTTGTGACTCTGCTAATAAATGTTGATTGATTCATCCATTTCCAGACAACATTTTCAAATTCTTTCTAAATACCTGATTTTCCTTCACAGGAGCATTGGTGTAAATGGGTGAGGGTTTTAATATTAAGTTGTGATCCTTCTGTATGTGGCTCCGAGCAATGGATAAAGAGATCTCCCTTTCTTTCATTGTTCAGGAGAATCCTGTACGAATATTTACCACACTCACCTAGTTACATCACACTTGTGTATTGCTTTAGTTAAGATAGGAAAGAGAAAAATGATTTCTTGGAAATAAAAGGTTGCAAAGTTATATTGTACACGTTTTACAAGTAATGTATTATTTTTTTTAAATCTGTGTACGTCGGAAAATGATTTGTTCTAATCTGAAAGTGTATAAAACCATCTTTTGTTTCTATGATAATTCTTCCTACAGCTGTTGTGGGCTGTGGACAATGTTTCTTTGTGTGTAAATATTTTAAAAGTTTCATCTAAGTGTAAATAAAAATGCATTTTAATATAAACGTGGCTTGTTTGATGCTTTAACAATCATTATGCATTGTTCCTGTAGATAGAAGCAGATCCCTCAGCACAGCAATGGCGCTTTAACAACTATATGCACTGTTTCTGTAGATCAGTGGTTCTGAACCCGTAGTAGTCTGCGGACCACTCAGCCTGAAATTGAATCATGTACAGACTCCCCCAGGATACACCTTATCAGTTGTAACCCTTCCTTAGCTCCTTCCCCATAAGAATTTTCAACGATAATTAAGCAAAACAGTTTTTAGAACACATTAATATTGCTATTAGTGTACAGTAGAATTTAATTACCGGTACTAATTATTTAATAGAACAAAATTATTTCTTCATAATACTGTATACCGTATAGCCTACAAAATACCCTATTTACTCGGCTATAGGACTATAGATGCGAACTTTGCAAAAATCCATTATTTTGGAAAAGGGAGAGAGTAAAAATAAGCTATTTTATTTTGTTGCTACATAGTGTGATATATATTCAATCAAAATAAACGAAGTTTACATCTTAAATCAGCCATTTATGAGACTGCCATAACCTCACTTATCCACCACTATTCCCTACCCCAATGACTTTCACTACTATGTACTATCCCTTGCTAAGCAAACATCTTAGTATCAAAGAAATGGAATGGACAAAGTATCAGGCATGGAAATGCAACCTTCATTTTTATTTGAACATAGGGAGGGAAAATGTGTCAATTAGGGAGTGACTGATGATGCTGAATGATCACATCTCACTAACAGTTGTGTTGCGTTGGCAGCAAGCACAAGAGTGTAGTGCAGTATCTTTGCCATAGTCTTTGATATCAGTGAAGTTCAGTGTCAAAAAAACAATATGGTGTGTATCGTGTGAATTGTGAACTTTTCCACAACAAATAATAAAATGCATTCTAGAGGAGTCTATGTGATTTATTGAGAAGTGAACCTAAAATTTTATGGCGACCAGTGACACGATTCATTCATAGTAAAAGGCTCCCGTGAATAAAGAAGATGGAAAGACTCGCTAAAGAAAGAACCGTAAAGCGGCGGTTATTTACGCGCTCACACAATCAACTAATGACGTCGTTAGAAGATGATCAAACTGAAACGGAAAAAGTGCAAGTGCAACTTGAAATCCTTCAAGAAAAGTTTGATGATATCTCTAATTTAGATGGTTTAATATTTCAACAGATGATAGACGACGAGTGTGAGGATGACGAAATAGAAACGGAATGTGAATCAGCTGATGATTACAAACACAAATTCCTTAGCTGTAGAACAAAAGCAACACGTTTTATGAATCCCGTTGTTTCCATTACCCCTCCACAAAGTGTAGTGAATGACAATGTTTGTGATAAAAAGAAATATAGACTTCCAAGAATAGAATTTAAGAAATTTTCTGGTGAAATAATTGATTGGTTATATTTTTGGAGCCAGTTCCGTAAAATTCACGAGGAAAGTACAGGGAAGGTAGAAATGTTCCGTCACAATAGTTGTCTTTGGACTTGCATGTTCTCCGTTCCTATTGTCAGCAAGCATCAAACTCCACTTGAACGAGTTGAAGAGACAAACAGTCGATAATAGTTCCTACTCAACTTCAACAATAGAAAGATTGGAAGAATGTTTTTATGTGGATAACTGTGCTATTAGTGTTAACAACAGAAATGACCTTCATTCATTCATGCGAGAGGCAAGCATAATAATGGATAAGGCATCTTTCAATCTCCGAGGGTGGGAGTATTCTCAGGATGGTACAGCTGAAAATCTTACTCATGTGCTAGGCAGTGGCGGCTGGTGTAGAAAATTAGTTGTGTGCTGTAGGCCTAACCCTCCTTCCATTTTTTTTAAATATATAAACATATAGAAACACTCACTCAGTGACGAAAAATGAAGTCCATACGTCGCTCCTTCTTGCTGCAGAACTTGTCAATCAGCCTGGCATTGAACCCCTCCATACTGGAGACCATCTTCTTCTCAATGGAGAGCATAGCGAGGGCACTTAGTCTTTCTTGTGCCATGGTGTTCCGCAGAAAGGTCTTGATCCTCTTCAGCGATGAAAAACACCTCTCAGGCTCTGAAGTAGTCATGGGTGTTGTTACTAATATCCTCAGAAGCTTGCTTGTTTGGCAGAACGTACCTTGCAGATTACTGGATATTATGAAATGCAGAAGAGGGACTGCCCCAACAATATTCCTAAAATCTGGCCTACAGTACAGAACCGACAGTTCTGTTCTGAGCCTTTTCTTTTCCAGCATGCTATAGGCCTGAGCAGTTACACCTAGTTCTTTATCTGGAAACGTTTTGGAAAATCGTTCAAAGTTGGTGGAATCTAACAGTTTTGCTGCTTCCAGGTGATCCAAGGTTTGGAAGCGATCGCGGGCTTGTCGTGTTATTCTATCACATACTTCCTTTGCATCAGTACGCCGACATGATAACTTTCTGCGCGTGTTTTCTGAAGCACACGTTTCTTCAGAAGTACCGGTACTAGCAATGTCTTCTACCGATTCCCTGATGTTGTTGATCACTTGCATGAAGTGTGACACAGCGGATTTTATCTTCACGGCATCAGCTGTTCTTGACTGCAACTGATTGTACATAATGTCCACATGTGGCATCAATTTATGAAAGAAATGTAGCCAAAATATGAATTCCTCGTCTTCTAAGCTGCGACGAAGCCCGTTTGCCTGCAGGCAAGTTTTATAGGATGGGGTTTTCCAGCATTAATAAACACTCACTTATGGATACCCTTTGCTCGTACACCACATTTACGGTGCGCGACCTGAAATTCCATCTAGTCGCTGGTCCAGTTGGAATTCTTCGAGCTGCCACTGCTTCTAAAGCAGACGTCCGTTGCGGCGACCTTGAGAAGAAAGCAGGGGACGCTGACAGGTGAGCGAAGAACATCCTAGCCGACTGATTTTGCGAAGCTGCATGTTCCATTGTTAAATTCAGTTGGTGTGCATAGCAGTGGATGTAATGTGCGTTGGGATAGCAGGATTTTATCTTTGCTTGCACTCCACCTTTACCACCACTCATTACTGATGCCCCGTCGTAGGTCTGCGCAATAACTTTGTGTGGTGTAGCGTTAAACATGTTGTCCATTACACTTAAAATACATGATGCAAGGGAATCCGCATTCTGACCTTCTGGTTTAAAGAAGCCCCAAAATCGTTCGTATGGAATACCATCTTTCTCATACCGAAATACCAACACTAACTGTGTCTGCTCTGAAACATCTGTAGTTTCATCCGCCATCACACTAACAAAATATGCTTGCTGCATTTCTTCTGCTATCACTTCTCTGCAGGTTTCTAGCATGCAGTCCAACAGCTCGTTCTGGATGGTTTTTGAGGTCCCTTTGAAAACTCTATTAGATTCAATGTGCTCCTTTACTGCACTGTCTATACTGGAAATTAAATCTACTAGGCCCAAGAAAACGCCAGGATTGTCTGAATTATCACTTTCGTCGTGCCCTCTTAAAGCTAATTCAAACGCACCACAAAACTTAATGCAGTCTATAATTCTGGATAGCACATACCTGGTCTTCTCCACTTGTTGATTGTGCTTTTCTTTTTTTTTTTTTCATGATAAACACGGCTTAATAGTGTTGCAATATTAACTGTTCCTAAAGCACTTAAATTTAAAGAATTATTGATGTGTTTCTCGCTGTCATTATGCTGCCTCATTAAAGCGTTTAGATGTCCAAGATCTCTAACACCCACTGTTTCCCAAGAATCACTATTGCCAAAACACAAACAAGGGAAACAGAAAAGGGCATTTCTAATTTCACACCCGCACACCCAATCGTTTTCATACACTTTTCTATTAAATTTTTTAGTGTATGCAGATTTGTTAGAAGTGGCTTTCTGAGCAATATCTAAGTCCGGGGTAGGTCTGTCTAACTTCTTTACCTTAGTTTTTTCTTCAAGAGTTCTGATTGAAAATGGGGTTTTCATGAGGCTCTCCACTGAGTTTTCCATATTGCACAAACACGCAAACAAACTCAACACATATACTCATTCCTCATACAAAATTAATTAAGTACTGCACACAATAACACCTGCAATTACAAAATATTCACGAACTCGGAAACACTTGGTCTGACCGCGCAAAAACAGTACTACTCAGTATTACCAAAGGCATTAAAATGAAACCAGCAACGCCGTAATGCAAAATCACATGTTATTTTGCTATAGTGAAATTTATGAACTAGGCATCACAATAATCATGTCCTTATTTTGACGGCATAAAAATTATAATTTTGATAGTACATCGATTAACAAAATGTGGCTATAGAATAAGTAGGTTGGGAGTATTGGAAAAGACCTTCTGGCGGGAACAGCTGATGGCTTCCTCTGCTTTTTTCACCCCATTTTCTTTGAGCGATTCCCTCTTAAATCCTATTGCTGAGTCCAGATAGTGCCACTGGCCACGTTCACATTCCGTGTGACCAGTGCTGCCTCTCTGTGGTCGAACAAAGAATCGCTGTGATGACTGGTCTTAGCTGTTTTCCCAACAGCACATCCAGAACACAAGGGAAAAGTTGGGCGCGCATGCGCAGAAGACAAAATTCACGCTTCCTGCCAATAAACTTGGAAATTATCGCTGGGCTGTGATCTGCACAGCTAACGCTGTGCACGGAGTGGAGCGCACGCCTAGATACCTCGAACCGTACATGTTCTGAACCTCGTAGTGAGGGGAGTAGAAATATTTCCTATTCTTTGCTTGACGTCTATTTTAAAGCGTTGTATTTGTAGATAATAAGCCTACTATTAAAATAATTTATTTTCAAATAAAGCAATGTGCTGCAGCACTTCAGAACATAAGGAGCGGCCGCCCCTGGTGCTAGGGCTCATTTGGAATAAAGGAGAAGATACCATTGAACTGAATCTAACTCATGTTAACGATTTCAAATATGATGTAATCACTAAAAGAGCTATACTAGGAGCTGCACATAAGGTGTTTGACCCTATTGGCTTCTCATGTCCGGTATTTCTCTGTCCAAAATTAATCTTGCAACAACTATGGGCCACTGACTTGGGTTGGGACACCAGAGTAGACGAAACAACAAAGAGAAGATTCATGAAGTGGTTGGCAGAACTACCTCAGCTGTCTGAGATTAAGATTCCTAGATGTTTGATCGGTAGTGTCCAGTCGGTTGAAGATATATCTCTTCACGTGTTCTGCGACGCCAGTCAAACTGCGTATGCTGCAGTTATATTCTTGCGAATACAGAGGGTTGACAATATAGAGCTACGATTTGTACAAGTCAAGACAAGAGTGGCACCCAAGAAGAGTATCACCATACCACGCCTGGAATTATTAGCAGCTACAATAGGGGTTCGACTAGTGACGTCAGTACTGCCAACATTAACTGCAAAAGAAATCGTTACTTATTATTGGAGTGACTCGTCGACTATGTTGTCCTGGATCAAGTTAGACGAACCTTGGGGGACCTTCGTGTGGAACAGAGTGCAAGAAATTCGAAGACTGTCCAGAATAGAACAGTGGCGGCATGTTCCAGGAACCATGAATCCGGCTGACCTGGCATCAAGGGGATGTAGCACAAAACAGTTACTTCAACAGAGATGGTGGGAAGGGCCAAAATGGCTAAAACAATCCACTACGCAATGGCCTAGCCCCAAAATTTCAACAAACGATGATGAAGTCTTCCAAGAAAGAAAAAAGAAAGTCAACACTATGACGGTGTTAGAAGACAAGTCCAATACCCAAGAATGGCACCTTGACTATTTCTGAAGTTTCCGTAGAACAGTTCGTATGATAGGATGGATCTTGAGGTTTCTGTATAATTGTCGACAGAAAAATAATAGAAGAACTACCGAAATATCCATTGAAGAAACCACAGAAGCAGAAAAAGTCGTGATGAAGTTCATACAAAAGGAGTGTTTTGTTGGTGAAAAGGATGAATGATTCAACTCACTATGTGTTTTCATGGATGATGAGGGAGTGATGAGACTGAAATCAAAAATTATATCGCGCAAAGATGATTATGATTTCCGTTGTCCTGCTATCCTTCCTGCGAAGCATACAGCAGTTCACGCTCTCATTAGGGAGAAGCACAAAGACTTATGCCATGCTGGAACCCAGATTCTGCTCAGTGGGCTCAGACAGAAATATTGGATCCTTGGAGGAAGGAGAACGGTGAAGGGTGCAATTAAAACATGTGTTGTCTGCAGAAGGTACCATGGAAAACATTTTGAAGCAGAACAAACTCATCTCCCCATAGACAGAGTAAGAGAAGCCTCAAGTTTTGAAATAACAGGGGTCGACTTTGCCGGGCCTCTGATTTTGAAAGGTGGAGAGAAAGCCTGGGTCTGTCTGTTCGCGTGTTCGGTTTTTCGTGCAGTACACCTGGAGGTAGTAACATCTTTGGCTACTGCAACATTCCTCGAAGCTTTTCGGCGCTTCGTGTCCAGACGTCGAAAGCCAATGATTGTCTATAGTGACAATGGGACAAACTTTCAAGGCACCTGCAATAGTTTGGAGACAATTCAGTGGGATAAAATTGCTGAATATAGTTCTGTACACCAAATAAAATGGAAATTCAATCCTCCCACTGCAGCATGGTGGGGAGGATGGTGGGATAGGCTGATTGGTGACCTCAAACAAATGCTCAGGAAAGTTCTGGGAAAGTCATGTCTGTCGTACCAAGAAATGATGACTGTTCTGTGTGACATTGAAGCTGTCATGAATTCACGACCACTTACTTACCTGTCCAATGATGGAGAAGACTTGATGGCTATCACCCCTGCAATGTTCCTACAGGAAGTCGAGGAGATTGGAATGCCCGATATCGACATGATAGAGGACATAAAACTTGACAGAAGATTCAGGTACAGACAGAAAGTAAAGGAAACATTAAGGGTAAGATTCAGGAATGAATATCTTGGACAGCTAATACAGAAGAACCACATTAGGAAAAGTCATCACAAACCCTGCGTAGGTGAAGTAGTACTGGTAGCCAGTGACAACACGAAGAGACTAGATTGGCCGCTGGCAAGAGTGACGGAGGTCATCCCTGGCCAAGGTGGTGTCGTGAGAGTTGTTCGCTTGGAGACTACAAAAGGAGAGCTACTGTGGCCAGTACAGAGGGTGTATCCACTTGAAGTGACATCTGGAGAAGATCATGCTGTTGCGTGTTGCCGCGGGGCGGCAGGAGGCTCCCGGGGGGAGGGGCAGTGTGACAGTCTAGTGGCCTTGGACAAACCCCGCAGGGGAAGGGAGAGAGTGCCCACACCCTCTCAGTTCCTCCCACGGCCATACATTAACAAACCACCTGTGAGTCAGTGCGAGCCGGCCAGAGAATACGCGAAAATTCTGGATGTGGAACCAACCAGAACAGACTCAATGCGGCAATGGGTTGTGACATTCAAACTTTCCAGGCCAGGGACTGATCCCATATAAACCAGCGAGCCGCGGCGAGGAGTGTGTGTATTGCAGTGTATTGGTGTGTATTTGACAGTATTGGTCAGTGCTAGGGTGTATTGAAGTGTGGCCGAGTGAGTGAGTGCGCAGCAGTACAGTGATTATTACTGGACGTCTACGGTAACAGAGTGTAAGCCTGTCTGCCAGGGTGCAACTTTGAGTCAGGACTGTTAGTGCTTGGAGGTGTCGCGGTGCTTCGTGGAAGTCGTGGTCGTGGGATCGACACGGGACGAGCAACAGCGCACAAGGAGCAGCAAGAGGACTCTGGAAGTAAGTGTAGTGGCAGGGACAAGGCTGTAGAGAACCTGTGTAGACTGTACGTGTGAGTGTAAGCTGGAACACTGTAACGCCTCACGGACAGAGAGAACATAAATGTGGAAACTAATAGTGACCAGTATTGTTTTCTGAATTAGACTCTGTGTGTGTGTATGTGTGTGCACTGTGTATGTTTGTGGGCTGCAATAAAATGATATTTCTTTAAAGGAACAATTGTGTTTGTGCTTTTCGCCCACCGTAATCCAGTTAACAAAAGTGCCACTAGGGGGGTGGCACGTAACAACTGGTGTCAGAAGCCGGATTACGAACCCAAGCACAAACACAACACCTGAAGGTCCAGGTTTCATAACTCGTGCAGGTCATTAGTTCACTCATTTTCCTGAGAGTGCATGCCTTTCACAAGTCAGACAATTAAAATGGATGCGCAAATACAACTCCTGTTAGAAAAGTTGACTTCCAAGATAGAGGATGTGGAAAAGAAAATGACAGAATATTTCGAAAAAGTGGGTAAGAAAATGACGGAACATTTTGAAAACATGGGAAAGAAAATGGTGATATATTCGGAAAATTTGGAAAAGAAAATTGGGGAAAGTTCCGAAAATTCTGAAAAGAAAA